>CM076414.1:27939601-29403491 GCA_038363315.1 Mugilogobius chulae
GAAGCGGGATGGGGGATACTTTGAGGATCATTCCAAAACCTATATACACATTTTTAAAGGGGGTTATTTATAAGCAGTGCTAATGTGTATGGTGAAGACTCTACAGCAGTGGTCTCCAACATGTAGCTCAGGAGCAACCAGAATCTCTCCGCTACCTTCAAAGTAGCTGCCCAGGGGGTTTAGGAATCATATCCCCAACATTCAAAATTCAGATTGGATTAATTACATGCTTAATACCATTGCAAACATAATTTTAGATGCCTAACGTTACGCACAAATAGATACGGGTTAATCTTTTAAATACACAACTAATTGAATCCCTTATAAGCTCAATTTACATGTGAAAAGGTGATGTATTCTTGGGGAAAATGTGATTCGTAAGTTTTTGTAAATATTGAGATTCCTTAATAAACAAATCTATAAAAAAAAAGAAAAGGTGATGTAAACGTTAAAGTACTAGCTCACAGTCATTTTTGTTTAGTAAAAGTAGCTCTCCAGTGGAAAAAGGTTTGATACAGAAAAAGAGTAGAGCTGATTAAGAATTGCTATTTTTAGTAAACTATTGACAATCCAAAGTAATCCAAAGTTTACACTTGGGGTATCGGATTTTTAAACTGCAAAAAGGAAATGGATATTTCACTCTTATGTATAGAGCCAATCAGAGCACTGCATTTGATTATGAGAAATAATAATTAAAAAAAATTCACCTCAGACAGTAGTCTGATTTACAGTGAGGCCAATAAATATTTGATCACCCTGTGATTTTGAAAGTTCTCCCAGAAATCATGAAGGGCTCTAAGATTGCTATTGCGAGTGCCTTTCCTCTGTGAGAGACAGAATCTACAGTAAAAATCCAGAAATCACATTGTGTGATTTTTTACACAATTCATTGGTAAATTACTGTGTCAAATAAGAATATGATCACTTAATTACGAGTAAGACCCCCAAAACCTGTTATTCTGCGTATAAATAGTCCAACTACCAGAGAAGGACTGGGAGAAAGTCATGGGGTCAGATGAGACCAAACTAGAACTATTTGGTCGAAACTCCATTCGCCAGATTGGGATCTAGAGGAGATCTGTATAGAGGAGTGAGTCAAAATCCCTGCTGCAGTGTGCAATGCATCTACAGTGGTAATTTTAGACCCCTCCAGGATTTCTAAATGTGAGAATCACTGTAACTACAAAGCTACATGTACAACATACATCTTGCAGTAAAGGACAAGATTACTACAACAAAAACAGTCAGGAATTCTATCTTCTCCTAAAAGTCTGAAACTGTAAGCAAAAGAGATCTCAACTATATATTTGAAGATGACACATGACAAATAACACCTGCCCAAGTCACCAAGTCTGTCTGCTCGAGGGACAAGAGTCATATCTGAGCAAACTTGTGCTCGGAGTGATAAGTACTGGACTAGTGACATTTGAAAAGATAGAAGAAAACGAATACTCCTGCTCTGAAAACATAACATCAGAGAAGGATGAGCAATGCTACGTGGGAAATAGTAAATGTAAAAGAATGAGAGAATATAAAAAAGCACAATAAAGTAAATGTAAAGGATGACTAAGCAATAGGACTTTTTCATGTCCACAACGGTCTAAATGTTTTGTTTTTTGAGGAAGAACATGCAAACTTCAAGTATTCCATTTACAGTCAGGTAATTGTACATGCATATAACGCTTTTCCGCTTTCAAGAGACTCAAAGCACTTTATAATCACTGGCACTGGGAAAAGGTGAGCCAGGACACAACGACAATCTGCTCTGGTCGTCCCACTGTGGCACTTGTGGTCTTTCATCCAAGTACTAACCAGGCATTGTCTTGCTTAGTTTTTGAGATCTGATTGGATCGAGCTTTCAACATCAGGTTTGAAGCAACTAACTGGTAACTTCTGGTAAGTGATGTGTCACCCTGTTGTCCATAAAAAGATTCATATAAACAAATGAGGCATAAACAGACAAATTTATAGGAAAAACTACAGGGTGTAACAGCTATTTTCAAGTACTTCATATTTTGATAAAAGAAGCATTTTTTTGTCACAATACTAAAATTTCAATACCAAAGAAATACTCCATTCTGAATAGAAATTACACAACTTAATTTTTAAAAAAAGCTAATCTTCAGGTCAAAGTTTTACATAATCATATTCTCATCAGAAAATAATTCGGAAAAATTTATAAAGAACAAATTGTGCTCTGTTGATGTATATTTTTGTAAGATACTTTCTTGAATTAGTATCTAAATTCAATACTAGATTAGTATCTGATTTCCAATGCTTACTTCAATACCCTGCTTGCCATGACACTGTCAGTTTTGACATGTCTCCCCTAGCGATTGATTCCAAATGAAAGTAGGAATCATCATCCCCCCAAAAGTGTATAGATTACTATTGATGAAAGAGGCTGAAAAGGTGAAGCACAACATCGAGCCAATCATACGGAGCAGATGAAACCCGCTCCAGTAGGGGACGTCCCGGATCAATCTTAGCGCTTCCTGATGCTATCTGCCTCCACCCAGTCTGAAAGCTCCGCCCAGCCCTGAGCCACAGCTGTTCCATCACCCCCCCACCTGCAGCCCGAGCCCCTCTGATCAATAGCCCTGACCCACCGATCGATACAGCCACAAATCACTCCATTTTCTCCTACTCTGCCCTCCCTTCAGCCACAAGCAGGGAAATAATACAGTGAGGAATGGGGTGCTGTCACGGCAAGAAGTCACTGCACTTTTAAAAGACTCATAAATTCAATAGAAAGGTGAGAAAAAGTGGGGTAGTATTGTGAATGCAGAACTCTGTAAATAAATAGTAATTGTGCATGCAAATTTGTTCCATTAATCAGCAAATGCATATTAATTAGTCATTAGCCCACGTCATTGCCCATCATTAAAAACGAATGTACTATAATATAATTACAGCAAATATATAATGAATATAACTATTTTGAGGTACTGTACATTCTCCACCGCTTTGAGTAAAACGATTCCAATATATTCCCATCAAAGTCAGAACGTTAAAATTATATTCCAGCTCATTTGAAACCCATAAATTGTCCTGCCTAACACTCTGCAGCTCCTTTCTGCTAACAGCCTTGAAAGTTGAGCGTAGCATATGATTGCATTATTCTCAGGAAATCAAAGCACTGTGTCAGCTGCCAATCCATCATCCTCGCCTCCTCCTAAGTACCTGCGGTCCCAGGAGGAAGCCGTAGAAGCATCCCGTAATGTACACTGTGACTGGATGGCTAAATGTAGAGTAAAACGGGCAAAGAGAAGCCAGTTCAAATTTATGGGCGTCTTCTTCGCACCGTTGGCCCCAGCATCAGTATTATGGCACCGTGGGCACCCGCCGTGTGCCGCGCTGGAATTAATTGTCGATGACGCCGAAGTAGCAAAAGTGCCACGCTCTTGCACTTTTCATTACTGCGCCGGGGGTCTTTGTGTGGAGCTTTGTGATTTTTTCTCATTCGAAAGAAGAGAAGAGGGAGTTTGAACGCTGAAATAACAATAAAGCATGAAGGATGCATTGCAGTTTTAAAACTCGCAAAAGCTCTTTAGATAGATAATCCAATGAAATAGTGTTAAGGTGCTATGGTAAGTATTAACTAGGAAAGCATGAGTAACTTTCTGGATTCATTGAAGTTGATGTGTGGAGTGACAGGTTAGATAATGCACAAAATCTGGAGCTGTGCAAGAAACAAATATGTTCATAATCATAGTTAAAATTGCAGTTTGAATGATTGCAAGTACAAAACCTGCAGGAAATTAAAATGTTCTATTTTTCTTTGCAACTAAAGTGAATGTTAAAATTCTGCTCTTTAAACAAAATGATCTAATTAAAACATTGATTGTGAAGCAACTTTAATTACAATGCATGTCAGAAATACAGCAATCATTTTTTTTTTTTTTTTTCAAAAATAGTTTACTCCAAATATCAGTTGAGAGAAAACTTTTGTGTGTGTATTCACAATAGGCCAGTGAAAAATGTAATATCAAAATTTTCTAGGAGACAGATTTAGATTTTATCACTATTTTTGTATTCCTTTTGAGGTAATCAAAAATCATCTGCCTTTTCAGAAAGTTCCCTCTTCACTGTGATTGAGTAAATCCAGTTGTCCAGTGTTGTCAGTTTTTTTAGAACAAACAAGCAACCAATCCTTTGAAAACATTTGTTAAACAAGTGATCTCAGTCTTTTAAAAAAAGCTATTAAATAAATAATAAGTAGAACACGCAAAACAAGTTTCTAACATTTCATTTGGACATGAAAATGTGCCAATATCCATGTATATGTTATAAATTGATATATTTTCAGAAACTAAAATTCACCTCTTAATAAAAGAAGCCCAAAGTCGCTATAAAGAAGTGAAGTTGGCAACTCTGAGGTGATGCATTAAATAAAGAAATGGAAAATCACAATATATCACAAAAAACACAATCTGATTTATTACGATATTGCCCAGCCCTAATTCACAATATAAATCTATTAAAGGCTAACAACAGAACATGCCTGTGGTTTGCTATCTGAAAACAACATTTACGCTTGACAACAAAGCAATTAAAATTACTGTCTCCACCACTACGGCGTCCCTATGTAATTTACTACTCTAGTTTTTAACAATCACACAATGCGTTTTTCTTCCTACATGTAAACAAGCGGCGTAAAAACAGAAGCAGCGAATGGAGGGGGAGGGATAAGTAATATGCTTACAAGAGCGTTTAGCTCTTCCCTCTTCATTTGTCTTCATTCTCTCTCTCCATAACACTTAGCCGGCCCATCCTGACCGCGCAGCACTGGCATAACAGCTGTACCATCAACACACACGCTTTTAAACTGTACACTCAAAAACACTTACAAAATTCTAATCACCACGTGCTCACCATCTGAAGGCAAGCATTATCATTAGGCTCCATCCACGACCATGTTTATGTACACCCGCAAATGTAGAAACCAACACAGGAAGTTGAAAATTATCTGCCTAGGCCTTTCTTCTACAAATAACAAAACAGCAGCCATATTTTATTTGTTTATAATGGAATGTTGACGGTGCTGTGTAATTATGCCCCATTTTCCAGTAATGGGAGTCATATTCATTATGTTAGACTTCAATTTCTCTCACTGTGGGTTGAGCGCTCCAAATGTTCATGTTTTTTGGTTAAATATAGCGATATGGGAAAAACAAGCATCAGATTTCATCAGCTGCATAGAACATGGGAAATTTCTCTTATATCAGAGGAAATTGTCCTCAAAATGGCAAGCTACACCTAGAGATCTCAGGCAAAATGTAATGCAAAATACCAAACATTGTCAGTGTTTCTAGTTTCTTGCGAATCATCCATGTTTTGTTCTATTATTGTTCAGATTTGAACTTATTTCTAATATTTGCTACAAATTATAGTCCAATCAAATGACGTTTGGCTGATCTATTAATGTTATAGTCCAATCAAAATCTGACTGTTTGGCTGATCAATTACATGTGGCTGAAACATACTTATTGCAATGTCTAAAGACAACTGGTTCTTAAGACATAAATGGAAATCTGCTGCATGCTAAACTTCAATTGGAATACATTAGTCAAGATAATGTAAAAAGTAAGTAAAACAGCAGTGGAACAACCCAAAAAACTGTTGATTGTGTTTTACTTCACTACAATCTATTAAAATCTCCAAACCTCATTGATGTGTGATGTCACAATCCTAAGCTCTATTAAAAGTTTAACACTAAACCAAGTCCAATAAAAAATATATTTATATAAACTGTGATCCAGATGCACAACCGTATTGTTGTGGCAACGAAGCAGTGAACAGCTAAAAGTTGTTTTGGAAAAGTCTGGCCAAAGCACTGTAAAGCTTGAGTGAGCGGGCTTATTCAGTAAATTAAATTAAAAAAAAAAAGCTATGTTTCATGAGAAATGAGATTGTGTGTGAATGTGATGCAAAGTTTATCCTGCTACAGCAAATATTTATGAAAAAAAAAATATATATATATAGTATAGTAATAAAAACAACTGTCGTGAGATAATGAAAAGGTTATTGTCATGCTTCAATGAGCAAAAAAATTACAATACCTAACTGCAGTATATTATTTCATGATTGACTTATAAAAATATAAACTTACCACGAAACAAAAAAAAACAAAACTCATTTGTCATAATGAATCAGTTTGGGGTCTACATTTACAACATATTTTTAGCAGCCCATCCAATAGTTTCATTTGTCAGCGGGGGAAAAAAATTCCAATTTTATGTCAGAACCTTGAGAGTTGTGCTTTCATATTTTTTGCTCAAATATGAGAATTCTCTGAAATCACAGTCATCCATTTGTTGTGACAGCAGGGCATCACACGGTAACCCATGACGACAGGGGCAACTGTTTGCTACATTCATACCATTCCTCTCCACACTTCTCTTGTCTTTCCTTCGACATGCCGAAGGACTCGAATTACACCGCATTCCGAACCCAATATGCTGCTCCGTAATGGGACATGGTTTAACACCCCATCTAACCTACATACATACTAAACCAGACATTAACCAAGCGTACAGGCAGATGGGCAAGCTCATTCATTTGTATTCAGGGTTGCAGACACATGCTCAATCAAATAACGGATGAAGCCATAAGAGCGTATCCACAGTTTCTATTGGAGTGGTACATTTGGATTGCATATTCTAACCAAACTACATTTTAAATTCTCCTTATGAAAGAAAAAGACATAGAGACAAGCAACTCATTCTGCGTGTTTTTATGCATAAAGTTTGTGCAATGCTCTGCAACTAACAGAACGAACGGTAAGTCAAGCTTCAAGTTACACTATCTTCAAATATTATTGAACTTGTGCTGGTTGCATAACTGACAGCTTTTCCTGAAAATAAACAATCAAAGCAAAAACTAATGTCACAGCAAGAGAACAATTTTGGCATGTTTATCACAATTACATAGTTTAAACATGATTTAAGGCCACCTAATTTTATTTGCCAATATCAGTAACCCAAGGCTTAATAATGGAGTTTATTTCTCACAAACATCTCCAGGGATACGTTTCGATGTCATTAGAAAAGGGGATTAGTAGTTCAGAATTGGCAAATTTAGGGCACTATCTACAAAGTCTACACTTTTTTTTCTGTCTGCAAATGGATGCATGTCAGTCCTGGTCACATCTACAGCCTGTTCGTCTCTAGCAGTGGATCTCTCTGTGGTTCAGAGCCCAATGCTTCAGAAAATCTCATGACACACATGAAACAAAGGAGCTGATAGGTTTTTCATCATTTAGACCAAAATCTAATGTTTTTAAAGAGATGCCAGTGGTTGAAGCGATCCTTACTTGCGGTGAGGTTTACAGCTGTGAGGCAATGTACAGTCACAGGTCTACCTGCACTTCAAGATTCATTTTTATTAACTTTAGATTTGCATGAACCTAATGCTTTACATAAACACATAAGCTCACGTGAATTTGTGTAAAAGAAAAATGCAAATGCGAGCTTCGAACCTGCAACCATTTGCACCTCTCACCACCCACTTATCCATCTGAGCCAACTGCCTGACGGTGTCAATGAACAGCAGGTGACTGATTTCCAACTTCTCACAGCAGCAGTGTCAGAAGGAGTTTTTATAGCCCACCTGGCGGCTGACTGTGACATCGGAGTGTACTGAAAATGCACTGGCATCACTAAGACTATCTGGGCAGCACAGTCACGATTATTGCACACATAAATGCACAATAATGTCCCAAAAAGGCTTGGTACATAAGATTTTGACCTTTGACTGTGACAAAAAGCTGATTGTGGGTTTAGTTTCATTTTAAGGAGAGTATAAGGACAGGGGATGCTCTGGAACAGTTATCCATTTGCAGGCTGGAGGGTCCTGCTTATACATTTTTGACCATTGACTGTTTACAATTTTAGCATTTCTAGTGCTGAATAAAAAAATGTTGTGAAGGTAACTGTTGTGATTTTGGGTTTTGCAAAAATAAATTGATTGACTGGTTAAAATTTTATTTACTCATTTTTACTCAACTAACTGACAAAATAATAGCGAGAAATGTACATTTTGTTTCTCGCCCAATATGAAGGGTTTAGCAAGGTAGTTTCATTAATATAAGGTCCAGTGGTTCAAAGTAATATTCCTGTGAGAGCAGCTGCATATTGCAAAGTTCTGTTTAAAACACATTTACCTTTGACTGGCTTCCTATCACCACAGGGCCTAATTCAAATTCAATAACATGTTCCAGCCTATACCACACTACTCACAGAGAAACATGCTCCTATCACCCAATTGAATAAATTCCTCCATTATCTCCATACAGCGTCTTCTTATTTCCAATTTACAACTGAATATAATTGACTTTGACACTGCTGATCTATGTTGGATATGGCTATAATAAATGTGCTGTTAAAATAGGGGGTGGATATGCAAATGTAGCGGGATAGTGAATAGAAAATCTGCACTAAATCGGACCGGAATATCCCATCTGCATAACGCCTTGCATGACACCAATCTCCTCATGCTTTGCTTTATTCAGCTTTTACAAGAATGAAACTCAGACCACAATGAGGACACAACATGCCTTTAGTCCAAGTCCATTATGTAAATTCACATTTGGAGATTTAGTCCGGTCAAAGGCAGAGGAAATGTGTGCTTTCTAATAATGAAGCTTCTCTTGGAGTCACAGGACCAACCGAAGAGCCTGGAGACTTTGGCTAATGATATCATTAAAGACACTGATGCTGCCTGTGTGCTTGCTACGCCGCTAATGTAATAAGGCCATTGTGTTTTGTGATGGTGCCCAGAGCCGCGGTGTACCTTTAGCTCTATTGAAAAATCTTAGAATCGGGCCTCTCCAGAGACTACAAAAGGCAAGTCTGGTGAATGGACATTAGCTGACATCTGGTTAGCATTAAATGTCTGGTTCAAGGACTTTGCTGAAGGACATGTTTACTGGGCCCAGGTTATTGGACAATGCAGTCCAGAATGTGTCTGAAATGGTAATGCAGTCATGTTTTTATTGCTTATCGGAGTCTGCCAAGGCCTGTGGATTGATCACACAATAGGGCTGTTAAAAAAGTTAATGTACACATGAAATGGGACAGTTTTATAGGGAAAAGCAGTCAAATCTAGATCGCAATTTGAGAATAGTGTGGTGCACCATTATTAAGCTAGTGTTTGTGGTTTGTTCTTAGCAGTATAAATATTGTGTGCTAGCCATTTTGTTCAGCATTCTTGCTAATACTCTTCTGTATGTTGGCAATGAGAAATGCACAGATTCCAGCTTTCTTCTGCGACTGCAATGTAAAAATATCACAATTAGATTTTTTTTTTTCTCAAAATCATGCAGAAGTGGCCACTGCTATCTACATTTTATCTTATGAGATCTATGCTTGTCATACTGTATGTGAAAAAAAAGACACTAGTGTGTGATGCTTCATGCATTTAGCACATTTTCAGCTCTCCCCATGTGTTGAGGAAAGCGCAGCATGTTAGCGATGTTTTTGTAAAAGTTGGTAAATGTAAAGTAGTAGGGAAATGCAGCGTGTCCCCTAGTTCGTGATGGAGCTCTTCTGCGGTTATTTTGACTGTGTGCTTGTGTTTACTGTCACAGGTTTGACAGAAATTGATCATAAATCCAGTGAGAGGAGGACTCACTCTGAAGCCAACATTCCAAAATAACAGAAAAACTCAAAAATAGATTTGGTTGTCGGTTGATTTTAGCTCCTCTTACATTGTCCAAACACAAAAAATGAATAGAGCTGCACTGTCAGACACAACTTGGCATAGTCAGTATGTATGGAAACATGCATGTTCCAATTTCCCAGAGTTATAGGTCACATATGACTACTTGGTTATGCATGAGGTTTTCAGTGTATAGAGGCAGGGTTAGCAAAGACATGTGTTGTCCATTTCTACCTACAACTAATTTCTGCCCATTTTCCATCTCAATCTGAGGTCACACGCTTGCTTTTCTGTACTTCTTTGTGTATATTGTTCTAAATTGACCTTATGGGTCACCATAGTTGAACTCTTGGGTCTTTTCTGAAGAGTGGTAATTTACTCCACCTCCGGCGTGTGCTGTGGAATTTTTGAAAAAAAAGAAAAAAAGAAAAAAGTTATTTCATTTAGAATGTGGACAGGAAGCAAATGGGCACATTTGGCCTGTGTCAGTGTTAATCTCGGGGGTCACTGTAGCACAATACCCCAGCCCGACTGGCTGCCTCAGGAGGCCCACAGCTTTGCAAGCTAATAATTATCTCCAACTGCTTACTCATATGGTGTTTTTATTGCATATATGCTATTCACAATTCCTGGCTGGAATTCTCTCATTGGTTAGTATGGGCTGGCTGCGACAGTGACTTCCCACGCGTATACACTAAATAAAAATAAGTTTAGACTTGGAGGATGGCGTTAGGGAGAAAAAGATTTATTCTCTCCAAAACAATAGAGCTAAAGATAAACCCGGAATTGCTCAAAAGCACAGATGTGGGTTTGTGGTATTATCTGAAAGTGCTGGTAAACAAACTTATGAGGTGAAACTTAATGATTCCACTGGGCAGAGGAACATGTCTAGAGAGGAGGCGTGTGGTGAAAACATGGTGAAGAAAACAAAACATGTGAATAGAAAACAGATCAACACAAGCACAAGTGTCGTAACTTATTTCCCAAGGTGGTACTGTGGTGTTGAACTAAAATACAATACAAAACATGCTCATAAATGATCATTTGTTGAATAGTTTTAAAGTCAATAAACATAGGTTTCCCCAAACACATGAGAAAATGCATTGAATATAAAAAACACTGAATTTAGCATAATATATTTATAATGTTTGCTGTAAGGTACAAAGCGATATATCAAGGGTCTCAAACTGGCGGCCCTAATTCCAAGTGGCCCCAAGGATGATTTCTGAATATTATTGATAGTGGCCCACCAATCAAGAATATTGTTGAAATGTGACAATAAAACTTAAAAAATGCACAAGAATACAGCAAAGTACTTACAATTTGTTCAGTTGGACTTATTTCACCCCCTTTATTTACTTTATACATTGTGTGTGTATGATGTAAAATATAAAACAATGCATATGGACATAAGAAAATACATGCTACATTAGGCTTATAAAAGCCTAATGCTTATTTACAATATAAATAGTGAGTCCTGTATTTTAAAATGTGGCACTCGAACAACTCTGACTTTGATTATTTTGGCCCCAGCTACAATTGAGTTAACAATAAATGTTTACAGGAGATTTTTTTTTTTTTTGATTCACTACTCATTATAACAAGCAATTAATATTTTAGGATTATCTACTAGAATCAAAACTACAAAAAAGTAGAAACTCTGAAAATGAATGAATAAAAATGATATAGGGCAATATCCGACAACAAAATTTTTATCAAGCATTTGGAGCAAAAAAATTGACATAGCTGACACTAAAAATGCCAAATTTGAGGTGGCTCATTGCGGTTCTGTGTAATATGTTTTACCTGCGAAACACTCACATTTTTTTTTTTTTTTCGTTTATACCTGGTTTTACAACTGAAGACCTTAAAGCACCAAAGTAATGCTGTTTGGATTCTCCAGGTTAAAGTGCCTTGTCTCCTTTTTAGCACAAACTAACACGTAGAAAAAGAAAGGTTACATTTTATGTTGCCACTAAATTGATATTGAACATTTTTAAAATTCAGTTAAATCAAGTTAAAAATGTTGGTACCGAGAGAACAATCCTACACTTTCATCTAATTCCTAAAGTCAAGATCTAATTGAATCCTTTCCCAGAGTGACATGTATGAAGGATGCCTAAGTGTGATTAGCTGGCAATTGTCCAATGCTTCACGCCAAGCTGTGAAACCATTTGGCCACACCTGAGTCTCATGAAAGCTATAGGCTCTGAAACACGAATGACATTGTGCATCACTGTAATTAGCCTGTTGATAGCCAAGTCGACACGCAATATGAATCAATTTACCTTTACACCCTTGAATTCCCTTCTCTTTGCTTTACCACAGATGTCACAACACCAGACTCCACATTACCGTTATTGAGCGAAATTGCCACCAAAACCTGTCAACCTGTTTATGTTGTTCTTGCCAATAAAATTTCCCATCGGGGAGCCATAAAGCAGCGAGCAGTTATCCCATTACTGAGATGTGATTCCCTGTTAACCTTGTACAGTTTGGATTTAGCGTCGAGTCTGATCGTGTCGATGCTCCTGCTCTCAAGATTTAAGTCCCTGATTGCATTACGTTTACAGCCACTTATATTCATGACAGACTTGTACAAATAACCCAAGCCTTGGTAACAATGCCCTCCAACAAAGTCCTTGAACCAGACGTTGTGTTCCAGCCAAGTGATATGATGAGAAATGTATAATCTCAGAAACTCAAGCGGAAGTGAATGGGCCTTTTCATGCTGCGGCTAGGCTAGTTTCCTTATAGAGAATTTGCAAAGATAGGCTAAAATGTATCAATATTTAAAAATCACAAAGCAGAGAGCTGATTTCAACTAGATAATCACTGGCCGAGCTCAGAGCTTCACATAGAAGGTAAATACTTCACCAAAGAAAGACATATTCATTTTCGTGCAAAGCTAAAAGCTAACAAAAGCTAAAAGCTAACGCATTAACTTCGAGATACAAAGCACAATTTATAAACATATGGGTTTCTTTGGTAAAATTCTTACCACGTATGTGACAGTCATGCTGAAAATCTAGTAGTTCACAATTACTAATTTTATTATTTTAGGGTGGTCTTTTCAGATCAGAACTCTGCAAGCCATAGCGTAAAAAGGGCCTATAAGCTACTTAATACAAAGACCACAATGTTAACAAAAACACAGCTAACAATTTAGTATTGATAATTACCATTTCGATATCAAAATTTAAGATTGAAATTTGAGAACTGTGAAGTAGTTTAAGTCACAAAAAGTATTTATCTATAATATTGATGTGCAGGTTTTCCGACCTGACCTTCTCCATCTGCCAAGAGTTAAAATATATTACATCTCATATCATATATTACAGCTCATATCTAGAGAACGATGCCTTGTGAATCAGAAATAATAAGCACAGGTTATTATTATCAATGCCCAACTGCACACTTCAACGTCAAATCAACAAAACAAATAAAACTTTCCTATATTTTTATGTAGTGCATTAAATCTACACAGTTGTATAAAAAGAGTGCCTCCTTTAACCCATAATCAAAAGGCTTTAATTACACTTTTAAATACGTATCAAAGGACACGAATTAATCATGAGCAAATCTCTTAAGAACAACTGGCCTTCTACTCAAACAATTAGACACAGCATTACATAACAAGCAAATGGCCCAAACGCCGTGCATTTAGCAAAGAACTGTCTGTTCTAGTGGAATAAAATGAATCAATAAACAACTGTGTTTCTGCAAAGGCTTATTGTATATCTAAGCTGAGGTCATGCTGTTTTTATTCAATACCTTTCTACAACCTTGCTTCCAATCACACAAAACACTGTCTTACAAACTACTCCATTGTCTTTGTCAGTATTGATGGCTTATGTCAGTTTATTTGTAAAAGTAAAGTTTCGATGTGGTCTAAAATGGGAAGCTTGAAGGTTGCCATTTCTATTTTGTTGAGTTATTATAGAAGAAAAGCCTTCATGGCTGTACAGCTTTTACCCATGACCTAGTACAATACACTATTATTGATATTTTTACATGTTGCGTTTGATCTGTTGCTACAAGCGCATATCCATTGGCTGATTATAATCTATTCATAAAGATCAAAGCATTCATTGGATCTTTTGACCTCCACAAACCACATTCTTGTTCTGACATACTTCCCTGTGTTCACATTAACCACGCCGTGTAAAAAGACATCCGCACAACAGTGGTTTTCAGCTGTCGCCTTCACAACGCTCCCATTCTCAACGCTACAATCTGTGCATTCATCTGTTGCCGAGGAAGGCTCATTTTTCCAGCTTTCCCACTGGTTGTAAACACCAACAACTGTCCGCTCCACAAATCCACAGAGCCATGGAAATCAGCATAATTTACGAGAACTAAACCAAACATCAGGCCGGGCTGAGTTTACTGATGTTTCTGTAAAGTTTAAATTAGGGCAAAAGCAAGCAAAAGTTTGAATGGTTGCTGAGGGTGACTTTTACAGCAACTGCTTTCAACTGACTAAATGTGCAATGTAGTAAAAAATCCTGGGACAAAAGAAACAGGCACCCCATGGACTCAGAACTTGGCTGAGAGGTGGCGAGGTGGAGAAATGAATGAGCTGGAGTCATATCAAGTAGATTGAGTTCACGGAAGTTACAAAGAGGGGATAAATCAAGTAGAAAACATTAGCAGATTGGACAAGAACAGCAATACACTAAGGTGGACTGGAGCTGCTATAGCTTTAGCACTCAAAAGATCGGTTGTTTCTTCCATCATTTGATACGTTTTCTTCATCAACGTAAGAGCTAGAGGTGAGAAAAACATGACATTTTAGACAATGTGAATAATGTTTTCAAAAAGTAATGAATTACAAGAATTTGTTTGCAGTTTATGAAGCTACAAAAAGAGCCAATTAAAAGGTTAAAAGTGATGCTGGACTGACTTAATGTTTGAATATCGTCAATGCGAGATGCCAAAATTGTTTTTAAGATTACCTTTTTGTCACAGTCACACAGTCTTAGGTTCAAGTGAAAAAAAAGACGTGTATGATTAATGTTAGTCCACAAACACTGCATTCTCAATAAGGTTTACTCAGTCTTGCTCAGGCATACCTGGGAAATATCAAATGAAACGAGACAGTTATCCGGGAAAAGTATTTAATCACAGGTAATTAGTCAGCCATGATCGTGCAATTGGTAATCTCCATAGAATTTATCATTTTCAATCTAGCTCAAGAAAACAAGAACAAATAGTTGAGTGTGTTGAAAATAAATCATCTTAAATCTCAAGTAATTTTGATTCTCGTTTGTATTTCCTTGTACGCAAGTCAAACCAAAAGTGGAACTAAACTTAAAGTAAATTAGAGTCAAAGGGGATATACTTAGCCACTTTATAAGCTCATGATTAGTTTACTTGAAGTTGCATTTGGACCGATTCATAAAAACTCACAAAACTCTGAGCTGGAGCTATATGATTGTCATGTAGTGTGAACTTGTCTATATTTCTTTAGATCAATTCTGTGTCTTACAATGAACAAAGTGTAAATTGCAGTTCTACATAAGCTATAGTTAATTACTTAATATATTCTATGTCTCCTTTAAATCTGTACTAGAACAAAAAAAAAGTACTGTGGTGCTGTCTCTGTATTGATTTCCACACTTGAAACCGGGTACTCCGGTTTCCTCCTACAACTAAAAACATGTCCATTAATGCCTCCCCTGACCTTCCCCAGGGCTCCCCTGCAAAAGAGATTCTGAATCTCAGTGGGACTTCCCTGGTTAAATAAAGGTCAATTAAATTAAATAATATATATAAGTGCTGCTTACACCTAAGTCTACAAAATCAAAAGCTACTGTTGCTATTTTTAGTTTTCTTTTAAGCTAACTTTTCTCAGGTAGTGGCCACAGATGAAACAGTGTGAATATGACAAAACAGTAGCTGTAGTACTTTTGTTTCTTTCACTGGACTAGTGTCCGCTAAAAATGTATTCTTCCAGCTCCAGCCTTCCCATTCCCATCATGCCTCAGGGAGTAACGGAATCAGTTTGTTGGTCATCCAGAGCAGTTTGTCCTTGTAAAGCATCTACAAGTGTTACAGAAGATATAAAGAACTGTTTTTGTGTTGTGAAAAGGAGATGGAACAAGGCCCTGCTAGGATTTAGGGGTTAGAGAAAGTCAGCATCAAGTCAGTGTGAAAAATAGTATTTTTTGTAAAATAATCTGCCCAAATACAATGTTTTTGACTTCAGACGACAAAAAGATTGTGCATGTTGACATTGATTTATTTTGGGAACATTGGCAAAAGGCTTGGGCTTGGGCTTATAAAGATGGGGTAACAATTTCTGAAATAGTGAAAAAGGAAGTAAAGGTAAGCATTTCTACCTCAGTCTTGCTCTCACAAATTCTCTGACATCACTGGTTTTCACATGCATGGATGTTTGGGTCACTGGCACAGTTTGTTTTTTGACACTATGTGAAGTAGGCTTACTGTCCTCTACATCATTGGTTCTCAACTATACAGTATTAAACTTAACAAAAACGTGTAATCAATGACCATGTTATATAAACAGTAGAGCATTTAAACAATGTATTTTTACTTTTAGGCTGGCAATTTTGCATAATGAAAGATATTTTAAGACCTGAAGATTACAAAAGTGAAGACATTTGGAGACTTTTTAAGGACTCATAAAAGCCCTGTGTATCTAAAAATTTCAACTTGATGTTTTTTAAGTAGGTGGTAAATGTTTTCAACTGTCAAGGGTGTCATGACTCAAAAAGCTTGAAAAACACTGCTCTACTCATTCCAAAGAGTAACTAACATGGTTCTTACAAGTTTTTAAAAGATAAAGTTGATGTTACAGTCCAGTGTGAGTCCAAATGAACCATGTCCGCGTGGTTGAGCCAAAGCATGAAACGATTGTTCATGAACAGGCACGCTAAAAAAAATAAAGCGCTTCACACCCTTGATCCACGCTTAGCTGTATGTCTGAAAACACTTGACTTGAGATTATCATATTTTTAATCAGTCAAAGACCTATGTCCAAGGTGCTCCAAGTGTTGCACAAGAGTCTTTTGGGAAGGTTGCTATGGAAATAAAAGACAACATTAAACTCATTTGTATTTACTTTATTTGAAACGCTTTGAAAACCTTGAATAATGAATACAGACATGCAATTTAGCAGAACGTATATTATGCAAAGAGACTTTAAATGACTCCCTAGATGTGTTTAGCATTTAGTTTATGGCAGAGAGAAGTCAGACGCACCGTGCCAAAACAAAACTCCATTATCAGGATGTTACCTCCTTGTCCTAAAGTAAATTACGCTGAATGAGCACATACATGAGTCTAAATGAGCCTACAAAAAAACTCTCCTTTTTACGCACAAGAGCTTATCTATCACACCATGCAATTTATATGGAAAAGACTCCGAATGTAGGCAAGCCAGACAAGTCCTTTAAAAAGATGCATGCATTATCTATTAAAAGCCCCTTTCCTTGGCTGTTCTTCATCTCCTATACTGCTAAACACATATGGGGCTGGAGATAAAGCTAGTCTTTGTCTCGCTAAGCAAATGGACTAGAACATGCGTGGCATTTTTCTCTCTGAGTCAGCCGTGAAACGTCCAAAGCTCCTGAAACTATGCTAGCAATCCTTAGTTAGAATGACATGTGTCGAGGTCCGATTAGCACGTAGCATCGTCAACAACGTATCAACAAGGATCATGTCTAAGAGAATTAGTTCAGCTTGGCTAAGGTGGTCCGCGGAAGGAAATCGTTCTGCGTATAATTAGCGAGTAAGCATGACTTAGCTGCCACTCATGTGCAACGCTGCATAGAGACAGTCCTGGGATAGAGGTTTGACTGGTTTTTGATGAGGCGTTTCAAATAGCAGAAGAACCCTGCTGTGTAAGATCGTTTTCTGTTCACGGTGTCTTCATTATGACTTGTGGTAATTATGGGCATGATTTTGAACTATAAGGTTATTCAAGGTACCAACTGCTAAGATTTTTCATGTAACTTTAAAGCTGTTTCTGTTCATATTTTTATTCTTCCAAAAAACAAACCTTGAAGAAATAAGCTGAAATTTAAAGTGGTAACAGTTTACACCAGGTCTCTTGGTTTTCTCCTTGTTTTCATATTTTATTTAGTTTGATGTAAAAAGCACAACATTTGATATTTGACTTACACGATCAGTCAAAACAGTGCATAAACTAAGGCCATGACTGACAAACGTTGCCAAGTCTAAACTGTTGTTGCAAACTAACATTACACTGAATAAACCTGCTTCATTCAACACTAACATGAACTCAAAATGAACTGCTCAATAAATGGAATTTTTACTTGGCATGCTTTCACAGTTGTGAGCTGATAGATTCAGTGTAGTTAGTTCACTGTATCACTTATAGTGAATATTTGATATTCTTCCTTGGTGTTGTTCACTTACAAAGTTTTAAATAGTTGTGTTAATACATTTCATTCTGGGTCCCAATTACAGAAAAACACCAGAGGTGTGCTGACAACTTCCAATTGTAGATTAGAAGAAAAACACTTTTGCAAGTGTTTTACAAGTGCCTTGGAAGTATGCTCATGTTTACACAGGCACGCTCCAAGCACCTTCTTATGTCGACTGCAACATTTGGATGCCCACAAGCGCTGCGCATAAGCTTCTTTTTAAGTTCACAAACTTGTTAATATGACCAGGCAGCAATTCTTTGGATAAATAAAAGTAGCACTGTTAAGAAAATACTTTTTTTTTGGCAAGGCAGCTGGTTTGGAAAGCAAGCTATTTACAGATAAAAGTGCTGCATGAATGATTATAAAGACCATGTTTAAAAGAAGGAGACAAAGACAATTCTAGATTTGAGTTTGCCAAATGTACATACAAAAATCAGGACTACAACAGTTCAAGATGACACAGGAGTGGAATTCAAAACAAGGTTCCACAATGTCTACATTCTAGATATGTGGCAAGAAAATGTTAAGCTACAAACTACCAATTAAGTCTACAGAATGAACAAACAATAATCATTTTAACTAGCGCGCCCATATGACAACATGCAGTCTTAACAACACACAATATCTATTATGCTAGCAATGTTAATTTGCAGCTTTATCTATGAACAAAAACCGCCTTGTCCACAATGACCTCTTAGCATACACCACCTTCACAAATAATGAAGACATCTTTTTCACAGAAGCAGTTGGCAGTTGTCCTTGCTCCTTTGGGCGCCGTTACACTCACAGACGTTTGGAGTTTGTTGTGGAAGATGGAAGGGCCTTGAAATTCAGATTGCATCATTTTCTGTGTGTGTTAAATGAAGTGTCAGGCTGCATTAAGCTGAATCACTTATGCTGAATGCAGGGCTATTCATATGCTAAAGTGGTGCTAGGTGCATATTTTGGAGGCATGAATTTGAGCATCTGCATAGTAAAGATAGGAAGGAACAACTACTTTGGCGAGGGGAATAACAGGGAGACACAGGACGCGCAAGAGAGGCACCCGAGGGTCTTGTTGTGTACTTTACTCATAGCATTTTTTATTTATAATTTTGTATATGGAAGGGTAGAAAGACTGGGAGGATGTGTAGCTGCAAAAGGGTGGTAAAATACAGCTAGTTTGTTTGAGATATTTCAGATGCTGGATAAATCTATCATTAAAATAACAAACTGAGAACTTATGGCATTGCGTTTGCTTTAGTTTGCATAATACAGTAATTTATATTTATATTTCATGTACAGTAATGAAGTTATGTGCATACAGATAGTTTTCATCGCTGGAGGAACATGTTTTGCAACTACTGCATAAATATTTCATACACTCTTTGTTGTGTTCATTAGTAAAATATAAAACGTGTTTTGTGCAACTTTCCTGGTGCAAAGACTCGTCTCCTTGGATGTTCATGTTTTATTTTAATGCAAAACAGTCGCAACACTAGGCCTGTGATGTCATCATCAGAGAAAAGTGTTGGATTTGCAGTAACCCTGTTTCCAAACTTTTAGCTGCTTGCTTTGTGTGGATGATGCATGGTTTACATAATATATGTTTGCTGATACTGTGTGTAGATAGAGTCTTAACTTCTTATAGGGCAGGGGTTTTCAACCTAATATTTCTAAGGGCCAGATTTGACCGAAGCTATGACTTATGGGCCGGGCAGTCGCACAATACAAGGTCTAAGGTCAATTATCAACAGCTCTAGACCTGTTTCAGTAATGATAATAACTACTGCTGTTAAATTTTCAACAAAATACCCAAACCAGCGCTGAAACAAGATTAAGCAGGAACTAACCAAATCTGAACCTGGATTAGCCCATCAAAAACCCATGTCTAAACTAGGACCAAACTAGGTCTACAGCTGAATTAATCCAAGGCTAAAACAGGACCAACCATAATTAAATCTAAGGTATGTTAACACTGAATTACAAAACAACAACAACAGCAACAACAACAACAACAACAAGAACAACAACAACAACATATCCTTGTATTATTTGGAATATGGGTTGAGAGTCGAATTAGATTTTCGGAGGGCCAATATGGCACCCGGGCCTTAAGTTGAATAGGTCTGTTGTAGGGTTTCATGCATATTCAAGTCATTTTTTTCCTTTGGTCATGATGCCATTGATCAGTTAGTTTTGTCAAAACTTAGATTCCAAATACAACCAATCAGAGCCAAGAATTCAGTTATTCTACTCGGGTAAATTAAATCAAATTATCTCTCTGGACTTATCCAAGTAAGTAAATGCTTCTTTAAAAAAGAGAAAAAAAGAATAAAGGATCCATCAGACTGAGAATTACTTTTAAATGATATGAAAATTGTCTTTAGCAATGTCTCTTTAGCAGAATTTTGTGAAATATTTTGAACAGGAATTTTAACTGCAGCCAAGTATCTCTTCTGCTTAGCCATTGTTAACAAATGTGCACTTTTTTTTTAGCTTGCACACATATACATGATTAAGCTCTCCTGGTGCACTAATAACGCTAACCACACGGCTAATTTGCTAACTATTTACAAGTACCATATGCAGCCTCACTTTATAAAATCCCATAACATCCATTTAATTCTCTCCACGTCCAATGACAATTTTAAACTTATTAGCGCGGCTGTCATCTCATAAACCCTTTCCCCAGCAGAACGGTGCTTAAGCTGCCACATAGAAATGCTAATTTAGAAAAAGTGCCACCAAACACATTCGCATTAGAGCATTTCATTCGTAACGATTCCCACTGGTTTGAATCTGTTAATAGGCAAGTCAACGCAAAGACAGAATACATGCGCTGAGATTAAACAGAGTCGGAGTTGTAGGGAGGTACATGTTGGAATAAATTTAGAAATTCTTTTAGGAATTCATTTGAAGGTGCATAATGTAGCCTGCAGGAGAATAGAGAAAATCTAATTTGAATTATAATCAGTCGCCGAAAAGTGAAGATCATGTCAGCACTTTCAAAACAGCATTAACTTTTTAATTTGACTGACCTAAGTAAAAAAGGTTTAGTTAATTTGGTCCAAGTAATACACTGACTTAAAAATTATGTATTAATCACTTTAATAATAGCAAGAATGTAATCGTACAACTTATAAGAACGGATTTTTTTTTTTTTTTTTTTTTTATCACAACAATGTACTATCTAATATCTAATTATAGCAATCTAATAAAACCATGTAGGGTATACAAATACATTTTCTCACATTTGCTGAGAAAAAGAAAAACAATTCATTCGAAGCCTAGGTAAATCGCACCAACAGGAAATCTCATTTATACTGACGCTAATTATAATCAACTTTCTCTGCACAAATTACATTGTCTGGTTCCGTTCAATCAATACAGACCCACTGTGCACCGCTGCAATCAGACTGATGGAGTTCAGCACGCGCTGTGGAGGATACGGAATCAGAGACAAGTTAGTAACACAAAGCATTCAAACACTTGGCTCTGGGTCGATCACACCCACACAATTCTGTACAAAAGCACGGTTTGTTAGTGTATTACATATGCTACATGTTCCTTTAATGCATTGGAGGTCTTTGGTGCCTCAATGTTGTCATTTTTGAAGATTAAGTTTTAAAATATGTTTAATAATGTTTTTGTTGTCTGTTCATTTAGTGTTACAACCCTTTACATAAGGTTTTTGTGAGGGTCATATGTTTTTATAAGAAGGTGACCTTTAAACCAAGATTACCGATAATGCCTGTTGCTAGCCTGTTGCTGGTAAAAAAAAATGCTACTTTTACATGAATAATGAAGTGTGTGAAGAAAAGTAAAAAAAACAAAAAGTTAGAAAGTCCTGGGTTCAATTCCCAATTGATCTAGGGCCTTTCAGTGGGGCGATGGCTTGTTCTGCCCGTGTCTGTGTAGGTTTCCTCCGGGAACTCTGGTTTTCCTACCTCTAAGAACATGTCCGTTAACGACTCCCCTGCAAAAGAGATTCTGAATCTCAGTGGGACTTTCCTGGTTAAATAAAGGTCAGTAAATCATAATCAGGAAGTACATTTTGAAACTAAAATAATTGCTTGACTTATTTTGTGGAATGGTTCAATATAATGGTCTTCAATATAATTGGCTGTGCCTTAGTTGAATAAGATTAGCCTGTCATGAGTACTTTACTTCACAAAATTTTTTTATTGTATTAGCAAGAAAATAATAAAACAATAGTGTCGAATATAGAAAGTATTCTGAGTTGCAGAACATAATCAGTGACAATCACCCCACATTTCCCAATCTAGCATGGTTCAAAAAATACTCTCAGTTAATTAGATATTTGTATACCCAGTCAACCATCCACAATTGCTAATCAAGTCATTTTCTCTTACAAATGTAATGGTTAGTTTGGAAATAGGAAACTTAATGTGCTAATGTCACAAATATGATTTCAACAGAGCCAATTTATGATGAATTTGCTCATCAGCCACAATGACCAGCTTCTAAATGTGCTCAATATGAAAAACCAGCATTATTATAATCGAACTCTGTGTATAATCTATTCATTTTATTCCAGCCAGCTCCAAACCACCCACTAACCATTGATTCCATTTGGTTTGTATCACTCATAGCTGCTCACACAATTGCTCAGTCACTGGTGCGTGGACTAAAACGTTAAGAGCCCTGACACACGGCACCTGCCTGCACTGCCCAGGGGCCACAGGTGGGACAGTTCTGTGTGTGCGGGGTCCGGGCCGTAAAGGTCGTCATGAATACTACATGAGAGTGGGCGGAGTCAGCATGTTCACTGTCCATCGTGTCCCTAAAGATGATCTGCTCCATATTCATGTGCTATAATATAACCTCACACTCATATGCATGCTTGCTCTATGGGACACCATTTAAATCCAGATAATTGGGAAGTGACATAGAGTAGGAGTGTGAACTTTGACCCTTGTCTTGTGTGTCTGCATAAAGAGGGTATATTTGATCAGATTTGGCTGGATTGGTTCAGATTGAGTGAAATGAAGCATGGCAGAGAGCAGATTTTATACAGATGACAGACAGAAGGTTTGAATGAGGAAGTCAATCTCCTGACCGGCCTGTCCATAGCATTTCCCGTAGCATTTATTATTTAGTGTGGTGACCTTACCGACAATGCGACCAATTACCTGGGCTCTCACAGAAAAGACAGTGAGCATCATCCAAAACAAAGTTATGAGACAGTTGCCATCATTAATTACTCCCCCAAAAATAGACGTAACACTTTTAGAGGTGGCAATATCAAAATCTGTATATATTTGTGGTGTATTATTTGCATTATTTTAGACTTATAAACATTCTCCTGGGAACCTTAACTTTGATATCTTATGCACTAGAAATGAGAAAAATGTTGTACTGGAAGCTTGAATGGCATCTGCTGGCTACAAGGAAAATTCAATCGGGAATAACTAAACAAATTGATCTAATGTTCTAATGCTGCAAATATGCTCAAAGCAAGTGTGAAAGTTTTATAGACTTTAAAAGATCTCAGAGATCCATGACGTCACAGATCAGAAAAAACACAGAACAGTATTTTCTGAGGGTCTGAGAGGAAAGAATAGTGGGATTATTTGTTTATCAACACCGGGGGATGCGGGTGAAGCCGACAGCATAAAAGAGATGCGGCTGATTGACACAAGCTGTAGCAGCAACACTAGCCAGAGTGTTGTGCAAAAACAAAACGTGAATGAAACTCATCTTTACGACTCACGACTTACATTCAGGCGAGAGAAAAAACTGAGATAAACACTGTCCCAGAACAGTGTTTGTCTAGCTTCATGAGCCAGACGTCTGACATAGTGTCTCTTTCTGCATGAAGCATGAGCAGTAGAGCAGAAAGTCACATCATCTGACTATAGTATTTGGAGTTTTGCATAAACAAAACTAAAGCTGTATTTCATGATAAAGCATGTTAGAAAATGATAAAAAGAAAATAATAAAAATAAAAATAATGCTATTTTGAAGAATGTGTTTTGCCAAAAAGCAAATTCAATTAAAGAGCACGTGTTCTTAATGTTTTCCCTAGTGCAGTAAAGATTAATGGTTAAAGCCTGAGTTTGCTGCACGTGGCAGACCAGACAGCGCTCTCGCCTCACAGCAAGAAGGTTGCGAGCTCGACTCCCACTCGGCCCGGGGCCTCTGTGTGGAGTTTACTTGTTCCTCCTCTGGGCACTCTGGTTTCCCTCACCAACCATAACATGCAGGTTAGGGAACACTTGGTGAAAGTCGGAGGTTCAGGCACCAGGTGTTTGCCCAATCGCTTCAGCTGAGCTGCTCCAGGCTGTTTACTGTCATTAAGTGGGAAGGGGGTCTCACAGTGAAACGCTTTGTGATCTGTGATGACATAAAGTAGATCTCTGAGATCTGCTCTGTTTTTAAGTCCATAAATCATCCACACTCGATTTGAGCAGTTCTGCAGCTCTGGCAGATCAGGTAAGAGTGGTTTGATTGCTTACACTGTGTCATTTCTATTGCAGTTTGCAGATGAAGTTCTAACTCGCTTCTTGATTTTGACCCAATGACATACTGTATTTTATATTGCAAGTGTTCAAATATGTAAATGTGAACCATCACAGTATATTGTCCTAACATCCTTGTACAGACTTTTGAAACATGAACGTATCAATACTGCTTTACATCAGAACATTATTGGTCTTACATTGTCCAATTGAATATGTACAATTCCCGGCAGTAATAAAAATGCAAGACTTTATTTCAGGGAGAAACTGGTTCTATTGAACCCGATGTGGCTTTTGTGAAAATAATTTAAATGCAATCACGTTGAGTAAACAGACAAATTGATATTTTTCTACCCATCTGCTCTCCAAGGAACAGTATAATATTTAATAAAAGCCATGTCGAGCTGGTACACCTTTCCAATCAACTTAACCAAATGAGTGCAATCAAAACAACAAATGCAGGAATGGTGTTGTGCGCACACTATATTAATGCAAATTCAACAATACATTTTTCATTGTGCAAGGATGTTATTACTTTATTATTTACCAAACGAAGTAAACATAGCAAAAACAGATGGGAATGTGGGTGAAAAAGATATATACATAAAGCATAATCAAAACATCAGCTTCAGAACAAAAAGTTTGAGCAAAGAAAATTCAATTCATTAAGAGAGTTTTCATGTACTGAAATATACAGAAAACATTAATCCTACAGCAGCTTTTACAGAGATGCTTTTTTATACATTTTAAACTGATTTCTAATATGCATGTGAACAATTAGAACTTCAAGTGTTTTCTTGACAGACTGGCAAAGTCTTATGAATGAATTTCAGCATGATTGAAATGTTAATGTGATACAAGTGTAAATGAATTCTCTTGTGAATATAAATGTGTAGTGTAATAATGTAACTGATGTATCCATTGTTATAAAGTCTATCATAATTAAGATGGTCTAAGCAGAATACACTTGATCAGTGATAGGAATCTGTACTTTACTTAAGTCCTTTTTTATGATTGATGACTGTTATGAGAAGTCATTTTGTGTAGGTGTGAATCTGAAAAGATGTCAAACTACCTAAATATTATTAATTACAGGACACATTTTGATCAGATGTAAATAAAATAGTTAATTTAGCTTGTCAGTCCAGTTGCTTTCATAAACCAAAAATCAAGATCACTACTTTTAACAATTCTCAAAATCTGTTTTTACTTTTTTGTATGAGTTTGTTGAGTCGATTTTTATGTTCTACTTAATTTTCTGTTCCTGTATCTGAACTTCTACTTCGGTAACAAAATGAGTATTTCATCCATCATTAGTTCATTAATATGTGGCCATACCTGCTTGTCAAAAGCATGATCCCGTCAGATCTCAGGAGCTATGCAAGAAAGGCCTGGTTAGGTACTTGGATGGGAGACCGTTAGAACACCAGGTGCCACAGTGGGACGACAGGAGTAGATTGTTGTTGTGTCCTTGGGCAAGACACTTAACCCACATTGCCTCAGTGTCTGCGTACACTGTGTGAGTGGATGCTAGATTGTAAAGCGCTTTGAGTGCCTGAAAAGGTAGAAAAGCGCTATATAAATAGACCATTTACCATTAATCTAACTTAAAGGGACTATACCGGATTTTTGCATCCTTAAAAATGTAAACAAACAGACATATTTAATTTTGAGCTTCCTACTTCAGTCTACATGATTTGCTCACTTAGCTGATGCATTCTGAGCTTCAGAATTGTTCATCATAATGTATTTTTATGTTTTTTCACAGCTGTTAGCAGCGAGTGTGTCTCCATGCTAACAATAGTTAGCCACAATGCTAAAAACAACAACAGAAAAAGTTGGGACACAAATGGTATTTTAATAGACATAGACAGGACTCTGCGGACTAATTTCTACCTGAATAGATACATTAACAAGATATCAGTGCTGGGGGAAAATTGTTTTTTAGCTATACTGCAAAAAAATCTAGTATAGTCCCTTTAATGGCTGCAGTGCCCACACAAAATGACAAAAAAAGATTTTTTTAAAGATTTTTACTTGATGTTTTTGTTGGACTAAAAACACTCTTAGCAGGCTACCATCTCTGTAAAATAGACTCTTTTTATGCCTAGAGGAGGGTAATTCTGTTCTATTGCTAAAATATTCCACACTTTGGCATAAAATGTATCTTGATGAAGAATGCCCTCAGAAAAGCAATAGTGCCACTTAAATAATTAAACATGTTCATCACAATCGAAAGTTGAAAAAGAGTAATGCATACAAACAAAGTTAGTAGTATTTGCAGCACTAAATGACACAAGACAGATTGCCTAGATTAGCTCGACAAAAGCAATCAGCGAAGTAGTTTGAGAGCGACTATATTCAGCAGTATGGTACAGCAGGGTTTGTTTCAGCGTCATCCTGTTCACGATAGAACAGGTGACTCATTTTCACCTGCACAGGAGTCAGGTCTTCACATGGTTTCACCCTGGTCCGGAGGTGCGTTCACAAGCCCCCTGTTTGGTGTGGAAAAAGCACCTCTCAGGTAATCAAGCCTGCAGGTGTGATTCTCAAGACCACTCCAAAAGGTAAGAAGAGGTGTGATTGTGTGACACCTGTGTGGATTACAGATGACAAATAAACCAAAAACTGATACAAAATGAATGTTCTCATGAAACAACCAAGGATTCATTCTTGTACTTTTTCTACTATTAGAATGACTAGCATTAATGGACCGTAAACACACAGTATCTTGTGATTTTATGCTTAAAAATGGTTAATTCTGTGGTTTAGGTCTGCAAAAACATGTTCCAAAACATATGAGTTTGTCGGTTCAAAGATTCTCCTGAATGCATTTGAATTATGAAATCTTGTTTCTTCAAATACACTCGTGGTGAATAATTAGTAGGCTAATATGTAAGTGATAAAGTAAAGAATATTACCATAGCGCCCCATGCCAAGTCCAACCTTCTACCTAAGGTTTTAATAAGTCAGTGTTTCCTGCTCAGAAACACTCTCCCGTTGTGTCTATGGGCGGCTGCATATGGCCTAGTGACACCCGAACGCCTCACCAGCCAACAGCGCTCTATTAGCTTACGCAACAACAGAGTAATCCTGCACAATTCTACCCAGCACAGAACGCTAATGTGGAGCTGAAGCGCGGCAGGCTCAAAACAGCTGGCCGCAGGCAGAACTGGGGCTATTTGTCAGGGATATTATAAGGTAAAGTGGCAGAAAGGGTGTAGAGAGGAGCGTAACTGACAATGTACAAGTATATGTCTTGTTTTATTACAGAATACGGCAAGAACAGCAACAGTGGGAGACAGAAAATAAAATGTTTGCTTGAAAGCGAGTGAGTTGGCACAGACAGGTCAAGATCATTGCAACTGTGAGGTTAAGTAGATTCAGAATTAATGAAGTCTGCAATATTTGCCACTTTAGAGCAATGGTGATGCTTCTAGTGTTTCAAAATGTCCTTTTCAACTGTCGGAGCCTTTATCGGTTGCAACATCATGCAGCAATCTTACCTGCCAGTAAGTGCCAGTGTTTGACGTGTATGTATTCTTGCACATTCAAAGTCGCTGGATTCTTTTTGTAAAACTTAAACACTTTCAACATTTCACAAACGTGTAGACTGATTAAAGCAAACACATTCCCAGCAAGAGATAATGAGTCTGTGCTTCTATAGATATGTTTTTAAATCTGGCATATGGCTTCCACGCTGCGCTCATACGATCAGCGGCATCATTACGGCCGCAGCGTGGAGTTGTTTCTGCTTCAGGAAATGTCTTTTGATGGAGTCGTTGCAACTTAATTATGCTTAAGGGACACCACCATTCACGTCAGTCATGCTTTTGTTTTTCCCAGGTTCTCTGAAAGCATCAGCGTGGTGCATCTGGTTTGTTGTTTAGTTTCTGTTGATTTCAAATGTCCACCTGCTGGGAATGCAAATATGAGACAATATTTATCAAGGCTTGTCAGCCTAATTTGTTGTGTCTTTCATGCATTTTTAGCCAAGTGTACACTTACATAAGAATTTAGCTTGGAGAGAGGTGATAAAAATGCTATTGATATATGAAAATATAGAGTGGTCAATTTACAAAAAGAGCAAGGGGGATGTAATTAAAATTTCTCAAAGAATGCTAAAGTAAGCTTCAAATCTTACCCAGCCAAGGTGGACACATTTTTCTAATCCAACCTTTGAGCAGCGTTCACAAAAGACTCTGGGACAGACAGCTGATTAATTGTCAGAAATGTCCACGCAGCACTTTGCAAGTGAGTTTGTTCTGTCCAGCTCAGTATAGAAGCATGTCTATGGGCTAAGTAGTAGATAGTGTTCTTTTGTACAGGAGTTCAAATATCCTTGGAAAACTTCCCAGTCTGTTCCCACTGAGAGAAGACTGTGATACTGATAAGATCTTTTAGCTGGCTTCGTTCCTATCTTGGCCTATCTGAACTCTGTAGTCCTCCACGTACCTCACACATTGAAGCTGGGAGAGAAACTTTTCTTTTTTAAATATCTTGCATCAGGCCACAATATGTTGCACACTGAAATACACTAGCGAGAGTTTCAGTGCACAGAATAAAACCAGCGATTGCTTGTCAACCGACTCTGCACTTTCATCTTAAAGAAGCAGCAGTGAAAAGAAAATAATGTCTGTGCCAGGTTCTGCCTTTGGGAGTTATAAAAGTTTAGTAATCTAATTGAATGTTGACTTTGTTCTTAAACTGCTTTATCTGGGTGTCTAGTTCTAAGACTGGAGTGTGGAAAAAACAACGAAAGATTTAAACTGTAAAGACCACCTGTATCTGTACTACATATACTACCAAAGACAAACATTTAGCATTTGTATTCCAACTTGATTTGCACCTGAATGTCGGCCTTAAAGATCAACTCATTTTTTACCTTAACTACGCAGTTGTCAGACAGTTTGTTTGGAGAGCAGACAGGCCGAACAGCAGAATCACTGAAATCAATCAATATCCGCTCAGCTGTGAAATACATGGAGCATATGAACACTGATATATCCAGATGACAGGCAGATTCTTCTCAGAGACACACACTAGGGAGCCCGAGAAATCTGTTGAAAAATGGCAGCCAGATGCGAGATAAAGCATGCATGTCTTTGGAGTTGACAACTTTCTAAAGTTGGTAATGCATTTTCTATCAAGGAGGCTCAAACTCTGAGTTCACAAAAGGCAAACACCTGCAGTTATAGATCTCTAGTAATACACACAAATGTGACATACTGTATTCATTATATTTAACTGAGCCAAAATTTTGCCATAAATAAAAAAAATACTGTTTTATAATTTACATGTGTTTGTGGTCACCATGAAATCTATGCGCTGTCAAATATTAGGTACTTCAAGTTCTGCACAGAAGATATCTACTCCACCAATTTTGTAAATTTCGTTCGATATGTAAACTGTGGCAATGCATTTTTCAATCCCACCTGTTAATCTCCCAAATCGGCACTCTTCCAAGCAGACACTATTTGTTCTTATCACTGTCTCTTCTGCAATGACCCAAATCCTTCTTATCCGATCCAAAACCTTTCTGATGTACTGCGATTTCCTCATTTGGACTCATCCAAGCAACTCAAACCACCTCCAACACACCTTCCCTGCATTTGAAAGTGCAAACAAGCCATTAAAGGGATTTAGCCAAGGACAATCCGATGCTTTTATCACACATGTATTTTCCTTAAATGCATGTTTGAAATCTCCCGGTCTCCCGAGAGGTGAGATAGAAGCGTTCACATCTGCACCGCTGCCTTTCCCTAAGCCTTGCAGCATTACAGACTTAATCCTGTTTTCCATTATGTGCCATATTAGTCGTAGTTAATATTGGTTCAAAATAAACAAGAAGGAGCGATTCCAAACATCAGAAAGTCTTAGCTGTTGTGTTCAAGGACATTTTAATCCACACATTTTCGCTTTAGGCCATGAAATTCAACTTAACATATAGCAGTTCATGCTTTGGTGGGAAAGAAGCAATTAGATTAGATTTAACATGGATGTATCATCCTCCAACATTCATGTTTTATTTTGTATTTTTTGTTCCAAAACACAAACAAGACATGGCAGGATGAGGAGGAGATTTAGTATCATTAGTGTTTTGAACTTTAAAGTGATATACCCAGTTTTTGCAGTCATTGATTCTGATAAAAAAGCAGGACATTAGTAGATGCAGTCAGGACTGATTTTCACCTGAATAGATACTGTACATAAACAAGATATCTGTGCTAGGGAAAAATTGATTTTAAGTTTTTTTTTATTGTAAAAAATGGAGCATAACGCGCTCAGCAAACATTTGAACATTCAGTAATGCAGCAAAAATGTTAAATAAATATTTCTTCCCATTTGGGCTATGTTTAATTTTACAGACAGGTTTAATTTCTTTTGCATTAACTAATCCATCTAAATACTGTTTTTGGAATACTCCAGAACTATGTTGCAATGTTGTTTTTGTCCACAACTATTTTAAAACAACTTTTGATTTTGTGGCTAATATGCGAGTGAATAAACACATTTCAGAACTCCAACTGACTTCCTTCCAATAAACTATTCAACTCTCACGTTACATCACTTTACCCTGGGTCAGACGCCTGATGCAACGGAGCAACAGTTGTGTCTCTTTGCGGTTAGCTTTGAAGATGGACTTGTAGCTTGTAGCATACAAATTATACAAGAGAGTGTGATTTCCATTTGCCAGAATCCAACAGTGTGTTCTGCCAATTATTTAGAAAGAAAATACTGTGGTCGAATGAAAATTTTAGCCTTGACTGTAACCACCTTTAAACCTTGAATTTTTCCAGGTTCATGAATTTCTAAAAACAGTGCATTGATTTATTCATGCTTTTCTTTATCAATCGTACTTGCAGCATCAGGAGGTTTAGGAATTTGATTGACTGTGATGAAACAGACTGATTGATATGGCCGAACAATCCACAAGCTTTTTCATGTATTGAACTCATTTTTAAGTCTGTTTTATCTTTAGTAAATATAGATTTGACTCTGAGGTAAACAAGGATATAGACTCTCAAGTATAATAAGTTTAATATAGTTCAGTTTATTCTTATCACGATTGGTTGCAGACCTGTCAATTAAAACAAAACACTTGATAATTAGAAATGACTGGAAAAGATAAAAAGAAGCAGCAAAATGATGCACAGTGTAGGTTTTTTGTGGTAGACAACTATTACTCAAAATATCGCTTAAAACATGCGTCTCCACAGATCTGACTTTTAACACCACATGCTCGTCTCCATGGAGATATCTAAGTTTAAAGGGGCCCTATTGTGTTTTTTCCAAATCTTTAGTAATAAACTAGAACATATGTAGATCAGCAATTTACATTTTGTTCACTGTAAAACCCCAAAATGATTGAAAACGCCTTCAAAATAGAAACAGCTCCAGCGACTTCCTGTTTAAAATTGCAGAAGTACTAAGCTCCGCCTCTTCACTTTAAAATGTAACTGTAACAAGCAACACATTTTAAATGACAAATTTTTATTGTTGGAAAGTGATTATGGGACAGCTTTGAACCACACATGCTTTGCTTTGAGTGTTAATTTTTGAATTATTTGAATTATTATGAAAGTGGGCGGGGTGAAGAGCAAAGTGGGCGGAGTGAAGAACAGGAAGTGTTTAAACGCAAGAGCTGTAGAAGAATACAAGATACTCAAACATACATGAATCAATTCAAATACAACTTTGAATAAACTAATGATGAGGGAATGTAGTTATAACAAGGTTCAAATCATGAATCATTGATTTTACATACTTACTTTAAAACCATACTGTGTAACGTTCTATAATACAATGCACCTTGAACAGCAGAAGTTTCAGACTAATACAATGAGTCAAGAATGCATAAACCAAATTTAGAGCTAACTATTACAGCTATTACTAGGGTTCAGCTCCTGGGCATAACTGGGATTTGGTTAGCTTCAAAACATGACTCTAAAAGCACCTGCAGAGAAGTGCAGTCTGATGTCTGCACACGTTTTTGCTTTTCCTCATTAAATCTTGATGAATCTCCGCAATCCCTTTTAAAAGCAGCACTGGTTTTTGGACCGACCAGGCCCCTGCTCTGTCCATTAACATAATGCGTTCAGCGAGAAAAACGGTCAAGTCTGGTGACACGCAAAATCGAAAAAGGGAAATCTAACATCTTTCTGCTTAAATCCACCCCACAAATAACAGTCATTTAGACCCCAGCTGGATCGAACCACTAGACACAGATTGCTCCCCATATTATGTATTCTAGCAGACACTACAGACATATATAGAGAAATACATATCGGCACTGAATGTTCTGGGTACGACAGTGACATATCTCATTTGTTTTCGGTGCAATATATGCTCCTGTCGTTTCAATATTTGAGGGAGGATGAAGCACAATCCAGGTCTGCCACTTCCACTTTGAAAGCTTATCAAACAGGAAGACAACGTACATGCAGCAATAACCAAAGCTCTCACAAGAACAGGAATATTTACACTGAAAATTTTCTCTTCTATAGATATTCAAGTTCAAAGCACTGACTTTAAGTTGGAGCTATAATATCAATAATGTATAGTTCTGCATTGTAATTTCAAAAGGGATGCATTACTACCTTGTCAGGAGTGCTAAAATACTTGTATTAAAATCAGCACCGTCATTTCATTTAGCGATCAGATCTTTATTAATTTGTCCATCCAATATCCTGGTTGGGTCTTTATTTGAGTGCAATAAGACTGAAATTGTTGTTACTTGTGGCATCAATAACCATTACATTCACTTCTTATTGATAATAACTGTTTCAAGGAAAAAGAAAGCTAATTTCTATTCCACTGGTATAGATGATATGAGCATGAATTTGATTTTAGCCTTCACTGTTAACACCTGCAAACCTTGAATTTTTCAGATGCATCTTCAAAAAACAGTGCATTGATTTATTCATACTTTTCTTTATGCCTCATACTTGCAACTTGGCTTAGTCATTAATTTGCATCGACTGTGGTAAAACAGACTGAGTGATATGGCCAAACGCAACTCACTTTTTTAAATTCAATTTGACCTTTTTCAAAGCAAATACAGCTATGATTCAATTCACAGGTAGCAAAGATACAGACCACCAAGCATCATTTAATATAAAAAAGTTCAGTTTATTTGTAGCGGAACATGATTGACAGAATAAAACTGAAACAGTCACTGCTTAAAGCATTTAAGCTTTAAGAAACTCGCACACGTCTTGGACCGAACTGAATTGATTATCTGTTTTTAATCTGTAACTATCACGGAGAAAATAGTAAAAAAAAAAAATAATAGTAAAAGAAATGCAAGATGTGAGCTCAAATATGATTACAGAAGTATTTACTTTGTGCTGTAAATGTTATACAAGCTTGTTAGATACTTTACCCAGAAAGCCCTTTGTACGATAAGCTTAGCACTCACATAGTACTCACATAAAAATAGACTCCAGACGTCTGATGACTACACAAACTATATATTGATGCAGCTCCAGACTATTCTTTTTCATGCAGCCCAATGTGACGTTTCAAAGCACTTCCAGCCATAGGGACTTGTTTGGAGTCAACCTGCCCATTTCTTTGCAGTCAGGTCTCTGTAGGTTATCTAACATTTTTTTCTTCCTATATATACAGTTTAGACTTTGTATGCATCCCCAGTGCTCCAGCTAGAACCCTCCGATGATGTGATGACGCTTGAATAATTTACTCTCCAACTGCACAGCACAGAAAGCCAATAAATTATATACAAGTAATGAGACTGCGACTTGTGCATTTTTAAAAACTCACTCACAAGCAAAAATATGAATATGGAAAAGTGTTTTAGGGAAATTTGTACTTGGGCTCGCTTCAAAGAGATTGGATATAGATCTTGACCACTCTGTTTAGATTGACAGTTGGATCTATTTAGGCAGTCAGAAGCTGGGAAAAGGAGCAATCTCGTGCTTAAGATGGGTTTATGGTGCTTCCTACAGTAAACCGTGGTGGACGTTTGTTTGGCGTTGCTGGCAGAAAAAGCGTGATCGCGCATACTGATTGCCAAAGACTTCTCCCTTTGGCATGCTATACCTCCTATCACATCTCATCTTTTACACAGAGGACTGCTATGACCAATCTCACGACGCCCTAGGTTCTCCAGCATGTGGGTTGGCTGCCATCTGCTCCCACTGCTCCTTTGTCCTGGTGGTGTGGAGGCAACCTGCTCTCGTCTGCAGGCGGATTAGACACACATTTGCTCTTTGGATGGGTGAGCTCATCTGATGAAACTGAAGAAAGGAACCCTTTGGCAACGTATAGAGTTTGTGCTAGAAAATATACATCTATTTGTGTCCCACACTCATTAGGATTTGTGAATGCCCGGTGGCTATAGATGAATAAATATATAGTATTTTGACTTTCATGAAGCCAAATCCATATTTGTACATTTGAGCCAAAGTTATGTTGAATGTATGCAGTTACCTTAAACATTTAGCCAAATAGTTTTCCTTGCCATTTTATTTCTTTATTTGGAACCCCTGTGGTCGTTAGTCTTCCTGGGGTTCATAGGTATAAAAAGTTCACACAAGAAGTAAAGCCAATGACATTACTGACATTTGCTACATAGTTAAAAACAGAAGATTAAAGAAAAAAAAAAGACCCTGGCCATGTCTTTCATTGTATTTTTTAGTATATATTTATTTATTCATCTGCATATGAAACAGATATTTAGTAGATAAGTTCACAAAATAACTAGAATATTGTCAAATATTTCTTCTACGCTCAAGTTGAAAGAAAGCACTTGCATTGTAGAAGAATTGGTATTATTTGTGAACTTTTTAACTTTTCTTTAATGTTGGCATGAAAAAACATCACAGAATTTCAAATTATGCACTATACCCTATTTGTCAGAGATCTAAGTTTACCGATCCACTTTAAATGAAATTCTGTAATATCCATAGTTATCCGAGTCAAAGTCTTAAAAAAAAGTTCTTCACCTCATCGCCTAAACTTGCTGCCGCCGCTCTCCTGTGTAATGGAGGAGAAGGCTGATTGGATCGTCACATGGCATCAGATGAACTCAGCGTGTCACCGAAGGTAATTGCAAGTTTCCTTTTCTCTCTGTCTCTAACTCCCAGGTGCTTCTGCTCAAACACACTCTGTACAATAGATTACTGTATGTCTTGGCTCTCGTGGGACTGATGAGTGGTATGGCCTTGGGTCTAAATGTGAGGGCCTCATGCAGAGCAATGACCAGCTAACAGCCCCTGATGAGCCACTTGTTGATTCAGGGCTCAGAGGCTATTATTTCATAATTGTACTGTGTTTCCAAATTAGGCCATTTTGGGCTAATGCAGAATAATAAAACGCCTTGTTTCTTGCAGCTGAGGTGAGTCTGGAAAGACAAAATTTTTAGTTTTGCAGTGCATTATGTAGCTTGAATGGTGGATAATTTGCTGCTGTACCACTACCATTGTAGTGCATTGCTTTGATCCAAAGTATGACGTTAACTTATCAAGCAGAACACCTGCGCGCTAAGTTAAATGTTAAATCTGTGGGGAGGAGAAAGTAAGAACTAATCCTTAAGTCCACCAATCTTTATTAGTCTGAGAACAGTTCCCAAAATCAAGGGCTGTAGCCGAAAGTGGGGCTAATAGGCTTTGATAACTAAAACCTCACCTTGGATAACAGAACTCAAAAACATAGAATGACCTACGAGTAATTAGTGGTTAGGAGGTCAATGACACAGACTACCAGGGCTGCTGTGGCTACAACAAAAGCATATTAGATCAATTATGTATCAAATTGTAAAGCAACTTTGAATGCTATAATGTTACTTATCATTATTAAAGAAATATTTACCTAAAGAGGCCCTGTCTGATACACAAATAAATATTAAATTGTGAGCGGGCTTGTATTTCCCCAAAATGAACTCGCATGTGTCGTGTATATATAGTGGAGTCTATCTGCTTGTTTCTATGGAAATGTTGTTACCTTGGATATACTTATCACAGTCATGCATAAAACATATCTCCATTAAGAATGCTTCAAAGTAGTTTTAACTTTCCATAGAGCTGATTTTTATTTACCTCCAGAAGGTTACACTGTGTCGCTTTAATTATTTAGTGTAATTATGGAAAATCACCATATTTCACATAATCTAATTTCATCCTGCATGCCTACTCAATAACTTTTTAAACAGTTCTGCGGGGAATAGCACAACGCTCTCTCTCTAATAGTTACATAGCCCATAAGCAGCACCAATTGTTCCAAACTTCTTAAACGATTTCTTCCATCAGCCCTTTAGCCCTTTGTATGCACACTTAAACCCTCCCCTCAGGCTTACAACCCCAGAACGCCAGGCCAAAGCAGAGAGGATTTTGGGAAGTGGTGTGTAAGTATAAGACAAGGTGTTGAATGGAAAGAGGTGAGATTACCATTGTGACGGCTTCATATTCAGAAGGTGAGAGGAGTGCGAGATGCAGCGAGGTGATTGGTCTGACCTGGTCTGCCCTCTCTGCTCCACTATAATAGGTTTCTCTTGCTGCTATTCTCACTATATTATTCACTTTTTTTTTCTTCCATTGCCAGCCATAGATCTTTAGACTGTACTGCTAGAGTGCAGAGTTTAAACTTTATAATAAGCAACGCGAAATAAGGAGAATAGTTGAGACAGATTGTCAGGTAGGGATGAAAGAAAAACATGCAAAATGATACTGAAAGTCAAGCAAAAGAGCATATTTTAGCGGGTAGCATGAAAAATACATCAATATGTGAAAGATGGACCATCAAAAGTAGTTTATCAGAACGAGTATAAGACCACATAGATTGAAAGTAGAGAATACTGACAAAAACAGATAGCTCAATCATTTTTAGCAAATCTTGATTACATTTTCTGATTATATTATGTCAATCCAAGAGGAAAATGAAAAGCATGTTATTAAACAAGTATAGATAACGTTTAATTATCAAATATGACTGTATTAAGACCCGTTCTAAGATTAGTCAACTAAAAGGACAAACTCTTTTCTAGTAATACTCAACGATTTGACCAAATATTCCAGAAAATAAAAGTCAATGAATTTTCAGATGCCAAAAAAGTTCTAATCCTTCTTAAGGAATTAACCCATATTTTAGTCAACTACGCACCACTTAGTTATTCATTGACTAAATGATTTATCATGAAGTTAAATGTGAAGCAACAGGCATAGCAACAGCAATCGGTCTGCATTCATCCATTCACCATGTTGATACAGTTTGTTCCCTTGACGCGGCACATCGAAACAACACTTTTCCTGTATCGGTCCATGATTATTAGCGATTATTAAACATTTGATTCAATCTGAAAATAAAACTAGCCAAACATATCTTGACTCCTTGTCTCATTGTATCCTTGTTTTATATTAGTTGGGTCTCATTATGATTGTTTTATTTTAGTTGGGTGTCTTTGGACATAACAGAAAGCTTGATTTTTTTTTTAAATAAATAAAATATAATAAATTAGGATTAACTTGAATAAAATGTGTTATGACGAGCTATGCGGCGTTTAATGATGATTACAATGTTTGTAGTATAACAAGAAAAAAACAAAAATAAATAAATAGAAAAAGAATTAGAAGCACATTACTTCCTGTTCACACATTTCTGTGATTTCACTGTGTCAGTTTAAATGAATAAAAACTATAGGACAAGACAATGATCAGTGATTTGAGAGTTGTTTTCTTAAAAACTTAACAATCAGGGAATACTTCACCAAAGGATCAAAGTGTGTTAAAGAGATTTGTCTGTCAATGCTAATGTCAATTATGCCAGCTCAGTGAACAAAGCAACTGCCATTTTAAGATATTGCTTAAAGTAATAAACTATATTCAAGTGTGTTCTATTGAAAGACCGAAAACCAAGGCAACCTACAAAAGAATGTACCCTGGTCTCACATTTACACAATTTAACCCATTCAACCATGTGCTTAAAAAAAAAAAAAAAATCACAGTAGTAGCATTTGCAATCACATCCTTCAATCCTCCATTTTGATGAAATGACCAGGTTTCTTCTTCAGTTGTGGAATACAGTATACAACAACCTTAACCTAGTTTGCTTGTATTAGCCGTAAAACAGTTCCATTTACAGTGGTATAGTGACTGAAGACAGCTGTAGGAGGTGAGCTGTGAGAACACTGAGGTGTCACGCCTCACGCTGATGATTTGTGGAGGAGCAGACCTGGATGTGTACTCCAGTGAAAAGAGAGTGAAAATGTGCACTTGAATGTGTACAAGGGCTCTGCTGATGTGTGTGAAGTGAATGTCGACGTTCAGCCATATATTGTGTACGAAAAAATCAAATTCTGCTTTATTTGCACTGATTCTATTAAATAAAAGTCATTTCTTGAACTTACAATTTGGATCACTAACTTCACTAACTTGAAACTAAACTTGGATAAGATATGCGGACCAAGTTGGGGAGTTATCAAAGTGTTCTTTCATCTTTAGCTTACTCGAAGTATTTGGATTGATTCATGCATGTTTAAGTAATCCAGTATTATCCTGCAGCTGATATGCTCAGGAAAATTCTGTTCTCACCTACCCCTTATCCCCACCAAATTGTTTTCTATTTATTTTGCTTAGAAAAAAAAAGAAGAAAAAAAAAATCTGAATTTAGGTAAACACTTGTCAAGGCTTATTGGCCGTTTGATATAATTCTATTCAAAACCTTTTGAGATCAATAATTTGTCTTACAATGACTACAATGTAAATTATTGATCTAAATAAGACATAGATGTGTTGCTACATAAAAATGCAAAAGTCTCCTCAAAGCTCAATTGCACAAAGGCACAAGCATTAAAAACAAGTTATTTAAGCCTTGTTGTTGTATCATTTTTCTCCCTAAAAGTATATTGAATAACGGCACAATGAGTCCAAATCAGATCGCTTTGTACTTTCCCAATCCAATTATAAAGCATTTTAATTATCCTAGACAAACAAAAGCAGCACTCTGATTGGCTTAGCTTGGGTGGTCCACTTTAGTTTCACTTTGCTGTTTGTAAAAAGCTGTTCTAAAGTCAGAATTGCATAGGCCAAAGGATTTATGGAGTAGCTGGTCAGATACCTACTTCCATTAAAATTAAATCTTTTAATTAAATTTGCATGTTTTGGATCTGTGCAGAACATAGAAAGACCCAAAATGAATGATGATGAATTGTTAGCTAACTAAACTTGGTCTCAGAGCACTATAGTATGCATTAGAGAAGCAGCCTTTGCCCTTATAGAAGTGGGCTCAGTAAGTTTTAATGCAGGCGCCTTCAGTGGAGCACAAACAGCCTCAGTGGCACATACAGTGACACCAGGCCTAATTATGGAGCTACACAGTTCGGAGCTCGGCAGACGCAGAGGAAAACAAGTTCAACCCAGGCAGTGCACTGCAGAGCTTATTATCCTCAACCTCTGACACTTTTCATCATATTTTAGCTTTTCATGCTCATCATATTGTTAGAACAGGAGGCGTACTCACACAGAACAGAAACCAGGACCGGAAAATTTGCAGCGCTATGCAAATAGGTAATAAGTCCTGAGAATTTAATAGGAGAAATTGTTCAGGGCTTTTCGTTTGACTTTTTTCGTTTTAAGGGAATGAGGAGGTGGCAGAATGCTAAGTGGATTCTATAGTATGCTTGGTGTGACCCACAGAGCACTCACAGACTTGAATTCATTATACGCCATATGTTGAATTAGCATAAACACAACAAATGACATTGCAATCCTGTTTACTGTATTCTCAATTAAAATGGTTCAGTTATAGTTTAGCTAAATTGCAATCAAATTTCCACAAAACTTAAACGAATGAATTTGCTTGATAATGAAACATGATTATTTAAAAAATCTGCCACAATCAAACATCAAATGTTGTAATGATCATATATATAGTGCATAGACAGGTACTTTGTTTGAAAGTTTAGGCCAAGCAGATTTCAGTCTCCGGGTGATTTTAACTGTAACTATATCTTTTTAAGATTGCCTCCCAAGACAGACGAGCTAACTGGTTAGCCATCTTAGCTGAGCTAAACAAGAAATGCACTAAAAAGTGGCAGGGCTGAATAAGCAGAATAGAGTGATTCTGCTTTAGTTATGTTTAGTTTTGTAACAGCAACTTTATTGGTTATATATTTAGTACAAGATCTTCACCTTACCTGCTTGTCACTGCCTGTTTAAACCATCTCCGAGGCTTATCAGCTCTGTGGTGAGTCATGACCATAAGACCTACATTTTTCATTAAAATCCATTTCTGCAGATTGGTAAAATACAGAATAATTAGGACGCTTTGCTGAAATTTAAGTCATAGATGTGCTCTTAGGCTGAGAACAACCACACTATGGATCTGAGTTAGCACATAGCTGGTTAGCCCGCAATATGCTTTAAAATCTTTGAATTTTTCAAAAAGCTTTAGAATGGGGCAATTTACATCCTGAACCAGGACAATCTTTCGCTGTGAGCTCCAGGAGCTATGATCATTTGTTCTTTAAGTATTATATTTTATGGGGAAATGAAACATGTTACTTTTTAAGTACAAACTCTGTTAGGATATGAGATCTGTAAATTCAAAAATGTAAATTCTAGTGTTTTCTGAGATGTAAATATTCTGAACAAAACCCAAGATCATTCAGTCATAATCTAAACATCAGAATTTGAATTTAGTTTAGCTTTTAGTAAAGGCTTGAACGTTCTCTGGAGTGATAGTAATTACTTGACAATGGCATGAGGAGGGCAGCGGAGTCATGAACCACATTCTCAGGGTTGAATCGATACGAAAAAAAACTTAGCAGGATTGTTCCACTTTTCAGATATGGGTCACTGAAGGTTATTCTGTTCTTCGCACTTTATCTGCCAAACCGAAAGCACTCCATGGCTGAGGATTCCCATTACTGTCTCTGCAAATATACTCTCAAACTTTAAAGAAATATGGTTAAGATGGAGGATCTGGTTACAAATTTCAATAAATGGCAGAAAATACATCAATATTTTATCAGCGTCATTCCTTCTCATTTGTTTCCATAAAACCTCAACAGCTAATAATCTTTTAATAGCATCACTCAAGGTAATGAACAAAATTACTTTTTAATGTGCTATGAATATCTTCGTCTGTCTCAGCTTTGGTGCATCGGGGTCGCACGCAAATAGATAAAAATTATGACACATTTGAGTCTAAATCTTTAAGAAGGAAGTCACGTTACCAGCTGAAAATAAACTGCCTCAGAATTTCAAGAAAGATGTCATTAAGCGTGACTTAGTGATTCACTGATTTAGAGCGACAATTATCTCGAAATTAGGCCAATAATCCCGCTAATGACGCTAGAGCGAGTGTAGGCATTTATCAAGCATTTTAGCATCTTGTAGCTTGAGTGGTTTAACAGGATATGCCAAGCTGTCATGCAGAAAAATATTAAAAATGCAATAAAGCTCCAAAGTTACATAGAAAACTATTATATACAGTATGATGCAAACATTACAGCAAACTGACAAAAATGACATGTATTTTTGCTTCTTTTCCTTGTATTGTGTTATTTTGTGAGAAGAACCCAGTGTTGATGTGAGTTTTTCACATTTGGTCAAGTACAGCAGACCACCAGACAATGTGACAGTTTGAAAAGAGAACACTCGGGACACACACGGGATTCTGGTATGTCTGCTAATGTGAGAGCAAATATGACAACACGACATAGGTTAGCTGCAAAGATAAGGGCAGGTGGACTTTTAGGATGCTGACAGTATGAAAGTTGGCAGAATGATTTGAACTTCCATGTGTTGTTACACAATGCGCCTCTAAAGGGCACATACAGTATAAAAAATATATTCTTTTGAGCGGTAAACCATAGTGACATTATTTCTACACCAAAAAAAAACCATCATATTACGAATTTCCCAGATGTGTGATGTATAGCTCCAGCATCTCCATAAACCATCATAATCATACTCTGACTATTACTTCCACAGCCGCATTCATCATAATGATGTTTTTTTCTTTTCATTTCTTTCCCATTACCAGGTAATGATAATCAGACTGTATTGAGTCAATCCAACAGAGATATGTTAAAACCAAACTTTAATACACATATGAAAGTTTACTATTTTTACAAGACAATAAAACAAGTCTATGTTATCAACCGATAAGGGCATGCTTGATTTGTTCATTAATTTTGGTGACTAAATCCTATTCTAGTGACTTTGGGTGAGGCAGAGAACACTCTTGATGCCCAATGAACCTATACATTTGTGGTAGTAGGAAGAAGCAAGATTACCCTGAGAGAACCCATGGTAACACAGGGAGAACATGCAAACCCCACCCAGAAAGAACATGAGATTTGACTTGGTTCGACCTGGGAGTAGAACCCACAATCTCTTAATTGGGAAGCCAGAGCTCTAACCACCCCGACAAAATTCCCTCTGCAGCCAGTCGATTTCTAACACAATTCCTGACAAGGGAATACCTGACTGATATATGCTTTCAGTACATTATTTTAAGTCCTAAAACATCAGAAATGCTGGAGCAAACTTGCAAATAAGCATGACGTCAGGTTGCCAGATTCAGAAGTGGAATTTCAGCAGATGACTCCAACACGATACAGCGAGCTCCCAGCTGTCTGTGAGCTGTCTGAGCTGTATGGTGGTAGCAGTACAGTATGCATATGAGTCTGTATGAGTACCAGTGTGTGGGAGGGTGGATGACATTTCCTCCTCTGTGCAGATGGAACAGCCATACGAGCAGGGAATTATGAATAAACAAGGAGCAAAGATGGCAGGATCAGACTTATGTAAGATACATAGTCAACTTAGAACTATTTGCAATTAGGGTTTGTATGAAGCGTTTTACTTTTATAGGAGGTTTTGTACATAGCCTTGACCAAATCCGCTATTTCGCTGGGGAACAGTTAGAGAAATAGTTTTGTTCCTCTAATCTGTCAGTGTTTTGTTCACATCTTACAAGTAGCTAAAGATAAAATTGTTAACATGCCACATTCTGCTTCTAAAATAGACCACAAGTGTTGGCTAGATCTTTATTCTGACACTTCTAAAGCAAGGTTAAGAGTCACAATAAGTCCGGGAGGTCCACAGTGCTACAGCTTTCTCCATAATCTCCTAAAGAAAATACTCCTATATACAACCTACACATGAGGATCTTTGGGGTGAACTGCAGTCTAAAGTGTTCAGGCTGAAGGCAAACTAGTGAAGGAGCCTAGGGAATGCACAATCTGACAGCAAGACGAGTATGGATCCTCTGAAAAGCACAAACCATGAAACATAATCACAAGATTTAAGGTGTTGCCGCAAGAAGATAAATGTACAATGTGTGATTGATGACATTCTCCAAAACAATTTCAATCTATTAAAACACTTCTCAATGGAAATAATTGGTTTCCATAGCTTGAGCATTCCTCAGTGTGCATATGCAGCCAGTGCCCAAAGCAATGCTTCACTAATTTCAGCTTTAATGGGCAAAAATACAAGCAAGACTCCAGTACTAACATATCACAGCTCTGGATTGTTCTGACACCGCTCTGCATTTATTTCCTAATTAACAAGTACACTGCAAAAACTTCTCCCAAAGTGGCTATATTCACCAACACTATTATAATTAAACAAGCATGTGCCGATCATGACTTGAAATAGTGCTATTCATAATACCACACAAATAAAGACACAATGCGGGATAGTAAATGGGAGCAGAACATAGAGGGCTAATTTGAAGCGTGCTAATTACTCCCCAGTATAGGAGAAAAAGCTTAAAGGGCTGGCTTTTAACTGTCCTTCTGTGGAGCCAGCCCGAGTGATAAGCGCTTTCGATAATAAACAATTAATTAGCGCACAAGGATTTATTCTTTTGAAAGGATTCTGTTTATCCTTCCAGTGTTCTCCCTTTGCATTGATTCTTCCCACTGGTATTCAAATGTAGCTTTTGTTGTATTCCACTGCCTGTTTGGCTTGAAAATAGCAGCAATTTCTTTCTCAATAATGTGCAAGAATTCTGGAGGCTTGAAGAGTTCAAGAGTATGCACATATAGAGAGAAAATACACCAAAAACATTTGCAGTAAACAGTTGTTTTGATTGACAAATCTATGCACGAGCTAACTGATGCACCATAACACATAACAGTGATGTAGACGTAAAAATAGACTTAATGGCAAAAAAACAATGATTTTCACGGAGTTAGGACACAACCTTGGTTTTCTGAGTTGCTCACTTTGTATTTCTCCATTGCTTTCAAGAAATTATCTGCTTTTTCTGGAAGTTCAGTCTTCCATGTGATTGGTTAAAGTCATTGGTCACTCAATCAGAACCTTATAAAAGCTGACAAAGAGGAGAACTTTGTGGGCATAAAAGTCTGTTTGAGCCTCAAACTGCATTAAATAGAAAAATACTGAATCATGTTATGAGAATTGAGATCTATTATGATCCAGAACCTTCCGATACAATACGCATCCCAATACAGGAGTCACGATACGATACATATTCCGATACATGTATATGGTGATACATTAGGTACGAAATATATAGATATAGTTTACTAACCAAAATTAGAAAATGTAAAAAAAACTCTAGCAAAGTGTTGTATATTACCTGTAAGAATGTTTTCAACATGTTTTTGATTGCAGGACTCCTTAAAATTAATGAAGAATGTTTTTATGTTTGATACAAGAGTCTTATGGATAAGTCACTTTCAGCTCAACAGTTTCAACCTTAAAGCAGCAGTCCAGAGTCAAAAGTAAAAAATGTGTAAGTATCCCGATACGCCTCCCTGTATCGATACGATATGCATAGTGCCAACAAGTTCGTCACGATATATCCCAATATCGTGACGAACTTGATGTACAGCCCTAGTTTCAATTGTGTCTATTATTGTTTTAAAGTACCTTTTTAGTAGTTGTATGTGTCTTGTTTCTCTTACATTATTTTCTGCATCAAAAAAAGAGAGAAAATGCATAGAATTCGATTAGCTAAAGTTCTTTTATTACAAATATTTATGTGAATAATCATGGACCTGATTTATTTGTTTATTTTGTAATTTGGGGAAAATCCTGTTCTAAAGCAAAACGTCCAAATGCAACTAACTTAAAGAAAAAAAAACTCAAAATTGTTCATCATTACCTCGCACAGTAATTTAGCGTGTTTCAGTGATTTTTTCCCGTTAGTGCTTGTCCAATTGCATCCCATCGAGTTGATTGTCAGTATCCAGATCAGACACTGTGATATCTCAGTGTGCTGTCAGTCCACATCAAAGACCTGCTGATACTTACAAGGTCCAAGGTCCTGGAGCCGCCCGCATCAATAATCTCCCCAGCACCGGGGGACATATCAAAGGTAACTGTGTCAACAATTACTCTATCGCTACGGGAATCAAAAACAAAAAGGACAGCGCTATCGAGCTCTGATGTACTCACTGGGCTTGACCACAGAAGATTATTGTTTTTCTCTTTAGATGTTTGCCTCGGACTTGGCGGATCGATGCGGGCTAAGCTGACTTGAGCTGAGTGGGAATGAAGTCAAAGGCACATGTTAAGTTGTGAAAGCATTAGGATAATATAGTTGGTATTTACTGCTAATGCTAAGAGACAAAGTTGCTGACTGCGGTAAGTAAAATGTCACTGGTTTCTGAGTTAAATCAATTGTAGACAAGGCTGTATTGGCTGTAGCTTCTTTGTATGCAAACACCTGATTCTTTAAAGCTCAAACTGAACTACCCATCAAAATGACAGAAAGGCATGGACAGAAAAAAATTATTTATGTTTCATATATAATATAATCGTGTTCAAAGCAAGTAAAATTTGCAACGGTCCTTTTTGGGTGGTGGCGGCAATTTCTGTCCGTCTATATCACTTTCTTGTCTTGGCTGAAATTTTACACAATATGGCATTAAACTGAACTAAATACATTGTTTCATTAGCTTGAAAAACATACTATTCTTGGTTTCAAAGGGGTCGCATCTCCAAAGAGCTGACTTGTAACGGTCAGCCTCTGTTGACTTTACATCATACATACGATGTTAATATGGTATTGTCTCATTTCAATCCATTATGAAGTCTCACTTAGAACTGACATAGTCCGAGTTAAGATTTGGTGGTGATGCTCAAGAGCTTCGTCTCACGAAATGTGTGTTTGTGCAACGCAATATAAAGCAGCGTGTCATATGAACGCAATTTCTATTATTTGCTTGACTATTTCATGCGTAGCTGGCCAGTTTACTCTTCTGAGGGAATGCAAAGAACTGTTATTATTTATGAAAAAACTAAATCCTAATCCTTATCTTAACCAGCTCCAAGCCTCAAACCTAATCTTACCCATAACTTCAGGCCTAAATTTAGCACCTTAACTTCATATAAACCTCCTTTTGGGCCTCAAGCAAAACACGCATTTTTAGGATGACAACGTCAAAAAAAAAAAAAAAAAAAAAGAAAAAGAAGAAAAAAAAGGGGGTGTAATAGACACAGCAGAAAAGGAAGAAGCATCGTCATAATACACTTTACATGCCGTTGTATAGACACTCAATGCAATGCCAAACATTCCGTTATGTGGTACGTGGAGTGAAAGCTTGAGAACTACTGATATATTTTTTTATGTCATACTGAGAAACATTTTTAGCAAAGCAGTGTAGCCATAAACACAAGCAAGTTGTGTACCCTCCACTAGACAAGTTACCTTGTACACTACACCAACCTTCACTTAGTAGAAGTAATTAGTAAATTCTTTCAACTATAAGTCCCCAAGTGCACATTTCAAGCCCTTGCATCACCATCTTTTAGAGTCAACATCTCCAAACCTTTCCTGACCGCAGTTCTAATACAGAGTTCAGCTGAGCAATTTAAAGCCTTTGTGTACTTTTAAAGGGCAACAAACTTTCCCTTGATAGAGTCAAGGACCTATAACTCCCCCCACTGCAACCTCGCCTCCTTCTTTAGCCTCAATGTCAGCTCTTGTGTGAAATCCAACTTCTTTACACTATACCTTTCGGAACATTCATAGCCGCTGGCCCATCCAATCTACAATACAGCACCAACCCTGGCTAAGAGATGAGGTAGATATTTTTTCTCCTCTTGTATGAAATCTATGATGTGAAAAGATTTAATTAAGATAAAGCAAGGAGTTATAATTAATTGCGTCTCTCTGTGAGTCAGGCTTACTGTCAGGAACACAAGGAAAGACCGAGGCAGAATAGATTACCGGCGCAGCATGTGTGTCCAAGTTTGTGTTACCCCCGACATGAGAGAGGAAGGGGAATGCTGGGATACAGAGTTCGAACAGAGCTGATTGCCCGGTGTTTTGTTAATTATGGTTAAACCTGGGGGAGAGGCTGGAAAAAAGGTGAAATAGGTGGTTGAAAAAAGATCAGGAAGCTAATATAGGAACAAAGACTGAATAAATGGTTTTATTAAAAAGAAGTAGAATACTTGGACACAATCAAGGGTCAACTTACTTATATGGAATGTTGTACAATATCAAAATAAATAAGATACATGTACAGTATTTAAACTGCAACATTATTAATCATAATTTACCATTGTATTCAGTGTAAATCTTAATATGAGCTAAACATGTTTTTTGCTTCTTTAAAAATGCAAACAAACAGAGATAATTCGTTTTAACTTCCTGAATCAGTCTGAATGTTTTGCACTCTTACTTAATGTTCACCACGAAGAGTTTTAAGTTTTTTTCACAGCTTCTAAGCGAGGCAAGTCGTTATTCAAATGGAAGTTAGCCACAATGCAAACAACAGAACATGTAAACAAACTGGGCATTAGCCTTCTAGATGCAGACAGGACAGGGCGGACTAATAAATACACTACTAAACTAGAGATCTGTACTAGGAGTGAATTGACTTTGTTATTTTATTGTGAAAAATTAGGTATAGTGTCCTTAATAAATTGGTCCATTCACTGACGTTCTGTTCAAATGACAGAACATATAATGACCTGATAATGATAGCGGTAATTCACACAACACAACAGACAATATGTTTGTTTTCTACAGTGGCGATTTTAGAACCCTATAGGTCTATATCGTCCTTGGAGTCTTCTCTGTAATCTCTGTTTTTTTTTTCATATTACATTGGGCAGAGAGGATAGTTAGCCTGATTAAAAACTTTTCTAAGCACTTGAGACTGCAGGAGAATATATAGAATCACTCAAACATGCTTGAAAATACTTTCCAACTGAGTGTACTGATGAAGAAACATAGTTTCTTCTCGTTACACAAGGTTGAAAGCTCATTTGAGTTGATCATATTCCCTTTAAAGCTATCTATCTGGGAATGTGAGCCGCGTCAGAATTGAAAATGTAAGAGGAATACGTATAACACCATGTTGTGGGACATCTCCATAGAAACAAGCTTGCAAATCAGAAAAGTGACATCATCCATCTTTAAAGAGTGGGATAAAAATAAACATAACTGCTTGCTTCTTTTCTCAGTCCTATAATGCTTTACCAAAGTCTATCTGAGTCTATTAGGCTGATATTGTCTGTCACTATAGGGTCCACTGGGACAGCTGGCAGGGACACATGTGAAAATGAAGAATTGTCATCATACGGCAAACTGACAGCTATAGGTTTTGGCACAGATAGTCGTGGTCACTGGAGACCTTGAACTGTTGACAACCCAATCTCCATTATACCCTGGCAGACCGGCGTCCCTGGACCATAAAGCATAGTATTTGTCTTGTCTTTGGTCATCTAACAGGATCAAATCAAAGCTCTGTCCAGGGGCACACTTCACCTGGATTCACTTTTGGACTAGACACTTTAGCTCTCATTTTTAGACCGTTTTGCACAATAATAAGAAACTTTATGGGGTGGAACAGGATGGGCATGGGCCAAGCCTGCAAAAATATATAACACTGTGATTATGTTTTCAATCCAATTCTTACCAAACTACTGAAAGTGCTTGTGTACAAGACAAGGGCTTAGAGGCCAATTTGAGATACCTTGTTTTTTTTTTTTATCGTGTCCACACTTGCAGTTGGGGTAAACAAAAGAAAGGAGGTATCTACATAGTTTTAACTCAACCCTCGCTCACAAATTATTTGGCACGACTTGTTTGGATGGATGCTTTGTCCACTAGCACAGATTTAGAACAGGTTATTCAGACACAAAATGTAAAGCAGGGTTAAAGCCTTCTGCATAACCAATCAGTTTTCATCTCATTCACATACGAACTCAAACTTAATAATTAGATGATGATAGGTCTGACGTTCTGCTTTTGATAACAAACAACTAATCTAGGACCTAAAACTGAATTTGGACTATATGAAAGTACGACTAGAACATGACTAAACCAAGTGCAAATTGGAAATGAATTGTGAAGTGACCTAATACAAATGTTAGTTTTATCTGTCTTTATTCCTTTCAAAGGTTCATTTAAAAAACTGCATAAAGCACATTTAAACGCACTTTGTTTCTTAAAAGTTGTGAAAAAGCTTCAAAATCCATTTGTGGTGAATCATTGTGAGGCAAAGAATGCATTAGGTAAGTGAGCAAAATATGTAAACTCATTTCAAAATCAAGAGTTTGCTTGCATTTTAAGATGGCATAATTAAGTTTATAAAGTTTACTTGAAATGCTACAGAGGTTTTATTTTAGTTAGAAACCTACTACATATTCTGCCCTTTCACTATGACCATAACTGCCCAGTACCATATGCATTCGCGGTCATTGGCAGCTTCCACGAACTCCATACATGAAGCGTTCTTTGGAGGCTTTCCCCACAAGTCCGGTGCTAATCCTCTTGGCATGGTCGCCCACTCATCTGCCACCCAACAACTGTTTTATTATCAGCTGACGACAGGCCGTAATGACTCCGCCTCGAGCCAGACCAGTGCCGCCAAGGCTTCCAAAGACACAGCAATTAAACGTGGCTTTGAGACTTTTTGTCACTACTCAAACCCTGATTATATGCTGCTCATTGTGAAGGATTTTCTCGCTATATGTGGATGGTTTGTCTGCTAAATGTGCTTTCTGTCTTGTTTCGGCAGTCTGGTGAATCAAACAGTTCAAATTCTGTTACTTTCTGCAGAGAGTTTTGTGCTAATAAGGGGAAACTCATCAGCGGCGTTACACAAACTGTTTTAAGCGCACACACTCCCAGAACACTTCTCTGATTTCCTATAATTAACCATTCTGAGGGTATCCTTGACTCTTAAAAACACGTTTAGCTGAACAAGACCAGGCTCTACAACTCACAGCAGCTACACTATTTATGCCTATGTCTTTTTTTTTAAAAAATTCTTAGGGTTACTTTGCTTACCTATAGGGAAAAATATGTAATACAATGTGTGGTAACTGTGTTAAGATTTGTGATGCAAATCAAAGTCTAATAAGAGAACACATTTTTAAGTGTCCAGGAGAATTGATAAAAAGTGTGAAACAGTCCTTTAAAAAATAACAAATAATACACTATGCTTGTTCAGAGCTAAACTTCAGCCTCCCTCTTCATCCTGTAGTGTTGATTTAGGCTTATCTTGAGCATGTCCACAATACAGTAATGTGATTATTTTAAACATCCACAAAAAGCATTTACTTTTACGACCAGTTTTGTTCCACATTAGCCTATTTCTGCAGCAACACTCATTCATCTCTGCCCAGCCCTAGTGTCATATTTGGGTTAGCCCTAATTGCCCCGCTAATCTATGCCCTGCTAAATGACCCGGAGAGCTGCACCCCTCAAGGCTAACTCTAGTCACTGATTGGAGGTCTGGCTTTTTTGTTTTCTTTGGCAGATTAAAAACTACGGAGTCGCTGATGGAAAGGCTACAGGACTATTGGAAATGTAATTAAGGCCTAGGAGCGGCTTTTAAATGCTTGACTAGAGCAGAAACAGACTATGGCCAAAACTTTAATACATGGGAAATGAGCAGTGTGATCGATAAGAGAAGTTAGACCTTTTTTACTGAGGAAATTCGATGGCCGCTTCAGCGCCCGCTTACGGCTGCTTATTTTCCACTGGAGAGACCAATTCTGGGACGATATTTGTTTCGAAAAAGCTAACAGAGCTATTTGAGAGACATAGTGATTCAAAGAGTCAATTTTGTGTCATTAAAAACAAAAACAACGGCAAACTGCGGCAATTGGATTGCATTGTTACAAATAGAATGGAGCCCCAGAATGGCGGTAAACAGTGTTTTGTGCTGAGGCAGAGATTGAGAGATGCTGCAATAATTTGGAGTTATTTAAAGCAAACATTTGGAGCCTGAGAAAAGCTTAATTGGGTTCAAAATGCTAACTGAATCAAGCTACTTTTTTAATTAACAAATAGGTTTTAGATGATGTACTTCATTTTATTTAATTCTGTGCACATTTTGATAACTCTAACTTCTCACCGTTAGACTTTTTATGTAGCACATTTCAATTCAATAACTATAAATTCAAACTGTTACAATTACATTTTTTTATTGAGAGCAACATTCTTAATATGCAATTATACTTATTCTCAGTACTGACCACTGTCACTGTCGATTAATCGGTCGATGGAGTCTGGGTCAAACAAAATTTTTAGTCAAAAAATTATTTTATTTACATTATAAAGATTTATTTTGAGCAATAACAAAAAGTAGTATGATTTGATTTGAGACTGAATTATTTGACTAATTTGCTGTTTTTATATAAACACACAGCTTGCTATTTTTTTTCTGTATAAATTGAAGTTTTCGCTTGGTCTCCTTTTTTCGTTTTTAGCATCACAGCTTTTGCCACACCCCCTTACTTAATCGGTCGACTGGACATGTCTTTAGTCGGCCAGAATGTCTTTGGTCGACTGCAAGAGTAGTAAATTGTCTTTGCATTTTGCCGCTTTTGATGACATACGTGGAGGGATTCTTATTTAGTTTCTGTAATTTTAATAATTTGTTACTTAACTCATGTAAACTATTATTTACCACAAGGACTGACACGCCAAACATTTCCACAATCGTGAAGAAGTCAAACAATTATTAGAAACCAATGTAGTTGACTGTCTGCTAGTCTTTTTGTTCAAAGCATGAGTGAGCCAGTCGGTACTGCATGTCATTAGAAACTTTCCTTTGTTTCTTCACATGGAACCAGGATGAAACAGCACCTTCAGAACTAGTCCCTGTCTGTCAGTGTGGTTGAAAATACCTCACCAAAGTCTATCAAACTGTGCCTCTGCTGATAAATATGCATGCTAGCAGCTTGAAAACCAGATGTTTCCCTCCAATTAAAGCTTGCCGCGATGCACCGCTTTGCAAATAAATTGTTGCTTTTTTAATTAACGGCGCATGCTAGCAGGCAGAGAAACCAGTAAAAACAATGCAACCGCGGAGAGTAAAAGAACAGCACATCACAGGGGCAGAAAGGGAGCGCGAGGAGAACAAGGTGAAGGAAGAGGCTTTGAACTTCTGACCGACCAAGAACAACTGAGGAGATGTAGTGTGAAAAGTCAGTGCAGTTTGGGCGAGATGACCAAAGCACAGTGTGAAATGGCAGAAGCTGACAGCACACAGACCGACCAGAATGCTTTATACCGTTTCTTTATTAAATGTATCATTAGTCAGTCATGAAAGAGCTCAAAGTTGGATCAAAAGTTAAGGGAGAAGCTGTCAGTAGCAGTGGGTGATTGCATCATTTAACAAGGCTAATGGCAGTCCAACATTCTTTTCATGATCCAAATGAAGAAATTATGCTGCCCCTGGAAATTACTGGTACATCTGTGTAGCGGCATGACACAATGTTGCTTTGCAGCTGAAAAGCTACTAGTATTTGTTTGTCCAACACTTCTTAATTATCTTAATCGCTTTTCTATGCAAGTCACATTAGTTTGCGTTGATGTTCTGCTATTCGATGATGCCTCACATAGAGAACAACGAGAAATATCTAAAATAGAAAGCTTTAAAGGTTCAAACTGTTTGTTTGTTTTGAGATCTACAAAAATCTTAAACTTGGCCCTTTCAACTGACATGTTTTTGAAGCTGAGGATTGGTCCTGCTGCTTAGATTGGTAACTTTGAAAAAACAATTTCACTTTTGTTTGTTTCTGAAACAATATAGAGAAGTAGTAATTATAGAGAAATTACCTTTTAACCAAGTCAAGAAATCCACCTCCTCACAGTTAACAGGCAGATGCAAAAATCAATCTGAATTGTTTCAGTTCAATGTAAAACCATATAAGAAAACTGTCATGTGAACACAACCCATCATGCCAGATAATGTGCTTAACAAACAGCCTAATAGCCACATTAGCTTTACCGCATTTGAGAATGAATCACAGTAAATAGTCAGACCACCTTCGTAAGCATTTACAGATTAAGGGCATTTGCACCTTGTACGGAGGAGGCTCGCTTGGGGTATTATGACTCTGCAAATTTTCACTTAGGAAGGAAGCAAGCATTCACAAATGTGTTTGTCCAGTACATTTCTTTTAAACTTGTGCAATATGTAACAAAGATTAGACTCAATCTTTGAGCAAAAAAATTCATTCACAATCAGGGTTACATGCAGGTCAGGAAAACCAGATAACTAGCCTAATCCAAATTAAACTGATTGTCTAAAGTGCATGGATTATCCGGACAAAGCTATTGCAGGCGTGAACCGGTTTTCGGTTTTTGTGGTCTCGACCAATTGTAGTCTGATCAAGTCATCAACTTTTCTCACATCAAAGTTTGGAACGGACAGTCCACGTGCCTGCCATACCGATCCCACCCTGACGCACCCTACAACCCCCTTCCCAGCTTCAAAGACACCCACCCTAGATTATTATTTCACCTAGATCACTGCGGGTGAACCCAAACAAGCAGACGGAACCACAAAGGACTTACCATCAGGAGGTTGCGCCGGTGTGAAGTGAGGAGGTTTGTCTGAAAGAGATAAAAGACAAAAGGATTTTAGTTTGGATGGTTCACAGACTTCCCAGGGGTCTAGGCTCTGTAATTGAGTCGCGAGAGTACAAGAGATACACAGACATGGCTTTTGACTGTGAGATACCTCTAGGACCCCCTCCTCGCTGATCCTAGGGGCAGGGGCACTCTGATAGGGGGATCAAGGTGCTTTTGTCACTCATTGTTCCATACCTGTGTGATCCCTAAAGCTTATTACATCAGACTGTGCAGCTAAACGCAAGTACAGAGATTAAAAATGGTTGCCTCATGCTAAAGGGGGGTTTGCGTTTTTCTTGAGTCACATATCTGCAGCAAAGGCACTACAGTCAGTTACAAAAGAATACTAAAAGTAGAATCAAACTACACACAACTTGGTATTTTTAAGGCTGCAACTGATGATAATTTTGCTAAGCGGTTAGTTGGTGGTTATTCTTTTCATTTATCAATTAGTTGTGTAGAACTCATAATTTAAAAAAAAGAGATTTTTACAAGTTTTAACCCAAATAAGGATGATATAATGTGGTGTATATTTAGACAAAACTGTAATTCCATTAAAAAACACAAAATTGACACGCTTCCATGTCGTTAATGTTCAATATGAATAAAAAACTATTTTTTCAGCTAATGGCCTGTTTTAGAGGGTATGTAGTATTTACCAGACCTGTTAATGGTTATTCAATTATGATTTTAGTTGACAACTTAACAACTTTATGTAAATGCAATTTCAAACATTATGAGGTGTTTTGCATCAACATCAGCCATAAAATAAGTATTGTTACATCCGATTAAAGGCATAACCAAGATATCGGCTGAACTGATATCATGGAGGGACACGATCCAGCAAAATTGTTTGGATCTGCGGCGATATTCAATTCCAGTTTTGGAACAGTGCATTCCAAATTTTAATTAATTAACTTGTTTCAGCTCTAGCAATATTACTAAAACATATAATTATCAAATAGACTTATTTGGAGGAGCAACTTGAGCTTTATCAGAACTAGTGCAAAAACACATAAGACAAAGAAAATAGTAAGTGTTTTTTTTTTTTTTTTTCTGTCGAAAAAAACTGGTGACAAACCAGTATACAATATTTAAAAAATCAAATTGTTCAATGTTCTGAAGAATCAACTGAACTATGTCTTTGAACTGAAAAACTAATAAAAGTATATCATGTATTTTAAAACATGTTTGTGCAGCTTTTTTATGCACAAAAACATGGACAGTTTTATGAATGAAATTAAGACACGCATTTGTTTAACACAATACTTTTTTTTTTTAACTAGACCCTATTGGTTGAAGTGTATGTCTTAGAAATGAGAGCACACTAAATACAGTACATAAAACATACATGTACAGTCCGAGCATGCATAATGAATGTCTTGTGGCAGTGTTACATAGCATTCAGGGGTAAGCCTTTTAGTAGTCACACTCACATAAGTCAGGCACTTATTTTTTAGAATGAAATATAATTTAGAAATTATTGTACAGTACAATCAAACAATCCTGCCAATTGGTATGCGTCGTGGTGTAGTCACATTTCAGGAAAATCTCTGTTGTATGGTAATACGAGCTGCATTGAAAAACAACAAATTAGCTCTGCATACTGAAACCACATGCAGAATCAATCACGTTTTCTCTTCAGGTATCGAGTGTCTGCATGCTTTTCTTAGTCGAGTTATGAGGAGATGACATAAGGCGTGGTGGTCACAGAGCAGTGGGTAACCGGATATACGGTGTCAGGTTAGCTGGGCCACATACTTACACTCAAGGGGCAGCCCTGACAAACCTGCTGTAATCTGAAACGCTTTATTGTAACACACTGTTGTTGCGAGATGGGAGGAGACTTCAGAAGAATTTGGAAGATTTTGTTTTGCTTTGTTTAGATTTACATCAAATTTAAAGTGATACATTACTCAATTATCAATTCTTATGAAGCTAATTTAGTACAGTATGGAGATGTCATGATTTCAAAAATGTATGCCAATTATGATAGATAAATAAACAGAAATATAAATTTGATTACCCTACAAATTTTGGAGTTGATCCCTAATACAGCATTAATCCAAACCAGCATGAGCTGAACAGAATTTTGGTGTTGGTTTATTGAATCTGTTGAATCTGATGGTACATGAAGCCTTCTGCAGATTGAATAATTGTTTTACTTAGAGACAAATCTATCAATCTATAGGGCTGGGCGATATTGAAAAACATACGAATACGATATTCAATAATATGTGAAAGTAACATGTCTTTAATTATATTAGTTAAGGTTTAAGAATTCAATATGACTGTTGGACTTAAGGCATCACATATAAATCGACTAAAGAAGGCCCCCTTTTCAAACCTAGAAAAAACCTCAGCGATTTGAGCAAATATTCATGCTAAATAATTGTTCAGACAGAAAAAAAAAAAAAGGCAAGCAAGATTTTCAAATGTTCTCACCCCATACTGCTTTTTTTACTATAACAACACTCTTAATATTCAATCTTTGCATGTTCAAAACCACATTCACGATAGTACCTAAAATCTGATACATCGTCAAGCTCTTTCAATGTATTCATCTTTTTGGAAGAAGCTATACTAAGAGTTATTTCATCCACAAGTTAGTTCAGTGCTAGATCAGTTAAATCTAATTTTAGCTGAAATTTAAAACCTGATGAAGTCCAAAATTAGATACTTGATAGATGCAAAAAGGTTGAAAATTACCAGTTTAACACTTGTGGTCCAGACAAAAATAATTCAAAGGCACTTAATCAAGATAAAGCAAGCAATGACTTTCTAATTACAAAGTCAAATTGTGGGAAAAAAAAAAGAAGTCACGTTTAGGAAAGACTGAACTTGTGAGGCGCTTTCTCCATGCAAACCTCACATTTTCATCACAACTCACAACTTTCCCAGCATTACAGCAAACTGAGCAAACTTCTGTTCCCTCAACAATTAGTTCATTCACGGCAAACCCCATCCATGACGTCAGCGAGCTCTAGATACTGAGCAAAAATAAAATGAATCAAATCAATTACACCTCAAACCAATTTTTTCACTTCCCCACTCGTCACGCGCGCCATCCGAACCCTCTCTCACAAGTCGTGTGATAACCACAGGCGTCCTGACTGAGTTTTAAATTTAGGTTCTCTTCAAATTGCTTGTCAACAGACGAGGCTTTGGGGCGAGAGACTATGAGGAAGCATGGAGGAGAGAGAGAAAAATGAGCAGAGGGGATGTGAGGCGGGTGCTACAGAGGTGAATAATGAAGTGCCTGCTCCAGCGCTTCTCCAGTCACTCATGACCGTTCCTATCTGCGGGGGATTTTCTCAACACATATCAAGGGTGCCGGGCTGGAATTGCCATAAAGGAGTCACGCCAGAGGTTCAAACAGGTCGTTTCTTCCTCTGTATTTGTACATATACATAAAGGAACAATTTCAACAAAATGTGTGTAGTTTTTGGTTAGTTGTTGCATGTGCATATGAAAACGTTTGGGTATGACTTGGTGTGACTTGAATTAGATTTGAATACCATTAATATTAATATACCAGTGGTTCTCAAAGGGTGAGCGACTGGCATGAGAAATTGTTGAGTCTGAAAGAAAATTTTAGAAACCTGTTTATGTCACCTGGAGTGTTAATTCTTAAAATAATCACAACTACTTGAAAAAAGTACTTTTCTGAACATTCAAGCCTCAGTTGAAGGTCAAAACAACATTCCTTAAACAAGCAGGAATCAAAATATGACTAAGTACACTAATGATCTAACAAGAGGTAAATGTTTTAAAGTTGATTAAGCATACGTCCGTTTAAAAAGTAGCAATGTCCATTTTGATTGTTTAGTCCCCATATTCAGGTCAGCCTTGAGACATGACATTTTATTTGATGTCTATTTTGGTCTTCCACAGCTTTACTTCCACCCCTGACAGAGAACAGGACATTGGCCACAATGCCTGGACTAAAGGTATACAGGAACTTCCTTTTAAACAAATGCTTTCTTTGTATAAAACCTACATAATCTATTTCTCCATTGTGAACTCTGTGCATTTGTAAGTCATTGAAAAAGTTTAAATTCCAATACAAAGCAGTAATACAAAAAGAATAAAACGAATACAACAACAATTTCCAAGGTTAGTCTATCCTATTGAAATATTGTTTCTACCAATGCCTTAACAATCAAGCAAGCTTTTGTATATGACTATCTTATTTATTTACTGCACAAGTTATCAATATTGGTGCCTCTCAGCAGTGATTTAGTTTGCATTCAAGTAGCTTAAGTCTTCTCTACATTCTAAAGAATTCCGAGAAATGTTCCAGAGAGAAATCTATTGTCTGAGTTCAGTGTGACTCTAAAACTATTAGTCAGTTAGAAGAAAGTGGATGAAAACACAGAGTAGATTTAATCATCTAGAATCCAAATAATTGTTACAAAATGCCACTGACCTACACTTTTAGACACATTTGAAACCCTAACCCCCTAACCCTACCCTAACCCTAACCCTGCCTTAGCCCTAACCCTAACCCTACCCTAACCTATTTAAAAACATCTAATGTGCAGCAAACTTTCCTCTGCATCATTTTGTTCTTTCTTCTCTGGAAGTTACAGGCAAATTTTCAGATCAGAGTTGTTCAAGTTATCTAAATATGAAAAAAAAAAACAGACTCAGGGGGTATAGTTTTACAGATAAAAAGTTCAGGCATTACGACACGTCAATTTGTTTTCACTCAATGAGGCAATCAATTTGTATATCAACAAAGAAAGACAACTATTCTGGCATGAAACCCAAACAGCCTGCTCGCTCGCTGCTGTAGGCACACACCAGAGCAGCTGCACAAAGGGAAACAGCTTTGACAGTGTTAGGTACAAAGCACACTGCTATGCCAAGCGCAGCTAAATGATTTCTTCACATTTCCATAGTGAAAGGACGAGATAAGGTCTTCCATAAACATATCGGTCTTCCCATCTCTGTGTGCACTCGGCGAGCTGCGTGCCTTCCCGCGCCGGCTGAATGTCACAACACGGCCATCATTCACCCTATATCTCCCACAAATCAATACGTGTCTGACTCTGACATTTAGCCAAGTGTGGGAGAAGGGGCGAGTCTGCGCCGGGCAGAGGTGTAACAATGATAAACATTATATTACTTTTGAAATCAACAAGAAATTAAGCAAACTGAAGGAAGGAAGTGACAATGATGCGAAGTTGACAGGTCTCAGCCATGCTATGATATTGCTATGGCGGTTGTAGACAGTCCAGTCTCTGAAGAAAATGTGATATACAACGAAATGTCAAAAGCAAAATATAAGCACGTAACCACGAATTTAAGTTGAAGTCTTGAGGCGACATTTTCTTTGGGCAAATCTTAACCTACCCCAAGTCCCAGTCTTAAACTTAGCAGTTTTAGTAACTTGAACTAAACTTATTGTAACATATTTACCTAAAAAAGGCTTGAAAATGTGCTTGTCATACAGCTTTTCACATTCCGTTGTTTATCTAAGTTTTCTTCAGAGACTGTGTTGGTTGTAGGATGCACAGATAGACTGGTGAGCTAAAATATTGAAAGAACAAGTGTGTATTTTGTCCGATAATAATGCCATGGGTTATAGAATATTTGTTTAAAGGGTTTGGTGATTTTTGTTATTTATTCACTTATCGAGCTTTAACATTTGGAGTTCGCAAGCGTGCTAAATTTCATCTGTTGTTCTAAGGCAGGAAAGTGAAAAGAGACTTGTTCATGCAATTTTGACTGCTTTGATTTGTGTACATTAAGTTTGTGAATGTGGCCTAACAAGAAATACTGTTGAAAAAGAAATCAATTCTGATATGTGATAGATTTTTCATGCCAATTATACTGAAAAAAGTGACATGTATTGAATTGTGGGTAATCCTGCGATCTCAACTAAATGATCCATTTAGGGGTTTTCCTGATATATTTGTAACTTAAAAAAGCTTCAGTCTGATGAATATATATATTTTTAATGGATCTATTTTAATTCCAGTTGTACAGTCAAGTTGTGTTTCTATGTGTACAACAAATTACATTATATTCAAGAACTTTTTGCCAGTTACTTTAGAGAAGTGACAAGTTTGTGAATTTTGCATTGAGATGTATAAATACTGATACTATAACAGCGCTGATGTGTTAAGTTTTGCTGTAATGGTTCTTTGCTATCATTATCCCAAAGGTCTACACCCTTTTTCGCCAGGAAGCTACTTTTGCAAATGAAAGCTGCTACTTTTATCAATCATTAAGTTAACTGTGGTATAGTCTAGGGGCCTTTATGAAAACTTAGCCAATATCTATTTAGAAGTGAACATAAGGCATCTAAAGATACATTTACAGTAGAAATATGCACATAATCCAATTTGGTTAATAATGCATAACTTGTATGATTGTAAAGTCCTTTGGCGAGCTACTGGTGGTGGTGAGCTACAGGTAGCTCACAAGCTACAGGTTAGAGACCCCTGGAATAGCCTATGTCAGTGCTTTTAATGTACATAAAGTTGTCAGGTGGTTGTGGCATAATAAAAACAGTTACATCAAACTAAATGACCTTCTTTGTAATAAACATGTTTTGAGAAGAAAAAAAATGGGATACTTAAAGCCAAACTATCAAAATCATTATCAGAACTGACAATTCTGTAATTGATACTACAACAATTTATGGGTCTTGTATAGATTTTTAAATATCTATATTGACATTGGCATGTAAATAAATGACAAACTTTGATACTGATAGAGTCTGCTCACTACTGTACTTTTTTTATCCTATCAGAGACTAAAATGGCTATTGGCAAAGTAAGAATACTTGTAAATGTTTGTTGTTGCAGCAGTACAGTGTTGCTAATGATACAGTTGGACGCTGGACTCTCAATTTCAGCTCTGGTTCTTGAATCGAAATTGCAACTGGCGCATTAGTCCGTAATATTGTGCTTGGAAATCAACCAATACATCCAAACCTCCCACAAGTTTGCAATTGGCTGGAATTTTCACATTTCTCTTCCAAATATTATACGAACTGGAGCTGACATCTTGGCTCTCTTACATAGCTCTCCATTACAGCTTGGGTGAAAAAAAAAAGATTAGCGTTACCACAAGCAAAAAAAGCCAAAGCATGTTTTTCTTCAACTTTAGCAATGCTTCTAACATCCTCATTGATTTAATTATGTTATTGACTCACGGTCATCTGTCTAGCCCTGGCGGTCACCTTCTCTTTCACTGCAGCTGATGTATGACCGCTCTGGTGATGAAGTCTGTGCGTGGGTGCATTTGGCATGTCCTACACGGTCTGCACGCTAACTATGTGCTTGGCCCGTATGGCGACTGCACAAATTGCTAGCGCGAGGTTGTAAGTCTCCTCTAACCTCCTTCCTTCCTTACCTCACTCCTCTCTCTGATACGTCAACATACAGCGGCATTATCTCTGCCCCCGTCCCGCTGTCCTTGTGGTCTTATGCTGAGGGCTCTTGGCAGCATAATAGAGCCCATTTCACTTCATCAATTTCTGCTGAACGGATTTCTTTTCACTCAGTCAGTTCGGAGGTGAAGATTGGTCCCCTTTAACTCGCTCGGTATTAAATCTAATAGAATCTGTCTGGCTCAAATTGATTTGGTCGCACGGACAGGTTACAAATGAAGTGGGCCCACCCCTGCCATGGACATCAGCTAATTAGATGGACAGGGGATAAGGAGGGAATGCACACATAAGGATTTATTCAGTAAAATAGTTTTGATAGGTTTCAAGATATAATAACTCCAATATTAAAGATGGCAGCTATTCGAGAGTCTGAAAATGCATGAATAATTACTAATCATCGCACGCATTTCAACACGGAAAGGTCTGTCAAAAACTGAATACGTTTTATATGAATATTGCAAAATGATTAGCAAAAAATAAATCTATAAAATCAGTAGAAATCACAAATGTTCTTTTTGTCTAATTGCTAAACTTCTCTCGTTTGTGACCAGTTTAATAAAACCAAATGTTCTGAATGAAAAGCATTATTATTGTGACTGCCAAATCTAAGTACCTTACATTTAGGTTTATATTTTTTGGAGCATGGTTAAATCTAAATGACTTATTATCAGCCCATTTTCATATTTCAGAGCTGCCTATTTGGGCAGAACATGAAGAAGTGAAGCTGCCATGTGATTGGTCAGACAAAGAGATATCTGTGTTTAAAATCACGTACTGTACCTGCCCAGTGTGATGTCACAGTGGGGTATGATGGAAAATCTAGTACCTTTGTAGCACAGTTTCTGGCCTTAATTTATTCTAAAGTATCGTTTCAATGAATCTGAAGCGTAGATACATATTTGAATATCATATACAGAGCTCAGTAGCAAAAAAATATGTTGATATAGTGGTTTGATCCTCTTAATTTTCCTTCATAAACCCTGATTACTGTATATACCAATCTCATATATCACAATCATCAGACCAATTACTTTTGACACCTCTGCTAAAGGTGACATATTCTAACTATTATTCTTCATACAGTGAAAACCTTGTGTCTGTCTGCATCATAAAAGTCATTATGATTTATGAAGAATAAAAGCAGCTTCTATTTATAGAAGATGCTCTTTTTGCTTTTGCTATTCTAAAGAAGAAGAAAAACAATCACAATAAGCTAACTGAAACCTATAAGTCCAAATGTTTGCTCACAAGGTCTGGTACAATTTTGGGGAAAGAAACATATCAATTTAAATACAATAATGTTACATCTTGACCACTTTTGTTGCAATGCTACAACTCTTTTCCACTAGCAATCACTTATTGTAATTTTTTGCTATAATGCAGTAACACTGGACTTTTCAGTGTTAGGTTCAAACCAACTACTGTGGAAAAGATGGCAAGCCTCAGGGACATCTAAATTAACCAACCACCTTATTAATTTATACATGCAGGCCTTTGTTTGTTGTAATAAAGCTTTGTTCCTAATGATGGCCATTTTAATCACGGCATCAGAGCGAACACACAATCCAATTAGTTTGGGTTTAATGGCTCGATATGCTGAGGACAAGAACTCTTTTAAAGGTTAGCTTGTGTTTGGGTTGCCCCTGCTTCAAATATTTGCAGGTTTTATAAAGTCAGGCAGAGTTGGTGAAGCTATAACTACTTTGTGTATAAACTGTGCAAAGGGTATAGTAAGACACTATTTGGGCAAACAGCACTGCTCTGAATCCAGAATTATTGATGCAAAGTGCTTCAATCCATGCGGAGAAAATAAATGACATGTTAAACAATCCGTGAAAATGTGAATAAGAGAAAATAATGAAACTGTCCGTCTGCGTGAAGTCAAGCCATATGTGATCAGAAACTGTTGTACTCATGTGCCAGATCCAATTCTGGGTAAAAGAGAAGGTAGTGTCAGGAAAGTATATGCAAATGTCTGTCAAACAAGATGCAAAACACCAATTCACACTGGGAAACAGATTGTGGTCATGGAATGAAATATTGAAATAGATATTTACAGAACAGAATTTGATGGTTAGGGTATACTGATACTGGGATCGAAAATTGGTGTCGATTCAAAAATATTGGCTCCATAAAATCAGTTCAGCTGATACCATTGTTGTGCCTTTAACTGGGCATAATGGCACTCATTTACTGGCTGATGCTGGTCCAGAACTTCTCATAATGTTTGACATTTTATTTAGATTAAGTTGGTAAGTTGAGACTTTTGACTATAATAGTTATTACAAATGTCTATGTTTTGATGAGAAAATAAGGTATTTCAGTACTTAAACTAGTATCGTTTGATATCGGACATCGGCAGATGCCTAAAGCCAAAGTATCGGAATCTGTATTGGTATCGGAACAGAAAAAGCTGGATCGGTGCATCCCTAGTATACTTTTCCTTGTGAGGAAAATTCATTCTCTACATTTGACCCATCCTTCAATGTCACTGTCTACTGTTGTACAGCACTCCAGGACTTATCTCCAGATCTACTAGACTTAGTCTGAAGTCAGGACTGCCTTCACTAGAAGATGTTTTGATCATATAATGAAAAAGAAGATTTAGAATCAAACAGCTTCAAAACATTAGAATGTACGGTATTAGGGATTTTACTGAATTCTAAGAACAACCTAAACATTTCTGGCACAATTACTCTGGTCATTAAAAATGTGCATTTTTAATTACTTTGGCATAGTATTTAGTTACGTTCAAAATCTGGAGAGGAACCAAAGGGTCACATCATCATTGAATTATTGCAATATCAATGCAGTCTCTTAATGGGTCCACATATGGCACAATAAATGATTATCATATGTCCAATGGTCTATGTTGCTTAAGATAAGTTATGTTTTTTACTAATACCTTAACTGAAAGCACTTGAAATGTTTAGCTTATTAAAATGAATCTTTAATTATATAATTGATATAGAGATTTGCATAATATTAGGTAGTTTTAACCATACACTTTACTGTTTGTACAAAACTTTATTAAAATGGATAATCACAATACAGCGGCTTTCAAAGCCCTGCCAAATGCCATGTAAATTTCCTGCTAAAAGTAAATGACCAGCGGTAGTATTGACCCAGATATTCAGAACTGGCCATTCATGTAAAACTACCCTCTGGCAAATTGCCCACTTAAATGCCATTCATTATGCATTGTTCCATTTTCCAATCACTTCACATTACCACAAAGTACTTTCTTATATTTCTGCTAATAATCATAATCGCACAATCTTTCTACAAAGCTGCTACAAATTTCACCTCAGCCCATTCAGAAAAGGTTTTCAAATGAACATAAAAGAAGCAAGAATGAAAAATGATTCAGAGTAAACACATTAAATAAAAAGGGCAAAAAAGACCAGTTTGAAAAGTTCAGCCAACGCGGGCAAGACTGGCATGAATGATAAATATGACTGACTCTAAATAAATGAATGTGCTTCAAACAGCCGAACAAAGTTTCACAGAAGTTGCGTGCCTAGCTTCTCTCTGTCGCAATTTAATCTCCATTTAATACCTCATCTTTCAACTTGGAGTAAATGCCAGTGCTTTGGAGCAGAGAAATGAGGTGATGTCAGAAGCCCGCGGACACACACAGCATCAAGGACGAGCCAACGAGGAGAAAGGACAGAGATAGGACTCAGGTGGGATCCGCTACAATGTTAACACCACAGTCCGAATACTAATCCAGCTCAGAGTCACCCGAGCAGGAGGCGAGCACAGACGGGTGAACTTTCAAACGGCTTTGTGCAATTTGAAGGAGAAAGGAATCCTGTGGACTCTTTCTGGGCATTATTTTGTCAAGACAGGCTGGCTGGTTATGATTAGTAAATAGATTTTGAAGAAAAGTAATGACAAAATACGAGAGAAGTTTAAATTCTTGACTTTTTTTAACTGAGTCTAGCCTTCAAATTTTCAAAATAACTTTTTTTTTTTCATTAAATAGATCCATCAAACAATATTTCAAATTGTATTTTTACGCACCCTTCTGGTTCTAAAAGCACTTTGAAGTAAGTGCGTGAGTAGTGTTCAACAAATAAACTTGTTTTACCTTGACTTTGAGGTCTAAATAATCAAAGATAACAACAACAAAAAACTTTGTTTAAAAATTTTGTACTTAAATTGTTTTTTGTTTGTTTTGCTTTTCCAAATTAGACATATTAGTACGTAATGAATAAAATGTCATTGTGTGTACACAAGTTTGGATCCTGTAATATTGTTTATAGTTAAATGTCCAAACTTGACTTAATCTGGATAAAATGTCAAACATTTTGAGACATTATGAATCATATCATCATATCATATCATGGAGCTGATACCTAATCCAGTTTCAAAATTTCCTGGATTGGCACAATATCCGATCCCAGCATCTGATGCAGTGTATTCCTAGAAAAAATGTGTAGTTAGCTATTTTCAAATGTTAATGAAGAATCAAAGAAAAAGTCTCAAAATACTGTTGTTTCTCCTATCAGTCTGTCTTATAGAATCTAATAGACATAAGACTGTGCATACAATTTTTAGCACAATTTGCAAAAAGATTGTACAAACTCCCAAGAGATTGTCCGAGTTGTCTAAAGTTTAAAGAATATCTTTGAGTCAATATGTACAGATTTTACAGAAGTCCTGTACTGGCACAAAAATGTTAAATTTCAGTGTGTTTTGTGTAGTTGTAAAGTGTTAATAATAAGCTTTAGACAGTATTACCTAAGTTCTATCGCAACATAATATCTGTTTTGCCTGAAAAAATAAGACGATAAGTTAACATGGGCAAATATATGCCAGATATAATGCTCTGCCAATACATCCGTCTATTTCTAAACACAATTCAAAGTGAAATAATTTAAAGAAATACTGCAAATATCCAAAAATTAAATCCCCTCTCCCGTCTTTACAGACAACAAGCAACACTGTAATTCAATACTTGCAGCAGCATTTCGAAATGCTTGGGCTTTGTGCATTAGTTTAGCAGTTAATATATCCTCTCAAATGTTATTGCTTCATTTTGTGCTTCAAGTGCGCACTGTAAACTGATCCCAGATTTGAAAGCAACAAAACTTTATTGGGAAAAACTGCTACAGGATCTTTAGCCAAAATACACCCCCCAAAAAGCATGCCATCTCCCCAGACATTCATGCTTTCCTTCAGACAGCTTGTGCACAGCTGTCAAACTAACCAAGTGCATGAGCGGACAAGACAAAAGTTAGCTGTAGTGAAGTGTGGTGTTTGTGTGAGGCACGTACAGTTGTTGAGGAATAGTAGCACAGCGAAGCCCAGCGTGGACATGGCCAACAGGATCAGACAGATGTTGCATGGTATCATAAAGTATCGCACCACCAGCGAGACTTTGTGCTGATACCTCCTTTCTCGCTCCGGAGGCGGCGAGGGATAGTGACAACCATTCATACTCCACTCCAGAGACCCCCTGTTCTCCATGCCGGAGGACACACCGGGCCGGGGCGGTCTCCGGGAGTTACCCAAAGACCCGTTGGAGAAAATATGGCGGTGAAGTTGATCCAGAATATGAAGAAAAACAGGAGTAGTGAAATCTGTCGCGCTTCAGCTGGGACTTTCAATGGTTTCCAGGCAACACATTTTTACCTATAATAACATCCATTCGGGGGGAAAACCATGCAGACAGGAACGTTGGACTTTTCACAGCCCCCACCTGTCCGTGCTCCTTCCATTGTAAAGCGCCCGCTGGGAGAAATACTCTAATGCTCCGCTCTATCCTTATACTTACATTTGGAACATGTGTGGTTACAAGTGGGTGGTTGTTTTTGTAAAATGTGTGCTTTGAATTTCTACTGTGCCCAAGTGGATGTGAGTGAAAGCCAAAAAAATTATGATTAACCACGTGGGTGTTTTTAGTCATGTATCCAGTGAGAAAACTTCCATGGTAAATCCACAAAAACAGAATTTCCCTTCCTTTTCTTCCAAGTGCCTGGGTAATTAGCCTGGGACTCCTACTGCGCACCTCTTGTCAAAAGTTCCAAAATTTTCCAAGAAGTGACAGCAGTGGATCTTTGTGCTATACAGACCTCTTGGGAAAGCTCTGTTAACAGCTCCCTTGACTATTCATTTTCCAATCTTTGCATCCTCTCTTTTTTTAGCAATCCCTTTGGAGCTTCTGAAGATATATTTACTAAGCCAGTATCCAACTTGTGTCCGCTGTGGTTTGATTAGCGGAGATGTAGGAAAGCAGCTTGCCCCAGGGGACAGTTTGCTGCTCGCTAACCCTCGTGGCTGCCACTCCTCCTTGGTTCAATAACCTTTATGTCAAGCCAGTCGTGTCAAAAGGAGAATATACACACAGACGCCCACTGGTTCTGAGCCAAAAACAGGTCAAAAAAAGTTCCGGCAACCCGTTAGCGTGCTGTCTGCTTGAATGTCTCGCAAGCAGCTACAAGTGCACAACAAGACACTTCCAACTGAGCAAAAAGATTGGCTTGAGAGTGATCCGAAATCAGGCAGACAGCTTTAGGCAAAGATTTATTAGGCTTACTTTCCTCATGTCATCACCCTAACGGAGAATCCCATCAGAGGCAAAGCGCTCTCTCATCACCTTACGGTTCTCGCAAGATTCATTTAGTATCCGGAATTGCCTTTAAAGTCGGACTTCCCTGGAGTTATCCGGAATCTCATATGTTTCCACTTTGTAGAGCTGTCTTAGTCCAGAGGTTCTCTTCCATTCACAAAGCTGTCCAAACATTCATCCAAAACAATAGCATTTCAGAGCATGGTTAATCCCCTTTAGTAGGTAGAATTGTTCCTAGTGTTGTGACTAGGAAGACAACACCGGTAAGTGACTGGGAATGCTTGGAAATCTTATCCGAGAGAGGAATGGAGGCAGTAGAAAGTTATGTCCACCTTGTGTTGGAAAAGCATTGGTCTCCCGTTGTAGCCGGCATGCCACAGACAGCGAGCATGTGTGCGCTGCTCTCAGCTCAGAGCCGGCGAAACGGATGAGCGCATAATGAGAGTGCCTGGCTGATATCGCAACAGAGAGGAGAGGAGAGAGAGTGAGCAAGAGGTGGGGGAGAAGCGGCGTGCGAGGGGCCGTCTTTAACAAAAGGAGAAGGGAGGAGGAGGAGAGAGAGAGGGAGGGAGAGACGGAAAGAAGAATCAGGAAAAAGGGAATCGAGTCTTCTTGAGGGAGTGGAAGGGGGTTGCTCCAAAATAGCAAAACAAAAGAGGTCGGCTGAGATGTCAACCAACTACACCATGTGTTTACGACCGAATCCAAAGGAAAAGTCAGACGGAATGCAAATTTGTTTTTTTCTAAAAGATTTAATGAGCTTGGAAAAATAGGTCGGTGAAAAGAAAAGGGCGTCTAGGGAGGAAAGTTAAAGACATTAAAGTCAGTTCCATATTGTGTCTCTCCAAATGGCACTTGTTTGACATAAACAGCCCAGCCTGGGAAAAACACTATCCAATATTGAATTAATGAACTAATTTAGCTCCCTATATTTGCTGCTGTTGCCAAAATGTATATTTATCTGGCAAAGGATCTAAAGTGGATATATTCTCAAGCATTTCAACAAGACATTATTATCCAAGTGTATCCCCGATTTGATAATGAGGTCAAAATCGAGAGTACTTGCTTTTCATTTCTTTCAAAGTAACACCCAGCGTCGATATGCGTTTAGCACCAAACTCATGACAGCAGGCGGCAAACGCAAGGCGGTGTCTATCATGTATTATTTATGCTTTTTTTTCCTCGTGTGTGTCTCTATATCTACACAACCACACAGCTCTACATCTTTACATAAGAGGTGCACACGCAGAGCTCACGGCCACTGTAGAATTGCATGGACGCACACACAATGGGCTGGTTCTGTCAGTTGGAGAGAAAAAAACATGAAGAAAAATAGCCATTCTCTAAGGTAAATGGATTGTATTGTAGAGATGCAGATGAACTTGCTTTATGGGAATATATGGAGGCATTGTCACAAGCATACTACTTAGAATTCTGTTAAAAGAGAAACAAATACGGAAATTATTCTACCCAGGGCTTCTCAAACTACATATATTTTTAGATGCCATTTAACATTGTTCACTCACTTATTCAATTGGCTGTAATGTATTTGAGCTGTCTTTACAAATATGCTAATTGTGCCATAACAATAAACCAGCAATAAAACTGTGCACTTACTGTTTATTTATTATCTTTATAGGCTGCATACTCAGTGTAAGCAGAGATGCACAGTAGTATGTGATAGCTTTTCAGACGTTAAACAAATTCTATTGAATTAGCTAAATAACATATTAAGACAGACTGTCTGTTTTTGTTTGCATGGCTCAATCCAATTACACTTTCACATTTCTTGTTGAGAATAACTATAATTAAAGAATATAAATACTGCTTTTTGAATATAAAGACTTAATAAGAGGGTAGTGTTGAAAACATCACATCCAACTTCACCCCAAGAAAATTACAGTTGTGCATTTCGTTTCCGTGACGCCCCATTTATAAATAGGAATATTAGATTTGAAATAGGCTGTAAACAGGAAAGGTGCATCAACAACATAACTATTTATAATGAAAGAAGATGGGAGATTAGTCAATTTTGAGGAAATTATTGTCGGAAAATGAGTTAATAATGCGCTGCTACTTGCGACTCTACAAATAGAAACATTTACAATAATTTACCTACAGTAAATTTAGTGTGAGAGCAAAAAATGTAGTACGATTTCCAAATTTAAGCCATATCTGCCGCTATGGTTAAGCATCCGAAAGTGGCAAAACACTATTGAAATGTTGGCTTAAAGTAAACTGCAAACCCTGCATTTATTTAGCAAACATAATTCACTTCGCAAAGAATAAATTAACCTGTCTTATCAAAACAAGAATAAATTGCAAACAGTGCATTCTACAAACATGCTTCAAAATGAATAAAAATTAGCTTATCAGTTTATATCCAGTCCTCTCTCATATGTTATGCTCCTAGACATTGAAAACATAAATGTAAATTGAATCCCAATCACGATAGAAATAATATGCCACATAAAAACAGGTTAATTGTATATTGGGGGATGGGCTGCCCTTAGAACATGTTTTGCGTTCAGTAGCTAGACCATGTTTTCCCTAAAGCCAGTGTAGAGATTCTAATGGGGGTGGTGGGGTCCTTTCTTCTCGTCGCGTCCTGCTGTGGGTCACCGGTTCAACACAAGCCCCGCCCCCTCAGCATTTCTATACCCCAGACAGACCACCACCTCACCGCTCTCATGGCTCAACAAAACCTGATTGATAGACTGGCTCAAAAGTGGAAAGCTCAACATCTGCTGCTGTTTCCTTTTTCTCATCGATCACTTTCATCTACGGCTGCAGCGACAGAGAAGAATGTAAGGTTCACTCAGGGGTTAAAACAATTACATATCACAGTCTGTCTAATGCAGGTATGGCAGTTAAGTATAGGTAGGATGCTTAAAGATTATAGTGGAATATCTGGATGAATATCTGAATGATTTGTTGGAGAAATGTTACAACTGTTGTTAAGACACAGAACCTTCGCTGTACTTTTGTCAGTTTAAGTACTGACACTAATACTGATATAAAACAAAAGTAATTTGTTCCAGAGTAGGTTGGCAATTAATCACAAGATTGAGAATCAGTAAAGTCTAATCGTCAAGTGGTTGGAATTTTTGAATAGACTTTGCTTCAAATTTGCTTCAGTGAAACTATGTGTTTGGAGTGAGGTCAGGCAGAGGAAATTTGATAATTTTTGCCCTAAAAGAATTCATGACATCATCAAAATCTGAAAATTATCTCAAAATCTGAAAAAATAAAATAAATAAAATTAAAAGGAATAAAAAAACTAAGATCGAGCAACACAAGAGGGGAAAAATGTGAAATCTGCAAAAATGTTGATACATTTTCTTTCAATAGACAGACAATCTGTATTCCAGAGTCAACAGGCAAGCGCAGAAGAACAAAAGTCAGTTAAGAAGGTAAAAATCAGGCAAAACACCTTTAAAGAAACGAAAATTTTAATAACTTCATTAAGACTGTATAGCATCTGTAAACTGAAATATTGAGAAAAAATTTCAGACCGATGATTTACACCAAGAAAGAAAATCATGTTGCATTGTTAAAGCCACACATCCACCTGCTTTTGTGCTCTGTCAGAATCCATGTAAGGGTCACGCTTCCCCACAAGAGGGTGCTAAGCAGTCAGCCACCTTCCCCCTGATGCTACGACCCAAATGAACTCTCCCATGCACATCAAAGACTGCCTGCTTTGATCCATATTTAATGCCACAAGTATCGCACAAGGTTAACATCTCTCTCTGCCGCCTTTGAAATGGCAATTTCCATTAGGCAGCCAAAGGAGCGTCTCTCTGGTTAATGGGCTGGCAGCGGCAGAACTTCGCATGTGCACGCAGCTCCTCAGTATGCACAAAGCGAGAAATTTGTCGAGTTCAATGGCCAATTGGCAATGATGCTTCAATCAAGGTGCTGTATGTGAGTGTGTGTTCTGCTGCCTCAAGCCCCTGCCACACATGCTCTTCTGCCTGGCTGCTCCTGTTCTAATTGATTGGCTACAAAAGGGGACATTGTTGATGGCTTTTGTGCATAATAATTATTGCTCCGAAAGGTTATTATGAGAAAACATACTGAAAGCGTGAAAAATCAAGCGATATTAGGGAGAGAGAGTGTCTGTGGAACTGTGACATAAAAAAGACAAGGTTAAAAGTGTCACTGCTTTGTGAAGTAAATGTACTGGAAGCTATATATTTATACTATATTTGTTCTAAAATGGCAAGTTTAATGATGTGTAAACAATCTAGCTTCACACTCTCTATTAAACCGCACTGGAAAAGAGCAATCTTAATAAGATAATATGTGAATATGAGTTTTTAGAATGCATTTACAGTCTACCAACATAGCATACATATTTTTGTTTCAGAAGATAAATAGTACTTGATTGGGGCACTAATGAATGCATAGTTTTCAGATGATGCTATAACTGATGTCTTTTCTTTTTATTAATGTAATGAAAGAAAATCAACAAACATCAAGACATATGTGACATGACACTATACAAATGTTTCAGTGCCTTTACTATGATAATATTCTTCCAAAACAGAGGACAAAAATAATCAGGGTTTCAGAAACCTTGATCAGTTATTTCCACATGAAAAAAGTTCTTTAGTTTTCAAGAGCTGTCTTATTAAAATTGCCCTAGTTTTTGTAGAATTATTCTTGCAATGCTTTCTTTAAACTGTACAGTCGATTCATAGATAGAATTGTGTTTTTCTCAGAAGACCCTTGAACATTTAGAGAGTCATTTTTACTGACACAAACATTTTTTTTCTTTTTCTTTTATCAAATTGCAAACCATCAGCACAAATATATCAAAATCATATTGGAAAGACTGAGTCTGTGACAGCCTAACAAAGCTGCTCTTCCTTTCCAAACAACACCAATCATGCCTTGTGTGAAAATTTTGTTTTTGCACAGATCCGTGGTTAAGTAGAAACATAACAGCTTTTCATGCATGCCGTTTTTCAGAACAGGCTAGTGAATATGCCAAGAGACCATTAGCACTGGAGCATCAGCTTGGCTTTACTAATGCTGTTAAAGATCATCCTGGTGTCCATTGTGAATGACTTATAATGATGTTGATGGAAAGAATAAAGTCTGTACGCATTTCGAATGGATTTGGTAATTTATGAAACTAAAGGCCACTGCTGCTTTGTACCGACCCACTCAACTCTTTTGTGCGCCGCATCCACAAGATAAAGCATGCATGATTTGTTGTTTTATGCTTAATTTGTTTGTTGAATGTGAAAGAGTACAATGGGAGACGCAGAAATGTGTCACATTTGGAACAGAACAGGCATTTTCACTGGTAATAATGTTCAGTTGATGACATTTTATGGACTAAAACTAGGTTTACACTCAAATTTCGTCTCTGAAGATTTGAAACCAAGCTTCTTCCCTATTCAAGCACATTTTCAGTGTAATGGCCAAATGAAACTGTTGTGGAAGCTTTTTGAGACAATTGCAAGTAAGGACATCACTGTTTTTGTGCAAGTGCGCGCATAATTACCATTACGGTGTTAATGTGTCACAAAGCATTCTTGGTCCAAATTAATACACAAATTAGTACACTGTAAACAGTATACTAAGTCTGTGTTAATCTGGAGTTGCCTTTATTAGCTGGCAAAAGGGGAAATAATGTGGAGCTGGTAAATACACTAGATCTATGGTAGTTTCTTTTAACAGTAAAACATTCTTTTGAAAAGTGTCTAAGTCACATTTTAAAACTGTACACGTATCACTTTCTTTTTAAAATAATCACAATTAAGTACAAGACGTTGGTGGGGGAAGGTAGGTAAGTGAAAACAGAAATTTTCTGAAAGCAAGAATACTCACACAGGTAAAATCAATCAAAACACATCTTTGAGGACACCAATGGAAAAAAAAACTGAACTAAATTGCGCTCAGAAAACAGCATCATGGGAGTTCAAGAAATAACAGTAATGCATATGGAGGGAAAAACATTGACAGCATATGACTGCACAAGGGAAACTTGATATCAAATCCACTGTATTGCTTGAAAAAATGTTTCTGTCACTTTTTAAAATTCTCACATGCCAAAAAAAATCAACAATCAACTCAACAATAACATTTTCATTAAATAAAGCACTATTGGTGGAATAGTGTTGTCATAATGCTTGTTTTTAGTCAAGTTTTAGACAACGACATTTTTAGCACAGAATAGTGTACTTTCTTTTTTAAACCCGATGGCATTATAAATTTGAAAAGGTCAATTGTGTTGTGTTAATCTTTAGTATAAACACGTTCTCATTTCATTTGATTAGTATATGATGGATTAAGTGACCATTAGGCTAACAACACATAATAGTATATTAACTAGCCTCAACTCCAAAGCCAAGGCGAAGTGCTAAACTGACGTTGGACATGTGGATTCTTGGAGGGTAGCGAGCCGTACAGTCCGCCGGTCGCTGTTTGAAGCAGAAACATGCTGCAGAGCAGGTGGACGATCTTCTCACCAGCGCATTAACTGCAATCAGCCCAAACGCCATACTCCATTGCACCGTCAAACACACTCTCAGACATCCCCGCCATTATAGGTCACGACTTCACAGCTGTGTTCGCTATTGCCATTAACCTCTTGATTATCTGAGGGCTCAAACGTAAAAGGGTGGGGCAGTGTTTTTTGTAGAAATTGTTAGACATCTTGAAAATATCTCAGGCTCTAAATCAACCTGTGAGTTGAGTTTAGTCTGCTATGCAGGCGTGGTGTTTTGTGAGAAGGGGTTGCACCAGAATGCTTGGACATATCCTCCACAGGGAGCGTTTATCAGATCTCACATAATAGTCTCAGACAAGTGTGAATTCAAGGAGCTGCTCTGTCTCCAAGGTGAAAATGAGTTATGTAGACTCATTATTGAGGACATTATTAGATTACGTTGAGCAAAGAAAGCGTCAGTCTGTGGTGTAATGTATAACTCAAAATAGGGCTGAGGAGCAGTGAAAGTTGGCAGGATTTGGGTAAGAAGTAAAAAATACTTGGAATCAGATTGCACTTTGGAAATCTCAGCATGTAAAAAGTGAGAACAGACATCAAGCGTGACGTTAAGGGATTTTAGGTGAGAATTACACAAGAAAAAAGATTATCATTCGCTTGGTTAATTTGGAAACTAGTAAGACAAATTGATAACATTACAACTAAGATTAAGCATGCTGAATTGCTCTAAAAAACAGTAAGAAGTCAACAGTTATTTTTTTTTCCTCATTATAATAAATGTTGCATTTTGGGCCACTTAGATTTGTGGGCTTTTTATAGTTGCATCAAAGGTGTGATACGCAGTCAAATCAATGAATTATGGTTGTTATATGCTGTGGTACAGTAATTGTTTTTGCAAGTCGAAACTCGCAATTAAGTCTGACTTACTTGTGGTATTCAAGTCAAGTCAAGTTCCAAATCAGTGGTTTGTAAGTCCCAAGTGGAGTCAAAAGTTTCTGCTTTTAGTTCAAGTTCTTTCAAGCGTGTATAGCCTTCTTAAGATTTTTTAATAGGTTTGTATTTTTACCTTTTTTAAGTTTTATGTAAATTGTAAAGAATGTAATTTTAGATTAGCAAACTGGAACACGTTTTTCACTCCTTTATTTGTGACCAGGATCAATTTTTATTTTATGAGGACCAAGCATTGTATTAGCACGTTGTCCCCAGATTTCATCTGGACCGGACTGTGACGTGTCTCCGGAGTTCGCCTGGACCTGACTGTGACGTGTCTCCGGAGTTCACCTGGACCTGACTGTGACGTGTCTCCGGAGTTCACCTGGACCTGACTGTGACGTGTCTCCAGAGTTCGCCTGGACCTGACTGTGACGTGTCTCCGGAGTTCACCTGGGCCTGACTGTGACGTGTCTCCGGAGTTCACCTGGACCTGACAGTGACGTGTCTCCGGAGTTTATCTGGACCTGACTGTGACGTGTCTCCAGAGTTCACCTGGACCTGACTGTGACGTGTCTCCGGAGTTCACCTGGACCTGACTGTCACGTGTCTTCAGAGTTCACCTGGACCTGACTGTGACGTGTCTCCGGAGTTTCTCCCGGACCTGACTGTGACGTGTCTCCGGAGTTTACTTGGACCTGACTGTGACGTGTCTCCAGAGTTCACCTGGACCTGACTGTGACGTGTCTCCGGAGTTCACCTGGACCTGACTGTGATGCACACTCCTCCACTCTTCATTATGTTTTAAAACATTTCTTAGTCATGTAGGAAGTGAAAAAGATTTAACATAGCTCAAAACTGGTGTGTAGTGTTTCTCCCGAAACTCATGCTGACAGAATTGTTAAACACAAATAAAAAAACACACGCCTTGAACTATAAAAATCAAATAAACACTATTGCAACGTTGGCAGGCTTAATGAAATGTCTGCTTTTTAATTGAATAACCAGATTCTATCGCCGCGCTTATCGGTGACAATTAGATTTAATATGATTTTAACAAGTTAGTGAAATGACTGCCAGCAATAACAGAGTGTCAGTGCAAGTTCATCAGCCAAATTTAGATTGATAGCACATGGGTGACTAGAGGCATGTTTCACTCCTGTTAGCGAATGCAAAATGGAGCTTCGTTTAGACATGGTTTCTTGAACTTCACGCTAACCTTACTTTCAACCCACCCAAGTGACTTCGTTCTGCCTATCACTACCAGCTCTTTCCTTTTAAAAACCTGTTACTAATATGCTAATAGCACACTTGATCATTCATCTCTTGCCAACAGAAGGCTGTGCATGTTTAGAGGAGTGAAGAGTGGGCATCAAAGTCCGAGTGCTGCTTTGATGACATCCCTATTTGTGGTCGCGGAATGATGATATCGTTGTGCAAGTCTGATGTAAGTGTGAATGAGAGTTCCCACACGAAACAGCAGCAGCATACTCGGTGACTCATATCTGTCCACTTCTGGTAATGTGTGAGAATGACACTGTTGAACCAGTGAAGTCAAACCTACAGAAGTCTCATCCAATCTGATGGAAGACTACCTGGTACAAGCAGGTTTCTCAAAGGGCCTGTTTTACTGAACCACTGTGAGGTTTCTGCAATGTTAAATGAATGTTTTCTAATCAAAAGCACAGATTTGTTGTTTTTTTTTGTTTGACTAGCTCAACTTTAAAGCTGTCAATTCTTGATTCCACTCTGTGATGTCAAGATATGGAGGTTTTAAAGTTAGGAGTTTGATTTAAGTGTAATATCGATTCTTTAAAGTTATGGTACCTGATTTTTATACAATAAGTGAACATTAGAAATCTCACAACCAACTGATTACCGACAAAACTAACATAAATGACCAAACATATCAATAAAACTGTATTTCTTCTACAAGTTAACAAATTGCACTGCACAAACTATTAATGAGTGAGCATAGAACTGTAGCTGCATTACACGTATTTTTTATGTGTTGCTCATGGGTTTTATAAAATTTTCCATGACACTTGCAGTTGTTCACCCACATGAGATTATTTTAACATATAGGTTGATACAAAAAGATTCATTCAATGCATAAAAGAAAATTCAGTGCAAAAAACAAAATACACCATTAAAAACATTTAAAATGTCAATTAACTTTGTGACCGGTGAGTCAGAGTTTGTTTTGGTCATTTTGGTCTCATATTTTCTAACCAGCACCATCTCCATCCCACGCGTCTGTATCCACACACTGTTGGCCTGCTCGCAGCATGGCATTAGCCTTGGGCCTGCTCCCTGACCTGTCCACTGCTGCTCTGCCCATCACAAATTCAAAATGGCAGTCGCCTCAGCTCCAGAGCCAGCTTTCGCCTCGGGGATGATGTTCTCCGAGCCTGCCTGCCCGCCCATCTTCTCCTCCATCCTTTTTCCAGCTCTGTTCTAAATGAAGCCTCACTCATTCAACTTTGAGTAACTACTTATTAGTGGAAAATGATTTCCTCGGCAGCCCCTGTGCACACCACTACCCACCACAATAATGAGAACAGGATGTAATATCCTTGGTGCCGGACTGACGCACCCAGTTTACTTAGGCCTTCAGCACCCAGTTCCTATCTAACTACCATGTCAGGTATTATTCTAATGGACAGGCACAGTCAGAGAAATAATAAGAGGTACAGAAATGACACACAAGATGAACAATAACAAGGTGTGGACTGGAAGATGAAAACTTTGGCAATCAAGTCTGCAAGATTGATTCTATCTTTATTTCTAATTTATTTGGTTTTGCTAGAATTTCTTACCAACAAACTCTCAGCACTCACTATGTCAAAATGTGTAGAAAAAAGTGAGATTAGTTAAACAAGGGTATAAGTATTTGCTCTTTTATTAAATGACTTAAATCTGGAGATGTGGGGGGTTGACAGCTTTAGTTGTTCTTTCATCAGTTATGCGACATTCTAAGATCAATCTACAATGTCAGTTTTGATGCTTTACAAATAAGAAAACCCTACATTAAAATATCATTATCATTCTTCCTTTACATGTGATGTTCCTGTGACATGTCTTGGCGCTAAGTTACTATCTGTAGAGCCACGATGACAGCAGTCCAACTTCTTTAGGGCAGTAAAAATGTCCCTTTGTCCATTTAACAACCTTTATATCAGCTTACAAGACACCTCACGGAAGGTGTCTTGCTTTTTTTTTAGCAATGAAAATAATAGATACAGTACTTGTTTTAATCCTGATTTGCATCTGAGGTGCATGGTAGTAAAGTGGTTAGATGCTTCCCAATAAGGAGATTGTGATCATTATAAAATTGTCACTATGTATTACAAAACCATGAGTAGGCCACTGTTCATGGTGACTGCCTACAGCCCAGAATAATTGAGACAGGCCCAAAATGGAAATGAACAAGCAGTGGAAAACAAATAATATCATTTTTTTTTTGACAAGCTTACTTTCTATACCTTTTAGAAGAGTCTTTTGCTATTTTTTGTGATACAAAATAAGAGAAAAGTTCAACAAGAATTTCTCATTTTTGTCAGCAGTGTTAGAAGAGCGTGTACTTGTCCATGTGGCAGGCATATGGAGCCAATTGCTACAGCAGTTGAGGAAGATGGGAGAGTACGTGAGGAGAAGTCAGCTCAGACAGGTTTCTGCAGGAAACAGGAGTCTGGGAGAGCTGAAGGATGATACAGATGTGGGTCTACGGCCAGCCACCCCATCTGTCACTGGGCCTGAGCCAAACCCCACTGCCCTCCGTCCCACTGCGGAGAGGAGACAGCAGCAGGGCACTGGTGATGGCCACTCATTACCACCAGAGAGACAGCCTTCGACATGGCATCACTCCAGGACACGTGGATGTGGGCAGAGAACATATAAACACAAGTATCATGGATAGAAAGATATGATCATCAGGTTTGTAAGGACATACATGTCTGCAACTATCCAAACTCTCCCACCGAGCATAATGCTCTTAAAACACAGTATCACAGTGTGTCTTGTTCACTGAAATACAGATATATTCTGTAGATCTAGAGGAAATATTGAAAGTGAATTAACACAATTAAGAAATCTTGTATTTTCTGTGCAAACGTGTTTTTAATAGTTTGTTAGTTCACAGACATGATTCAGTTGCTTTATTATTGTTGCTTGATGCATTTACTTTTTACTAAATCTTACCTCGGGGTTGTCAAACTATTTTCAGCAACAGAATTTTTATTTTATTTTTAATAAGGCTTAATAATTTTTATTGGGATAGTTTGTGTTATTTGACCTAATTTATTGAAAATATAGCATAGTGTTTGGATTTTAAATACATTTTAAAACCATTTTGTAATCCCCTCTAACACAGCCCTGTAAGCACTGCAACAAAATAACTTACATTTATTAAAATCACTTGCAGGTTGTTGTTTTTTTGTATTTTTTTTTTTTATTATAGCCTCAGACAATTCGCTTTTAATAGCACTCCTCACCATCACCAGTAAGCTTTTAGTATACATTTGTTTCAATCACTAATTGATATTTTGACAAAACTTTGACACAAGTTGCATAATTTTAAATCGTAATTGTATTTTTTAAGAACAATTTTAAAATTGGAATTAGATTTTGATTTATGTCTTAATTTTAGAATTCTGTTAAAAGTGCTTTTTTTAACGTAGAGTAAAACAACTGAACGACATCAATGATTGACAAACTACAAGAAACACATTTAACTGTTTTAAGCAGAAAACCACAGGATATTTTGTAGTTTATGAAGGAAACAATACTTGCCCAGCTGGACTGAAATCATGATGAACTAATCTGATTTAATTAATTAATATATGTATTTAGTCGATGGAATGGTTTTATTCATGGTTTCTGGTCAAGCCTGTTTTTATGTCATGTTAAATGTTTTTTTATGGCATTTGTCATCCTTTGTCTCTCTTTTCCTCACTGCAAATCAATTTCCTTTTGAGGGCAATAACTCTCCTACTACTACTACTACTGATACTTTACAAACTACAGCCTTTATAACTGCATTTTATTCAGTTGCAGCCCTAAGTTCCACTCCAAAAGTTTTTGCTTTCAAACAGAAACTAAGTTTTATTTTCATTGTGCATTAAAAAGCAAAACAATATCGCACTATTACCATTATAAGTTGCCTATTACAAAAACTTTTTATACTGTTGTGCTATTTCTGCATCTTATTGTCTGCCATTCTTCTCGTCGATTCTGAAAAACAAACCATAGCCCTTGTTGTTGAGTTACAATCCTCCACATAAGCTTCCATTGTTGTGCAGTATATAATGATGCTATTTTAGTTACAGTACAATCTTGAGCAGCTGTGAGTAGGCAGAGGAACAGTGCAGTCCGAATGATTAGCTCCAGGCCATGTGAAGGAGTCAGGGCTACGTGGTAATTTAAAAGCTAACAATGCTAAAGCCACGGGGATACGCCGCTGCTGCCCACACTGGACGGGCGCCAGAGCGGAAAACTCCAACCCTGCTCAATAACTAATGACATCAACACACAGATTAAATCAACAGACAGTTTATAAGTTCTACAGTGTGGCTTGCATTTATCCTGTGTTTTTGGAGCTGGAAGTATTCTTAAGCATTCTTCAAAGAGCTAGAGTCTCATTAGTGAAACATGCATACAAAACCCGTTCCAAAAAAGTTAGGTTTACATAGAAAAGAATGTTCAATTCAGAATCTCTACTTACATCGTTTGACTGGGTATTGCCAAGAGCCTTCGGATACAATATGTATCCTGATAAGGGGTCACGATAAATGTACCTGATACAGGGTCACAATACGATATGTATCCTGATATAGGGTCACAATAAATATGATCCTGATACAGGGGTCACAATACAATATGTATCCTGATACAGGGGTCACAATACAATATGTATCCTGATACAGGGGTCACAATACAATATGTATCCTGATACAGGGGTCACGATACAATATGTATCCTGATACAGGGGTCACGATACAATATGTATCCTGAGTACAGGGGTTCACGATACAATATGTATCCTGATACAGGGGTCACGATACAATATGTATCCTGAGACAGGGTCACGATACAATATGTATCCTGATACAGGGGTCACAATACAATATGTATCCTGGTACAGGGGTCATGATACAATATGTATCCTGATACAGGGGTCACAATACAATATGTATCCTGAGACAGGGGTCACAATACAATATGTATCCTGAGACAGAAGTCATGATACAATATGTTTCTCGGTACATTTATATTTTGATACAATTACAATACAATATGTATCAAGATATATTTTTGAAAATAATTTGTATAATAATTGCTAAATAGGTATATTTAATCATGCAGAAAATATACATTGATTTTTTTTTTTTTTATCTACGATGCCTTTACATAAAATGTGACTTACTGGCCAAATTAGGTACAGAATTAAAAAAAAAAACTACTACATAAAAACGTATTGTAGGTTACCTACAAAAACTGTTACATTGAGTACAGCCCTATTACATCGTACCTTGTGAGAAATGGGAAATTACTATGCTTAAAAACTTAGTGGAAGTGTGTGTTTTGTCTTTGTGCATGCTTATAATAAGAAATTTTAAAAATTTGTTCCTTCGCATTCACTCTCATAATGACTGATCTTAATTTTTATGAACTTTTAATTTTTTTTTTTTTTTCTTAAATGAATGAGAACTGCAAACAACAATTTCTCAGAGACAGGTGTGTAAGAAACTAGTACAATGATGTTTCAGCAGTAGGTCATCATCAAGCAAAAACACATCTCATTCTCATTATCTGTTATTAAACATTTAATCAACACTTTAATCAGTGTTGTCTAACAAAAATAGCACATTTCTTTCACCAAAGTCTGAACTTTGCTCTAATATGCTTTTATAGAGACAGAAAATTGGCTGTGTGAATTTCTCATTAAAAAAAACAAACACTGGTAATAAGAAATGTCTGAAAGTCAAGTTAAGCTAGTAAAGGGTATAATCAAACCCCAAACCAAAAGTAATTGCTTAGTCGATTAATAAGTCAGGACATGTCTCTAAAAAAAGTACACAAACTGAAGTACTTTTAAGTTAAAACTAAGAATAAGCTAGGTGTTGGAGCAAGTCACACAACCAGAAAGCCTTCAAGTGCAAAACTCACTCATATGAAACTAAGCTTTTTTTAAACAACTTTCTTACATATATTGGGAGATATAGTTGTGAATATATATAACCGTGATAGAATATGTACATATATTACAGCTGACAAAATATTCCAGAGGAGAAACAGTGATGAAAAAGCCTTTCTACAGCCATCTTCCTTTTGTTTAGCAAACCGTATGTATAATTGTATTGCTCCATGTACTGTCACTTCTCTGCATTGGCACATCAAAGCCAGTAGTGACAACCTCTTTTGTTGTGAGACCTTTCATCCTGTATATATTTACAGTAATGAACTCTCCTCCACTGTTCCGTTTCTCGCTCTGACAGACACTGGATGCTGGCAGGACTTCCACTTGGATTCACTCATTTCCAGGGTAAAACTGGAATATTAATTGGCGAGCCTCATGTTGAAACGCCTATACTTTATTTATGGCTAATCAGACGTAAAGATGTTATTCCTTCAACAAGATGAATACTGGATGAGCCCTCCCCCAGTTTTCTTTGGTAAATAATTCTAGTTGATTTGGGAAAGGTTTGGAGTGTGACTGGGTTGGTGGAGAGTAGAGGCTCTAATGACAACATGCCTGATGAAATAGCAGGTCGGAGTTGTGCAATCACGGACAGGAAAATAAAATAACCCGAGCACCGCAATGGATTCAAGAGCCGGGAGGATCGTATTTGTTCAGATCAGAGCAGAAAGCTGTTAATGATATGTGTAAATATGCCCAGCGCACACAAGGCTTAAACCACAAGGTGTGCAGAATGGGCCTATATAAGCAAAACTAAGAGATTTTAGTCACGTTAGAATACATTTTGCTTGGTTAACTACTGCTTGAATAGTCTTGCTTTTTAGGCTGGCCACATCCCAAACACCACTACCACCTAGTGATGTCATTACTAGAGGTACATGATCAAGCTTTTTCCACTTCTGATCCCGTGCAAATTACAACTTAACAACTTTATGTGTATAAATTTTAACCATTATGAGTTCAACCAGTAGAAAAGTCTCATTTAATCAAATAAAAGGCACACCAGGATTTCGGCTGAATCCATATCATGAGAGCATTAACTGATAGAGCTAAAAGAATCTAAAAATCCAACATAATTCTACAAGTAAAAATAATAGGTTGATTTATGCTTTGCCTTTAGTTGTTCCTACAACGATATACTGTCTCGCTGGAGTTTTAAATATTCTAGATGACTGTTGTCTCTCGGTGGGAAGGACAACTCAATATCAAGATTTATTGTTCGTTTTCCTAACAGTAAAAGACATTATAAATAATGAATAGTAAGAAATCAATCAGGTTCTATTCTCATTCCAGTACTTAAATGCTATTTCTGCTAAGTGTAAGCAATCACGTAGAGTGGCGGGTGGGACATTGTCCAAGATCACAGCAGACTGTGGGCTACTGAAGGCAGGACAAATTAGGTTTTATTGAAGAGTGGGTGCATTAAAGTAATTACAGGAAGAATGTTAGTGTGTAAAAAGAAAACCTCTCTCTGGAATGAGGTCACTAAGGAATGAACTAAAAGCTACTGTACATGTGTGGTGGACAAAACAGACCATCATATAGTATATAGAACCTATTGAAAATAACTGTCAAATATAAAACTTTGACAACGGCAAGTAAAGATGGATAGTTCTGGAATGTTCTTTTGACAGCAGAAAAACTGGTTTTCACAAAGAGACAGATGACGCAGAAAGGAGTGGGCTCAAATAACAACGGACACTTAAAGAAAAAAAATGTATCTTCAAAGAAATCATTGGCACAAATGAGATAAATTTGCTAAGACATTGCCAAAATTTAATGGCTTTAACCGTTTTTAATGTAATAATTAACTGCTTTGTGTAGTTCTACATTAATTTTCTTATTTGTGAAAAGTTCAAATTAGCTGTTTGAAATCAGTCACCCCAGCTTTAACTAGGACATTAAAGTGAAATAGAAGTTAACCACCCACCCAAGTGCACTCAATCAGAACACAGCCTTTGGCTAAAATGTTGTATTATTCAATTCAGAAAGTACACAGTGATCATGTTCCCTATAGAGGCAAAATATGCAAACTGCTGCAAAGATATTAAAACAAACTAGTTATTTTCATGTTTTAAGATTGTAAATGAGGTATAGCATCTGTATAACCTCTAACTGTGGATCACCTCCCATGCGCTAGGGATGGGACAGTATGAAAATTCCACAGTATGATAACCATGATCAAAAAAGCAGGGCAACATCGCGAAAACAGGGCAATTTAAGGCAGTATTGTAAACTATGGTTTCTTCCTATAAACAAGTGAAATGCCTTTTTAATTACAGAAACACATAATGTATTAAAGATTCTATTCTTGACACTTTTCTATTCTTCTTAATTGCTTTATTTTTCACTTAATATACCTTAATTATGACCAAAATTGTGTCTTTGTGGACTGAAAGATGTTAAGAGGTTTTATTCCATAAATAAGCAACAAAAAATGTCAATACTGTCAAAAGCCCTTTTTTAATATTGTAGCATTTTATAATCGCAGTATACCATAATAGCAATTGTTGTCCCACTAACGTTTATGTCATAATAGACTATACAAAAAAAAAAAAAGCTTGTGAAAGGCTTATTAGCTACACTGTAAATAGTGGGATTTGACTCAATTAAAAATGATACATAAATATTAATTACACCTGCATAAAACAATCAACAACATAATTTTACCATGCATTTTCATTTGTACATATCAGTTTTCTAACGATTTTTACTTGCATTCAATCACAATTTGTTAGAATAAAATCTGCTTAGAAAAGTTGCCAAATTTTATATTTATTTTTTTGGTAATGTTTTCAGCATGGAAAAATTGATAAACTTTAACCACTGAGGCGTCTGCATTCAATCAAAAAGTGTTAGAATAAAATCTGCCTAAAAAAAATAAGCTAATTTTGTTTTTATATTTTTGCATTGGTTTCAACATAAAAAATTGATAAAGCCTAACCACTGAGGAGGCTTAACTTAATTAATGATGACTTCCGCCTACATTTTTCTGCCGAGACGGAGGTGCATGCTGCGCAGAATACTGTTGTGAAGGTAAGAGCTGTGTTACTTATTATTTTAGTTTATTTAAATAATGAATTAATTCCAAAACACATTATATTGCTTGTGTTTAGGGTGACTGTGTGATGAAATGCTGCTTGTTTTACCAATATTGTAAAGTATGCTGTGTAAAACGTGTAAAACTTTTGCCACTGGTAATTTAAGGTCTCTGATAATGTGTTGTATGTATGTATTTTAAAAGATGAAAATAAAAACAAATTGGGAATATTTTAGTTTTTCTTCAAGTTGCCAAATAATTGTGCACAGTAATAATTGCCTAATGTACAAATATTCTCATACAAAAGCTAAAACCTCACTTTTACTTCATGAAATATTCAGGTATGAGGTTTAATAACATTTTGGATTGACCAAGAGCACTGCTGTTGTTAAAAAATAAAACTAATCCTCAAAAGTGCAACTTGCCTAATAATTCTGCACGTGGTGTAATAGAAGTTATTATTATATTTGTACAAAAAAAGTAATTTATAATGAAAATATGGACCTGTACTAGTAAAAAAAATATTAAAAGAATACATAGAATTTTAATCATAAATCAAATTGATTTAAAATAAATAAAAAAGTACAGAAAATTAAACACTCATAACAATCACATTGAATGCAGGTCCTTATAGGGACTATACTCGATTTTTTTGCAACAAGATAACTTAAAAGCAATTTCCCTCTAGCACTGATGCCTTGTTAATGTATCTATTCAGGTGGAAATTAGTCCCCAAAGTCCTGTCTATGTCTAATAAAATCCGTTTGTGTGCAGCTTTTTCTGTTTTTGTTTTTAGCATTGTGGCTAACTGTTGTTAGCATAGTGACTCACCTCGCTGTTAAAAGCTGTGAAAAAACATTAAAACTCATCATGATGAACAATTCTGAAGCTCAGAATGCATTAGCTACGTGAGGAAATCATGTAGCCTGAAGGAAAAAGGTTAATTATTTCTGTTTGTTTACATTTTTAGAATGCAAAAATCAGGTACAGTCCCTTTATGGACCCATGTTTTGTATTAGTGATGTGCATATGTTAGACATCAAAGGTTTAGAGCAGCAGGTAGAACAGGTGATGTACAGGGTGGTGCTGGTTCCTCAGAATGTTGTGCACATATCTCCGACAGCAGGTGGTGTAGATGGTACTAATCTCTGTAAAAGTAGTCCCTCTTTTGTTGTTGTTGTTGTTTTTTCTTTTAAACCTTTCTCTAATATGATATGTTCATTTCAGGGTGATGGGTGTCTGTGGACCTTACCCAGCACAAGTTGAACATTTATCATCTCAAGCCCAACACATCAGCTCCAGAGGAACTTGGCTTCATAGAAGGTGTGCCTGTGATCACCAATGTGGAAAACCTTACAAAGGCTTGCAACTTGCTTATCGGCCTCACGTATGCCATCAGTCCTAATCCTAAAAGCATGTTTTTGCTAGATTATCAGTCAGTGGATCTTAATGTGATTTTTATATGCACAATTTAAGCAAAGGGGTTTGTTCTCCTTAGTGTGAAAAGGTTTTAAATATACCTAGAATTGTAATTTTAGGGATGTCTTTCTGCTTGTTAAATGTTTTCAAAAGTAGTTGTTACTATTACTAGTACAGCAAAATGTTAAGATGTTCGCAAACAATAAATATTCATGTTGAATAATATTTGGTTTTATTACTTTTCTGTTGGTGCAAATCTAACATAAATTTTACTTTAAATTAGTCTTAAAGAAATTGAGGTAACAAAGTGACATCTGATTTGATTGAATAGATATGATAAACCTTCATGCACATTTCATTGTTGTTTAACAACTTTTTTGCAGACAGATGTGTAATACAAAGCTGCAAATTGGTCATAGTAAATCAATTTTACTTAACTATTTAGTAAATTCTAACCAGACTCACTGAAATATCTTATAAAAGTTGTCACATATATTTAGTAAAGGTAAATCATTTTTGCGCAAATATTTAATAAAAATAGACAAATATATTTAGTAAATGTAAATCATTTTTTTAATTTTTTTTAATGAAGGTGGATCAATTTATTTAGTAAATTTAATCAATTTACTTAAATATCTAATAAAATTAAATTATTTTTGTCTCTGATTGCTGTAGATTCAGCACTAATATTTTGTTTGTACTTCACTGATTTATTCTTTGTGTTTTACTCAAAATTGAGATTGTAAAATCTATCAATTATTATGAATGTCACTTGTTACCTCATTTTTTTTAATGAAATGCTATGGGAGACTTTTTACAGTGTAGGATTCAGATTACACAAAACATTACAATACATTCTTTTCTGTCCAACTCTTTCCATTGTCTACACAGCCTCGGGAAGCTTTAATGGAGAGAGTGGGACTGGTTTTGGTGCTGTTTTAGTTAGCTCCTGTCGTAGGTCACTCACTATAGCGCTGGGTCATGAGAGAGGACCATTAGAACCATGTTAAAAGCTGAATTGCAGCCAGACATCCCACAATATGCCCTTCTCTGTCCTGGCTGTCAGACACTATTCTAGCTGCTTCCTATTCTTTCTTGCAATGACAGCCAAAGACACACTTTTGCAGGCGGTTGGTAATGACTTGGCATTCTCAGACATCATAGCAGAAAAATGTAACGACAAATGCATCCTTCAAATGCCATGAGGTGCCGGGGGTTCGTAGGATGGACTGTTAAAATATACCACAGCAGATACAAGGCAGTAAATCCAATGGTAAGTCCAGATATTTCATTCAAAAGTCTCCGCGCAAGTATTCTTTGTCATAGTTATACATGGAAAACATTACATGCAATGTTACACAATCAATCCGTGAGTGAGGCATCATTGGGGAGCATGACCTTTGACCCCATTGTTAACGAGATGGACAAAGGAGAAGCCGTCCGCAGAGATCAATAAAGTATCATTCCATCTGAGGCTGGGCTAGAGCAGAAAAACCTCTATTTCTCAGACAGATTGGCTTCAGTGTGGCCCTTTTATTGTGGGTCAGTCATGTAGTAAAAGCAGTTCAACACATTAAAAGTATGGATAGAGAGCCGACCTTATTTGTCAAACTTTAGCATCTACATGAGCCTAAATTATGCATTATTTTTTAAGTTTTGCCCCAGAACAGAAATGGGAAGATGATACTAATACTGATCTTAGTTGATTTTTTTTTTTCTATGCCAACACTAATTTTGGCCATCCCATGTTTTTTTCTGCAACTACTTCAATGTTTATTACAGATTTAGCCTTAAACCAGGTCACATTTTATTCTTGAAAAGCTATTGTTAAGAAATTTAGAATGAAAGTTATTATTTTAACATGCAGCTCTGGTAAAAACACACTACAATGTAGATGAAATCATAATAATCCTAATCCTAATTTTCTAAGTTGTTCTGCATGTAAAAGCACTTTCACTTTAACAGCAGCCTCCAATTTCAACCTGCCCGGCTCTTGTATTTTGTAACCACAGAGTAAATGCTTTGGGTTATTGAACAGTGAACACAACCTAGAGAGTTATCTCCTACTTTAACTCCAAATGTTCCACTCCAAGCCTTGTACTTCACATCGTCTCGCCGTTTTCATTTTGTTGTTCAACTTTCTCTAATCCAAAGACTCCCACTGGCCCAATACACAGTATGAGAGAGCTGCAGCTCCAGTCTGTGACCGTATATTACCCTGGGGGGCTGTGCTGGGACACCATTCCACTACATTTTAGGAGCACCAGTGCACTTGCAAATAATCCCTCCTAATTTGTCCGCTCAATAAGTTCTCTAGCATTCACTTAATCAGCTTTTTGCTAACAACAAAAGAGGTTATTGATTCTTTTCAGAAACGAAAATTTAATTCAGCACCTTCCTCTATGTGGTGTCGTCTCTACTGTCAGATGAGGACAATACGAATGAACCAACAGCAGGTGGCTGTGTGGCAATGAATGCACTGTCAGAAGGGACACATTCTATGGTTGGTGATTGCTACAATGATTTGCAAACCAATGGAATAAGGGCAATGTAGTATTAGCACTAATAGTACAGGGGTGAGAGACTTAATAACAGTTAAGATTAGGTGTGTGCAAAGAATGGAATTTAAAAAATATATGTATATACTGTTTTTATATGAATCATTGCTCCAATTACAAAAACTTTCAAACCTGTTAATATTGAGCACTATGCATGCATATGGTATGTGTTTTAATTATGACATTTGTTCACTCTGATTAGCAGTGATTAATCCACGAATCCCATCTGATAAAAACTACTGTATGTGCAACATCATATTTAAGTGTACATTTATGTCACAAAAGTAAAACTTAATGAAATGAATGAGCTGCGAGTTATTTTATTTCTATTACTTCATATTTTGATTGCTTTAAGGCATGATCAAGTCTGCCTCAGCATGTCTGTCATCACATTTTCTCAATCTTACTTTATCCCACATTTACATTTACATGACTGCAGACAATGTGGAATACCAAAAATACTACATTAATGAAAGAGTGTTGATTATTGTGATAGGATAGCCTTTAGCTGCTAACGTGTAATGCATTTTGTTAATTACAAAAACTTTAGATGAACAAAGCTATTAACACGTATAGTTCTCACAGCTTTCAGGTGCAGAGATCACAACTGTGGAATCAAAAGGATGAAACTGTGTAAAGCACTCTCCCTGTTAATTAAATACTATAAGGGTTGTAAAGTAGAGAATATAATGGAATAATTAAACACAGTTTTAACACTTATTTTTCAATCTTTGAAAATGACTGTTGGATGAAAGTTGAATTGTACATGTTAAATAATTCATTGTATATATTGACATATTATATGTGCCTTCATTTACTTACTTTAGAGCATGACAGAATTGTTTATCTCCCTCTTCAATCTGTTGTCAGTCACAAGTGGCAGAGGGAGGGGGTAGGGTCAATGGGAGGAGTCTGTTTTTGGCAAAGAAAAAGTGAAGTGCATGACAATGATGAGCTTGGCGTGTCGCCAAGGCAACCAGATCCCTCATCCATTATTTATGTGTGTAACAAACTGATAAACGAGGTAAATGAAGAGGAACAGCAAGGCAGAAATCACAGAAAGAGATATTTTAGAGTCCGGAGGCAGCAGCAGCAGGACGTCCTGAAGAGAATATTAATCTATGGGTCTGGACACAGGGTCAAAGCTGACACAAGCTCATCCCTCACAAGAGTAATGTGGAACAAGTCCTCTCACAGACGACAGTGGGCAACACAATATAATTAAACGAGGTGTTACGTTTTGTTACGAATGCAAATATTGTAAAAACAAAGTATAATCGTATTATAATGGATTATTATGTTTTATTCTGAAGAAAGTTTGATTCTGTTTTAAGAATATTTTAAATCAACATACATAAAAAACACCAGTCTATTGTCCCTATCCACCCACCTGTATATTTTTCTGTTTGCACATACATATATTTCCGAATCAGAATCCATGAACCAAATCCGTCCAGCAGCACAGGTACGAGCTGGAACCATCTCCCCAATTCTCACATGTCATGCCAAATTCATGCACTGCTCCTCGCACCAGACAGCAGGGGATGAGTTATTGCCCTGTTGCTACGGTAACACAGTGTATGCAGAAAACAGCAAGCTGCGGTTTGGAGGAAAATGGTGATTTGTGAGATTTCATTTTGGAAGAGTGAAAAAAGCCAGAACAGTGATGAGGTTGGTAGAGAGCAGAGAGAAGGTGATTGACAAGAGAAGAAAAGGCTTAGATCATGCTTGTGTGTTCGCTATGAGAGAAGCAGTGCATTCGCCTGACGATTTGGGTCACTTCTGTCACAGTTTCTCTATAAGGCAAACAGAAAACATCTTATCTGTCATTCATTCCGGTCCCATCTAGACACCTGTGAGACATTTGCATTCTGCCAGTAGTAGCGGTCTCTTTCATTTCTCCGCGTGCCACTACATTTCCTGAATGATAGCATACTGGCCATTCTGAATCTGTACTGGCACCACACGGCTGGACAGTGCACCTCATGCATGCCTGAGCAGGATGGTGCATGAAGCAAGGGCCAAATGAAGTGACACTGTGTGGCAAGTTTTGGAGATAAGCTTATGATTAGAATAGATTGACTAGGCCTGCAACAAACGATTCTTTTGGTAACTGATTTGTTGGGCGATTTTCTAACAATTGATTGATGAGTTGTTTATAATGCAAAAGTCACTCGAACACAACTTTTTAGCAAAATTTGAGTAGTACTGGTGTCGCTTCAGAAAAGGGCAGGGCCATTAATTGAAAAAAAAAAAAAAAAACTGAGATTGAGATTTACTTATGTCAATTGTCAATTAATTAGTTGGAGATTTTGAATTGAAAAATTTACAGAACTCAATGAGGCAGGTTTATGTATGTTTTGCTAAAGTTCATTCATTATTACTAAAGTCCATTTTTACTTTGTTTTTGAAAAGGCTAAACAAATAATCAAAAAATAAAATAAAATTTGACCAATATGAGGAAAAATATTAGGAACCTATTTTTTCCCAGCTCGCCCCACCCAACTTGAAAACATTCTGAAGGTGTAGATTTACTCTGTGTTTACATCAAAAACACACAATCTACACAATTTCCACATATTCTCAGCTGAGAGCATGTGTTCAAGCATAGAATCAGATAATGATAATTTGATTATTAAATTTGTTGACGATTATTTAAATAAACAATTAGTTGTGATTTAATGAATAGATTGACTTGTAGCAGCCCTATGAACTAAGATGGTGAAACAAGTGTCATCTGATGGTTATCATACCCAAGCTTATTGTATTTGATTTGATTCATGCATGTTCGAGTAATCTTGTATTGTCTTGCAGCTGATGCTTGAGTATTCCCTGTTTTCACCTACCTCCAATCCCAGCCACTTTTTGTATTTACTCAAAATCAGATTCCAAGTAAAACATAGGTAGGCTACTTGTTGCAGTTAAATTTACAATGAGGACACAGGGCTCATTTTATGTTCTAATGATCTTGTGTGTTTCTAAACAGATTTCCAGCAATAAAGAGAGTAAAGTATACCGTTATGTGAAAGAAAAAAAGTTCCAATTTCAACTCTGTGATAAAAACTGAGAAAAAATAATGACACATTTAATGAAACTTTTGATAGCATCTCAACTCTTATCCCTTTTCTCATTCTCATTATCATGTCCAATGTCTCCCATTCTGCCTCCAAAATGATAGAAGGGCATCATGACCCAATCCTGCTCCAGTTTTGATTTCTTCCTCTTGTCCCCATCTCACATGTACTGTTTCAACTCAATCCCCCTCTAACCCTTGATCCAATGAAGATCATGTGTCATGTGACCCTTATGATCCTCTGCAGCACTTCTCTGAGCTTCTAGCCAGATTATATGTCTCGCCTTTTTCCACAGCAACAAATGAAGTCTGTGCTAGCAGCTAGCCTGATTGGCTGCTCTAAGATGTATGCCATCATTTCTGACAGTCAAGTGTTGCAAAAGAGAGCAATGCTTTTAAGTGTTGTGAATATAAGATTGTGGCAAGTTTCATCAGAAGTTGATAAAAAATCCAAACTATACTGTTGATGGTGCCAGTGGAGACAGCCTAAGCTCATGCAGTAGGCTCACTACATGTATATTTGTGGCATTCTAAAGGTGAGGCAATTATACCTTTGTAGTTTGTCTCAAAAATGTCTTTTCATGTTTATAGAATTTTCATTTTGCATTGGTAATAATACCAATGCCTTGGTAATAATAATGTTTTGGATTTATATAGCGCTTTGCATGATACTCAAATACACTTTACATTTTGCATTATTCATTCATTCCACACTTAGTGGTGGAAAGCTATTGCAGTGACAACTGCAAAATTACTGCTGCAATATACTATTTTGTGCTCTCAGCCCCTCCAACCATCACCAACTATTTACACACACACCAGATCTGCATTAGGCAATATGGGTGGTTTTGCCAAAGGAGATAACAACAGTTTCCCCTCTAGTTTTCTCACTGTGGCACCTGGGGTTCTAGCGGTCTACAATCCAACCCAAGTTAAACCAGCTTAGATTCTAAGATCTGATGGAATCAAGCTGGTATGACCAAGTAACATCTGCCTCATTATTTCTGCTCAGTATTAGTCATTTTCCAAAAAGTTTTCTCCATGTGTTAAATATATTGTATAATGATGTTGATTGCGACCACTGATGTAGTTAAATTAGCTGTCATTTTAATGAAAGTACAAGTAAGAAAATTGTATGGAGTGCCCTGTTCAACCTTACCTCCAGACGTCACAGAATCCAATATAGCCTACATGATTAGAATGCATGAACATGTGTTCCAGAGCCTGGAAGCATACAAGTGTGTGACAGGGAGGTGTCGCCATCCCGTGATTGAGAATCTAGACGAAAAAAGCCCTTAAGTGAAGAGATGGGGAGCGGGAATGATCAGAGCCATTACTGAATGATAAATGATTTGCTGGCCGCTCACTTACCCAGGGGAATTTGCTGCGTAGAGGTTGGGGGCCGGGGGCTTACCCTGTGACTGATTTGGCTCAAGATCCCTAGCACGCATGTCCTACTAATGCAATTTTCTCCATTAGAAAAACTGTAAGGCTTTACATGGTCGCAATATCAAACTTTACCACAAAACACCCTCACACTCCGTAAGCAATCACATCTCCAGGGAAGAGAAAGCAAAAGCCGGGTATGAGCCGAGGCAAATTAGTGGTGAGCTGAAAGAGTGGAGTGTTAGACGCATGAGATGTAAGGGGGGTTAGACCAGGCCGCACCTCTCTGACACACAGAACAGGAAACATGGTCTGGAGATAGCAAAGATTTTGAGGTGTGAGCCGAAAAGAGACAGCAGCATCGCAGAAGTACAGCCATTCAGCTGCATCAACTTAGAAAAGGGATTAAGTGCTAAGAGCTTGAAAAGACTGCGAGATATAAAAAAGAATGTGGGCCTGGATGACAGCGAGGAGTGGAGAGTGAGGAGGTAATGGCTGGTGGTGGAAGAGGTGAGGGGAACTGATGCCAACGTCTGGAGTAGAAAGAACTGAGCAGCAAAGCCTCCAAGACTCCAAGAGCTGTCCAAATCTGCTGTCTGCCTCTCTGCCCAGTGTGCACGGATGAGAGCGAGAAGCATGGTGGTTGAGGCAGGGGCTGGTGAAGCGTTGTGCCCCCAGGGAGAGCTCCACTCGCTGGGCTAAGACGGGTCTGCCATACAGGCTTCAAAAACAGGACCACAACCAGATGGAGGAAGCCAGGCACAGCTGCAATCAGTTCAAGAGTGGATTTGACAGTCAATGTACAACTGTTGATGAATATACAAGTAATAACGGGAGAAAAAATAGTTTGGATTTTTCTTGCCTTCATTTTAATAAAACTATACATTTGCAAGCTCAGTTGTGTTTATTGAAAGTAGTATTGGGCAAAAAAGGGCTTACTGGTTGTCCACGTGTGTTGGATGCATTATTTTCACGTTTATAAGAAATAACATGTGGTGTGCACATAGGGATTTATGTTCACATTGATACATTCTACAACTTGTAGTCATGATTCTTTTTTGGAAGAAATATCAGTGTTATTAGTTACACAAGTTTGTCATGTTGGGATGTAATAATTCTGAACACAATAATTACATTTCTGTTCAACTGCACAGACAAAACGCAGATATTGTAGGTTATATTAAATGTTACAGCTATCCAAGGTAAAAAAAATAAATAAATCATGTTTATATAGGGCTAAAAATCCTTCAGGGCTGACATCAATCTCATCTTTGGGGTTGAAAAATGGAACTATCCCCTGAGAACAAAGAATACTGTAGTTTTCTGTATGGAGTTTACATGTTCCTCCGCATGTCTGGGTGGTTTCCTTCAGGCACTACGGTACAATTGGTGACAGTTTCAAAGTAAAAGCATGGATTTGTTATCAGATTAATTACTGCGCAACACAGTCCTCAAAGAAAACGTAAATATATAATGAAATGTCAAAAAAATATAAGAATGTTTTCTAACCTACCACAAATTTTGATTGAAACCACATGGTGACATTTTCATTGGGTTTAAAAGGTAAGTTTAGGCTTCAAGTTACTAAAATAAGTAAGTTTAGGGCTGGGGCTTGGGGTAGTTTACCTGTCAAATAAAATGTCACCACATAGCTAAAAAACAGGTTGCATTCACAGGACATCACATTATTTAGGCCGATGTGAAATGGCATATAAACTGGTTAATGAAAATAGTGGGACTATTTGATTCATTTTTTAAACTGACTTCTGAATTTCAATCTTGCGCTGCAGCACAGTCATTGAAATTGAAGTTGCCAATTTTTATACCTGTTGAGTTTTGACATTTTTCTTCAAATTCCATCTATTTTTTCACACCTGTGAGCTGTCAAGCCTGTTTTTTTGTGATGAGCTGTGCTTCAAGTGCCAGGAAAGGAGGAAAGAAGCAGTAAGCACCTCTGGAAATTCTGCACTTTCCAAGAGAAAGATTATGATTGATCTTGTTTTCTAGCTGGTATTAACTGTTCCCACACCACCATTCTCTATTCTGGACCCTCCTGTGACCTTGACTATAGGCTGGATTTACAGGTAAACCTCCAAGCAGCTGAACACGTATGACACAAGATGAAGTAGGCCATAATGTTGACTCACCAACCATCAATTCTTGTCTTGTCAATAAATGTATTGTAGCCTTTTAACTCAAGATTTAGTTTTGTATATCCAACAAGCAAGGCGTGACCCAAGAGACTAGTCAATTGATTGGTATGATAAAAGCTTTTTCACTAGGATGGACACATATTTTTCTAAATCTGTTTTGTCCTTAAAGAAACTATTGTTGGCATTTACCCAGTAGGATAAGATTGGAAAGGGATTAACAAGGCAAGGTGATTTGTAGGTGCAGGGATAAAAGATGCTGGCAGGTGGGGAACACAGAAATGATTTGGGTGCAGGTGCCCTTTAAAAGTGGTCCTATTTCTCTACCAGTTAGCTTTGCTCTTTCCTGAAATCACTCACAATCTTATCGATTGGCAAATCAGCAGCCTATTAAACAGCTACGGCTCAGCCATGGTGAGAAAGCTCAAAATACAGGTTCAGGGAAAGGGTTGGAATATTGAAATGGAGTGTTGGTGGTATTTGGACTGTTTTATGAGCTGGATTTGTCCTAAAGGTCTTGATATTTTAACTCAGTTTGGTCTGATATGCGGTCACTAAAATTTTCTCAGCACCACAGTCAGAACAATTGTTGAATATTAAGAACATATGGGAATTTTTTATCTTTAAAGCTTTTGACTACAAAAGGGTACTTACGTTTTGCATTATTAATTCACTTCACACTCAGTAGTGGTGCTACTACAGCTATGTAACCAGAGCTGCCCTGGGGCAGACTGGTGGAAGTAAGGCTGCAGTTAGCACACTCTGAACACCACAACAAATCCACAGACTAATCCATAGGCATGTGTGGGAGGGGCATTTGGCCTAAGAATAAAAGACAGTATCTGGACCAGCTGTCCTATTGTGGCACCTGAGGTTCTAGCTGTCTCCCATCCAAATACCCAAATACTGCTCAGGCCCCACCTGCTTAACTTCTAAGATCTGACAGGATCAGAAATAGACAAGTATGGCCACAAAGAGGAATTTTTCAAACATGCTTCTTAATATGTCTTAAGATGTTTGCCTTTAGTCACTAGAAGTAATTACTGTATTATGCTGACAGTTAAAATTGCTCTATGGGTTTGGAGAACTTTAATCTTCCTACAAGTGACAAATTATATATATTCATAAAGTGCAAAAACATGTTTTCCCTTTGTCTTATAGCTTGCATTGAGGTCTTGCTATCATAATCTTGAAAATCTTTGTGGCCCTCTAGGCATTGTAGCTCATCTTTTGGAAGACTTCCAGGCTGGACCAAGGACATTCACATTGGCTTTTTCCTCAATACTCTATATTGTATGAAGTTACAATATACTTTATTGCACTGTAGGGTAATTTCTTCCCTGTGTTTCAGCCATCCTTCAATGCTGCTGGGACACTTTGACAGGAGCAGTGACCTTCTCCCACAAAGTGAGTCTAGATCTTGGCCTGGAGGATGGCTGCTTATGAGACGACAGGGGAAACTCAAAATCCTATAACAATCCAAACATGATACAGAGTGAAACTTCCACACAATTGGATCTACTTTTAGCCAATGTCAGTGCTTTTAAACAGAAAACAACTACACTTTAGGAGAGTGTTTGAAAGTCACTATTCATTTTAGTCAGATGTCAGGCATGGTCATAGACTATGCATTTCATTCAATTTTTATACACAAGACTCTCATTTCTTGCTTTAGCAAAGTCTTTGACCAGAACTAACAGATTTTCAGAGCTACAAACAACCAATTTTGTTGGACTTAGTTAATCATAAAATAATTACTAGTAAATGTTGTGCCGTCTCTGCAGCACTAATGGGAGGTGTACACATTAGCATATAGCATTAGCTTCAAGACATGAATAAACTGTTAAAAGACAGCATTTTAGCCACTACTGGGTGTAGCAAAGTAAAACAGACCTGAAACAAATGTAAAATCACCTCTTCAGCCAAGTGAAAGCGTAATCCTAATCCAGAGCAAATCAGATCAGAAAAAATGCTTAAATCCATCAGAAGTAATTCACCAAAGTCTGTGTCAGGTCCCACAAAGTAAGACACAATACATATCCTAACAGTTTCGACCAGAATCTGCCATTTTCTTTCTGCTTTTGTGTTTAAAAATCCCTCCAAAAATGAGCTAATTTACACTGGTTAAATTTACTTAGTTTACTAACATGCAAGGGGTCTATATAGTATACACTAAAACAATGCATATTGTATCTATTAGTTACTGACGACCTTTCTCTAACCTTCAGCCACTGCTAGACCAGCCCCAGATATGCTACCATTAGCCATAAAACATGGCTTTGTATATTTCAGCCTGTTACTGCATCTCCTATCTCCATCACTCACATTCCATCCTGATCACTTGAATTCATAGTCTGAAAGCTTGCTCCTGCCTTACCCTCTGTCAGTCCAGTCAGGTCTGGGTCATGACTCGCATGGAAATAGACAATTAACGTTGCCTGGTTTTGTGAGGTGGACAGCAAAGGGCAAACCCTGTAGGCTTCAAACAGGAGAGACAGCAGAGGCGATTGCTGACCGGGCCACGCTGCACATCGAATAAGTCACCTGGTAATCTATTCCCATCACGTCCATTACAGAGCATCGACGGGCCAAATAAAAGGAGGGGACGACATAGGACGCAGCGCACTGTTCCATTTCCCCTCTGGCTTGGGGACATCTGCAGTCCATCATGATAAACAGTGCGCATCTCAGGCCATTTGTTTCCCTAAAAACCACTGAGCTGAGAGACTGAGAGCTCCAGCTGTGGCGTCTTCATGGAATGCCTTTGCACTGAATCACGACGCGGACCGGAAAAGAAGAGCTGATTGATATTTTTGGAGAGCAGCTGCTGATGTAGTGCTGAGCCCAAAAGGAAGGCAAGACAATAAATATTCGGATAAATCAAAACCAGTGGCTGAAACGAGTGATATACAAGTTCTAGGTGTGGTGATATAAGCGAGTGAGATGTCTTTCCGACAGAATGATGTCACATGAGCAAGAAGTGTTTGGATGATGGGCATGTCATAGTGATGTATGAACAACTTCTTTAGTAAAAATTGACTTTTTGCAACAAACCAATGGCAAAAGCAAATAATCGAGCCCTAAACTTATGCAATCATTTTTGTCCACAAACTTTTCCACACAAAATACAAAAGGTTAAGAGATCATTTGACCCATAACAGACTTAAAATTGTGAGTAGATAAACAAAAAAGACCAAATAAGCAATGTGAAGCTATATTTTTCCTTATTTAGATTTTTTTTTTTTTGACATTTATAATTGCATTATCTTTTTATAAATGAAAGTTATTTTACGATTTTTCGCAAATCCTAATTAATAATACTCATAATTTTCTAATTGATTTTATTTTGTCTCCAAACAACATGCTTTCCCTGACTTGAATTGGCCATCTAAATTGAATGACTAGCGTGATTAAAACTGTATTAATTACAATCCAATCAAGCTCTTTCAAACTCTCCCATTGCCGCTTCACAGACAATCCCAAACTAACCCAATGTCTAAACTCTCATTTTGTTCTAACAAGAGCTACCCGACCCACCCTGCTTCCCCAAATCTGCACTCCCCTTGGCCCAGTCCTCATTATCAGACAGCGAAAACAGAGAAGACATGTCCTCCTGTCTGGAGCTAGCCGTCCAATAACAGGGAAGATGGAGGGATGGTCCTGCATGGTCTGTACTGTTTGTAGGTCAGCCTAAATGTTTAATGCTTTATGCTAATCACTCTGCTTGTGCCTGTCTGCAGTCTCTGGGACAGATGCACCATGGATTCCATCAAATCCAAGGTGCCAGTAAGAAAAAAAAATCCTCCCTCTCTCCCCCCAGCTTACATCTGCGACCTCTGGCACGCCAATTAGGCAGGTATGTGACAAGTCGGTCCCGAGTGCCAATTAGCCAACTCTGCTAGCTGACTCCTTATCCCACCGCCCTTTCCTCATGGCGTCCCAGCACTTCACATCGACCTAAGTGATTTCCCAAGATGCATAGCGGTTCCCGGCTTCCATTTAAAACCATTACATCATGACTCCCAAGTAATGTATGTATACTATTAGGGATCCCTGTAGCTTTTAACTTACTTTACTTGGAGCACATATAATTACCGGAGTAGAAATTGAAGGAGTCTGATAAGGATGTTGGCTTACATTAGGAAAGTGGGAAAGATGGATTACTGTAACCCAAGGGGGGAAGAAAAACTATTCCTTCAGCAAAGCAACCCAATAATGGTGTTTTTATCTTATCAATTAGGAAACCATAATCTTTTTGGAAATGAGAAATGGGGCTGGCCACGGGACACTGACACTTCATAAATAAGGTACAAGGCAAAATAAATCCCAAGACTAATTTATTCAATTTAGCACGCAATGGGTTACAGCTTAATTCTGCGATAATGGAAGAAGTCACTTAAGGAAATTAAAATGGAGAACAGGGAAGTGCTGTGTTGTTTGCAAATGACCCCCAAGGACAATCAGGTGGAGGACTTATTCATAATGAGACAAGATTTTTGTAGAATGTCACTTCAAAACTCTTGGTTAATGAAAAGAATACAAGATCAGCATTGCAAAAAAGGATTGTATAAGATTTTACACTGCCTTATTACTGTACACTGGTGTTGGGTGCACGGTAGCAGAGTGGTTAGAGCTCTGGTTTCCCAATAAGGAGGTCATGGGTGGAGTTTGCATGTTTTCCCGGTCTCCGGGTACTTGGTTTCCTCCCACTCCAAAAACATGCATGTTTAGGTTAATTGGGCATCACTGTAATTTCTCTGTGAGTGAATGAGAGAGTGAATGGTTGTCTGTCTAACCCTGAGACGGTTGGCCACTGTCCAGGATGTTCCCCCGCCTAAGACCCAAAGTCACAGGGATAGGCTCCAGTCATCCGCCACCCTAACGGGATAAAGCGGTAGAAAATAGTGGTGGCACTATGATGACCCATAATTTCTCCCCACAGTCTAAAACAACCATGTCTTGGCAGAACCAAAAATGCCTGTAGCAAAAAAAAACATTTAAATAGTAACTATCAAAGTGCGTCCAAGGTCACACTCCATGTTCTCTGGTTCTAATAAGTTTCAGTGCTTGGAAAATTCCAGACGTATTACCTGTCCATTTACGGGGAGTAGGGTTATACAGATGACATCTCAGCATTCTAAATGTCAGCAGTGAGTGGCAACAATGAATGAGAAAAATTACATTTTCTCCTTTAAGTACTCCAAACACTACAAAAATAAAAAACAGCTACAGATTGCAATACTAACCACAACTACTAACTAAACTAACTAACAACTAAATATGAGTTTGTATGTGACAAGTAAAAAGAAAATTAAATTAACAGTGAAATACAACATCACATCTGTTTCTCTCCAATTTCTTACTGACATAAACTTTGGGATCACACACTTTTTCATAAATAACATGTTTTTAAAAATACGTGGTTCAACAGGAAAAATGCTCTAAATTTCCAATGCCGTTAGCAAACAAGTAGCTAAAGTTTGCACTGTTGAAAAGATTTTTAGCAATTGTTTGCCAAACAAATGCTCACGGAGAAAAATATAGCCCCAAAAGAAAAAAACATTATCAGCCCAAACTTTTGACACTCAAATAGTTGCAAAAAGATATTTAATATAAAACAAACATGCTTTCAAAAAATTATTTATGACTTTTTGAGGTTGCAGTCCAAAAACGCTTACATCTATTTTTATTTATGCCAAAACAAAACAGAAACTGGTATCATTTGGCAGTTTTAACATGAGTTAACCAGTAGCACTGTGGATGCATTAAACATTCAGAGAAGCCTGGCACTTAATGGCTTTTAGATGCTGCCGCCCACACCCCACTCTCTGGGACAAGCCTTCCATTAAAAATATAGTGAATATATACAGATTAATCATAAATCTATGGATGCTGTTATTTTCGCAGATCTGTTACAAACAAGCAATGTCGTTTCTGTAGACAGCCCAGTCTGAAAGCAAACATGTCAAAAATCCTACTCCCCAGTCTCCTCACAGTCCAGGGCGGTAATTGCCAGAGAGAAAAAGGAAGACAGCTCTGAGCAACTGGACCAATTAAATCTGTACACATCGAGTTTGGAATGTTGCTAGATCTGGATTTCTGTATTTGTCTTTAGTGAGCAAAACTAACAATCATGACTGCTTAAAGAGATGGAAATGCAAAAAGCCAAATGCTGTTTTAATTGATTTTAATTTGATAGTTTGCTGCAATTTGGTGGCTCACTCTTTATAAAGCACTTTGTGATTTGTATCGGCAGAGGATATAAATAAAGTTTACTTCTCTAAGCCAAGTTTTTATAGACACAGTATGGAAAAGTACGAAGCGGTTCTATGCTGTTTCAAAAGAGAGGGTCCGTCCAACTTTCTTAGGTCGCAAAATGGAATTCAGTTACGATATGTCAAAATGAAAATCTCATTTGAGACATACTATCCATATTGATGTTAACTGAGCTTTCAACCATGCCACCACATTTCTCCTCATCATTAGTTTACTCTAAGATGTATTTCGATTGCTTCATGCATGTTTGAGTAATCCTGTATTGATCTACATTCAAGGAGAGTAGTCAGGAAGTGTTTTTCACCTACGTCGCCAAACACTGCAATTTTTTTTTAAGATACTGGATGACGCACATAAAACAAACGCATAATCAGTAGATAGACCAGTGATGCCTAAAGTGAAATGACATTTTGAAGACATGGGGCAGCTCTGTAGACAGTTATGAACAAGAACCAAACAGACCTATTTCAATTATAACTTAATTGTAGTTTACAATCAATAAAATACTAACAATGAATAACAAATACATCTCATCTTGAATGTACAAATCTAAAAATAGCAAATACCTTTCTGCTTTGACATTACAGTTCATTGGAGCACCTATTGAAAAAAAAATAAACTAAACCCACAAAAACTATTTTCATCAGCAACATCTGTGGATCCTTTTGAGCACTGCCCAGCAACACAATGCATTGTCCAAGTACATGGGCTTAAGTTTGGAGATGAATGGACATTAGCACCCTGGGGTGGCCTCCGTTCTAGGTCTCCCTAATGTAGCAAACAAGAGCTAAAGTGGGGCTTCTATTATAGTAGACTGGGTGTGTCCTGGATTCTTACAAAGCTCCAGAGGTCAGATATTCAGAACAACGTCTGTGCATGGATGGATGAATACATGTTTGGCTGTATTCAGGACAGTAGTCTTGGGGAGGGGGGTGGGTGAATGTGGTAATGCATACGGGGTGCTGGGTTAATGGACAGGGATTTTTTTTACAGTATTTGTTATGATCCGGCTTCTTTTGTTCCTGCTCGGTCAACCACCCACAACAACTGATCATGGCAAATAAATGGTTTCAACTTGTATTTATACATAGCTTTCTATTTAGTTCAGTAACATGCATCCATTTTAATTCAAAGAACATTATATTATCTTGTCTTATCATATAAAAATCATACTGTACTTGTAGTTACAGTAAGACCTCTACAATTGCATAAGATTCTTATCCAAATCAGCATATTTCAGATACATGCAGAAAAACCTTATCACAATTGCAAAAAGAGTTGAAAATATAATCTTTACTGAACAATTTCTGAATGGTGTTGAGATGGCTAGGCGATCTGGGAAAAAATATAATCACGATTTTTTTTCTTGTATTGTTCGATCTCGATTTTCGATTTGATTTTGTTTAATCAAACACAATAGAAAAATGCCTTTTCTGAACATAAACGAAAACGAAATGTGTCCCATTTTTTAATTTTTTTGAAATTATATACGTATGAATATTTTGAATCAAAACTTTGACTTTTGCTCCAAACCATACATTTTTACTGACAAAAGATTGGTCTTCGATCTTTAGATTCAAAACCCACCACCAAATAATGACGATTTGGTTCGATTAGACTCAAGCTCTCGATTTTTTGATTAATGGCCCAGCTGTAATAAAAATCATACTGTACTTGTAGTTAAGACTTCTACAATTGCGTGAGATTCGTTTTTAAATCAGCATATTTCAGATACAGAAAAACCCTTTCACAACTGCAAAAAAAACAGAAAATGTAACCTTTACTGAACAGTTTTAGAATTATGCTGAACTCTATGAAAGCTAGTACAGTATTAATTTGAGAATTGATTTGAGTTGAGGACAGAAAAAAGCCAAATAAAAATTAAATTACATATATGCTCTTGTCTGCCCTAAACAAATTACATTGATCTCCAATCTTGCAAAAACCTATCATAGCATTGCCCCCATTATATTAGCGTCTGGTTGAATTAAATGCATTTGGTGAGGGATTCTATCTCTCTCTCTCTCTCTCCACTCCACACCTCAAACCCACAACTGATACAAGTGCTTTTACTCCCCATTTGTCTGCCACTATGCTCCATACATGCAACACCACAGCAACACACGGAGGCTAGACCTGCTAATGGACAGCTCACTTCAGCCCTTCCCGGGAGGCCGTCTACCAGAGAAGAGGTATGGTGTAATGTCGGGAGGGAAGAAGAGGGGAGGGGTCATTTTGCCAAGGATTCTGGGTCACTCTCGCTAATCTGGGAGTGCTCACAGATAGAGAGAGAGACCTAGATGGGACCCCTCACCCCCATTTCACTTGCCGCCCCAGGGCACGTGGCCTTATCCTTACATACAGTAGATGGGTGAAAAAGATTAGCATAACCTAGATATGCCAATCCCACAGTTTCGTTTCGATGATGGTGCCCATAGCAACAATAAAAAAAAAATGTCTGGAAGCATGTGATTGGCAGGTTGCAACCCCAGCAATGAGGATGAATAAAAAATAAATGCAACCAACGCCCCACTTTGATAGCCATCCCTCCTCGTATCCATCAGAATCGTAATAATAATTGCTTCGGCTGCGGTGCCTTGCAAGCAGCATGTTTTTATATTTTGCAGTAGCAGATGTGCTGTAAAAAGTGTCATTAAACTTAAATGCGTGTGTTGTTTTTCATTTTCAAAGTAGGGGCTGTTGAGAGTGTGAGAGAGGGAGAGAGACAAATAGAGACAGAGAGAGAGAGAGAAAGAGAGAGAGGGAGACAGAGAAAGAGAGATGCCCAATGAATCCTCAGACTGGTGGAGGGTGAGAATAAACAGAGATGCCATAATTCTGTGTTGGACCAGCAGCTCCCCCTAGTGCAAGTCTGCCATAGCACAGTTTCACACAAAACTGTAAAGACAAAATGCAACTGATTATTTATTTACTTATGTTTTGTGGTGATAGTTACAAGTAGGAAAAAGACTTAAATACAATAATAATACAATAATTTTTGTTTGTGATGTAATATACTGCAATGTTGCATAATGTCTGGAGTTAAATAAGCACTGCGCAGTTACATTCAAGTTGCATCACACGAACAGCCAGAGAGTGAACACAGGTAAAGAAACGCAATGCAAAAGCAAACTTAACTGTTTAATTAACTGCAGTATGTGTTAACGGTAAACTCCTTTGAAATCTAAATAAATCTATGTAAAGAAAAAAAAAAAAAAAAGAGTTGTAGGTAAAACTTACAAATATTACTCAGTGGAAAAGCCTTAAACTTATAACTGGCGTAGAAGAAAAAAGCTGTCTTTGGTCAGGACAACTATGCACATGCAATATAACATTGTCGTAGGAGAAGTCTATAAAATAGGCAAGAGACGTAAAATCTCCCCTGTATTTAATCTTGAAAAAATTATTAATTACTAAAACCTTGCAACTTGCACGTTAAGAGTTCTTCCAGCTAGACGATGTGAAGGTTTTGAAATACTGCTTATTTTTCGTCAAAGAAAACATAGTACTTTCTTTAACCCTGTGTAAGTACTGTTTGTTTATTGAAACTTTTTATATGTGTATATGTAGCCATAAAGCAAAGACAAAATCCCATTAGAATATCCTTCAATATTTAGCTAATAGTTATTACTGTCATAGAAAATTTCAACTAAATGTACATAGCTAAAACAAGGGAGATTGTGATGTGCTTTACACTATAAATAGCAAAACAAAAACAGTAATAAACCGGCAAAATCTTTGAAAACTATTACTTATAATACCCGAGCAGCTATGATTGTTCATGTTGCATATTTGGAAATATGTAGAGTTCTGCTTGCATCCATAAGAGGGCAGCACATGCACACATTTGGTCTTACTGACTCCCACTTTTCAGAACTTCAAAATTCTCTGCAGGTGGAACTATATGATTGTTTTTTATACACAATTTAAGTCAGTTATAAAACACATGATTGAGGTAAATGATGTTATGTTACACTGTTAGAAAGGTTAAGATAAAGGCAGGTCATTGGTGAGGAATGTTGTCGAGAAGATCAGGGAACTTTGAATATTACAAAAGAACATATTCAACATTTAAAAGGAAAGGAATAAATGATAAAATATAATGATAAAAAATAAATGATTTAAACACTTTTTGCTATTAATATAACAGACATGTCACAGTTCTTAACCTCAACTAATATGTTTAAAGACCATTTTTGCATTACTATTGTTATTGAGAGACACAGACACAAAGTATACTTTCATATAAACAAATTAAGTCATTGTTACATACTTAACATAATGTCAACAAGGAATGAGTAAAATGTCAAAGCTAATGTGTGTGAATTCAAAGCAGTACAGCTGCTCTGGGAGAGAAAACAAAATAACATTTATGTAGTGTTTCGCAGTGCTGAGTGGTTTATCAAAGACCTTACTAAGTGTCAGTTTTCATTTGATCATGAACTGTGGAAAAAACATAACTAACTGTAGGACAAGCCTTCCTGAAAAGTTAATCTCCAAAATTACAAAACTTCTACCTATCCTCTAAACTCTGCCCACAAACACATTTCAAACACAGCAAACTCACTGAAAAGCATTGGGAAAAGAGCAAAGGCGGGATTAGAGAGGAAAGCAAAAGTGTGTCTGCGATTAGTGCCCCTTTTTGAGTGGCTATATACACTGATATCACATAGAGTCTAGAGCTGACAGTAGAAACACAACCAGTTTGTGACTTTTTTTTTTATCTGAAACTTGCTCATTTGCTTAGTTTTAACTAAAATGAGTAGGCAATATTATTTAGACACCATATACACAATTGAACAGCCAAAAAGTTGTGTTTGAGTTTAGATTCACTCTAATTATGATCCAGTGTGCAGTAGACATGGTTTGTTCCAGTTTAAAATCCTTCACACTTGTCCAGACTGAAACTAACCAAGATGTTTAGGACACTTCTTGTGAACGTTGTGGGTATGCTCAAAAAATCGTGATTATATTTTTTCCCCATAGAGTGCTGACTGCTGGATTATGCTTAAACAGCAAATAAGGTTGTTACTTTACTGGCCAGACGTTTAATGTTACTAAACTTGAATAACAAAATTCCTTCATGTTATCTAAACTAGAAAAGATTAAATTCTCACTTAGACAACAAGAAACTTGGCAACCCTTTAATGATTATTTTATTAATTTATTATTATTTAATGAACAGAAAAGTCGCAGGTGTTTATTTTGTTGTTTGTATTGCTGATAAATGCTTATAAGTTAAATATGTAAAAAGAGACCATTAAAATATTACAAACCTTGAATAAAAAGATGCATGTATTTTCTCAAGCTTTCAAATTGAGCTTCCGTAACAACTACCAAAAGTGAATCTACAGCACAACTCAAATCAGTCGTGCATGTGGCAGTATCCAAACCATCCTTGAGCAGTAATGAGCCCACAGAAAGTCACTGAAGGTAAAAGTTTACACCTGGGTCTGAGCTGAAGATGGAACTTTTGATTTGAAGAGAGCGCACAGACCCGGGAGCACTGGCTTGGATCAGCTCAAAGCACCAGCAGCAGCAGCCTCGGTTCTATCCCAGCCAAGTCAATTAGAGACATAGACATCCACATGGGAAAGACATTGTTCCAAATGAGGAAAGTACAAGAAAAACTCAACCTTGGAACGTTTGTGAAGTCAGCCAAAACTCAATAAACATGCCTGGAGGAAACAATAATCTGACAGCAGGCACGCCTTTAGAAGAAGCAATACAAACAAAAATGGATCTGCGGGAAACGAATCTATTTGGAAGCAGTCAGAAGAGCAGAATATTAATACCGGAGTGTTGTATTGGAGGAGGAAGTCATAAATCAGAGGAGAAAGTTAGTCTTGGCATTATCTGTTATGTTGTCTCTGCTTTGTGTCACGGCTGTCGCGCAGTTCAGCACAAATCACCAAAGTACTTTTTTCCGTTGCATTGCTCTCGGTTAAAAAAATTTAAGTTGTAGAACATTCACTCTAATCAGAAATAATCAGAAACTGCAATTATAATCAAAATGTATAGCTTAATGTGAATAGTATTTTTCATTCTATGGTAAAACTGGAATGGTGCTTATCAAAGGAAAGTCTGAGGCACTCCAGGGTTACCTTAAAAGTGCACTATGTAACTTTTTGAACCAAAGAGACTTGAATAAAGATTTTGTCATTAAACAAAATCAATAATAAATAAATACAGTATTTTTGACTATATTAATGATGTTCTAAAGTTTCTATTTCAACTAGACTGGCGACTATGGCAAAAAATGACATGACACTTTATTGGAGACCACTTCAATTTTATGTTCTTGTAGACTGTCTAAGAAACAAAAACAGATGATTTGATTTAGCTCAAAGGCAATCAGAAAATAAAGTATTACTTCACTGTAGTTGGTCACTCTCCAGAGCAGCACAAAGTCTGACCAGTGTTGCAAGATTTTCAGAGAGAAACAAGTGACTAAGGCTTTGAAAAAAGAAAAAGAAAAAAAAAAAAGTAGTGACCAATGAATTCAGTTGTGGTCATGTTAAAACAATGACCCTGTGCATGCCAGCTGTTTATTTTCAAACGGTTTACTTTAGCTTTAGCATTAAGACACAAACACATTCTTTTATGAACACATTTTGGTCCTGTGGTGAAGTTTTTTCCTGATTAGTGAAGTCAACTTCAACATGTTGTCAGAGAAAACCAATCACAATTCACTGTTCACTGTTGGATCTTGCAGTATTTATTCAAAACTATTTTTCAGTCATAAATTGGCATATGTTTGAGAATCGAAACTGAAACATTATCTAAAAATAATCTTTTTCATGGTGCAAAAGTGCAGGGACAAGCGCAAAAAAATTCAACTGTCAAAATTCAGAAATGACTTTCCAAAAAGGAAATCCAAAGTTGTGATAAAGAAGCAGGCTTGGCAACTCTGAGGCTGCCCAATGAGAAAAGTGGGAAAAAAGTCTATATTTAAACATGATGATACATCAAATGAGAAAACATAATGATGATTTCATCAAACAAGCAGAGATTAGATTTTTTTTTATCATGATATTGCCTATTCCTAATTTCTTCAAATCTACAGTGTAGTTGACTTTTCACCTTTAGAAAGTTACACAGACCATCATGCACCAGTCTTTTTTTTTTTTTTCTAAAGATTTGCACATTTCTTTTATTCTCTCAAAATTATGTCATTAAAAAGAGGCCTTGGGTGAGGGTCACGAGAGTTACAAACACACAGCTAGCAGCTAACTAACATTTTTAAAATCATAAAAATGAGCAATTTTTTCCTTCAAACTTAAAACCTTTTACTCAAGCTATGAAAGAGAAAGTGCAGGAATGAGAGCAACAACAATCAAAGTGGCATGAAGAAACCCACAAAACCATAATAACCACTGATGACTGCTTGCTTTCGGGAATCAGGTATTCAATCTGGACAAGGGCAGTAAATGACTAATAGTGTCTGCTTTGGTCATTACACTTTGTCTAACAGAAATAAACTGTGTGAGTGTGATGGGTAAAACAGCAGGATGGCTAATCAAAACACTCACTCACTGTGTAGACTGCTGCTGTGTGTACAAGATTGGAACAAAGATACAAAAACACTGGCTTTTACGCAATCAGTCCAAAATCTAGCCTAACAGTGTCAGTATTGGCAGTGGTAAACCAAAATATAGTTGTCACGATACACACATTTCAAATAGGGTTTTAAACTTAACACTCAGAACTGTTTTTAATAACACAGTAATGGTTATTTAAGGTTTTAGTGGATAGACTCACAGTTTTAACATTACTACATTCTGTGGTCTTCTAGTTCTGATACGGCTCAAGACTATAGCAAAACTGATCAAGACAAGCAGAAATGTCTCCTAGTAATGTGATTTTTTTTTTTTTTTTTTTATTTTTATAGCTTGCTATGAGTACTAGTTAGCATCCATTTGAGAAGTTACTTATTTTCAATACTTTTGACAACTGGGAGTTGTTGGAATAAATATGTAAAGCTAGTTTATGTTGAATCTGTGTCAATATCAAAATTGTTTAATTTTTCCTATAACAATAAACAGAAGCTATTTTCCTTTTGATCGTAACCATGCTGAAACCTCTCAGTTATGTCCTGTATAATACAGTTAATATACGTGCCTTGATTTGTCAACAATTTCAACATTATACACCCACATCAGCATCAGATCTGACCAAATAGTGTAAGTTTTTTTTTAAGTGCTAGTACTTGTACTCACTGAAACTATGTACAAAACACTGGGTTCATTACATTTCACTAAGGAGATTTGACTTGACGATTAACACAAGGTTTCTACATCTTTATTCAATTTAATATTTTTATAGATCTTTTAAGACAGCTTTATTTCAAATACAAGTTGAATTTTAGAGAAAAATACAGTATATTTATCAAACAAGTGTTATGCATCATGTTTTGTGCAATGTTTTTTGCATTGTCCATTATTTGCACCTAACATTTTTTATTTATTTATTTTCATGTAAACAGCAGTATGATCAGAGTTAGTGTGGGTGATTTTTTTGTACTGTATAATATCGTGAAAGTTGCTTTGAAGGTATACAAAACTTGAATATTTAGTATTGAAATTTAATCAAAATTGAAATTTTAACAGAAGCAATTGGCAAATTGCAAAGTATCATTTCCTGTTTTTCCCTCATAAAAACTGCCAATATCATAGTTTCACCCTGTCCCAACATGTTCTGAAACACGTGATTAGTTTATATATATTTCAGTGTTTTGATTTTTTAGATCCTCTAGGTGCGTTTAAATTTCAAACTATTTCACTACTACTTAGTATCTTAATACTAGTCAGAAGGTTTAGTGTGTAATAATTAAACATCAGCTGTTTGAATTTCTTTTGAATCAACATAATTGTACATACTTTTTTTTCATTTTCATTAACATCGAGCAGCTCTAGTCAGAACTTTACAAAACAGTCAAAAACAAACCTAAGGATAGGAAGCAATAATCATGTTATGGTAAGAAACTTTCTGAGCTTTGCTTCTATTCAAATAAATCACATTTGGGCTTTTTGTACAATTTAACGATTTCAAGACCTTAAATGTCCACATTTTAAGCATCCTTGTGAGCCCTGTATCAGTTTTGTATATTGATGATTATTCATTGCATCACAGGTATCTACAGCACTTGTTTTCAGGTGACACATTTCATCAGCCGTAAGTGTAACAGCCACAGCCTAAACTGGATCGTCGAACAGCAAACAGCCCTGGGACTCCCCTGCATGCTGTTACTATCGGACCAGACTTGTTAAAAGTGCTGAGAGAGTGCTCCGCTGTGGCTCTTTGCGCAAATAACCACATATGCTACATCTGTGCCAGACTGGGACAGCTCATTTTAACACTCGCGCAGGAATTCTGAAATCAACAGAAGTCTCCACTGTCTCGCCCGTGGAAATAAAAACTCACGCATACCAGCTACACAAGATCTGACATGTAAACCTCGAAGGAAGCGACTCTTTGAGATGAATGCGGCTCGTGGAAGAGATATCTGTCTTTTTATTGATAAGAGTGGATTCCAATGAGAAGGGTAAACAGATAAGAAAGCTTTATAGGATGTGGAAATACAGTATGTGAAGTCTTTGAGAGAAATAGAATCAACATGAACTGAGATCTACGTCCATGTGGAAATTGACATTCTACTTGTAATGTATAAAAGTCTTATTTGATGTTGATAGTAATTTTTCTGTGCAAAACTAAACATAATCTTGGCCTGGTTTAAGTTTACATGAGTGTTGAGAGAAGGGTCTGAACACACGCTGGAAACAGAAGCTAATTTAGCAGCAGAGTGTGAATGTCTATAGACATATAGCGTTTTACTTTTCATCTTAACTAACTCTTCTGTGAATTATGATGGAAACTAAGCAAGTGTGACGGCTCCCTCGAGGGATTTCTATCATTTGTAGCATATCAAACTGAACAACATTACGGCAGGTATTTCTGATTACAAACAGCTGCTGCAGGTATCTGTTTGGATGTCAATTTAGCTGGTGTTTATTTAAGTGAATATAAACATTTAATCTGGTTATATTCTACAGTATGATGTTTATAGCTGCCTGCTGCTCTGAGTCACCTTTGGGTAATTTTAATTTTACGGCAAACTGAGTTTCAGGTCAAATTATTAACAAACTGACTGTGCTTAACTGCGAAGACCAATGTCATTTTTAGTATAATTGTGACATCAGTGTGGATTGTCCTGATTGTTTTTTATTACAAACAACTGCTGTCAAAACTTTAATCGAATGTGTATGTGCACTATTCATTTTGTGGTGGTGTCCAAAAGTCCAGAGGGTCAAAAAGTAGTGCACTCAAAATTTCCCACAATGCATCTGTAAAAGTAGTGAGCATCGATGGTCCTTAAAGAACGGCCAATGTAGACCACAATTCAATGTGAAAATGAGAGAACTAAAGAAGAGACAGGTCTTTAACTGGAAGCAACACAACTGAATGAAAGATGATAAATACCTGCTTAAGCGCACTGTTGAGACGAGAGAATAACCATAAAGATGCTAAATGCTCAGTTTGAGGTGTAAAAGTTGAATTATCCAGTCCATTTGCTAATTAATGTGGGGGTCAAGTTAAACCAAACTTGTATTATGATTAGTGGTCTATAAAAATTTATTGGACTTTAGCTGTTTTGTTTTAGGTTTCTTCTCCATCAGCGGGAGGCTCTCGATCCGTTTGTGTGTGAAAGACCAGATGAATGAGTCACTAACAGTCCACTGGTCAGAGAAGGACGATATGGTGATGGAGTGGTTAGGGAACGAGTGTAGATGTTCGGACACAGTGACTGTTTCTCTTCTTTTTCACTCCCGCTTTCTCAGCAGTCAGGTTTGTTTGAAGTGAGTTTGTGAATGGAGTTCAGGGATTTAGGATCACTTTTAATGTGCTGTGGCTGGGTATAGTTTAATAAAGGGGTTTAATTTCACTTTAACTATCATTGTAGTATCAATATTAACATAAAAACTGTTTTGTATTGTGACAAAGGACATAGAAAAATGATACATGATTATTCTATAATATTTTAACTTTATTCTATATTTGCTGGCCCTACAACAGAAAAAATACCGCCTTTATTTCTTAGTAAATTATTTTTATAGTGTAGGACTACATGCTTTGACTTACATTTACATATGTATTTATGAATTTAAGCTAATTGTGACCAGAAAAGCAAAAATCCAGTCGTGTTTTTACATAAAAACAAAGTAACTTCTAATTTTTGAGAACTAGCTCAGCTCACACTAACATTTATCTGTGATTGTGTTATCTTGTCTCCAGTTCATGTCTAAGTTGTTGTCTGTTCTGAAACTTTACATGTTTGTCTTGCCATTGCTGCCTTATATTGTTGTTAACCTGTCTTTTGTAGAGTAACATGCAACATTTATTCAGGAACTACTTAGCTTTGTGGTTTAGTCTAGTGCATTTACAGATATGTTTGATAATGTAAAAATTTAAAAAATACAATTCCAGTGTGTGCAGCTGTGGTCCTTGTTTGTCCAGAGTCAGATCTAGATGTTCCCTCATTAGCTTGTGTTATCTAAAGAAAAGCTGTGTGTGGGTCAGCCTGGTCCTGCCGCTGTGAGGGGCACTGATAAAACTCTATCTGAGGGGGAGGAGTTCAGCCTGACCTCTGCAGAAGAAGCCAAACAGCAGGAGGAGACAGCGGGGGGACCAGCTGATGAATGGACTCAGATAGTGTACAGAAGCCCACCAAGTCCAAAAAAACAGCAGAGTTCACACTGTTGGCCAGAAAGTTCCGCTCAAGGTTAATTAATAAGAGTGATTCACGACTTGTACATCCTGTCTGCCAGTTTCCACTAGTCCAACTTATGAAAGTGATGATACAGGGTCAGGTCAATTTCAGTGCCAAAGCAAAGTTTGTTTTATGGAAAGATATGAAGTGGATATTTTAGATGTTATTTTGAGCAGCAGCTTTATTGTGTGTAAACCTTGCAGACAGTTATAAGGCTCGACAATGGCCTCTCACTTTGATTCAAAAGTAAAATAATTTACAGTGTTTTAGGCCAGTGATTCTAAACCTTTTTCAGCTTTGACCCCTTTAATACCAATTGTAAACATTTGCCACCACAAAAGACAAATTATAGACTACAGTTATGTGATAAAGTGGTTTTTAGTCCTTTTAAATACATTACATTAGATAAATTCATCTGTAGGCTAGCCGGAATCTACATCTATCGTTGCATTTAAAGGTTGTCCAACCTTGTCTCAGATATCAATCTACATTTTTCACATATCATCAGGGGACCAACAGAAATAACCACAATATGAATATTATTAGGTCGATTTGAGAAGACATCACAGCATTCTACAGGCCAATGTTATTTCAATCCATTCAGCCAATCATATAGAAAGGTAAAATGAACAGTGTTTAAGCAGTTTATCTTTGCAAAAAAAGATGACTGGGTCTAGTCAGCCCAGAAATCACAACTTTTTAAATCAGTGATTTTTTCCCCCATAACAAAGTATGTTATTATCAGAAAAATTCACCTGAATGTAACGTCGTGTCATAGGGTTAATTCACATTTAGCAGAATATCTTTTGTTTTCGCACAGTGATAAACTCTCAGACAACGAAGCTTTTTCGACCTATTTGTGTCTAAAAGCGGCGACTTCTGGAGGCAGGGTGTGTGGTCGTCCGTGTTGATAAACAAAAAATCCCTCATTGCTAAAAAACATGTTAGCCTTGTACTTTTAATCTAGAATGGATACCTGATATTCAACTTGTGAAATAATATATAATTTACAATAGTAAGTGTTAAGAACCCCAGCTTTAAAAAGCAGAATCTTTGCCTATTATAATATCAATGTTGGAGTTTGCTTTAAGTCTATGGAAATTAAGCATCAGTAAATATGAAAGTATGGCTTGCATTTCTGATGATGTGGAAGTACTGAACTAACTGTAATCATAATTTAAAAAAAAAAAAATGGAATGAAATGGTTTAGATTTAATGTACTGTACTGATTATATGACAGTGAGGCAAACATGCAAAAGCTCACTGTGAGAGAATAAATCATCCAGATGACTGCTCTTGTAAATACTGCTGTTTACTCTGCTGACACAAAAGTGATTTGTGTCAAGTGCCTATTTGCACATATTGGTAACATTGAATTTAGTAATCAAACACACAGCTGTGAGGACTTTTAAAAACGGCCTAGTTGAGGTCATTTTGTAGCGTTTTGGCTTTGAAAAAAACAGGTCTATTGAAGCAGTTGAGAAGAACAACACACCTGCCCCAGTACCTGCTTCATTTATGTGCTTCTTACAAAAGACGTCGTCCTCCTGACAGGCTCGCATTGTTTCTGCTGCTTTGAGTTTGAAAGGGGCCAAACTGGCTCTTATCCCACTGAATAGCCGGCAGCAGGGTGGACACACAGGTGAGGAGACAATAGGCTCAGCTGGTGGTGACAAAGACCATGGCTACGATTCTGGAGATACTGATTAAGATACATGTAAAGCAAAGTGATTTTCTGTTAATTATCAAAAGCACATCATATAAAAGTTGATTGGTTTGGTTAGAAGGAAATATTTTGTTCTTTATCAAATAAACTGATTACATAAGGTCAAAGATTGAGATGGAGATTCAGTCATGTGTTCTGGAGCATATTTAGACTTTATGTTATACAATAAAATAACTTAAAATCAATTTCCCTCCATCACAGATATTGTTAAAGTATCCATCAGTCTCCAACTTCTAATAATGCATCGTTAGTTCACAAAACTCCTGAAGTTCGTCTGTTATTATTGTTAGCATTGTGGCTAGCTTTATAAGCATAATGAATTGAGTAATATGAAGAATATATTACTAAGTATCATTTTCCTTTTTTTTTTTAACTATTTAAGTATACAAATGTCTGTTATTTTGCTGTGGAGTCGATTTTTTTTTTTTGTCTTGCGTGAGTTTGCCCTACCATCTTCTCATTTGTTTTAATGTAACACTAGACAACATGAGGCTACGACAAATATCCTACACCATGTTTAAGACTCCACTGCAGCGTTAGAGCCAGAGAAACTGAGGACACGATCAAAGGTCAGAGGTCAGACAGGTTAGTTCGGCTGCATGCTCCATCCAGAGTGTGACCTGTAAAGTTGGGGCGTCCCGCGGGAGCTCATTAGCTACGGCATATGTAAACAAACACCTGTGAGTGAGTGGTACAAGCTAGTAACACTCGCTAAATTGTACTTTTCAATAGGTCATTGATTTGGGAAGATTGAAATACCTTTGCCAGGAAACAGCGCCAATCGACTCCTTTTAATGGCTCTTTTTGGCTTATTAGCATGCAAAAATTTCCATTCAATAACAATACATGGTATATAGAAACTACATTTCTCTGAGCTAATACCTAGAATTCATTGATGCTGAAGGCTTGCATGCAAGAACTTTAATTAGCAAACTTTAAAATGTGTAAATAATGCTGTATGTTTTTCAAGTAAAAGCAATTTGTATTGCTTACCTGCAGCAATGTATTTGTGAGCTTCCGTAAGCAGAAGGAAAAAGACAGAAAAAAGTTAGAAGTGAAGGACAACAAATAGTATTTAGAATGGTCAAACATTACAGAAAAGTTTAGAGATGGAATTAATGAATATGAAAGTGATTCTGAAATGGATTTGATTTGACTGATTTAGTAAGTTGTGTTGGTAAAAGCAACAGACTTTCACATTAATGAAATGATGAGATGAACTGAGCTGTGACATTGTATTCAGAGCTTATGCAGAAACAGAGCAGCAGAGTAGTACCAACAAATGGAAATAGGGTTGAACATTATCACAATTTTAAAGTATTAGGATATATTTGCGCGTGTATTTTTATTTGTGACGAAGGTAGACAGATTGTGGCTGATTCCTACAACTTCTGATCACGCCAACGTCTTGAACAAACGCAAGCTAAACAGACTGTGGAAGCTCTGGAGGGGCTAAAACACTACAATGACAGAATCAAGCAAGGAGAAGCAGAAGCTGAACTTACAGTTGTAACTTAAATCGACTGAAACAAGTGTGACTATTACAAAAGTCATAAGCACTGACACCTTAGGTTAATCATCATGATTGTAAGTCATTTTGCTCTGCTGTCCTGAAAATACAGCAGCACTCGATGAAATTAAATTTGTATCAATAACGCATTTATGGTAACATTCTTCATGTAGTGTCCTTATGCCTGATGAGATCGTGATGGGCCAAAGCACTTGGTCGTCATCTGTCTCAATCAATGTAATTTTTGTTGTTGTCTGCCTTTATCATTTTACAACACACATAACTTTTATGTTTTCCATTCTCCATGTAGATTTGGGTAAAGCACAGGACTATATGCTTCCTTAAAAGTGTAAACAAGGAAAATTGATTAATTTTAAATTTCTTAAATCAGTTCACATCTTTTGCTCACTTAATGCATTCTGAGCCTCCAAATTGTTCACTACGATGAAGAGAAACTTAGTGGAGCTTGGTGAACAAACAGGACATTATTAGACAAAGACAGGGCATTGCAGATTTATTTCCACCTTAACAAGATATCTGTGCTAGGGGAAATAATTTTAAGTTATTTTATTGCAAAAAAATCAAGCATAATCCTTTATACTAGCATTTGACAAGCTCATCACTAATTGAAAAAAATTGCTAACTCAATTCTATTTTTAGTTGCACAGTCCAATAGTTATTGTTATAAGACAATTATAAAAAGGCAGGCAACATACAGTATATTAGTGTTGTTAATAATACTGAGGCCTTGATTTGGTTTATTCATTTTCATTTCTACAGGCGACTTCCATACGCCTTCCTTTCAACCTAGACACTCTGTATAGGTGCTTTTATTAATACAGGCTAAAAAGGGTCAATAGAAATTCATGAGGGTTAAAATATGACTGACATGGCGGAGATTAAACCCTGGACAGTGAAGATATCTGAAGAAGGCTTTTCCACCATATACAGTATAACCCCCACGTTTAAGATGACGCTGCTATCTCTCTCCTGCACCCGCTCGAAGTGCCAGTCTGCCGCGTGTCCGGCTGATACAGACCGGAGCTGAATGGTGCTGACAGTTCGTATGAAAGCCTTGTGCATAAAACATGAGGTGGGCCTGGCTGTTTACAGTGGAAAAGAGCACACAGGTCGTCCATCGATTATTAACCAGCCGCACTATAGAGACGTGCTGTCCCTGTCCACCGGGGGCAGCGGACAGGAACAGCGGTGCACAAAAGGGATCGAGTATCAGACAGAAGGGCTGAGAGCTGCAGGTTAGAAGAATATAATGTGACTATGTAAAATGCAGTGACTTGACTGGGATTTATTGAGGTTAAATGTGTTCGAAATGGCTAATCCCCCAATCTTCTTAGGGATTGTATTTTTGCTGATTTAACTAACAGCAGTATAATTGATCTATACTTTCTTCTACTGGGATGGTTTTGAAACTATAAACCTTAAGTGGTGCATTATATTCAAAATAATCTGAGTAAGGAGGCAAAATAAAGCAATTATAATCTATGACTCGAGAAACACAGTTTTATAATAGGAAAAATTAAAAACACAATGAAAGAAAAATAATAATGTGTTTGGTAATGTCTTCTTAATCAAAGATCGAGAGCGATAAGGGTTTTTCTTTGGGCGATGCCAATACCAGTGTTTTAATATTTTGTCAACAATGCCATATCAATGGCCGATTTTCAAGGCCAATTTCTGAGGCAGATTTTCTTATCTTAGTTTTAAAAGCTTAGCTGAGTGGAGTGAGGTATAACCAAAAAACAAAAACAAAAAAAAACTTTTATTATTAAAACCTAAACTTTTATTCACCACAGTACATGTGCGTCTCTTTCACATAATTTAATGAGGCTCGCTTGTGTTTTGGCCCAAGAAACAATCTTTTCATAGTGCCATGAAAGACATTTACGACTGTGGTCAACTAAAGAAATTTTTAGTCGACTAAAGACCTGTCGATTGACCAATTAATCGACTAAAAATGGGTGTGGCAAAATCTCAACAACTAAAATGCATTATATTAATTTGACCCAATCTGTGCTTGAAAAAAAGAAGCGATGCAGTGCATTCAAAAACAGCTATTTTTATTGAAAACAAAAAGGAAATGATTGATTAGAATTCAGTTTAGACCAAACAATGGTAAAAAAAAACTTTAGCGGATTCACCTATCTTATATATCGACCCATTAATCGACTAAGCGACTCTACAAACAAGCACTTATTAAAGCTTGTGCTGCACCCAAAATTGAGGCTGATAGCTGATATGCCTGATATATTAAAAAAAAATAAACGTAAATATCACCCCAAAATATTGGGAGATATATTGATCTATCTCTATTCCCAATAAAACACATGCTAACAATCTCATCTATAAACTTAAAGAAGAAAAAAGAATCTAAGAACAAGTAGAGAGCCGTGGGCAAAAGATAAATAAGAAATTGCAGAGGAATGCCATCTTGAATGCGGAAGAGTAAAACAAAACGCTCAAGGGTTGCAAACAAGTCATATAAACTGAATCAAAATTGCAATGTTAATGAACACAATTAGCAAACTGCAAACACCATATTTTGTTTAAAAATCTATTCCTGTAGTGTATAGATCTTTTCTGAAACAAGCGACCCTTTCATTTGCTTGACAGTTTAAAAACATATTTCAGTCATTTTCCAGGACATTAATAAAATATGAACTCTGAACAGAATACTATTGTCAAAAAGCCATAGCAAAACTAATCACAATCACAATACTAGTCTGAAAAAATGCAGTTAGATATTTTCTCTAAATTGTGTAGATTTAAAACAAACGTAACCTGACTCATGCCAGTTATACCACTCTGACATGAGTCCTACACATCAATCTGGACGAAAAAAAGTCTGTCGGCGCTGGAATGCTTTGTTTTGGTTCGAATATGTCCTTCCACCAAAAACTACAATGACTTGCTATGATTGGTCCACTGCTGCGCTGTGATTGGCTTGGCTCAGTGGCTAAAATTCTGCTAAAAGTTCTGTGTAAATCAGCCTCATTTATGCAAAAACTCAACCCACACGCCAATAGATTACAAACAAAAAACATTTACTGATGAATTCTATTTACAACTCATTTCTCGTAGTGACTAAAGAATGCACTGGATACTTTAAAAACATACAGCTCTTTCCTAAACTGCTCAAACTGGTGGCGTTTTGTCGTGTACATAATGCAATAGGATTCTTCCGGATGGGTAAGCATCCAGGCCACTGTGCCGGCATGTGCGTGTTGTCTCATTCAAACTTATCCCACGAGCAGCACCACCCCAGCACCTCTTCACTGTAAATACTTCAATCATACTAGTCCACGGAGCCCTAACAGCCATTTATAGGTGTTGTAGATGCTTTTGTCCCGCGGCCATGTATTAGTTCAATGTCAACTCTCCTCCTCTATTCCAACCTCATGTATTCCACTTTCCTCTTCCAACTTCTCTTGTCTTGATCCTCATTATTCCACACTGGGTTCTATTATCCACAGATGGAGATTAGGACAACTTAAAGCGCAGGAGGAGTGGCTCTTTATAGGGAGCTGAAAGACGGACAGAGTCGGGGGGAGTGGGAGTCTGGCCTGGCGTTCCCATATCACTTAGGCTAATGTGATTAAGGCAGAGCAGAGGGGAGTTCATTTAACGGAGTTTGGAGGTTCTAAGTGATTCGTGTCAGCAACAGGAGAGGTGCTGTGAAGGAGATGTGGTCAGTTTGGTAAAAGCAGGCACATACAAATGCAGCAGAAATCGATTTTTTCAACACCAGCTTGAGAAGTATTGCATTTAACACTAATTAATCTGTTTGTGATCATGCTAGTGGCACTCCATTTAATATTTTACAAAGTCTTTAGGATATGGTCCTGTATTTGATGCATCTTTCTTGCTGATGGGACCGCCTGTAATCACAAGGCAGCTGGGACCAATCTTTATAGTCTGGAAAATGCAGAATGATTTCTATCAGTAGTTTCAATATCAGCTGGGTCAACAGTTCCATCTCCCAAACCTCAGACAGGTGCGATTCTAATGATTTCTGAGAATTTTAGAAGTTAAGAAATAAACCGTGTTAATCTGGGTAAGACACGTTCAACGCCAGGCTTTGATCTACCCCACCAATTCAGAACATGCGCAATAGCAAAAATCCTTCAGTTCTTTAGTTCTGGCCAAGCAAGAAGAAGATATGGAAATGTCTGTGAGCGCTGCACCGTGGCACTCAATGCTCCTGAAATGTCCCAGAGGCATTGAAGCACTGGATGATTAATCAAAGTCAGTGGACAAAATAAAGTTTTAACCTAAGTATTGACCACTGATCTCAACTGTTTCACATGCGTCAATGAGGTCATTAAATCTTACTGCACTGTTCTGTTTCAATCTGACTTGAGACACAACGAAGGGGAATGATGACAGGGCTTACATTTTAGATCTTTAGACAACCAACTCCAGATGTTGAGCTATTCTGTGCGGATTATCATGATAGTTGGATGCATATTCTTTTGTGCATGACCACATTTCTTGCCTTTCTCAATTAAGAGAAAAGTCTAATTACAGTGAACGTACATGAGTAAAACCGGAAAATCAAATAGATCTTGTGAATACCAGCCTTCACAAAACAACATGGCTCACTAAAAACCAATGACTATACAAGACGCTGGAATGTGACTGAGTTCAGGACTGAAAGAATAGCCTTGCAGGACTCTTCATTATCGGCATTCATATGAACAGTGTTGGAACTAAAAAGATCATCCGATGAGGTCTTTGTGCACATGCTGCCCCCTCCCTTTTTTACAATGCCCCCTCGACAGCACTACTACCACAAAAGACAAGGATTTACAGACGGAAAGGCCTGTCCGTTCTTCTATTGTACATTTAGACTTGCCTCTCTGTTTTCGTTTGGATCAATTGAGCACAGATTCAACAGTAAGTCAGTGAGGGAGCAGCATAAAATATGAATTATGTAATCTGTATTTAGACTTTTCTGATGGATGATACATTAATGACTGTAGTGACTAACGATTGATACGTTAGAATGGCGGTTAAGTCGTCAAACATGCTTATGGAATTCAATAAATCATGACATGTTTGTAATTTCCATCATTTCATTTCATTTGATTCCAAAACAACCCTCAGACATGTACAAAGCCTGTGTCGCCTTTGTAAGTCTGAAGTGAGGTTATTCAAACGGGAGCTTTGGGGATCAAGTGCTAGTGTGGACTGTAGAGGCTTTCTGTCCAGAGCAGTGGGAATAGAGGAGCGTTTGTAAAGGCCTCGGACCGCCTTGTGCTTTTTCTCACAGGCCCGACTTGCAGGCTTGTAAGGAGTGCTATCAGTGTCCAGCTGTGAGGAGTATACAGCCCTTTGACTGTCCCTGCCTTTCTCCGACGCTTGAATAAATAAAGGGACGGAGGGTGAGAGGCAGAGAGAGAGGGGCAGGCCTTCTTTAGGGACTTGTTTACCTCAGGCAGCACATCCCTCATGTTGTCCCATTTACATGGCCTCTCAGGAATCAGGACTGAGTCAAACAAGAGCTGGTCAAGAGAAAAGTCGCCTGTTTTAGAGTCGGGGAATGGATTCTAAAGGGAAATGAGCTGATGTGTGTTGATAAAAAATACAAGTTTTGAGCAACAGTGGCTTTGTTTTATATGCAATCTAAAGTAAAGCAGTTAAAAGAGGACTTAAAGTTGAGTATGTTCTTTGGACTATAATCAATGTGTTGTTTGAAGTTTAGTTCAGGGTCAAGTCAGAGTCCAAGATGTTTAATTGATTCAGTATTGTGCATTATGGACTCATCACTAAACTGAATTTGAAGATCAAGAGTGTTTTGTAATTTATGGTGTGTGCTAAAGCAACAAGATTTGTTCATGTTTAAGATTCTCTTGAAGCCATTTTCAAAAGGGGGCCAAAAGTGGACCCTTGAGGCACACCTTTTTCAGTTAGACATCTGTCAGACTGAGCACCATGAGAAAAAACATATCAGGATCTGCTATGGAAATAGGAGTTGAACCACAAAATTGCATTAGTATCAAGACCATTTACATAAAGTTCGACTAAGAGCAAATAATGGTCCACAAAATCAAAAGCTTTAAACAGATCTAGAAATATGGATCCCATTTATTGATTTTGATTAAGTGAACAAGTCATTTGGAAATTTAAGAAGGACAGCGATGGTGGAGAAACCAGAACGAAAACCAGACTGAAAAGAAGATAAAATATGAGAAATTCACTCAGGGTTGTGCATTTAATCGAATTTCTATTTCGATTATGATTATTGAGAGTCAACAACAAAAATGTAATAACTGAATAATTGTGATTAAGCTCACTCTACAGACATCTTCTTTCTTTCTTTGAGAGGAAACGTTGCTCACAAATGGTATCTGTTAAATAGAATACATTTTCAGCAGACTATGAGGAATGCAACATGCTTTAATTTTAACAGTTCATTCTCTTTGTTTAAACTGCACTGATGCTCTGTTAATAATCAGTTGAATAATTATGATTTCAATTATTTTCCAAGTAACCCACACACACACATAATTACATAATGTGCATGTCTACTCAACAAATTGTAGGAATTTACAGGGTTTCCAATCTGATGCTTGGCAAGGACAAACATTGGTTATAGATCAGACTGGGCAAGACAAATATCAGCTCAAAATGTCCATATCGACCCATCCTTAAAAATCTGACGTGACTGAAATATATTTTTGCATGTTTTCAGTTACAACAAACTCTTTCTTTCCAAACATAACAATTTTATGAGTCATCTAAATTCAACATAAGACAAAACAGTCAGATCAGATCAAGGTCTTCTATATGTGCGATGACAGGTCTTTTGGTGGGGCCAGAATGACTTCAACATCTTTAGGAAGGGAGTATTATCTTTAGACTGACAACAGGCCGCTCTCCTCCCCACCCTCCCACAGCTGTGATGCATGTCCTCCTCTTGCTGATCACTTTACCATGTGCAACGACGTGCAGAGGCGAAACATGCCTTATGAATCAGAAATACATTCGCTGTTTATGATATGAGAAGTATAAGAATGCTCACTCAAAATCTATTCCGTTTTAAGTAACCTTGTCGAATTTCTATTACATTTTATTGCATACCAAAGAGGAATTCCCACAGAAGAATGCAAAGGTCTAACCTTACGCAAGTGTTGAACAAACAGCAATATCTCAAGATAAAACTATATTTGTACAACGAAATAACTCCTTTGAAATAGGTTATCAGTGGCTTTACTATACTCCTTTTGGCTTAAGTTGGGAAATATCACAAAGAAAAAAAATCATCTTACTTAAGTTCTTGCCTAAGGACATACAGCAAGTCAATACAGCAAACAGGGGCCAAAATTCAATTGATAGATGCATGATAATCTGGAAAAAAGATCTAGCAATGTGTAGACGTTGACTGACATTTCCTCTTCAAGAAATTTCACTTTATGCCCCACATCATCCAAGACATCCAACTTTAAAGTTCCCTTACAACTTGTCTTTTTAAATCAACTTCTCATTTTCTCTTAAAGCTGTGCACGGTCCAAAAAATGTCATCTGATATTACACTTGTCAAAGGTCTGCGCTGCAGCCTAGTCATAAAGAATTCTACTTACGACAGAGCATTAAGGTAGGGCCGGATCTGAGACTAAATGCTAGCTTGGCATAGTCTTCTCTGCTTGGTAATTCAGCCAAGTAATTAATGTCTTCAGTACAAAGTCAAAAAAGACACAAGCAAATTAAAGTACAGCAAAGATCCTTAAAAAGTCAAGTCATGCTTCCTGGCTGCAATCAATGACATCAGCGAAAAGCGGCCATTAGAGTATATAGGGCTGCTTCCTAAACACCTTTGCAATTTAATCCTGTTCAGTAAGTTTTATTAGGCACTTAAACATACCTGTAAATGCATGCGAGTGATTCATTTATTAAATTAAGGAAAAGGGGAAAGCTTAAAGGCAATCACCAATCGTTAATGCAATTTAGACTTATCAAACTTATAGTTACTTTTTAAGGTCATCAAACTTTTAAAAACAAATTATATAAAAATGCCAAGATGTTTCCTAAGTTATATCTCTTCAGACATCAGATTTGTAAGTTACATAAAACACAGGCTTGTACCTGAACACCTTCAATTCAAACCTTTATCTTGTATGACATTCTATTGACACACATATCATACCACAATGTGATACTTGATATACTGAAAGTAATACAAGTTCATTATCCAGCTATGGCCATTGACTTGTATTGGCCCTTGTATTCTGATACAGCACACAATATTGATGAGAATGGCCTTCCTCTTCCAAGTTAATGAAGTCTGTCGTTTTGGGAGGAAGAGAAGGTGGATTCACTTCATTAACCTCACAGTCACTTCTTCACACGTGCACACACACACACATTTGCATTGGTCTGGTAGAACTGAGTCTACAGCGAGGGCGGAAGTAACCAAAGGACATGCCAGCCCAATGAAGATGGATTGCAACCTTTTCTCTGGACACCTTATCTGAGCTCTCACAGACAAAACTGCCAGCTTTGTCCACGTCGCAGTCGTTTTTTCCTGTGAGACTAAATGTGTAATAATGTGTAATGACGGACAGAATGGCATTTGCGAGTATTAATGTCACAGTTAATTCAGACATGAGGTGGGGAAATGAAAATAGTCGGTGTTGGTTGGGGAAGTCTGTGTAGTTTCTTTGACTAAATGGTTCTTTCTGATTTTAGGATTCAAAAAAATGTTTGAAGTAAGCCTGAGCTGATCAATGTAGATTGCATTCCAAGGGCTCAAGATTATATATAAAAAAATGGGACTGTTACTCCTCCTGACTATAATGCCAACTGTACATTGAGTGTGAGGTCAGGACTCCACACGTCCCATAGGACTTAAAAGTGCTTGAAACCAATGAGACCTGTTTTACGAACTCCGTGCAGATTTGCGAAAAGAATTCACAAGAAGTCTATTTTTCCCAAAGACTGCAACAATCTGTTTCGGCTTTCAGATCATTAAACCAGTGTTCTCGCTTTATTCCACTTGAATCCACACAGTTTGGATCCATATGGACTGTGGTGGACTGGAGTTAGTGAACAGGCACTTTGCAAGAAAGGTGCATGTGTCCCGAACCAAACCCACCAGTAAACCAAGCATAATCAAAAAATAAAATCTAAATAAATAAATACTATTAAATATAAACCATTCAACAAACATGTGTCTTCCAAAAATAGAAGGATGTTCAAATGTGGTTGGTAAGTATATTTAAATTGTATAAACTATATTTAAACGCGATGAGATGTTGCAATTTAGCTGTGCCAATAAAATAAATATGTGTACAATTTTAACCAACATGGAGATTTTCTCTCTCTCTCTCTTTTAAATGGTGCAGATTCTGAGACATCCAAGAGAAATATAATCCAAAAACTATTAAAACTGCAACTCGACTTACTTATTATTGAAGCCGACGTTTCGTTCTCTCTTTTCGCTCTCTGTCATTTCTAATTAGCAATGATATGTCTAGTCTTCTTTAATTCATCTGAAAGGTGTACAGCCAAAAAGCCCTTGGTTTGGAGCAGAATTCAGACTTTGGAGCAACAGAGTGCAAATTAAAAGTTGATACAACAATTTCTATCACCCAGCCTAATACACATAATTGTTACAATGGACCAAATGAATATCAAATCTCAAATGCCCATTATACTTCACTGCAACCACGCTACAGACAGAGCTTCTACTCCAGATAAGAAGAGACATCAGGTGGCAGTCTGAAACCCGCGTCACTCTGCTCTCCTCTCCTCTGCCCCCGTGCTCTGTTCCCATCCTCTCCCTCACTCCATGCTTTCATCCACCTCCCACGCGCTGCGGGTCAGGCTCCAGCCAATTGTCTTAAGTGTTCTGACTGACAATGAGAGTTGATGAGAGAGCTTCCTGCAAAAAGGTAAGCTCCGTCCACAACCACTCCGCATACAAATCAACCCCGCATGCCACGTCCTCGCTAAAATCATCAGAACCGGGGCAACTTTTCTATGCGGGTAATGCTTTTTGAAATATAGTCCATCTAATCGCAAATGTAATGTCCGGATGGTACAAACCCGGAGCTTTAAATAGATCACTTAACATAGGCAGTAAAAGCAAGGCGTGCTGACTCTGCACACTTTTCCCTTAATCCTCTGGAAGATGATAAGGTTGGATCCATCTCGTCAAAATGAAGGTCGAAGGAAGGAGTGCCAGGCGGGTCATTCTATAGAATTAAACATGACACTGCACCACTTTTCAGTCACTCAGTTGATATACTCATTGATATACAGTATGATGATGAACAGTTTCTAATTGATAGATTACGGTAAATTATAAACAAAATGAGATCATACCTATTAAAACATCTTAAAACATGTCCTGAAAAAAATAATTCACGAAAGCTGTTCATTGCTATGATCTGATCTTGTGTCTGACTTAAACTGCACTCGAAAGTCATTTGTATTTAAGAAAATGCTGATTCAAGTCATAAAATGTTCCCAAAAATGGTTACCTAAAGATTTATTCCTTTTTCAGCAGATATCTCTAATAAATAAAACAATTTGTCATCTAATGTAAATTTAGTTTGACTTAAAAAAACAAGTCAATGTATCCACTATATACTGTATTTTCCTATTTTAGTTATTCTCTTTGTCTGTAGTTTCCATAGCGCTGGCACCTCTCTAAATAAAATGACAGATTACACATGACATCATCCATGTAACCAGCTGTGCGGAATACCTCAAGTGTTTAAATGTGTATTTACCTTTGACAAGTTAGTGCACGGCCCATCAGCAAAAGAGCAGGAGACGTGAAGGCTTACTTCAACCATCTACAGGAAAGACATTTGCTAAAAGATCTGATAAAATTCATTCAATTTGCAGTTTGAGTAATAATCTTTGCTCAAATTCCTACCTTACACTTTGAGGCGACAAAAAAAAAAAGATTAAGAAAAATGTCCATTCTCATGTGACTAAGCATTGAGTGTCAAAATGGCAGATGTTCACACTTGTCTTTTATGGGAAAAAGAATGTCAGTTCACTACTTATACCAGTAGTCCAGTACTAATTCTGAGAACAAACCCAGTGGCTATAGCTTTGTTAAAATATAGCCCAATTCAAATCTGTATATCAAAGTCTAAAATCCATTCCCCTTTGAGAAGTATTAAAAAAGCTATAAAATAAAGCTAACAAGATGCTGACTCAACACTCGTGTCCCAGAATCCTTTGGCAAGCTCTTCTGCACATCTCTTTCAGATCCTTTATTGGACACATAAATGTCCAAGTACAAATATCAAAATATCAGATACACTAGAATGTGTTTGGGGAAAAGTCATTTTAAAAAGTTACAGAGATACAAATTATATTAGTATAAAATAATAAGACACAAATCACTATTAACGTGGGTCAAAAGCAGATCCATAGAATAATTAGAGTGATACTAAACACCATACACGATATATATCTGTATATGGGGCTAAATAGCATTGCCTATTCCATTTCAAATGATTTATTTGTTGCAATTTTAGTGCCAATTAGCAAGTTTCAGTCAGTTAACAGTCAAAACTGAAACATAACTGACTCTATGCTCACTGCAGTGGCCAACATAGTTTCAAAGTTTCAAAAATGTGATATATCATCATAGATTACTCTGAATGTTTTTGATTGAAATCACAGTACTCAGTTCTCTGTTCAAAATGTGGTTGCGGGTGGAGCTCAGGGGTTAAGCCTTACTTTAATGTGTGACGAATAAAGTACCTTTCATTTTACATAACATAATTAGTTTATTTTGAAAACAGCCTCTACATCTACCACTCACATTCGCATTCATACTACATTCATAAGACAAGGTGGGTCTTGCCTAATTCCAAGAGACTTGTACCATAATCCAAGCTTTATATTCTGGCTACTGTAAAACCACAAGTTAACATAACGTCTGTTTAATTTTTATGACATTTTTCTAGTCTAGCATAACCACCGCAGTGCTAAACTTTAATGTCGTTCTTGTATTTTCATTGTAAAACACATAAAACTGTCTGGAGCATGTCTCAACCACGTTTCAAGCTCGTCTGACCTAGGGCTGTAGTCAACCAAAGAAATCTTGGTCGACTAAAGACATGTCCATCGACCGATTAGTCGACTAAAAAGGGGGCGTGGCTAAAGCTCTGAAGCTAAAAAAATATAGTTTGATCTGACAATTTATCTGACGCAAAAAGGCAAAGTGCAATGGAGTTCATGCAAAAACAACAATTTACACAGAAAATGAATATGACACAGTGTGTTTATATCAAAAAAAGGCAGAGTTTAGATTCTGGGCCCGAGCCCGTGCAGGCCCGACAACTACGTGAGAAATGTGGGCCGGCCGGGTTCGGGCCAAGACGTAGAGCCGCACTGAACATGTGCGCTTCGCGGATGATTGACAGCCGCGTCAGAACACAGCACAAAACCACCGCAGTGATTAAAAAAAGTCAGTGTTTAAGTGGCCAACTATACGGCGCGAGACTGAGGAGAGAGAGAGAGAGAGAGAGAGAGAGAGAGAGAGAGAGAGAGAGAGAGAGAGAGAGAGAGAGAGAGAGAGAGAAGACTTGTGAATAAGCGCGGAGCAGGAAAAAGAGAAAGGAGAACGAAGACAGGGAAGGCACGTCTTTCGTTTCATCCGCGGATCAAGTAAAAGGTGAGGAAGAAGCAGAGAGAAAGTGCGCCGTTACGCGCTCGGGAGAAAAGAAGGAACAAGAGGGACGGAGGGAGAGGGAGAGAGAGGGAGAGAGAGAAAGAGAGAGAGAGAGAGAGAAGAGAGAGAGAAGTGAGGAAGCGCGTTTAGCGGCGAGACACACTTACATTAAACACGTTGGACATCATAAGAGCTTTTTCTGTCATTAAAATGCCACAGTTCAGTGAGTGGACGGGGCGGGCTCTCTTCGGGCTCGGGCTTAGGCACAGGTTCGGTCGGGTTCGGACACGACGTGCGCGGGCTCGGGCTGGGTCGACTCATACAATTTTGGTCGACTAAAGCCCATCGACCGATTAATCGACTAAACGACAAAGAACTACAGCCCTAGATACCCATTCACATATAATTGCTTTCAGAATTCAAAGTGAGGCTGTGGAATCCCAAACACACTATTAGCAAACATGACCAGGCCTCTGTACAGTCCTGCATCAGAAGTGGGGTGCAATCATTGTAATTGGCTCTGGGAGGACTTTATAAGAGGCACAATGGTTATGTCACACCGCACTCATTAAAAACAGTCATCAACATGTGGGCCAGTAAAGTGGAGGCTGTGAAGTGGTGCTGAACAGACCTCACTGGGCTGTACAGGAGATGGGACGGGTCTGTCTGACATGTAAACGCTACAGGCTGTTTAAGGGACATTATTAACAACAGGTCTGCAACTGACAGGAGTTTGGATGTTACTATGGGAAAAGTCAGCTTGGAATAGACTCTAATACAATCTTTCCAAACATAAACAATATTTGGTTAAGCGTAATATTAAAGATAGTCATGATAGGGATTCTGGTGATAGCAACAGATGTACAAACATTATTGCTCCTTTAAAGCAGAACTAAAGTTAAACGTCTTAGGCTGTAGTCCTTTAGTTGTTTAGTCGATTAATCAGTCAATGGAGCCTTAGTTGACCTAAATTCCAATTAGCCGACTTAAGATTTTGATTAAAATATAAAGATTTGTATATAACATATCAAAAAGAAGTGATTTAGCTGAAGATATGGGACCAAATCATTGGTTTATTCTGCCTTTTTGAATATAAAATACACTTTCATATTAATTTTAAGGATAAATTATTGGTATTGCCTGATCTTAGATTCAGAATTCTAGCCACACAGTCAATTAACACTGACCAAGAATTTCCTTGTTCGACCACAGCCCAATAAATGTTTTTTAAGTCTTCTTGATGGTTACAGAGGATTTTTTAGCTGTGTAAAATGTGGATAGAGGTGTTTTCGCTGCCTTATCTCAATGCTATAGTTAAACATTAGAAAACTTACAAAGTCACATTTAGTTTTCAATTTCATGGGCTAGTAGGCTATTATATTTAGAGAGCTGTAGAGGGAGCACTACAGATAATGTATGAATCACTGTAGTACAAGTAAAGTATAACGAATTCAAAATGCTTGGTTGAAGTGAAAGCCATTTGTTTTTGATCACACTGGTACAAAAATTACATTTGCTAAAAGTGGATTGGGTGAGTAAACAACATTTTCAGTACAAACGCAAGCACAATGGGAATATGCCAGTGTTTTACAAACTGTGGTACGTATACAACTGTCAGAATGTGGCTTGAATCTGGTGATACAAAGTTTGCATATTTTTTAGAGAACACTATGTCTTCTTCTAATATTCATCATTATTTAATAAACTTCTACGTCTAATTTTAGAACTTGTTAATTTGTTCAACCCACATTTTGCCTTTGCATTCTCTAATAATGTTATGGATCTTTAAGACGTCTGTGTGACCCTTCTGTTGCTACGGTGCTTCTAGCTACATATTTCTGACTTTATTTTTCAACGTCCTCCAAATGTGTTGAGTTCACCGTGTCATGGGAATTGGCGCTGGCTAGCAGACTCAGGCCTAGATAACTGGATTAAAAATGTCTCTACATCTATAGAGAGTATAAAGTAGAACAGCTAATGCCCCACCGAGCTGCAAAACCCTCCGCTGTCCCAGTAAAAGTTGGGCTGTAGTCCAGTTTTACGTCACACTCTCAGGCCAGTGTGCCGGTCAGCCTCACTGCCCAACAATGCCACCTATGTTCCCACAGGAAGCACCCTGGACGCCCACCCACACATAGCACAAGCAGGTCTGTCTCACTCTCCTGCATGGACAGTGACGTGCGTGTGTGAGCGTGCGCGGAGCTCCAGTCTGCAGCAGCGTGTAGTGATGTAACTGTACTAAGGAAAGGCGACAGGCACCTTCCTCCTCAGCTTTGACGAGGTGAGACACTTTTTACAGTCCAACCACATGAAAGAACACGGCTGAGGTGGCATAATGACACACCTCTAACACAAGTACAAAGTTGGAGAGCCATACTAATTTGTAAGCGCTTACTTTGCAAAGAAAAGTGTGTTTTTCATTTTTACATAAACAAGATCTTTGGCATATAGAAGTTATGTATTGACATAATTTTATTCCAAAAATGCTTAGCAACATTTAGAATGAGTGGCATTTCTTCTATGTATTTCTTTGTTGTCGTGGCAACGGCTTGTCTGCTACAAGCTTGTCTGCTAACAACAGTTGATGATTTAGGACATTTTCACTGCAACAATTGGACTCAAAAACATATTTTTAGGAAGAAAAAGTAATAAGTCTTGTTGTTTATCTGCTTTGCTACAACTGTTAACTTGATTTTGTCTTTTTACATGTCACTTACAAACCCAGTGCTCGGTAGAGTTGTTGTGGGTTGAATTTGCAATCAAACGGTAGCTTATTTTTCCTGTTTTAGTTGTTTATTTTCTCTCCATTAACTCTCATGCATCGTTGCCACTCAGCACTCACATTTAGAATGCTGTGAGGTCACCTGCATAACCTCGATTTTTTTGTCTGGACATCTTGTCTATCATTTTTGTTTCTTTTTTTTTTCTCTTTTTCTTTTTTTTTTTGGACAAAACAGTCTTGCATCAAATAGAGTTGAAAACGGGGAAGAATGTAGAATATGTACAGCTTGATAGTCTTCAAAAACTTAATTATTAACCCCAAAATAATTTTCAACTAGATTGAATAGGTTATTAAAATGTTTTATTTGTTTTATAGTTTTGCAGCATACACCTTTAAAACACCACTTGAAGGGTGTCTCTTGATTTTAGTTGTCTGTAACAAGACAGTCTACATAAATCTGCTAATAATCTGCTATCCTCCATTTGTACATAAATCAGTCACAACACAGGGGATAAAGTGTTTTGCCCAAGGACACAATGCGTGAGCAGTATTCAAACTGGTAATCTTCAAGTTGGTACACAAACAAACCACTAACTTCTGAATTTGTGTATTGACATTTGTGAAACTGCAAGCTTCTCAACAGGTTTACTGGTTTGAAGGGTATGCAAATTTGAGAGTTTTTAATTCTTTTCTAACATTGCTTCCTCGTCAAAAACACAGTTGAGGTTCTGTCTGTGAGATAATTGGTAAAAATTGTTATGAATGTCCCTATCTGTAATTTTATAGGTAGACCTCTGACATTATTTGGTCTCTTTTTAAGTCCATCAATCACTCAGACTCATTTTGAGCATTTCTGCAGCATTATCAGTCAAATAAATTTGAATGTGTCATTTAATTTGCAGCAAGTCCATGAAGCTAACTCAATTCCTGATGTGGGAAACACATTTGCCTTTCTGTACTTTTTTTTTGGTTCTGGTGTAGTTCTGACCTATGTATTTGCTAAGAACCGGCTTTCTTGTACTGCATGAATGAATTGGGAATTTGCCTGCAGTTGCCACGGAGACATCACCAGTAAAAGGGTCTAACCTTATACTTTGTATTGGCCCAAAGGGAAAAATTGTGAAGCATATGTGAAACTCTATACCACATAGCTAAAGACTCCTGTGTTGATAAGAGGGTATTGGATTATTCTCATGGGCAATATAAAAAACTGAAATTGAGAGATACAAATCTAAACGTATTAGGTGCTAAAGTACATTTGCTGGAGAATAGCGTGTCCTATCCATTATCAAATTGCTCATATCAATAGGCATGTTTAGTTGTTTCTCTGATTCCGCAGTATATATGATGAACACCTTTCAGAATATCCACAGAAAAATGTCTTAAACTTCCTCCTCTTGAAAACTCAGTGCCTTTGTGACCTGACAGGTGTTACGTGCAGATTCCCAGTGGGCAGGACACACACATTTTTGCGACAGAGAACCTAAAGCCAAGACAGCGAAGAGGCGTCAGACTTGGAGAAAAGTTCAGAAAAGTGGAATCCAGGGCAGGCCTTGCTTTACCGTGGCCATCTGCTGAAATCATTTTGAAAGCTGAGGGTTAGATTACATTCTGGGCGTCGCTGAGGGGACAATCCATTCAGACACTAAAACAACAAGTGACAGCCTATGGTGAAGTGCAAACTGCAAGTAAGTAGGCAACACTGGTGGGCAGAGGATGGTATGATTTATGTAAAAAGCTATTTATCTGCTCTTCCAGGAGGTCAGGGTTCGCAGTTTGATCTAAACCGACAGGGAGTTAGACATGTTATTCAAGGACGGTGGAGAATGGTGAAAGCTTGATGACAGAAAGATTTAAAACCGAGGCAATCCGCTGGGGCCATGCCAAAATGTCGTCTTTGTACATCTAACCACTTTAGCATGAAGTCTTGACATGCAAAGACCATGTCAACATGACATGACCTCCAAACTGATGGACTGCACTGGGCGGAGGAGTGAAGGTCGGATGCTGGCGATGATGGGCTGTTGAGCTCTTTGGCCAGGTTCAATTTACTACAAGTCACCCATTTAATCACAGTTAGATAGTTAAAAGCTCCAGATGTTTTATATTGAAAGTAAAAAACAAAAAATCCAACTTTCCTGGACTGCTTTGAATTTCACCTTGGGGTTGGCCTTTGGATTTATGGGTGTGCTCTGGTCAAGACAGTTGTTTTTTATGACTCCCAATTGTGGAGCTATGCAACTTTTTAGGAATTGTGTGAATTGGAGCTACATATATTTGGATATTACAAAAATTAGATAAAGCTTGTTTCTGCCTTTTCTGATATTGCTATTATTTTTGCAGCTCCACAAAAATGAAAAACAATCACTTTTGAAGCATATGAACTGACCGTAGATTGCCTTGTAGTATCTGTATTAATACCATAACAACAGTGAATCAAGCTATGACAAAAATGTGTAAAAGCACATTAGTATTATTAGGGTGCTCTCACAAACAAGTATAATAGGTGGCAACATAAAAAGGTCATAGGACAATTCCCTGTGATGTACAAAGAGCAAGAAACGAAAAGGTAAAAATCTGTTAAAATATGATACATATCACATCATCAGATTGAGCTGGATGTTACACAATGTGCTGGTTAAGCTTCAGCTGGACACAGGAGCGTGTGTCATACCTGTCTCACACATTCTTATGTAATAAACTAAAAGGTCTCTGGCCGTGGTTCTAGTCCAACTGAAGCCTTTGATGGTGATGGATAAACCAGAGATAACATCTTCCTCACATACACCAACTATGTGCTTGACTTAAATACTAAATATGTCTCTGAATGTAGAAAAAGTAATTCATCTTTGTCGGGCACTAATTGGTCTTGTCAAATGAAGCAGTCTTTGATTAAGAGGACAAGCAGTAAGAAGAATACAGTCTGCAGTGTCGTGAGTGAAGTGAGAAAATCCACACAAGCTGCTCATTAGCTGTTAAGCTATGCCCATTAGGCAAATGATGATTATTGGCTGCTCATTATTAGGTTATTACACTGTGATTAAAATGATATTATGAGTATACACACTTAGACTTCAATGAAGCAGACCATGGATTTCAGCCAACTCTCTTTAAGCATTTTAAACATCTGTGATCATTCGCAATGAAAGGAACTGCCCAGTTCTAGTAAGTGACCATGCTCTGGTGAAATACTACTAATGTGAACTACTGTGAAAGATGGTGCTTATCAACTCTGCAGATTAGAACAAAAAAATCTGTGAAAATATTAAGCCACTTTAGATTGTGGTTTACAAATATTATTCTTGTTTTCTTAACATATCAATTATTATTGTAGTAGGTACATAAGAGTGTTTTATTACTTAACATGTTTTGTAATTTCTGTCTTCGTCACAAATCATTTATTAAGAAACCAACAAATACTAAAGATAGAGCAAAGACAGTATATTATCTGAATCAAGATGAGAGAGCTTTCCATCACATGGAACACACTTCTGAGTGGCGGAAGGCACGGTCAGTCCAATAGACCTGACAGGTTTGTTGATCCCACCTGGGAACAAAAGCTAATAGGACATGTCACCGACTGTTGTGTGACACATCAAAGAAGGAAATGATGATTGAAACATGTCAAGATGTCAACATGTCTACAGTTGCTCAAAAAAGAAGAGAAACCTTAGAAAATCTCTGACTTGAAAAACAATAAATATTTGATCATTTTGTGACAAGATATTATGTCTTGTGTTTTGGGACTCCACTTTAACTCAGAACCAACTCAGACAAGCGTCTCACAAACTGCATGTTATTACAAGTCAATGGAAGGTGACCTTTAACAAATACCAGGGCTATGCTTTCATCAATTCTATAAAACATTTATTCCTTTCTAAAAGCAACACTTAAAGTAGCGAGCAGTGTAGTACATCCCTCTCCCATGGGGGAAAGATGAGTCTATTTACTGCTGTTTAGATGCCATGACAATGTGAATTATTTCTACAATAACCAACATTAGTGAGGCTTTCTTTTCTGAATCATATGTTTATACAAGCTTTGTTTATTTAGATTGATTTGATCCCTATTATTAGTGGAATATGCCGCCATGGAAACACATATGGCAGTGAAGAATGCAAACAGGCCAACACAGGACCAGCACTAGTCATGTTACGACTTGCTCTCGTCTGCTTCTCCAAGCCTCCCCATTCCACGATGACAAATCCACTCGTTCCCTGTGTGCACCTTTCATTCACAGTTTTTCCTCTGACATAGAACAAATCAAGCTGTCATTTTGCCACTGCGATCTAGGAAAAAAAGTCTGGGAAAATGCCAAAGTAGTCGGAAGTGTATTCATCAGAGGAGGGCTAGACCTCACGGGTGAACAGGCAGGACAGAGGTGGTCATGTTGTCTGGATCAAGTTGTTAACAAAAGACCACCTCATGCAAAAAGTACAGTACTAGACTCGCTGTCACTGCTTGCACAAATCATGTGGCATACAGGTTCACAAAAAATCATTAACTAATACAGTAGTTGAGCAAACATTTGTTCTATTGCACACTGAAAAGTCTATATAAATTGTAAACCAAGTAAAAGTTAAAGCTGGGTTACTTGGCTTTTTGATGCTAATTGCTGGGTTTCAGGAAGATATCACAACATTCAACAGGTCAATGAGTTTATTTTTGCAATACAAAATCACCACTTGTTAAATTTGTGACTTTTTTTTTGCAAAGTACAATGTTATAGGGAAAAAACTACCTCCTGCCCCCAACCTGGCCTATGACTGCATACACAAAAGCAGCTCTCTGATTGGCTGTACTTGGGTTGTCTACAATTTCTCTTTGGCACAGGGCTAGGGGATATGACAAAATATAATATCAAAATTTTCTTGGATCCAGATCACAGTTTCGTTTTGTAACGTTCTTTAACGGTCATATTCCTATTGTCTTTGATGTAACTTATCTTTTTCACCAGTGCTTCCTGTCATTGGTTAAATCCTCGCCGAGAGCAGGACAAATGATGACCAATGTCGCCACTTTCCAGAAAGAAAAAAACGACCAAGCCAAAGCATTTGACCTCAGTCCTTCAACAAAAAGTTATCAATTAGAAAAGAAAATCCATGTTTGGGTCATAATGTATATTTTTTGTGTGAATCAAACCTGAAAATGACCCTAAAATATACTTTTTATGATGTGAATGTTCCGCTCAGTAGCAAGGCCACAACACTGTAACTCTTTCACTGTAAACGATTTCCCCCCAAGAAAGAAACCAAAGTTGTGATAATAAGAAGACTTTGCAACTCTGAGGTGGCCCAACAAGAGACGTATATGTGCTCAAATCAAATCAAATAGACGATGTAACGATTTCATCAAAAAAGCAGATTGTCACAGGGATGCGCTCACGATTCAATTTTTATCACAACATTGCCCAGCCCTACTTTGGCATGTGAAATTCAAATATGAGACCATTAATATAAAGCTTCAGGAAAATATTTACAAATGCTTTATTTTTGTATGTGAATCTGAAACTGTTTATTCTTTGTGACATTTTAATTCTTTTTGCAAAAGTTGAGTAGTCTCCATATTCTATAATGAATATTAGCTGCCATAAAGTGCAAAGATCAATAATCAAAACTCTTTAAGCTGATACTATTTTGTTTGTGCCACTAAACTGTCTGTGTGTTCTCCATTAAGCCAAAGACACACTGGGAACATTAGAGATATTTTCTGCCCATGCAAATACAGAGCAGATGATTGCTCCTGTTCTGAGCTCGTCCCATTACCACGAGAACACACATATGCACAGTACTCCTGTTCACCTGCAGTGTGGCTGATATCATGTTTGTAAATGAAAGGGAAGCAGAGAGCTGTGATTTACTAAACCATAATAAGTCATGTAATTCAGTCCATGTGAATCATTGGCTTCCACAACTATTCTTAGCATTCCACAAAGGAGGAGTCACACACCGCACTGAGCTAAGGAGCTGGCTACTGTACAGTCACATCAACAAATCACTATAATTTAATCACCGCAACACTAAATGTCAATTAATCCAGTGATAAAAGATGCTGCTGCTCTGCTGTTTCAATGGTGACAAATTAATCCACTGTATTTTTATTTAGCAGATAAATAAACTGATGGCTGTTTCGGTTTCTGGTAATGTAACAGACTTGTAGAAGAGTTGATAAAAGGGTATATAAAGGTGACCTGGAACACACTGATGTGGACCTGTCCCACACAGTCACTCTGTGTCTGTGTCGGGAACAGGGATAGCAGGAATTTCTCCTTCAGATGGCAGGTCTTTAATCTCATTATCTGGAAGGATATGAAATCTGCATTCCACCGGGTGTACACACACATTCACACAGTCTACAGTGTATTTTCTTCCAGAGCAAACCAAAATGTGTGACATCCAAACATCCCGGGCTGAGATAAATAAACTCCTTTTCCTTATTCTTTAGATCACCCAGAATGACACTTGGTTAAAAAGGAAAAAGGCAAGAATTGGTGATGACATGATGCTGCAGGAGAGGCCCGTATGGCAGTCGTCTCTCCAGTGAGGTACAGAAGAAGAAAGCATAAGGGCACTACACTTAGGAAGGAAAGGACCTCCCACTGCAACAGACACAAGCCAAGCCACAAGCATGAATTCTGATCCCATACTTAAACTAGTTTTGGAATCTAATTAGTAAAGTTATAAGAAATAAACTTTTATGATCTCATACCAAAAAACTTAGGTATGGTGCATCTTTCTTATTGCACTTGTGGTTTTGTGTAAAGAATCTTCTGCATTGTCAGCAGATCTCTTCACTGTTTCCCTTAACATGTGTATTTCAATGTGGTAGGGCCACGAAACTTCACCTGCAGAAGGTTTAAACGCTGATCTTTTGTTTTGCACAGTCACTTTGAACTCCCCTCATCTGTAGAGGTAGTCTTTACCAAGGTCCTCTTCATCTACCCTTGTTCTAAGTCAACAGTCTCACTAAATATAAAGACTTAATTTACCCAAATCACTGTCTAATGTAGAAGACATGAATAATAAATAAAACAGTTCATATTTTACTGTTGTCAGTAGCACAGCATCAGTCACACTATCTGTCCTTCCTCTGCTCTCAGGTATGTTTACTCTTGAAAGACGGTTCAATTCACAGGGCCCGTCTGGAATTTAATCAGTCGAAATCTACTCCCAGCCACAAAGGGAAGGCATTAAAATCCTATTACCATGCACAATGCCCGCTCTGTCTGATGATATACTACAGTGCACTGTAAGGTGCTTACATGCTAATGCTAACCAGTGCCAGCCCGGTCTTACTGATCAAAGACTTCAGAATCTTTGAAGTCAAGTTCAGGAAGGAGGAATATTTGGAAGAAACTTTCTGTGAACAGTAAGTGCCCAGTTCAATAAAGTATGACCTTATCAAAAATACAAACAATACAGTTCATTTGAAGATTATAAAGTTGAAAATATATATAAAAGGCCCATGATGTAAATAAGTTTCACTGTTTCAGATTACTCAAAATGTTTGGTGCCATCTTTTCTTCATGGAGATAATATTGTTTTGCCTGGCTTTGTAGAGATAAGCATGTTAAAAGTCAGAGGCTAAGTACTATAAAGCATGTTTTATTTTACTTTTGAACAATACAAAACATCCAGGAATAGAACAGCCGAAACATTCTAGACTTTTGTATTCACATGCTTTTAAAATGATTTTAGATACCAGCTAATTTCTGTCTCCACGTGTCAGGTGTTGAGGTTGGGAAGAAGTCTAGCACATTCCCAGTCCAACTCCATCTCAAAGCCACCGTCAGTTTATAAAATTTAATTGACCCCATGTTCGTTGACTATCCAAACAAAAGCAAACATTTTCCAAACATGACTGACTCCATCTAGTCATAATCTTCCTCTGTGACTTTCTGCTTTAATGGCACATTAAATCCAAAAGCGTGGTACATTTTTAGCTTCTCTGTGGTGTGCAGTGGTTTGGGCTGAAGCTGTCTGAACCAGAGGGAGGGGGGTTGGTTGTAACAGGAAGGGAGGAGCTGTGAGCGCTAAAACTCATGAAAGAGAGGCTCCGTCATCTGGGAGCTTTAATGACAGAGCGTGCTGCCTTGTTTTGACTGAGAAGCTCTTTGAATATGCATGACAAAAGCACCTTCTGGGACCAGGCAAAGGCATAGAGTCCAGACCGTCCTGACAAACTCTGCATGACTTAAAACACCTCCATCGTGTCATCGTGACAGCTGATGAGCCTTCTATCACAGCAGTGGAAATCATCTGCTTTTGGACAGTGCATTTATCTAGGTACATCTGAGAGAAAATTGGTTAATAAGATGTGTCGTAAAATTAGACGGTGTTCTAAAAAATAGCATCAGGGAGGCTGTTGTATACAAAAAGTTTATGCCATATTTGAATTGTAATAACTTTTTTTTCACAGGGTCTGCCCCCTGCTTGTCCCTGCTATATCATTCCACTGTATGGTGTCTTGTATTCTATTACATGTGTGAAAGTGCAATGTCTCATTCATAAAAAATATACAAATTGGTTTCAAAGCCAGACAACCTTTGAATTTTGTCTTTGTCTACCTTCTATTATATGAGTTTTATTGCTAAACTTCCCTTATTCTTTGAATAGTTGCATCTACACTAAAGTTGCTTTATAACTTGGCACCATGCTTGTTTCCGTGGAGACAGATACTAACATTCAAAGCTTTTTGAATCATCAAACAAAAAGCAGATTGTCACCAAAAAGCTATATACTGCAAATTTAAAGTTAACTGAATGGAATTTACACCAGTAAATTGGAATCAGCAAAATTAGTAAACAAAGAAATGCCTCTTACTGTTTCATTAGCCAAACAATTTTCATTACATTTCAAACAAAATGCCAACTCAGATACAAATGCAACATTTTTTTAAATGCTAATTGTTTAAACTTTATGCCAAAATATGCTTGAATTGCATTACAATCAAGTCTAGACAATCTAAATGGTAGTATATTCTTTTGAACGTGAATTAAATTTATAAAGTTGAAGATTTGACGGAATATGTACAAAATTCCAATATATTCTTTTGCATTGAAATAAAATAACTTTACACGATAATTCAGTGCTACAACAAACCAGCCCAGTCTGTCCAAGTTATAATAACGATGATGGTGTGGAACTCTGAGGTATGAGTGGGGGTGCAGCCGTTGTGGTTTGGGTGACAGAAAAGCCTGTGGTCACTTTGACAAAGACATAAAAGTATTGGGAGTGGTCTTACCTATTTGGGCGTTGGTCAGACAAAAGCAGGAGAGGCCGCAGCACATGAAAGAGACACAAAAAAGACAACATTAGAGAGACAGGCTACCAGATCTGAAGTAATGTAAACATCTGTGTGGCATACAATACGTAGTAATGTAAACACTGTAGTTGTGGGGATTACAATAAGTGCTGTCTAGACTGAGGCACCCTTCAGTTTTATGGGGGTTTGAAGCTGCTTCCATAATGCGCACACTTTTGTAGCGTCAGTTTGCATTGAAGCATAATGGCACCAAGAGAAACATCATCTATCCATCTTCATATGTCAAGGTAGAGAGATCTATACATGCAATCAGACGCTTCCTGCTAGCGTTTTCAGTTCTGGAGCACAGCAAAATTACATCAAGGCCTCCGAGTTTAGGCCTGCGACTCGATAAGAATTGATTTCTGCTCTGGATGGCTGGCTTTATGTTTCTGGACTTGGTCAGTGTCTCCAAAGACTTCAGATATTTATGGATGCATTGGGAATATAGCGATGGACAGAAATGAAATAAAAGCAAAACTGTTTGTTTTTTTTAAGATGTTAGGGAGAATTTGCTTTGAAGTTATTCAGCTTTAGAGACACATTGGCGTCATGACATAATTTATACTGAATGTATTTCTATGCCATATATTTTCTACCACATATAAAACAGACACATAAATCAGACTTTTATGCAAAGTCTGATTTATATCAATGAGCTTTTTGCCATTCACTCAGATGACATTTCCGGAGCTATGACATCTTGCTAGCAGGAAAATAAAGATTCCTCAAACATGAATTTGAATGGACAAATACAACATGGTTAAAGACTCTAAAAGTGGTTTTACATGCGTCTTCTCTTCCATAAGCTACCACTTTATTCTCACAATAAATCTATTATATCAGAAAAGTGTACCTTTTGATAAAAGTTTTGTCTTTTTTCATATTTTCACAAACACACTGGGCTCAGTGGAGAGACTGTGCTGACCCGGAATATGAATGAGCAATGTTCTTTCAAAACCATATACGCCAGACATCTGATAAGACTACAAAGCAGGAGGTTTGGACAAGAGCTCACAGTAACAAGTTAGTATCCACAAACAGCTAGAGAAAAGCACAAAAGTCATTACATTGGATTATTTCTAATACAAACACCAACCTTTTAACCAAACTTAGACATTCTTTACTTTCGTTTTAAATGCTATGCTGTGTTTTTTCTTTATAATAGTAAAAGCAGGAGAAAAACATGACCTCCGCACACTACCTTCATCTAATTATGAAAGTTATTAAACATTTTATCTTTTGTCTGTGGCTTTTTTAGAAAAAAAAAAAGTGAGTCATTGTATGACTCTTTGGGCTGAAAGCTGATTGGCTGTTCAGGATGTAGTTTTTTCAGTTGAAAAAGTTGTTCTAAAAATGCTGTAATATTGAATTTCATTTCATAATTTTTGTTTATAGTATCTGCATTGTCACCCTCTAAAGTAGGTCTTGCAAACACTTACTAAACTTTACAGTCTTGGACAGTCTAATTTTAAGGCTGAGTAATTATAGCTTTACGCAAAACGTGTCAAAATTTGATTTTTCCTGAAAATTTTCAGTCAAATCAATTTTACTCAAGAAAAATAAATAAGACATCCAAAATGCCCTCTGCAAAAACATTTGAATAATTGGTCAATCCAGGTGTGAGCTATACTTTAAAGCAGAAATAAGCAACTTCAGAGGAAGTGCTCCCCCTACAGCTCTTTTATGTAGTTAAACTAGCCGACAGAATTTTAACTCAACATCATTTATTTATTTTCTTATTTTAACGTAACCTTAAATTGAAATAAGGTAGCAGAAACACACAAACACAAAAAAATCAAAGAGTCAGGGTTTCTCAGGGTGGAAATTCAGGTCGACAATGTCTCTCGAAGTGAGGGTGCTACCCTATTTCGTACTGGAGAGCTGAGAGAGTCGACAGAGGCTTCAAACAGCCCAAAATACATGTGTAACTATCCTCAGAGAGACTTACAAGGATATTTAACAAGGTAAAAATGTTACTTAGTTCTGCTGTAATAGATGATATCTCAAACCCCGTAAAGAGTGATTTAAAAGATGAAAAACTTGTGATACTTTTTTTTTACATTAAATGAGTAAACTACAGCAAAATTTTCAAGACCAACAACTTACAAAAATCTAAATTCAAAACTCATAAAAGTCTCTATGCACCCAAACACATTGTAACAAGTAGCTCTCAGATTATCAGAGTGTCGGGAGGCTGATGTACAGATATGCTGCAGCAGGAATACAACTGTAGTCAAAACAAGTCCATTCTGCTTGGGGGCTGGTTCCTTTGCGTATAGTGTGACTTACGAGCCAGCAGCAGGTGAATACATCAGGTTTGAAGATTTTCTCAGACACACGAACCAGGAAATCTACATTCAACCTGGCACCATGATAAAAGTACAAGACTATTAGACTAAGAAAGGGTCTCTCAGGGCTTTAAGAGATGAACGAGCGTGGCGGAAAAAAGGAAATACGTAAAAATCAGATCAGAATGGTCGTGGTGGAAATGTCTATATCAGGGTTTTTTAGATGTAGCGGAACGGATGTGTCCATTTGTGAGGATTTAGGAAAGGAACTTTGTATAAATCTTACTGGTAGATGGTATAATTTCAACATTTTTAGCAAGAATAACAAAAACAATGTAACAGAGCTTAGCAAAGCAAATTAAAACTAAAATTCTCTTTGCACAAGTAGCTATATTTTTTGACCAACTGTGCTAATCTGTTCATCACTGTCTATAATGATGGCAAGGTTAGGGTCCATGTCCAAGAGGTGTTGTGTTAATTAAAGAAAACTAAATTAAAGTGTTTTCCTCGTTTCAACTTATATACAATATAAGAGGCCCAACCATACTTTCATAATCAAGGAGTGTAAGCGGGGCCTTTGCTGTTTTTTGAAACTGGAAAGATAAGCAATCACTCATCCATGTAGAAATGTGGGTGTTGTGTTTTCTATATATTAGGAAATGTGGTATAAGGTAAACAGGATTGGACTAAGAAATGAACCTTGGGACCCCCACAGTACTGAGGAGCAGAGGTGAAGTCCTCCTGCCTGACAGAAAAGAATATAAAAATAAGACAATCTTCTTGGTGAAAAGTACGTGATTTGAACAAGTTGTGTGGTTGAGTTTGTAAAAAGCAGCTTCTATGTTTAAAAGAATCTACAAGCTCCTAGAGTTAGTTATTGGATTGGGAACCTTTAAAAGTGCTAACTCACACTTATGCAGGGCCCTCTGTTTTTTTCCTGAAACAGGCTAAAGCTGTGCCCTGTATTTCATAATGTTTGATAAAGATCCTGGAAATTTAGAAATGAAACCCTTGTTTTTAAGAAGAGGCTCTATGACAACGAGTTTACAAAAAGATGCCATATGGACCAAGGCTCAGGCTTCTTAAGGGGTGACTGGAGGCAAGCTGTGGTTTTCCATTTTTCAGTTGTAAACATGCATCTTGTCCTTTATGAATGCTAACAAGGCGTTTATGCAGGTTTGAGTAAGTCAAAATTAATGCATTTTTAAAACTAATTTTCAAGATTTTCAATTACAAATACAATGTCAAAACAAGACTTTTTCATGTTGATCATCTGTATCTTTTTAATGCCCTGCGGGAGTTCTGGTTAAAGAAGAAATGTAATTTTGTGGCAACTGTTGTCAACTAACGCTGGGCATACACTGCGGTCCACATGTCAAGTCACGCTGATTTGCGTGGATTCTCGCAAGAATGCTTAAACAATGACCTGAAAGCTCCGGGAAAAAGAGACTTTTTACGGACTCTTTCCGCAGACTTGCACTGCTCTCACACCTGCACCCACACTGCTCTGAGGTCTGTGTACCCGGGCACACTGGTTTCTAAGTCTATGGGACCCACAAAGAACTGTAAAGGGGAGAGCTGCAGATGTGTTTTTGAAAAAGTTGTCAAAGAAAAAAAACAACATGATAATCAAGTTGTGACAACTATTAGGTCCCATTTCACCTACAACTGTAAAGTAGTTGTCAGCTCCATGTGCAAAGTAGATGTCAAAATGCTGAGTCAGGCGGATCAAAATGATAAGGCTCCCAGATTTAACAGTACAGCCATATATTACACAATCCTAAGTAATGGTCTGCGCGCCGTGAGAGGAATAGCCAAGTCGGGCCCTTACGTTCTGAGGCCGTAATCAAGTTCCTGGGCAATCTTCATTACACGCAGAGCACTCAGCGTTATTGAGATTCAGGCCTGCGCTGGCTGCTGGCGTTCAGAAAGGATTTATTGATTGCACTTAATTCAATAAGCATGCAGCAGGGTCCAATGCAACAATTTCATTAGACTTTTTTGTACAGTGAGAAGGCGGCTGAGGAGGAGGCTGGCAGCTTTGTGTAACTGGATAAGGACAATGGGACACAGCTGACTAATGCAAACTTGAACCACAGGAACCCTTGGGACACAAGATTTGCTGCTGCTGATTTACTGACAGGGAGTTGAGAAGCGGTCATTGCACGTCACTAACACCAATCATTCAACATATAGACCAACTTAGCATGGACGGATGTTATATTTTTTGTGTTGATGAACTTTCTGGATAATTAACAAAGTTTTTACCCATAGAGTAAACTGTGAAAACGCTTGCATTCATTATGCTGAAATTAGGTGGCATTTCTAATGATTAACCAGTCTTGCCAGTCTACAATGAATACCACTGTTGAAAACAGGGGAGTTGAGTAATTATAGAAAGGTATCTTTAAAGGATTAAATATAACTTCATAAGAAATTGTTCTCAATCGACGTACCTGTATCAATAAAATAAATCAACATCAAACATAACAAAATCAAACAATAGATACTTTAGGTGGGAGAAAAGATCCTAGTTTCTACACCCAAGTTAAACATTTACAAAGACGTCCTACTCTGCTTCCCAAGAAACAAATGATCGTGTACACTTTCCAGAAAATGATTTCAGATGGAAAAGAAACTGGAATGTGTCCTGGAGCCAGTTTAGCTTGGTTAATTTAGTTTATTTTACAAGAATTGTGTGAACTATTAATCACAGAAAACATCGAAGACAAGTGTTGTACCAGACTTCAGCTCTCATTTCTCCACTGCATGAAGAAATGTATACACAGCTGAACATAAAGCCGTTGTACAGTGTATGTCTCGATCTGAACTGTTTGACAGTGAAGAGTCTTCACTCAGAGTGAACCATTAGCTTGGTGACCCGCCCTTACACCCTGAGCCCCTACACTGACCCCGCACTCACCAGGTCAGGATCATAAATACTCCACACTGCTCTATACAGGCTACTCCCATTCACCCCTGACACCTGAGCATACAGAGTGAAGAATAAAGAGCCGACACGTTCAGAAAGTACAATACATCACGTCTTATAGGATCATTTATGAGGAAAGTGTCTGAGCCTGATGTGTTCAAATAAAAGTAAAGTTATAGCTATGGAAATCTTGAATCTTCATCTTATATGATTAGGGCTGTAGTTCTTGAGGTGTTTAGTCAACTAATTCTTTTATTAAGATAAGGATTTGTATTCAACAGTAACAGAATCATTGGTCTGAACTGCCTTTTTATATAAACACACTGTTTCCTCTTAATTTTCTGTTTAAACTATAGTTCTTGCATGAACTACAGAATATTATTAGTCTTTTTGAGTAAGATTTCTTGTAGAGTTGTCACAATACTAACATTTCCAACCCGATTTTGATACAAAGGAATTAACTTGATTCTCGATACCACAATGAGAATTAGAATGTTCTTTCAAGAAAGTTACATTTTTTTACAACTGACTCACAATTTCAACACAAAATCCAAGTATATAATAAAACATTAAAGTTTCAAACCAGTTCTGATGAAACTCTTTTCAGGAATTTAAATTTTTTATTTATTTATTTTTTTCTTTGCAGAAAATATCAGATTTGGTTCGAATTTTGTCCCTTTAATGTTATCTGTATTTGTTCAGTTTTAGCTTAGATTTGTAATATTTTGGACAACTCTACTTTTAGCTTCAGAGCCTTTTCCACGCCCACTTTTTAGTTGATTAATCGGTCGATTCTTTGGTCGACTACAGCCCTAATATGATGATACATAAATAGACAATGCCATGATTCACGAATTAATAAAATCTATTTGAACAATATAAGCATCTCTGGGAGTTATTCTCAAATATACAATAAGCAGCAAACAACGATTTACTCAAATTAACCACATAGTACAATTTCCAAGCAAACTCAGACACTGACACTTCAATGTCAAAATCCTCTTATCTCTGAACAAATAGGTCCTTGGTCAGCAATAATCCAGCTATATTCAGAAAAATCATTAGGACCATAGCAGTGTCCTTATTAATGCACACATTACTGCAATACTGACTGCAGATGCGTGGATCCCATCAGCGCTAATGGAAAAGTATGTTGTAAAATCTTCATTCTAGCCATTTCCCATCATTTTCTGTGCATTCCTCCGCTCCCCTCTCTTATTCATCAGCTCTGATTGGGCTGCCAGCCGTTTATTGACCTGCTCTTGACACTCTCTGAAGACAGATTCTCAGAGTGGACTGAAAGAAGGAGCAGTGGGTAGGTTTTATGCAGATGGACGGACTCGAAGCACACATGGACACAGTGCATATGTATGATTAGTTTGTACAAGAGCTTTAAGACTTCTTGTCCTTCTGAGATATAAAAGTGCAGAAGTGCTGTGTTATTTGGTTAGTGTATAAGAAAGCTTGTTTTACTAAGCTGCAGTGAGAATTCCACAGCCTCCATAGATCTTCGGCCAACCAGCAAGGAGCAGCTTATTGAAAAAACAATAATCATGCTTATTTAATATCATAATAGAAATCAAAACTATTCCAGAAAATATTTGCTAAGAGATAAGGCAGAGCACGCAGAAAGAACAAATGAAATAACTTCTCTCTTAGCAAATATTTTCTGGAATAACCGTCTCACCAAAGTAGAATATTACACTATCTGGAAGTCATTTTTTCCACTCAAGGAAACAAGGGTACTTATGAACACGCTAATGAGGTAATGTTAATAATCCTCATTACTTGATTAAACAATTGAAATGTATAATTGATTAATTGCACAGCCCTACCTACAGCACAGTCGATGACCCTTCAGATGGCTACATTTAAAATGCCCTTATTTCTTCTATTCAACATCTCTTCTTCTTATGGTGCAGAATATTTTGTTGGGGTTTCGTGTACAAACATATTCTGAAAATAAGATGATTTGATAAAGTGAGTCTGACAGAATATTCTCGACTTTTGTCATAGTGAAGAGGACTGGACACACGGGATAAATGATTTTATTAAACACTTTAGAATTGAATATGAACAAATAACAATAAGGAAAGACAATATTTATCAAGGCTGAGTAGCTATTTCATTAACACCCAACAATAAATCTTCCTTAAAATAAAAATGCGTGATACCACATGTGCTCAACTTTTTGAACATTTTAGTCATCTTTTCCTGATTGTAATAGTTTCCGCGATGTGTTTCTAAGGCATACGGGAAGATTTCAGTCCAGAAACTTGTGAGATGCACTGAATCAAGTCAAATCTTATAATAACAAAATCAATACCTGTTGCAGTTACTTAGCAAGAACAAAATACTGATTTAATACTGACTTCAAGTGAACAAGAACAGCAGCATAACAGATTAGAAGGATTAGACAAGGGCATCATTTGAGTTTAAAAAAAAAGTTACGAAAAACAAACAAAAAAAAATATTACAAATAAAATTATCTATTAGCAAACTTACAGTAATGTCTCCGAGCAAAACGAGCCAGTGCATCTCATTACGTCTAAGTGGCCAGGAAATGGTGCAGCACAGTCTAATTGATTAGGATTTATGCAGATGTAAATTTAGTAAGCAGCTTTATTGTTATATTTAGTACATTAGCGAGCACTGTACGCTGACATCAGAGCCAATGCATTGAAATAGTAGTCACCGCCGTCCGAGATAAATCAGTGTTTAAAACCAGCCGACTAATTGCATCAAATCAATAGAGCTGATTCATTTTGCAAAGCTTACTGTAAGTGCTGCAGGAGAGCAATGAGCCGAAACTTTATAAACATTTATGTGTGGTGGGTTAGAGACTGGGAATAGGCAATATAAGCAAATGTTTTGAAGAAATTAAAGATGAAAAAGCAAGAAGGAACTTTCTGAAGAAGCAGATCCTTGTATTTACCTGAAAGACAATACGAAAATGAACAATCTAGAATTGTGAAACTTGAAGTTAAGAATTAATTCTACATTTGTGTGAAATTGTGCTGACATTTAACCCCAGCGCAGTAAGCCCTGTGTTTCTCGTGCAGGCATGCAGTGGCAGATGACTTTTCCCTGTGTCTAAATGATGGGCTATAAAACAAACAGAAGGGAAACTTCTCTGTGTGTCTGTGATTACTTTTAAGAGGTGCATTAAGAGTTCTGCAGCCTGTGTGCAACTACTGGATAATGTGGAGATATCCAGCATCTCATGATAGTGTCTCAGTTACAGTGACAAGAAACATCACAACTACAGTTATTCACGATGACTGAGAGTAACACTTTCACCAAACTCGTAGAAAATTGTTTTCCACGGAAAACTACATTAAAGCTGCAAATATTGGATATAATATCTTATTTTTCAAGCAAGTTTTGAGTTTGTGATTTATACATTAAATTAAATTTGCGGCTGTGTAATTGATTGGATTTCAATTTCAATTATGATTATTGCTGTAATTGTTTACAAAAATAGTGCAATCGCGTAATTGTGACTCGTAAGTGTGTTCATATACAGTATTTTGTTGTTGGAAAAGTAGCTCCCAGACAGTGTCTTCACAATTGTAGTAAACATTTACAGCAGTCTATTTCTGTAAGGTATGCCCCTTATTTCATTTTATCTCTTCACTTTCTGTATGTAAGGGGCACCAAAGCTCTGCCCTCTGTCTAAGCAAGTAATTGTTTAAATAATCGTGATTTCAATGATGTTTTTAACAACTGTGAGTATCATTTTCATCAAATTCGAGCAGCTCGAATTCAATATGTTCAGAATTTAGAAAGTTCATGTCCAAGATATCTGATTAAAAGACTGGACTCAACTTTAAAAACTGCAACTTTTACAAAGACAAAATGTGAATTTGACAAAATCAATTCATAGAAAACAATGAAGGCCTTTTATGAGCTGAAACTGAGCTAACTAACTACATAATAAACTACTGGATTCTTATTCCTGGCGACACAAAAGTTTATTGGGATCCAGCTGGTTTTTGATTATGATACATGTTCCATCATCATTATGTTTGCCTTTATTTTCTACGCTTGAAAGTGTATAATTGCGCCAGACCTACAAGCTGAGTAAAGAAGCTGAAAAGTTGAGAAATGTCACTTGTAAACTTCTATAGCTCTTTCTGTGCTGCAGCGTGACAGCGGTGAGTCAGCCCAAGCCCACGGAGGATTTATGGAGGTAAAAGTGGTGTAAGGTGGCCCTCTCTCTCTGACATGCTCTGACTGAGGCGACTCAAGCATGACTGGGAAAATATGGGGCCTCGCTTCACCAATACATCCGGGACAACACACAGAGTCACACCAATGCGCTGCGCTGTGTGGTCCATTTATTATGACACCACAACACATTAGGCAAGTGACAGCCAGTGTTTTTATTTGCACTGACACGCAGCAGGTGAGAGGACTGCGGAGCTAGGATCAGGAGGACTTTGCACTATTCTTTGTTTGAGGATGTGGAGAGGACACATGGTCAACTTGACTCGTGTGGGTTATGCATGAGGGTAGCAATTCAATAATGTATCAATCAACTTGTTAAACTTAAAAATCACACCAAAAGTATTTTAGCTTGACTGTTCTCAGGTTGAACTAGGTTATCATCTGTACACTAAGCAAAATACACCAGACAAAGGTTACATGGGGCACCTCCAATTTGTCCTCAGCTCTAATCCAATTTTATGACAGACACGTTGTATTAAGTTTGACCACGTGAGATTACTTTATTGACATTTCAGTAAGATCTGAAGCCGATCTAATAAAGAAAACAGACCTAGAACTAGGGCTGTGCGATATTGACAAAATAAATATCTCGATATTTTTAGAGCATTTCTCGATGGCGATATTTGGACGATATTTTCTCAGTCCAACAGAAATGTGTTAAAACGTGTATTCAAACTTTTTAGTTTATGTAAATTGGCTGCGTTCACTTTGTAGAATTTGATAACTCATTCACTTTTTGTATTACAACTAATTTTAGCTACTTGATCCTAATTTCTATTAAATATTATTAGCCTACAGCCTGTCCAAGCTGTGGCCCCTTTCACAAATTTCTTTGGCCTCAGACTTCTTGCTAGATCGACCCAAATTACAAAAAGTACAGTATTTAATGTCAAATTTGAGTAATTCTTCTATAATGGTCAAAATAACAAACATTTTGATGTTATACAAACTTAAATGATTGTGTAATGCCTTATTATAAATGTGTTGGTGCATTAAATTTAGACCAAATGCAAAATTTTGAATGATTCACTTCAGAGTTGTGTTTATACAGCCTTCAAATTTCCAAATTTAGGTCACTGTAAAAAAAACTTTGGACACCCTGGCGCACAGTATATAATGTGCCCTTTTGTGCCCTTAGTTGAAAGTTTGCAGCATCACTTTTTCAAATGTGTATTTTTACTTAGCTTTTTTTGGTCGCGGTTTTCTATCCGCGATATACTCGATATTGAATTTTTTAATATCTTGAAAGCAACATTCACGATATTATCTAAAATTCGATATATTGCACAGCTCTACCTAGAACATGTTTTCTAAAAGTCTAAACTGTTTAAAACAATGCCACGGCTGAATTAAAAGCAATACATCTTATGACATAACAGATTTAAAATATGTATATTCTACTCTGTCAGTAATGTTAAAGCTGGGGTAGTTAACTTTTTTAGTTGTAAATAAATAAACTTTGTGTTCTCCACTAAAAAGTATAGGATAAATGCAGCACTTTGTGAAAAATGAGACCACTGAGTTCCGTCTGAACTGAATAATAAAGAATTTTAGTTCTAATCAGGAGCCAAAAGCAGTGCTCTGATTGGCTGAGCTTGGGTGGTCCTCTCTAGTTTCACTTTGTTATGTGTAAAAAGAAGGTTTTAGGTCAAATTGCAACCAAAAATTAATACATATTAATATTAACAATGTGTTAAAGGATTTATGAGAGGAAGTTGCCAGATTTAAAACTTTAATCGCGTTAGCAGTGGGTAAATCAGCTACCCCACCTTTAGTTTCGGATATAGGGTTGGATCACAATTTTTGAAGCATCTTGACACGTAACTGAATAGTACTGTTACGAAAGGAAAAAGTGTCTTTGCTTAAGCTTACATTTGTATTCAAAAGAATATTTGTGAATCAAAAAAATTGCAGATACTTAAAAAAATAGCAGCTTCCATAGTCCAAAATGTTCAGCCCAGTCTCCGGAAAAAACATAGATATACAATGAAATGTGAAAGCGTATGATAAGCACATTTTCACGCTTTTTTACGTCAATGTTACAAAAAGCCAAAACGTAAAATAACCGCGAATTTTGGTTAAAGCCGTGTGCCGACATTTTCTTTGGGTTTAACAAATAAATCTTAACCAACCCCAAGCCCCAGCCCTAAACTTACATATTTTACTAACTTGAAGCCTAAACTTACCCAGGTTTACAATTAAGCAAGCCAACACCAGAATTATTGAAATATGACAAGGATGACATGATCTAAACTAAAGTAATTGGTCCTCAGTTAGTAAATTTCATGTTCCTAAATCAAATCTGTAATTTTCAATTGGTTCAAATTTGCAGAATATCCCTAGATTCTTTCTCAGTCACTGCTGCAGCTCTATAGCTCTTGGGCCAAAAAAGACACACACACAAAAAAAAAGATTGTACTTGATTAACTTGTACTGCTGCTGCTACCAAGCTCCCTCTACATTCTACACTATGTCACACGGTTCCCACAACTGTCATGCTGTCTGGGCCTATTACCTGAACCCACCACTCCGCCCCTCAGCACCACATCAAGGCTTTGACCTCTGACCCCCGGCAGTCAGAACATGCACGGCTCTGTGATCCTGCCTCTTTCACTTCTTTCACTTCCTTTTTTTAGTGCGTGGGACAAATCATTCTTATGCAGGGGCTGGTGGAGTGACATTTTCAGTGAAAATCAAATTCTTCAGCTGGGTTCTATATTATTTAACTAGTGTTCAAATATGTATGGGACTTACAGCGAGCCGCACACTGACACTATGAGAGAGTGGTTGACAACATGGTTGTCCAGAGGTGGGTCAAGTAGTCAAAAAATACACCCAATATTAAAGTTCAGTCTACATCTAAGAGTTTGTTATCTAAAATCCAAAAAGTGTCTTTATTTATGTTTGTTTTTAGCAGTGTACTAGCTGTTAGCATACGGACACATCTCAACTCTCTTTATTTTCATAATGTTGTAAAAAAAAAAATTCATTGTGAAGAATTATGAGGTTCAGGAGGATGTATAGGTGAGCAAAATAAAAAAAACTTTTTTAATCGAATAGTTCTGTTTGCTTACTGTTTGTTTGCTTTTTCAACTCAAAAATTCAAAGTGCTGCACAGAACACAAAGTTTGTCTGTTTATAGTTTGTTTCGTGCATACAGTATATACAAAAGGAACATAAAAACGCATACAGTAATGATAATTATATACAATAGTATAGGCAAAAGTGTGGGACTAGTGTTTCCTTCACATTAAGTAACAAGGAAAAATATCCAGTAAAAGGCCTTCAGATAATGGGTTTAGTACAGTTAGGCATTCTAAAGCAAACCGAAGACGCAAAAACACAAACTGCAGTAAGGACTGACACCAACAACGGTAAAGACACAGATACTAACAATTCTAATTTCCTTACCAACAACTACAAACCAACATCGACAGGAGACTCAAGATAATGTCACATTTGAGATAGTTTCACATTGTAGTCTGACCAGACCTTTTATTCATATTAGGGATGGGTGATAAGACGATTATATCGTCTATCGTGAAAGTAAAACATTTCTACGATAGCACTTCACTATCGTCTGTAAAAAATATATCCTCCTAGAACGTGCAAAGTTTTTAATCAATGCTGCAGCAAACAATCTCGCTCTGTTATATGCATATTCTCGATCATTTGACAAATATTCAACCACTATTTGTTTTCATAGTAGATTTTTTTAATAATTGACAAGTCCACAAAAGCAGAAAAAACTTGGCATCGCAGTTTTAAAAGTTACGCAGTGTCCCTGAACGCATCCTCACGCCACCAACACGTGCATATGAAAACAGACATGGCTCAGACGGCGCGCTCTAATAAAGAGATGAAGAGGACTTTTTTAACACCGTGGACTTGGATGGAGGACGTGGACAGAGCAGGACGTGTGGAGCGGTGTTTGTGGGCCTCGTGGAGCTGGAATCAGGACTTGGACAAAGTTGTGCGTCGTCATGAAGCACCTGCGATAACAACTTTGGATGTAGGCTACTGTTTCTGTTTGGATGTTTTCTTTTCTTCGTGTCCGTGATGGACAGAAGAGGATTCACTTGAACTGGACAGAGGTGAGCGAACTAACTTTATAAACTGTCAAATTATGGAGAAGAGCTTTCTTTGTACTGATCCCATCACGCGTCCGTGCATAATAGCTACTTGGATACAGGCTACTTTCTCTCATCTATTTGGTACAACTTTAGTGACAAAGAAGAGGCAGAAATCACTTGTTACCGTAGATGTGCAAAAATTTTGCTTAATAAGGTGTTTGGCTCTCAGTTTTTGTCCTACGTATCAGCCGTTTGAACTTATAGCTAATAGTGTTGGCTATGTTTTAAATGTGAACTTAAAACAGCGGAGAGCCTTATCAATATCAGTTCAAATAGTGTTTGTAGTGTCAGTGGGTTTAATCCTGTTGTGATCTAAACTTTATGGTTAGCTTGCTTGCGTGCTTGGATGTCTATATGTGCTTTTGTTCGTGTGGTTTGACGCACGCAGACATGGTGCCGCGTGCGTCTCAAGAAAGTCTTTTTCTAAATGTGTATTTGTGCAGTATAGTCGACAATATAAATCTCTACCACTTTTACCGTCACAAGTTTACACATTTACCCTGGGTTGTGTATCTTAAAATTGTCAATAAAGCAAAAAGAGGTAGGGTGGCGCGGGGGTGCGGAGGAGTGAGGAAAGAGCGAGGCTTTGACAAAGTACAAAGGTTTTTTACATTAAAATTCACAAACCTAGCAATGTTCTATAGCGAAAGAGCATTATTGTATCTATAATACACACCGTGTGTGTGCGTGTGTGTGTGAAATTACCAGAAAAATACGACTAAAGCTCAATTTTGAGCCGTTTTTGCCTTAATTAGTGGGCAGACGATAATATCGTCTATCACGATACTATATTAAGACGAATTCATATAGCTAACAACTTAAAATTTGTGAATACTTTGGCGCTGCTTTTGTTCAAAATCCAGAACATTCCATACTGTCACACCACAGACAGTCACATAAAAACTTCTACAAGTAGTTCATACATTAGGAAGTGAGAAATAACATGACCTCTCAAATATAACTTGTCTCTGTCAGTGTAAAGAATGATTATATATTACTTGGTAACAAACTATTAGCTTTGGATAACAAAACTGTTGTATAAAAATGTTCAAGGTCAGGGGATTTTAGAATTTTTTGACTTAATGAACAAATTGTTAGTGTGATCTAAAAAGCCTATTGCCTTTCTTTTTTCCCAAGCTCCAATCAACTCTGCAACTGCAACATACCAAAGAGGGCGTCCCAGCAGTAATTTAGACATATCAAAGACGAGTGAGCTTCTCTGTAACATCACTGGAGCCGTGAGAGAACATGTTTGTCATTATTACAGTTATACAGTGTACGTAAAGAACAAGACAGAGCTGGCATCTCTGAAAGTGTATGTAGAATATGGCCCGCGGCTCACAGCTGCACACTTTGAGTTCATTCAGGAAACGAACAAATAAACACAAGAGGAGGAGTGACGACCTGCAGAGAAATGCATTTCATTTGATATGTCTCACTGTTGTCTGGGAAAATATTTTAGTGTGAAGTATGATAAGGACGGTAAAGAAGCACTCGTGGTGAGACAACACATAGGGAGGCATTTTTGCAGAAATCTAGTCTGAACAAGATATATTCCGATGAAAAAATCAATGACTTTTTATGCACTTGTTTGTTCATTTGTGTAACACAAACTATTTTTTCACAGTTTTTTCTTTAATGTGTGTCAAAGTACAATTATAAAATTCAACATTTAATAAAGTACTTTTTGCTGGCGCCAGAGGCTTGGCATGGAGGGTGGATCATTTTCTATGATTAGAATCTTATTGAAATAATAGGCCTACCTAATTATTGTCTTATTGTGCAAGTGTTGTAAAATCAAGGTGAAGGCATCAAACAAAGTCTGAAATTACAAAACAAAAATTTTTCTTTATTGAAAATAGCTCATTTATGCTGAATCTAATTCTGACCCTTTGACAGAGACAAGTTGGGATTGTAGTTAATGCATTAACTTTGGCTCGCAAACTACAGCAACACGAGTCCTGACAAAGCAAACCACAGAGCAAAGTGATTACAAGCAGCGCTAATATCATGTTCTTCCACCTGTGTTTCATCGCAGTTTTATAAGTGTCTTTTCTTTGGTGTGTTTTGCATTAGAGTAGACAGTCAAACACCTATTTCTATTGAAATGTGGTTGAAAAATGGTAGGTAGGTAGGTAGGTGAATCCTGGGGTGATTCAAAATACACCTTTATGCCTATACTCTCCAAAACTCGGTGATTCAATCTTTATGGAACTGTATACAAGCATAACAACCCTTTTAGCCTCCCTTCATTGGCTCTCAGTAAATGGCCTTGCTCCTGTCTACCTTGCTGACCTGATCCATGGCGCAGCGATTAGCGCTTTGGCCTCATCGCAAGAAGGTCCTGGGTTCGACTCCTTGGCCGCCCCGGGGCCTTTCTGGACTTTGCATGTTCTCTCCGTGTCTGCGTAGGTTTCCTCCGGGTACTCCGGTTTCCTCCTCCTAAAAACATGTCCAATGTGCCTCCCCACTCCCCTCCCCAGGACTACAGATGGAAATTAGCTGTAAAAGCTAGAATCTGGTACAAGCATCTCTGCCTTTGGGCTTATGTAAATGTACATTGTCCTTAATAAACATTACCTTACCTTTCTCTGTGCTTGCTCCACGACTGTGGAACTAGTTGTCATTAGAAATTAAACTTAAAACACATAAAAAAGTAATTCAAAAATATTTCCAGTTCAAAAAGTAGATTTAAAAAATCTCTTAGTTTTCTCTCTTAGTGAGTTACAGTATATTCGCACTTTGAAGATAGTCGATTAATACATTTATTTAAATGATAAAAATATGGAATGGAATCATTGGTCTAATCAGCCTTTTTAGATGTTCAAAAAGTTGTCTTTTTGAACACAGTTTGGGTAAAATACGTACATGGTTATTTAGTCACAATTAAATAAATCATTTTTGTCCAGCTGCCTCGCTGAACAAAATGCCGATGGCGCATATTGGCCATCAACCATTCACACACACCAGATCCATACAAGGCAATGCATAATTTGAAATATATAGCGTAAACAAATTAGATGACCTTCCTGACGCCTCCTTCTTACAACAGATAATAGAAACGGCCAAACCTTTGCACTTAATCTTCAATGAACATACACGTACAACCTCCTTTTACTTCCTGTCCTCTGAACAGTCAGCCAAAATAAATTCATTGGTTCTGCATTTGCACAAGTACAAATGACAGTGGCCTGGCTGCACAGCAATGAATCAGAGCATAGCAGTGATGTCTGAGGGAATGTGTTGAGAGTCCGGGCTGCCTGCAGGGCTCACAGCGGCGCACGGTGAAGGAGGGAGAAAGGCCACTATTGTTGTATAGGAGTGGGCACTCACACAGGTATTCTGCACAAGAAGGACAGCATTGTGTAGATTGGCACCGAAATGACAAGGGAAGAGAGACACATGGGGGTTTAGGCAACACTCACTGCTGATTGTAGAGCTGGTTTACCGCTACTGGAAAAAACTGCACAATGCACAGACTTTTGGTGTCATGTTTATTGATCTGCTGAAAATTCCCCACTGTGATAAAGCAACACACTTATTAACTTTCATGAAAAACAGTCAGATGTCACTGGACTATACATTTTGCGTAAGAATTCTGTGTATTTTATTAGTAACAGTCTATCTTTGGGTTGGTTTTGGGATTCTATTTTTCACTCTATCATGGCAACTTCTCTTTGTATGTGCTCAATAGCTGCCCACACACTTTATTACTCTTTTGACTGTCAATTCTTGCACCGCACAAAGCCAACTTCCTGTCCCACAGCAATAACGCAATTACCAGAGTTAACATTTTCACTGCCGTTTTTACGACAACAACACAAAACCAACAAAACCTCTCTAAAAACGATCACCATTCACTCTCCGAACTCCGAGGGGCCTCTAGATATACATTTCCACCGATCCATTCTTATGCTGTCCATGGCTTCTCAGCCACTATAGAATCTGTGATCTAATTAGCAGTGAGACACAGCCATTCTTCTTCTTAATAAGTATGAGCCATACAACATACAGACATTCTCCAGGACTGCTTCATCGACTAGGAGTAAATGATGTGTCTTCGTCGATCTATAGAAAGTGCATTGAAGTTTGGATTATTCCTCCAAAGCTGAAAGTCACCCTGACAGATATGGCCAAGTGGAACGCCTCCACTATCGACAGATTTTACCTCAAAGTAAAACGACTAGAGCTTCACAAGATTGCATATTGACAGGGTGGTTTGAGAAGGTCAAAGAGCAGAGATGTTTTGAGTGCTTGATCAGGTTTATTAAGCAAGTCCTCAATCTTACATGTCCCATTTAGGCCTATGTAGTTTAGATTGTAAACAAAACTTTGGCTTGATTTCCTTGTGTGGGCGCAAAAAGCTGTCATACACTTAAAGTTGGGGCATCCCGCTAAGCAAATGTCATCCTTTCTCCCATTTGCATTATGAAAGCTGCATTTTCTGTGAAAATTTGTTGTCTGCATATAATTTCAAAACATTATAGGCTGCAAACAAAATCAAAATAACCCAAAAGTTCAAATGGAATGAATGTATGTATACAAATCACAAAGGTTGCTATAAATAAATCAAATTTTTTTTCCAAAAAAATTAACTCTGAAGATTAGTACAAGTTTCAAATACATGTGATACTTATTAGTTTATCAGTTCACTGACATTATTTAGTTGTATTGTCGATTCTCCTGATACGTATTTAAAATAAATTGCAAATCTAATTGCAATTGCAATGCTGGTTGAAAAGACTGCAATTAGAAAGAGTTTTTTTCACAAATCATGCAGCCCTGGTTTGAATCTTGATAAAAAAGTTTGATAAGCTGGTGGTGCATGTCTAATAAATATAAACTTTACTATCAATGTGCTTGTGGGAGCAAGTGACAAATTAAACACATAATGTTTTAGAAAATAACTTCCTCTTTTTGCAATATGAAAAGTAGGTACTTGCACTTTAATCTACAGGATAAAAATAATTGCAAAAAAACAAATCTCATCCTGATCATAAACAGAACATGTAAAGCAATGCTATAATGATATCAAACAAATACAATACAGCATGGATTAAGCCTTTTCTATTACTTATGAAAGTTTTGTGTCTCACCTGATCTTCTGGGAACTGTATGTAACCACCATAACTTAAAAAAAAAAAAGACTTTATCTCTTTTATTATGCAAATCATTTCAACCTTGGCAGTCAAAACAAACTAATTCCAATAAAGAGTACCTTCTCACTAATTGATTGAACTTACAAAAGCTTGGATTATTGACTTCAAAGACAGAGGACTCTAGGACCTTGTGCCCTGTCACGCTCCAAAGGTCAAACACAACTTCAAGACATTCTATCTTACTTTATTCACATCCACATTACACTCCAGCCTCTCCCAGCCCGCTTCACCCTTCTCTACATTATACAGTGCTATACTGTGCTTTGTTTCACCCCGTTTAGGAGCAGGACAGGACCACACACGTGCACAGTGGTCATGACCAGAATCCTATTGTTCACATGTTACCACGGTCAGAAAGACAGAGGCAAACCAGACAGGAGATGAACACAGTTGTCTCTGACTCCTCCTCCTTGTCTGTCCATCTTTCATGTGGTCATCAAGAGTTAGGGTTAGCTATTTGTTAAATGGACTTAAGTTTCTTTTGTTTTCTGAAAGTCAAGTACAGTGCTGAATGTGAGACACAACCAGTAAAAAAAAAAAAAAAAAAAAAAGGTAAATTGGTAAAAAAAAAAAAAAAACGTTTGTAAGATATACCGTAATTCAGGAGTGCTCACACTTTTCCAGCTCGCGATCTACTTTTAGTTGAGGCAAGGCCCAAAGATCTACCTATGTATGTATTTTTTTATCATCGATTTAAATTATAAGACTTTGTTTATTAATTAAACATCAGGTGTATAATAGGCTACAAGCACCAAATTTTACTTGAATACATTCATTAGTACAATTTAACAATTAACATGTAGGATTTTTAAACCTGTAAAATAATCTGGAAGCTAATTATTCTGTAACTATCTGTAGCTACTTATTTGAGAAATCAAAATCTAGTTGTTTTCTAGTGTTTAACCTCATTCTAACCTCGATTGTGTCTTCTAAATCTGGGTTTGGTGATCACCATGGTAACGCTCAGTGGCGGGGCTTGAGACTTTGAGAAAGTCAGCTTTGGCTCACATCAAAAACAAACTGCTTAGTGAGGGTTTGTTATGGCACTGCCTGTTTTCTCTCGCGGCTTTTCTTTGTCCCTGTTTCAAGCGCTTGTTCTCGGTGTCTCCGCTGTTGGACACGGAAAGCGTGAGCTCTGTCTGTCCGCTTTAAAGCGTGTAAGCTTTGTTTCTCAGCTGTTGCATGAGGCGCGCGCGTCGACTGTGGATGTCTGGTTTGGAGCGCTTATATTCTACGGATGTACAGACACGTGGAGCGTGTTGTGACTCTGCTTGAGTTCGGAACATTACAGAGCGTGGAGCGTGCGTGTTCCGGGACGCGCTGATCCAACTACATGCAGCTCTGCCCCAGTCCGCCTCGTCGAGGCTTCGGAGCTCGTGTGATCCGTGGCCCTGCGGTCAGATGTGGTGCTGCAGCAGAACAGGCACCGTGCCAAAAGCAGAGCAGGTGAAAACACACAGCACTTCAGAACCAAGCAGTCCCACTGAAGCTTTCATAAAAAAGACTCGCGCTTTTGTATCTCACAGTGGATCATGTGTTCAGCGCATTATTCTCTTCATTTGTACAAAAGACACTAAACTTCACATAACCAGACAGGGCTTCGCGATCGACTTCTGCCTTCGATAGCTACCGGTAGCTCGCGATCGACCTATTGAGCACCCCTGTCGTAAATACTACAGTTTGATGCAGACATATTTGTAATTCTTGCTTTATTTTGTTGATATATTACACAAATTGAATTAGAATAAAATAATAGGATTATTTGTACATCTTATTTAGGTTGTGAATATTTGATAGAAAATTTTCCATATGATACTTAACCCATCTTCAGTGTCTGTGTACACTGGGCGATTGGATCCTGGCAGTAAGTCCAGCCCATTCATTTAGCTCAAAACTCACTGCTACGTCAACTTCCTGATTCAAGCAGCTAATGAAAACTCAGGTACAATTATGGCTGACGGCTGTAATTATTATCACTCATAACAGCCAGGCCAAGCGTGAGAATACAGACAGCTCCTGCTCATTAGTTATTCAAATGAGGGGATTATATTCATATGGTGAGCAAGTCAAGCCAAGCATGAAAACCGCCTCTAATCCACCTATCAGACACAACACACGGCGCTGGCCTAGCATTCCAACTCTCAATAAGTCTGTTGGAGCACTGCGAAGTGTGACATGTGAAGATGCCTCAAATACTGTTTTGCTGGTCACAACTGTGTCACTGACCCACCCAACATGAATTTAAAGGACAGCTCTTCGGTCGTGTTTCAAGTGATTACTGGACATACTTCAGGCTGCCTGTTTCTGACATAAAATGCACAGGGTTGAATGGAAGAGATCTCAAAGCAGTTTGAAGTAGTTTCAAGAAGTGAGACGTGGTGCGTGTGAGGTCAGATGAATCAAGAGTAAGCCCTCATAACTCAGTGTCCATTTTAGACTTGGAGGAAATAGGCTACTAATCGTTTTAAGATGTAGAAAATCTAATTTGATATCAAAGTCTATGGGATGATAGGCAATGAACTAACTCACCAAAATTTGAATCCACAAATTCACATTTGATTATGTCTTTTCATTACTAAATCACTATGTTATTTTGTTTTCTAACTGTTACAGGTAAAGATATTTTAGGGATTTTAATGAATCAGGTTAATGCCAATTGTTAAAGTGTTATTCATTTACAGTAAATGATATCTTCCTGTCTACGCTTCCACAGCAACAGTCTCCGAAACATGCCAAAAGCCACAAATGAACAGGTGACGGCTTGAAGATTCCTCTCTACAACAACCTGCAGATGGATGAATTACAGCTAATCTGAACCATCATTAGTGTCATGTCTACCAGTGTCCTTGTAATGAGCATTTAACCTGGAAAACTGTTAAATGAAGAGCTTGGGGAATTGTAGGGCTTAAATAATTACAGTAACACACCGTAAATCATAACTTCTCTCCAACACAAAGAGGGACAGATTGTTCTTTGCTGTATTCTAATTAACAAGCACTTCCAGATGAGACTGATTAGATTAGCATATAACGTGCAACAAGGGAAATCAATAATGCAAATTGGCAGAACAGCAGAAAGAGAGAGATCCAGTAATCAACCGCACCAGGAACATGCAAAGTCTGTCAGCTCAAAGTCATTAAGAAGTGAGAAATGGACTGAAGACTGTAGTGGGAGAGCACATCACATGAGATTTGACCTGCAAGTTTTTTGTAGAGCTCCCTAATTGTCAGTGGTATCGATCTTTTTACATATTCACCTTATTCTAGATGTAGCACCACCGATATTTGTGTTCCTCCTTCCGGTTGTTTATTATTCCTTGGACTTTCCAAACTTACTACATTGTCGACTTGTTAGTGTGCATGATGAACGTTGATCATTAACCCAACCTAGATCAACAACTTAGTTTAGAAAACATATTGCAACTTGTCGCTAGTTTTCTATTGAAATAACTGGATTCCCAACTGTCAATGACAAAACAGAAAAAAATACAATCAGTCACAGGAAAAAGTAGATGTTGTTCATTCATAATTGTTTTGCTTACGAACCTTACTAATAAACAGAACCTTTCGATAACAAAATACTACAAAATAGTGTTACAAAAATGGTTACAAAATCACAATATCGAATGAAATGCCAGCAACTGTCATTTTTAAAGCTGAATTTCCAATGCCTCCGGATTAAATAGTAAATAAAACGGCAACAACAAAACTGCAAACAGTTTAATGGGAACTTAAATGTCTGTGCAGAAGCAGCATGTCTCTATGAAACAGTGACGGTCTCCCCTTATCTCCCACTGACCCTACATGTACTAGTTTGGCTGATCCAGTCATAGCAAACACAAGTCGCCATGATAGCAGACTGATAAGGCTGTATGGAGGACAAGTGCCTGGGACAGAGCACTATAGTGAAGGAGCACTCTCACATCCAAAATGTTTAAGCACGAAACAGAGACATACTATATTGTGGACATTCTACAATGCTAATTGAACAACCACTCAACTTGATGAAATTTTATTAATTATATATATTTTTAATTCCTTTCAAATTGCCAACAAAAAAACAGAGGTGGAGAGAAGCCAAAAAAGCACTCTAGTAAGATTCAGAAAATATTACTCAAGTCAAATTCCAAAGTAGCAATGCTTTTCTGGACCAAACATTTGTTATAGCCTGGAGAGAATGTCACTGAAATAAACATTGAAAATGAAGAAAAGGTGGAGTAAATAAATTCATTCAATAATTTCATATTATCGATTAAATAAAACAGTTACTTCACTGAAAACATTGCCTAAGTTGAAGTACGAAACACCTCTGCGAAAAAAAAAAAAACACTGTGACTAAGCTTCTGCATTTACAGCATGTTATCTGAATTTTAAAAAATTTCTCAAAAAATAACTCTCGAAAATGTGCATGAGAACCTTTAGAATCGAAAACAATACACTTAATCAGTTACTTTATGTCCACTGAGATGACAGGAATCCATGATATAAAAAACATTAAGAATATAAAATTATGGTTTGGAGTATTACATATTGCTCCCCAGTTGTTTCAGTGAACTCTCAGAGTAACTTGACACATCATTCATTTTTTGAGCGTCCACAAATCAACAAGTTAACACACCCCACCTCTGAACAGCAGCTCTGAGCTCCCATGTTCTTCTATGAGCTCGTACCTGTCAGCCAGCTGGCCCTCCAGGCAGAAACATAAGACCTCACATCTGGTCAGCATTTCGACACGTTTTATAAATTGGATATTGGGCTTAGCGTGGGCTGGCGGCGTGTCCTTCAGCTGGTGTAAGACTGCTGGAGGTAGATGGTGAATCCCTTCTGATTGTTCCCAGGGCTTAAAGAGCAATTCCGACTCTTCCACTGTGCTTTAATGAGCAGCTGCAAGGCTTAGGTTTAACCATGAAGAACTGTAGCCCAAAGCCACAGTATCTAGTAAGAAAACCGGTCAATCCCATAATTGTTCACATGACTCAGCTCATATGTTAGTAAAAAAAGCTCTACAGCAGATAGACAATTCTGGGTGTCCAACTACTGAGATTTTTTTGTGTTGCAGTAGCAGATGTAGAATAAGAAGCCTCAAAAATAGGCATTAAAACTTAATGGAGCTATGTATCGAACGTATTGTAGTAAAAGCCCAGCATAGCTCCACAAAAGCCACAATTTCTCTTGGGGTTTGCAGGCTGCAGAATCGCTTTTTGTCACTTGTCAGACTGTCTGTCCCAGTAGTTCTCTTCTTATCACTTTGTCATACGCCAGAAACTTTCCATTGTTTTCTTATCTCCTTCAACTTTCAGGCATAACTTTCTATGAAGAGGAAATTGAGAAAGTGCATCCAGAGAACTGACAATGACACTTCACAACACTTCAAAACTAGTGTGTGTAATGAGATGTAAATGGATAGACACAAAGAAACTTCACTTTAACTTATTTTTGTAAAGTAACGTACTTCACGAACAATGCAGCTACATGTCTAAAATGTTTTAAATCAATCAGTAATTTCACTTGGTTTATACACTTGGACATTTCATCTACTAATTTTGTAAACATAACTGCTACAAAAACTATACGTGGCCACTATAACCACATTTAAGTTTATCTTTTTGATGTATTCCCTCTTTGAAGCACATTGTGTTGCAGTTTCTGTATGAATTCTTCGTCGTTAGCGGGACAGACAAATATATATACATATATCTTTATACGTGTTTTAAGAGGTAGGAGAAACAGAGGCACCCAGATGATGCAAAAAATGTTGGCAACCTTCTTGAAGTGAAGTTGAACCACAAACTAATGTCACTATTCTGCCATAAAAATCAGGAACATTAGGTCTTTGTCTTTTGTTTGTATAAAATATGTTTGATAAAGTAAAAGATTACAAACTTGTACTGCACTCTTTCAAATAGGTCCAAATAGTTATACTTGATAAATCTGAACTTCTGTGATGAATGTCTTTTGAATATTGTCATTATCCAAAAATTCCCAGGGTATACACAATTCTGTGAATGTGGATTGTGTAGTGGTGTAACAAAAGTGCAATATTTACTACAATTTAAACAACTCTCTGAAATACGAATGTGTTTAAATGCACTTAAAAATTGCCGTACATTGTATCTTCATTCTTATTTCTACAAAATTTTAAATAAGAAAATACAATTTACTAAACAGCTCCAGAACTGTTCTCACTACATCTTTACTCAACGCTGTATTTGATTGATGCACGTTTGAGAAATGTCGTATTGCACTGCAGCTGATGCTCAAGTCAGAAAAGTCTTATTTTCACCTACCACCTATCTGTGCCCACTTGTCTGTACTAACTCAAAAATGTTTAGACTTCAAGCAAAACATAGGCTTCAAAATTGTTATTTAGCCATTTTCCAACGATTAAAAAGTAGGTTAAGATATATAGAAAAGCACAATGTCTCCTTTAACTTATCAAAAACATCAGTCAACCCAGTCTCTGTGCACTCTCTCAGATGTTTTGCCAATGTATTAATAAAACATATTGCATTGCGTCATAACAACGACCCATAAAGTCCTACTTATTTTTCTGGCAGCAGCTCTGGCCCCTGTATCCTTTCATAAAAACCTAGTGAACATTAATGAGCAGCCACACTAATGCTGACCTGTTGCGACTGCAGAGCCCTGTTAAAGTCTCGCTCTATTATTGCCTGTAAAGTTTTGGCCACCTGAGACCCCCTGCTTCTGTCCAGACCAACTAATGTAAAACTTGGCAGAGAAGTTCACAGTAGCTAGAGCGATTAATACAAAAAACAATCATGCCAGAGAGAACTTTCTCCTGTCAATCAGACAAATGCACACCTCACATATCATAATACTTAAATTACTGTAAGTGATCCTGTGTCAAGACTGAAGAGTGGTTTTAGGACTGGTCAAATGTAGAGAAGTTCATTTTCATGTGACTTTTTCTATGTGCCGACTAGCAAAGGGTGACGTATGGTCAAGCAATTACTTATAAAAATAAAAAAAAGAGATTCTGGCATGTCAAATTGTCAATTATTTGGTTGTTGGCTTTGAATCGAAAAATTGATAACCAATGCTTTGTGAGAAAAAAAAAATTCTAGTTTGGAGCAAAAGCCAAACTTTGAGGCAAATATAGTTATAATTTTATGTTTGTTTGTTTTTTGTTGTTTTTTATGAAATAGTACATTTTAAATGTCTGTTTCATTAATTGTCATAAAATGATTATTAAAAGCCTTTTTCATTTTGTATTTAGAAAAGCTAAACAAAATTGAATCGAAAATCAAGATTGAGGAGTAAACAATACTTTTGCGAGATCACAAAAATAGCTCGATTGGTAACAGAATAAATTTGACAGAGGTTTGGGCGTTCAGGGCAAAATGCCTCACATAGGCACACCTACAATTAGCTACAATATAAATTATTAGGAAGAGGCTTACATTCTGGGGCTCAGCACTATGCCAAATATTTTTAAGAACAAAAATCCACAGATTTACTGTCACAGTTTAGTACATAAATAAATACAGCTACAACACTTAGTTGGGGGCCACAGACTGGCAGCTCTTAAGGCAAACGAGCAGAGATTCCTAAAACATATGGCCTTGGTTGATAAAGCCCCCTGAGCTCAGAGAGGAAATGTTATATTTCCCGATTACGAAAGTGGTCTGAAGCACCTGCCGCTTTGTTGGTTTTTCATTAGAACTGCTTTCATTGCATTACCTGGGAGCTCGGCATAGTCGGACAGATGTTTGGAGATAGATTTAGTTTCTCGACAGTTTTCTAATGGGGCCATATGTACTTGATTTAAGGCTTAAGCTAATGCATGTAAGAGTTCTCTTCACCTCCATATGTTGAAGGCAGGGTGCAGTGCCATGGTGATTTAAGCCTGCTACTGCTGGAATACAAAGTGAAAGGCAGGGAACAGTAGCACGAACATGGCATAAAAAGTCTCAAAAGGCATAAGAAAAGGACTCAGGGTACATGTTCTGAAATAAGCTGCAAAATGACTCAATAGGGAAGAATTATAATAATAAAGGTGCAAATATACAACTGTAGAGCAAATAAACATAAAATATTAAAAATATAAATTTCTATGTGTATTCCTGTTTGTGTGATAAAGATACAATCTTTGATTAGTACGGTCAATTTTCTCAATGTAGGAACCATTTGCAGTACCTGGTGCCCCATTTAGTTCCACAACACTATACTTATGCTAATGTTAATGCCAGTTAGAACCACTTTCAGACTCAGAGGCTGTGAACACAAACATGATTGACTGTGTGGTTTGTCTAACTAAGCACTGACTCGGGGAATTAGGGGATTACTTCTTGGGTGAAAACGCTTTATATTAGAAAAAGAAATGCACTGACCCAATAGGTGGATTTTAGATGACATCACAACCTTCTACAGGCCAATGCAATTTCAATGAGGTGGAGGGCAGCTAAAATAAATATTGTTTAAATGCAATTTATTTTTGTAATACAAATGAGTATTGGGTCTACTCATTATAGAAATAATGGCTTTTTAAATTAGCAAAATATTTTTTTGAATTATTTCACGACAAAGTCAAATGTTATTAATGGGAAAATCTGCCTCTTGCCCTCCACCTGCCTTATAACTGCCAAGAATTCTAGAATGTGAAACCCACCTATAATGGGATCAGAAATAGAATTTTGCAATATTGATCCCATAATATCGGACTGAAAAAGGTGGATTAGTGAATCGCAGTCGTAAGTTCTTTCCATCTGTTTGTCTAAACTGTAGGTTCATGTCCCTTGCTATTTCTGGGTCTCGGTATGATGCTTGATTGTGGCTGATTCAGACAAGATGCTGTTTGGGAAAAAAAAAACACACACATTTTGATAACCTAATAACAAGTTGGCCTTGATTGTTCTTAACATGACAGACTAAAAATTATCTATACACACAGGATTATACCTACTTCAGACAAGATAAGCCATTGAAAAATCAAAATTACAATGTTTCTTTAAAGAAATGTCAGACTTTTCAGTCAGGCTTTTACTGCTTTGGACTATGTACTTTTCAACAGTGGCCAACAATGCATGGAGCACTCCAGCCGACGAGCGTGAACTTGCTGCCTTCCTGAGCCTAACAGTGTGTATACATTAGTCAAACCCTACATGAGTGATGGGCTGTTCCTGCCTCAACTTGTGCAGAGGATGCTTTCTGCTCTATTTTAGTTAATATCATAATAATAACAGGATGTCTCTGCGATATCCTCTATCTTTTATATGTCTGGCTCTGAGCACGGTGCACAATCAAGGCATTAGGGTAATGACAGGAAACATTTCAGAGCAATGTTGTAAGTCATGATTGAACCGCAATCAAAATAAAGTCATCAAAGAATTGTGAAAAAGTGAAAATTAACTTCTAGTAAAACAAAACATGGAAACTACAATTCACCAAAAGTTTGACTATTTAATAATCAAGTTTTGATGGTAAAAAATAGTTTATAACTATATAATCAGGATGACTTGTTTTGTTTTGTGCTGCTATATTTAATTTGTAGGATCCAGAAGCCACACTTCAGCAAAATGCGCACAGTAGGTCTGGTCACTTTTCCCTCGACTTAAATTACTTGAATGAATATTCCACAAATGCAGTAGTAACACATTCACAATATTTGCAATGTTTTTTCAGAACAAAACGCTGTAACATTAACCGTCCTTGAATAGGTGTGCTGTGATTAGGGGACAGCTTTGCTCATCTTTGTTGGCACCATGTTATTAAATATAAATAAGCACTAGCCTGAACTCACAGTAAACATGGCTCCTTGACACAGCTCAGTGGGTGTGTTGTGTGTATTTGTCCAGCTCTTTGTCAATGATTAGTGCTCTGCTCTAATGAACTCACCTGGAGCGCACCCATTCCCCTGTTGTTTCTTATCTGGGCCAGTGACACATCCAAACGTGAGTCACACACAGTTATTGCACCTGCCTTTTCAACCTTCAATCACCGCAGCATGTCACTATAACCTACATTTGAGTGCTTATCTTCAAGTGACTGTGAATGTGGAGATAGGGGGCAGGCAATATCATAATTGTTGACCTTCTTACTGTAATAGAAAATAAAAAACAAAGATATTACTTTAAGACAATATGGAATACAGCTGTTAGATTGAGAAGATTCTGTTTGGTTACAATTCAGTTCTTGTCTAGTCCTCAGAAGAATATAAGTATGTGCTTCTTTTTCTGAAAACCCTAAGAACATAGCTTTTCTAAGTTTATTGCTTGTTTGACTAAAGCTCACTGCAGCACTTTGGTCGACTGTAAAGTTTTAAAGTGCTTTATAAATAAAGTGGTCTGGCATGATAGCTCTGAATGTTTACCAATGGAAAAATGTATCATATGTTAATGATATACAGTATGCTGCTTATAGAATATTAGATAAAGAATTGCAAATAGACCTCATTTTGCACATTTTAATTTTGGATCATTTATTTGACTGCTCATCCTGACTTTGCAATAATTTACATAAATGGTGATTTGATGCAATGTTACGCCAAAAGTAGTGTTAAAGTATTTAAACAATAAAAACGTGAGTTTTGTAGTCCATTGTCTTATTGTAGACAGCAAAACGAATGCTTTTCCATTACATTAACAGACCACCACTGTAATTTGTGAATGTTCCTTTCCTTATTTTGTACTCTTCATCATGTTTCTCATTTGTCCAGGAGAGATCCATGGTCTTTTGGGGTCAATGCTAAGAAAATGTTTACATGTTAAGAAAAAGTCACTTCTTTTTTCATAGTGAGGCCAAATCGGTTTACCCAACAGGTTTACACTTCCACTCTAATCTGTTGTTAATCATCTCCAAGAGGGCTTATGCGTCGTAAAGCCTTCATGAGCTATAAGATTTAACAGCTAACTCATATTTAAAGAGTGACTTGTTCATACTATTACCAGAGAAGATGACCCACGCCCCGCAGAGCACACTGTAAAACTGCTGCCGTGTATCCCACTGCTCAAACAAAAGACACTTAAATATATGGACTGGCCTTTCCTCCAGTGAGTGCTGTGTTCACAGGTGGAGTAATGATCTGAAGTGGGGAAAATCTTGGTCATAAACAATAGAGTTTTAGTGCAGTAAGTTTGACTGAGATGTTCTTTGGAGATTTTGGGAAGAGAAAAGGAACGGAGGTTTTGCTCTGACCTGGTCTAATGACCAAGCGGGATGTTTTTGTGGTAGAAGAAAAACATCAGCAAAGAACAGAAAAATTCACCAAATAAGCTTGCTAACCACTGCACTATAGAGCTCAACAGTGGAAGATTGCCCTGGTTCTGGAAGTATATTGTCCCACTGTATAGTGCCTTAGGCTTTTCAAAAAACTCAAATATTAAGAGTTTAAAGACATATCGCTAGCTAGCCAGCTATGTGCTAACTCAGATCCACAGCGAGATTGTTTTCATCGAAAGCACATCTATAACTAAAATTCGGCAAAATGTCTTAATAACTATAGTTTATAAAGCTGTAGAAATGGACTTTAAACAAAAATGTAGGTCTTGTGCTCATGATTCACCACATAACTGATTAATTATGTGAACATTTTTTTTTTTTTGCGAAACCCTAATGGAGAGTTAACATAGAAGCCCATGTTTGTTGAACTGGGCAATATGGCAAAAAGTTTATATCACAATTTTTCTGTAGCATAATCAAAATTTTGATTTTATCAAAATTCTTGTCTTTGGTATAAATTAAATTCTCTGTTTTTTCCAGCTGTCACTCACTCAGAGCAAGACAAAAACTGATCAATAGAGGTGTGAGGGAAAAATAGTCCATTTGAACTCGCAGTTTATCACATAGAAAAATGGGAAATCATGATATAAAGATTTCCTCAAAAAAAAAAAAAAAAGACTGTAATGAGATGATCTCATGATTTAATTTTTATCATGATATTGCCCAGCTCTCATTGAGTGCACCTGAGTATGAGCCCCACCAACTAGATTTAAAAAAAAAGATGAAGTACTATAATTGCTGCATAATTTTGCTCCAGCGTAGTATAAACTGGAGTTCAAAGCTTGTGGAAAAAGTAGCAGCTTATAGTTCGAAAATTACGATGATTGGTGTGGTGGCAGCGCTTGGCTGAAGTGAAGAAGCCAGCACATTTCTTCACAATAATTATATGAAACACACATCACTTGTCTAAAGATTAAGTTACGTCACAAGACAAGTGTGTAATTGACACTTTGCAAACAGGAAGACCACTGTCAATATGCACTGCACAATATGATTGAAATAGACTGCTTAAGTATTCAATGATAGTAACATTGAGTTGGGGTAAGACAAAGTAACCCTAAGCTACAAAAAATGGAAATAAAAGAAATTTTCACAATTTATAACAGCAATGCTTTTTGTTCTATCTCTAAAATACAGTATTAAATGCATTAAACTAGTGAAGAGTAATAGCATTCATCAAAAACTATTAACTCAAGTGCTATCATTGTGTTGCTGGGTGAGATGAGGATACAGTGTCACACTGAAGTTACACTACAACCAGCCCTTTGGTGCACTGACACGTGACCCCATCCTCACAAAACATGAATGAGCCCAGGAATGCCAGAAATGTCCCAAAGTCAACAGAGGCGCAACTAGTGGACTGCACAGCCTCCTCAGCTTTCATTGTTAACCTGAGCGGTTACTCATTCACTGGTAGAGAGACAGATCCCGCCTAAATCACTGCAGCCAATGAAGCGGCGCATGCAAAATGATGTTACAAACCATGTCTTGTTATGTCTGGTGGCTTTTTCCAACCAGGAATGCACCATCAAAGTCTAACCGAGACATTGTTTTCAAATTCAGGGGTCAAAAAGCAGGATCACAGGTCATCAATAGTGAGAGAAGATGAGCGGAAGTTGAACTGATAATGAATGTGCAATGCTTTCAGGTGAATCTGAGTGTCGTTCTGCTGGAAGGAGCGAGAAAGGAGCTTCATGGGTGATAGGAAAAATGTAAAAGAGAGATGGCAAGCGAACGTAAACAGAAAAACTAGAGCAAGATCAAAGGAGAAGCAAGTGAAGATTGCAGTGATGAGATGATAAAGAATGTCTGAAGAAAAGAAACAAAACCATCAGCTGAATTTGACTCTTTACTGGAAAGATTTTAGTTAGTTCATAAAAATAGTGACTTAATTTTGCAAAGTTGGTTTATGAACTCAGTCATCCAGACAACTTGCTGAATCAGAGGCTCCAGAAATGGTTAATCAATGGCAGAATGTCAGTGTTCACATATTTTTCCGAGTTAAAAATCATGAAACAGCAAAAAAAAAAAGAGGAAGCAAAAGAGGGCATACATTTGTGTCATATTATGAAATCAAATGTCATCCCTTAGGCTAAACTTTAATGGAGAAGAATATTTCATTTCCTGGAGGGTAGTTTTTGTCCGGGTGATGGATGTGTGCCAGCAGGTCCCTGTTCTGTGAGCTGTGTGCGTGCCTCCTGCCTTCTCCTCTTGCCCCTCTGCCATGGCCTCTCTCTGCCGCCACACAATAAAAGCCCACCAGCTTTGGGCATTTCATTATGAAAGTGCCAAATCCTTAGCAACCAAACAGGTAACACTGCAACAATTCAATGTATCAAAGTAATTAATGTATCTCAATGTTCCTATAGCTCTATTTTTGCTCTTTTTGTGAGTTGAATGTTGCATACTTTGACAATGATTTTGCAGTATTAAAGGTTGTATGGAAGATTTAAAAATAAAAAAAATTTGTTGTCAGTCTTGGTCAAAAACAGTTGCAAAAATTTGTAACAACCTTGAACTTATGCTTAACAAAAAAAAAATGATAAAAATATATAAACTGTGGACATGATGAGGCCAGTAAAACATTGACCAATTAAAAATGAGGTACCTCGTTATCTATTGGCCTGTTAACCTGCCAAGCAAAACCTCAGTGTTCCTAAGTAACTCATTGGCCCAGTTAGCAGTGAAGGGCGTGGTCCTGGGAGGGGAAACACGTGCATTGTTTGAAAACCTTTAAACTCGTCATTTATAAATTCATTCACAATTACTCAGACGATGGGCAAACTACTGTAAAATCATTGGTCATTTTCTTTCATACATACTTTTTCTTGTTTCTGACTAGCTATATAAAATTAAACTTTCTGAGCTTGAGAAAATCAGTCTATTCTAATATGAATTGATCTTACAAAGCAAAACAATACAGGCAATGTTTATAAAAAACATCAAGTCAGATACAGTTTACTCAAAAAGACATAACCAATAAAAATCCTTTATATTATCAATTAATCAGTAAAGCTAAAATCAGCTGAACCAAATTAGTTTATATTTGCCAGTTTTAACACAAAAACACCTTATTTCTATACAAAGCTGACTTACAATGCATTTTTCTTATATAAGTAAACGTGAAGAAAATGTGAAGCTTTGAATTTAGGATTATTTTTTCACCTGCAGTGTCTCCCATTAATATTATTTTTTTACTGTGATCTGAATAATCACACTTATCAAATAACCTAATAAACGTAGCACTGACACTTACACACACAGTTAGAACTTAAACCATAGTCAGCTTCACCTGTAAGAATTTGTAGATTTACATTTCTCCGACTGTGCGCAAATTCAACTTGACTTATGACTTTGAGAGAAACTTCAAAAAGTGCAATTTTACGACAGCTGATTCAATACGCTTTAGCCTCTTGTTTAAATACTACCTGGGATGCTGCCAGGCCTTCCTCTTCCTTTGTCCCCATGTCCCATAAATGTCCCGCTAACTTGATTAAGCATGATTTATAGAAGCATACTTTTTGAGGAGCATGCTTTAAGTGCATCTGTGTGGCCAATAGCACTGGATCAATCGTGGAATCTACCCAGGGACGTTTCAAAAAGTCGCCAAAAAGTACATTGCAAAAATAAAAGGAAGCCATATATCCAGCAGCGAATCATAAATTAACCGTTTGTTTTGCTAATAATATTAAGGGATAGCAACTTGGCTTGAAGCGTAGTTGGTGGTCTAGAGGTTTATTACACAGATCTGACAGATATAAAGCTGACATTGAGAGGATTTCACACTCCATTTTATAAATATGAAGCTCTTAGTATTGGTCTGGACACTTTGCATATGTTTTTGACGTTAACATCCTGAAGCTAGAATCCAGGTTATTTTTGTACATTGTAAACATGGCAACAACTTAGAATGATCGCATTTCCAGCTTGTCCGTGTTGATGTAGAGGCTGAGAGATATCATCCTCTGAGTTTTATGATGCATCAACAAAATGTGAGAACTGCAAAATCACTTCGGATCAAATATTTAGGGTGCTGGCACATTCACTGCAACAGTTGCTAGATTTTAGGAAAGTGTTTTAGGTAACCCTCACTGACTTGATATTTTAGAGAGTTTATGGTTTTCTACGAACAGCAACGCTTCAAGTGTACAAGTTTTGACGTAACAGAATGATGTAACTTTGAGAGTTTAGATTTGACCTGCTTAAGTTTGCTATATATCACAGACTGTACTTTTTCCTTGTACGTTATAGAACAAAACTTGCTGTTATTTATTTTGCCAACAAGAAGAAGAAATCTATTTTGTTGAGCAAAAAGTGAGGGAAAAAAATAAGTATCATCTAATTAATTGTTAGTTGGAGTCAATGGTATTTTTGCTTTAATGAATTTGATATGATGGTTTTATATGTTGAATTGAATATGAATATATGAGGGAATCTGCCAATATGAAACTAAGAAGATGCTACTTTTTTTTTTTTTTTACATTTTTCTAATGTAAATGTTTCTATTTGTCCAAGTCATAAGCTTCTCTCAGCACATGGCAGGGTTTAGACCTATGCACATGCAAAGGATTAATTCCAAAATTCTCTAAATAATGCTTAGTAGTTGCAATTAATTGCTTAACTTTTTTTTTAATCTTAGATATCCTTCAAATGATGATCAAGAAAGATTGCACAACATTATATTTCACTAAACATGGAGATAAAAATAAACAAAATATGTAGGCTGTGTCAGGTGTTATTTTGTAAAAGTTAAGCAGAAATGTATGAGCAATCTGATTACTCCTAAATATAAATCTAACAACTCTGCAAAAACATCAACATTTGACCTCTTTGTAGGCAAAGAAAAAGGGAAGCTTGAATTAAGCTTCTACTTGAGCTTGATAAGCTAATTTTTACCCCAATCACAATGAATATTCCAAAACCCCTCCCCCGTCAACTGGTGGTCTAAGGAAACACCAGTCCCAGTCAGGTAAAATGAGCCTTAATGCTTTTTGAATAGCGTGGCTAACTTTACGCTGCCATATCATTAGGGGCACAAAAGGCCAGGCCAAACATAAGAAGACCCCCAACTCCTGCCTTTCTTTTCCCCACACACCCTCCCCAACCCCCAATCCCTCCCAGGACACCCAAAGCAGGTTCCTCTTCAAATCAGTCTTCCACAATCCGCCAAGCGTAACAGAAGAGCACTCTTTCTCCAGGGAGTGGATAAATCTGTAATGGAAAATTGACTAGGGATGTTTGCGCTTGGCCACAGAAATCGGAAGAAGTGTACTTGTGTTGAAATTGGTAATAGCGCTGAGTAAAATGCCTTGCAAGCAGTGGGGTGGGGGTCTGACAGTCAATGCATGGTTAATGATGTTTGCAGATGACTTGAGGGGCTCCAAAGACAGTTCCAGAGCAGAGTTGAGGACTTGTGCATGTACGGTAACTTGGAACAGCTAACCCACCCCACTTAATCATGTGCAAATATTTGGAAGCGTGGACATCAAAGTGACAGTGTTTGGGCATGCAATGGTTTACAGCGGAGGTTATTGACTGCGCCAAGTGTTCTGACACACAAGCACTAAAGGAGAAGAGCTAACTTCCCAGACAAACCAACACCGGGGTGCAAAGAAAAACTTCAGAGGACAAGGCGAAGAATGTGAGGCTGGAGTGTGAACTTGTGCTAACCAGGATGTGACATAGACAAACATCAACTTGGACATGTGTAATTTGTTGACATTTATGTGACAGGCAGGGTTCAGGAGGTGAACATAATGGGAAGGTGTTGAGGCGAGAAAATAGGAGCAGAGTGTGCTATTAGGGGAAACATGTTGTACTACAATAACATTTGAAAGTTATGTAAATGCTATAAATGATTTTGGTATATAGGTTCACACAAGAATGTCAACCAAACTGGCCTCTACACTATAAGGTCAAGTGCACAAAAAACAATAATGGATAACTTCAAACAGTTTCTAATAGAAGAGCAAACAATAACCAATGCATTACTGGAGATTCAGTGATGGTCTCGAGAATGCAGAACTAAAGGTTGGCCATACGTTCTCAGTGGACAATGTGTGAGCCTCTTATAAAAGTGTCAGGGCACGTCCGTAACATACCTCCTCAGACCCCCCGCCCTCTTCACGCTTCAAAAACTTCTTTACACTTTGATGGGCTCCTCCAACAAAGCCCTGATTCTTCAGAAGGACCAGGATTCTTTCTGAACTTGGTGTTGTGGCTCTGTAGAATTGAACTAGAAGGAGGCGCCAGTTGGAAAATATGATTGACTTCAAACAATGAAGGTATTAATATGAAAGGAAATGTTGGAGACACACTCGGAGCTTTGATAATGACTGGGCTTTGGAGGCAGGTGGCGAGAAGAGACCCCTTCAAAAGGGAAGGAGTCAACAACAATGGTGTTCCACCCCACCCCCGTGCCGGCTCGTGATATCCACTAACATCAGAGTCTTGTTAACATGAGGCTGTACTGGGTTGAAGAGGTGGCCACAAGCTGCTATAATGTAATGAATTCTTACAAGCAAGTACAGAACCTACAAATTTTATTACTGATTTAAAATGGTCTTTAGGGACCTAATTGATAAGCAGACTAAACAGTTTTTGGGCCCAAAAGCTGCTGCATGATCCTCAATAACACATACATAAAAGATAGAAAAAAGTTGAATTTGCATAATCCAACAAATTAACATACATGAGGTCAATTCTTCTACTTTACATCTCCGCTCCTCTAGGTACATTTAATAATGGTAACATAAAGATGGTTGGTGAATATGATAACAGGTGAGTGCCAGAGAAGTGGAAAGGACCCTAGAAAATCTTGATTAGGGCCTCATGAAGGCTCAAGTACACACTGATCATGATGGTAACTTCTTTGAATAATTTCTAATAAGTTCTTCACACTGAGATGCAGATACTGAATCTAAAACAATTTCTAGTAAGTAACAAAGTAACACAATACAACAATTTGATTTAAAAAAGATGCAACACAATGAGGCAATGTGGATTTAATGCAAAAAAAAAACAACTTCCAAAATATGTTCTCATGAAAAAGCTGAATAAAAGTAAAAGCACAGAAAGTTATCCCCCTTTAAATCCATCATTTCAAACCAAATCTTTTACATCTCAGAATCTCACTTTCTAAGCTTTACTGCTGCATCACATACATTTTTCTTTTGAGAACAGTTCAGTTTGTATTAATCCAAGCAATGGGCCGTGGAGAGGAGTGAAATGACAAAACTCCACACTTCTCCGGAGAAATGCTACCCTGCCACGGCACAGGAGACAAGAAGCTCTCAGCATCAGTTATGTGCATACACAGACATACAGCCATACAGATAAGCACTCTGATATGCAAGAACACGCACATGGTTCAAGCCACACCGACCCAAAGGCACGCACGCACACAAATCCGATCCAACTGCATATCTTCATTATTAAACATGAATGGAACCGGTACTCAGGGGAGAGAAGCTTTTTAATCAACTTCACACTTCTCTGATCTTGATGGAGACGGTTTTTTCAAAATTGTTTCTTTGGCAAACTGAATTTCTTGAGCCAGAGGAAGCGTGCAGTGACGTTATAGTGCTTGCTTTGGTGGAGTGATGGAAGTGCTAAAGTGGGCAAATCAATAACAGTGCAGCCGTGACTGAGCGCAGATAATCCACTGACTGTCAACTCGTACAGCTCTCTTGCGCACATCTGTTCAAAGAAGTTTTCAAATTATGGCTTAACTCGCTGACTCGTTGAAAGTAAATAGTGGCAGTTTGTACAAATAACTCCACAAAATAGTTTTCAGATGAACAAACTTTCAAGGTTTATCTTGGCTACATGGATCTGTTTGTTAAATTGTATCTTGCACTTAAAATTACAGGTATTTTCAAATGCCTTGAAAACCACGCATTCTTATTGTGAGCATGTTTTTTTTCCCCACAGATGACTAGACCTGGTGGCATTACCATAACCACAAGGAGAGCCATACTAAGACAAAAAAATTAATATCAAAATTTTCTTGGAGGCAGATCATGACTTTGATTTTATCACAATTCTTGTAGAATGTCTATTTTCCGATTGCCTTTGAGGTAAATACAATTCTCTGCTTTTCATAACGTTCCTTCTTCACTGTCAATGGCTTCAGCTTTCAAAGGCTGACCACTGTTGCCAGATTTTCAGAGAGAAACAAGTGACCAAGCCTTTGAAAACTGAGGCTAAGAGAAGTAGGTTGGAAAAAAGAGTCAGTATTTGAACAGATAGAAAATCACCATATGACTATTTGATCAAAAAAGCACAGAGATGAGGTCATGATTAGATTCTTATCAAAAAAATTGCTCAGCCCTATGCTAAGTGTAATGCCATACTGAAGAATATTCATGGCTATGAGGACAAGAAGATGGCTGTACTTCCACAAAAAAGGTAAATAGTACAATCTTACCGCTTTCATAACACTGCTTTAATAGATCATTGATTTACTCTGTATGACAAAATGTTCAATTTGTACTTATTTACATTTCAATGGCAGCATAAGTTTTTATTACTTTCTAGATTTTGGCCAGAACCAAAGAGGAAATAATAAAAACGTGCTCTCTTCCCCTAATCAATCAATCTATCTTATAAATTTATAACAACTTACTCCAAACCAAGCACTCTGAACATAACGTGCACATTGTCTTGGGAAACCTGCTGGCCAGACGCTCAACTATTTTACAACCACAATTAACCAATCCAAGGTCTCTACAAACATAATTTGACAGCATGAAAACCTAAACTGTACAGACCTAAGCCACTATGTTGTTAAAAGTTCTGGTGTATCTCAATCTGTGCCGTTGACATTTGACTTATTAAAGAATTAGGCCAAAGAAAGCAAGAAAAATCAGATGTGCAATATTTTTAGCTGCTTTCATAGATAAAAAGATCTGTATAGTGTTAGTTTTGGAAGTGTTTTTTCTCCGCGGATCATATCTTGTGCAATGGGAAAAATTGTAGTCCTCAACTTGCCATTGCATAAAAGCTCCCATAAGCTCAGTGAGTGGACCACAGGTATTTTGAGTGTTGAGCAATAAAAAGAAAACGCATCACGATTACTGGAGTTCCCATGCACTATTGCACACATGCGTTACCATATATTTGAACAGTGCTAAGTCTCAAGATAAACGAGATGCTGAGTTGAAACAAGGGTCTTCCAAGGACGATTTTGTTTAGACCACTGGTTCGCAAATGTGTGATACAAATGTAGTTTTTGTGCTGCAGTAAGACAAGAAATTTGGCCAAAGAATGCATTGAGCTGGACTCAGCAATGTAAAATAAAGTCTCAGTTCCAGCGTTTTGCTGAATACTCCCATGAAAAGGAAATAAATTGCTGCTGTCTCAAGGTCAAGCTCAAACTTCAAAGCAGGAAAGAAGGATGATATTTGATCTTTCTCACAATAAATTATTAATAGTGGAAAACGCATTGACCAAAATTCTAGGTAGATTACGGTCAAACTAAAAACTTGCTCAAAGTTATTTTTTCCCTTGTTCTCATCAACTCTGTGCACAAAATATTCAATCCCACAAGGAGAGCATTCACTTTCCAATGGATTAGGAAGCCAGAATTTTCATTCGATCTAAAGTGTTGAATAAAATGTCTGATTTAACTAAAGCTGACTTGTTTGTAATCATTCAAGTGCAGAGGAATCCTTATTGTCACATCATGGTCTTGTTTGCGCACTTGTCAATACCATAATCGTGTCTATAGACTTGTCTTTGGAGTTCATTATCAGGCGACTTCTGCCTCAAATGAAGTCCTGCAGCATTGAGTTTAGTCCACTGTCGATGAGGCCCTTTCTCTTCCTTTCATCCCCATCTCTTAGCACACAATACTGGGTTAGGGGTGCAAGCGTTTGGCACCCACACAAGCTCTGAAGAGGACAGGAAAGAGGTGGTTCTGGGAGAGAAAAGAACTGAGAAATCGCCTCTCAACTTCCGTTATTGTCTTCATGCAAATCCAAATGATCAAGATTCTGCAGGCATCCTAAGCAGCCGATGTGCTCCGTGTGGACTATAGGGAGCTGTGTAGAGGGTGACTCAGATGAAGAGACAGGCAAAGACATGGGGATTGGTGCGGGAAGTGACAAAAGCAGCACTTACCGAACAATAAACAGAGGAGTGGAGGCTGTGGTTACTTTTGGAGTTGAGCCACTAATGAGACATAGGCTGCTCCATTCAAATCTGACAGACAAGGGTCATTTTAATTAAACCCTACACTGATGATAGTGATGAGATGGACCAGAACAAACAAACCACTTCAAATGGAGCTAGGAATAACAAAGTAGAAAAACGTGTAGATCCTGCATATGTGGTTGGACTTAATTTGAGTTCTTGACATAAGCTAATGTTGGATAAATTATGCCTGTGTTGACATCTAATGTCATTTTTTTTATGTTACACAACTTTATGTATGTTTAGTATGGAGGCAAAAAGCAAAGAAACTAGAAACTGGTTTAAGGTCTTCAAAATCAAAAACTTGTGGTTTCTCATGGTACAAATCCAAGAATATTTAACACATTCTTTAGCCTACTAGTCCAGAAAGTTGAGATACAGATTTCTTGAAGCTAAACATGTAGTCAAAGTAATATTGTGATCGTATTCCTTTCTACAGCAGTAAAATCATAACAATGTACATTTTATGACCCTTAATACTCAGAAGCAAAAATAGCACATGTAAATCCATACTGTATGCTCCAAAAAAGTAAATCTAAAAACTGTAAAGTCCATTTTTTTTCTTGCCGTTTATGTCATTGTTCATGCTCAGATTGTCTGTCTGTTTCTGTTTGTATTAGCAGATCGTCTGTCTGTTTGTGTCTGCCTCGCAATGACTCGGCCACTGTCCAGAGTGTTCCCCGCCTAAGGTCCAAAGTCGCTGGGATAGGTTCCTGTCACCCACTACACCAAACGAGAACAAGCGAAAGTTAAGTTTGACTTCTTTAAAGCCGCTGGTTACATTCATGAGGACTCCTAACAGTCTGAATGAAATAAAGATTTCACTGTGTTTTGGTTATGGCTTGGCAAATGACGAAAAAATTATGCAAATTTAGTTTGAATCCTACAATAATAGTAACATGAAATTTCTAATGTGACATCCCTACAGGAAAGCAAAAACTGCAATATCCTTGCACACTTTTAACAAACAAATATTATTATATAAATATAGTGTACGTCAATGTTTCTTTGCTGAAAAAAATGTGAATGACACATAGCACATCGCGGAAAAAGACAGCGAGCTGTTCCAATTTTATTTAGGTCATTATCACCAGACAACCGTAATGCAAAAATGCTCTAAATAATATCTATTTTCTGGCCTGCTGTTGCTCTTTTGATGCCTATCCTAAGGGAACACAGTAATGGTTTTTGGGGTTGGTGTGTGAACCTTGTCTGACCTGAGTTTAACCCAACAACCTTTCACCCGTCACACTCCCTTCGAGCCCAACCTAAGGCTAACTGGCAGCCATTCTCTCTGTCCCGGTTCAAAAGTGACGTTCACGGGGCTCTGAACCCTGTCTGGGCCTGATCACAAGTCAGCAGGTGGAAACTCACACACTCTGGGGAATTCCTCTCAATCTCTATAAACATCATTAGGATCAGCAGAGGAAGAGGCTGTTTGTTTAACTTAAGTGAATGTTAAACGAAAAGGAAAACTTCTATAAACTTGTTGAGAAAAATTATGGTTCAAATCAATCCAAGAAGAGCCAGATGGTGCCATACGTATGTGGGATGGAAGTGTAACAGGAATTTGTTCAATTTTAGCATGATCTGTTGCGGGGGAAATTTGAAATGCCCAATTGTTAAATTTAATGATTCATTATTTGTAGTGCATAACATTTCATTGTAGAGAGCAGAATTACTAGAAAAGCCTTGTCTCCATAGAGTTTCAAATTCAAACAGAAGCTTATCAAAGAAAGTGACATAGCTTAGGCTTCTTTATCACAATATTGTTATTAAATTTTTTTTTAAAATATAGCAATGATTCACTGGTGTCAGGTTAGAAATAGTGTGGAATGTAAACAGACAAGATGGTGGAAAACTAGTAACATTTAATCTGAAAGCATTAAATGTTACTAAACAATATCCAAATTAGCTATATTACATAAAGTTGGTGTCTATTCAACCCAAAAGAATTTCCTGCATGCTAACAGTTTCATCTTATGCCAAAACAGAGTACAAGTTTCCCATTAGGCAGAAGCGAGAGTCTAGTGTCTGATTTATGTAAAGTGCACTTTTTGTGACAACCTGTCCAAGCAGTCATTGGCTCTATTGCAAAAGCATTTCCCATCTATCTCAGTTAAGAGCCCTCTCCAGCATGTCGGCCTTAAGTGCTCTCAGAAAATCTTCAAACCGCTATCACTTCTGCACAAAATGGTCAAAGAGATAAATGTTAGGCTGTGGCCAATTCAAACTTGTGTGAAAGTTCCTTCTAAAATAGCAAACTTTGAAGATGATCCACAACACTGACATTCATTGAAAAGAGCAGAATCGGGGCAGAGTGGTGGCAGCGGATCTTAGAATGTGCTCGAATTTGTTCCCCTAGGCCAATCTTTTTGAGGAGACTGGAAAATGCCAAGAGCATCCTCACAGCCCTGGATACATGATAGGTCTAGCTTTGCTGTCAGCAAAAATACATTATGAAATTGAGCAATCTGTGTTGTAACTTTTATTGTGATGTTCTTATAACTACCTGAAAACAAAGCTGTGACAAATGTTGATGGGAAATTGGAAATGACAACATAGTTTTGTTAACTGGCCCAAAAGCTTTATTGCATAGAACTGTTTTACCGGGAAATGGGTAGAAAGAATACAAACATTTGTCAAATACTGAAGATTGGAACTGAACTCACAATATCCTGGTGGTAGCAACCACACATGTGCAATGCCCTAGACTCTTCTTCCAGAATTGTTGCTCCTAAAACAAACACTGTAAATGTAGGGTTTGAACTAACGATCAGTTTGGTAATTGAGTTTGGTGATTAGTCTTTCAATTAATCGATTAGTTGTTTTGAACACAAAAGTCACTTGATTACAAGATTTTTATAAGATTCGATGCAGACAAAGCATTGTGTTGTCGCTTGGCATGAGGATGTTTTGGAGGTTTATATAACAGACCAAATTGTTTTTCATCCACACTGGGTTAGGGCTACTAAGACTAAATTAGACTTGACTGAAATAAGATTTTTACTGCCTTAAAATAAGATTTACCGATTAAACAATCATAAAAAATGTATCGTCTTGAGATAGTCACATAAATATATATTTATTTGTAGAATTCTCAGAATCGCTCAACTTAAGTTAACTTTTGCTCTAATCAAAATCAAGTTTTTGTTTATTAGTAACACTGACTTATTTAAGATTGTGTTTTTCCATAAAAGCACACATGTTCAATGTCATTACTGCCAATTGAAGCCATAAAACTTATTTCTTTCAGTTCATGCATGTTTGAGAACCTAAACAAACCAGTTAATAATTATCAAGTTACTAAGTTACTTGACAATTAATTCAATAATCGATTAATTGTGACTAATCGATTAACTTGTTGCAGCTCTACTAATGTCTTTAATACTAATTGAGTTTGCATCTCCCCAAAATTGACAATTGTTTGGCTTAGAAGAGCCTTTGATGCTTGACGGTGTAGTCCTCATTCTCCAGGAGTGATCCATAGTAGAAGTCTTCAAAGTAGTCATCTGGACAGTGTTTCCGAAGATCAAGACGTTCGACTCTCATCCGAAAGTCTACTTTGAAGACATTTGATGCTTGTTTCCATAGAAATGTTGATCACTTGGCAAGACAGAACTAATATCATTAAGCAATAGGCCTATACATTTTTATTATGCAAATCACTTTTAACCTTCAGAAAATACCAAAAGTCAAATGCATAATTCCACTGAAATAGAACGCTAAAATAGCTTGCGGAATTATTCATTGATATACAATCATTTAATTTTATCTATCAAGATTATTCTTTAAATGTTGAAATTTCCCCGACATGTCCTTGGGGTCACAAAAAAATAGGCAGAATCAAACTTTGCACACCTTTCTATTCTAATTTGATTGTTCTACAGATAGTCCTGTCTTATGTGGCCTCGCTATTCTTGCAGCATTTTTAAAAACATACATTCATATCAAAGTCTTCAAATCCCTCTTGAAGCATCTTCCATCAGATATCTGTGTTTGACCCTAAAAGCCATGGCGTCCTCACCATTGTTGACTAAAACAACAGGGGTCGGAGCAGCTCCTTCCACTGCCCCAGACGCTCTGTTAATCCCAGGCAGAATGACATGACCGGGCGAAAGACAAAAGGAGAGATCACACCTTTCAGTCTGTGCTAGAATATAGAGGTTTAGACTTGAATGTGGGAGTGTGTTTGAAACTCTCTGCTCCCAAAACAGCTTAAGATGTTTACACAACTAAAAGACAAGGTTTGCTGTGCAGGGATCAGTCTAAAAAACACTGAATGTGTACTTTGATTTAATACAGCGGTGGTTTCTAGGGGGTTGTAGAGCAATTTTTGATCTGATGTGGGCAAGAAGGTTAATTAATACAAAATAATTTTCTCTGACTATGCAAGGAAAAGGTTTTTTAAAGTCTGGTCACACACTTGCAGGTTTGGTTACAACCAGACAAGTTGAGAACTACTTTCTGGAATAATACAAGTCATTTTCAAACTATACTTTTTAATAGAATTCGTACTCCATTGCATGATGTGTGAAATGTTGTTATAGTCCTGTTCATTTATCCAGACAACAGGCAACTATAGCTCAATATTGGTAATCAAATCTTGCACCTGCTGACAGGGACATTTGGCTGAGAATAGATCACAACTGGTCTTCATTATTAAGTTTCACAATGAAGAGAAATAAGAACAGTTTTAAAACCAACAAAAAACACCAACTGGCACTATTTAGTTTGTGTCCCTTGCTTTGTCTTAAGGGACTCAGACAAACAATTTTTTTCTACTGTCTGTATCTATTTTTGAAGATTTGGATTTGTGATGTCACACTTAGAGCCTTAGAGACTATTATCATGGATACTTTCAACTTTAATTGATACAATATTCACATATGGTACATCTAAAGCATAATAATCATCCTTACACTGCAGTACAAACAGTGGTTTCCGACGTCAAGGCTTCGATTTCACCACTTTTATGAGCCCGAGTTGGAATTTATTTAGGACCATATTACATTTTCAAAAAGATATGCATATGAGAGTACTGAAAGACAGAGTATGTGTTGAACGGGGAATTGGGTCATTGGCCGGTGTCGGGTCTACAGCAGTGCACCTGGTTGTTAGAAGCATGACAGCTTTACAGGACATGGAATTCCAGTGTAATTACAGGTGGAGAGGGCTGAGATGAGGGCTCTGGGAGGGACGGCTGTGAGAACGGCTGGAGCGGAGCAAGAAGGAAGGCTGTGCGCTGAAATACTGTGGTGAGAGGAGAAGAGTTTGGGTTCATCACTTTCTTTGTGAAGAATCAAGGTAGCATAAATAAAGTTCAATCATTAAAAAAGGCAAAAAAACAGGGTTGTCAAAATGGAAATCAGATAATCATACATTTTGATTTTAGTTCTTTAAAATAGTATCTATTAGAATGGTCACTGATAAACAAATATAAATAGCTAATGTTTGGGAGTAGATGATATTATGTCAATTCAACTAAAATGTGGTAAAACATCTTAAATGAAACGCAACTGGAATGCAAAAGAACCACAAAGGAGAAGAAATATCAATCTTTTCTGTTGTTTTGAAACAAAATTTTCCTCTACACGTTAGGCTCTATGCATAAGCTATATAAATTGCATATATTTAAAATAACATTTACAATGTTACTTTACTTTTTTTTTCAATATTTTCCATCTTTGGCATATTATACATATTTTTATCTGAGCTATATATGTTTCAACATTGTTTAAGTCAAATTTAAACGGTAATTCCAGTGAGGCCAAAAGTATTTTTGTGGCTTTCCGGAACAACACTGCAGAACAAATATTGTGATATATCATATAAAAGGATTATTGAAATGATACTGGGCTAATCCAAACCATGGTCAGTATGAGCCTTGCCAAATGAAAGTAGCTATTCTTCGATATAGCACTACACATCCATCCTGGGGGTACAGGATGAATGTAAGAAAATGATCATTTGAATCATTGCTCAGTAGGGACTTCACAAATATCCTCTGGAGAAAATGTGAGTGCATGACTTATGAAGGTAGACAGTTTCTGACAGAGTGAGAAACATGTAGGACAAGTCACATGGGACAGAGAGAGAGAGGCTAGATCTTTTTGCTAACTGCACCATGACGACCCGTGAACAGAAAGAGAGGAGGAAGCAGGGTCCAGAGACTCTACTGGACTTCCTGTAATTTTCTTGTCAATATGTCTCACAGCTCATATGTTCTGTACTGTGCTCAGCCAGAACAGCAACTTATTGTACCACATAAGAGTCTTTGGACTATTATAACTCTTTTATAACATTTTTACTAAGTTTATTTTAAAATATTATCTTGTTGTGATTGCATGTTCTATTTTCCATGCTGTTCTTGAAATGTGCATTGCAACACTCGAATTTCCCCACTGTGGATATCTTAGTCTTAAAGTTTGTAGGCTAAGTGGATATGTTTGAGGTAAAATTCAAAATAAGGAACATGAACAATTAGCTGCAAAGGGACACAAACTCCACATTAAGACTTGCACAGTGACTTTTTAAAGACATGCAAGTTTACTTGATAGTGAAAAAAAAAGTGTACCTTAACTTAACCTTTACAAATTAATCATAAAAGTGCTGACATATTACTTTGTATCCTTATTTTATAGCATAATTTTCTTTCATTTTAGACACTATTAAATTTATAGAGATTTTAAATGGCTAAATATTGAATGAACTTTTACACTTCATGCACCAAAAAAGAGTTACGAAAAACTGAGTAGTAGTGGTAATCCAGTTTATTAAGTTTTTTTTCCCCACTTGTTTTAGTTATTGCATTTCAATTGAAGCTTGCTGCAAAAATGTTGGATTTGTTTGTGTTTTATTTAAGCATACCAAGGTGCCCCAACTATTTCCTCTTTCACCTCCATAGTACTTGATGTTTGATCTTACAATACTTATGTGAGTTGTCACTGTCCTCTTAATCCTGCTAAAGAACAGATCCACTGACCTACATCCAGAGTCGGACCACATAAGGAGCTACCCCTTGTCCTTCCAAAGTCCAGCTCTCTCAACCTGTTGTCAATACGTCTGAAGTAAGGCCACACGGATGCCCTGCTCTAGAAATGTGTAATTGTCACTGATCCAACTTCCCGAATGAAAGCGCTTGATTTATATGCACTGGCTGCTTTGAGCTTCTTATGGCTAGGACTGAACGTTTCTGGTCACTGTACACCCATGTCCCTCACAGGTGGGCTCCAGTTTTCTGTCCACAAATAAATACAACATTAAAATTATTTAAGGCAACCAAGTACAAAAACAACAACATACAATTATAACAATCTCCACTGCTTACTTTTTTAACCTCTGACTTTTCAAAGCGTCTAACTTTACACCTTCCCCTCAGGTGTCAGGACCTTCATGATGTAATGACTCATATACTAATCCCATGTGATGCTCTTGGCCAAAGAAGCCGTTTTACTATGAATCTTTTAGGAGCCCTGGCCAGTAGACAAACACACTGCTCCGAAAAAGACATCATGGATTGTGGTGCATGTTAAAGTCATTACACAGATGGAGCAGCTGTAAAGGAAATGTAAGCAACACTTCTAGTTTCTCAGTGACCTTGGGGCATCTCAGTCTCATTTTACACAAAATATGAACTAAATCTTTAAGATGTTTTGGCCGCAAGGTAGTTAGCAAATACATAGTGTTCAGAGAGATATTTCTCTTTTTCTTAAGGCTATGAACCTTTATTTGTCACATAGGTCAGTTGTTAACATTTGTAATCCATAAGTGTCAGTATCAAGCGCTTGTTTGGAAGAATGACTCTGACTTTCTCAAAATGTCTTTCCATGAAAAATGGAGACCCCCATGTTAAGAGGATTCAACTTCAGGAATAACAGCTTATATGAATAATAAAACAGCAGATCCGCGCAAATAGTCAAATTTCAAATTCTATTGTGATTTCTGCTCAATCAATAACAAAAAATGTATAATTGAGTAAACAAGATAACTACAATTACTCTGAAGTGCACATGCATGTTTTTCTTTGAGTTAAAAAGTTGCTCATAAATAGTACTTTTAATATTTTTTTTTTTTTTTTTTTTTTTTATATATACGTTATTATAATATAGGCTAGTTGTGACTCTCCATTTTATGTTTAAATTATTCTACAATGTAACATGTAAGGCTACAGTGGGAAAATGAATCTTCTCTCTAATCAAATAATCACATTTATTGTTATTTCAAGTATGATTTAGCCCTATATGTTGTGTTTTACATTATTTAAGTACGTAATTGCTCTATTTGCAGCTTGCTAATTGATCCCATTCAAATTGCTAGAACATTTTGATGGTAGTTTGTATGTATAAAATAAATAAAACATAACTATTTAAAACATGCAAGCAAACAAAGGTTGAATTACAAAACATATTTGCCTAAAACAAATCCTTAGCTAGCTCTACCAACCAGTGTTGAAGTCAAGATAAAAAAATCAAGACAAGATTCCAACTCAAAGCGCAAAAACAAATGATTGTGCACAATGGATACAAGAACAATTGTGTCTTGAGTAACTGACAGCTGAAACTACATTTAACTGAAAACAACATAAACAATTGACTATTTTTTGGCAATATTGCTCTCTACTACAGTAAAGAGCATAAGGTCTTTGGTCTACCGACTTGCTAACACGACAAGCACGTCCCGGCATGTCTCTATCAGCGTGCTCTATCAATACCATCCCGATTCTTATCTGCTTCTTAGTATTACAGTCCAGGTTTGTGCTGGGCCCCTCGCCAAGGCGCACACTCTGTGGTTAAGTGGTCTGTTCCTCTGCTCCCCTCCATCTTTCATGGCTTTTTCATTTCACCGGTTCTTTAACGCCATGCCAAGCCCCCTCCTTCTCACAGATGTTTAATTAAAATCTAAAATGTGCCATAACTCTGGAAAGACTATGGGTTCACAGGCAATCTTAAAGACCAATTGCCCTTGTGTTCCTTCTTTGTTGGTTTAGTCCATCAAAGACCAACCATCATGGACCTGTTCTTTTTGTTGATTCTGTTCACTTCAGTGCATAAATGCTTTGGGACATCAGCTTACAAAGGCGACACAGATTTAACCAAAAGGGTTCACTGGCTAACTCTCTGAACTAATCCACTCAAAAGTCCATGAGAAAACCCCAATCCGTGGAGTCACTTGTCAAACTTCGCATGATTCCCACCAGACAAAAGGCAGCTTGTGCAGACATGAACCGGATCAAGACCCCAGTACTTTAATTCAGTCCTGGGTGTGGCAACGAAGGGTGGAAGTGTTCTCATACACACTTTATAGGGCTACAATAAAGTAGCCTTCATTGCTACTTTGGAAAATCCCATATGTTTATTCTCCATACATTGGAATTATACGGTGACAGTGTGATTCATGCTTTGTAATTTGATGGGAAGATGTTAGCGGTAGGCAAGTGCAGCTAGCGGCATGTTCTTTTACAGGAAATGTATCAAGCAAAATAAAGGTCTACAATTGAGCAAACAATAAATAGGTAATGTGAGGTGCTGAGTGACTTGTTAGATTATGTAGCCGACTGTGCAGGTGTGTGTGATTATACCAAGCTAGGCAGAGGAGAGGAACTTTAGTGGGACAGATCAGAACCATGCTCCATATAGAAGAGAACAGTCTGAACAAGAACAGAAACTATAGGGCTGCAACTAACAATTGTTTGGTAATCGATTATTTCGTTGACTTTGAGTACCACTCTGTCTGAGTCATAAATCCTCTCCTCTCACCTCATAGCTGATTTGGAAACGGAAAAGCCATAAAAAGAAGTAACTTAGTGGAAGATATGAGTCTAATCTGTTTTTTTTAGATATAAACACATGATAATCAAACAGAAAATGATGTGTGTTTATTATTAATTATATATAGTGTCATTTAAAAACACACAGATTTTTTTGTTTACATTATGAACACATTATCTGTCATTATTAATAATGAATATTAGTAAAGCAATACAGATAAACTTCTCTTCCCATAGAATTTTTTTTTGCAATTTTCAAGTCACTCATTAACTTAAAAACAGTCAATGCATGCTGCCTTTTACACTCTTCAAACATGACCAAGTGTCCTCAAGGTGAAGTCAACGCAACCAGATACTTAAACATCCACATATTTCCCCTTCATTGTTTCAACACATGACACTGTAGGCACAGATGAAGAGGGAAAGAGGGGGGGTCGCCCAGGTACAGCCCTGTACAGGTGAGGAATTTGACTACACCTCCTCCATGCACAAATATTTGAGAGGAAAAAAATATATCGGCAAAAAACTACTTCACGACGACCACTCACATATCCCACCCACATTCCAACACACTGCTCTGCTGAGCCGTCATTAATGGGGGACCACCTGCTGGGAGATCAGGACCTCCATCATGGTCCTAGCGGGCCCGGCTTAGCACAGCACAGTGGGCTGCTGGGTAGAGAAACATGGGTGTCGTAAAACTCAAGTTATTCTTAGTAGACCAAGTGTTTGCCAGGGACGGCCAGTGCTGTTTTATGGTTGAGTTATAGCCCTATTTTAGCAACTGTGTACAAGAAGGTATTCTTTTACACAAAAATTGTTCCTTAAACTAGCAATGTTGACACAGAAAGAAATATATAACAAAATATTTCACTGCTAACAAAACCACAACAAACAGAATCAACTTGTCTTGGTCATTACACCTTGACTGGAAAATCCAGACGATGTATAAAATTTGTTCATTTGGCCACCATTTCACTCTTTAGAATTTCAGTGGGTGTGATTGACAGCCATCGGGGACACGCATAGTCCCATGAAAATCAACATGGCTTAGGACAAAAAATATATGTGGGAAAAATACGTAAAATATATTATGTGGAGCTAAAAAACAGCAGATTTCGGCAGAATCAATGAGTGAATGTGTGTGAGTGGTGACCAGACCCACTCTTCACAATCTGCTAAGCAGGGGTCTGGATCCCAGGCAACATCACACCTCCACAGAATTGGACAGATTGGGTATCTCTTAACCTGGAATTAAACCTGGACTATAAAACGATTACAACTTGGAGTAGAATTAAATCAAGACCGCATCGTCAAGTAGGCATGGCTTGAACATACCAAACCATGACAAATATGAACAGACCTAACTTTGTGTTTCAGAGGTGTTCACCAGTGGTGCATTCATGTGGTCTTCGGGTGTTTTAAGATTAATCATTGGGATTCCAAAAGATTTGCATTCATGTCCAATCAGCTAACATTACATGTAAAAAAAAAAAAAATAACAGTGGGATGCACAACTCACAGTGAAAAATTAAATGGGTAGAGTCAGTTTATTTTTTTTGTAGTCTCTTCAAAGCATGTAATGTCAAAATGTGGAAAGTGGAAATCAGGTTTTGCTTCGAGTTCTTGTGCAAGCATTTGTGTGCAATTTCAATGTATTTGGAAACATTATCCCAAGTTCCTGAAGACCACATGAAAGTACAATATCTTCTTATTCATTAAGCAGTGGAAAAAAGCTTTCTGTATGTCATTATAATTAGGCTGATGTAAATCCTTTTTTTTTTTTTTGGACAGAAACACTGTGCTATGGTTCATCATTCAGACATGCGAATGGAATGAGATCAAGGATTATAACAGAAGGACTTTCTTTTCTTTGTTGGTGTTCCATGTGGGAGCCTTGGAGACTTTCAGGAGAAGAAACAAAGAAGTCTGATAAAGAGTGCAATGGGATAAGATCTTCCCCACACTCAACACTTCTCCATCAAATGGGCTTCCTGTCCAAGCTCCAAACACCTCCGCCTGCCTGCTTGCTCTGTGGAATTCTCTATCAGGGGTACACCATCAGAACAGTCTTTGCAAATGAAAAAGTGGGTTAAGGAAAACAATGAGAACGACTTACTGTACACTGTGAAAACTGTTTGCAAACGTGCCCATTCTTTTGATAGCCTGATAAGCAAACTGTTACAATTTGGCAGCAAACTATGCATATATAGTTAACTATTATCAGTTTGTCCACACACTTGATATGTAGAGTAGTCATGCATCAATGTAAGAAAAACAATGTAGGTATTTCATTCGTAGTTTTGACCTCTTCTAGCTTGTTAGCACTGTGAATGCGCTGCTTCAGTGAGTCAAGAGACAATAATGCTGTGCCTTGGGCTACATCTTCATGCTATAATCCCTACAAATAAGCACGCACTCTGATTTGTCAGTGCCGTATTTCTCGTGAAATTGTTGTAGTTACAAAATCATCACACAAAGTTTTTTTTATTTCATCTTAGACAATGCACCTCCCCACCTCTTCGCTTCTCTGCCAGGCATTCCACAGTCTATCCTAGCTATCGAAAATGTCAGGAATGAGGGGCGAGCAGAGGAGGGTACGGAGCAAGCGGCAGGTACAGTCTTGTCCCAGTGTAGTCTGGGAGTAGAGGATGAGATTGGACATGACTGGCTTAATTAAAACAGCTCTGTAACAAGAAGATGTAAAGCTTGCTCTTCTCAACATACAGCTGCAGAAGGCACCTAAATATAAGAGCGTCTTTCATTAAACATTACAGAAGTTAGATTACACTAATTCCACAATAAAAGAAGTCAGAAAAAGCAAACAAACAAAGATCGTTGTAGATACGAAATAATTGCAGATTTTCTTTACCATTTTTGAGGGGAAACATTGATCAAGTTATATGTGGTCGCATTTACTCGTATGAATAAATTATGTACATGAGCGTTCATTATATCTGTATTTATAATGTGCAAATATTGTTTTGTTTTCATTTGTGTGAATGAAATTAGCTAACATAGCATCTTACTGTATACAGAAATGTTTTTGCCGATTCCTAACATTCCAATACAACCATTAACAGATCCACTGTAAGATAATATGCCGAACTTAGGTTTATGTGGCCCAAAAAAATCCTCTTCAAACACAAAGCCCTGCCACAGAAAGCCCTGCATTCAGCAGCATTTATCTTCGCCAAGAAACTCCCCTCTCCACAACAGGAGTCCGGGACAAGAAAGGACGGGCTCAATGAAAAGGTTAGCAGTGCACTGTTTCGTGCCTTGACAGACAAACAGAAGAAGTTTTATGTGTGTGCCAAATGCAACTTAACACTGCAAACAAGCCCAGTCCCTTGGAACATCCCGCCACCCGGAATCATTGAGACGAAAGCACCCGGAATGCAGAGTCCAAATTCCGAATTCTAACTCAAAAAGCCCTCGGCAAGGTGATTTCGTGGTGGGAATCATTTGCCAGTAATGCTTTGGAGTTTGACTTGCTGCCAAGATAGTCAAGTGGCAGAAAGAGTTCAGCTCTGGAGGGGCTACAGTCTTGCAGTCATGGTGGTTGAATTTATTAGTCATGGCTCTATGGGTCATCTCATAAGAGCTTGACAAATTACTTTTCAACAAAATAAGGGTGTACAGGAAGAGGGGTATTCAGTGAATTTCTGCAGAGCTCAATACTACCTAGCAATTCAATTGGATGCAAAGTGGGTTCATAAGTAAGTATTTAGATAACATTCTTTTCAATTATGTTACTGAAATACTCAGTCTATCAACATAAAAGTAAAGTTTTTGCAACACAGTTTTTGCTAAGCAGTGTGATAAATATCAATTTGCGCTAGTTCATCAGCTAGGTTGCTGAAGATTTGAATTTTTTTTTTTTTTTTTGAGTCTCTCAAAGCCTCGCTGTTCCTCCTTGTTAGCTTGCGGACTTGGTGGTGCTTGAACCGTCTATCTCTCACCGTCATCAGTAAACTTTAATGTCATTATTTTAACAAAAAATGCCCGACATGCCTGGTGTTGTTGATGTGCGTCATGTGTGTACAACATGCGTTAAAAACGTCACGAATAACGTTGCTGCGTCACTTAAAGGTTCTCGGTTTGAGGGAAAAATACTTGCCCTAGGGCAGGAATTAAGTTGGTCCCCACATTGGCCTTCCTGGTTCCTGGTCCTTCTTATGTGGGAACACACCAGAAAAGGGGTCAGGAGCTAAAAAGGTGACGGGAACAACAAAAAGTTCCTACAGCACGAAAACGCCTAAAATCATCCAGTAAGATCCTATTTGATGTCAGCTGACAATGACCTAGACAAAAGTAACCTATTTAAAATATCTTGGGAAGGTGAACAAAACAAAAGCAACAAATCAGTAAGAAATGATACTACTTTTTACAAATACTGTATAGCCACACAATTTGCTTTAAGTTCTTTTCTTACTATGGCCAATAAAATGAAAACGATTTAACAGTGATAAATATCACGTTTTTAGCCTCTCAATTATTTGAACCCATTAGTTTTATGGGAAAGGTAGGACGCTTTTTCTCAAACTGTTGACTACCTGTGAGTTATTAAACTTGCCATCAACAAGGTGCAAGGGTCAGAGTGCAGCACTAAAGCCGTATCCTGGAGGTGTTTTTGGACACACCCACCTGTTGGGACTGGCTGGGAAGAGCTGACCTCACTGCTCCAGGCTGCACTTTTCAGAAAACTGCTGCTGCTGCTTTGAGTCATTGAGAGTGAGCAAGCATGACTGTACAGCTTGGGTTCAATACAGCATTACTACAGGGTAGTGCATATATTGTTGAGGGGGTAGCCAAATAAAACGCTTAAAAAGGGCAAAATAAATAAATAAAAATAATGTCATTAGTATGATTATTATTATTTCAGCCTTCTTTTCGATGCTAAATCAATGGTGTGCAAGTTTGCAGACGTAAAACACTAATTTATACAAGTGTATGACTATTATATTTGTGAGTTAATTGATTGTCTTTTTTTTTTTTCAATGCGGTGCAAAGGATATTTTCTCCACAAAATTTACCTAAACCAAGAAAAAGCAAAATCAGCTTAATGTTGTCAGCTAAGGTATTAAGATAAGATAAGATAAGATAAAAGTAGTATCAGCTTGCTTCAGTGTATTCATAAAAAGCCTCAATTACTTAACATTGCAACAGTAAATGCATGGGTTCAAAAATCAATGCTTCTTTTGGATTATTACAGGCTGAATTAATGCATTCACCCACAAATTTCAATGAATATGACCTTACAACAACTGCGATAACGTAAAATGATACCAAAAAAATGTAGCTTTCCTCTCTTTATTCCACTGGTTCACTACTCTATCATCCTCCTGATCCATCTCTATCCATAACATGACACACACCTCTAACTCAACATGAAAAGTCTAGCACAGATCCACCTGCCACACACTGTTAGCGTTACACTCCATGGCTTCAGCAGTTTCCTACCTTCCACGCAGTGCTCCACGTCCTCCAGGTTGCGCAGGGTAATCCTCATCAGACTGGAGTTGAGCATGAGTTCATTCTTGTGCTCGGGGCCCATGTACTCCGGGGCCGGATTGAGGAAGAAGATGCGCGTGTCTCCCGTGGAAACCTGGTTGTCACAGATGCCAGGATTACCGAAGCCGCCGATCATCACCTTGTTGCCTCCGTCCAACAGGATTTCACGGCTCACGCTGGTTTTGCCTTTCAGATAACGCCACACTCTGACCTGTAGAAAATACACAACAAACAGCTTTAGTCTGTAGAAGTTTGGTGAATATCATCAAAATGTTAGTAGACAATACAATAAAACTAGTGGTGGTGATAACTTTCTGTTGATCTATTATTAAACCAATAATGCTTAATACTGAAAATAGCATAAACATACTCTAAAATAGTAAATGAAAGAAGAGAATAGAGTAAATATAGACCGGATCAATATATTAGTCCATTATTTGCTCTTTTTAGTGTATGAACCTTAATTCTTCCAGCAAGGTGAATATTCAGTTTTATTTGAACAACTCCTAAAGAACATACATAAAACTTAATTTGAACATCTTATTGCAAAAATGAAACTGCACAAAACAGGACTGCACTTTGTCTCATACGTATGCTTGTGGTAAAGCAGGACTGTCGGAGTGTTTTGGAGAACATTCTCAAAATCTGCTAAAAAATACTGGAAGAACGTGGCCATCAAATCAGAATTCTGAACAACTGGTTTTGGCATCGATCATGAAAAACTCATAGCAGTCTATCTGGAACTAGCCCTAGGCGACAAAATAAATATCTTGATAATTTTTTCACATATTTCGATTACGATCTTCAGACGATATTATTTCAAGCGAAGCATCAAGTTTGTCTTTAAATGTATTAGTGGAAGTATAATGAGCAGAAAGAGACATTCTTGGCCGACTTGGACATTGTGAACTAAAAGCAAAACTAGTGTCTCAATGATCTGACCAAACTGCATTCATGAGACTACAAGCTCAGAGGTTTGCATGCTTATTAACTACTCATAAAGACAACAAAACATCTAAACAAAATTTTCATGGAAAAAATTCAGATTAAATTTGCAGTGTTGACTAGTTGAACAAAAATTTTAATGGATACAATTTTTGGTCAACTAAGTGTGATCAATTGACTAAAATATCACTATTTAACTGTATTTAAGATTTATAATATATTTTTTTTAATTAGTCCATTGTTACATTAATCCATTTTTGCTTATCTTCAAGACAATACCATATACACGATACAGTACTGTCTAAAATATATATTTTAAATTTAAAACTTAGCTAAAGCATAATACTGATAGTGACTCAGCAGTTTATTGGGCTGTTTCACAATTGTTAATTAATTTTTTGGTTTGTTTGTTTTGTCCCTATAATAGAGGTTTAGCACACTTTTTGTAAAAATGGCAGATTTTCAAGGCAACAGTTGTTTTTTGAAATTCAGTCCCAAGCTATTTTCTGTCTTCCAAGTTTCCAACATTAAAATAATTAAAATGCTAAAAGATTAAAATAGATAGAGAGAGATTTTTTATTTCCTGTGGCTATAACAAAACTTGAACTGAAGCTTGATCCTGCTTGATCAATACAAGGAAATCTTATACAGCTGATACTCCTGCCTTAACTGACAGCACAGATAAGTCCTAAAACAAGACTTCATGACAGCTCACAGAGCAGTGTGTGTGTTCTGTCGAGTCATGATAAGTCTGGCCTTCCTCTGTACTTCCCTCTCATGTCTGCCTCAGCTCTAGAGCAGTGCACCTCTAATCTGCTCCATTCATTCGGCTGCAGACGGAAAACCACTGTGCGCTAACTCTAGGAAAGGCTTGCTGACCAAACACTGCTTGTTTATTTTGACAGATCATAGAGTGGTGCACCACAAGAGAGCGGCGTAGTGCTAAAGGACTTTTACAATAACTGGGCCAGGAACAGAGGCAGGGGAAGGCGGCTTCCTCCGGCACTGTGTAAGATTGGGTTTCACTACAGCTACTGTGACTCAGGAGTTCACATTTGTGGAAGAATGTGGCTGCAAGGCACAAGTTGGGTGACAATGAATGTGTAATGATATCCTATTGATGGCTTGCAGAATATTATATCAAACATGATAGTAATAAAGCTTAAAGTTCTAAGGAATAATCAAGTTTGAAGTGAAGTGGCCCTGTAGTGTTTGCAAAAAAATGTTCATATATGTATGCAAATCTATACATAAGGCATAACTATCACAGACCCAGCATGAGAGCCATTAGTGACACAACCCAGGGAGTAGTAGACAGGGCTGCAGAGATTTTAATCATACAAAAGAGCTGCAGCCAAGGGCCACTCAGGGGCCACTTTCCTGCAGCAACATGTTGAGGATGACTGCATGCTTGCTTGGGTCCTTGCAATAGATGTGTAACTAGTACTAAGTGGAATAAAAACACTTGTAGCATATTGCCTGCTCCAATTCATAATTTGAGTGTTCATTGTTGATGTTTATAATACTTTGCAAGCAGTCGGTTATGTGTAATACAATTTAGGTTTGAGTCACAATTTGACAATTGACAACTGCTAATGAGATAATATTTTAGAGACCCACAGGCTACATTATATTTACTGGTTGCTGAAGTAAATGATTGCTTATTCTAGACAGGCAAACAGGCAAAAAGTTTTAGAGTTCATATCATAGTTGTATCATAGTTGTAGTATAGTTTGCATATTACTATAGGTGTAGTGCAGTTGTGTAACAGCACGTGCATGAAAAATGTCCCGCGTTTATGGAGTTATTGCATTGAAAATGGTCTGAGTTTAGCAGAGGCAGGTGTCTCCTCCTCATGCGCACTTGTGACTTTTGAATGGCTGCTCACTCTTACCTTGCACGAGTACGTGTTGTGAACCGGGTCCATGTTGATAATCTCATCCACAGTTCCCGTCAAAACTATGTTCGCTTCATCCTCCCGATCTTCCAGGTTCCTCTCAGGGCAATTGGCTGCGCTGTGTCCGATCAGAGCGACCAGCAGTCCGGCCACGAGCACTGCCGCTGTCCGCTGGGATCCCATGGCTGGAGAAAGAAGAAAAAGTTTCACTCCGCTCTAAATCTGTTTACGCTCCAAAGAGTTTACTGAAAGCATAAAACTATCAGTCACAAAGTCCGCGTAGTTGTGGGCTCTCGAATGAACTTAGCTAGGGGCGAGCTGAGTGCTTGTTCCCGCTGCAGCCCAGATCCAGCATCTGTCCCCGGCTACGGTCCGAGCGTGTGCGCCTCCCGCGGCCGGCTGGAAGTGCAGAAGGAAGAGAGGAGACACCCGGAAGGAAGAGGAAGGCCCGGGGAGCTGTGTCTTCAGGAATGTACCGCTCTCTCCTCTTTCCCACCGTCTCTCTCTCCCCTTCACTGATTTGCATGCGATCTGAATTGCTGATCCCACAAGTGGAGTGAGGAAGGTGCTGGTGGGGCTGTGAAGAGGCGCTGTAGCGACGCGCCAAAAGGGCCTGTCCTGTGTCGCCCCCCTTTGGACGCAGCGGGTCCACACGCTGGTAATACCCTAATTTAATTATTCCCTTCGCTCATGTAAGCAAACAAAGGGAAAATCCAATGAGGAGTGGAAACTAATGAGGTAAAAAAGTAAAAGTACTAATTTTATAGGGCTAATTAGATCGGCTAATTAGTTAGCTAGGTTACTTTAGCTTTTAATATTCAGATCATTCAAAGGTCAAAGTCACCTGCATGATTCCATAGAAATATAAAATTAAAACTATGTATATTGGAATAATCTTAAAGAAAATAATATGTCATGTTTTTTTACAAAGATTCGTGCTGTTAAGGCTATTTACTTTTAACAATTAAGCGGCTGATGCTGTATCATCTAAAGTTCAGCATGTTCAGCAGTTTACATTGGAGGATAAGGTGATGAAGATTCCTTCTTGTACATGCTCCACAGGATCTTATCATTTCTGTATGATACAGGAGGGTAATAGAGGATCATAAGAATTCACATGTGTCTTTCTTTCTGTTGAAGGAGCAGCTATAGAGAATATGGGAGTGGATGACACCTTCAGTACTTGGATCTTCAAATACCTGACAGGGAGGCCACAGTTTGTCAGACTTGGCAAAATTTTATTGGAAACTGTTGAGGAAAGTGTGATCTCCAGAGGGGACAGTCTTGTTTCTGCATAGGTTGGACTTTCAACATCAGTCCAGCATGTGTCACATTTAAAAGCATTTGGATAATTTTGTGAGTGTGGCAAGTACTAACAAGGGGAGATTGGAGCTGGAAAATAACTTAATTGAAAATGTCAAGGTCAAAAAGATGGTGGTTAACTTCAAGTCCACAAATCATCTCTAGTCAGTGGAGATTGTTAGTGCCATCATTGATGAGCACTAATAATATAAATATCTGGATGTTTACTTTGCACAAGTGGTTTGTTCACATTGTAAATCTGTGCAAGAAATGTCAAAGTCAAAACAAGATCGTGTTGTACGCCTGGGGTCAAAAGTGCCTTGTTTTTTTTTTTGCCATTGTGCATTGGGGTAGCTGTAAATCTATCAAAAAGAGGAAACAAGTGAAGAGGGCTTGGTCAGAGAAGTTAATAAGACAAAAGATTTGGACCATCCTCTTGAACAAAACACCATCTGCATGAGACTGTGGCTGCTCAGAGCAGTCGAAAGATGTGAAACTAATATTCATAGCCTATGCCTAAATGTGGCACTTCTGTTTCATGTTTTTACACTGCACACATTTCCACTCGTTTCACTGACACTATAATTTTAACTGCATAAAATGACAGGCTTGAATCCACAACACAAATGCTCTGGAGCAATATTTGGAGCGATTTCTCCGTGTTACGCCCCAGACAGGACAGCTGATGTAACCACAACTGACAGAGTGCATTTCAGTAAAAGCATAACGCTGTCAGTTCTTCTTCATAAAGTTTTTTTAGGTGTATTCTAAAGAACTTGTCTTTGCTTTGGTTCAGTGCTGTTAGTGGAAATTTGTTAGTTGTGATGGGGAGAGGTTTGGTGGTTTTAAGATGCAGATTTCCAAATGAATCTGGAAATGTACATCCATTCATTGGGGATTGAATGGTTTTACATGAACATCTTTAGATAACTGCCACTGGAATGTTTTAAAAAGCTTATTTAATCGAAAATTCCACAGTGGATTATTTTTGATAATAGCTTCTTGGTGTTTTTGTCTAAGATAAAGGTTTTAAATTTATGTAACAGCAGGGCCAGTCAAAACATTGGTGGCCCTAAACAAGATTTTGTATGTGGCTTTGCGGTCCATCAAACAACACAGATGGGGGAGGAAGACAATTACTCCTTTTTTTTAATTCAAATTATTTGTATATTTGAAATTGGTAATAGTAAGATGTATTGGCTTTGAGTTTTCTCTTTTAAGACATTCTGGACAAATAACATTTAGTTTACTTTGTTCTGGTGTAATATTTTAAATAAACACATATAAATAGAAATAGCTTTTTTCCTGGTCGTATGCTATTTTAAAGATAATGTATTTAGATTTTGAGAGTGGTGCACATGTACAGATACAGCAGATACTACAGTACATTTAACGGTAATCTTTGTGTTTTCTGCTCTGGACAGCCCATCAGTGCATGTGAAGCACTATAGGTTGGGGCTCTAAACATTTGCAACTCCATTCAAAATAGGAATAGGATTTTAATTGATTTCTTTCAAAATACATGCAATTTTTGTATTGTTTGACTGGAGCCCTTCTCATCAACTATTGATCCTCAGAGAGTTTGCACTCTGTTCTGAAAGTGAACTGAAAGAATGATAGAATAGTAAGAGTAATATTGCAACAAGAGTATTACAATAGTTTTCAGCTCACCACCTAATCTCATATCTGAACACAAAACACAAGTGCACAGAGACATTACACGAGTGCCATACTGTTAGGGCCAGTTTTAACAAGCATTTGCTCATGTGCAAATTAGGGGGAGCAAAAACTTACTATAGCTGACTTTTTTCTCTCACACAGACACTAAAGATGCAACATTTGAGGTGGTTTATATCCGTTTGATGTAATATGTTATAGTGGATCTTCCATTACTAATCTGAGTGCAAAACGCTCACAAGTAACAAATGTATTTCTTTTCTGTTTGCACCTGCAATTTAGCACCTGACTTGATAAATTATTCCTTAAGTGTAAGTTACTCCAAGTAACTGCCGGGAACAATTACAGCAGCAAACAAAGTGTTGGTATGAAGACTAAACATCCACTTACAGGTTTTGAAATAAGCCTTCTACTTAGTGGTATAGACTTTGACTTGACTGTGACGGCAAGCAGTTGGTTGCAAAGAAATGTAACCAGAAAAGGAGCTGGCTGTATAAAATAACTGTGCTTATTAGATACAAGGAATTGTCATCATTTACACTTTAAAAATTAACGTTTAGAATAAAAATATACACTTTACTAGGTATGGAAACCCAAAATGTGCGATTTAGTACATATTGTTGTACAGTTCACTGTTAAATACCTAAATGTTGTAATATTGTTTATTTATGATATGTAAAATTGGAACAAATTAATGATTCTTTCCTACTCTTAAAGACAAGGGTATTTAAAAAAATAGCTTTGACCCATGGCTGTTTCTGATTTCCTCATCTTATTGTTTTGGTATTTATTCTAACATTTTGTTTACTAAATCATCAACTTGTGAAGTCCTCAGAGGCGACTGTTGTTTTGGGCTCACAAAAATAAATTAAATTGAATTGGATAGGCCTATTTATTAGGACACGAAGTTTAAGTCTTTGAGATTGTCTTAAAGCAAAGCTCATACATTTGGTTCCATCATGAAGGTTTTACAGTTGACCACAGAATATACAGTGTGAAGACAGCCCATTCACTTTAACACACAGTTGTGCATATTATGCCTTCAGCTTTTTCTCCAACACAAACAGTGAGAGAGGAGTGTGTGGTTAGTGGTCTGTCGGGGTGCCAGATGTCTCAATGTGCTCAAGGTTCAAGTCTAAACAGGAGCCGCCTCTTCACACCTGCTTTTATACCCTGTATTCACTGGAATGTCAGATACTTCATCGAACTGTTCAACTAGTGCATTTGCCTTTGCCGTCTGTATCCACATGTTAAGACAATGAAAGGGTTTAACCATTGGGGAACAGGGAAAGAGCATATGAATGGCACCACACAAGATTTAAGGGACATATGCAAAATTAATCAATTACTTGTTAATCTATCGAAGCAGGTTTTTGTTTGTGAACAGAACAGAAGTGTGCTGCTGTTCTTTTTGTGTGCTGAACTTTTTTGCTGACCAAACCATCCCGGATGCATGGCTTTGTGCTCCTCACGTAATTTGTCTGCCTTCTTATAGTATGGGGCCTGCTCAACTTTAGACAGAGACCTAAAGCGCTCTCCCACAACTTTGTTCACTGCAGCTGAGTTAGTGATACTAGTTTTTCAGCCTCATCTCAACCTTGTACATGAGGGCATTTGAGGGCTTCTTAATGCAAGGCTTAAGCATGATCAGGGGAGTTATTCTGTTGATTCCTGCAAACAAGAATGAAGGAGGGACCAGGCTGGTTCATGCTCATCATGAGAAGAGGAACAGTCTGGTTGTCAATCATAGTGTAAGGCAGAGCAGTTTGGTTTCTGTCCAACATGTGAGGAGGAGGAGTCTGGTTCTCATTAATTATCTAATGAGGAAGAGTTTGGTTTGGTTCCCATTCCTCATATTAGAGTCTGGAATGTGTGTGTGTGTGTTTTTTTATCAGTTTGTTTCAGTAAAACAATGCTTCAACTTTTGGCGCCCAAGCAAACCAGTTTAGTGGACTGTCAGGTGTGAAAGCACCCTGAGTATTTTGTTCAGGCAAGGACCTTTTCACTGGCGTTGAAGAACAATGTACTCCAGGAGAAACAGGTGCTGGGTTTTCAGAATTCATGACCAAGATTTGATTATGCAAAAGGTTCTCAGAAATGATGTGACAAATACCTTGAGATCCTCAAACTAATTTTCCACAATGTCTTCCAGATTCACAGTGCTGCCTGGCTCAGGGCTGACTTCAGGTTGTGAGGGGTGAAGACCAGCAGGAGACATGGAGAACTTGGGTTCAATAATGGGTTCTGGTGTAGGCTATCTACTAAACCATTCAGGACAGCCCCAGGAAAGGAGTTCATTCCAGTATCTGGCTCCATGTTTGTAGAAGAAGATCTGTAAAAACGAACAAAACAATTCATTGTGGTCTTGTAATTTTGAATGTACTAAAACTGATATAAATATATCATCCTGTATATGTAAGACACAAGTTGGAGAACTAACAGTAAAAACAAAAAGAGACTAATCAACTTCTATGTTTCATGGTCAGTTTTACAGTGATTAATAAAGACAGGCTTGAAAATGTGCACTTATCAGTTATGCTCAGGTACTAGAAAGTGCTGTTAGCTGAGTGTTTGGTTGTAGGTTCAAAATTGGGGAAGTGCTTCTTTATATGTGTTCACTGTATGCTGGCTTGAGAATGACCAACATGCACATTTACAGTATAAGCCACATTGATTTTAATAAAATGTAATCATGATTAAATAGAATAGAATAGAATGCTTTATTGTCATTGCACAACTTGCAAACAAAATTTAAGAAGCCATCCAACACTGTGGAGATAAATTAAATCATAAAATACAATACATCAAAAAGACACACAAAAAAAACATTTAAAACCAGCCTACTACACTACTGCACAGCCACTCTCTATAGTCTATTTCACTGCCCATTGCACTATTGCACTGCCATTACACTATGCACTGCTCATTACACTATTGCACTGCCATTGCACTATATTAAAATGCTAAAACCTTTTTTTTTTTTCCACAAACAACTCAATATTCTTTTTGCAGTACCAGCACAGCCACAGCAAACTCCAACTTTGACCTAATTGTAAATTATTTTTGTATCTGAAAGTTGATATTGCACAAATTTATCTACCAGCAAAAGCCTGTGGAGAAGTAATCTAAGGATTCTATTTGATGATCGGATGAGAGGTAATTGGTTGTTCGGAGGGTAGTAAGCCTGCTTCACATTTGTGTATGACCCCATTAAAACCTAAAAAAAAAGAAAAAAAAAAACATTTAAACTTAAATTTTGTATTTCAACATCTTTAAATAGGACATAAAGCTCACATGATAAAATAACGTACTAACTAAATAAACAAACAAATACATACATACATACATACATACATACATACATACATACATACATACAGCTTGTTCTTGATTATGCATTAACTATAATAGTTTGTTGTTATCATTGTAACAAAAAAAAGAATAAATCAGTTTTCATTCAATGTCGAGCACAACTTTCTGAGCTGTAGAATAAAGTTTCTCTTAGTTTTTCTCAGGTAATTCAGATTAAAGTCAGTCATGGAGGGCTTATACACACAGACAGGCCTGAGTGAATGAACAAAGTGACTTTCCATTACTTTTACTTTGCTACACTATATATGCCATCCATCTTTGCTCACACTCACCTGCCTCCTGCCCCTGCTCATTTATGCCGAGTGGCCACAACTCACCGTGGCTCATTCGGTGTAATGGATGCAGGCCATTCATTCCCAGCATGCACTTTGGCAGAGTGGTGCTGGAGTCCATTAGAAAATGAGTCTCCTCTGAAGCTGCTGACATATTGAGAGATCAGAACCTGGGCCGTTCTGAATGATTCAGATGTTACGCTTCAGTTGATGTAGTGTTATTTGTATGTGTTTTAATTATGTGGACACAGACTTTAGAGACCATATTGAATTAGATTTTGGCCATTCTATTAAAACATGGTCATTTATCAGTGTTTACTCATATGTCTATAGGAATACAGTCAGACAGACAGACAAGCACACAATACATCTTAAGTGTATTATTCGTTGTTTTTTTTAGAGTAAATCAAATCATCAATAGATTTAACATTTTTTGGGTAGAAACTTGCTTTGTTCAATTAAAAACATAATTCTGTTGAAGTTCACCTCTATGTCAGAGTCATGTGATTAAGGTCGAGACAGATCTGAGCTGGCTGCGCTGTTGGATCAATAGGTTCAAGCGGAGGTTAGGTTCATGAGTCAGGACCAACGGGTGAAACTGCACTTGTCATCACATTAGCTGATTGCGCTCACTGTGGTGCCTCTTATGGGTCCAGCTGCTGACTCATGTCTGTGTGTGATCTTTTCTGCAACAAGACTGAATATTCAAATGGATAAAGAAGAGGATTAACTTGTGACTTGCAAATTGTACATTTTTACACACTGAAGAAAAAAATATATACAAATTTTGGCCATCCAACATGTGGCTGTTTAGTATCAAACAACCAGATGTTTGATGCCATGTTACTTGTTCAAGGATAATATTGTGGAGTATTTTTCAAGCTATGCACATGTTCCGTTGGACAATGCTGCCTCCTCCACTGGACCACTGGGCCAGGGAAAGTTGCAAACACAGAGAACATATAGCTTGATCAACAGGCTAACAGACCAATTGGCAACAACAAGGCTGTCTTGTTTTCTGTTGGCCAAGATCTTACCGCCCTCACCATGTATACAGTTTATGCATTTTATTTTTATTTATATATTTATTAAGTACAGGAATGTTATTAATCCATGTAAAACTCAAAGCATTGGCGATGGATATTTGCTTTTGAAAGCTTTCCACAAAGCTTGCCATATGTAAATCTACAGTAGGACAATTAAAAAAATTATAAAACACAAATTTTATGTGACCGTACATAATTTTAATGTCAATGAATTCCTTTTTTTTAAATCCATATAGTTTGTATGTGTCCCATGAAAGTCACCAGAAGTCTGCTGTGTTTAAACTGCAACACGCAGATGTTTCTGTGAGATCATAAAGGTCCAACTGAACAGCTTCAAAATCCATAAGATTGTCTCGCAGGACTGAAAAGGTAAAAATATTAGGACCCTTTTCTAAAAAATTTGTTTTTTTTTCCTCTGCTCTGTTATTTTCCAAGCTTGTTCTGACAGAAAAAAAACATTTGACAGTGTGGAGGATCACCTTTTTGAGTGAATGCTTGACATGTTCAAACCACTTTGGGTAAATCTCTCCAAAGGTCAGAGTGGATCAGACTGGTGAATACACATGTCCAAAGGCAATAGAATCAAAGAACCACAATGCAGCTTGCATCCGTCACTTCACACGAAGAGGCAGCATGGCCTGTTAGAACAAGTGTGCATGTGTGATGCACCTGAATGCCCAAAATCAAGTCTGAAGAATGAAAGGTGAGCATGAGTGTGTCAGGCCGGAAAAATGTGGAGCCTGTCCAGTACGGGGGAAGACACAAGGCCCCAGAGTCTGCACACTGAGCTGACTCACTGAGGTACCTCTTCTGTATCAAAAGTCTGACACATAAGCAAAAATGCTAAACTTGAGGTGGTGCATATCTGTTTTGGGTAACATTATATAGATGCATCTTCCAATAGTAAATTGAGAGCAAAACGTTCACAAAGAACACATACATTTTTTTCACTTTAGGCATACTTGCAATTTAGTACCTGGTTGATAAATGATGCTCGTAGTGTTTACTATTCAGTTTATGAGATACTTCTTTTCCCTAGCCAAATACTGTAGCAGTAGACCTGACAGGCTCCATTTACAAACTTAGGTAACTTGTTTGGTTAGGTTTTTAAAGTAACTAAACTAGACTAACCTCTAACTCAGTGCCTCATGCCCCCCTGGCGGCAGAGTTATGAACACATTTTTTGTATCTGACAAAACTAGGATGGGACAATTCTGTTTTGTCATATTTTGATTCTTGTTTTGGGTCACTATTCCAATGTTTTCAAGTTTGTTAGGCTACTACTTTTTCTGCGAATTTGCTAAATGTTTATTAAGGACAATGTACAATTTTTGCATTAAGCACAAAGGCAGACATGCTTGCACCAGATTCTAGCTTACAGCTAATTTACATCTGTAGTCCTGGGGAGGGGAGGCACATTGGACATGTTTTTAGTTGTAGGAGGAAACCGGAGTACCCGGAGGAAACCTACGCAGCCACGGGGAGAACTTGCAAACTCCACATAGAAAGGCCCCAGGCGGCCCAGGAGTCGAACCTTCTTGCTACGAGGCCAGAGCGCTAACCGCTGCGCCACCGTGTCGCCCAACATGGCGACACAATAAATAACAATAATAACCTGCATTAATATAGTTTTGGTGAATTAACTCAGAATAAGTCAGATAATGTCTAAAAATGTATATTACTCTACAAAAATCACTAAGAAAATAACAACAGTAAGCTGCAGTTTACTTCCTCTGACAGTGGAGTAAACCCTGTCCTAACCGCACGAAAATGACAAAACAGAGCTATGGAGGGACAGATGAGGATTAAACAGAACACCAGAATTGACTCTGTGCACAAGATGTCAGTTGGCTTGTGTATTTTCAAAATAGTTAACTTCTGTACTTCCTGTTCATTCATTTCTTTGAGGCTTTCACTGTCAGTTTAAAATGATTGAATAAATATTAAGAAGATCAGGCAGTGAACAGTGAGTTGTGTGAATGTCATTGAAAACATGTTAAAGACTTTGCAAAGGAGAATACTTCACCCATGAACACTTGTGGTTTTATAAAGAGATGTGTAAATGCTAGCGCTAACAGGAAATGCTTGTATGTACAGAAGTTAGATATTTTGAACAAAAACAAGCCAAGTGAAGTTCTGTGCACACAGAGCCAATTGAAACAACATTATCGCTACACTTTTCAACATTGTTCCATAAAAACTAAGCAAAATAGCAGCTACTGAAAAGGAATTGTCAAAACTCAGCAACTTTCTTACGCTAATCAGGCTCAAGCTAGAGAGCTACTGCTCATTGAAATTTTCAAAAGAAAATCTAGACAAACTTTAATACTGATATTCTTTTCTACAGAGCCTTCTTAATTGTGAAGACTAAAAGGACAAAACACAATGCAAAGAATCAAACTACTTCTTTGTGCTTTGGTTCAGAAACAGATTCACCTGGAGGTAATTTTGCAAGGCATTTTGGAAAAACAAATTCGAATGATAAGCCTTTGCTTTGAAAGTCCAAACATTCATTGTCCAGTAGGCCTATTACACACACTACAAACACAATAACCATGTAATTATTTAATGGAGATTTTCTATGTCACAATCACAAGCCAACCATACTTACTTTGGTGATGTGTAGGAATGGGACATGTCCACAAGGTGTCAGTCATGTAAAGAGTGCCGAGGCGAACAGCACAGAGGAAGTCAAAGTCCACCCAGCCCTATAGAAACAGCTAAGCTAACCTAGCTCGGTTATGCATTTGTCCTGTTGTTTAGTTACACTATAATAAACTCATTGTACAATGACAGAGAAGCCTGTTCACAATCAACGTCATAACAAATAGTTGCATAAACGGGTAAACAGGTAGGAGTCTTTTTTAGCCCTTATATTCAGCTTTTTTGCTGCACTTGTTAGCTGACAAGCTAAATGTAACAAGCATGTTATTCAGAGTCCTCCTCTTTAAAACCACAACTTTTGTATTGATTGTCAAACTATCAAGTAGTCTTCGTGATTGTATTTTATATAGTGTGAAATGTTTATGGTTTGATAAAGTTTTGCACAGTGCTACAACGGTTAAGCCTGTGTAGCAAGCTGTGCACTCCCCAACAACAACACAAGTCATGTTGTCATTCATCTTGAGGATATTCGTTAATCAGTGTTGTACTTGCAGACAAAGTCATCCAGATGGTGATCATGTCGGGCACAGCCACTGTGCTGCAGCAGTTTGTCAGTGGCCTGAAGAGTCGAAATGAAGACACCAGGGCCAAATCTGCCAAAGACCTACAACATTATGTGACCACAGAGCTCAGAGAGGCAAGTACTGTCAGTGTCAGCCATATGCCCGGCTCTGGGTCTGTTGAGAGTTTATACACGTCTGTGTTGTGTAAAATATAGAGAGAATGCAACGGAATTCTGTTTCCTTGAACATTAAATTACAAAGTAAGGCTGAAACATTGTGATCAGTTTTTTGCAACTAATCAATTGTTGTTTTCTAAACTCTATACAAACCATCCTCCAAGAAAGGAGTTTAGTAAATATTCCCAAAAAATGTGTAAATTAGTATTTTAGCCTTTTTTTACTTTAACATATTGTTATATATTAATATTGATGTTTTCTGACTGCATGTCTTCTGCTTCATCTGTATCAAAGTTACTAATACTTTTTCCAGCTTATCAATGACTAAAACAGTCACTGAAAGTACTAGTACAATATTTTGAAAAATTATGCTATTTCTTTTATAGTTGAGTCAAGATGAAGCCACTACCTTCTATGATGAATTGAATCATCACATCTTTGAGCTGGTTTCCAGCTCTGATGTCAATGAGAAGAAAGGAGGGATTCTTGCCATAGGTAAGCTATCAACACGTTCTTGCATTTGTAGTTGCACTTATACAGTTGCATGTTGCCTTTATAAAGTGAAAAAAAAATGAGCAAAGAAACAAAACAAGGCTTATGACACTTGCGGAAATAGGCGTAGCGTAGCTACTGCTGTTGAACATATATTGCCAAGTGATGTGCTAAGTGCAAACAAACTGTGCTAGACCGCCCAATGACCATCTACTGTTCATTTCTGTTGTTCATCTCAAAAACCTGTCATTCTAGATTTGCTTGGAGTACAACATGGATTAATTTAGCTTTACTCAAATTTAATATTACCAGGCTTAGATTCAACTGATTTGGAGCATTTCTATGAAGCATTTAGCAAGTAATGACTTACTTGTGCTCTTTTAACAATCTAGTTTGTGCAAATATAAAATATTTTGTTTTTACAGTAAGCTTAATTGGAGTTGAGGGCGGCAATGCCACCAGAATCAGCCGCTTCGCCAACTACTTGCGGAACCTGCTGCCCTCTAGTGACCCTGTGGTTATGGAGATGGCCTCCAAAGCCATGGGGCACTTGTCAATGGCTGGAGACACCTTCACTGCGGAGTATGTGGAGTTTGAAGTGAAGAGGGCTCTTGAGTGGCTGGGAGCTGACAGGAATGAAGGCAGGCGCCATGCTGCTGTATGTAACCCAATTATTTGTTTTGCTATCAACATGACTTCGTGGCTGTGTTTGTTGTGTGTCTTAAGATGAGAACACAGTTTAAATGAGCTGGCTGATATGTGTTTCAAAGTTCAAATTGTTGTGCTGTATTCATTGGTTTACATGAATTTTGGTTCTATGCATTGTTTGTATCAGCGTACTAGTTTTTAGAGTCAGATGATAAAGTGTAAGGGACAGATTCAAAACATTTAAATATGTGAGCACTACAAGAATGAAATTGAAACATGTAGTTTTATGAGAAAACTGTTTTAGCACAAGGAGAATAAAGTTTTAATATAATGAGAATAAATACATGTGAAAGGCCATTTTTAAGATTTTAAACCCGTCACAGATATTACAGGGCTAAGTGATGCAGAATAGCAAATGACTTTTGCTACCAGGGCCAAGACCCAAAAGAACACACTTATGAATCAAATGTTTACATAAAAGCATTGTTAGATGAATATACTTTTTTTTTTTCTTACAGGTGTTGGTGTTGAGAGAACTGGCTGTTAGCGCTCCCACTTTCTTTTTTCAACAAGTGCAGCCGTTCTTTGACAACGTCTTCTACGCAGTGTGGGATCAGAAACAGGCCATTCGGGAAGGAGCTGTGTCTGCGCTCAGAGCCTGTCTCATCCTCACCACGCAGAGGGAGACCAAGGAGATGCAGAAACCCCAGTGGTATAAAGTATGTCCCCCGATGCATCTTTAATTGTATGCTTTTTTTTCTATACATGTAATACACGACTGTTCTTCCACATCTACAGCAAACATTTGAGGAGGCAGAGAAGGGTTTTGATGAAACTTTGGCCAAAGAAAAAGGGATGAATCGCGATGATAGGGTCCATGGCGCTCTTCTAATTCTGAATGAGCTTGTGCGCATCAGCAGTATGGAGGGAGAGGTAAAGCTCTTTTATATTTATTGACCTCACAATACTTTGGACCATTTAATTGTTTACACATTACTCATGACTATATTTGTTACTGTAGGCAATAAATACGTCATTAATGAAAAAATAAATGCTAGTTATGCTCCTCAAAACCTAGAAATAAGCTACCAGCCTATGGGATTATAAAACTTGGAGTAAAAGCTAGGAATATTAAACAAACAAAAACAAAAATCTCAAAGCCATTAAAAAAGAGAGAAAAAAGAATAAATAATTGTGTTTAGATTTTTTTTTTCTATTATCAAGCAGCCTTTCTACCATTTCATCTTTTTTATGCAACATTTTCAATAATTTTGGATGCTGTTATTGTTATTTGTCATTTCAGTATATGAGCTATTTTCAGTTATTTAAATTATCTTTTGTAACTTCAAACAGCGCATGAGGGAGGAGATGGAAGAAATAACACAACAGCAACTTGTTCATGACAAGTACTGCAAAGAGCTAATGGGTTTTGGGACCAAGCCTCGCCACATCACTCCGTTCACAAGTTTCCAGTCTGTGCAGCCTCAGCAGTCCAACGCTCTGTTAGGCCTACTGGGGTACAGCACTCCTCAGGGCTTTTTGAGCTTTGGAGCCACGCCAGCCCCGGCTAAGAGCTCGTTGGTGGAGAGTCGATACTGCAGAGAACTTATGGAAGAGAGGTTTGACCAGGTATAGTAGGCTTCAAAGAGTTAGTAACAGATAAACCTCTTTTTTTACAGTATTTTATTATTTACTCAATAGTGAATATAAAAGTTTGATAATAATATCTGAGAGAATTGTGTGTGTGATTACTTGTTTTTTAATCACATTAATGTCTGTTTTGATGTTTAAGTTAGGCTGTTTTTGTGGTCCACATAGTAAAACATTTCATATTCTTTATGTTATGACGAATTTATGTGACTTTTTCAACCAGGTGTGTCGATGGGTGCTAAAGTATAGAACCAGTAAAAACCCTCTGATCCAGATGACAATTCTTAACCTACTCCCTCGCCTAGCTGCCTTCCAGCCTCACACTTTCACAGGTAACTATTAAAACTTTTGCTGTGAGTCGTCTTACGAAAAAGGTAAATTGTGAATTTATATAATATAATGTGATTGTACAGACCAGTACCTGGCAGACACTATGGGCTACCTGCTGGCCTGTCTTAAGAAGGAGAAGGAGAGGACCGCTGCGTTTCAGGCACTGGGACTTTTAGTAGTGGCTGTGAGAGCAGACATACAGCCTTATCTCTCCAAGATCCTAGAAATCATTAAGGCAGCACTGCCACCTAAAGACTTTGCCCATAAGTCAGTACAGACATTAAGATTTTCTTTTGTGAAAAATATTGATTGAAAATAATAAAGTCTCTATTGATTATGTGTGCATGTAGGAGGCAAAAAACTATGCAAGTAGACGCAACAGTTTTCACTTGCATAAGTATGCTGTCCAGAGCTATGGGACCCAGTATACAACCAGAAATCAAGGAGCTGCTAGAGCCCATGCTGGCTGTAGGATTGAGGTAAATTTTATTTAAAAAACTTTTTATACTGTCATATTTACATTTTAATGCAACATTTTAATTCATGTTTAGGTTTGTTTTTTAAAAAACAGAATAAGAATGCTTATACGTTTTTCTCTTCATCTAGCCCTGCCTTGACTGCAGTGTTGTACGACCTCAGCCGTCAAATCCCTCAATTAAAGAAAGACATTCAGGATGGCCTATTGAAGATGCTGTCGCTGGTCCTGATGCACAAACCACTGCGACACCCTGGTATGCCCAAAGGCTTGGCACACCAGCTGGCTTCCCCGAGTCTCACCAACATTCCTGAGGCTAGCGATGTGGGCAGCATAACTCTAGCTTTACGTACTCTCGGCAGCTTTGAATTTGAGGGTGAGTTATGCTAAAAATTCAGCAAAACATTAGATTATATTATTGTGAGCATGTTTTTTTTTTTGCGAAAGTGTTGTTTTTGTCTGTAATATAAAAATAATTGCATATGTAACCTGTTTTGACAGGACACTCCCTAACACAGTTCGTCCGACACTGTGCTGACCATTTCCTGAACAGTGAACACAAGGAGATAAGAATGGAGGCTGCACGAACCTGCTCTCGCCTCCTTACCCCATCAATCCACCTCATCAGTGGACATGTTGTCAGTCAGACCGCTGTCCAAGTGGTGGCAGATGTGCTCAGCAAACTGCTAGTTGTTGGCATTACAGACCCAGGTAACATTACAAGTACTGCATACAGAAACATGTTGTTAATTTAACTGTATTTAATACTTGAATTTTTACTCTAGATCCAGATATCCGTTATTGTGTCCTGGCTTCCCTCGATGAGAGATTTGATGCACACCTTGCCCAGGCAGAGAACTTGCAGGCTTTGTTTGTGGCGCTGAATGATGAAGTGTTTGAAATCAGAGAACTGGCTATTTGTACAATTGGACGCCTCAGCAGCATGAACCCTGCATTTGTCATGCCCTTTCTACGCAAGATGCTCATCCAGGTAGAATATGTTTTATGGATATAGTGCATGTTATTGATTTCTTTTATCACCATTTATTCACATTTAATGACTACAGTCACATATTGTTTATAATTGGTCCTGCAGAGGGCAGCAAAGATCCTTCACTGTCAGACATCCTCCTTTATCTAATGCAGCTTCGCAGTGTATAATTTTGGTGCATTTGTTGGCATATATTTTGAATTAAAACGTTTTTGTTTCAGATTTTGACTGAGCTAGAGCACAGTGGTGTTGGTAGAAATAAAGAGCAGAGTGCGAGGATGCTTGGTCACCTAGTGTCAAATGCTCCTCGCCTTATACGTCCATATATGGAGCCCATCTTAAAGGTTTAAAAAACAGATTTATTTTATCAGACATTTCTTCTGCTGTAAACTATGATCTGACGTTTTCTTTTTTTTAATCGAACAGGCTCTTATTTTGAAGCTGAAAGATCCAGATCCTAATCCTGGTGTGGTCATTAGTGTCCTTGCCACTATTGGCGAGCTGGCTCAAGTAAGCACTCGTTTTTAATCAGTGTTAACATTTTTTTAAATAAAATTTTATTTATTTATTATTTTTTATAAATGTACATTTTACACAAAAAAGTTCACAGGAGGAAGTGAGCTAAAAAGAAACTGAGGAAAATCCAAGAACTTGTAGGGAAAGCTGATAGAAAATGCATCTTTTCTGGGTCAATAGTTATTGGTCAATATATTCAGTAAAAGTAAAAGACCTATCTAAAGTATATTGCAAAGAATAGCTGATGTTTATAACAGTCTAGTTCTGGTTCAATTGTGCAAATGTCATTGTGATCTAGTGCAAAAACTATTTGGTTCTCTCATCAGGTGAGCGGTCTAGAAATGCGAAAGTGGATGGATGAGCTGTTTCCCATCATCATGGATATGCTCCAGGATTCCTCCTCACTGGCCAAGAGACAGGTATCAATAGCACATATTAATTTTTCCCACTTGTTTTTTCAGTTAAAGTTAGAATGGAATTTAAAAAGAGAATTACAGAAAAAGTTACAGTCTCTTTTCTCTCCTCCAGGTGGCACTGTGGACCCTTGGTCAGCAAGTTGCCAGCACAGGTTATGTTGTGGAGCCCTACCGCAAGTATCCTTCACTTCTGGAGGTTCTGCTCAACTTCCTTAAAACTGAACAGAACCAGGGCATCCGTAGAGAGGTACAGTAATAGCCACTTCCACCATCATTACATACAAGCTACACAATTTAAAATGTTCTCAGTTTGACACGAGAACTATGGTCTATGACTTCACTGCTCAATGCACTTTTTCCGTATTGTTATGAAACTCTTTCCAAAGTCATTGTAGGTGATAATGGACTTTCCCTGCCTGTTAGAATACTTTAAAGGGAGCAGTGCAGTTACATGTTAGGAGATTTTTGGCACTAGCCACTTGCAGACAAGGCTATACCATAAAATCTGTACATTTTAAACCCCAAAAGGCTTATTACGCAGTTACAGTTCCTCAGTATGTCTGGATTAACTTTTTACTCAATGCCCTTTCCTTTCAGTCTATGACTATTTTCTGTTAAAAATGTATTAGCTTGCATCACAAGGTAGTAACTCTGGCAATGTATTTTTATTTCTCCCATGTTCCCACAGAAATGTCAATTTCTAAGACTATTTCTTTTAGGTTATAATGTTGTTATAAGAATTTTTTCAGTATTATTTGTTTATTGTGTATTTGTTATATCAAGTTACCAATGCCAACCTAAGTACCATGGATGCCACGCACAAACTTATGTTACATTAATTGTTGTGTTTTCTTGTAATTGTCCCAATCCCGTTAGATACTGTCATGATTTTTCTCTGCTAATGTTTACAGGAAATACAGTCTTTTATGATCGTCTAAATTAGTCTGCTATTGACAACTGATGCAATCCTCTGTAAAAAAAAAAAAATGTTCTGTAGGCCACTGTTAATGTTCTGTGCCTTCACCAGGCCATCCGTGTGTTGGGCCTCCTTGGTGCTCTGGACCCCTACAAGCATAAGGTCAACATTGGCATGATTGACCAGTCCCGAGATGCTTCTGCCGTTAGTCTTTCCGAGTCTAAGTCCAGTCAGGATTCTGGTAAGTCTTTCCTCATCATCTGGAATGCTATGTTCAAATAAAGTTCCCAAAAAAGTTATGGCTGGTTGGTTTGGTGGTATACTACCTCAGAACATGCCAATGGAACAAGTTCTCAGATCCAATAACTTTTTTGTTGTACTAGGCTGCATCTGTGCTTCTTAAACCCTAACCTCCCATGACCCCCAGAGCCTCGAGAAGTATTGAAATATTATAATTGATAAATCTAAAATTATTAAAAAAAAAATCACTATGAAGATTTATTTGAAATAATATTACTAATGAGAGTTTAATGCTATAACAAATACAAATCTCATCTGATTTGACAGATTTCTCACAATCTGTTCTGGAATAGGGATGGGACGATATACAATATTATCGCTCATCGCAATAATTAAGAGTTGCAATTAAATAATTGTGACAATTTTTCATAATCGTTATAATCGTACGCGACGATAATTGCAATTATAGCAGCAGGTGTGCGCCTGTGTCTTCATAGGATCTAAAATCTGACGCTGTGAACCCAGTAAGACGATGTTTTATGGTTAAACAAAGAAAAGGTTCAGTTGTTGAAGTTAATTAATGACTCTGAGACAAAGTTAGCAGATTTTTGCTCAACAGTGTAAACATTTGTTCACTTTGAATCATTGTTGATTGTACTTAGACCAAAATACAATAAGTAGTTGTTCAAACACATACACACTGTACACTAATAAATATTTCAGTGATTTTGAATCTGTGCACTTTTACGTTTAGTAAATTAGCGTGATAATATTCTTAATCGCGATTATTTTGATCACAATAATCGTGAGTGCAAATTTTAATATCGTCCCATGCCTATTCTGGAATAAATAAAACAAATGATTGTAACCGACACTGACAAACTAAACAATGTTTATATTATTGATTATATATTGATATATTGATTTCGGCAGGTACTGATCCATTGTACCGATCTTCGGTATTGACCTATAATAATTGGACAATATTGTTTTTAGAGGCAGTTAACCAGTCTTTATGTACACATGTAATTTTACTGAAGTAAAGAGTAACTTTGTGTCTTTTTGTAAGCTTTTTGTAAGCTTTAAAATCAAAATATCATCAAATATAGAATCTCAGTATTGGCTCAGAAAATCAATATCAGTCCATCCCCAAGACAAACTTTTATAATAACTTTACTTAATTTCATGGGGATTTCCTGTTGTTCTTTTATGGAATTTTAGGTTTTCATAAAATGTCATTAAGAGTGACAAATGGCAAATAACAAGCATCACTATTGGAAATCTGCAGCCTGTCCAGGACAATGTGGTAATAGTTTTAGCAGTTTGTTCCCTGCTCAATAGACTGTGACCAGAAGTGGAGGGAGTGTATCTCATAATACATTCACAGTTTTCCCAGGGCCACTGTCTGCAGCTTGAATAGTTTTGTTATGTGTGGGACCATTGACTAACCTTTCTTCCTCACCTGACTTGAACCGCCATCATTCACATTTTCCAAAACAAAGGCTAAATCACTACAGTACTTAGCTGTACGAGCTGTGCTGCCTTATGTTTTGCTGTCACAATACTTCCCTGCCAATATCTATCACACCGTTTATCAAATACGCTGAAGGAAACAGTAATAAAGTGCAAAGCTACCGTCTTACTCCTGCGGGCCCAGTGCCAGGCTGTTGTGGTTATAGAGAGAAGACGACTGGAGCGACTGAAACTGAACCCTCTCAGCAGGCCTGTGAAAAGCGGAATACCAGACGTCTGTCTTCAGAACGCTTGTAAAATTCTGTTGCTCCACAAAGAATCAGTTCACCTCGCTTGCCCCATCATTGAATATCATTAATGTATTCAAAAGACATGATGATGACTATGGTTTTTAAGCCGTTTTCTTATTATTTGTAGTGCTAGTTAGAGACAATTAAATTTAAATTTAATTATTGTTCATTTTGGTTGGAAGGCAAGCTAGTTAGTTAATTAATGGCCCATAGACAGGAAAATGTCTATGACCAAACAACAATGAAATCTTTAATTTTCTTTCATTTTATTGTGCAACGTGTAACTTTTCCCAAAAAATTGAATGAAAAACAAAATAAAAACAAAATGTATTTATATCATAAAGTAGCAGCACCAAATATCAAACCTTTTTTTAATAAATCTGGGCTGATGCTATTGTTGCCCATCCTTAGTTTAATTAGAATTAGACTTAAATTACTTTTAAATAGCCTAACATTACACTCCAGTACGACCTGAACACAAAGTCTATACATATGATTTTCTCAGATAATATGTTGTATATTATAAATATTATTTGACATTTACCAAGTAAAAAATATGATTTATCACATAACTGTTCTATCAGTAATGTTGTTTTAACTTTTCATTTCTAGTCCAGATTCTGTTCTCTAACAAAGATTGTTTGTGCTGCATGACACAAGTACTACGTTTTATTAAGGGGAATTACATTTCACCATTATCTCATGCAATGATGTATTTTATAGTCTGCCTTGGAATGGTTCTTGTTCTGACTTCTGCACAACAGGCAGACATTGTAACAAAAGTTAAGTCCTGCCCAGATGAATGAGCAGACAACAGTGTTTAGTTCTTTCTGGCAAACACTATTCTTTTCCTCTGTTGGTATTGGCTGTTTAACAAAGACATAAGACACAGCTAGCAATTACTGCAATCAAGCTTCATTTTATTTTAAAAAGACATTTACTGTTTGGGTGCTCAGTGAAAAGGGTAGCCAGCAGCAACAAGTCTATGATTATTTTTTTTAGAGGGCCAAACATGTGTTAACAGAGACTTTTTATGTCAAGATGAAATGACTGAAATGTATTCAAACTCACATGCAGGAGAACTATGACTTTAAAATTCACAGATGCACAAGGCCAAAAAAAAGGTCTTTTCATTGAGTATATTTTAAGCATTATACGAAGAAAAAAATATAGCAAAGGCAGTATCCAAAGTATGGGTAAGCTTTAATATAAATTGACTTAACTCTTTAAAGGACATGTCACAAACTTTTACTTGATGTTTGATGCAATTGAATAGTATCTGTTCACATGACGTCACAGCATTTTACTGACCAACAATATTTCAATCAGATGCAGGGCAGGTAAAAATAATATATTATTTGTGGGTTTTTTTGTACTACTAAAAGTTTTTGGGTCCAGTCACCTCAGAAATGGCTGATTTTAAATTAGTCAATCAAGTTTTTAGATTTTTCATGACAAAGTGGTAACCATGGTTACTGCTTCTTGCCTTCATCTGGACTTTTAATTGCCTTGAATTCTTAAATTTGACCTGAACTTGATTATATAGTATGCTATGTAGTAATAAAACAAATTAACTGAAAGTAGTTTTATAATTATAAAATAAAATTATGAGTTTGTTGTGCAATTTATTCCTAAAGCGAACAGACTAAACTTTATTTATTATTCTTTTTTGCTTCTCAGCGGATTACAGTACCAGTGAAATGCTAGTAAACATGGGTAACCTCCCTCTGGATGAGTTCTACCCAGCTGTGGCCATTGTCACTCTGATGCGTATCCTGCGGGACCCCTCCCTATCCAATCATCACACCATGGTGGTCCAGGCTGTCACATTCATCTTCAAGTCTCTGGGACTCAAGTGCGTCCAGTTCTTGCCACAGGTCATGCCCACTTTCCTCAATGTCATCCGAGTGTGTGACGCCAGCATTAGAGAGGTGGGTCCAAGACTTTCTCCTGAACCAATTTGAGGTTTGGCTTTAAAAAAAACTCTTAACCACATTTATATAATTTCAGTTGATGGAGTTAAAAGTTGAATTTTAATCCATTTGTTAGTCTCTGTAGCAAAGTGTGTTCAAACTTGGATTTTGTAACCATTCATACACCATTTCTTAGATTTTCCATAAAAAAAAAATCAATAGACTGTAATAGCTTCATTCAAATGATGTGGTTCTTGCAGCAAAGCATCCGTCTTTCAAATTGTTCCATGGAGGATTCAAATTTGTTTATCTAATCAGTATTATTTGGTTTTGTCTCGCAGTTCCTGTTCCAGCAAATGGGCATGGTGGTGTGCTTTGTGAAAATCCACATCCGACCTTACATGGACGACATCTTCACGCTAATCAGAGTGAGTAACTATGTTCTACACCAGCTTTTCAACAAACTTGGTCCCAGAACACTCATTTTAGCTAAATCAATATGCTTTTTCACAAGCTGATATAAACTAATCTACATGTCAATGAAACCCCCCAAAATAGACAACCAATCAGACTGTTGGTGCCAGTATCAACACACAGAAATTTATTAGGACTAGTGCAATTTATAACACAGACTACTAATCAATGAAACATTTTTTACTATACTAATACTAGAAATAATATGTTACTTAAATATACATTGTGGTCACTTTATCTTTACCTAAGTTCAACTCTCTTTAACATGTTGTGCCTAGTAGTTTGACTAAACTAATAGGCACAACATTATTATATTATTATATAACAATATTTTATATTATTCTGCTGGTTATTTATACATTGTAAGGATTTTATTGTCCAACAGCAGAAAGTAGAAGGTATGCTGCTACTTAGCTTAAGAGTGGTGGGTGAATCATTACTTGAATTCCTTTTTATCTATTTTTTCTAGTATTTTTTGTATACATTGATGTTTTTGAAGTAAAGCACTACATTCTCAAAATATGAGCAGTGAGCTCAAACATACTTTGAGGTAAAAGCATACGATTTGAGAATTGTGTAACAAAGTAGTTGTAAGTAGATCTATTTTTTTTTATCTAAAGAAGAGTTCAAAGTTTTATTTCAACAATGTTAATCAGAAGAAAATGTTTTTTTTTTTTTTATTTCCCTTTTTCCAAGGTTTTGCCAGTTTGACAAATCATAATGGACAAATCGAACGATAAAGCATGTCTTTATTTGACCAAGAACTTCTTTCATCAACAACAGCCCTAGTATACTTTGACCTTCTTTCTCCTTATTTCATTTGTAGTAAGTTTAAACGCATGAATCTGTTACCCTGGCTTTCTCGCCATCCCTTTACCATGCACATAATCACATGTGAAAGCTTGAAATCTCATATTACCAGCCCTGTATCTGAATCAAGGTGATCGTGGTCGTGACACTTGTGCATGTGGCAGTAACTGGAGAGGAGCAATTGAGAGAACTGGACCGTGGCTCGTCAGGTCCCGCCGAGTTAATAAACGGCTAGCGAAAACAAAGAATCTATTCATTCTCAGCTCCAGCTCAAGTCCTGCATCCAGATGAAGCGGCTGGAATACCCATTTAAAAAGCTCTCTCACCTCACTCTCTCTCTCTTAGTTAGCAGCAGAGCAGGAAGTGGGGGGCTGCCGGGGACCCCAGGACAAAAACACCTCACCAGATCTCACAGCTGAGGCCCACCGGCTGATTGACGGATTGCGTGACTTCGAAGCCCCCCGACAAACTGAAATGTACACACTTTCCTAAATGATGTCACGAGTCACACGGAGACGTGATGTCACTGTTCTGCGACAGGAAACTGTCCCCATTTTTGGCCATCTACTTTTAGCTCACTAATTCTGGCACATGGAAATGATGTTATTTTAGTGTAAATCTATCCACACTTAGAATATTGATGGAAACGTGCGTGACCCAGTTCTCCAAACCCAAAATTTCAAATCCAGGAGCATGAGGTCAAGTGTTTTGGATCAAGTTAACAAAAATGGTAAAAGTTTATGTGCTTAAAGTGGACGGTTGGAGATTTAGGTCACTTTTAATATGATTTTTTATTAGTCTTTTCTGTAAATTAGATTGGATCTTTTAACTGGTTGGTCCTCTGAGTTCATAACGAGTTTTGGGAAGTTTGGGAGATCTTCCTCTTTTCTCAACAAAAACCTGTATGTTTTTTGTTGAGAAACCTGTATGGTTTTTGTTGAGAAAAGTGCTTTGCAAAAATTCTGGAATAATTTGCATTTATTTAGCATTTACAAATGCAATCTTACACTATGTTTGAATGTTATGATTTTTTAAAACACAATTTCTAAAAAACTCACTGTGATCCCAAAAGCAGCAACAACAAGACTTATTTCTTGCGGAGTTGTAATGTATTGTCAAGGTAGACAGGTTTTCCTTAATTCTGTGTTACTTTTCTAGGAATACTGGACACCCAACAACCCCATGCAGAACACCATCATTCTCTTGATAGAGCAGATTGTGGTGGCCCTCGGGGGAGAGTTCAAGCTCTACCTGCCTCAGCTCATCCCACACATGCTCAGGGTCTTCATGCATGACAACAGCACTGGTCGCAGTGTTACAATCAAGGTCAGTATTTTCAATATGATTTTATTAGACAATATAGTTACCTGCTACCCATGGGAAGTTCTGAATGGGCCTGATCGTGTGTTAACAACAGTAGATGCATTGTAATTGCCCACAGAAAAAAGTAAGAAGTGGGGGTATGTTTTGACATGGAACAGTTTGATGTATGGTGTGGTTAATCAGCTCTTACATGCAGAAGTCATTGTTGGGTCGCCCCAATTAATCATGGTGATAGATGTTTATTCATGGTTTTTGGTCTTATGCAACAAGACGGTGTTTCGAAACTGAAACATATTTAAAAATTCATAAGACCATCATAAGACCATCAATCGTCTATTGCTCTTGACGTTAGCTGTTAGCAAGACCACTTTTGGAGGTCTTAAAGATAATCTTTCACAAACCTTTGAATTCTCCTGAGAATTGCCTTATTTTACATTTGTCTAATTGCCATTACATTGTCACCAAACAAAACGATTTGTTTTAAAATCATACGTCTGACTACTGTATATAAAACTTTTAGAACTATAATACTGTTGAAAATGCAAAAAACCTTGAGCCCAACTTTTATAGATTTTGACTGCCAATATTCATAGAGAAACCCGGAAATCCCAGTATAGTATTAAGTGATATAATAACTGTAATAAATATTCTGATTAGGCCAGTATTTGTAGAATTTTGTGAATACTATTAGTTTTAAGTGAAGGTTATGCTACCTACATTTACTTAATGTAACAAAAGCTTTAGAGTTTGTTTAAATTAGTCCCACATGCCTTACCAGAGACTTGACAATTCTTAAAAAAGTGTCCCCACGAAAATGTGATCCAGGAATGACTAAAATATGAGCTTAATATTTTATAAGATCAAGTTTTGCTTCACGTTTAATTAAAAGTAATTCACACATGGTTCCAGTCACAACCCTCAGAATAAAAAAAGAAAATCCTAAAAATTAAATGTGTAACCAACGAACTTTTGTCCAAGAATACATTAAATCAATAATAGTATAATACTGAGGCTCAATTAAAACGAAATATTGACAAAATTGTGACCAATGTATCAAGACAAGAATTGAGTCGTGTCAAAAAAAAAATCATTCCTGAATACCCATTCACAATCTACAACTTAGAAAAATATCAGCGCTGTGCTGATATTAGGGTATTAACCTGTTCAAATTTGTTTGTATCAGATGTGCTTAAGGTCATAGTGCTATTAATAAATTGGTCTAAGCATTGCTTTATGTAGGCTGGGATAGAGCTGTACAATTATTTCAATTTCAATTTCAATTACGATTATTGCTGTAATTGTTTGCAAAAATTGCGTCATTGTGTAATCGTGAATATTGACCTTAACTTAAAAGCCTGCTCATAAGCTTCCTTAAAATGGAAAGTAGGTGGTTTCTTTACAAATGTGAAATACATTTACTTTTATTTCTGTGAGATTTGTCACATATTTAACTTTATCTCTTCACTCTCTACATTTAAATGTCACTAATGCTGTGCTATCTTTATAAGCAAATTATTGTCTGAATAGTCATGATTTCAATTCTGAGTTAAATAATTGTGATTATTATTTTCATCATAATTGAGCAGCCCTAGGCTGGGATGCACTGGTACTCATTTCACCACTTCTAAAAATGAGTACTGGCACTTGGTGTTCTGCACATTCTCCCCATGATTTTAACAGGACTCAAAAGAAGAGTACCAGCACTTTCTGTCCACTTAGAGCACTGGATCAGGGTCTGAAAACATAAAACGTTTGATGTCACACAGTACATTTGCACACTGTATTTAACACAAAAATGATGCATGTGCATTTAGTTTGGCCGATCTTTGAAAGCACACCTTTACTCACTAGTTTTCTGCCCACACATTGAAATACTATCCATAAGGTGTTAAAATACTACTTACATATAATGTGGTTTGCCTGCTACTGTATATTTACACAAGTCATGGTTGGCACTGTAAATTAATCATGGCTGTAAGTGAATGTCAAGAACTACCATAATTATAGTGTTATATAACAGGAGGTGTTGATGAAATGACACATTGATTTGTTTAAAACTCCCAACAGTATTTACTATTTTTCAAATAAAGCATAAATCTCGAAATACTGTATTAAAGATCACTGTGGAGGATCATTTGAGCTGATCACATTACTCTCTGAGAAAAGTGGGTGTTTTAACTTAATCACTGACAAACACTGGATCTTAATAAAGGCCAGAGGCTCTCTCTACATTTGACTTACAGCATCGCTGTTTTCTTAGAGCGGTTTCCATCAATATTCACCAAAACCTTAGACGCTTAAGTTGTTTTAAAGCACCATAGACATGTATTACACACCCTATTGTGTTTCACCAGTCGCTGCCAATAGTTGTCAGCTTTCTACCTCAAACTCTATATCACACCAAACCACAAAAGTAGAATCATAAGCTGTGCAGACATCTTTTCTTTCTCAAGTCAATCTAGCTGTAGTATTAGATAACCTAACAGCCCAATGTCGAGACAGACATAACTTTGGTTCTGGTCTAGAACCTAATCTTTTGGGGTTAAAAAAAGAGAGTCAAGTTACTTTCAAGTAAAAAAAAAAAGAAAAACATGTTTGGGGGAGCTGTTGTGTTCAGGGCTCCCCAGCTCCTGACCTCGGGCGCGTTTGTACACCTCCATCGACTTCCTGCTGTCTCGCCATATGCACTTCAGACACGGGGGCGAGAAGAGAGGAGGGGCCTAGATACGTCATCAAGCATATATCTGGAAGACCTCTTAGGTGCAGTTGTTAGGTCATGCTGAATAGGTCCTAACTGGGGTACAACAAACACTGGCCTGGAGCTGGAGTCTGTTCTTTACAAGCTGTCATTTTATTGATTTTAGTGACAACATTCAGGTCAAGGTTTCTGAGCTGGTTTTACTCTGGAAACCAACAATTTACGGTGACCCACTTTTTTTTTTTTTACAGACCCATTATTTAATCTGAAAGGTTGAATTTGTTTTTTGTTGTTTGTTTTTTTTAACATCTATACACAGTATACTTAGTTTGTCTGAATTCATTATTCAGCCGAGCAAACATTTTTCCATACAATAAAGTTTCTCATATTTAATATAAGTAAAAAAAAAATTAAATTGTAAGTTCATAACAAGCTATTCCCAACACCTTGTGTGAAACAAACCCCCTAAACTCCTCCAATTGCATTTCACATATTTTTTTCTGCTGGTAGACCATGAATAAAAAGTGAAAGAATTGTGGAGGTGAAGAGCAACCGTGTGATTGATTTGACAGAAGGTATTTGTGATTAGCACACAGTTTTGGGTGGAATAATCAGTCACATAAAGTCTAGAAATGACGTTAGCCTTTGCTGTGAGACACAGGAGGTTTGTGACTATTTTGACCCGAAACTTTCTAATTTAGTCCATTTGCACTAAAATGGCCCAAATGACTTGTTTAGCTTGACTTTAAACTGTATTTGGTTACACAAGATCACAGGAATAAGCTTGTGCCTATTTCTTCTTTCTTCTCAGCTGCTGAATGCAATTCAACTGTTTGGAGCCAACCTGGATGACTATCTTCACCTGCTTCTTCCTCCTATCGTCAAGCTGTTTGACGCTCCTGACGTACCCCTGCAGGCTCGAAAGTATTTCTGAACACATTCAAACTGAACTTTACAGAAAATCTTAGAATACGATAATTATTTTTTAAATTGCTTCATATTTTAGTCGAAAAATGTCTAGACAATGCTTGAACGTCCAATTATGATCACCAATATTGAGTTCACAACCTCTTTGCTAAAATACTCTTTCAGGATTTCGTTTTTTTGTGAACTAACCACAGTCGTGATCATAACTGAATGTTCGGCTGGTAACATTTATAGTTGTACAGTATGACACTTAATATATTGGCAGACTTTTCAATTCTTTCACTGCAGCTCTTAACAGTCCTGGTTGTCCCTATGTCCCTCTGTTTAAAATCCTGCCTATGTTTTGTGTCTTTGAGGGTTGCCTTGGAGACACTGGATCGTCTCACAGAGTCCCTGGACTTCACTGACTATGCTTCACGTATCATACACCCAATTGTCAGAACACTAGACACAACTCCTGAACTCAGATCTACCTCTATGGACACTTTGTCTAGTTTGGTGTTCCAGCTGGGCAAGAAGGTACTAATAACTTGTTTTCTTATTTTATGATCATTGTGCTTCATTATTCTTAAATTTGTTTACTGCTCCAAGCATGATTTTGCTGATAATGCATGGATGTATTTCTTACCACGTTATTTGCAACTTCATTTTTAAAACTCAGCAGGTACTTACTAGTTACAACTAAAGACTGTTCTTTTATCCTGTAGTCTACAATCAGTCTCTCCTTTTGGGTTTACTATTTTGACAGCCACTCAAACTCTCAAATCTTTACTACTTCCTGCCAGACTGCTGATGTCATTTCACTATTTGACAGCAGGGGGGTTAGCGTTTATGAGAGGGGATGAAGTCACTGCCCCCTCCCTTTACCCCTAAGACCCCCTCACACCCCTCCCCTTCAGTTCTTATCCCAGAACCTCTACAGCTCATGTGGAAGCACATCTGGCAGCACATATGAAGACTGGCTTTTGATGTGGAGCTCATAACACAGCGATACAAGTCCAGGATACTCAGTCATTTCGTTTAAAGTGGTGGAAGGAGGTAGCCCTTTTATTTACTCTGCTTCCCTTTCCTCTCATTTTGCAGTACCAGATCTTTATCCCCATGGTCAACAAAGTCATGCTCAAGCACAGAATCAACCACCAGCGCTATGACATACTCATTTGTCGCATTGTAAAGGTAAGTTTAGTACAAAGCCAAAAGCCAGTCAAATTAATCTTAAAATGACTTTAGGATGTTTTAAGCCAACATTAAGATATAAATTCTTCAAAATATAAAATAATGATCAAGGGATGGCTATGGATAACTTTCAAGCACTTCTAAGGGACTAAACCAGGCTTTTAGCATTTTAAAAGCGTAATCAAACAGAACTATAAATACATTTTTGCACAGCCCACATTGCTCACTTAAGGCATACTGAACTCTATAATTTTTAAACACAATGTGCTTAGAAGCTCTTTTCACAACTTTCAAAAGCCAAATTGAGTTACCAACATGCTAACTAGGCTAGGATGTGCTAAAAACATAATTGTTTACTTTAATGCCATACCAAAGATGAGTCTCTTTCAACTCTGCTGTAAGATGCTTCTTTTTTCTTACCAAATATTCTTGCTAATTATACTGCCACCATTTTAGATTGCAATTTACTGTGAGATTTGTGGATGTTTTAGTGCTTTTATCAAAGGTATACAAGAATAAAACGTGACATGTGACTATCAGAGAATTACATTGTTTATTTGCCATTCCTCAAGTTTCCGAACAACAATGGTCAAATGAACTCTTATAAACTCTCCAGATTTACTCCTCATCAGCGAGGCATTAGCCCTGTGTTTATTACCAGATGATGTGAGGAGGAAATGCACTTGTTGTGAACACTGTCTGAACTGCCTTTGTGTGTGGTCTGTTTGAGTGTGGGCTTCATGGATGTTGTTTTTGTTCTAACAATAGGGCTACACTTTGGCAGAAGAGGAAGAGACCCTTTAATCTTTCAGCATCGTCAGCTTCGTGGTAACAAAGGAGATGCTCTGGTCAGTGGGCCTGTGGAGCCAGGTCCGATGAAGAAGCTTCACGTCAGCACCACAGCTCTCCAGAAGGTCAGAGAGTCTAGACATGGGACTTTTATAGTGGGATTGTGTGATTACTTAAATGGTGCATGGTGTGTGCCACATGTCAGATGTTTGTCCCACTGACAAACCCACAGACAAGTACAGTAAACAATCTTGTATAATAGCAGTCACAGTTTATCTTGGAAACACGGAGTGAAAAATGAAAGGAAACTCAGGGTTAAATCAGAAAAAACTTTCGAATGCCATATGGACCCAGATCTGCATTGACACAACTACACAAAGCTTCAAAATAATTAGTTCAAAGCTTCTTTGCTAATATTGGTAAGTTGGTAGTTGGTAAGTTTTCATCATCAAAATATATAGCTCAAAGTTTTACTTAAAATTAGATACAGCCAATGCATTATTTGCTTTAGAGCTTTAGTTTTCAGTGATCAAACGCATTAGTATATTTACAAAAGGATATTGGTCCCTTACAAGTCTCAAAAAGCTTTTCTTTTACCAAAACCAACATTGTAAAATGATTCGTTACAACTATTGGCTTTAAAGCAGTCTGTTTTAATTAGGAAAGTAAACATTTTTAAATTGCTTTTCATCTTATTGAATAAATTCACTTTTATGTTCTGCTTTACTAATGGCTCTAAGATTTATATCATTAGCAAATCCACATTAACCCCTTTGACCTCCTTGTCTGGAAAAAGCCACCATGTGCTCCCATTGACCCAGTGCTTTTTGTTCCTCCACAGGCTTGGGGCGCTGCCAGAAAGGTGTCCAAGGATGATTGGCTGGAGTGGCTTCGACGTTTGAGCGTGGTCTTGCTCAAAGAATCGTCCTCTCCAGCTCTGCGCTCCTGCTGGTCACTGGCACAGACCTACATACCCCTTGCTAGGTACCAAGGCTTTATCGACTTCTATCTATGCTTGTCTGGTGCTTAATGCACCGTAGCCACACCATGACATCATGTGGGGGCTGAGGTCAGTGATAAATACGCAAATCAAATGAAAGTTTGTCTGCACTTCAACAAACCACAAGTCAAGCGTTGAAATTTTTAGCTGTTGTCAGAGTTAGTTGTTTCCAGATGTAGAATTGTGTTCTAAATTATGGGAACAATCTCGAAAAGAATAATGGGCTTTAGCTTTCTTCTCGTTCAATAGCCTGGTCTGTTTTTTATTTGATTTTATTTAGCTTTGCCAATCAAGAAATCAAATGGACTAAAAAATGTAATAATCAAGAGGGGATCAGCTGCCTGGTAGTTGAGTAGTCTAAGCAGCATCAACATTCTTATGCCTGTGCAGCCAATTTCAAGGTTGTGAATTTGATTCCCTGCTCTAAGAATTTAAAAAAATATCCATTTTTTTCTGACACAAATGTTCACTGTTCTGTCTAATTAAAAAAATGTGTCAGAAGAGAAAAGTCCACTTGACAATCTCCATGTAAATAAGGTTTATTTTCTTCTGTTACAAATAAACAGCACACAAAGAACATACAGAATTGTTTAAAACACAAACCACACCCCCTAAACTCCAAAGTCGTCATGGGTGAGAGGGCAAACAATATTCAGGGTGCACAACAAAAAAAATAAAACAAAACAAAAAAACAATGCATGCCCTGAATCTAAACAGTTAAATGCTGTTAAATCAATTTAATTCCTTAATTTAGGTAATTTCGTCTTTTCATGTTAGAATAAGAAATATTCTCAAGGCATGTAACTATGTTTTGTATCTTTAGTGGTCTAATAATAACAACAAATATGACAAAAGCCAGTTGGTATTGGTTCAGTCAAATCATCATATGTTATTTGTTATATTAGGGGGTAATAACAAAACAAACAGTACCGAAGCAAGAAGGAAAAAAAAAAATTTTCTTAGCGCACATTTTAGCGAAAGCATCTGTTGTGTGCATTTTAGCTGGTGAAGTAAGATATTAAACAGAAATAGGTTGTGTAATTGTTCAGAGAGTCTAAATCTGAATTATGTTCCACATTTCAAACATTTCCATACAAAGTGCTTTATTTTATCACTCTTATTTTTGCATTATCATTAAAGCATGTCCACTTTATTGTGTCATTTCAATATCAACCTAATACTAGCAAATCTTTCAGACATTTATAACTTCAGACCAATGTGAATTGTTTTTCTTTCTATTTCTTCTTTTTTTTTTTTATGGTTTACTTATTTTCAATATCTCAATAGGTTTACTTGACATCACCAACCTCTATTGACCATGTTATTTCAATTAGTTGGAGAGCAACTAAAATAAAAGTGGTTTAAATCCTGTGTTTGTTACAATTCAAAGGTTAATGGGGTTTTAAATTTGTGAAAGTATTTTTATGACAAAGTACAATGCTATTAATAGCAAAACCTACGTCTTGCTCTCCATCTGGACTCATGATCTCATCACATTCTTGAACATGAACAGAACCTATTGCTGTCCTCAAATGACTTGTTGTCCATCATCAGTTACACTTTGCCTAAAAAACAAAACAAAGCAAAACAAAATGTTCTTTCTTGTATCCCACAGAGACTTGTTCCAAATGCAGCGTTCTTGTCGTGTTGGTCAGAGTTGAGTGAGGACCAACAGGATGAGCTGATCCGCAGCATAGAGCTAGCGCTAACGTCACAGGACATTGCTGAAGTCACCCAGACACTGCTCAACTTGGCTGAGTTTATGGAACATAGTGACAAGGTTTGTGCACTCACGGCTCACACAAAACTCTGATCACCAGTCATCAGTCAACCACATCACTATTCCCAGCTGTCACTCAGAAGGTCCCAGTCCCAATTTCTGTCTTTTTTTTTTATGATGAAATTAACTTAAAACCAGTCGCAATTTCAATTTCAAAAGTTTTCAAATCAAGGTGCCACAATAGTTTGTGATTAATACTTAATATTTGATCCATAGCTTGTGGTGCATTATATTTTTCTCATTCTATTATTGACTTTGCTTATAACTTATCAAAAGTAATACTTTGTTTTCATCAAAACTAATGATGCAAAGGCACAGGAGGTGTATGTAGAAAGACAGTATGTGAATGTACACAAGTTTCTGCATTAATATCTTTAACAGATGTCGGTGAAGTTTCATGTTCCCAATCGGGAACTTTCCCACACATGTTGTGCCCATTAGGTGAAACCCATGTTATTTAGAATTCAACTTGACCATAATATAGTGTTAGCCTGTGTGAGGTCACATTGTACCAGGGAACAGAGGTTTACCCACAGTATAGGTCATTACACATCTTTACCAGCCTAAGTTAAATACACACTTTCAGTAAAATGATGGAAAGGTTTAAAACATACACTTTCTTCTTTCAGGGTCCTTTGCACTGAGAGATGACAATGTATTGTACTGCTGGGTGAAAGAGCTGCCAAGTGTCGTGCCTATGCAAAGCTCTGCACTACAAAGAACTGGAGTTTCAGAAAGGTCCCTCTCCTCTAATCCTGGAGTCCCTTATTAGGTAGGTGACTTCTAAACATGAATATGTACACCCTATCACACATCATTTACATGCCATTAGGATGTGGAAAATATATCTGCCCCACACACACACAAAAAGAATGTCTTGTTATCTAAACCACAATGTGTTGTTTAAATAACTTTTGGTGTTCTCTAAAACATAGACATACAAGCATCTCCCCTTCAGTGTGCTGGTCACTGGAACAGACATAATTTGTCCAGACTTCACAGATATCATTCTTATGTTGCAGTGTGAAGTTTTAAGGTTTAAATTGCACCTCGTGTTTTTTTTGTTTTGTTTTGTTTTTTTGCAATACTTTTCATTGTTTGTGTTTGGAGTGATTTCATGCACTTGTAAGTACTCTTCTATTGACCTGCAGCTGATTCTTGACTGCTCAAAATGTCCCGTTTTCACCTACCAATACCTGCCCAATATTTATTTGCAATTGGCTCAAAACACCACGAAAAAAACAACAACAACTGTTTGGTAACATTCCAGAAGCCCTGTTTTATAAAGCCATAGCCATACTTTGAGTAAATACTGACTTTAAATTTTTCTGTCGGTGCTTATTTTTAATCACACTCTGGTTTAGGTTTCCGATACAAATACAAAAGCGCCCGCAAATACTAATCTTAATAACTTCACAAATGATAATCTACATGTCCTTTGTGGCAAAACCTCTTTGATATCTGCTGTCATCTTTTCCATCCTCTTCTCTTCTCCTCCTTTATTTCTCCATCTCTGGCATGGCACTGAGAATCTGTTTCCCAGGCATCTAATTGGATGCCTGCCTCTGTTTCATCTGCGCGTGTCTGGAATTGTGTTTCTCTGGGGCCTGCTTTCAATTTCTCAGGAGTCTTGATGATGATGAATGATGGGAGTCAGTCCTCTAGTATTTTCAATATCACCATCTGCTTCTCACCTCTGAAGGGTTTCCCATAAAGTAGTGGCTGCTGAGCACAAAGTAAAAGCCCAAAGCCCTGAGTATTTGTTCACAGTTTGAAATATGTATGGAAGCAACATCATGACTTTGAGGTTTAATATGGTGACATTTAAGTGTTAGTTTGTATTCAGCTTTTTGAATGATGACTCATGATTTTGATCTGGATTTGTTGGGTGTATAGTCAAAATATTAGTTTGTTTTATCTATTACATACATATTTTTTTCGCACTGCATTGAAATGAATGTCTTAAATAAATAGGTGTCGTCAAAAAATGTATTCAATATGTTTGATGTTACATGCTAATTTTACATTTTTGTCACACACTATCTGATAACAGAAAAAAAAAACATTTAAAAAACAAAACCAAAAATTATATGAACCATACAACAGGTCTAATTATGTCATCACTTCAACTGGAAGTGTAAAATCAGCATGTAAGGTTGTTCATTCATGCATTATATATTTTAAAATTATTTCCATATAAACATTTATAANGAATTGCTGTGTCTCAATTAAAAGAATATAACTTCAGAACTTTTAAGCTATCTATAATCTGTAAATGCATACACTTTGGGTGATCCATTAGATCATTAAAATTATCAGTCTAATAAATGTATTTTCTGTGAGACTCTAAAAGTAAAAGTCTTAACTTAGAAGCTCTCACATACAGCAGAACTGCTCCCAAAAAATTTAAATTGTTGAGAAATAAACAGAAGGATTTGTTGATGTCTAAGCTTAATTAATTACAGTTTGGATATATTCTGCAAAAAGCTATATAGGCAAGTTCTAACCCTCGAACCTATGGCCCTTTTTTCTTGAATTGCAAACAAATTAACTTGATATGAGTTGTTGTTTTTCTTTCTTTCTTTTTTTTTTAGAGTTTTAGACCTTGAGTCTGAAATAAAGTTTGATTGATTGATTTTTTTTAAATTGTACAAAAAGTGCTCTTTTTTTTTTTTTTTTTTATTACAAAAAGGCTTGTTTCTTTGATTTCTTTGTTTTCAACTTTGGTTGCCGAAAGATATGCAATTCAGGCTGTTTTCCACATAGAATGCATTATTTCCACAAAAAAACTATACTATACTAATTACACAAAATGATCTTTCTTTTTGCTGTTTTCATTCTACTTACCTGGTTTGTGTTGTTGTGGTCGCCCAGCTCTTCTTCGTGTGTTCCTAGCTGTGCTCTTCTCGTAACTTCCTAAGCCACACGTGTTGAAGCTGTTCGCTTTTTGTTGTGATCCAGGTATTTTTCTCTGCCTTTTTGTCAAAATCTCATTTGGGAGAAGTTTGAGACAACTTTCGCGAGGTCACTAGATCATGGAATCTTAATTTGTGTTTATATTTGAAACTTTTTTTAAAAAAGAAAATAACTTGTTTTCCTATGAATTAGTAATTTAAAAAAAACTTTCTGTAGGTGACACGCGCTGCTTTTGTTGTGATGTCCCAAGGTTGATTCCTTCACAAAACAACATACAGACAACACAGAAGGAACTACATCGAACATAACTATACAAAAATAAAAAAAATAAAAAGTTGTAGTAGAGACATAGGAGAGAATTCACATTAAGAGCTTTATATTTCTGTTTTTATGTAAGTGACTGATTGGTGCCATGTCAGTTTAGTTAATGCAGTAAAGATGTTCAGCAGACATTTCATTTTAGATGATATCAAATGTTTATTTGGATTCAGCTGGACAAGGTGCCAACGTGTACTTTGAAACTGAAAAACAGCTTGTGCAATTTTGAGGACAAAACAATTTATCTTTTAAATACTGCCAATATCCTCTATTCCTCTCTATCCGTATCAAAACAACGATGTTCCTCTAATTTAGACCATCTTGAGCTTCAGATCTATTTGACTTGCACTGATAATGAAGGGTGTTTGTTTGAGAGAGCAAAGGTGTTTTATTCACTTCACAACAGCTCAGTTAATTACCACAGACTTGAAAGAATTTTGTATTAGTGAGACATTCATGATATTGTTGTTAAAATGTTCTGCATAGCTTCTGTGTATAAGCAGAAGATCTTGTCTGAATGGAGATGTTATTGCTTTTTCCTTTAACATTCACATTCCAAAAAAAAAAAAAAAAGAGACCATAGTTTTCATGTGCTTGGTCTGCTGGACTCAAAGAGAAAGATTAAAATAGGACTTTATAGACCAAAGGGCAACTAAATGGATCTATAGAAGAGAAACTTTATTGAAAGTCACTTGGAAAAACAGTATTTTAGCCTCAAAATGCGGCACCAATGGTGACACAAATACAGATAGTAAAGGGTAAATGTCTAGGTTTTTCTATCTGATAAGGCACTCAAAGCACTTTGCAATCAAGGATCCACTCTCAGGCCAGGTATTTTAAGTGTCTTGCCCAAATACACAACGACAATCCACTCAAATCGTCTCTCTTAGCTTCTCAGATCTAACAGGATCAGCTTTGACAAGTAGGTGTGACCAATAGGTAAAAAGTGAGGAATATCTTTGACCTCTTTTTAAGTAACTTTCAGGTACAATGCATCACCAACTAATAGTTTCTAAAATTGATCCTTTACCCATTAAAACTGTATAGTATCACCTTTTCCACCACATAAGCCAAATTGTGTCTCCAAACGACATTTAGCCCAGCAAGTCACTGAACTAAGTGGCTGGTGATTTGCTGTCGCTGGAAACTTTATTCATGAGCATCCAGAGGAATTTGGCTAAACTTGGCGACAGAATTGGCCTCTTCACTGAAGCGGTTTGAAGCTCCGCGGGCTCCGGGGGGCTCTTAAGGCACTTAAATTGGAGTGTGGAGTTTAGGAGGTGTACGGCGCGTCACATCTGCCCCAGCGCATCCCTCCACACCCTTCAGAAGGCCATCCCCTCCATTTACAGAATTAACCAAGTACGCGAGAGGGACCTGAGATCGATGTGCGCTCGGCAGCTGCGCCATCTGGCCGTAGTTTGTTTCTTTAGCAAATGAAGCTGATTATTGAGCATGCGGGCTAATGGCACTGAAATCTAGCAGGTCGCCTTTGGAGTTTTGACTGGAAAATGTGTTTAATAACAGATAGTGAAACGGCTCTATATTCAGTCCACGGGCGAACATGCATAATCAGTGGTAATGCATGCAGGTGTTTGCAAACAGCTTTTAATGGTTTTGACATCACTGATTGGGGTGAGCACAAGTGCAGCATGCTTAGACATATTAGTCCACAGAGAGCTGCGCAGCTGACAAACTATATTTCATTGCTTGCTATTATGAGAGCAGAGTTGTTGAGAATCAAGCTTTTTAAACTCTATTTATTAGAAATTTACAACACTACGCAGTCTGTGAAGTAAACTTTATTCTTTGACTTGTGGACTTCCATAAGGTTATTGTGGTCAAGTAGAAGATTTAGGTGAGTTCTGCTTTACAACTGTATTTCAACAATCTGTTTTTTTGAGTCGGAAATGGGGCACCATTATTTTTACTATTTTGTAAATAATCTCTCTCTATCGTCTATTTGATGTAAAGGTATATCTTTGTCAAACTGTATGTAGCCTGGATATGATTAGCCTATGCATGATATGTTTTGGATATTTGAGGCGGGAGTCCTCTCTATATTATGGGGAATACACACCAGTGGCTATGTGCACCCGAAAGAAGGTTTGTCTGGGCTGAAATGTATTTTTAATTCAAAGAAGGCAATGTTATAATAAAGACTTTTTTAGCGTTAACCCTTCAGAGTGCTTTGGTTTTGTGTCTGCAGAATTACCATTTATTGGCAAAAAAAATTATATTTTCTGTACAAGGAATTCACCAACTATTTCCAAAGAGCACATGACTGGGCCTTGTTGTGATAAACCAAGGGGTTTCATTTATAAAACTTCGCGTGGAATTCACTGGAAAGGTGCGTGGAACCAAGCACAAACTCGAAAAATGTCTCATTTCTCTTAGCACAAATCTTTTGCGCCTCATTGCTGAAACCTTAAAAACACAAAGTTGAGAAATTTGGGACTGGATTACTTATTTCTTTGTCAAGTTGTGTTTTCATAAATCACAAAGTGCCATGGAAAATGTACATACATAGCATTTTTGTACATTTGCATGTTTTATAAATTCGATCCCTGGACATCCATACAAGCAACCCCCCAATTTAATGTTGTAACCATAGAACTGTCTGCCATGTGTGAATGGTCCAATCATCGTCATGATGTCAAGCACTTTCCTGAGAAGTCTGTGACAGTCAGTGCACCAGTGGTAATCCTATAGGGACAGTGAGGTCATCAGAGCAGAAGTGGGGGGGCTGCCGGGGACCCCAGGACAAAAACACTGCACCAGATCTCACAGCTGAGGCCCACCGGCTGATTGACGGATTGCGTGACTTCGAAGCCCCCCGACAAACTGAAATGTACACACTTTCCTAAATGATGTCACGAGTCACACGGAGACGTGATGTCACTGTTCTGCGACAGGAAACTGTCCCCATTTTTGGCCATCTACTTTTAGCTCACTAATTCTGGCACATGGAAATGATGTTATTTTAGTGTAAATCTATCCACACTTAGAATATTGATGGAAACGTGCGTGACCCAGTTCTCCAAACCCAAAATTTCAAATCCAGGAGCATGAGGTCAAGTGTTTTGGATCAAGTTAACAAAAATGGTAAAAGTTTATGTGCTTAAAGTGGACGGTTGGAGATTTAGGTCACTTTTAATATGATTTTTTATTAGTCTTTTCTGTAAATTAGATTGGATCTTTTAACTGGTTGGTCCTCTGAGTTCATAACGAGTTTTGGGAAGTTTGGGAGATCTTCCTCTTTTCTCAACAAAACCTGTATGTTTTTGTTGAGAAACCTGTTGGTTTTTGGTTGAGAAAAGTGCTTTGCAAAAATTCTGGAATAATTTGCATTTATTTAGCATTTACAAATGCAATCTTACACTATGTTTGAATGTTATGATTTTTAAAACACAATTTCTAAAAAACTCACTGTGATCCCAAAAGCAGCAACAACAAGACTTATTTCTTGCGGAGTTGTAATGTATTGTCAAGTAGACAGGTTTTTCCTTAATTCTGTGTTACTTTTCTAGAAAATACTGGACACCAACAACCCCATGCAGAACACCATCATTCAGATTGTGATAGAGCAGGTGAGTGGTTCAAGCTCGGGGCCTCTACCTGCCTCAGCTCATCCCACACATGCTCAGGGTCTTCATGCATGACAACAGCACTGGTCGCAGTGTTACAATCAAGGTCAGTATTTTCAATATGATTTTATTAGACAATATAGTTACCTGCTACCCATGGGAAGTTCTGAATGGGCCTGATCGTGTTAACAACAGTAGATGCATTGTAATTGCCCACAGAAAAAGTAGTAAGAAGTGGGTATGTATTTGACATGGAACAGTTGATGTATGGTGTGGTTAATCAGCTCTTACATGCAGAAGTCATGTTGGGTCGCCCCAATTAATCATGGTGATAGATGTTTATTCATGGTTTTTGGTCTTATGCAACAAGACGGTGTTTCGAAACTGAACATATTTAAAAATTCATATCATATCGACCATCAATCGTCTATTGCTCTTGACGTTAGCTGTTAGCAAGACCACTTTGGAGGTCTTAAAGATAATCTTTCACAAACAAACCTTGAATTCTCCTGAAGAATTGCCTTATTTTACATTTGTCTAATTGCCATTACATTGTCACCAAACAAAACGATTGTTTAAAATCATACGTCTGACTACTGTATATAAAACTTTTAGAACTATAATACTGTTGAAAATGCAAAAAACCTTGAGCCCAACTTTTATAGATTTTGACTGCCAATATTCATAGAGAAACCCGGAAATCCCAGTATAGTATTAAGTGATATAATAACTGTAATAAATATTCTGATTAGGCCAGTTTTGTTACTGTAGAATTTTGTGAAGTATTAGTTTTAAGTGAAGGTTATTACATTTACTTAATGTAACAAAAGCTTTAGAGTTTGTTTAAATTAGTCCCACATGCCTTACCAGAGACTTGACAATTCTTAAAAAAGTGTCCCCACGAAAATGTGATCCAGGAATGACTAAAATATGAGCTTAATATTTTATAAGATCAAGTTTTGCTTCACGTTTAATTAAAAGTAATTCACACATGGTTCCAGTCACAACCCTCAGAATAAAAAAAGAAAATCCTAAAAATTAAATGTGTAACCAACGAACTTTTGTCCAAGAATACATTAATCAATAATAGTATAATACTGAGGCTCAATTAAAACGAAATATTGACAAAATTGTGACCAATGTATCAAGACAAGAATTGAGTCGTGTCAAAAAAAAAAATCATTCCTGAATACCCATTCACAATCTACAACTTAGAAAATATCAGCGCTGTGCTGATATTAGGGTATTAACCTGTTCAAATTTGTTTGTATCAGATGATGTAGCTGCTAAGGTTGCATAAGTGCTATTATAAGGCTTGGTCTAAGCACAATTATGTAGGCAATTTAGAGCTGTACAATTTTTCAATTTCAATTTCAATTACGATTATTGCTGTAATTGTTTGCAAAAATTGCGTCATTGTGTAATCGTGAATATTGACCTTTAACTTAAAAGCCTGCTCATAAGCTCCTTAAATGGAAAGTAGGTGGTTTCTTTACAAATGTGAAATACATTTACTTTTATTTCTGTGAGATTTGTGTCACATATTTAACTTTATCTCTTCACTCTCTACATTTAAATGTCACTAATGCTGTGCTATCTTTATAAGCAAATTATTGTCTGAATAGTCATGATTTCAATTCTGAGTTAAATATTGTGATTATTCTTCATCATAATTGAGCAGCCCTAGGCTGGATGCACTGGTACTCATTTCACCACTTCTAAAAATGAGTACTGGCACTTGGTGTTCTGCACATTCTCCCCATGATTTTAACAGGACTCAAAAGAAGAGTACCAGCACTTTCTGTCCACTTAGAGCACTGGATCAGGGTCTGAAAACATAAAACGTTTGATGTCACACAGTACATTTGCACACTGTATTTAACACAAAAATGATGCATGTGCATTAGTTTGGCCGATCTTTGAAAGCACACACTTTACTCACTAGTTTTCTGCCCACACATTGAAATACTATCCATAAGGTGTTAAAATACTACTTACATATAATGTGGTTTGCCTGCTACTGTATATTTACACAAGTCATGGTTGGCACTGTAAATTAATCATGGCTGTAAGTGAATGTCAAGAACTACCATAATTATAGTGTTATATAACAGGAGGTGTTGATGAAATGACACATTGATTTGTTTAAAGTACTCCCAACAGTATACTATTATTTTTCAAATAAAGCATAAATCTCGAAATACTGTATTAAAGATCACTGTGAGGATCATTTGAGCTGATCACATTACTCTCTGAGAAAAGTGGGTGTTTTAACTTAATCACTGACAAACACTGGATCTTAATAAAGGCCAGAGGCTCTCTCTACATTTGACTTACAGCATCGCTGTTTTCTTAGAGCGGTTTCCATCAATATTCACCAAAACCTTAGACGCTTAAGTTGTTTTAAAGCACCATAGACATGTATTACACACCCTATTGTGTTTCACCAGTCGCTGCCAATAGTTGTCAGCTTTCTACCTCAAACTCTATATCACACCAAACCACAAAAGTAGAATCATAAGCTGTGCAGACATCTTTTCTTTCTCAAGTCAATCTAGCTGTAGTATTAGATAACCTAACAGCCCAATGTCGAGACAGACATAACTTTGGTTCTGGTCTAGAACCTAATCTTTTGGGGTTAAAAAAAGAGAGTCAAGTTACTTTCAAGTAAAAAAAAAAAGAAAAACATGTTTGGGGGAGCTGTTGTGTTCAGGGCTCCCCAGCTCCTGACCTCGGGCGCGTTTGTACACCTCCATCGACTTCCTGCTGTCTCGCCATATGCACTTCAGACACGGGGCGAGAAGAGAGGAGGGGCCTAGATACGTCATCAAGCATATATCTGGAAGACCTCTTAGGTGCAGTTGTTAGGTCATGCTGAATAGGTCCTAACTGGGGTACAACAAACACTGGCCTGGAGCTGGAGTCTGTTCTTTACAAGCTGTCATTTTATTGATTTTAGTGACAACATTCAGGTCAAGGTTTCTGAGCTGGTTTTACTCTGGAAACCAACAATTTACGGTGACCCACTTTTTTTTTTTTTACAGACCCATTATTTAATCTGAAAGGTTGAATTTGTTTTTTGTTGTTTGTTTTTTTTAACATCTATACACAGTATACTTAGTTTGTCTGAATTCATTATTCAGCCGAGCAAACATTTTTCCATACAATAAAGTTTCTCATATTTAATATAAGTAAAAAAAAAATTAAATTGTAAGTTCATAACAAGCTATTCCCAACACCTTGTGTGAAACAAACCCCCTAAACTCCTCCAATTGCATTTCACATATTTTTTTCTGCTGGTAGACCATGAATAAAAAGTGAAAGAATTGTGGAGGTGAAGAGCAACCGTGTGATTGATTTGACAGAAGGTATTTGTGATTAGCACACAGTTTTGGGTGGAATAATCAGTCACATAAAGTCTAGAAATGACGTTAGCCTTTGCTGTGAGACACAGGAGGTTTGTGACTATTTTGACCCGAAACTTTCTAATTTAGTCCATTTGCACTAAAATGGCCCAAATGACTTGTTTAGCTTGACTTTAAACTGTATTTGGTTACACAAGATCACAGGAATAAGCTTGTGCCTATTTCTTCTTTCTTCTCAGCTGCTGAATGCAATTCAACTGTTTGGAGCCAACCTGGATGACTATCTTCACCTGCTTCTTCCTCCTATCGTCAAGCTGTTTGACGCTCCTGACGTACCCCTGCAGGCTCGAAAGTATTTCTGAACACATTCAAACTGAACTTTACAGAAAATCTTAGAATACGATAATTATTTTTTAAATTGCTTCATATTTTAGTCGAAAAATGTCTAGACAATGCTTGAACGTCCAATTATGATCACCAATATTGAGTTCACAACCTCTTTGCTAAAATACTCTTTCAGGATTTCGTTTTTTTGTGAACTAACCACAGTCGTGATCATAACTGAATGTTCGGCTGGTAACATTTATAGTTGTACAGTATGACACTTAATATATTGGCAGACTTTCAATTCTTTCACTGCAGCTCTTAACAGTCCTGGTTGTCCCTATGTCCCTCTGTTTAAAATCCTGCCTATGTTTTGTGTCTTTGAGGGTTGCCTTGGAGACACTGGATCGTCTCACAGAGTCCCTGGACTTCACTGACTATGCTTCACGTATCATACACCCAATTGTCAGAACACTAGACACAACTCCTGAACTCAGATCTACCTCTATGGACACTTTGTCTAGTTTGGTGTTCCAGCTGGGCAAGAAGGTACTAATAACTTGTTTTCTTATTTTATGATCATTGTGCTTCATTATTCTTAAATTTGTTTTACTGCTCCAAGCATGATTTTGCTGATAATGCATGGATGTATTTCTTACCACGTTATTTGCAACTTCATTTTTAAAACTCAGCAGGTACTTACTAGTTACAACTAAAGATGTTTTTTTATCCTGTAGTCTCATCAGTCTCTCCTTTTGGGTTTACTATTTTGACAAGCACTCAAACTCTCAATCTTTACTACTTCTGCCAGACTGCTGATGTCATTTCACTATTTGACAGCAGGGGGGTTAGCGTTTATGAGAGGGGATTGAAGTCACTGCCCCTCCTTTACCCCTAAGACCCCTCACACCCCTCCCCTTCAGTTCTTTAATCCCAGAACCTCTACAGCTCATGTGGAGCACATTGGCAGCACATATGAAGACTGGGCTTTTGATGTGGAGCTCATAACACAGCGATACAAGTCCAGGATATCAGTCATTTCGTTTAAAGTGGTGGAAGGAGGTAGCCTTTTATTTACTCTGCTTCCCTTTCCTCTCATTTTGCAGTACCAGATCTTTATCCCCATGGTCAACAAAGTCATGCTCAAGCACAGAATCACCACCAGCGCTATGACATACTCATTTGTCGCATTGTAAGGTAAGTTTAGTACAAAGCCAAAAGCCAGTCAAATTAATCTTAAAATGACTTTAGGATGTTTTAAGCCAACATTAAGATATAAATTCTTCAAAATATAAAATAATGATCAAGGGATGGCTATGGATAACTTTCAAGCACTTCTAAGGGACTAAACCAGGCTTTTAGCATTTTAAAGCGTAATCAAACAGAACTATAAATACATTTTTGCACAGCCCACATTGCTCACTTAAGGCATACTGAACTCTATAATTTTTAAACACAATGTGCTTAGAAGCTCTTTTCACAACTTTCAAAAGCCAATTGAGTTACCAACATGCTAACTAGGCTAGGATGTGCTAAAAACATAATTGTTTACTTTAATGCCATACCAAAGATGAGTCTCTTTCAACTCTGCTGTAAGATGCTTCTTTTTTCTTACCAAATATTCTGCTAATTATACTGCACCATTTTAGATTGCAATTTACTGTGAGATTTGTGGATGTTTTAGTGCTTTTATCAAAGGTATACAAGAATAAAACGTGACATGTGACTATCAGAGAATTACATTGTTTATTTGCCATTCCTCAAGTTTCCGGAACAACAATGGTCAAATGAACTCTTATAAACTCTCCAGATTTACTCCTCATCAGCGAGGCATTAGCCTGTGTTTATTACAGATGATGTGAGGAGGAAATGCACTTGTTGTGAACACTGTCTGAACTGCCTTTGTGTGTGGTCTGTTTGAGTGTGGGCTTCAATGGATGTTGTTTTGTTCTAACAATAGGGCTACACTTTGGCAGAAGAGGAAGAGGACCCTTTAATCTTTCAGCATCGTCAGCTTCGTGGTAACAAAGGAGATGCTCTGGTCAGTGGGCCTGTGGAGCCAGGTCCGATGAAGAAGCTTCACGTCAGCACCACAGCTCTCCAGGAAGGTCAGAGAGTCTAGACATGGGACTTTTATAGTGGGATTGTGTGATTACTTAAATGGTGCATGGTGTGTGCCACATGTCAGATGTTTGTCCCACTGACAAACCCACAGACAAGTACAGTAAACAATCTTGTATAATAGCAGTCACAGTTTATCTTGGAAACACGGAGTGAAAAATGAAAGGAAACTCAGGGTTAAATCAGAAAAAACTTTCGAATGCCATATGGACCCAGATTGCATTGACACAACTACACAAAGCTTCAAATAATTAGTTCAAAGCTTCTTTGCTAATATTGGTAAGTTGGTAGTTGGTAAGTTTTCATCATCAAAATATATAGCTCAAAGTTTTACTTAAATTAGATACAGCCAATGCATTATTTGCTTTAGAGCTTTAGTTTTCAGTGATCAAACAGCATTAGTATATTTACAAAAGGATATTGGTCCTTACAAGTCTCAAAAAGCTTTTCTTTTACCAAAACCAACATTGTAAAATGATTCGTTACAAACTATTGGCTTTAAAGCAGTCTGTTTTAATTAGGAAAGTAAACATTTTTAAATTGCTTTTCATCTTATTGAATAAATTCACTTTTATGTTCTGCTTTACTAATGGCTCTAAGATTTATATCATTAGCAAATCCACATTAACCCCTTTGACCTCCTTGTCTGGAAAAAGCCACCATGTGCTCCATTGACCCAGTGCTTTTTGTTCCTCCACAGGCTTGGGGCGCTGCCAGAAAGGTGTCCAAGGATGATTGGCTGGAGTGGCTTCGACGTTTGAGCGTGGTCTTGCTCAAAGAATCGTCCTCTCCAGCTCTGCGCTCCTGCTGGTCACTGGCACAGACTACATACCCCTTGCTAGGTACCAAGGCTTTATCGACTTCTATCTATGCTTGTCTGGTGCTTAATGCACCGTAGCCACACCATGACATCATGTGGGGGCTGAGGTCAGTGATAAATACGCAAATCAAATGAAAGTTTGTCTGCACTTCAACAAACCACAAGTCAAGCGTTGAAATTTTAGCTGTTGTCAGAGTTAGTTGTTTCCAGATGTAGAATTGTGTTCTAAATTATGGGAACAATCTCGAAAAGAAATAATGGGCTTTAGCTTTCTTCTCGTTCAATAAGCCTGGTCTGTTTTTTATTTGATTTTATTTAGCTTTGCCAATCAAGAAATCAAATGGACTAAAAAATGTAATAATCAAGAAGGGGATCAGCTGCCTGTAGTTGAGTAGTCTAAGCAGCATCACATTCTTATGCCTGTGCAGCCAATTTCAAGGTTGTGAATTTGATTCCCTGCTCTAAGAATTTAAAAATATCAATTTTTTCTGACACAATGTTCACTGTTCTGTCTAATTAAAAAAATGTGTCAGAAGAGAAAAGTCACTGACAATCTCCATGTAAATAAGGTTTATTTCTCTGTGCTACAAATAAAACAGCAGCACAAAGAACATACAGAATTGTTAAAACACAAACCACACCCCCTAAACTCCCAAAGTCTCATGGGTGAGAGGCAACAATATTCAGGTGCACAACAAAAAAAAAAAACAAAACAAAAAAACAATGCATGCCCTGAATCTAAACAGTTAAATGCTGTTTAAATCAATTTAATTCCTTAATTTAGGTAATTTCGTCTTTTCATGTTAGAATAAGAAATATTCTCAAGGCATGTAAATATGTTTGTATCTTTAGTGGTCTAATAATAACAACAAATATGACAAAAGCCAGTTGGTATTGTCAGTCAAATCATCATATGTTATTTGTTATATTAGGGGGTAATAACAAAACAAACAGTACACGAAGCAAGAAGGAAAAAAAAAAATTTTCTTAGCGCACATTTTAGCGAAGCATCTGTTGTGTGCATTTTAGCTGGTGAAGTAAGATATTAAACAGAATAGGTTGTAATGTTCAGAGAGTCTAAATCTGAATTATGTTCCACATTTCAAACATTTTCCATACAAAGGCTTTATTTTATCACTCTTATTTTTTGCATTATCATTAAAGCATGTCCACTTTATTGTTTCATTTCAATATCAACCTAATACTAGCAAATCTTTCAGACATTTATAACTTTCAGACCAATGTGAATTGTTTTTTCTTTCTATTTCTTCTTTTTTTTTATGGTTTACTTATTTTCAATATCTTCAATAGGTTTACTTGATATCACAACACTCTATTGACCAATGTTATTTCAATTAGTTGGAGAGCAACTAAAATAAAAGTTGTTTAAATCCTGTGTTTGTTACAATACAAAAGGTTAATGGGTTTTAAATTTGTGAAATATTTTTATGACAAAGTACAATGCTATTAATAGCAAAACCTACGTCTTGCTCTCCATCTGGACTCATGATCTCATCACATTCTTGAACATGAACAGAACCTATTGCTGTCCTCAAATGACTTGTTGTCCATCATCAGTTACACTTTGCTAAAAACAAAACAAAGCAAAACAAAATGTTCTTTCTTGTATCCCACAGAGACTTGTTCAATGCAGCGTTCTTGTCGTGTTGGTCAGAGTTGAGTGAGGACCAACAGGATGAGCTGATCCGCAGCATAGAGCTAGCGCTAACGTCACAGGACATTGCTGAAGTCACCCAGACACTGCTCAACTTGGCTGAGTTTATGGAACATAGTGACAAGGTTTGTGCACTCACGGCTCACACAAAACTCTGATCACCAGTCATCAGTCAACCACATCACTATTCCAGCTGTCACTCAGAAGGTCCCAGTCCCAATTTCTGTCTTTTTTTTTTTGATGATGAAATTAACTTAAACACATTCGCAATTTCAATTTCAAAAGTTTTCAAATCAAGGTGCCACAATAGTTTGTGATTAATACTTAATATTTGATCCATAGCTTGTGGTGCATTATATTTTTTCTCATTCTATTATTGACTTTGCTTATAACTTATCAAAAGTAATTCTTGTTTTCATCAAAACTAATGATGCAAAGACACAGGAGGTGTATGTAGAAAGACAGTATGTGAATGTACACAAGTTTCCTGCATTAATATCTTTAACAGATGTCGGTGAAGTTCTCATGTTCCAATCGGGAACTTTCCCACACATGTTGTGCCCATTAGGTGAAACCCATGTTATTTAGAATTCAACTTGACCATAATATAGTGTTAGCCTGTGTGAGGTCACATTGTACCAGGGAACAGAGGTTTACCCACAGTATAGGTCATTACACATCTTTACCAGCCTAAGTTAAATACACACTTTCAGTAAAAATGATGGAAAGGTTTAAAAACATACACTTTCTTCTTTCAGGGTCCTTTGCCACTGAGAGATGACAATGGTATTGTACTGCTGGGTGAAAGAGCTGCCAAGTGTCGTGCCTATGCCAAAGCTCTGCACTACAAAGAACTGGAGTTTCAGAAAGGTCCCTCTCCTCTAATCCTGGAGTCCCTTATTAGGTAGGTGACTCTAAACATGAATATGTACACCCTATCACACATCATTTAACATGCCATTAGGATGTGGAAAATATATTCTGCCCACACACACACACAAAAAGAATTGTTGTTATTTAAACCACAATGTGTTGTTTAAATAACTTTTTGGTGTTCTCTAAAACATAGACATACAAGCATCTCCCCTTCAGTGTGCTGGTCACTGGAACAGACATAATTTGTCCAGACTTCACAGGCTATCATTCTTATGTTGCAGTGTGACGTTTTAAGGTTTAAATTGCACCTCGTGTTTTTTTTGTTTTGCTTTGGTTTTTTGCAATACTTTTCATTGTTTGTGTTTGGAGTGATTTCATGCACTTGTAAGTACTCTTCTATTGACCTGCAGCTGATTCTTGACTGCTCAGAAATGTCCCGTTTTCACCTACCAATACCTGCCCAATATTTATTTGCAATTGCTCAAAACACCAATCGAAAAAACAACAACAACTGTTTGTAACATTCCAGAAGCCCTGTTTTATAAAGGCATAGCCATACTTATGAGTAAATACTGACTTTAAATTTTTCTGTCGGTGCTTATTTTTAATCACACTCTGGTTTAGGTTTCCGATACAAATACAAAGCGCCCACAAATACCTAATCTAATAACTTCACAAATGATAATCTACATGTCCTTTGTGCAAAACCTCTTTGATATCTGCTGTCATCTTTTCCATCCTCTTCTCTTCTCCTCCTTTATTTCTCCATCTCTGGCATGGCACTGAGAAATCTGTTTCCCAGGCATCTAATTGGATGCCTGCCTCTGTTTCATCTGCGCGTGTCTGGAATTGTGTTTCTCTGGGGCCTGCTTTCAATTTCTCAGGAGTCTTGATGATGATGAATGATGGGAGTCAGTCCTCTAGTATTTTCAATATCACCATCTGCTTCTCACCTCTGAAGGGTTTCCCATAAAGTAGTGGCTGCTGAGCACAAAGTAAAAGCCCAAAGCCCTGAGTATTTGTTCACAGTTTGAAATATGTATGGAAGCAACATCATGACTTTGAGGTTTAATATGGTGACATTTAAGTGTTAGTTTGTATTCAGCTTTTTGAATGATGACTCATGATTTTGATCTGGATTTGTTGGGTGTATAGTCAAAATATTAGTTTGTTTTATCTATTACATACATATTTTTTTCGCACTGCATTGAAATGAATGTCTTAAATGAATAGGTGTCGTCAAAAAATGTATTCAATATGTTTGATGTTACATGCTAATTTTACATTTTTGTCACACACTATCTGATAACAGAAAAAAAAAAACATTTAAAAAACAAAACCAAAAATTATATGAACCATACAACAGGTCTAATTATGTCATCACTTCAACTGGAAGTGTAAAATCAGCATGTAAGGTTGTTCATTCATGCATTATATATTTTAAAATTATTTCCATATAAACATTTATAAGCCTTTGTTGGTTAAAAAACAAAAGCATGGCTTTTTCTTTAACTCATTATGAGTGGAGGACCTCCCCATGGGCCCTCTCACTTTTTCTTAATTGATTAATTTTTGCCTACCATCTAATAAAAATCAACTTTCAAGCTCCGTGACATGTTATAAATAAAAATCAAACGTAAACCCTCTTATTTACAGTCAAACCAAACATTCGGGATGGTTTAAATCAGTTTTACTCTAAATTTACAAATAAAAAAATACCTCCATAATTTAACAACACTTTTTAAGGAGCTCCGCCTAATTTTTTTTAAAGTTAATACAGGTCCCTAAAACTTTTTTTTTTTTTGTGAAAATAGCTCCAGCTTTTGAAGAGGGACTGTCAAAACCCCAAATATGCCAAATCTAGTATCATTCTGGCCCAGGCTAGTGACACCAGCTACACTGATTCTTACATTTACCCATAAATTTTAGGTGGACTTTAAAACTTGATGTTCTTTTATCCATTGCTTCTTTCACTTAAAACTAGAGTCAATCAGACATCAGAGGCTAAAACTACAGAGCCTCAGCTTCACAAAGAGTCCAGCCAATAGTTTGTGCTCCATAGGGTTCAAAAACACTTTCCATTTGAATTTTAGACGATTTTAGTCAGGCGTTTTAACAAAAAAGGGGTAATTTTAATTAAAAATACTGTGACTCATTTAAAGTAGTAATAATTATATATCCTGTATTTTTTTCCCACCAATTAACGATAAGTAAACTACTCTTTGAATGACAATACTTTGTTGGGCTGCCCCACCTTTTTTTTACTTTCTCAAATAAGCATGCATTCTAGAGTTGTACTCAAAAAATCACAACAACACAGGACTACAGACTGTGAACAAATGCATTTTGCACTATTTTTGAGTCGCTCCCGTGCAAAAAGAAAATATATATTTTTTTATTTTTGTGGCATGTTTTAGCGAGTTGTCTGTATCATCTGTATCAAGCGGCAGAGCACATGATTATGCGTTGGCAGTGTGCTGAAGTCGCAACGTAGCTTATGTCTAAATGTCATATATATTCATTCATGTCATTCATTCATGAATGACATACATGAATGAATAGCGTAAAAGAACGATTTGGGTAAACAAATGCCATAGGAGTCCTACTCTTCACATGCAGAGGACAGAGGAGAGTATTGTAGGTGTGTGTTATTGTGTGTGTGGCTCGCACTTAAGCCCATACCTCGTCGCTCCTGGCGTTCCCTCAGTGGGCTGTTCCACTGCTTTGGCTCTCCTTGTCACCATAATTCCACGAGTCAAATAATATTGTCACAGCACGTGACAGAGAAAACACAGGCCAACAAAGTATCAACAGCCCATTCATTTATTTCGTGGCATTGGTTTCACTTCAGTCACTAGAAACTAGTTACAGTGTAAAAATCAGGTACCCTCACTTTAATACCACAGAGAAAACATACATATAAATAAATACTGACATTTTATTTGAAATTTGAAGGCTGTGCAATGCTTAATTGAATTTTTACATAAAGTCATTACAGGTTTAACATAACATCCCAAATTAAATTGACTACCTAATTGACCAGCTTGTTAATGCAGCCCATTAAAGTGTTTTGACACCTCATAAAACAACATAGACCCTTTTTCTGCCTTGTTGAATCTGATTGTTTTGTGTGAGAAAGTATTTAACGACGCTGCTAAAAGCCCAAGGTCAAATCCTATTTACATTCACCCTGCGCATCAACCAAGTAATAAGTGCAGTATTGCCAGCTTTGGGTCCTGTGGAAAATGGTTGTAAATTCTTTTTACTGCACGCGGTTTCCATATAAAGGTTAGGCTAGCTTTCAGATCAGGCATTCTCACTGTGGAGACTCAATAGCAGCTGATCTCTTAACAGTGTCTCCCATTGAATACTTTAAGCCCAAGCCATTTGTCACTGTCCACTGGTCCTTTTAAAGCCAGCCTTACTCCGCTGCAGTCGGTTTCCTAAAAGGAGATGGTAGCTTTAATTAGATGTTTACCCTGTCTGAATGTCACCTTGTAAAAGTCAAAGAATCTGACTGAGCCTGCGGAGACACAGTGAACATCAGTGGAGGCGTCAGCTGCAAACACCGGACAAACAAAATGGCTGGTTTTGTTTTCATTCTAGTAAAACTATATTGCGATATGGAGAGCTTGTGTGGTCTATTTTGACTCATGATTTGACCCCAGGTTCAGGAAAATGGACAGAGGTCAGAGGTGATTGAACAAATGTGGACTGATTGTTCAGCTTCAGAACAAAGACCTTGACTTGATGTTTTTAGCAGAAAAAATATTGTCTCAGTGTTTTTCAGCTGGTATTTGCAGATATTGTTGATTTTGCTTTTCTTAAGTTTTGTTCTTAAGCAATCAAGAGGCTAAAATTAAATATGTACTTCATATTATTAATGCACTTTTCGTTTTAGTGTATTGTTTTGTTTAAAAATATGTTTATTTCCTATCACATAAATCAACATAATTACAAAGCTGTACACATTTTACAAATAGCACACAAATTCATCAATGATTATCATTGTACAATAAAATGTAATTAACAGATAAGTATCATACAAAATAAGTCGGTGGTTAGCTTCTCTCATACATCCATTTTAAAGCCCTGTTGTTGGTACATTGTCCCTATAACCTTGTGCTTTCAAAACGAATGGGACAACAAACCAAATTCCAGTTATTCTTTTTCAGACAGTGGTAAAAAAGCATTTATCAGGGCTTTTCAAAAATAAAATATTTAACTGATAAATACACAAAAGACCTACAATGTACAAATAAACACAACACATTCATTTCACTAAACAATCATGACATCTTTCATTTCTTTCTGGTTCCAGTCTAAGGCCTCATTTAGGGCTTACAAGTTTTAGTAAAATCGTTCATTCATCACTCTGTATCTGCAAGGCATTTGAAAGACTTATGGGTGAAATCCCACTGGACGAATCTTTATCTCAACTTTTTTCAGAGAGTAGTTTGATCCGTGCCAGCCGTACCATGTTATCCCATCTGAGCTCCTCATGTGCTCGCCATGGCGATAAAACACTCCGTTCAGGTTGGAGTCAGTGCAGCAATTGTACCAGTATCCACCTGGAAGAAAACAGAAAATACATTACATTTTTTATGCTGTATACTTTTGTTGAATTGTATGACTTTGATCTATTGCTGTGTAGAAGTGCTATTACTTTCTCCATTGTCACTAATTCACCACAAATCTATTTTGTCTTCGTAAAGTGATTTTAAATGACTTTTTCAATAGCGACCTTACCTTTGCGCAGTGCGGCGCAGTCATCCACACATTTGTCATTGTCCTTGTTCATGGTGCTGAAGTTGGTGTTGTTGTGGTAGCGGAGGGAGTCTCCAGCGTTGCCACTGTAATTGGCAATGAAGAGCTTGTAGCTGTTGAGCTCATTAGCCAGAGTGAAAAAGCCATACTCGGCAAAGCGTTTCTCCCCTTCCCAGTCCTACAACGGAAAACACATTTCACATGATTTAGGGCATCGTTATGTCGCTTTTTTGATTTATTAGCAAATTTTTTTTACCGTGAGTGCTTTTTTAATATAAGGACTTTTTGTTTAGGGTTTCTCAGTTTGCAGAATTTACCTCTAACTCGATCCTCAGCACAGTAGGTTGCCTGGTTAGACGGAAGATGTGCTCATTGCCCAGCCAGAAGTCTCCGCGAATGGATCCAAATCCATGCTTGTACTGTTTCCAATCTCTGTTAAAAGACGTTAGGCCGATCTTGCGCCTTTGAATCACTGTCCAGCCTCCCCCCTTCGTCTCCATATCACAGTAAACCTAAATCCAGAGTTCACAGTCAGACGTCACTCAGTCCAAATGTGCTGATATTTTATTGTTGTATTTATTACTTACATTGAGATCAGGTGTTCCCAGAAAGTCATCTTTAGGCAGTTTGTACTCCCCAGAGATCCTATAGTTCCTGGTATAGAGTGAAGCGCAGTCGTATATGGCATCTGGAGAGAGAAAGATCCATTCAGTTATGCTTAAACCATATGTATTTTATGAGAGCTTCAGAAATATGTCATAAATAGTTCGAGCTTCATAGAGTTTGACCATATGAAAAATAAACCATAGTGGGATATTGTGTTTTTGATATAATTTTTCTGGAGTTTGTATAATGAGACAAAACCTTTACAAGTCTGAGAAAGGGTCTGCCTGGCCCCATCACTTTCTAATCTCTTCCTGTTCTGTTTCTCCTGTCTCTAATTTACTCCACTACTTTGTAAAAAGGTCTCTGTGTTCTCATAGCCACTGACACAGTGGTCCTTGTTAAGTCCAACTGTTAAGCTGTAGGAATAATCAATTGCGTCATGCCTGGGTCTGCTCTGAGCAGCAACCACTACTGATTAGCACACTTTTAAATGAATAAGAAGGATGATCTGGTTCTGGTGGATTGTATTTGTGACCTAAGAAAAATAAAATGTGTGTGAGGCAGCGTGATGTTCATTGCCTATATTTCACTACAAAAAAATAGATGTAGCTAAATGTTTAACTTTGACCTGATAATTACAGTATTATTTTAAATTATAGTGTAAAAGATTAATAAACAATATCTAAACTTAAACTTCACAGTAGTCTAATGATTGGAACTCTTAACAGTACAACTTATTTGAGTGTATTTTGATATAAGTATACTTTGCATTTTTATCATTTGGTGAAAAAAATAAAATATCATGCATATCTGCTAATTTCTCATTTGGTTTCTTGTCTCACCTGTGGAAGTCTGTGTGGCAGACTGTAGCGTCTGTAGCTGCATGATTTCCACTCTGTTGTTGATCTCTGAGTATTTGCTCTCAGCCTCAGTCACGCGGGCTTCCTGCTGCCGGTTCTGCTGGTCCAAGTCCATGATCTGCCTCACCACATTCATCAGGTCTGTCTCCTGTTTACGGCTCAGCTCCTCCACCAGACTGGTCAGGTTGGCCACTTGGACCTTAAGCGACCGCACCTCGTCGCAGCATTGAGCTTTTGATGGTTTTGGAGGTAGCAGTCTCTTTTTGGGATTCTGCGCCCATGTTACGGCTATAAGAAGCAACGTAACCTCCAAGACTAGATGGAATTTCATTGTCTCTGTGAAAGTGTTCTAAAAAATATATAGACCTATGAGCCAATCCTTAAAAAAATGTAAATAATTCTTAAAAGTGGAAGCTTTCCTTGGAAGGCTCTGCACGCTGACTATTCCCTAAGTGAAGCACTCCTGAAGCTGAGCATCTTAAATATTTAGCATGTGGGTCCTCCCCCTTCCCTTTTGAGAGCACACTGTACTGACCCTCTCCAACCTTCTGGGTGGAGGACCTTCCCCCTGCCCCCGTCACTATCCCCTCATCTTAACTTTCACTCAAAACTCTGAAATTTGGCCTCCAACTTCTCACTTCTGTCAAGTGTTGAAGCTTTTTGGGCGCCAAGCACATTTTAATGGCTGTAAGGGTAACATTAGAGAGATTAGTAGAAGGCAAACCAGACTCCCCGTTCTGTGCGTGTTCACTCAATTACTACTTCTTACTTACTTGAGAAAATGCCTGGATTGTTGCTTTGAGCAGAGCACTAAACCTTTTCTTTGGTTGTTTTAATCATCAGAGTGGTTGTATGTAATTTCCTCCTCCTCCTTTTTAAGGTTCTAATTATCAGTTTAATGATGGTTTTTGCCCCTGACCTCAGGGCTGTCAGTAAATGGGGCCCTCACACGTCAAGAAAGTCACTAAGTACTTTTAATTAGAGCTTAAGTATACTATTGAAGCTACTGAAAATTTGAAACAGACATGTTTTGTTGTTATTTAGTACAATTTCAAAAGGATGTTCGAGCTAACTTGCCAGAGTTAAATTAGGCCAAATAGGTTGCATTGGGAGAAAGGAATTTGTTAAGAAAAAAGGAAAGTTGTTCTGTAAACAAGCTGAAGAGCTCTACAGTGTGTACCAGATAAACACTCGTTATAACATTAACATACAGTAATATCTCTATCCTAAGTTATATATACATCCAAGCACAGAAAAAGGAATGTCATCTTGAGTAGTATTTATCTTTCTTATTTGATCGAAATGACCATTGTTGAGACTGAACAAACACTGAAGTGATCATCCATTGTCCAAAGCTTCCTTTTCAGTGGGCTGTCATCACTCTGCTGTGGTGGTGTCCGAGACCCTCAGTGTCATGCCCCTGTTCTGCCCGTGGGCTTTCTGTGCTAATTGATGACTGACAGTGTCTTCAAAGTGTGGCTGAACTTGAAGATGAAATTAACATTCTTGTCATTCTAAGGTGTCAGGCATCAGTGGCTGTTCAATCTCAGCACAGTGGGATCATTGACCTAGCCCAATATCATTTTTATTGCATTGCCACCACCAATCTTTAGACATTTAGAGGAAGAATATAGTTCAAATGTAAATTTTGTGTGGACTAAAATCAATCTGTTTCATATTATTGTCTCAGAGCATCAGTGCAGTCCTTTCTGCTTCTTTCTTTGTATACTTATGGATTTATTCTAAGCGCACAACTACTACAGCAACAACAAAAACAACAACAACAAATACCCTTACTATATACATTTGTTTGAAAACGCAATGCGTAATGTCCCTTTTTTCTACAAGCAAATTGATAGTTTAATTGTCCATCTTCATCTTACATAAGCCTAAATGACAAACATCGGCTTGGTTTGATGCACCTCAGGCCTGTTATGTCTCTCCTTCAAAGTGTTTGGATTAACTGCCTCTTCAACTTTTCCTCTGCTGGTCTGCTGAGGCCGAAAGGAAACATTTCACATTGTTCTGCTTAGCATCATCTGAGAAGCAAGGGAACTGTGGTTTTTTTTTTTTTTTTTTTCAATTTGTTTATTGAGAGAGAAATGTACATTAATTGTTTACAATCACATATTCTCTTTTTTAAATATATATACAATATACAATAAATCACTTTTCCATCATTTACCAATTTAGCTTTAAAAGAAGAAGAAAAAAAGACCAATACACACATATAAAACAATCCACACATTCCATTCACACCCACACACAGAAAATAAAATTAAAAAAAGAAAGAAAAGAAAAATTAAATGGGGGGGGGGGGGGGTGGTATTAATCAGCTGGTAAACGTTCAATGATTTGCAGTATTTACAAGAAGCCCCCATGTACGATCAAATTTTCCAAATTTACCTTTTGCCACAAGGCCTATTTTTTCAATTTGAGAAATGACATAACATCTCGAAACCAGAAAGACACTGAAGGTGGTTTTGAAGATTTCCAAAGGAGTAAAATACAACGTCTGGCCAAAAGTGATGTAAATGCTAAAATTTTGGAGTGAGTAGGGTTAGTTAGAGCAGTATTTGTTGGAAGCCCAAAAATAGCCAAAAAGGGGTCTATGCAGACCTGAGTCCCAAGCGCTCTAGAAAGAATATCTGAATATTGGCTCCAGAAACTATGAAGTCTTGGGCATAAAAAGAACATGTGACTCAGATTGCATGGGGTGGCATGACACCTCTCACATTGATCCACACTTGTGGGTAAATTTCAGACAAACGAGATTTAGAATAGTGAACCCTATTTAATACCTTGAACTGAATAAGTTGTAGTCTAGCACAGGTTGTACTGTACGGACATTGGATATTGCTTCTTCCCATTGTTGATCTGAAAATGTTCCCCTAATTCCTGTTCCCAAGCCTTTCTAATTTTAGCCACTGAATGAACATCCAAATCCATAAGTTGTTTATATATTAAGGATATAATTGATTTTTTGCTGGGTTTAAGGGATAGCAGTTCCTCCCATGGCTGGATACTTGGAAGAAGAGGATAGGAGGGAAAGAGAGCAGAAGTGCAATGCCGTACTTGAAAATAACGAAATAAGTGGGTAGCTGGCAGATTTGTCTCTGAAGAGAGATCTGAAAAACTCAAAAAAGTGTTAGATTTGTAAAGATCTTTAAAGGCGTTGATACCAAGATGTTTCCACTGTACATAAGTACCATCAGTAAGACCAGGGGGAATAGATGGTTCTGAGTGATGGGCATGCGTACTGATGCAGAAATATACTTAAAATGTCTCCTGTATTGTGACCAGATCTTGAGACTGGACTGTACCACAGGGTTCTTTGTGAAGCGAGAAGAGTTAAGTGGTAGTGGCGAGAACAGTAAAGCTTCTAAGGAAGAGGACGTGCATGATAGGCGCTCTAATTTACACCACAACAATTCTTGAGACTCAAGCCAGTAAGTCAATTTGTGAATATGAGCAGACCAATAGTAAAACAGAAAGTTGGGTAAAGCAAGACCGCCATCAAATTTCAGTCTCTGTAACAGTGACTTCCTCACCCTGGGATGTTTACCTCCCCATAGAAATAATATTATTATCTGATCTAACTTTTTGAAAAAAGCTTTCGGCAAAAATACAGGAATACACTGAAATAAAAATAACAACCGAGGTAAAATGTTCATTTTTACTGTGTTAATCCGACCAATTAGGGACAAAGGTAATGAATTCCATCTCTGTAAATCTGATTTAATTTGAGTGATCAAAGGGAGAAATTAGAAGAATATAAAGACGACAATGTACGGGTCACATTAACTCCCAAATATTTAAATCCAGAGGGGCTTAATTTAAAAGGAATATCAGACTGTTTAAGTGTAAGACTCAAGGAATTTACAGGGAAACATTCACTCTTAAGAAGGTTTATTTTATAACCCGACAGAGAGCCGAACTTGTCTAGCAGAGACACAATTGGTGGTACACTAGATATGGGATCAGAAACATATAAAAGCAAGTCATCTGCATATAAAGATAATTTTAGGTCAAGACCTGCCCGAGAAATACCATGAAAATTAGGGAGAGATTTTAAAGCTATAGATAGGGGTTCAATCACAACGGCAAAAAGCAGGGGAGACAAAGGGCAACCCTGCCTCGTGCCGCGTGACAATGTAAAATAGCCGGATGAAACGTCATTTGTGTAGACACTAGCCTGGGGTGACTTATACAACAATCGAATCCATGAAATAAATCGGTCCTTAAAGCCAAATTTATGTAAGACAGCAAAGAGAAAGCTCCACTCTACGCGATCAAAAGCTTTCTCAGCGTCAAGTGAGATAACTACTTCTGAGCTAGTGGTCGAGTGTTTAGAAAGAATTACATTCAAAAGTGTGCGGACATTAAAAAATAACTGGCGGCCTTTAATAAAGCCATTTTGATCATCTGAGATGATTGTAGGAAGAATCTTCTCAAGGCGAACTGCTAAAACTTTAGCCAAGACTTTAACATCCACATTCAAAAGCGAAATGGGCCTATACGAGTTGCAAGATGTAGGATCCTTATCTTTCTTTAAAAGAACAGTGATGAGTGCTTGAGACAATGTAAGTGGCAATGAACCGCGTTCAAAAGATTCATTGTAAACTGAAAGAAGTAGTGGGGCTAACTTCTCTATAAATGTTTTAAAAAACTCAACCGAAAACCCATCCGGGCCTGGTGCCTTACCATTGTGCATGGTTTTGATTGCATGTATAATTTCATCCAACCTAAGGGGTGCATCTAATTGTTCAGCTACAACAGGATCTACAGTGGGCATTGTCAGATCATTCAGAAAAGAATCCACCTCGGAGGGATCAGCAAGAGATTCAGATTCATATAGAGAGGAATAATACCGTTTAAATACCTCATTCACTTCCTTTGGATCAGAAACTAAATTGCCTGCTGCATCTTTAATTTGAGATATTAATCGAGAAGAAGCCTGACGCTTTAACTGATGGGCCAGAAGCCTGCTTGGCTTATCACCATGTTCATAATAAGTTGCGCGTGCACGAAGTAAGAGGCGCTCAGCATCTGCTGTTGAAAGCAAATCAAATTCGGTCTGTAAATCAAGTCGTCTTTTATGTAAATCGGGAGTGGGATTAGCTACAACTTGTCTGTCTATATCACAAATTTGTTCAGTCAAACTTTTAAGTTTGGCCTTACGGTCTTTACTGGAATGAACAGAGAAAGAAATTATTTGCCCTCGCACATACGCCTTAAGAGATTCCCACAGTAATGACCTTGTGACAGTGTTGTTGTCATTAAATAATATAAATTCGTCAATTTTAGATTTGATAAAAGTAACAAATGCCTCATCCGAGAGCAGCAAAGAGTTAAACCTCCAGGGTGAGGAGAAGGAGGACTGAGCTATGAGTTTGATATCCACACTAAGTGGTGCATGATCAGAGATGACAATTGGNGAAGGCTGGTTTTGAAGATTTCCAAAGGAGTAAAATACAACGTCTGGCCAAAAGTGATGTAAATGCTAAAATTTTGGAGTGAGTAGGGTTAGTTAGAGCAGTATTTGTTGGAAGCCCAAAATAGCCAAAAAGGGGTCTATGCAGACCTGAGTCCCAAGCGCTCTAGAAAGAATATCTGAATATTGGCTCCAGAAACTATGAAGTCTTGGGCATAAAAAGAACATGTGACTCAGATTGCATGGGGTGGCATGACACCTCTCACATTGATCCACACTGTGGGTAAATTTCAGACAAACGAGATTTAGAATAGTGAACCTATTTAATACCTTGAACTGAATAAGTTGTAGTCTAGCACAGGTTGTACTGTAACGGACATTGGATATTGCTTCTTCCCATTGTTGATCTGAAAATGTTACCCTAATTCCTGTTCCCAAGCCTTTCTAATTTTAGCCACTGAATGAACATCCAAATCCATAAGTTGTTTATATATTAAGGATATAATTGATTTTTTGCTGGGTTTAAGGGATAGCAGTCCTCCCATGGCTGGATACTTGGAAGAAGAGGATAGGAGGGAAAGAGAGCAGAAGTGCAATGCCGTACTTGAAAATAACGAAATAAGTGGGTAGCTGGCAGATTGTCTCTGAAGAGAGATCTGAAAAACTCAAAAAAGTGTTAGATTTGTAAAGATCTTTAAAGGCGTTGATACCAAGATGTTTCCACTGTACATAAGTACCATCAGTAAGACCAGGGGGGAATAGATGGTTCTGAGTGATGGGCATGCGTACTGATGCAGAAATATACTTAAAATGTCTCCTGTATTGTGACCAGATCTTGAGACTGGACTGTACCACAGGGTTCTTTGTGAAGCGAGAAGAGTTAAGTGGTAGTGGCGAGAACAGTAAAGCTTCTAAGGAAGAGGACGTGCATGATAGGCGCTCTAATTTACACCACAACAATTCTTGAGACTCAAGCCAGTAAGTCAATTTGTGATATGAGCAGACCAATAGTAAAACAGAAAGTTGGGTAAAGCAAGACCGCCATCAAATTTCAGTCTCTGTAACAGTGACTTCCTCACCCTGGGATGTTTACCTCCCCATAGAAATAATATTATTATCTGATCTAACTTTTTGAAAAAAGCTTTCGGCAAAAATACAGGAATACACTGAAATAAAAATAACAACCGAGGTAAAATGTTCATTTTTACTGTGTTAATCCGACCAATTAGGGACAAAGGTAATGAATTCCATCTCTGTAAATCTGATTTAATTTGAGTGATCAAAGGGGAGAAATTAGAAGAATATAAAGACGACAATGTACGGGTCACATTAACTCCCAAATATTTAAATCCAGAGGGGCTTAATTTAAAAGGAATATCAGACTGTTTAAGTGTAAGACTCAAGGAATTTACAGGGAAACATTCACTCTTAAGAAGGTTTTTTTATAACCCGACAGAGAGCCAAACTTGTCTAGCAGAGACACAATTGGTGGTACACTAGATATGGGATCAGAAACATATAAAAGCAAGTCATCTGCATATAAAGATAATTTTAGGTCAAGACCTGCCCGAGAAATACCATGAAAATTAGGGAGAGATTTTAAAGCTATAGATAGGGGTTCAATCACAACGGCAAAAAGCAGGGGAGACAAAGGGCAACCCTGCCTCGTGCCGCGTGACAATGTAAAATAGCCGGATGAAACGTCATTTGTGTAGACACTAGCCTGGGGTGACTTATACAACAATCGAATCCATGAAATAAATCGGTCCTTAAAGCCAAATTTATGTAAGACAGCAAAGAGAAAGCTCCACTCTACGCGATCAAAGCTTTCTCAGCGTCAAGTGAGATAACTACTTCTGAGCTAGTGGTCGAGTGTTTAGAAAAGAATTACATTCAAAAGTGTGGCGGACATTAAAAAATAACTGGCGGCCTTTAATAAAGCCATTTTGATCATCTGAGATGAATTGTAGGAAGAATCTTCTCAAGGCGAACTGCTAAAACTTTAGCCAAGACTTTAACATCCACATTCAAAAGCGAAATGGGCCTATAAGAGTTGCAAGATGTAGGATCCTTATCTTTCTTTAAAAGAACAGTGATGAGTGCTGAGACAATGTAAGTGGCAATGAAACCGCGTTCAAAAGATTCATTGTAAACTGAAAGAAGTAGTGGGGCTAAATTCTCTATAAATGTTTTAAAAACTCAACCGAAAACCCATCCGGGCCTGGTGCCTTACCATTGTGCATGGTTTTGATTGCATGTATAATTTCATCTAACTAAGGGGTGCATCTATTGTTCAGAGCTACAACAGATCCTCCAGTGGGCATTGTCAGATCATTCAGAAAAAAGAATCCACCTCGGAGGGATCAGCAAGAGATTCAGAATTCATATAGAGAGGAATAATACCGGTTTAAATACTTCATTCACTGCCACATTCACTTTTGGATCAGAAAAACTAAATTGCCTGCTGCATCTTTAATTTGAGATATTAATCGAGAAGAAGCCTGACGCTTTAACTGATGGGCCAGAAGCCTGCTTGGCTTATCACCATGTTCATAATAGTTGCGCGTGCACGAAGTAAGAGGCGCTCAGCATCTGCTGTTGAAAGCAAATCAAATTCGGTCTGTAATCAAGTCGTCTTTTATGTAAATCGGGAGTGGATTAGCTACAACTTGTCTGTCTATATCACAAATTGTTCAGTCAAACTTTTAAGTTGGCCTTACGGTCTTTACTGGAATGAACAGAGAAAGAAATTATTTGCCCTCGCACATACGCCTTAAGAGATTCCCACAGTAATGACCTTGTGACAGTGTTTTGTCATAATAATATAAATTCGTCAATTTTAGATTTGATAAAGTAACAATGCCTCATCCGAGAGCAGCAAAGAGTTAAACCTCCAGGGTGAGGAGAAGGAGGACTGAGCTATGAGTTTGATATCCACACTAAGTGGTGCATGATCAAGATGACAATTGGATGATATTCAGATGATAATATTTTGGAATAAGGGAACCATCAACAAAAAAATAATCAATACGCGAAAAAGATTGATGCACCTGAGAAAAGAAAGAATATGCTCTAGTAGTAGGATTAGAAAACCTCCAAGGATCCAAAAACCCATTCTGAAACATAAATTCTGAATAGACTTGGACATAGAGGATTGGGTCAGGGTCCGAGGATTCGAGCGATCCAAGATGGGATCAATAACACAAAAAAACAACACAAGAAAAACATGTAAATGAAAAAAAAATATGAAAAATCACACAAACCCTCCCGCCTCCCACCCGCACAGCAAAAGCCCCCATCCCCAAACGATAGAGACGGCAGTGCACGCTCCTGCACGGAGCTATCCAACAAAAACGCTCCCGACTACAAAACGGACTGTATCCAACTAAAGAAGTTCAACGGAGTCATTTCTGAATACAATTAAGGCACAAATAAAATAAAGTTAAAGAGAAAAAAAAAACATATCCTATTATTAGACAAATAAAACAAAACTACAAATGTTTGGCAGAAAAATAGTAAACTTAGCTCACCACAATGAAGTCGCATGGATCTGTCGCTTTTCCAAATAAAAGTTAGAATACCAGAATGTCCCATTGTGTCTTATTGCGTAGTAATTGTCTTAATATATTCCTTAGCCTCCACTGGCGAGACGAAGTCACGTTGCGCTCCCTGGTATGTGATGCGTAACTTGGCTGGGTAGACGATGCCAAACCGAACTCCCTGGATGCCCCGAAGTTGGCGACGAACCTCATTAAAAGCTGCACGGGCCCGCGCTGTCTTAGCAGTGTGGTCAGGGAAGACAGAGATAGTCATATTATTTATCTGAACCTGCTGCTGCTCCCTGGCTTTTTGGAGAATCTTGCACTGTCCGCGTAATAGTGCAGCCTCACAACCATAGCGGAGGGCGGTCTCCAGCCTTAGGTTTGGGGGCCAATGTCCGATGGGCTCTGTCCACGAGCGCTCCTTCTCAAGTTGAAATGCCTCCATCAAAAGCGTGGACACGTCTGTGGTGACAAAATGTTTCCTCTGGAACACCAACAATCCGTATGTTATTACGTCGCGATCTGGACTCCAAATCCTCACATTTATTCTCCAACTTGGACAGCTCCCTTGACATAGCGTCCACTTTAGCTTGGAGATGAACAATATCATCCGTGCATGTAGAAAGGGACTGCTCCATCTCCGTAACGGTGCCTCTGAGCCCAGCAAATTCCTGCCGCATGGTAGCAATATCTGAGGAAAGATCCGTCTTTAACGCCTGTATGTCGGATCTGATAGACGTGAGATTCTCTGCAAGCGCTGCCGTCAACTCCTTTTAATATTGCTGAAATATCTTCACGAAGTTCAAAAGGAGTTCAGCCTTTGTGGACTTGTCCATATCGACAAATGGCGTGTCTGACGACTCAGGCAGCGGCGAAGTTTTACCACGAGCGGGGATGCAGAAGTCGCAGCAGCCGCAAGTTAGGCTGGGAAGTATTTGCGTTCTTATTGCCTTTCGTGACATTATAAATGCCAAAAGTAAAAACAATCTTGTCGTGAAAATGTAAGAAACGACAAAATTTAAAAAAATAGAACAAAATGTGCCTGAAAATACTAGAAAATAACTAGACTCCGTGGGAGCTGTGCTCGATGCGACCTACTCCATGTTCAGCCAAGCCGGAAGTCCGAACTGTGGTTTTAAGTGTAAATGTAATGAATCCACTCACATTCTCCAAATATTACATAATAGACTGTTATTGCTTTGATGTGTCACAACATTGAGTTGTAGTTTAGATGGATAGTGCTGTTTAATTTTCACGACTGAATCAAGAAACTACTTAAATCACGGGCTACTTGTAACTGGGAACTGTTACACTTTGCTATTTTTTATTATATTGTCATTTGTCGTTTTGTAGACACATTTTATGTTAAATCCTGGCAGTATTTTCCAGTGAAATAAATTATTTAAAGTAAGCCACAATAAAGCAGTTCTATTGACTGAATGTTGTGAAAGGGACATGCTGTGACTACCATGGCACAGTGATTTATGGGGTTGCACATATGTAACTGAAGTAGACCCCTAGCTCTCAGAAATCCTTTAGCACATGATATATTCTCATACAATATTTTGTGAATAAAACTGGGGGTGACCACTCAAGCGTAGCCAATCAAAGCACTAAATAAAACACTTTTCATTTTGATGAGACATACAGAGTGGTCTGATTTTGTCACATTGTGCTGCTTATTTATTATACATTATGATGGAAAGACAAGGTTTACTAATTTCAGCTAAATGTCAGCTTTAACCAACTGAATGGGCATTAGTTATGATTCAGGAAACGATTATAATTTTATGAATACAATGTTATATTTGATGACAGTATGCGTTAAGTGTTTGGTAGTTCGCTTAGTCAGTGCTGTGCATGGGGTTCTTTGGAAAAACGTGCATATTCCGGGACTTCCTTATTGCCATAGGTGCTTGGTTACTCATTTCTCACTCCGGAGCAATGCTTCCCGACCTCTTTCCTCCTGGCCCTAGTTTTCAGAAGCAGAGGAGGAACATCCAGCTGGATACCTTTTTATATGTTTAGCATCACGCTGTTTTCCTCTTAAAAACAGCTCCTTTAAACATTATCTAGCCTCTAACCATCAATTGCCAGACACTAAAGAATGTCTCTCCACCCATGACACTCCCCTTTCCATGGCTTCTGTGGAAATCCTCTAAAATTGTTATTGTCTTTAGTTTGAAGTGAAATTACTCAACAGCCTGACCAAATCAATTTAGTTGCATACACTGATCAATGACAGTATTTATTTCTTGCGATTATGTAATTATGGAGCCATTTACAGAAAAGTGTGTGGTGCATGTGGAAACTAAGTGCTGGTTGACCAAACCAAAAGAATTATATAATGTATTTGGAGTAACCTTCCAACTGTCAGCTCAATTCATAGAAAACAATTTGAGAGAAGAAAAAATTATATATATATATATATATATATATATATATATATATATATATATATATATATATATATATATATAATATATATATATATATATATATATATTATATTATTATATATATATTATTTATTATTTATTTTTTTATATTATATTATATATATTTATATATTTATATATTATTATTATATTTATTATATATTTATATTATATATTTATATATTATATATATTATATTTATATATTATATATATTATTTGTTCTTCTTATAATAGTAGCTTTTGTTTGATGAACAAAAATGACTAAGAAACAACAATTTGCATATTGTCAGAGCCTTGCTGATCTTCACAGACGAGTTTCTATGGTAATGAACTAGTGAGGTCAAACAGCACCATTCATTGACAACTGCTTTGACAGTGATTTTTGCATTCAAATAGAAATCCTTGCACTCCTGACTTTGTGAAATTGTAAACTGAAAAAAAGAAAAAGTATTTGTTAATCCTCATTCCAAATTAGTCCTGACTTACATTTTTTTATCTTTTGGTCATGACATATTACATAGAACCTGATCTGGTAAATAAATTGCTCTTTTGAAAAGCCAAGGACAAAATGACATATTCATACCATACTCCTAAATATTATAATATTGAGGAAAAAAATAAAAGCTATATAGATGAAAAAGAACAGAAATTACATACCTTTTCAGACAAACAAAAATCGAATGACATTTTCACCTCACAGAACTCAGGCAGTAAAATGGTCACGTAGAGAGCTTGAATAAACTTTTCCATATTTTCTCTAATGAGAGAGACCGTATGCAGCCAGGCAGACCATGAACTGGCAGAGCATCAAGAGGTCTGGTGGCTTTAGACTGTGATCACTACCAGGTGGTCACTGACCGTCTGCTCACCGGCCGAGCACCAGTAGCAGGGACCGGCTCAGCTGCAGAGGAAGTCCAGGGATTAGCCCATGTCCCCGAAGAGAAGGTCCCCCGGCTTTGTGTAAGAAGAGTTAGATTTAGATGGCTCTACTTCAGACGGCCATTTCGTGATAAACAGACATTAAAATGTTTCTTTTGTTGAAGGGAAAACAAATAATTGGTTGAGCCAGTGTCTCAGGGTTGTATTGTTTATCTCAAACTTGTGCAGCTACATCAATACAGTGTGTAGAAAATAAGATCCTGCAGTATTTCTATACAACAGACTTCAGAAATCATTTACAGTAGAGTCTCTTTAGTTCTGTCACCTTGACAACACTGCTGTATTTGGAGCATACATCATGTAGTGTATGTTCTCAGACAGTAGTGCTTTTAGAGTATTCCCAAATAAGAGGGAATAAATGTTTCCTTATACAACCATCCAGTTTATTTCTTCAAAGTTTGAATCATGCAAAATGAACCACAAGCCATAAGCTGCTGATTTTAAACGCAATTTGTATTGGGGTTTGCACAGCCCACTGCTAATGACAATAATAAGTGTGTTTACCATTTTTAGACAAGTAAACCACGGACAGAGAGCACACAATAAAAAAAATAATCAAACCAATGCTTTTTTCTAGAAATGTAGGTAACAATACTACACTCGTTTTGACTGGAAAAATTAGAACTCTATTCAATGTTATCTTTTACAGTGTTTTTTCATTTTTTTTTTTCTGAATAAGTTTGGCTTGTTTTGGCTTGATTTGGCTTCTTACGTTGGAGCAAGTCAACGGCAATTTTGATAAAAGCGATGAGTTTATGCTTTTCATTGTTTGAGTTTGTTTACATAGCAACTGCAGCATTCCAATGATGTAACTGTCAGGATGTATTGCAAGCCAGGAGCCACACTTTGTTCTCCTGACCTCCCCGACCTACAGGTGAGGAGCGGGAGATGCATTCTACACGCCTGTCCAACTGTAGATCCTCCGCTGTACGCAGATGTGGAAGGATTTCTCTGTGTAAATGACATTTGAAGGATCATAATAATATTAGTTTTATTGAAAAATGTCACCTAAAATTTGAAATTCACTAGATTTATATCTTTTAGAGAGATACAGAGATACAGTCTAGAATGGATGACGCATTCTGTGAATTTGTATTGATTCTGTTTCTTCCTATATGCATTATCCAGTTTAAATGTATGCTTTTTACCAAGAAAACTTTTCACACAAAATACCAATGTCTTTGAAAAATTAGACAGGGACCAACCTACAACTAGGTGTGAACAAATGATCAAATAGAACAATATACATCATACATTTAGTTTTTAAGATAAGCAAAAATGAATAGTGAGTGTATTGATTGCATTAACATTTTAATGATGATTAATGATGAATATGTTTATGACATGTTTAAGCACTTTTCTGTTGGGTTGAGATACATTGTTTAAATATTCATACTGAGATACTGAGAGAAAAAAAAAATCAAAATACTGTATTGCATATTGGTCATGCACAGCCTTAAACAATTTGTAACTGCCTTCCGACATCCCTCGGTTCATGCAGTCCAGGGGCCTCATTTATAAAGGCTTGCGCAGGATTTTTGCTGAGCAAGTGCGTACACCTAGTGGCCACAGGTGGCGTGCGCCACGCAACATCCATATTTATAAAAGCCTCCGTGCGCTCTCGTCCACGCAATCTGTGCTTTATAAATCCCACCTGCTTCTAGAATCTGCGCACGTGAAGCAGCGTCAGACCACGCCCTCTCCACACCTCCAATTCACCATGAAAGGTGACTCATGAATAATATTTTAATAGACATGAGGCGATAATCAGTGGGTTTTTACACACGGGAAAGGCAAAGAGGGAGGAGTCAGAGGGAGACGGACCATACAGCAGCAGCAGCAGCTCGTCTGTCCCATGTGGATTTACTACTAATAAATTGTGAATGAAAAAGATGACTTCTCCCTCAAATTAGGCTCACGTTTTGAATGACTCAGCGGTGTTTAACAGAATGTGTGTGAGATTTGGCCTCGTTCACTCACATAGGCCTTTATAGGCTACGTGCACGCGGAAGTCTGAATGAATGGTCAAAGCAACGAGGCTTACGAGCGCGCGAGGGTGACACAGATGCCCTCCCTGAACGAGCCAAAGCCAGGGAACAGGCAGCGTTACAGGCGAGAACGGGACGTGACACTCCTGTTGCTTCTTTGACTGCACGTGCGCGCCCGTGGCACAGACACTTTAGACATTTCCTTTACTTAGACAGAGATGGGTAGGCGCTCCAAAGCTCCCCGTTACCAAATAATAAAATGACTCGCCTTTGGTCCACCGCGGTCCGGGCAGGCAGTGTGGGGCGCGCGTTTGTGTCAGAATGATTTCTGTCTATCTACATTCTGCCGCGTGCTGTAGGCCTATAAAAAGTTGGACCTGCGTCTTGTCCGAGGCTTTAATTATTTATTAAACAAAACCTTGCCAATGTGCTGAGGGAGGAGTTTTCTATTAGGTCCGTTGTTTTATAAATACGTTCACATGATTCAGCGGCGTTCTCTCTATTAGAGCCATAATCAACACACGCGCACGCACGAAAGCCACGAGCTTGTGCACGAGAGCGCACGGGCTTACATACATGTGTTGTAATAAAAATGAGAGGAATAAACAGCCCTTGTCTGTGTTTGGTCAACATCTGGTTTAAGGCATAAACATAAATGTAATATTTGTATAAAATGATGATTTCCTGCATCAAACACTTCCTCAAACTCTCTTCACTTCTGCTTCTCTCCACGAGTGTCGTCTTTTCCCCGTGTCTCCAGCCTTTGCGTACAGCGCACGCATGGGTTCCAGTTTGCGCAGAGCTGAGCAAAATCCTGCGCCTAGTGGAGCTTTTATAAATACCACCTTTGGCGCAGAGGGAGGTTTACGCACTGCGTAAGGCGTAAGCAAGCTTTATAAATGAGGCCCCAGATCTTTAAATGAAGATGCATCAAAGCCACGTCTGTGTCCAATAATTACAACATAGCGTTCATTTGATCCACAGAAGATGTACAATGTTCTCATACTCTCCTGAGGTCACGTGGTGGAAGATTTATGTCATACGTCTTCAAGTCACATGTCGGAGGTTGGGGTTAGAATTCACATGCTGGGGATGGAGAGGGTTCACATGAATACCTTGTGAGTCTTTGTATCCACTGTATTTAAACTGTGACAACTTTTAAAAGGCTTGGTAGCTTGTCTTTTTCAGTGTACAGTCATTTCTGTACCTAAAGCCACTACTTTTTTCACAAGCTTTGAACTCTACTATAAACTATACTTTAACCATTTCTATAAACAAGTCTTTTTTTAAATGTAGTTAGTTCTCCACCAGAAATTTGTTACGTGTACTTTGTAGATAACAAAACAAAACATCTGAATGGGATAATTCCAAGCAGTCGCTAGCAAAAACCTCTAAAGCCCAGAATGCCAAGTACAATGTATAAACAAACCTGCAACTTTCAAAAAGTTTGAAGTTCGTCTTTTTATTCCCAGGTCAATCTTTTTACATTTCTTTCGTTCGTTCTTTCTTTCGTTCTTCGTTTGTTCTTTCGTTTGTTCTTTGTTCTTTCTTTCTTTCTTTGTTCGTTCGTTCTTTGTTCTTTCTTTCTTTCACCGTTCTTTCTTTCTTTCTTTCACCCGTTCTTTCTTCTTTCACCCTTTTCTTTTTTCTTTCACCCGTTCTTTCTTTCTTTCACCCCGTTCTTTCTTTCACCCGTTCTTTCATTCTTTCACCCATTCTTTCTTTCGTTCTTTCACCCGTTCTTTCTTTCATTCTTTCTTTCGTTCTTTCACCCGTTTTTTCTTTCGTTCTTTCTTTCGTTCTTTCACCTGTTCTTTCTTTCGTCTTCACCCGTTCTTTCTTTCACCCGTTCTTTCTTTCACCCGTTCTTTCTTTCACCCGTTCTTTCTTTCACCCGTTCTTTCTTTCACCCATTCTTTCTTCACCCGTTCTGTCGTTCTTTCTTTCACCCGTTCTGTCGTTTTTCTTTCACCTGTTCTGTCGTTCTTTATTTCTATGGATTCTTCTACTTTGTGCTGTTTACTGTAGCTTTCACTCGACAACATTGCATAGATCTTCAGTTGGTCTCACTGAACTTAGAAAGGTAGAAATCATTGATTAAAAAACAGCGAAAAGTCTGTACATACTGTATTAAAAAATATGGTAGCACTTTAAAAGACCTCCACGGTACCTACCAGTTAAGTACCGTGTCAGTTACTAGTAACTAACAGTGACACTTACTAGTACTTACTCTGGTACTTACTGTGGTACTTACACTGGTACCTAGAGTGGTACTTTGAGTGGTACTTGTACCAGCAGTTACTGGTACATACCAGTGGTAGTTACTGTGGTACTTTGAGTGGTACTTGTACCAGCAGTTACTAGTACATACCACTGGTAGTTACTGGTACTTACTGTGGTACTTACACTGGTACCTACAGTGGTACTTTGAGTGGTACTTGTACCAGCAGTTACTAGTACATACCACTGGTAGTTGCTGGTACTTACTGTGGTACTTACACTGGTACCTACAGTGGTACTTTGAGTGGTACTTGTACCAGCAGTTACTGGTACATACCACTGGTAGTAACTGGTACTTACTGTGGTACTTACTGTGGTACTTACACTGGTACCTACAGTGGTACTTTTACCACCAGTATTGGCATGCTGGTATGGTCGTAGCCATACCAGCATGCCAAAGCCTGATCCAGTCAGATCTCAGAAGCTAAGCAGGGTTGGGCCTCGGCAGTACTCGGATGGGAGACCACAAAGAACCTCAGGTGCCACAGTGGGGCAACTTCAGTGGTACTTACTACAGTAGTTGACAGTCAACTACTGTAGTAAGTACCACTGAAGTACCAGCATGTGTCACTTTAGAACAGGTCCCGTTGTTACTAGTACTTAACTGTCAACTACTGTAGTAAGTACCACTGAAGTACCAGTATGTGTCACTTTAGAACAGGTCCCATTGTTACTAGTAGTTGACGGTCCAACTACTGTAGTAAGTACCACTGAAGTACCAGTATGTGTCACTTTAGAACAGGTCCCATTGTTACTAGTAGTTGACGGTCAACTACTGTAGTAAGTACCACTGAAGTACCAGTATGTGTCACTTTAGAACAGTCCATGTTACTAGTAGTTGACGGTCAACTACGTAGTAAGTACCACTGAAGTACCAGTATGTGTCACTTTAGAACAGTCCGTTGTTACTAGTAGTTGACTACCAACTACTGTAGTAAGTACCACTCAAGTACCAGTATGTGTCACTTTAGAACAGGTCCCGTTGTTACTAGTAGTTGACTGTCAACTACTGTAATAAGTACCATTGTAGTACCACTATTTACCATTATGTATCATGGTATTTATCAATAAATGTTGGAATCAAGCTAAGATTGTTGTAAATTGTTTTCTGTTGTTTTGTTTACTGAAACAAATAATTACTTTGGTATTTGTCAATACCCAATATTGTTGTGACATAAATAAAGACAGTGGTGCTTTTTTAACACTTGCATTTTATTGTTATTCATAATTTATAAGCTCTACTTTTTTAATTTAGTACCAATAATACCACCACTGAAACATATGTGTGTGCCACAAATTATTAAAAGTGGTAAGTGTACTAATAGTTACCACTGTAAGTACCAGTCACTGATGACACAAGTACCACCTTAAGTACCAGTGTAAGTACTACAGTAAGTACCACAGTAAGTACCAGTAACTATCAGTGTTATGTACCAGTAACTGCTGTACAAGTACCACTATAGGTACCAGTGTAAGTACCGCAGTAAGTACCACAGTAACTACCAGTGGTATGTACCAGTAACTGCTGGTACAAGTACCACTCAAAGTACCACTGTAGGTACCAGTGTATGTACCACAGTAAGTACCAGTAACTACCAGTGTATGTACCAGTAACTGCTGGTACAAGTACCACTCAAAGTACCACTGTAGGTACCAGTGTAAGTACCAGTGTATGTACCACAGTAAGTACCAGTAACTACCAGTGGTATGTACCAGTAACTGCTGTTGCAAGTACCACTGTAGGTACCAGTGTAAGTACCACAGTAAGTACCAGTGGTATGTACCAGTAACTGCTGGTACAAGTACCACTCAAAGTACCACTCTAGGTACCAGTGTAAGTACCACAGTAAGTACCAGAGTAAGTACTAGTAAGTGTCACTGTTAGTTACTAGTAACTGACATGGTACTTAACTGGTAGGTACCGTGGAGGTCTTTTAAAGTGCTACCAAAAATATCACTTTAATTAGTCGCAACAAATTCAAATCACTATTTAAACTGCAACAAATTGTGTGTATGCTCAAGAAATCCATTACATGGTTTTACCATTGCGACAAATGTATTCACATTCTGTAGCAGTAAACCTAATTCAATTTTCTTTAGCGCCAAGACAATTTATTTTCCCAACTGCACCTTCACAACATTTTCCATTATTTTTGATCTACAGTACTTTTTGCCTGTGGGTCACATTCACAGTTCTTTTGCTATTCACTTGATTACTTTGTCTGTTTTTCTTTCACTGTTTTTCTTTCACTTAATCACATTTCCAATTACAAATATACATTTCCCTCCTGCTTCCTGCTGTCATTCAGTTTATAACCTACATAGAGTACTCTAATTGAAATGGTCTATGCAAACAAACTTGCTGTCAGTGGTACGGTACTTTTTTTTTTTTTTTCAAAACTCAATCTCATGGTTGTTCAAATGTCTATGCACAGAATTTGAACATTTAGTGTGGCATTAGTGTCAGTCTTTACAATTGCTACATTATGTACAGACAGATGACAAACACACATTTTGACATTTCATTTAGGTTTTTAACAATCTTAGCCAAACTGCTATGCTTGGGGTTGTGTTTTAAGCTGATTAATGTTTGTGTTTTGTTGCTCTTCTGGGCATAAACCATTGTTGTGTTATTTTTTTATATCTTAGGAAGCTCTTTGGGCCATTAACATGACCAAGCCAAAGCTGTCACCTCGCACAGCTGCTTCTTATTTCTGCCTTTTCACATCCAAGTCCAGGTCCAAGTGCCCTGTGTGCACAAGACGACGTCACTGCTTTCCTATACGTAGACTGCTTGTACCAGGCCTGCGCAATGGAAAAGCTCCCCAGAGGAGCTACGTAGGTTATGCAGAAGCAGTTACTTCACTCTACATGGGAAGTTGATTGCATTTTGGCTTCCCTGCAAATGAACGAATCTTTAGCCACAAAAGGCCTTGTACCTGACTTATAAAGAGGGTGTATTTGCTCTTACACTAGCCCCAACAACATATTCAATGCGTATGCTGCAACATATAACAAATAAGATATATTGTCTTAGAACAAACCCTTCATATTCTCAGAGGAACCACCTTGCATTAACGAAGTGTAGTGCTGATGGTTATCTTGTTCACCTGTAAGTTCTCATCCGAGTCCGACACTACGTCATTCAGTGAAATTAGTTCCAAAGCCACCTCATTTTGTGAAAAACAAAATGTTCTTGGGATAAAATTCTTTCTATAAACAGGTGGCTCTGTGACATGATCTCAGCTAAACAAGAGTTTCTCAATTGTTTAGTGCTCATTCTGGGGTGTCTTCATGTCAAGATGTTTTTTTTTTGTTTGTTTAGTTTTCCAAAAACTGTATGATTCAGACTTGCAGAGGCAAAAAAGGAACTAAATTTTGCTGCTTAATACTTGCTGTTATTTTCACACTGAAAAACATGAACATATTCACCCACATGTTAAAATTCAAAACAAAAATGTCAGATATTGTCTTAATCAGACATTTTCTTCTATTCACCTCTCATCTATTTCTTCATTTCCACTAAATGAAAAATGAAAAGGATGAAAACGTGCCTCAAAAATGAATCACTAAAATGACGGTGTCCTGTTTCTGTATGATAGAATTTTGACTTGTTCTAGGCGGGTGTTATGCGAGCTGTGACATGTGGATTCATTTAGGGTCCAGGAGTGTGCTCAGGACTGGCATCCAGATGGCTCAGGCAGAGGGACAATGAAATCTCCAGGACCAGCACCAAAAAAGGCTCCTTACTCGCATTTGTCTATCCACATCTGGCTACCTTTAACATACCTCCAACACCTCATGTGATTGGCCCTTTTACAGTTCGCCCACAGTTTGGAAGTTGATTACTTGACAGCAAATATAATTTGTTTGCCTAAAGTGCCAATAGACTTGGGAGGTGTTCAGGCAGTGGTCCTTGGCATTACATTGTCTTCAACTTAAATCATGAACTTTGGTTCATAGATTAAGTTGATTGCTTGGTTTTGTAAATAAAAACAGTAAATGAATGAGATTCATAATTGTCGAAAAAATGCTTGACAAATCAAAGCATTTGTAGAAATTCTCCTGTGTTTAATCATTTATAATCAAAGCCAGATTTGTTTCACTGTCTCAACATTGTGTCGCCTGTTCACAAGTGGCTGTTTTACACCTTATTGTAAACATATATTTATATCTTCTACATAGTTAGTAGCACCTACAAATGAACAGCTTATGCAATGAGCATGATGAAGGTTTCAGTGGTTACTCTGGGTTATTGGAGCTGTCAGATTGTAGTCCGATACCAGTGTCTTCTAAAGCTTAGGTTTGACCACTCGCTGTGACATTTCATCACATTTTTGACCTTTAGCCAAGCCTTCTGACAGATACACTCCAGTCACCTTCATCCTCTTTGTCTGCTGTCCCTGGGAACTCTGTGCATACCAGTGCTCTTCAAACGCTGTGTTTCGCAGATGTATTGGCTATAGCTGTGCCCTTAGGAAATCCAATAGACTAGTCTTTCACCTGACCGTTTCCAGATGTGGTGCAGTTTAATGCAGAGAGTGCACTGCAGTGTCTTGACATATGAGACATCACTTGTCAAAAAAGCATGACTAAGCAGCAAACGGTTCATTTGTGAGTCAGAATACACAGGGCCTCTCTGAATATTCATCTTTCATGTCAACAGGATGGTTTGGAGAGTTTGCATTACGCAAAGGGTCACTTAGTTTAAACACTGAGGCTTTTTTATTAACGTGTATCCATGTTGATACTGTGAATGCCTCAGTTTTCTTGATTTGCATTCAAAATTTTACATTGACATGTTTTTGCAAGTATGCAAAAATGTGCTGTTACTGTAGTGTAAAAAATGCCCAAATAAGATTGAAGTGGCCCAGTGTTCATCCTCTGATTCTGAAGGTATGCCCTTGTAGACTTGCAAAGCTTTGTTTGTGTATGTACACAGGTCTGGGTTTTTTATGCTGCTTGTAATAATTTTAATCTATTTTTCCATTTTGTTTTTGTTACAGCATCAACAATAAACTGCAGCAGCCTGAAGCTGCCTCTGGAGTGTTGGAGTATGCCATGAAACATTTTGGAGAGCTGGTAAGAGCATTGTAATTTATATGCCGATATACTATCTGTTTTTCTTCTTTGTAAAGTTTGTTCTGGGGTCTATAACACTCAAATGGACCCTAAACAACCTTAACTGTGTGTGGAATAATCTTTTTTTCCTGACCTGTGGAAAGGCCCACCTTGGGATTTCTCTCCAGCTTACACATTATTGAGTTCTCATATTTAAACACATTCAGGTGTCTCTGATTTGCATTTAATTAGTCTAGTAGTAAAATATTTTACTTTTTCCAAAGTACACAGGTAATTAGATATCATGCATTACCAGCTTGCACAACCCTGACCCCATCAGATCTCAGAAGCTGTTTGGCCTGGGCAGTACTTGGATAGGAGACCTAGTTGTTGAATGGTTGGTAGTGGTTGGAGGGGCCGATGGTGCCAAAATGGCTGGTTCACTTCTGAGGTTGTCAGTCAAGCCTCATAATGTTTTCTTTTTTTTCTTACATTTTAATTTTTTTGCACATGTGAAAATATAGTATGTAACTATATTGTCAGGTTGCTATATTTTTTAGAAGATTAAGTTTGAAATTTCTGATTTCATTCATGACTTGGGTCCAGTACAACAATACAATGCAAATGGTTACTTAAGGCACTTACTTAAGATAGTAAGGAATAATACTGCAGAATGAAGCGAAATTAGAGTGAACTGTAACCCTCTAATCACTTTTAAGTTAAATAATGTCAAATTTAAGGTCCTATAGGATGATTTTAGCATTTTTGCACCATTTTTAGAATACCATTCATCTATAGGAGGAAATGACATGTCCACCTGCTTTTGTCATTCACATTTAGGGTTCTTTTTGAGGCTCAGTTAAAGTAGAAAGTTTCATTGTACACTCTCAGAAACGCTGTTTACGAGGTGACCTTTGGGAAGCTTTACTATGGGAAGGAGCTTGGTTTTCTTGTGTTGTTAACTGGTCAACCATGATGAGATGACACATACTTGCGTGAACCACTGCGTCACTTCTTTAGCCACAAGACAGCTTAATAAAATGGATTTATCTTCTTCTTTGTCCGACATAGGAAATCCAAGCCACCTGGTATGAGAAGCTGCATGAGTGGGAGGATGCGCTGGTGGCATATGACAAGAAAATCGACATGAACAAAGAGGATCCGGATTTGATCCTGGGCAGAATGGGCTGCTTAGAGGCTCTGGGAGAATGGTACGTCATCTACTAAAAAATCTATTATGAATGTTAGGTGCTCAAAAACAAGCATAGGTTTTCCCTCATATGGACTGAGACACGCACATAGCCCACAATATAGTTTTTCCTTTCAGAAGTATGATAAGTGGTGATCATAAAGTACTTACGAAATACAGATGAGCAAATACTTATATTATCAGTTTTTTTGTTGATTGAAGCTGGAGGTACTTTGTTTTTAAACCAGAAAAGGCATTTAAATTCATCTACATTTCATAAACCCTTTTGACACAATATTCATACGCCTATATTTAGTATGCACTGCTTTACAAAAGGTTTTTCATTAGGCAAGCAAGAGTGACTCGTTATCCCACTTAGCACTTTCACACCAGAATTTCTTTTGGTGACAGACTTTTTATTCATGACATTGATTACAAAATTATGCCTTTTTTATATTCAAAGTAGTGCATTTTGGTTCAAATTACTCTCTTACTTTTGGGCAGCACAGCCATATTCCTGCTGTAGGTGTGATACATTTCTTGTTTTGTTCTATCCTAGTCCACTGCATGCACATTTACTTGTTCATAAATCAGTAATGATAAATTGGTAGCAACAAACATGTAAAACGCACAAGTGAGGTAAGTAGCTCCTTTCTGTTGTTATTGCTACCCATTCTTACAAAAAATCATAATGATGTTCTACACTTAATCATCACAATGAAGTATGTGATTTCCTGAAAATGATAAATGGTAGAGCAGTGTTTCTTTGTAAATGTAGTGAGTAGAGAACAGTGAGGTAGTTCATTGCTCCAGGCTGTCTGAATGTGCTCACAGAGCGTGGGCTGCCTTTCCCTAATGAGGCCTGACATTAGAACTGTGATGACAGGCTGAAAAAGGAAAGAAAATGGTTCCTTTGACTTAACCAGAGTAATATAACCTCTAAATGTTTGACCAACCATCCAACAGTTCAGAACGGTGCCAGTCCATGATGGCCGCCCACATTCACAAAGTGTTACATAGTTCTATTCATTTCACAGTGATTCATGTGTTTTAACTGATTCTCCTCAATAGGGACATTTGTGTTTGTTGTTGTGAGTGTAGTAGTTCTGGATATGACGTTTGCACTGACCAGTGCCTGAGTCAGAAAAGATGACATGTGTGAACACATTGTGCTTAGTCTATGTGCTGAGGGCCATCCAAAGTGCAGGACTCCAAGATTTTGATAAGTTTTTACATAATATGTCCACATTTCTAAAAGTTCTTCTAAAAGTTGAAATTGCACACACACTTGGGCTTTTCTGTCTTTCTTGGTTTCAAAATATAGATATTGTTGAAGTTGTAGATGAAGTAAATGAAGTTTACGATTTTATCTGAACATTTTGAAGCATACAGTATATACAAACATATAAATACGTAAGAGTCATGTCGAGTAGTTTGTGCCTGTCTGCAATGCTTCAGAGCCTGGCAGATTAAATACTTTTATCCTTCCTGTGGGTTGATACAGAGTGTTGATTCAACATTTTGACTGTGTTGTGTGATACACAACCACTGACCTCATTCACTTTTGTTTTATTTATGATGTAAAACATTGCCTTATAGCCTATGTACAGATCAGTGATGGTAAGTTTATGAAAATACCTTCCACAGACATTTGCTGAAAGATTATATTGCTGTGGTCTCTTAGAAGTACACATCCTCCCTCTAATGCACACTCTGGCTTTGATCTGATTTGGGACAATACGGCCCTGATTGTTGTTAATGAGGAATTTGGCTGGATTGTGACAGGCTTTGGTACAACAGAACACTTGATGCCTGCTAAATGATATAGGCCAGATATAAACATTGTCTTCCTTTTATCTGATTTACTGGAGTGTGTCAGTTGTTATTTGTTGTCTGCACTCAAACAATATACATGCTAGAATTTACTGAGGACATGACCCCTTATGGTAAGTTTAGATTTTACAGTGCAAACGAAAGCCCTTCAAAGCAGCTGTTGGAGTTGTATATTTTTATGTAGTTGTATCACATGTTCTTGCATCCCCATTTTTATCAATTAGCAAAAATGTCACTTACCCATAAGTGTACAGTATGTAGGAATTCTGTTACTATGGTCTATTGATACAGAGTAACGTTCCCAGAGGAAAATACCAATAATGTCTAGTCTTATAGATTGGTTTGGGCATTTCAAGCAGATAATTTTATTTTAGTAGCAGTTTTTATCGTCCTAATGTGTGGCGCATGTTACTTTTAACAACTACCAAAGCAGATCACAGCAGAGACTAAAGAGGTTGTTTTAATCAAGTTTTGTTACTCAAGATAATCTGAATGCATTTGTGCTAACCCAAGATTTTAATGTCTTCCAGGGGCCAGCTCCACCAGCAGTGCTGCGAGGAGTGGACTCTAGTCAGCGAGGAGACACAGGCCAAGATGGCTCGGATGGCAGCTGCAGCTGCCTGGGGTTTAGGTAAACAAAACTGATTGCATCTATCAATTCTAAACTGAGAGTTGTTCGTATCAAGGGAATTATTTACAAGATTTGCTACGAGTTAATTTGAAAGAATCTTTGGTAACGTTTTATAATAAGGGGACATGAATTCATTGATTATCATCATGAAATCATGAGGAATTAATGCATGAATTCATGAGGAATTCATGATGTATTCATGCATTAGTTCACCATGAGTCATCATGAACTTTTATGAATTCACCATGAATTAACATGAATTCCAGTGGTTTCATGAATGAATTCATTCATGAATTCCACCATGAATTCATCTAATGAACTAACATGGAAATCATGTTAGTTAACCATGACTTTTAAACCTACTATGAATACAAGGAATTCACATGAACAAGAGATATTTAAACCAAAAACATGAATTCATCATGACTTTTGAAAGTCATGCATGAACATCATGAGTCATCATGAATTTCTTTCTCCAAAAAAAAAAAAAGTGAATTTAGCCTTTTAGTAAAACTTAGTTGTCAAGAACTTTAGTGAACTCATGATGAACTCATGATGAATTCACAATTTTTTAGTAATTTGTGCTGCATTTGAGCTTGTTTCTGTTTTTTAAATAAAAATTCAAGGCTACCTTTATAGCACAATTAGTTTGGAATAGAAACAGCACAATTATAACCCAAATGGGTAGGTACAGCAATTCTGTGACATTTGGACAAAAAATGTTTTAAGTGACAAAACAAAGTAATTCAACAGTGGCACAATTTATGAGTCAACCTGTGGTCCATTGAAGTGGTCTACAGCCTGTCCGTCTTGGATCTTTCCTTACCTGTAGTTCACCTCAAGGTTTCTTCTTCTCCCACCAGGCTTTAAGTTTTTCCTTGCCGAGAAGGAGGGTCTAAGAACAAGGGATGCTCTGAGACAATTATCCATCTGCGTGTTCATCGTTGGACATTCCAACTCTGTATTTCTAATTGACCATTTCTGATGTTCTAATGAGTGTTGGTATTGATCAAATGTTTCTGACAATTGTGTTTGCTAAACCAACAATCATGTAAGGTCTTCTGAGATAACTGTTGTTGTGATTTTTGGCCACAGGTGTCCATTGTTACTACTATTACCCTTACCTATCAAGACTAAGGGAATAAGCTCTAATTTAATCGTTTACTTAGCCTCTCAAACTGTGTACATTAATACAAAAGAATATTTTTTCTGTGTTGGCTCAGGCCAAATGAAGGCCAGTTCACAACCTAAATTTCCTGAGCTGAAAGGGGTCCCACCACACTGCTTGTCTTTATGAAGATATTGTCACTTATCCTGAATTTGTCAGCATTTTTACAAATATCTATGCTTTATAAAGAGAATAATTAGATAAAGTGAGCATTTAAACAGCAACACGACTCCACAGATCTGATTTCTAAGTAACTTCCTCTGTAAGCAGTCTGTTAGCAATTCAATTTAATTTTATAGCCAAAAATCACAACAACAGTTATCTCAGAAGACTTCACATGATTGTTGATTTAGCAAACACAATTGTCAGAAACATTTGGTCAATACCAACACTCATTAGAACATCAGAAATGGTCATTTTGAAATACAGAGTTGGAATGTCCAACAACGATGAACACGCAGATGGATAATTGTCTCAGAGCATCCCTTGTTCTTAGACCCTCCTTCTCGGCAAGGAAAAACTTAAAGCCTGGTGGGAGAAGAAGAACCTTGAGGAGAACTACAGGTAAGGAAAGATCCACTCCCATAGACGGACAGGCTGTAGACCACTTCAATGGACCACAGGTTGACTCATAAATTGTGCCACTGTTGAATTACTTTGTTTTGTCACTTAAAACATTTTTAGTCCAAATGTCACAGAATTGCTGTACCTACCCATTTGGGTTATAATTGTGCTGTTTCTATTCCAAACTAATTGTGCTATAAAGGTAGCCTTGAATTTTTATTTAAAAAACAGAAACAAGCTCAAATGCAGCACAAATTACTAAATAATGGTGAATTCATCATGAGTTCATCATGAGTTCACTAAAAGTTCTTGACAACTAAGTTTTACTAAAAGGCTAGATTCACTTTTTTTTTTTTTTTTTTTTAATTTTTAGAGAAAGAAATTCATGATGACTCATGATGTTCATGCATGACTTTCAAAAGTCATGATGAATTCATGTTTTTGGTTTAAATATCTCTTGTTCATGTGAATTCCTTGTATTCATAGTAGGTTTAAAAGTCATGGTTAACTAACATGATTTCCATGTTAGTTCATTAGATGAATTCATGGTGGAATTCATGAATGAATTCATTCATGAAACCACTGGAATTCATGATAATTCATGGTGAATTCATGATAGTTCTTGATGACTCATGGTGAACTAATGCATGAATACATCATTAATTCCTCATGAATTCATGCATTAATTCTTCATGAATTCATGATGATAATCAATGAATTCATGTCCCCTTATTATAAAACGTTACCGAATCTTTTACTATTGTTACTACTCAGGCTGCAACTAATGATTATTTTGGTAATCGATTATTCTGTCAAATATTTCTTTTAGTTTGTCAATTAGTTGTTTATGCCCTAAAAGGCCAGTCAATATGAATTTTTATAAAATTTTGCCAATACTTGAAAGGCTTTGGAGTCTTGTGTATAATAAGTTAACGATTATTCAGTTACTAATTTATTTAACATTTATAATTGATTATTTTCCATTAGAGGATTAAAGTGAGGCTAAACAATTGGTCAGAGACTTACTCCACCCACAACTGAACCTCAAACAGGCTTTTAAGAGATTCCCAGTGGGTGTGAACAGACATTGATTGACAGCACCAAATATGGACAGCGAGCTTGTGAGTGATGTGAGTTTTGTGTGAGATCCTGACGTGCGGAGAAGTTCACAGCTCTGAGGCTGTGCCACTGGGCTGTGCACAGGTCTAGTTGCTTACTTGCACGTCAAGATTCTTTTTTATTAACTTTGCAGACAAACCCGGAAACAGTAGATAATTCAATTTTGACTCCATATACACAGTTTGACAGTGAAAAAAAGTTGATTCTGCTTTTAGTTTGACATGTTGCAGTCCTAGTTCCAACTGGCTGCGGAAAGTTGTTTTCATTATTTATAGGTTGGGATAGAATGCTAATATTTTGCATCGCCAATAACAAAACAACCACGTTTTCTATGACACTAAGCAGAATAGTAATTAATGTCAAATCACACAGCGGAGTATCTTTTTCATATCTGTCTTGCATAATATTCCACCATTGACACTCAGTCAAAACTTGGACAGATTTTAAGATGTGAATGAAGTAAAGCAGAAACGTCTTCAGGAGCTTGTGGTCTGCGGCTTGTTCTTTCCACATGTGCTCGTAAACCGTGACGTTATTATACCCTTGTTACTGCATCCGCTGTGCATAAGATTTGTTTTACTGTTATCAAGGGGCTATAATCATTAACATTTGAACAAGAGAGCACACAGAGAATCACTGTTGTGATTTAAGTTTGGTCCCTAGCACTCATTTATGAAACCATTTTTATTATTAATGTTGTGTTTTGATCCGCAGGGCACTGGGACAGCATGGAGGAGTACACATGCATGATTCCGCGCGACACTCACGATGGAGCATTCTACAGAGCGGTGCTAGCTCTACACCAGGACCTTTTCTCCTTAGCACAGCAGGTGGGTGACATCATTTCTCCCCAGCGCCCAGCGGGACACTTTTCTCACATTAAAGGCACATTAAAATTCTATATTTTCAGTAAACATCACATACAGACGGCTCTCGTGGGAAAATGGTTGGCTGCTGCAAATACATTAGACTTTCTAATGAGCAAATGAAATGCGTGAAAAGAAAATGAGAAGACAAAGTCAGATCACAAAGTGTAGACGTGTTACAGAAAAAAAACAGTTAAAGCTTAAATCTACAAAGATGCTTAACACAAAAGAATACTGTAAATCTTTTGAAAAACTGAGACAGTAATATGGTAAATTGATAAATTATTGCATTGTGTATTCACGTTTTGGAGTGTTGATTGCAATTTAGAAATGTTGCCTCTTTGCCAGCAATTTGCTTTTTGTCTTTTCCTCTTCCACACCCCTTTTCTAACATATTTCAGATCCGTTAAATCCTACATTTAAACATCTTTAAGGGCTGGGGTACACATTTAGTCACTGCACTGATTGTTCACCTTGTTGTTTTTGTAACTTGTTGGTTGCAAATCAAAATCTATAATGCCAGCTTGTAGTTCTTTGTTATGTAACAGTTTGAACTGTCTTTAAACTTGTGTGGGTTGTTAGGTTTCCTATGAATTCATTCTTTCCGGAGACTTATTCAAGTTTGTGCCATTTTATTCAAGCTTGTACCATTTTGGGGAAAAAAAGAAGCCATTGATGCTAGTTAACACCTGCTCCATTGACTCTCTGGACAATTCTGTGGATTTGCTCCGTGTGCCCCCTCACCCTCAATTTAAAGATTAGATCCAGGTGTGGTCTTTAGGTTGTGGATCAGCTGTACAGGGATAGCAGGCTTGCCGACAATGAGGCCACTCAACATTGAACGGCACAGAATGAGAAACAGATGGGGCTGGGGTGACTGCTGAAATGTCAACATGAGCTCAGTCTAGTCTTCCGGATGCGGTTGGTAATCCCTACACTTGAGTCTGTTTGATTTCATAGGGCCATATCTTTTCCCCTGACTGTACCCTCAACAGCCACACGTGGGCTAGCAGAATGTGGACGTGCATTTCAATAGAGTTCAGGTTACTTTTGTGGTTGTGTTATGTTTGGTCTGTTCCAGAAATGTTTCGGAGAAATGCATCCACTCACTCCGCCAAGATTTATTATAAATATTCTATAGGCAAGGTAACTTTTCTATATTATTACATGACTTCATTGCATTCTTGGCTTAGTCTTTATTGTAATGTTATCCATTTACTTTACTTTTTCTGTTCCATGCCTTGATGTAGTACAGAAGTGTATAATTTATTTAGCCCACATAAAAGATTATATCAATGTAGTGCCAATAAAACATGAGAAAACATAGCTACTTTTTCTTAGAAAGCAAGTGCTCATCTGATTATTAATGTTACAGCACTGCCCACACAAACATAAGCAATTTTCTCTTTTTAATCTAAAATTGTTTCTATTAACCTGTAAATTAGAGCTGAGAAGCTTAAGTCTTCTTCATATATATTTATTTTTTATATAAAATAATCAATGTGGTGATAAATAATTGACTATCTGGGCATAGGATTTGTCTTAAAAGGGTTTTATTCTAATTTCAAGTTTGGTGGCTTTTTTTTGTCTTGATTTCGAGTTAGAAAATGCTCATTAGACTAGTTATTTATGCTTGTTTCATTGGTTATTGGTAAACCATGTTTTTTACAGTGTAAGCTTGAACTTATAAGTCGAACTTTATTTTTTTGCACATTTTTGTTGGACTAACTTCATTTTGTTTCCTTGAACTAAATGTTTTACTCACTCTGTCACATGGAATGTGGAGAAGATACCCATTTAGTTGGAGACGCCAACCTCTGAAAGTGTATATAGACTGTTAGCTCTACTATAGACAGACACTGCATTTATAAGGAGTCGTCTTGACTGCACATTTTGGGTATGGGCCTCATTGTTGCAAGGCCGAAGTAAACAGCCCCAGCGATTAGACCAAGTAACTGCTTCTTTGTCACCTTTGTCCCCCTGCTATACTCACATACTTTGTTTTGCATGTTTGAAAAGGGTTCACTGGCACGTTACTGCTGGTGTCTCTCCGTAGGCAAAAAATAATTGTTGGGAAAAGGTCTAAAACAGCTGTTTGTTTGGACGGCGAGGACTTCCCCAGCCAGCCTCCATCGTTTTACTCCTCTCCTAATTATAGTGTCTAAAATGTTGGCTATAGATGCACAAGAAAATGTACAGACATCTATCCAGAACATTATTGTCCTTGTTTCTCATTTTTGTCTCCATTTCACCCTTAGGCTTCTCAATATTGTGAAAAGTAATTATTCTTTTGGTACTTTAAAGACAAGGAAATCTTACAGTGGCAAGTATAATAAGAACTGGTGAATAGGTTCAAAATAATAAATACTGCAAGTGACTCACAAGCGCCAATTTCCACACTGATCAAATGCATTTGAAATAGTTATGCAACATCCACAAAAGCTATCATCACTCCATTATGCACCACTTGTAAATCGTTGGCCTCTCTGTGGGTGACTGAAGCTCTTAGCTGCAAAAGCTGTTCTTTTGGTGTGAGTTTCAGTCTCAGTATTTTAATTTTATTGCACACTGTAAGTCCAATGGCATAAATGCAACCATTCCAAATATCTCAAATTGTTAATTTAGTAAGATGTACTTTTTAAAAATACAGTTAATCATTTTAGATTTGCCTTAAATAATAATTTTGATTGAGTGCGACAAGTTAAAGGACTCCTATTGTGATTTTTTTTGTATATAATCTACATTGTCATATGTAGATTAATAATGTACATGTTGTTTATTGTAGCACACAAAATGGACCTTGAATGGCTTAGAAAAATAAATAAATAAGTCCATTGACTTCTCGTTCAAAACTCCAGAACTGATAAGGTCCACCTCTTCATTGTAAATGTAACTTTAACAAGCAGCAGATTTTAAGTGACACATTTTTATAGTTGAAAAATTGCTATGTGACAGTTGAGAACCATGCAATGCGTTACTATGAATCAGATTTTTTTTTAATAACCACAAGTAAAAGCAAACAACGGAGCAGAGTCAGAACAATACTGGATTACTCAAACATGAATGAATTTGAGTGAACTGATAATGAGCAAGAACATTATTGTTAAATGGTTAAAAATTCAGAAAGTGGAATTTATATTCTAGTTCTCTTTAATTATTATTTTATTAAGTGAACTCTTCTGCTTTCCTTTTAGTGCATTGACAAAGCCAGAGACTTGCTGGATGCCGAGCTGACAGCCATGGCTGGTGAGAGCTACAGTCGAGCCTACGGTGTAAGTATTCTTGTGAGACAGTCATAATCGTAAAAGATATGACTCTTTGAAGCATCCCGTTTTTCATTCAGATCATTCTACAACAGCAACATTGCATTTATGCTTTGATTTACACAATAACACTCACTGATTTAAATTTTAAATGTTTTTCCCATTGCATGTATCAGAATTAACTTTCAGATTAGTCTTAGATCATAAATTATCACACGCTGTCTTGAATCGTCTGCACATCATCTCCAAAGGCAAAGTAGCAGACAGTGTATCAACGCAGAGTGACAGAAAACCATTACGTATGTTTTCACAGTTGCCGCACCAGAGAGGTTGCATGTAATTCCTCTTTTGTATTGCTCATATATTGTCTCATTTACTCGCAGCTGTGAATGTAATGGCGTGTGTAATGTTCTTTTCCAGGCCATGGTGTCTTGCCAGATGCTGTCGGAGCTGGAGGAGGTAATTCAGTACAAGCTGGTGCCCGAGAGGAGAGACATCATCAGGGAGACATGGTGGGAGCGACTGCAGGTACTTACACCTCATGATCTATGGGCAGCAGCAGACACATGGAAGAGCTGTGAATGTATGTCATGTATGGCTTTAAGTGTATTGCAATTTCTGGTCTAGAAGCCGCTACTTTTTTCACAAGCTTTGAACTCTGCTGAATTATATATAATAGATTGCTATTGACTTACAATGAGCAAGTGAGGCCTACATTATATACTTTTTTGTGTTTGTTTTGTTTTTCAAATGTAGTTAGTGTGGCTTTAGTGTTAGCTTTTCTAATCAGGAGCTATAACATGCTTGTCTATGTAGACTTGAATATAAGACGTGAATATCATTCATCATCTTTTTTTATATGAACTTAATATACATATATTAATATTATCAAGTGTGTTCTTTTCAGGACTGCAGAACTGATTGTTAGAGAGTTATACAATTGTCAGGGATGTCACAGAATTAAGTTTGAGCTATTCACTTTTTTTTTTTTTTTTTTTTGTGCAAAATATAAAAATAATCAAGCTTTCTAAAGGAACAAAGATTCGTGTGACAAAGACATTCAGTGTTTTGTTTTAATATAGATTGTTTAGAAATATACTAGTTTATTTTGCCTCTAAATTTGTAATTTTTGTATAAACTGAAAGAATTTTGCTCTTAAAATAGCCATGTTGATAGAGTTCGGTCAATTGTTTATTTATTTTTTTTATTTTTTTGCTAATATTGATATGATTTGACTTCTTGTTTGCTAATACTGATAACTGAAATTTTATATCCATAACTAGATAAAATCACTATGTACTTTACACCAAAGCAAAAAAGAAAAAAAAAAAAAGAAGAAGAAGAATTTGTTTGAACATATTGCACCAAATAGTGTTTATTATTATTATTTTTTTTTTTTTTTCCCCATAAACTCAATAGGCTATATATAATATAACCCATCCCTAGTTTCTGAACACTTGTTTTGCTTCTATAATTGTCACAGTTATTATCTTTGTTCTTGTGTTTATATTGTGACTTGAATAATCACAATTATCAATTAACCTAATAATCTTGACATTCCTATCATTAAATAACTTTTTTCTGTTTAATCATATTGTAAGCAAATACTGCCGTAGTGCGAAACAAACAATGATAATAACCTCTAAAAGGCTTTTGCAGAGTTTCTCACCTCAAAATTAAAAGTGTGCAGACATTTCACTCTTCAAATGCAAATTTTGAATGAACTCTAATCTGTACCATCAAGATTCTCAGTCAAAATGTCATGACTTTGGTAACCCACACTGAAGCCTCATTCTCATTCAAACTCAGAACTGATTATGATTGCTCTCATTATGATCATTAATAGTCAATTTCTGTCTTGTAGTTGTTGTTAAATGAGACAAAAGAATGTACGACGGGGCCATAAATCTAAAGCGTGGTCAGGGAAAACTCTACAGGCTGCCAGGGCTTTGATACTCAAGATGAGCCATCCCATTTAAGATAAAACCACCTCATTTAGCATTTTCTTGTCAGGGCAGATAAACTGAAGCCCAGTGTTCTCTATATATGTTACAGGCAAAGTTGACTTTGCTTGTAACATATACAGTATTTATACAGTATATGGCTGGTTTGTTTATATTGGGTGTACTATTACCAACTAATTAACAAATACTATACTAACAAATAAACAAATGAAAACCATATCATTGCACGATGGATAAAAGTCAGGTTCCAACAAGTTAAAAGTATATATTAAGAACAGGATTGTACTTTATTAAGGTAATTTTGCTCGTGCAAGGATACCAGGATATTATTTAACAGTGGAATGGAAACACTTTCTGCTGTTAAATGAATAGTATACAATTAAATGCAGATCCTCTTTATCTTTTTCCATTCATAAAAGTGTCGGCAAGCCATAGAGGGTACATGAGTTTAAGAGGTTCTCCCTCACGTCTGCACTGCAGCAGGTTGCTCCTCGTGTTGATTTATGGCGTCTAACTCCACACATCTGTTAAGAACCAACTCGCTCATCAAGCATTAGGCAGCTTCAGCCTCACCTCAGGCGTGTAAAAGGATCAGAACCTGACTGTTTGTGTTTGCATTTAAGAAGCTCCTGCCCTTAGGTGTTGATACTGTGTAACTGAAGTGGATATAATGGATCTAGTAGTTGTAAATTGAAGTGTTTAATGTTCTTTAAACAAATCTAATGCATCAAGTGGAACATGCTCATTATTAAGGATGCATACTTGTATAGGATATCAACACTGTTTGCTGGATTGGATGTTGGTCACATAATATCAGTCCTGATTGAGCTTTTAATTGGATAAAATATTGTTTACTGGCTGACTAATGCTGATCTATGTACGCTCTTTTTTTCACACAATATTGATAAGAAAAAAAAACCCACAACATCTATTGCACATTTGTAATAACAACTGTGTTTTGAGCAGAAAAATTGAAGTGAAAAAGCCGGATCAGCGCAACCCTACTCATTATACTTTCACAGTGTTCCTCCTCATTATTATTTTAGCAACTTCACTTGAGTTGAGTTCAGTGAGACGGTAGCTTCCGAAAGTCATAGAGCATATTAACCATATTCTGTAATTAGAACTTTTTTGTTTCATGAAATGTGGTGAGGTGTACATATAATGCAGTCAGTCAGTCTGCAGCAAGCAACACTATGTTGTTTAGAAAAAAAGAAAAAAAAGTATGATCACATTTGTGCGTTATTTCCATCCTAGAGGGGAATGGTTAAAACTAAACAAAGGGACACTGATGTAACATTTAATCATTCGCCCTGCTACAGGGAAGAGTCCTGAGTTAATGGAAAAATTAGCTACAGATGAGTTCCTACCATCGGCATCTGAGTGTTTGCAGAGCAACAAAACAAACCTTCAACACAAAGCACCAAGTCTAATTTCTTTTGATGGACTGTGTAGTTTGAGGACCGTGTCATTTTCCACTGTATTTTCCAAAACATTCAGGTAAAGTCTAACAGTCGACCAAGGCAGAAGTTTGCTGCTTCTCAGCAGCTTTATCTTGTGCAAGTGTTGAGAAGAGCTTAACATTTTAATGATTTCTTTTTTGGAGCTGTCAACATGTTGCACTGCAGGTTAATTTGCAGACTATACTGTGAGAAAGTGAAAGTCTCTGTTATTATAAATGAGAATGATTTGTCCTGTTTTTATCTACATTCCTTTTTCTAACATAATCTTTGCTAAATTTATTAGGATTATGCTTGCCATTATCAAAAAAAGATTTGAACTTTGAACTTTGACTTTATTAGATCCCCGAAGGGCAATTCATTTGCAGCAGCAGTACAAAACACATACACACAGCTGACATGTAAAAACAACATAAGTATAAATCATCATAGTACAACCATGATTAAAAGTGATGCAGATATTTCTTTCTTTTACCTATTTGAGAAGTAAAAGAAAGAAAGCAATGTAAACATGAAATAAGATCCAAAATATTCCTATGTAAATATGCATTATTTCAATAAATCATTTTTTGACTAATACCAAATTCATCAAATACAGTAAAACGCTTTTGACCGCTGAACTTGATTGATATTGATACCCCCCCCCCCCCAAAAAATAAAAAATAAAATAAAATCAAATTCAGCTTCAAACCGACCCCACAAACGCAATGTATCTATTTATTTAAGAGACAGGGTCTGAAAGTCCCCTACATTTTTTTTTTGTTTTATTTATTTATTTTTATTTATTTATTTTTATTTTTTTACATAATGGATGCATTTGTTTTTTATCTGGGATGTTTTAGAGCAGTAAGTCATTAATTTCCAATTTTTGCCAGATTGCTTTCCAGTGAGGCCCCAGACCTCTTTGCCCCCCTAAACTGCCCTCTGCTCCGCCACTGCTCCCTCTCCTGCGCTCACTGAACACAGCTCAACTTAAGCTGCATCCTCGGCAAAAGTTTGAGGAAAACAATCGTCTGTAACTTTTGTCAGGACAAATGACTAGATTCATGGTTTGTGTTTCCCTCTGAAAGAATCTGAACATAAAAGTGGAAAATCTGCCGTATTTCGCCACGGTTATTTGCTGTTCAAATCTGCATCCGTCTTAATTCATCTGCTGTTTCTCCTCGTAACTGGCCAATATGTGTCCTATTGACACGAAATAAAGATTGACTAAGAGCTTACGGGTTGTAGAACATATTTCTGTTTTCGTATGGTTCCAGAGTCTTTAATTTTGCGCTGTGTGTTAAGATCATCAGGCACATGACCAAACTTGTCTGTCACTCATGAGTTCAGCATGTGGGACAGCACAGCTCGGCTTGGTGCCCCCAGAGCAGGTGATGCCCTACTCGCTCTGCGTGATGTGCGTATTGGGGGTGGCGGCACTGGCTGCATAACATTTTTTAATGTATTAATTTCTCGCCAAGCCAAATCGTGTTGATGGGCCTGAGCCTCCATGTGAGCTCACTCTCATGTGACATTGTTTTACAGACTGTGATGGCTGCTGGTAGTAAAGATACCTGTGAAGTTTTACAGCTCCTCTTTGTCACGCCTGTTCATTCTCTTCGCTTAAATGCCTCTGTTTGAACTACAGAGTAATGTGTTTGACCCAGCTTCTCATGTTTGTGTGTGCTTTCTTTAGGGCTGTCAGAGGATTGTAGAAGACTGGCAGAGGATCCTGATGGTGAGGTCTCTGGTCATAAGTCCACATGAAGATATGAGGACATGGCTCAAGTATGCCAGTCTCTGCGGCAAGAGTGGGCGTTTGGTTAGTCATCTACACAGTATTTTAAAACCCATTGTTCTATTACAGTACATAGTGATGAACGACCAGTTCAAACTGTATTTCTAACTGGTCCCCATTTTCCACAGTCTCACAAGTAAATTTGAATAATCAAACTAACAAACTAACAGGCAAATACTATTTAACATGTTTTTATTTCCTTCTACATTTTTTTCAAAATTTAATCAGATCTAATCAACTTCAAAGAGTGCTATTCCAGCATAACTACCTCCTACCTCCCATCTTTTAAGCCTAATGTAATCTTGCGCCGATCATTTGACCTCTCCAGGTTTCAGGCCCTTTAAACCAGCATTCTGATTAGGACAAGTTCAACTGTGAACCTCGGCCGTCATGCTCAACAGTATGTGAGCCTGTTTAAAATGGGGAAACCCAGGAGCCTAATCACACTGTTTAGAAACACGAGTACCCCATAACTTTTCAATCAAAGTGCAATTTCACTGACTCTGTAGGGCTGCTGTAATTGATTGCAAGAAATCTGTGACAATTATTCTTCTTGCTCGGGCTCATGTTAACTGAAAGCAAATCTGATTGGCTAACAGCACTACCTAAGAAATGTGAATTGCCAAAACCTGGAAAAACAACCCTCTATCAGTACTTATCTTTCGTTGTCTCTGCGGGTTGCTGTAGTTTTGTTTCATTTATTTGTTGTTATAGAAATTGTATCATGTGTTTATTTTAAATTCTCTTGTTGAACTTTCCATTTTCTAGGCTCTGGCTCATAAGACTCTAGTACTACTTCTTGGAGTTGACCCATCTAAACAGCTGGATCACCCGCTGCCAACGGCACACCCCCACGTCACATATGCCTATATGAAGTACATGTGGAAGAGTACACGAAAGGTAATAGAATACACTCATGTCTTTTCTATTTTCCAAATAAAATAATAACCTTTTTTTTTCACTGGTTATTGCTGTGTAATTTTTTTTTAAATATATAATATTTTGTCCAGTTCGGTGAGTTGTGAGCTGGAGCTGTCAAAATGACTGTAGTTCAGTTGTTTATTTTTAGTGTTTCCCTTAGGTTTATTGGCTTGACGGGGGTTTGGTCGGGTACATGACATGCACACGTTCCATCATACTTGTGCATGCTCTAAGTGTTATTGATGCAGGATTGAGCAGTGCCACAGGGCCATTTTGGCACAACGAAAAAAAAAATCTTTTGAGGTATGATGTTTATGGTGACACACCATGATATAAAGCAAGTGGAGAAAGTTTCAAATATTTTCATTTAAATTGTAGATATAGATCAAAATAGCCAAATACCTCTTTAATAAAAAATATAGACAACCACTGTTAAATTATGTCATCATCAAATCAGTCATTCCAAGTTATATTTTTGTCTCTTTGTTTTTTTAATTGTAACCTAATTCTGTGCTTGAAAAGGGTTGATCCTTGTAAAACATCCTGTCTTTATGTCAAAGCAGCGTTACACTTGCATTAAATAAGTGATTATGAAGTCATTTTGAATGTCCCTGTCACTACAGCTTGCATACCCTAACATGAACCAAATCACACTTAAGTTGTGCTCTGCTTTTATTAACACGTTGGACTTTTTGTTGAAAACTTTTGGTTCCAAATTCATTAGAGGGCTTAGGTAAGTGTGACTGTAGGAACAGCTGATGCCTCGCCCAGATTCACCTTTCAGCAGTAGAGTGCTAAAAAATATATAAATATGTAAAAACACAAACACAACCAAGGAACACGGACCCTCCTCTGTTTTCACTGGTTTGCCTGTCACTTGTCACACACTCATGAATAGTGGGCTGTTACTGAGAAAGACTGTGCGTTATCATTCTTAAGGTATTTGCTATGCAGGAGTTAAGAGCTAATATAGAACGAATATCATAAATGTATGTGGCAATACATGACAATACAAGCTATTTTCGCAGCATAGGCACAAAAGAGTAAACATTTCTTGGCTGCTCCGAGGTCACCACATCAAGTGTATCTGGCTACATGAACATGTTTGTACACTGGATACCCGCTCTAATGTAAAACATCAGTTGTCTTGTTGTGGTGGAGGAACAATTTGTACTTGTTTTGACTGACAAAATCTGACATCTAACACCATGCAAAAGTTCTACTACTTTGGTGAATACTTAACAGTGAAATAAAATCACTCTCTTACATGGTTTAATGTGGATAATGCAGTCAACATTGTATAAACTATAACATGAAAAGAAACTTTTTGAGCTATTCAATTTTAACATACAATGCATATTTTTGTCTTTCTTTTTTTAGATTGATGCTTTCCAACACATGCAGCACTTTGTTCAGGGTATGCAACAGCAGGCCCAGCACGCCATTGCCGCCGAAGACCAGCAGCACAAGCAGGAGCTCCACAAACTTATGGCCAGGTCTGGAACTTGGAATCACACCACATTGCAATCCTCCTAATCCTGCAGTTTCAATGATCAGTCACACAAGTCCGATTGTTTGGATTCAAGTCATTTGGATCAAAACTTACTGTCTGCTTTCAAACTATCAAACTTCCTCTTATCTTCCCACTCGGATGCACGGATAGATTTGATTCCGTGGCCTTGGTTTCTTGGCATTTCTGCGCACCAGAGCTCCAGAGGTTATTCACAGTCTGTCAGATTTACCAGAAGTACTGCCAGTGCGTCATTATGCTTTTTAGCTGTGCTTCAGTGGTGTAAGCCCAACACATTCCAGCTCAATGGAGAAAACACACACAACCTGTCTAAGAGTGGAAATGTAGTGTGTTTGGTGCCCTTCTGTTGTAAATAGTGAGGGTCAGGTACAGTGCATTCTGTTCCTTTCCATCTCAGTGACTTAAAGTGCATAGTTCTTCTACTGTCGCAGCTCACACCTTTTTCATTTCACTCTAGCTCTGGCCACTCAAAATATGGCAAAGCAGTTTTGACTTTGCTTAGGTGACAAATGTGTTTTTATTTTAGATGCTCATAACAAAAAAACTAAATCCACAATACAAACTCTTGTACTTAAGCCAATTGCTTATTGACCAGCATTAGCTCTGATCAATAGGGCAAGAGGAAAGGTTTTGAGGGAATGGAAAGTTCAAATTAACCCTGACTTTTGAGTTAGAACATCTGCAATCAGCATTGTGCTTATCTTGGTCAGCTTTGTACTTTATTTTTATGTTGCCAAAGTGCCTTTGGGCAATGCACCCCAACAAACCTTAGCTCTCCATCTGCATATCAAATCTTGATTTATTAGTATTTGGAAGAGTAGTGACCTCAAAAAAACCTTTAGTCAGTTATGGAAGTCTATTTAAATGTATTTGTTTGTTTATTCATTCATTCATTGTGCAGCCCATTTTTCTCAGTTTAACTAAAAGTACAGTTGTCTTTTCTTTGTAGTTGAATGTTATAGTGATATGCGAAGTTGTAATAGCTGACTTATAATAGTTGCTTAAGTAGTATTAATATAGCATCAACAATACATTTACAATATAATGCACAGCCAGTATGTATTTGACCCATGGCTGAAGTCTGCTGCAGCAGATGGCTATATCATGTGTACAGTAAAGCATACGGCAATCTTGTCTGTCTCAAACAACCAGGCGTCATATGTGTGTGCCCCCCATTCATAAATCATACATGACAACACACAATTGTGCATGGCCCAAAAGACTTTGTTTTTTGTATTAAGTGTCTCCAAGGATATTTGTGTCTGAAGAATGCATATTGGGAAACACCTGTATGAAGTGTAGCTGTCAGTCCACAGTCCAGACAGGCTGACACACTTTCTCAATGCAGGTCAGTTCTATGATACGGAGCACACCTGGACAGTCCTGATTCAGGGAAAAGATTCAATATCGGTGGAACTTTCCTGGTTAAATAAAGTCAATAATCAATAACTTGATTAAATACATACATTAAAAATGTAAATAAAAAAACACTAGCCTTAAATATTCTTTTTATCAAAATAACTGATTGCCCAGATACCAGATGAAATGATGTAAATCTTTATATATAAATAAACAATAGCTCTGTTGAATAGAGTTAATGAGCTCTTGGAGAAAAAGACATGTTGTCTTTGTTTTGCTGTAATGTCCTGTACCTCAAAAGTACACCAGAATGGAAAATCATTTCTATTAATACCCCTCAGGCTTTGGGTCTAGACAAAGCAGTGTAAGCCAGTGGGCCAGTGTAGGTTGTAAAGAAGTGGTTGTGTTTTGGCTGAGAGAGAGTAGACTGCTCCGGCTGTTTCCTTGTGGGCGTCTGCGTTTTATGGGATTATGGATAAATTCCCATATGCGGTGCCACTGAGCTCACTGTCAAAGTAAATTGAAGGAAAAGTGGTTTGGATAATGTTATCTTGATATGATCCAGAACCTTTCAACACAGTGCTGTACTTCTTACTCATGTATTTCCTTTTTTCATTGTAACCCTGTGCCCTGTTAATGCTATGGCTTAACCTAGATTGTACTGAGTATCAATTTGATTATAACTTCAGACAGGACTAATAGACAGTATTAGTCAGTTGTCTCTTCTGTGTAGCAAACATGACATGTGAATACTTGGGTACCAATCTACTTTTTCCTTGAACACAACTTAACTACTCTTTGAAGCTATAAACATATTCCCTCAAAAACAAAACAAAGAAAAAAAATACATGGGTTTTCACATAATAAAGGTAAATTTGTTTGTTAGTAGTAAGACCTGCTGCATGTGTGGTGTTAAAAATGTAGGAATCAGGCAAAAGTAAACATATGTGACAGGCAAAAAGTAAACATATGTGTACAAAATATTTAGGTAAAAACGTGCATCTGGAGTAACCATCTGTTTGTGACAGGTGTTTCCTGAAGCTGGGCGAGTGGCAGCTGAGTCTCCAGGGCATTAACGAGAGCACTATACCCAAAGTCCTGCAATACTACAGCCATTCCACTGAACATGACCGCAACTGGTACAAGGTCAGTCACGCCCTCTCAACTCTCACCTTTCACCTCTGATTCCTCCACCAGCGCTCTTAAAATTCCAGCTGTGCCGAGAAGGTCCACCAACTCTTGAGTCACTGTTTTATTGCCAGTCAAGAGATCTGTCAAAACATATTTTTATTTTGGCCTGTGAGCTGGTAATTTTTTCCACTAATTGAACTATGTTGCTGTAATCTTTTGAACATATGAGGTGATGGAAGAGCAGAAGATGTTTTTTGTATGTTCCCAATCATTCTTGCACTCCAGGCTACAAAAGATGTGGCTATGATCTCTGCATCCATCTTCACCAGTTCACATGAGGCTTCCACTGTTGCATAACTGCACAAGCCACAAATGCACGTGTTCGGAGTACAGGTTTTTCCCAAGGAGACATCTTTTGTAAACTTCTAATGGAAAACAATAAGTCAGACTTGGAGCATGAAACATTCTGTCAAGAAATATTTGCCAGTTCAGTCATTGACTTTCAATTTAGAAAAGTGCTGTACTTTCCTTTTACAGGTAAAAAGTACAGTTTAAATTTTCTCTACAACTCGTCAAAGGTATAAATGAATTACAAGTTTAGAATACCTTTGTAAATCAACATGTTATCTATTTTATTTAGTTAAAACTAATTTGAGGAATGTAATTGAAATGATGTATGATCTATGTCTTCCTTGTTCCCTGCAGGCCTGGCATGCCTGGGCGGTGATGAACTTTGAAGCTGTTCTCCATTACAAACATCAGAACCAAGGTCGAGATGAGAAGAAGAAGCTGCGGCATGCCAGTGGAGCCAGTGCCAACAGTGAAGCCAGCAACAGTGACAGTGAAGTGGACAGCACTGACCACAGCCCTGTTCCCTCTCCGGGTCAGAAAAAGTCAATGAGGTAAGAGTTATGTTAAATTTTAGTAAACTTTCTTACATTTCTGCATTTGTCAGTGCAAATGCATGCATTCAAAAAAATCTACATTTGGTTGACTGTATTTGTACACATTTGTATTAAAGGGGGTTAAAAGCTCAAATGTGAAAAGAGCTGTAAAAGAGCTCTTTGCATCGATTGATGTTGTCGTGTGTTATCTGCAACTAAATATTTCATGTATTTAAAGTGACGAACAATTGACAGTGTCTGTATCAAAATTAATCTTTGAAAGTAAATATTAAATCTTAATAGGTCGTATGTCTTCAAAATGGCATCTTTAAACAGGAAACCGAAACAGATGAATAATGCATTTGTAGAATCTGCAAACCAAGAAGTAAAATATATGCTCTGTTGACGTATGTTCTAGCTGTTAGCAATGCTCAACTCAGCATGAGTTTTTTTTTTTTATTAGTGTGTATTTCTATCTTTTTATCTTATTTTCCTGTTGGTTTGTTTTTTCCAGGATCTCTCAAAGACACTGTTGCTATACACAGTCCCTGCAGTTCAGGGCTTTTTCCGCTCCATTTCTCTGTCCAGAGGCAACAACCTGCAGGACACACTCAGGTATGTTCCTCCATTATCAAACCATGTCCAAATGTTACATAAATGACTACATCTGATGCATGGATTATGGCGTATTGAGGGGACCCTTTAAACTGAATTGTTATCATATCATTCAGTTTCATTTTTCCCTTTTAGAGTTTTGACATTATGGTTTGACTATGGCCACTGGGCTGATGTGAACGAAGCTTTGGTGGAGGGTATAAAGACCATTCAGATTGATACATGGCTTCAGGTATGACGTGCTGGCTGATTATTAATATTAGAATATAACTAGTTGATTGTTAATGAGTGTTTTTTGCGTGTGTAGTAATCCCACAGCTTATTGCTCGCATAGACACCCCTCGCCCTCTAGTGGGTCGTCTCATTCACCAGCTGCTTACAGACATCGGAAGGAACATCCCAAGTAAGGCTTTACAAACACAAATTTTTTATTTTTTTAATTTCTCTATTAAATTACCATTTTTTCATTCTTTTCTTTGTGTCAAAAGGCATTGATTTATCCACTCACAGTGGCCTCAAAGTCAACAACCACAGCTCGTCACAATGCTGCTAACAAGATCCTGAAGAACATGTGTGAACACTGCAACACTCTGGTGCAGCAGGCTATGATGGTACAACTCCCAATATTTTCCACTCAAAACAACTGTATGCTGTATGTGCAGTTACTTGAGGCGAGTGGAGAGTCTTGCTTAAAGACACAATGGCATTGTGCACTAGTGGAAGTAGCAATTGAACTGACTTGTGTGACTGCAAGCTTTATCTATAGGATTCTGTAGCCCAAAGGAGAAATTAAATGATTTTAGATTAGAAAAATGTTTTTGTTCATTAATTGTGTTATTGAAAATGTAAAAGGGTTATATATTATCACTTTAATCTTCTGTTTCTAGGAATTAAACTATTATAATTTTTTTGTTTATGAAGAGTAATTTTAGAATTGTAACATTTGACATTTCCAAGTTCAGCCACAGTCAGTAATAACAATAAGTTAACGTGTTTCTTCAGGTGAGTGAAGAACTTATCCGAGTGGCCATCTTGTGGCATGAGATGTGGCATGAAGGACTTGAAGAAGCATCACGGCTTTATTTTGGAGAGCGCAATGTAAAGGGAATGTTTGCGGTGCTGGAACCTCTTCACGCTATGATGGAGAGGGGACCCAGACCCTGAAAGAAACCTCGTTCAATCAGGTTAGTTTTTACACTGTGTTAATGCATGCTTATAATGTTTTAAAATTTGACTCCAGAAGCCAAACAGCTGGTGTAACCGTCAACTTCTGCTGCTACCTTTGTCACGTGCCATTCTATTAAATGTAGATTATCTAACTGGGCAAAACTATGTAATTTTATGAAACAAAGGTTATGTAACTACCTCTCTTCTATATAACACCAGGATATTCCCTCAAGATGTAAACAAACAGAACAATAAAATAAGTTCAACTAAGGACAAGCATTTAAAAGAAATTATTATTTAACTAATCTATAGCCATAACGACAGGATTTTGATAGCTGTGTCTCCAGGCAGACTGAATTAACAGATGTGGACCATTTCATTTAGGATCCTTAATAATCCCAATTGGGATGGTGATGTTAAAAGCTTTGACATTTAGTTTTATTGTCTGGTTTTAGCTGGTTGTGCTCATTTAGCAGTGAGAAAGTGAGTGGAGCAGAGCTAAGTGTTTGTCTTTGTGTTGGTCTAGGCGTATGGCAGGGACTTGATGGAGGCCCAGGACTGGTGCAGGAAGTACATGCGCTCTGGAAATGTCAAAGACCTGACACAGGCCTGGATCTGTACTACCATGTGTTCAGACGCATCTCCAAACAGCTGCCACAGGTGAGCACCTTAGAGCTTCACATAGGCACAACAGAAACTACACTTACCTTGTTTTTAGGGGCATTTCTTGCTTAATAGGTGCCTTGTGCATATTGTTTTTTTCACTGAATGATTTGATCCACACACATATACTGTATCTATAATTAAGCTTTACTTCTCATTTGTTTTGTTTTCAGTATGCAGTTTGTGCATTACAAACAATGAAACTTTGTCTTTTCTTAGTCATGTCCTTATTCATCTCATCTCCTCACAGCTCACCTCCCTGGAGCTACAATATGTCAGTCCGAAGCTGCTGATGTGCCGTGACCTAGAGCTAGCTGTACCAGGGACATATGACCCCAACCAGCCAATCATCCGTATCCAGTCCATTGCTCCCTCCCTGCAGGTCATCACCTCGAAGCAGCGCCCACGCAAGCTCACCATCATGGGTAAGACTATTAGCAGAAATCTATGTTGGTCTTGTGGCTCCCAAACCATTAGAATAGAAAAATAGATTAAAGATCACTTTTGCTCTAAACAAATCTCAACATTTGTTGGTCTTTATTAGTAGATTTCTAAACACACAACAAATTTCGGCCCTACCAGTTGCTAATAAGCTTGATAACACATTAGATGTAAATGAGCAGAATGAGATGCAGATTAATAAAGGAAAGCAAACAGTGCTTTTTAGCAGATTAATGGTTTGTAATTTTGACTATTTACAATGCATTGATAGTGGTTTTCTTATGGTTCCTGAAAAGAAGAAAATATACTGAAGTATATAAGAGAACAGCGCATCCCCCTTACTTCATTTTTGCGTGATCATCTGTCTGAAGGAACAAGATACGGAGAACTTAAAAAAAACGTTGCAGTTGTTTTGAAGTCAGTGTTGGGCTATTATCACAAAATCTATTGCAATTATGATTGTTGTGTTTGGCTTGCTCTGCACACACCTAGCATTTCTTGTTCTATTATTATCTATACAAATAGTTTGTGATTTTATTAAAAAAGTTCATATTTTGAGAAAATACAATTTTGTGCTGTTTATTGTCTACAATATTCGCCTTTTTTCAGTTTTTTCAGATCTCAGCAATAGCCTTTAACAACAAATGTTATAAAAACTAGGCAGCTGTAGAGGCAACAGGGCTATAAATTATAAGGAAATAAATGTGCCATTGCAACATTTGAAATTTGGTTTAAAATGAGAGAGCACTTTAAAGTCACCTTGTACGGGAGCCAAATTTGTCCTTTTATCAATCACAAATGGCACACTTGTCTGCACACTTTTCCACTTGACAACCTGCTGCCTTGTTCTTCTGTATCCCATCAGTGCTACACAATGTACTCAGTAAAAGATGATGGCCAATAAATCAAATGACCTCCGGTGCAAGAGCGGAGATTAAGAGCTGCCATGGACTTAGACACCAGTGAGATTTAGAGTCACATCATGAGTGTCTCTCCAGCAAAGCACAACGCAAACTGGGCCAGATATACATCTACTGTGTCACAGTTTCCATTGGGACAAACCTCTATAAAAAAAAAAAAAAAAATACTAATGGAAGACGAATACAACTCTATATTAAATGGAAGATGACAAGAACAGGTTATAAAATTACTGTAATGGGGTTTGGAAGTTACGGGAACTGGTTCATGACACAGAAGCTGGACTTCACATACAGTCGTATAGGTTTTTCCACCAAAAATTCTGTTCAAATCAGTTGACTTCTTGACCCTAATGGACAGTGACTATGAAAAATACTGTCTTTGTTTGTGTTACTCAGAGTAGAAAATGTTATGATTTAGGTTCATGATGCATTTTGTGTTAGTTCAGACCACGTGTGTGCTACCTTTTGTTATTCTAGACGAGAATATATTTATAATTTATTTATAGTTTATGTATAAGAACCTGTAATTAAAAACAAGTAAGTGTTTTAAGTTCACAGTTACCAAGAGGCTACAGTGAAAACTGAAAATATGGTTACATTTATATAATATTCTTCCACCACAGCCATTTGGAGAGTCCACTTTATGACAGCAGCATCTGTAGAAATGAAATGGTTCATATCACATTTACAGCCTGATGCTGTCTGGAAACAGCAGCTTACAGATGTCTAAAGCAGAGAATTAAACTTAAACTTTACACAGAAAATTTGAGATTGTACTAATGCTGCTGTTGTGTGGCTCCCTCTACAGGCAGCAACGGCCATGAGTTCATGTTCCTGTTGAAGGGCCATGAAGACCTTAGGCAGGATGAGAGGGTCATGCAGCTCTTTGGACTGGTCAACACTCTGCTGGCCAATGACCCCGCTTCTCTACGTAAGAATCTCAGGTAAAAATACTCTCTCATATTCAATTGCTGTAGCTGTTGTTATAGTCTTCTACATTATTCTCCATCTAGAGTGTCACTATTTATGAATATAACTGAATAGTTTTATTATTTCATGTTCTTCTTGGCTGACAGAGTATAAACTTGACTTGTGTGTTACTTGTCTTTGTGAAGCATCCAGCGGTATGCAGTGATCCCTCTGTCCACAAACTCTGGTCTGATTGGCTGGGTGCCGCACTGTGACACCCTCCACGCTCTCATCAGAGACTACAGAGAGAAGAAGAAGATCCTGCTCAACATCGAACACCGCATCATGCTCCGGGTCAGAAACACAGACCAGCATTCACTGTAGCAGCAGAAAGTTCACTTACCTTGTTCTACAAGTTCACCCAGTGAGATGTGTCACCGGGTGTTTTTTGACAATGTCATTTTTAATGTGCTTCTGAACATACAAATAATTGAATATGGGATTTTTTGAATTGTTTGCAAATAATTTTAGAAATCATAATTTTCTTGAAATTATGATTTTAGCTCATATCCATCGAGTGTTAATACAGACCATTCTAGTACATTTATCCTTTGATTTATCATTTGACATATTTATTAAACACCATTTTGGAGTATAAAAGCAACTTTCTCTACTGCCTCAACTGATCAAACAGCATAGAAAACAAACTTTAAAGTAGCATTGAATCACCACCAGCTTATTACTCCGCTTGCTTTTAGACAACTAGACTATAGCCCGTGGGTTAGAACTAAAAACTACCTGATCTATGCCTCTATTTATTAATAAATTATTACTATTAATAAAGTATTGTGATTGCTTCAGACTGTAAGTATTCGCATTTAAACTGGCTGTAGTAAACAGTAAAAGTTTTACCTTCTTGTATTAAAGATGTAATGTTTTAGTCGTGAAAACAACTTCTTGTTTATCAGAAGCTAATCTTAAATAAGTCCAAGATAAATGAACTGAGGCGGCAGGTGAATACATGTCGAAATGGTTGCTCTCCTTCAGCTATCTGATAAAGACATGTTTTCTCTATTTGATGCAACAAGCACACAAAGAGCATCAAGGCCATGGACAGGCTAGTATCAGAGAGAGCCTCACCACATTGTGCCATTGTAACCACAACCCTGACAGGATTCACTGAGTATAAAGAGATCTGTCTTTAAGGTCAGATTCTGAGTAAACAAGTTAAGACCAGTGGTGCACTGCTGCTTTTAGAACAGCATTTATTTTCCAAGAATGTCTATTAAAAGAGATAATTACTTTATCCATTATGATATATTACTCAATGCCGTCAAATGCTTTGAATAGAAAAAATAGGAGAATGCGCACAATGACAGACTTAAGCTTGCACATTGGATTAAAAGGCAAATCACACAGGCACATCATGTATACTGTACTATTATCCCCAGTGGATCCCTCTATATGCTGAAGTTAACATTACTTGCATCTCGTTGTGTTTCAGATGGCCCCAGACTATGACCACCTGACCCTGATGGAGAAAGTGGAAGTCTTTGAACATGCTGTAAACAATACAGCAGGCGATGATCTGGCCAAGCTCCTCTGGCTCAAGAGCCCCAGTTCAGAGGTGAGACGCCACTAAAAGCACTAAAGGCTCTCAACACGTCTGACTTCAGGCGAAAAGACTTTATTTTTCCTTGTAGCTCTCGATAGCTTGTTTTCCCCATCAAATAAATTCTATTTTGTGGCCATGCAAGTCTACTCAAAGTGAAGACGCAGGTTTTTACTATGTATTTAGTGCAATAAAGAATCTAAATTACAAAAACATGCTTTTATTAATGTCTATTTTGGTCAGTTACTGCTTAAATGTAAATGTAAAAGTGTAAGTCTATAGACCAAGACACAACCAGAAGCAAAGGATAACAAAGACAGTACAATTATTTGTTTATCTAAAATGTGACCTGTCATCTAAATGTGTTACTCAATTTACAACAGAAATAATTAGAAATATTGCTGATCTGCCTTGAAGAAGTAATAACACACTGACACAAAAGTTCATATTCAAATTATAGCGTCTTGTTTATCTCATAAGAATTGGGTTACCAGCCTCTGTGGCCTACTTTTAAAGCCCTAAGTTTGCAGGATGTTGTAAGGAGCGTTCAAACATGTTTCTTTTTAGAGTCTGTATAACTCACATGTATCAAGCAGCCTGTGTATCCCGGATTCACCGCTATATCTTTACTGACATTTAATCAACCTTTTTTTTCTCTTCCAGGTGTGGTTTGACAGGAGGACCAATTACACGCGCTCCTTGGCCGTCATGTCCATGGTCGGCTACATCCTCGGGCTAGGAGACAGGTGCGTGAATCCTCAAGAGCCAAGTCTATTTAAAGACACTGAAATTAGGTTAAGGGTAATTAACATAAAAAGCGATTAACCAAGAGATGCTATTTTGACCTTTTAGGCATCCATCCAATTTGATGTTAGACAGATTAAGTGGAAAGATCCTGCATATCGACTTCGGAGACTGCTTTGAGGTGAGCGAGAGGGCTGGTAACGATGGAAGGAGGCTGTTTTTATGAATATGTAAAACTGAGTGTTGATTGGATAGGTGGCGATGACCAGAGAGAAGTTCCCGGAGAAGATTCCGTTCAGACTGACCAGGATGTTGACCAACGCTATGGAGGTACACGATTACATTTTATAGATTACAAGGTGGTATGAGATTTGGTTCTGACAATACACTGAACGTCCTTCTTTCACTCCATTTCACTCTATACTGTGTGTCCTCCTGTATCTTGTAATCTTATATAAATGTTTGTATGTATTATCTTATCTACGTACTTCTCAAAAGTTGTGTTAGGGCGCTGTTTGTCTCCATGTGATTTGCCTGAATTATTCCACGGTATGGAATTACAATCTATCAATGGAGACAAACAAATGACACTTCCAAGTAGTATTGCACAAATGTACGGTAGTCTCTACTTATTAATCTCTCATTACGTACAAAAAATATTTCTTTACTATTATTATAAATCTATAATAACTGCTGTGTTTCAGATAAGGGCCAGCTATAAAAGATATTGAATAAATGTAGTTCATTTTTGCAATGCAAAAGATTATTGGGTCTTGTCACCTCAGAAATCACCACTTTTTAAATCTGTGAACAATTTTTTTAAATTCCAAATGGCAAAGTGCAATGGTATTTATAAGAAAAAGTGTCTCTTGCCCCCAACCTGGAACATAACTTTCATAAATTCTAGAATGTGAATGTCTTATACATTTATCATACTAACAGTCAAAAAAGAATGAGCTCATTTCAAGATGTGTTACTAAGTACCTAATTTGCAAAAGAAAGGGATTAACATGGCTTAACCTTAAGAAGAAATTTATATTTGTTCAACTACTTCCATGTTCCCACAAACCCTCCTACACATGATTAATATCCACAAGCATTCACTTTTGCCTGTGATGTTTTTTTTTTCTTTTGCAGATAAATAGTAGAATAAAACTTGAGTGGATTGCACAAAAAGAGCCAATCAGAGTTCTGCTTTTGGCTCTAGAGGAGAACTAAAATACTTCTTATTCAATTCAGACAGTATCCAGCTGTCTGATTTTGTCACAAAGTACTGTGTTTACAGTGTTCTATTTGGTGAAAAAGACAAGCTAGCTTCTGTAATTTAAGTCGATTTTTGTTAAATTGTGTAGAATAAAACGTCAAATATCTCACTTAAGTAAATTAGCAACAAGTTATACATTAAACCTTCAAATACAGAAAAGTTAGCTATTATTAGTACATATTAATTTGGTCTTTTCTACTTGTGGGGCACGTTTTCCTTCAACAGCTACTCTGCATGAAAAAGTCTGCGTGATGAATCTGATAATAAAAAGTGTTGCACTGGCACTGGGGCTGCTCTTTTGGCCCCAGTCCTAACGGCTCCATCCCTGTGTTGTGCACAGGTGACAGGTCTGGATGGTAACTACCGCATCACCTGTCACACGGTGATGGAGGTGCTGAGGGAGCACCGGGACAGTGTCATGGCCGTGCTAGAGGCCTTTGTCTATGACCCTCTGCTCAACTGGAGACTCATGGACAGTAAGACTTTCGCATACACACACATCTTCAAAAGTTTTTTAGGGCAGCCACTCTCCACTTTAGAAGTCAGGCCCAAATGACTCGACCTTCAGTTGGAGTTTTAGTAAGTGATGATCGCATTGAAAGGTTGAACCAAGTCAGAGATCGTCATCTACCACTTTAAATCACTTGTGTCAAACTCAAGGAAAGTGGGGCAAATGTGTCTGGCTACGACATTTTACCTTGCACGCTAATCAGTTTTGGTTGCTATTATTCTAGATTAATGAGACAGGTGCAGTGACAATGACAAAATAATAGGAAAATAAAGTGGTAGTGCTGGAGCTTAAAAAACTGGTGGAATCAGCAAAGTGTGAAATAGCAATGAACTGTAAATTTTATTAAACAAAGATAATGAGATAGATTTGTAATGATATATTAATTAATAATTGTTTCTGTATCTGTAATTTAAGCCATGCAAGTTTCTGTTTATATGATATCAAAATATTCCTTAAGACAATAGTATTTAAATTCAAAATTGTTTTGAATGCAATTCGTTTTGGAATTCAAAAAGGTTAATGGGTCTAGTCCCCTCCAAAATCAATTTGTGAAATATTTTTAGATATTTCATGGTTAATACAATATTATTCATAGGAAGAACTGGCTTTGCACCAACTGACCTTATCACCTGATTGATTCCGAGAACGTGAACAGAATATATTTAGCTCTATTTGGTATAAAAAAATCATGTTATTACCTGAAATGTGTTACTGACTTGACCTTTGACCCACAGCAAACACCAAAGGCACAAAGCGGTCTCGCACTCGTACCGACTCCTACACAGCTGGACAATCTGTTGGTCAGTTCATCATCATTAAAATACTAATCCTACTAAATGGTAATAATACAAATATGTCTGTATTTCATATTCATGAATATTTCCCGTGTGCAGAAGTGTTGGAGGGGATTGACCTGGGGGAGACCACGCACAAGAAACCTGGCACCACTGTACCCGAATCCATCCACTCCTTCAGTCAGTGCATCTCTTATAAATGATTAGTCTCTTGTAAAATGCTTGTGTTCTGCTGGTTTTTTTGCTGGGTTTGCTGCTGCCTGTTGTCAAGAGTGATTGGTGTAAGTGCTGTGTTGTTGTTAGGCAGCACTTTTCCAGACAGCGGTTTTATATGTTGTGTTTTGAAAGCTGACAGGTGCTTGACGCCTCTTTGTTTGTGCTGCAGTTGGAGATGGCTTGGTTCAACCTGAAGCTCTCAACAAGAAAGCTATTCAGATCATCAACCGAGTGAGGGACAAGCTGACAGGTGAGGTTACTTTTGACTTGCTCCTTTATCATTTTAAATACATGTTTTGCCATCTTGGTTTTGTAAGTAACACGTGTACATTTGTACTTTTTATTTAATTAGTATTGCAAGTGTACAAGTAACTTTGGATTTTTAGTTATTGCTAAAGGCTAAAAATATAATATGAAAAAAAAACCATATACTATAAATGGATAGTAACTTATTTGTTTGATTACACCATTATTTCCATTCTAGATCATAAATTGCTATTAGAAAACAAACAAACTAATGATAACTGCGACCTTCGGTAACCCCGCGTTTATTTTCTCCTCAGGGCGAGACTTCTCCCATGACGAAACGCTGGACGTGCCGACACAAGTGGAGCTGCTGATCAAACAGGCCACCTCACACGAGAACCTCTGCCAGTGCTACATCGGATGGTTAGTATCGCTTATAGATGTGATGTATGGATAGACACAGCACAGGGCAAAAATATATCATCTCACTGTGAAAAGTAGCCCAAGCCAACTCTGGGATCAAGATGTAAGAACAGAACCAAGGTCAATGGTGGATCAATAACGGCTGGCAAGAACATCTGTACTAATGCCTGTTTTATGGTTTCATTAGAGGACTACTGTCTACCACTATATTTATATTCACATTCATATTCCACACTTATCCCATTATTCACACCACAGCACTGGAGCTTTAGAAAAAGATACACTTCATAAGCTTCTGTTAGTACAAGCTGTTCTTTTGAGAAGCACATGGTTAGATTCATAGCATTTTAATACAATTATATTTTAGTTTAACATTTGTTTTCATGTGTGGTTTTATAGATATTTCAGTGTCCTATTTAGTTTTTATGTATCTTTGCAGGTTGTGAAATACCATTAAAGCAACAAGAAAACATTTTTCACATACTGCAACTTTCATATTCGTAGCTATTGTTGTTTTTATTCTTATTTATAGCTACAGTTTGCACTTTGTGTGTTACAAAGACATTTTGCAGTACAAATAGCTGCTTATTGTACTATACATTTTACACTTATTCACAAGTTGTTAGACATGAAATGCAAAAAATAGGTGGTAAAATGTAGTTTGTTTGACGTGAAATGCAAACAGCAGGTTTTAAAATGTCATTAGTTTGTCTAAATAGCTTTTTTGTTTGTTTGTTTGTTTGTTTATTACATTATTCTTCTCAATTTCAAGGGTTTTATCTATGTTTTTCTTATGTAAAATTTTGACAACCAATTATTGATGATTACCAACGTTTTATGATTCACTTATTTTTAGGATTTATATTTGTTATTATTTGATTTATTTACTTACTTACTTACTATGTGAGTATTTATTATTATAAAAAACAATCAATGAAATTTTGCAATAACTTTCAAGCCAAAAGGCAGCTGCACATTTAATTACACAATTGATTAGCATAAAAACAGCATTTGGAAGTTGAGAGCATTGTTTCATGTTCACTTGCATGATTGCTCAGGTTTTAGCATTAAAGACATAGTTTTGTAGCCAATCTTCTCATATTGTCTTTATCTGTGTCTTTCAGGTGTCCATTCTGGTAAAGCTCTGAAGAAAGTCTTTCTGTGACTACAAACTCCTGGTGAATACAATAGTCCTGAATCCCAGTGTTGTTCAAAGTCTTAAGGAGCTGTTTTATCTCATTTTATTTAAGTTATACATGTTGTCACACCGTTTTGTGGTATTTTTTTGCTTTTGCTTTGTGGCCAAACTGTATTAAGCAATGCCTTTTATAACAGCCCATGTTTCTCCAGTTTGCTTTAACATTGTGAAATAATGTGACACTTTTCAAAGACATGCTCTGCCTTTGAAGGCTGCATTGTCGAAGGATGTGGACCTCATAATGTAATATAAATGAGCATAACGGTGCCAATAAATCTGTACAGATAACAACAATGTGTTTTATTAAGGCCCTGAATCTATGACAAATTATAATAAGCTTTTTAGAAACTACATGGAGGCGATTAGACTGATTAATTAGGGAAATGGAACATCGATATAATAATTTATTTTCTAACCCAGGATATGAGATAATCATAACAATATGTTAATCATTAGGGCTTGCAGTAGTGTTGCTATGACACCTTTAGTTGGGATTAAGCTCATTTGTAAAGGAGATGTGACACTTTTGACAACCCTAGTTTGTACAATATGTCTATGTCCAAGTCTATGGATAATTGTTTGGCCACACATAATACATTACATTATATTAACTAGCATTTTTTGCACTTGATAGAGCAAAGGCTGTTAAAAGAAAGAAAGAAGAAAGTCTTGGAATGATTAAAATTTGACCATGACCATTTTAGCCAAACCAAAAGATTGTATCTTTTAAATGGTGAAAAAAATCCACATTTTGTTTCTTCACAAATGAAGCTGAATAATAACGTTAGTCCTATTAAAATAAACATGTTGTTCAAATGCATATTTTAATCTTAACGTGATTGACAGCTTTGTCTAAAATGTGCATATGCAACCTTGAAATGTCACTCACAGAACAGGATTACAAGCAACATGAAATGTGCTGCTCTTATTTCTCTCTGGCCTACAGAGGGCAGTGTTCCTCCTGCCAGCTCAGGCTCCTCTCTGCAGCTCAGATTCTGTCTGTGAGCAAACAGCAAAGCTACATTTCACATTTCTGCCGTTGCTTTTGAATTGAGATGAGAGTGCTTGTTCTCCACTATATTTATCCAGGCTGTAGACCGCGGGAGGTAGTGCTCGGCGCAGCTCCTCTCAACCCAGAGAGAAATCAAACTGAGCAAATTGCAGCAGCAGCTTCAGCTCCAACAGCCCAGACAACTATTAATTCAGTTTTATCTACTGGGTGCAAGGTAGCTACGTTTCACTCTCAACTCATTGTTATTCCTCCACTTATTCAGCTATTTATTCCCCTCCTGCTTTCTCCTCTGAAGGTTAATTACTTATAGATAGTTGGGGATTACGGATCAACAAAAAGCAGCCCATTGATTGCTTCCCCGGCGTGCCCACCTCTGCAATGTCACAGTCCTTACACACTGGGACATGGGCGCGGTGATTATCTGTTCACATCGATTCACTCCTCTTCTGTTTTCTTCTGTTCTTGTGCACACACTCTGCCTCTGCTCTGTCACTTGCCTGCCGCTGCTGCCCAAAAGCTCATTATAGAAAATGTGACTTCTCGTTGTGGCCATTTTCTCCCCTTGTTTCTCTAATTTGTTTATTTTTTGTCCTGCACCTCGTCTCGCAGTTTGAGTCAATAGCTTGAGTTAAATAGGCACCATTGATCGGTTGGAGGGATTTAGCTGTTTACCAAGTGTGGAAATGAAACTGGAATGCAGGAATGGAGAAAAGGGTGTGTGGACGCAGGTGCTAAATGGTGATGAATGATACTCATCAGGAGACAATGGACATAAATGATGATGGAGGTAAGTTTAGTGAGGCTTGGAAGACTGCAGCTCATATTCTTCCTTGGCCACTGTAGGAAAGCAACAGGCCAAGCCAATGCCTCACATTTTGAAAGCTTACTGGGCAAGACTTGATTTCTTTATAGTCCACCCAAAGACTCAGTCTGGACATCCCAGCATGAATCATGCTGGAATCGTTAATCTCTGTTAGTGAGAACTTCTTGTTTGCTGAAATAATCCATCCATTCTCACAGCTGTGGTAAATCTAGGTGCTGATAACATGAACATTGCAAATGTGCTTTAGGCTGGCCACAATAAAAGGACACACTGAAATGTTGAGTGCCATCTTTAAAGGAATTGGCATTATATTCAACCAGGGAAATACGGATGTTCACCAGTTGTCACCAGGTTGTCACATGTTCATCACATGTCGCTTTGATTGGCAAAACAGCTAAAACGTCACTAATAAAAAGTAACTAACGTACACTGGACAAACACAAAAGAAGAATGATTGTATCTTGCTGTGTGACTGGGTTTGCTCACATTTGATAAGAACAACTCAAAGAGTTTCTACTGTGTTTCTAAAAGCCTACACCAAGAAGAAAGCTTTGGATTTAGGAAATTACGCTCCTACGGAAAAAAACAACGGGAGCTATTTTTGATTCTGCCAGCCAGTGAGCATTTCTCCAAAATGAGAAAAAGAGCAGGCCAGTGTGCAACTTGCTCCATCTAAGCCTGTGAACAAAAGGGTCACATCTGCAGGTCTTTCACTGGTATGTCGACGTAGAGAACACTGTAGGCTGGAGGCTCGCCATGTGTCAGAAGAACCTGAAACTAGAACTATGACTAGTGGAGTCTTTTATCTGAATAGTTTAAAATCACAAGGTTCTCAGTCTCCACAACATGGCCACTTGTAGTTCTAGTTGTGAGGTTAATGTCATAGTGTGGAACAGCCAAAGTTCCAATATTGATAAAAGTTACATAGTGAACTTTTAAAGGTTATTTCAATGCTCTGACTTGTGACAAACTACATAAATGTTCTCTTTTCTCCTGCTCTTCTGAGAACACACTTACCCTTCACCTCCGGCATTGCTTACAGCTGTGTAGAAGAAAACACACTTGGAGGCCATATTGACGTTAGCTTGTGGAGTTGGATAGCGATGGACCATTTTGAAGCTAGCGCCTGCAGTTAGGACGAGTGTCTGTGCAGTGTGCTGTGAAGCCTGTATCGATGGAGCTGACATCATTTAGCCTTTTGTGAGATGGCTGCTCCCCCCCAGGACCCTCCAGAACATTCTCCTCCACAGCTCCTGGCTTGTTTACCGGTCTGCTAATGTTCCCCTGGGCTTGGCCTTCAGCAACACAAGACAGCTCCTCTGTATGACATCATCTGCTTAGTAAGGAATGTGGTAAATTACTTCTTACTCTATTCAAAACCTTACAGCAGACTAGCAGCATTGCAACAACATGACTGGGGAATAAATTCAACACAAAAACACAGATTAATGGTTACTAAAGGATAATGGTCCCTGCTAAAGCAAAATAATACTTACTAATCCATAAAATTGACTACAACCACTGTGAATATCAAGTAGCTAAATTCAATATCTCAAAACTGAAAAATTAAGCTTAAAAATGTTGCAAACAACATAATAATTGTTACAGTTAACATAACTTGTAAATAAGCAATCTGAAAACACTGTGCATTGCATTAAGAGTAGAGATCGAAACACTAAAACAATTTTTCTTTTGACTGTTTGGTTGTAATGGTGTTTAAATAGCATTGCCATGACTCTGATTCATTTTTTGGCTATTTAATGCAAACTGAGCAAGTGAACAAATTCAGGACAAAACAGGCCTGGTCCTCCTGTGTCCTGTGTGCAAAGGTCAGTGTTTTTTTTTTTTTTTTGACTATGTGATGGACTATGAGTTGTTCTAACCCTCCCTAATCCCCTCCTTTCACCTTTTCCCTTACTTTTCCAGCAGTTTGGTGTGTTTAAAAGTGTTTGTGGGTTGAATTTTAGAGGGTTAGCTTCTCTTTAAAGTAAACTAATCTTCTAATCCTTATCCACAAACACACATTTCATATTGCAAGTTTTTGCTGGAAAAGGTGAAAGGAGGGGCTGAGGGTGGAGAACATCAGTGGGATTGGTTTAACAGCAGGGGTTTGTGATTAGCTCACAGTTTTGAGTGGACAGTGCTGATGTTGGGCTGCTCGATTATGATGAAAATAATAATCACGATTATTTAAATCGTAAATGAAATCCCAATCATTCAAATGATTATTTGCTTAGACTGCAGAGCATTAGAGTTCCTTAAATGTAGAGTGAAGATTTAAAATGAAATATGTGATTGATCTCACAGAAATAAACGTAAATGTATTCTATAATTGTAAAGACACCACCTATTTTCCATTTAAAAAAATGTATGAGCTGGCTGATTAGTTACGGTCAATAATCACAATTGACATTTTTTGTAAATTATTACAGCAATAATTGTAACTGAAATTGAACTTGCAGAAATTACATTGGCCTTTGCAAAGAGACACAATCAGTTTGTCATCTCTTAGTTTGACTTGATAAATTGCTCAGTTTGCAGAAAAATTGCCCAAAAATGACTCCCTCAGCAGATGATGCTATTTAAGCGCCACATACACAGTTTCTGTGTTTAGCTTTCCAAAACAGTGAAAAGTGTTAACCAATTCTAGACAGGAAATGAGACAAAAGACAATGAAACACAGATCCAGTTCACAAGAACTAGACTGCAGATTTTTACCACAAATGTACAACAAACATATTGTTTGCATTATATTTTGTTGCCGTGATTTTTGGAAGTTTCACAAGACAAACCTTCTATCAGACAGTTCTGTGTTTATTTCATCCACAGTGGCACAAGTGCTGTCCCATCCTTATAATAGCCTGATAATTATTAATTCTGGCATTCTCACATGTCTGGTGTAAGTACTTCAACATTGACACTCATAACTTTTAGCGAGAGCAATGATGTTTTAATGAATTGCTTGTAAGTAACTCGTACCAGAGCCCAGTTTACCATGTAAGATAAAAGTTATTTGTCTGAGATAATGAGTGTGTATCAAAGCCCAAACAGCTCCTCGCAGTAGTTTCTCTCAACACAAACCAAAGTAGGACACGTAAATGAGAAATCGGCGCCGCTTTGAAGCCCCGCGCTGTGTTTTGCATGCTGCTGGCTCCAAATGAAAGCGAGCGCTAGTTAACTGTTTGAGGAATTACAAGTTTAATATCGAGTGACATCTGCAAATGGCACACAGTATGCTAGTGTTTGTCTGGAACAGGAAGAAGCGAATTTTTCACAGTGGAACGTTCTGTTAGCCTTCACAACTTGGTGGGCACAGTGGCACTGCAGAGATTGAATCAGAAAATTAATGAACTTGGGTCATGCTCAAATAAAACATAAGTGCAGTGTTCTGTGAGGATAAATCGATTATGGTGTAAAATAATATTGCAACATTAAAATCATTCCTGCAATTAGATCAGGGCGATATAGCCTAAATTTTTATTGTGATATAATACTTTCCAGTGGCTTCTGAAATATTGGATGCTGATTCTAATCTTTTTTCACGCATTAGTTTTCAACATTATTTTTAACCTCTGCAGAGCCTCCACAGTAATTTTAGTCCTCACAAATAACTCTTGACTCGCAGTTATAGTATTTCATTTTCAGGTTAGTGTACATGAATTACAGAATTAAATCCCAAATGTGTTATATCGTCAACAACTGATTGAAGAGAAATGGAATATTTAAATGTTAATGTTGACAAACTAACTGGTCCAACCCTAAAAGTCAGCTTTCTCTAGTCACGTTATCGTTACTGTTTTATAGTTGATTTAAACATTCCACCCCACAAAGGAAATGTGATATGTGAAGGTCCTTACTATATATTGTTGATGTTTTTCCCCTTTTTATAGATTTGAAAAGAGCAGACATCAAAGCATTTGGTTTGTCCACAAACAGGCAATGCTATTTTAGTGTGTGGTTCTTGTTGTCTCCAGAGATGAGTGCCCAGACTGGAGCTAAGGCTGACCCCTGTCTGACCTCTCTCTCTCTCTCTGGCGGTGAGTACACAGCTCCTGTCTCACAAACACTGCCCAGCACAATGTAACCTGTCGACATATACACCATGTGATAAAATCACTCCTGGCTCTTCAAAAGTCATGTGATACATGTGAAAACAGCAGAGAGAAATAAAGCAAGCAGAAAAGAAAATAATTTGCTATGTTAATTGAAGCATGTGGCGACTTTAGAAGCACCTAAAAATGACAATTTGAAACTCATTTAAAGCTCCGTGTGCTCAGGGCGTGAACAACAGTGACTGTGTTGGATCCTGTCAAGCGTGTAAGTATTATGTGCATTAAGTAATGATGCTCAAAAGTGTGGCCAATTGCCAGAGGACGTTTGTCTGATGTGTGCAGTGGTGTTACGAGGGGCACTTCATCCAGAGGATTCTTCAAGTATTAAGCATTTCGATTCAGACTAGTGCTCTGAGTTGTAAAACACTAACTTGAACCAAATGAATTGTTCCTTAACCTTATCTTACCCTTCTAGTGAATGAATGGACACTCATTTCCAGACTCTCTTCATCCAATTGACACACATAATACACAAGCAGCAAAAAACGGTGGTCTAGTTCTTTTGCTTTGAAACCAGAATGCACAAGTATGTTGACAATGAGAAGAGAAGACTTTAGCCACCTTTGCTCTAAGCTCATTTTGCTGTCCTGGTTCATTTAGAAGTCATACCTTTTTTATTTTATCAAAGTTTTCTTTGGCCCATTTAATATGTTTTATTTTATTTTAAGTTTCCTTTCTTCTCTCATCTTCCCAGAGCTATTTCAGCTGCAGACGGTGATCAGTCTTGTGCATCAAACCTGTTTTAGCACTAAATACCTTTGCATATCATAACTTCTCATTAGTTTAAGAAGTTGGCGTGTGTAGCATAAAGAAGAGCCTGTTAACATAGGCGTCTGATTATTTAAGTTTCTCTCTTCCCTAGTTGATGAGCTGAGATTCCTGCAGACATCTTAAAGCAGACATGATAAATGCAGCCTGACTTGATGTTCTAACCACAGTGAGGACAAAGATGGATGTGTCTACGCATCTGCTGTGAAGTCCTCCCCTCCCCAGCGGTTAATAATGAAGGTGTGTAAGAGAAAGGAACCAAAGACATTTGATTGGAATTTACCACCTTTTCACTATTATCATTTCTGAACAAATAAATGTATTAATGTGGTTTACAACGAATAGATCCCTTCTTCAAATTCTGAAGTGAAACTTTAACTGGGTTAGAGTGGGGACCTTTCAATAATAAAATATCTCATAAATAAAAACACAACTTTGACAGACAAACTATCCCAAAGTATCAAATAAACTAAAGCCAAGGCCAAAGCCTCTGACAGCGTGTCCATTACTGCAATTTTGCAACAAGTCAGTCAAAATCATGGCCATAATGTCAGTTGGAGTCACAGTGTGAGTTTTAGTAGCTGCTGTTCACTCACATAAAGGGCCTAGTGGCTTGTTCAGTCTTCTGATCAAGAAGAGCTGGGCTTCTACACTGCAAAAAATGATTTTTAAAAGTTAAAATTGCTTGATTCTAGAATTTGAACCTTAATTTCAAGCATTTTACCTAATTTAAGCTAAATTTATTGTAGAAAAATAGATATTTTTTCTTGTTTTGAGATGATTTCAGGAAATTGCTTCTTATTTTGGACAGATTATTTGCCAATGAATTATGAAAATTGTTCTTACCTCCACTGACAAAATTGTATTCTTGTTTTAAGCAAAATTCTCTTATAACCAGTTAAAAATGCCCTGAAACCAGTCAAATATTGTACATTACATAAGCATTTAAATCTTATTAAAATCACTCATCTGGTTTATATTTCTGAATTCAAGAAACTTTAAGCAATTACTTTAAAATGTGAAGATGGTGTGTATAGGGAGATTGTTTGTTAATAAACACAGGAGATATGTCTGCACCCGAGATGCAGAAAGAGCTGCTGCTCATTGACATAAGCAGTAGCAACAACTCGAGCCAGCACCTTTGTCAGCGAACAAGAGTTATTACTGTGCCAAAACAAAAGTTATGCTGCTAATTTGACCCTAAGGCCCATACACATTACATTCAGATGAGTGAAAAAACACTGTCTCAAGCTTCAGGAGACAGACGTCCATCTCACTGCTTCAGACCTGATTGAAACAGCTTGCTCTTGTCCCGTTTTGTTGTTTTAATCAAAAAGGTTTCCCCAGGCAACTTCACTGACTGCATCTCTTTCTACATGGGGCATGCGCAGTGGAGCCGAAAATGACTTTAACCAATAATTCCTCTTTACAGCTTTCTACTGTACAGTAAGTCATCTTTTTGAGTCAAATAAGGCAAAACTTTTGCTTTGTGGTCAAAAATGTCAAAAACTGTGTGCAATGTCTCCCCGACCCAATGTCATTATGGGAACATTGTGACACCACACTGCACTGGTCTGATTACAGCTGCTGCTTCTGATCACAAACCTGATTCAGGTTTTTGTTTGTCTCTTTTTTAGTCTCCAAACTATGCCTCTCTCTCTCTCTCTCGTTTAGTCCTTTAGACTCCTCCAGATAAACAAATACAGACACAGTTGCATCATGTCACAGAACGGACACAGAAGAGACACCTCAGACGTACTGGCTTCAGAAGGGATTTCAAGTGGATACAATGCACGTGTCATGTGTTCAAGGTTGGTGTCTAGCATGAGTTGTATCTTATTGAATTCTTTCTTTATAGAAGGTAAGGGGCTGGTTACACTGACTCAATGTGAGCGTGATGAAATGAAAGTTTCTCTAATCTCTGAGTTCCAAAGAGAGGCACGATCTGGCTTTTGGAAAGATCTTCGAGCTTTATGTTGTTGTAACAGTCGCACTGACCAACAGACAGTTTGTTGAAGGCTATGCCCTTCAATCTCTCCTTCAACCCTCCAGGTAACCCAGTTTACCAGTTCTTTTCAACTTAGTTCGCTCCGCCCACTTTTCTTGTCACCGCACTTCCTGTTTGATTTATTGAGGTGTTTGCTTGTCTGTCTTGCGGGTTAATCTCAAATAGATAACATGACAGTTAAAATAAACCTGGCAACTGAATTCTACAGGCTAAACGCTGCCAAACAGGAAGTACACCGCCAAGAAAAGTGGACAGACTGGAATAAGGTGAGTATAAAATGTTGGTCAGTCCAACTGTAGATGTTACATGTTCTCTAATGTCTGGGTGGCTTTCCTCCAGGTGATTAAAGCCAAAGTGAAGTTTCCAGCAGCATTTAGGGGAGACGGTTAAATGATGAGCATGTCATTATGCAATCTCATGGAATATCTAATTGTTTATGTGTCTGCCATCTTCATTATTATTACAATAATACTTAGTATGAAAATGCTTCTCAACCAACTTATTTAGAGGTACAAACTGAACTGAGGTAAGCTGAGGAACATCTTTAAACGTCCTGCTCACAGCAGTGCCCTCCCTCCTGTCATTTAGGAAGTGCCCTGTTCCATTGAGTGTTCTGGTCTATTTGAAAACCGTTGCCCCTTCCATTCGGACCAGGTCATCTGTGAGATCCACTGCTTTGGCTTTCAGACTGATGCACTTTTTTGCCACTGTAAATCTACATTCTCTCACACTGCTGCCCATGTGCTGAAGTCTATACATCTGTAAAGTGTTTCTGTTTGCTCTGTTGTTAGTGTGTAGGAAACCTCCAAGGGCAGAAGAACCGTAACATTTATGTTCATGCATGGTCAAGAAGAACTTTATGTGTTATAATCAATCTCCGTGCTAAAGGTTATATGTGTGAGCTAGGAGCACCCAATGAAATGGCCACTCTACAATATTAAACCTTTGGGCTATGTCACTCTCAATTTGCATCTTTGCTTCTGTACAATAGGAGCCAGTGGCAGATATTGATTTGAACTGGCCGCTCTTTCCCACATTGTCATTTTCTTTTTTGTGCATTTTAATTAAAAACCACTATTGTATTTAAGGCTCGCTTTGTGTTCAGGGTAGTTCTAGGATATTTAATGAGAAAATGACAAAAGTGTGTGGCAGTAAAATATGCCATAAGGGAAATGAAAATGGGCATTTTAGGAAGAAGTCAATTGCAGATAAAACCTATTTTGAAAACTGCAAAATTCTTTGATGTTTGACATATCTTTAAAATATGTTTGAAACATGTTCTTACGTGGGCAACCTACTTTAAGCAAACAAGTAGTTCAGAGAATACTACATACAACATTGTTTTCCTTAAATTTGCACCAAACTCTGGAAAAAAGAAAAAGGTGACCTTGGGTCATAATTATAATTTACTCAAATTCAGCAATGATGTCAGATAGAACCATGTAATTTTAAAGGGAACAAGTGCTCTCATTTAAAGCCACTAATGAGTTATCTGTGTTCTCTACTGTGACTAATAATGAACTATTTTGTTCCTTAAGCCAAGGAATTCGAGTCATAGAGCAAAACTTCAGCGGTTTCAGAAAAGTTGTGAAAAGCACTTCTAACCACCTGGTGGTGAAGAATTGATACGTTTAGAATGCATTAGATAAAAACATGATTGTTGCATAGAAACTGAACATTTAAATGATAGATGACTCTTGAAAGGTGTATTTTTTCCTCAGTGCCAACAAACAACATTGTAAAACATACAGAACTGCTGGGCTACAAACCACACCCCCTAAACTTTCCAAATCTCAAGGTGTGATGCTACAATAGCACCTTTAAGTTTCATATTACAAAATCTACAGTAAGTTAAAATGGGAGTCAAAATAAGAAGAAATGTTGTTATTAGCATTAGCACCATGACCAATCTCTGCTTGGGCAATTTGATTATCTCTTATAGCACCTTTATATTATCCCTACTACTTAATACTTTAAAGTATGGCTACACTGAGGCAGCGCTGTCATGTATAGCATGTCAACATGCTATACATTTCATCTAACTTTTAAGTAATGTAAATTACAAAGATATAGTCCATTCATTTTATTTCCAGGTATGCAGTCATTCAGCCTAAGTAACTTGTCGACGAACGATGTCCTCCAGCTGTCTGGGCGGCCATCCTCTTGTCTCCTCTCTCAGATTTACCCACCAGAGGGAATAGCTATTTCATCTCCTGTTATTATTTGCCATAAAAATGCTGTGAACGGCGGTGGACGAGTAGGTGCTATAAAAAGCAGCGGGGTGTGGGATGGCGGCGCTGCGTCATCAATCAGATACATGCCGAAACATCAGGCCTCTCTGCCGGCCACGGAGAAGGGAAATTGATTTTTGTGTAAGTCTCAACGATTAGGGTGTGAAAGAGGACCAGGGGCGAGGGGCAGAGGAGGAGCGGGAACAGCAGGAGATGGGATGGGGCTTGGAGCGGAACACACTGAGAAAGCAAAATGTTTTGTAAGAAGCTTAAAGTGTAGAATTCAGTTCATCTCAGAGCTTTACCCAACAGGGGCGCGTTCTGAGAAAAGGGTGTGTCAGTCAGGAGCGATTTAATGCCCTGTGTGTTTGGTTAAAAGATTGTTCTGCTTTAAATGCCGGTTACATGTTCATCTTGGGTCAAATGGTTTTGATTTGGACAGAATAAGGGATGGGGAACTTTTCATATACTTCAGCACCAAGGACAGCTCCAGCTTGATGCCTGCTCACTTTTCTTCTTTTTCTTTCTTTGTGGATTGCTTGCATAATCTGCTCTTGAAACAATGGAAACATGGTTGAACTGTATACAGTATGTTTTTCATAACTGTATGAACAGCACAGCAGCGCATGATGTTCTTTTATGTGCTTGTTAGGGCTGCACTGCATTCACACCAAGGACAATCAGCAGTCTTTTTTTTTTTCAATAATATAGCTACCACATGAAAAAACAAAACAAAAACAACAAACAAGGGCATTGAGTATGAGTCTGACGTCATTGAATGTACTTTATGTCTGTAACACTTACTTCAAAGTCTTGTGCAAATGTCAAATAAACCTTTCCTGCATTAGACTTTCTTTGTTGTTTTTTCATTTCTCAGGCTACTTTAAGTTTTTCTACATTTTAGAACTACCTTTTCCATTGTGTATGTTTTAGAACATGCCAAATGCCTCCATGCAAGTCTAACTCAAGGCATTCTTGCAAGTCATTGAGCTGTGCTGCAGTGTAAAACTGTCTTATTATTACATAATATGCGACAAAAACAATGCGCACAAAGAATTTTGATTTCCCTCTAGTCAGATTCTTCACAAGAGATAAGATTGACCTCCTTTAAAAAGATTAACATCTTCAGAGGTATTGAGCTAAAGGCTGGGCCGCAGACAGAAAAAGAGCATGAAGTGTCAGAATGCTCAAGATAAAGTGTTGTTGAACTTTTCTACAGAATCCTTTAGCTGAGCTGCTGACATGACGCAAGGTCACCTCTGAAGAAGCAAACTTTTGTATTCAATCCACACTAAACTTGTAACCGCAGAAAGACTGACGGAGAGCGTTCCTGGAGTGTGCCATCTCCATTCATCAAAACCACAAACTTGTTGAAATGTTTTCAGCTCCACTTTGTGAACTCACTGCTGTGTTCAGCTACACAACTATATAGTCTTTATTCAACACTTCTTTCCGTTTTGTTTAGAAAATCTATACTTACATTAAAGTGGCGCTGGATAACTCTCTTGAGGTGAAAAATTAAAAGCATATTCCTATTCAAATAGGAAATGAAAACATTAGTTTGGGGCATTCTTCACTGATATACATCATTTCATGTCATGCTGTTGAATATTATAGCTGAAGGAACAAGATTTCCATGGAAACAAGCAAGACGAGGCTCTCTTCTAAGACACACAAGAGTACATGTTAGGGAAATGCAAACCTGATTAAGAGGAAAGACGCACATTGTTCAAACATTATTTAGTCCAACTTTTTTTTTTTTTTGGGCTACAAAATAACATGGGTACCTTCAAGGTGAAATAAAAAAGCATAAATAGATTAAATAGCATACCCTTCTGTGAAAAACAAGTTTAACAAATCCCTGACAGCATAGACAAAAGTCCTTTATTATCGGGCAAGGAACGCCAACGTCCTTCGGCCACTCGGACATTCTTCTGGGCCAACATTTTTTAATAAATCAACCAGCCTAACTTACTCTTAAAAGCAACCAATCAAATTCAAGAACATTGCAACAAAATATAGATACTTTTAAAGAAGTAGAAAAGTAAGTGATTTTCTTTAACCCATGAGGCCCTGAGTACTCCAAACCTACAAATTTACTTCATAGTTAGACTACTAGAGTAAATGAGTTATCAGAGATCAAATGACTAAGTCTCAGTATCACATAGAGTCTAACCATATGCTTGTACTCCAGAGTTCTTCCCTTTGCTGTCTTCAACAATTTACAAAGATATATGTTACAAAAACAAACTCTCACCAAAAAACCTTGGAAAAGCATAAAGCTAACCTCTCATTCGTGTAATTTGGTTTTCAGGAGGAGCTTTTAGTCTTGAAAATTGTGATTCACAGGCCCATATATAGGCTTGGTATGTGCAGCTCGCATTGCCAAGTCGGTGCTTTTCTTTTGGCCTTATCTTGCATTCATTCACCATGCATCATCCGCGCTCCAAACGCCACTGTAAGCTATGATTCAGCGCACTATTCTTATCATGTGCTGACCCCCTCGCCCGCGTCTCCAATAAGCATAACCGTATCTGACAAGGCCGCGGCTATTGAAGGAGCGTGGATGCTAGCCCTCCTCCGGATAGCTCTCCGCCCTTCTGTTCTCTTGGCCAATTTCCACCAGTGCCGAAGCCTCCTTTTGCATTCCGCGCCTCCAAGCTTATTTGGTTTGCTTTTCCCTCTTTTTTTATCCTCTTCCTGGAGCGTTTACCATCAACAGGCAGATGAGTAAACACTAGTTCTCGAGTATAGCTTCAAGAAGTGTTGCCAGATCTGTCACATTGCGAGTTTTGGCAATGGAAGAATACTTTACAGTTTAAAAAAAGTACTAGGCTGCTTATTAAATACAAACTGATTTGGGAGAGAGATAAAACGATGAAAGGGATTTGATTGTGGATTGTATTCTGTTTGCAGACTGCCTAGCTTCTTCAACGGTTATTAGAAAAAGTAAATATGCCCTCCTGCCACTGTGTCAACTGGATAAATTCAGAATATTATTGATCCTGCTGACTTAGCGCTGACTTCATCAGAAAAAATTACTCATAAGACGGCAACTGTCACAAAGTTACACTCATTTAATATAGCTTTTCTGATGAGGTTTGCAGATGCTTTGCCTTAAATGTTCCAATTAAATGTATCTACCTCCATAGAGACAAGCAGATGATACTCAGGTATAATCAAATGTGGCAAGACAAGTGGATAGTGTTTTTATACAAGTAATTGACAAGTTTAATGCCAGATAACATTTCAACCTGGACAGACTCAGACAGATAAAATTATGTGATTAATGATGACATTTATTAAGACATGTTTGACGCTTAGGCCCTGGTAGAAAACAATGAGAATGTGATAAATGATGAGCTGTTGGAGTAGGAGATTTCCCCCCGGAGCCTGGACACTGGTGGTTAAATAGAAGAAGGTGGAAGTTGAGGTGGAGATGGGGTGGAGGAGGGTTGTGACATGGCCCACTGAACCTAGTAACATGACAATATATTTCTAATATATGTCATCTGGCAAACTCTTCAGGGTAATTAGCTTTTTATTTAGCCTACTGTAATTACATTTTTTTTTTCTAAAGATCTACAGATAATGAGAGAGTGAATGGTGTCTGTCTAACCCTGCGACAAGTTGGCCACTGTCCAGGGTGTTCCCACCTAAGGCCCAAAGTCACTGGGATAGGCTCCAGTAACCCTGACCCATTAAGCGGTAGAAAAAAATGAATGAATGAATGAAAGATCTACAGATATGACCTTTACTTGTTCCTTCAAATCAGGTGCTTTTTTTAGTTAATGCACTGAATTTTTATAGCTTTTTTCAAGACACCTAAAGATTACACATATGCATTATTCACTCACTCACTCACTCACTCACACACTCCTCACTCCCTCACTCACTCGTCTGCTCTTGCTGTTTTGTAGCCCAGCTGCCCTGGGCACAGGAGCGAGCCATCAGCCCCTTCGACCACTATACCTACAGCATACGTCATTGGAACATTATATACCTTTATTCCATGGATCTTTACCCTAGCCTTAACCTTAGTGACTACTTGCCCTAACCCTCACCCTAATCCTATCCTTAACCTTAAAGTCATATTGCTGATCTCACATGACGGATTTACATCATGGGGACCTAGTTTTTGTCCCCATAAGGAAGGCAGGTCCCTAAAGTGAGTGTGTATACAACTTTGGTCCTCATAATGTGATGAATACCCGCCCACCCACACCAGATCCACAAAGGCAATATGTGTGTGAAGTGTCTTGCCTAATGACACATCGACAATTTCTCATTGTGCCGCCAATGCTGTGGCACCTGGGGTTCCAGTGGTCTCCCAAGTACTGCCCAGGCCCAACCTGCTTAGCCTCTGAGATCTGCAGGCTCAGTGTTCGACTGGCTGGTATGACCACAATTGCCACATTTCTTAAGCTCACTAATCAATTGATGGACATACTTTTAATCAATAAAGAATATCTGTGGTTGAACACTATTACATACACGTCTGCACATGCAACACTCACCATCTTTTTTATCGTCACTTATTTGTCTCTGTGGAGCATCTTTCACATCTCTATCCTAAATACTTGATTTTTTCTTCTTCTACCCCTGAGCTTCTTTTCAATCCTACAATATATACTTTAAACTCTCTCTCCTGAGCTCTGCCACCAGGACATGTCAGCTATATCTAACATGATTACGCATGTAGAATGAGCTGAATATGGAGCTGTTGGATGCTATGAGCTCACCAATCATTCTTCTGGTTACAGTGAACATACCGCAGACCGCTCGGAGGCCTATACTTCCATTTACAACGCACTCTTCTGCTCGTCTTGATCTTGTGAAGGAAAATGTGTAAGCGTGGTCATTATTCCACGGAAAGTCCTGACTGGGATGGGAAATATATCAGCTCCAGTATAAGCATCGGTTGAATTTATGGAAAAAAAGCTGATAATTGGCACCGATGTGTTATTATTTGTAATCATTTGTCTTGTTATGTTATCGGCAAATATTGGTTTGTCACAACAGAAGATTAAATAACAGGTATTGTATTAGTAGAGGTGGGCAGGGTGTAGGAGAGATTGCTGCATTAAATGACATTTATCTAAATTTGGGTCTGTTTGTCCTGTCTTACAAAAAGATTTGCCATTAGAACAGTATGTTTTGTTTTGTATTTTTGACTTGAATAAGGGCTAAGCCAGGTTCCAAACCAATACTAAACCTTATCTGCATTTGCCTTGTGTAAACCACATCTTGAACAAGACTATGGAACCAAGACTGAACCAGGATCAAACCAGATCTTTTAGGTCTTAACCATTTAAAAGACATGGCAGAATCTGGTTCAAATGACACACAATTGGATACTGAATAAGAGAGTTAACATAGTGCACTAAAAACAACAAACACAGCCTATCAAACAATATGGTTCTGTCCATGGCTTACTTTATTATGCTGGGCTAAAAAATACTCCTTATTGGCCAGCATTTTGTCCTTGGGCCGCCATTTGAATAGCCCTGCTGTCCATGTTATTAAGACTTACATTCATTTCAAACAAAAATATTGTAAATAGATATTGAATATGTGTTGTAGGATTTCTCTGAGCTAGAATCAACTTCCATAAACTGATTTAAGTATTTGGTTGTTTTTTTTTCCTCTGTGAAAATAAGACACTCCAGGTTTAAGAAAGTATAATTTCATAAAACTGGTCACAAATTTGAAGAAAAGTGACATATACAAAGAGAATAAAAGAAAATGAAAGAAAATTGTATTGTCGTAGTAATCATTACATTGTGATGTTTTGTCTTGCAATAATCACAACACTAAAATATAATTGTAACATTCTTAACAAAGCGTGAGGAGTGTTCTTGCATGACTGCCTTTCATCTACCAAAGCAGCATTGTTACTTAAGTGTATGCAAACTCTTTCTTTATCAGCGACTTTCCCTCACATTGTTCATCAGCCCGCAGGCCACAAAAAAGGCCGTCTCTTAGGATCAATTAGTCACTTCTCCTCGCGTGGAGCCGGCGAGCGTAGTGGGAACCGAAGAGACAAAGCTATACGCAGCGGTGTTGGCGTCTTGGTGAGGTGATACGGTGACACGCTCCTTCCTTCCAGGCCATTAGCGTGACAAGCGCTCGGTGTCCGGGGAGAGGAGGGGCTGACAGGCGAATGGTGCCCCGCCAGGACACAGGCAGAGAGGGAGAGCCATGACACACTTTTATTTCTACTCTTTACTCCTGCTGTTTCCTCAACTCCATCTAGGTTCTCTCCCTGGAGCTGTCCTCACTTTCTCTCTCTCTCACTTTCTTAAAAGCAGTCCTTTCTACCTCTCTCTCTGTTCTTTATATGAAAGCTACACTCTCCCCTCTTCACCCAACAGACGTAATATGTTAGTCCTTCTGTTTATGCTTAGAAGATTCACCTTGCTCAAAACAGTTCGACTTTTTAATATTTGTACATGTTAGATCAGGAAGCGTGGTGGCTGAGTGGCTAGCATGCACGAGGGTCGCACATTTAACTCCCAAATTAAGCCTGTTTGTGATGAGCAGGGCCGGCTCTAGCCCTTTTGGCACCCTAGGCAAGATTCATTTGGACCCACCCGCCCTCACCACCACTATATTTTTATTCAATTTTTTTAATTTACTACTGTACAGGCCTATGATATCTATTAGTGTTGAAGGCAAGGTCATGTTTGATTTTTTTTTTTTTTTAAAGAAGAAAATAAATGCAATTTCCTATAATCTGGAGTATTTTTGACCAGTTAAAATATATTTTACAATAGTAAAGTTATGCAAAAAGTTGTATTACTGTATATTATGTAGCATATATCCTCACCAAGACACAAATTGTTTGGGGCCCCAAATTGTGATGTGGCCCCAGCTGTTTGTGGTCATAACTCAATGAATATGTATCCTATTGACACGAAATAAAAACTGGCAAATAGCTTATGAGTGGTAGAACTTGATTTTCATATTAGGGGTGCAATTTGGCGCCCTCACCGCAGATGGCGCCCTAGCAACCACCTAGTTTGCCTATGCCCAGGACCGCCCTGGTGATGAGAGTGCATAGAACTTCAGTGTTTCTATTAGAGATGGACATTTAATCAAAATCAAATTTACAACACAATTTCAATTGACGCAATTAGCAAATTTAAAAACCTACAATTTTCACTTCCTTCATGAACAAAAAACATGTACAATATGTTATAAAGTTGCTTCCATGTGACTTTCATATATTGCAATTTTGCAGTTCATTGACGCAATTCATTATTAATTCTCCTGGACACTTTTAAAATGTGAACCCTGAACTATATTCTTTTACTTAAAGGGGACCTATTGTGTTTTTTTTAATATTTAGTCAAAAACTACTGTAGAACATGTGCGATCAGTTATTTACCTTTTGTTCATTGTAAAACACAAAGTTGATCTAAAACAACTTAAAAATAGAAACAGCTCTACTGACTTCCTGTTCAAAACAGCAGAACTGATAAGCCCCGCCTCTTCAATTTAAAAATGTAAAAACTATTTTTTAATTGTTGTAAAGTGGCTATGGGACAGTATTGAACCATATATGCTTCACTTTGAGCATTAATCTTTTGAAATATAACAAGTAAATACAGACAAGTGGGAAGGGATAGGTGGTAGGTGAGAACGAGGATTTCTCAGCTCCAAGAACAATACAAGAATACTCCCATATGCATGATCAATCAATATAACTTTGAGCAAACTAATGATAAAAGAAGGCCATCATAACAAGGTTAAAAACTTAGAAAAGTGAATTTGACATAAAAGGACCCCATTAAGCATAAATTTCAAATCTGAAATACAAGACTGGTCAGAAAAATCACATTTGGACACTTTTCTCAAATTGCTCAGCCCTACTTCTACCATCAAACGTAGCTGAAGCAAACATGGTCGTTCTGAAAACCAAGTTAAAACATGAGTGTTCTGGTCATTACACTGATGGTTTCAGATGAAAACACGTATTAGCGACGGTGTTTAGTGACAGGTTTGCTAATGCACATTCCCCACTCGTCTGCTCTTAAACCACAGCTCGGAGAGTAAGTGGTCGGCTGCAGAGTCACAGCAGGACACAGCACCAGAGGCAAACACAGCTATTTTAAGATCTTGTCTGGAATGTTTGTTCTTCGGAGGTCAGGGCCAGAGGTGAGTCTGCCACTGATTTCTCAATAACGGCTTTTGAAGTGTTGTATGAAACCTTTTACCTCAAAAATCTGTGAAATATTGTACAATCATGATGTAAACAACTCATAGTTTATTCACCATTATTAAGTTCGCCTCTAAACCAGTAGAATTTGGAGTGAGAAAGTGTTTTTGGCTTCTCTTCTGTGTGTTGGTGTTGTGAGGTGGATTACAGTTGTTCCAATGTTCAAATGTTCAAGAGTCAGTTCCCGTATGCCACTGTAATCATGTTTATACTATTTTGTCCAAGTGGCCCTGCTGCTTCACTGGGCACATTGTTTAGCTCCAGAGACTATTCAACATTCAACATTTGTGCAGCAAAGAAAGAACATCCAATTGAAATGTTATTGACCTGAACCTGCTGGATGAGATTTTTGGTTGTTGCAGCAAATTAATAACTTGGGATAGAATAGGATCTTCTTGGAGATACAGAACAGCAGCTGATGTATGACATTTTGTGTGTCGAGTATTGGTCCCAGAATATCAGTTCAGCCGATATTGTGGTTCCGCCCTTTGATGAACTTAATAAGACTTATTTACAGTCTGTTGTTGGTCGTTTTGTCTTCCAGGAAGTTTAGCATAATCATGTGAGTTTCTATGTGGTAAACTTGAAAATTAAAAGGCACGTTATCATATTCCAAGTTAATGTTTGACACAAGGTCAAAGGAGAAGAACATACTGTCTACTATCTTAACTCGGGTTGATTCTGGCCAACACACCACTCTGCTTTTGCTCGACAATTGGACAATCCTGTTTCTTTTTTTGGGAATGGTCTGAAGTCCTGTGATACCTGATCTAGTAACTGGAGTAAAAGGAAGTTGAGTGGAGGCACTATAGATTGTGCAATCCTGGCTAGATACTTAATGCCAATGTATCGAAATCCAAAATGAAAAACTTAGATCAGTGTGAATAAAAACTCATTATATGCTCAAGAAAGCCATGTATTTAATTCCAACATTTGCAAAAAAAGTAAGAGTCTTCAGTCTTGTGCAGTCTGTACAGAATTCTCAGTCATTTGTTGTCAAACAGAGGATTCTTGTTTGCCATTATTTGTGTCCAGTGAGCTGTTTTGGACGTGCTCCAGCACTTTCTGTAGTCCTATAATCCATGTCTTTGTGACCCAGACTTTTATTATTTCTGTGCTCATAAAAGTCATAAACAAAGTGTGTCCTGTGGATCTGTGTGAAGGAGGAGTATGCATGGACAGCTTTTACTACATCACACACAGACTCCCAGTTGCAGCCTCTCATTAATTCTGCTGGCTCAGTCCACCTCGGTGAGTAAAAGTGTTATTTCTGCCTTTATGGGGTTTACTCAGCGCTGCGGGGCTGCTTTTTACTGGACTCCAGTGAGAAGGAGTGACGTGGTGCTACACTCAGAGGTCAGCTGCCTTCATGACCCCAGAACCTCCCACGTGACCCCTGCACTGATCTGAATTATAATGATCACGTTTACTGGACTATACAACTGCAGCTACACTTGACTTTTCTAAAGAATGTCCAGGCAGTCTTTGTAAAATGTAAAATTGAGTTCTCCACATGACCATTAAAAACATGTCCAGTAGCGCCTTTCCTTCGCCAGAACTACAGAGGAAATGAGCATCTCTCCCCTTGAGCTTCATGTAATTTTACATTGTTATAATAACTTTTTAATCTTAAACAAGTGAGGCCTATACATGTACACTGTAAAAAATAGAAGGCAGTTCAATTTAAAAAGGTAAGTACAATTTCTGCCTCTCTGTATCGACTTCTCTCCTCTCTCTGTTCTTCTGTCCTTGTCTTTCTCTCTCTTTGACACTTTCTCTCTCTCCCCTTCTCTCCTTCCTTTTCCTGTCTGTCTTTCTTTCTTTCTTCCTTTTTTTCTTTACCTCTCTTTCTTTCTCTCTCTCTCTCCCTCTTTTATAACTTAAAAGTCTAAGTTGAATCTCTTTGACTCACACTGTCAAGTTGTATCAACATAAGATTTAAGTTAGTTTAACTTATTGGCCTTAGGATTTTTACAGTGTACTTCTTTATTTCTTTTTAAAATCTAGTCAGTGCAGCTTATATTTAAGTGTGCTCAATGGTGCGAACATTACGATACTCCCTTCATACTTCACTTACCAAATGTAAAATAGCAGCTGTACTTTCTTCACTATTTTTCTCTTCCAATATTAATAGCAGCACACAGCAGTTGTATCCACAGTTAGTTCAATAGGCTGTTTAGCTCTGTGTGGGGCTTCTGTTAAACACAGTTTGGAGGTCAAAAGTGAGCCTGATTCTTTTGATCCACAAACAATTTGCTGAACTGTTTTGGTATACATCAGTGACTTTGTAATCAGCGATAAAAATGGGAAACACAGTTTAAGTGGACTTAAATAGGCATTTTTAACATAATAATCCTAGCAGTGGTATACAGACAGGTTTCTTTCCACCTTGTCCATGTTGTTTATCTGGTCCTCACTCTTTCGGGGGACAGGTGCATGGTTGCAGGTAATCCAGCTCTGGTGTTAATGTAGCAGTGCAGAAGAAATCCCAAAAGAACACATTTGACACGCGCTTTTGATTGCGAGCTCCTGGTTTTAGAGTGAGCCATTTCAACATAAAAAATACCTTTAGTCATTTTGTGAGACTCCATTTGAAAGTATGATGTGGTTCCCAAAAGCACATATGGTAATACTGACCTAGAAATCTCCTACAAGTCCTGTCAGAACTGCGACCGAAGACCAGAGACAGCACACTTGTCATTTGAATTTATTTAAATTTATTTGCAAGATCAAAATAGAGGAAGATGAATTATTTTTATGACAAAAACTTACTTTAGAGCTAAATTCTTTTAACAAAAACATGAAATAAAAAGTATAAATAAGAACACATATTTGTTTGAATTACTGTTTAAATCAGTGTTTTCCAACCAGGGATACTAGAACTAAGGGGGCACTTGATTTTAACTCTTAATGGATACTTGCCTTTACAAATGTTATTTGTGATCAATTTGAAATAATAAGAGATTTTACAAAAACAGGAAACACAAAAGTGACAATTGACAATTTTCCCATAGAAAACCTATTTATTTAGCTTAAATATGAAATTAGGGTGTACTCAGAGTGTGAGACAAAATCTAGGCAGTATTCAGGACAAAGAGGTTGGGAACCACTGGTTTAAATGGTCAACATACTTGTTATTTTGTGTGTCTTTTGTTTGAAATCTGTTTGCAAAACTCCTTTTAATCACATGCTATCCCACAAAATAAACCCTACATCTGATAAATCTGATAATATTACATTTTATTGCCTATAATACAGGAAGTTAGCTGCTAGCCTTTGTTAGCATGTCAAAACAGCTCAGCTCACATTGATTTCTCAGCACATACAGTATTGGTCAAAAATGATGAAAACATAAGGTAAGTGAGCAAAAAAAAAACAAACAAAAAAACAAACAAACATAAAAATATACGCTTCAAATTTCACCCTGCTTTTTCCTCAAAACAACAGTACAACATGAACCAATTCAAACAATCGTGCACAAAAAGAGTCCGATTGAGAACAGCTCCATCCAAGCACCAGGCTCAGTAATAACTCCAGTCATTAAACATGTATTTGCTGTCATCATGTGAACACAATGAGCAGCTGAACCACTCCTGCTCCAGCCTGTGGAAGAGATGTTAGCCACCATGATTTGGAAGTTTGAGCAATGTGACATTTAAAAATGCAAGACGAGGATATTTTAGGACTGCCTTTTTATATTTTTAGACTCAAACAGGACTGCTTCAATATTTATGCTGGGAGAAAAGTTAGACATTTGAAATCTTGCTTGGTTTGGCTACTAAGCAGTCAAGTATAAACTATTATTTACTCATTAGGACTGAACACTGGATTTTCACACAATACAATATATTAGAAACACATTAGTAAATGTCATGGCTTACATGCTAAATGAATCCCAGATAAATATTACTTTAGCATATACTTTAACAGAAGATAACACTACAAATTCCTGTTCTTTGTCCATCCTTTCATTCATTTTGCATACCTCAAAAACATTGTAACGTTTTCTTTTTAAAACCATAATTATTAGTACTTTTTTTTTTAAATGACAGGATCACATGCATTGAATAATTGAAATATTAAAAAGCAGCACAAAACATGTCCTTTTTGCTGTTTTGTTCTTTAAACTGACTGCCTGCCAGCTTCTTATTTGTGTACTCCCTGCTTAGTGAACTGAACCGAAATCTGAATAAATTTGCCTTGCTTGGCAGTGACCTTATCATCTTTTTGGTCAGATGTTGAAAATGCCATTGTTCTTTGCCAAGTCTGATGAAACGTGGCAAGTCTGTAATCTGAGTTCTGCAGAAGTATATTGGTCCAGACAAACTGAATGTAAGTTAGGTATTTTGAGGAGACAAGTGCAGTGGACATTTACTAAACCTGGAAGCTGTTCAGAGACTGAGAGGATAGAACTATGTGAGCTGCCTACAATACTGCTCTGTATTATTTAGTTTTGTTTGACAAGGATAACAGTAAGGAGATTTATGTTTTTTTTTTTTCATAATAAGCAGGTTTCATTCATTTCATGTATTTTTTTTCTGGTAGAGCACCCTTCCTGAATCGAGGATGTAATTGCTTTCAGAATGGATGCTGAAAACAAGTGATTGAAAAACATACTTTATATAGGAGGCTTCTGTAAAGATCTGACTACCACATGCTTGTTTCCATGGAGATTTCTTTCTAAGTTGAAAACTATACTGTGTGACTTTGCAAAGCAACACCATCTCTATGGAGAAAATGCAATTGCAGACTCTTCACCAGCACCTTTAAAGGCACTGAACTTAAAAACAGAGCTATTTGATTTAAAACTTTTTGAAGCAGTTCAGATATCCTAGTTCTTCTTCATAATGAGCTTAGAATTGCTTTTCACAATTTTCAAAAGCTCAGGCAAGGTTAGCTGTACCAGAAGCTATTTGAAACTATAGAGACATTCATAATGGAGTGTTTCTGAAGAATATGCATGAATCAAATACAAATCTGTAGGTTTTTGAATAGGGAGCATGGGCAAAAGCTAAAAAACATATTGTATAATACAGTATGTTATGAATACAGGGCCATTATGCATTTGTGTGAATAGGTTTCATTTTATATTAGGAAAAATCATTCTGTCTTCAAATGAGCACCTAGCTTATTACAACTGTCTTATTACAAGAAAAATAAAGATAAAGATTTCATTTTTGTTGTGACACCTTTGTTTTTACTCCGCAGTTCTCAACTCAAATCAGCTGTCTCCAAGCAGCTTAATGTGCGTTATGTCAGACTCTTTGTCAAAATAGAGTTTTACTAAGAAATGTAGGAGAAACTTTGGAGAACAAAGAACATTACTAATGTCTGCTTTATAGCAGTAGAGCCAGTGTCAAGGTTTGTTTGTTAAAGATGTTTGAAGATCTGTCTAAAGCATTACTTCACCTCCGAGACTTCTGATGTGTTGTGAGCAAGCATCTGTAAGCTGCTTACTTTGTGTGTGTGTACATTACTCACAGCAAGAAATCTCATTGTTGGTTTATAAAGATGTTGAGAGAGAGATTTATGCTTTTTACAAACAACAATTCATGGCCCTGTGTGCTCCTCTTTTCAGTCCACACATCTCTGTAAGCGTCCTCCGCCCCTTCACGCCGCCCTGACAGCTTTGTCACAAAGATGAATTCATCGTCAGCACTGCAGCCAAAACAAGTAATTTGATTGCCCCAACCACAAATTAAGTTAGTGTGATTCAATTTTCCATTTGGGCCTCTCCTGCAGCCATACATCAAGGGAGACATATTTCATTACACAGCGAAACAGAGGCAGAGCTGGTGGCCGGCCCACAGCATGTGAACACATCATGGGAGCATTATGGCAGTTACTCAATAGCCCTGCAGGACGCTGAAGCCGTGTGGCGTTTGGGACACTGGCGTTCTTGTTAACTGCAGGACAGCGGGACCATGAATGCCTCGTTTAGGATGGCTGCATGCTAAGCAGAGACAATGAGTTGGCATCCGGACTCACCCTGTCACCTCAGACGCACAGCTCCAACGACAAGGTGCTGAAGCAGATTAGCATAACTATAGGAGCCAAATATGTAAAACTGACCGTGTTGTGGGTCCTATTGCCCACTAGATGGCACTATTAACATGGTGCATATTAGGCAGGGGCAACAGGTAGTGGGCAGGTGTTGAACCCGGAAGGGCAAAGGTTTTTGACCGCTTTGGCGGAGTGTGCTGACTGTTTGTTCTCTGTGTTAATGGAATATTTGCCTATTGAAGATTGTTTTTGCACCACCATGGAATAATATATGAACTGTGCAAATCTATCGGGCCTTGGACTGCTTGATTTAACACACACAAAGGTAAAGCATAGCCACCGAGCGCGTCGTAGCCGGAGCCTGGGGACAACACTTCACATTAGCGCAGTATTAGACTGGCTTCTATACTGTCAAAAACCTGCCGATTGGACTTTCTGAAAGCATCGATGACTTTGGAAGACATGCGGGACCTGTGTGTGAGCCGCTACGTGGAGCTGTGAGCGGCGTACAGCTAACAGGCCTGCTATCGGCTAATGCTAAGCGGCGCAGGGGATAGCATCTGGAGCTGGAGCACCGCTGATCTTCGCCCGGACAGCAGGGAAACAAAGGCGCCCAACGATCGAGGTATGTGTAGCGCTACACCAAAGGCCTATTTTGTGTGCACACAGTAAATCCAATGCATTGGTAAATCAGCGCGATCTTTGGAATATATTGGAAGCCAGCGCGTTGCGGCCGCGGCTAATCACGTGACTGGTTGACCTACTTTTGCGCGTGTCCTGGATTGAACTTTGATTTGCGCTCTATTGAACTGACTTTTGCGCTTTCAACTCGACTTTTGCGTGTTCGCTTTTTTGGATTGACTTTTTGCGTTACATCTACTGAACTTTTATTATGGATCCTCAGGTTGTGGAAATGGACAAAAATGTTGATAATGAACAGGGTGCTGCTGGTGGGAAACTCAAAAACGTACTATTAAATTAACTGAAAAGGGTTTGGTTGAAAAACTTGATAAATTACAAAACAATAGAAAGTCTAAATTAAATAAAGCTAGTAATATCAGAAATGAAATAAAAGATTTAATGTCTAATGGTGATAAATCAAAGGTGTTGAGTGCTCTTGATGATTTAAAAATTGCGTGTGATGATGCTAAAGGTCTACATGAAACACTGATGGGTTTATTGTCAAATGAAGAAGGTGAAAAACATGACATATGGTTTAAGGCTAAAATGATACCAAACAATGATTGCTTTTTGAATGTTAATGAGTGGCTCTCTCAAAATGAAACTAAACATGAAATTGACATTGAGGAGGTTGGCCCAGAAGACAGTGTGTCAAATGCAGGAAGTAAACACAGTCAAAGAAGTGGGAAGTCCAGTGCCTCATCAGCTAAGCTAAGAGCTGCTGCAGAAAAGGCTGCAGTGCTTGCACGTGTAAAAATATTAAAGGAGAAGCATGCTATTGAGGAAGAAGAAGCTAAGCTAAGACAAAGAAAAGAACTGCTGGACTTGGAGGCTGAACTAGTGGCATCTGAAGCAAAAATGGAAGTTTATGATGCCAAGGAAGAGCGTCAATCACAAATACACTTAAAACAAGCTACATCACTCATTAAAGGAACAACTAATGAATCGAACAACTTAAACCCTTCGGCTCAAGAATTCATTCCACATGATAAAGACAAACATAAAGGTCAAAGAGAAAGCACCCAACTCCCAGTGAACAGCAAATTTATGGATGTGAGACCAAAGGAAAGGAGCATATCAACTCAACAGCACCATCAAGTGGAACAAACGCAAAGCAAAAGAGAAACACAAGCACATTCAACACAAAATGAAAGTCAAACATCAAGCAGCTTACAGCTGCCTGGAGAGCTTCTCAACATCATGAGCAGACAAACTGAAATTACAGCAGCTTTGGTGAATCAGCAGCGTTCAATGACACTTCCTCGAGAGATATTCCAATCTTTGATGGGGATCCTCTTAATTACAGATCATTTATCAAAGCATTTGAGCAAGGTGTGGAAACCAAAGCATCTGCTGCCGACAGTTTGTACTATCTGGAGCAATTTACTCGTGGGCAACCTCGTGAATTAGTGCGCAGTTGTCAACATATGCTGCCTGATCGTGGTTATCTTGTAGCTAAAACTCTACTGCAAGAACACTTTGGAAATCCATACAAAACTGCTACCGCGTACATCAACAAAGCTTTGTCATGGCAAACAATAAGAACGGACGACACAAAGGCACTCCAGAGCTATGCCCTCTTTCTGCGCAGCTGTCATAACATCATGGAGGAGCTGGAGTATGTGCAGGAACTGGACATGCCGGTGAATATGAGAGCTATACTGGCAAGTTGCCATATAAGTTGAGAGAACGCTGGAGGAGCAAGGCACATGACATAATAGAGTCTACTGGATATAGAGCTGGTTTCAGTGACATGGTGGAGTTTATTGAGCGTCATGTAAAAATTCTGTCTGACCCCTTCTTCGGTGATCTACAAGAATACAATACTAATCACCAACGTCAAGAGCTCCGAAATCACAGCCTTTCAACAGAGCTAGAGGAAATGTGGTGGCTAGTACAGTGACAAGTGAGGGTGCACTGGACGGAGAAAGTCAGCAGCCTTGCTCGAGTACAAAGCAGAACAAAAGAGAACATTGTGTTAACTGCTCTATGGAACATTCTTTGGAACATTGTAAGCAGTTTAAGAAGAAAAGACACATGGACAAGGTGTTTCTGCTGAAGAAAAAGGGAGTGTGTTTTGGCTGTCTGAGACAAGGCCACATTAGTCGTGATTGTGAAGCAAGGCTTATGTGTGAAATTTGTAGCCAAAATCATCCAACAGTACTCCATATAAATAGACAAACAAGTGCCCCAGAACGTATCATGCAAACATCTGTACAAGTGCCAACTTCTCACACGACATGTGGACATACAGGGGCCGGCAAGGAGCACATAATGCTGTCAATACTTCCCGTGAAAGTCAAGGCTGCTAAGGGCAACTGCGTGATTGAAACGTATGCATTTCTGGATCCCGGCAGCACAGGAACATTTTGCTCAGAACAACTTATGCATCGATTAAGTCTCACTGGAAAACGTACACAAATTCTGCTACGAACAATGGACAAACAAAGCAATGTCCAGCCTTTTCACTGTGTAATCTTGAAGTTGCTGGCTAGAGAGTTCACAGTTTTATCGTCTTCCTGAGGTCATCACACAGCAACAAATGCCTGTCACCACGGAGGACATGGCGAAGGCTGAAGATCTTGAAAGGTGGCCCTATTTGGCAAAGGTGCACATGCCAGCCATACATGCTGAGGTCGACTTGTTGATTGGCACAAATGCGCCCAAGCTACTCGAACCATGGGAGGTCATCAACAGTCAAGAAAATGGACCATATGCCAGTCAAACTGTGCTCGGCTGGGTGGTAAATGGCCCATTGGATGGAAACACTGATTCTGAAGCGGCAAGTGTGACTGTGAACAGAATTTCTGTAGCAAATTGAAGAGCTGCTTATGAACCAGTAAATCATGATTTCTGTGAAAAGCATGCAGATAAACAAGAAATGTCACGAGAAGATTTAAAATTTCTGAGCATTATGGACGCTTCTGCTAAGCTAAAGGATGGAAAGTATGTGTGAACTTACCTTTCAAAATGAGAGCATCTCCTTACCAAACAACCTTGCTGTGGCCAAGCAGAGAATCCAGAGCTTAAAGAAAAGATTTGTGCACAACCAGCATTCCATCAAGAAAGTAAGTAATGAAGAATATTGTTGCATCCAACTATGCTGAGCGAGTGCCTGAAGATCAAGTGAACAAGAGTGATGGAAGAGTATGGTACATTCCACACCATGGGGTGTATCATCCAGGAAGGGGCTGCGCGTGGTCTTTGATTGTGGACACATTCCAAAGGTGTGTCACTAATGACGAATTGTTACAGGGCCAAATTCACAAGCACGCTGCTGGGTGTCCCTCATGAGGTTCGTCAGCAGCCAATAGCTTCATGGGGGACATCCAAGCAATGTACCATCAAGTGCGCGTGCCAGAAGAAGACCGTGACTTTCTTCGATTTCTCTGGTGGCCTAATGGTGACACATCACAAGAACCAGTACCTTATCGAATGACGGTGCATTTATTTGGCGCAATCTCATCACCAAGCTGTGCTGCTTATGCCTTGAAAAGAACTGCACAAGAAAATGAGTCAGAATTCCCAGCCATGGTTATTGAAACCCTACAACAGAACTTTTACGTTGATGATTGTCTGAAGAGTGCTGCCACGGAGACGGAGGCTATTCATCTTATACATGATCTCATTGCTCTATGTGGAAAGGGAGGCTTTGTGTTGGAAAAATGGATAAGCAACAGTCGTGTTGTTCTACAAGCCATCTCAAAAGAGCAGAGAGCCAAGGAGCTGAAGATGTTGGATTTGGATATTGATAAGCTTCCAGTAGAAAGGGCTCTTGGTCTCCAGTGGTGTGTGGAAACTGATGCGTTTAAGTTTAAAATGGAGGTGAAGCATCAGGCTCTGACCAGACGTGGCATGTTGTCTGTAAACAGTTCTGTGTATGACCCGCTGGGATTCTTGGCGCCTGTGACTCTACATGCAAAAATTATGCAGCAGGAGTTGTGCAAGCGAGGCTGCAGCTGGGATGATTCCTTGCCACAAGATATCTGGCAGAGGTGGAAAAAATGGCTGGAGGAGTTGGAGCTGTTGGCTACCTTTAGTGTAGATCGATGTATCAAGCCTGCTGACTTCACAGTTTTAAAGCAGGCACAGTTACATCACTTCTCCGACGCCAGTGAAGAAGGCTATGGGATAGTCTCATACATTCGTATGGTGGATCAGAAAGGCCATATCCATGTTGCCTTTCTTCTCGGCAAGGCAAGAGTGACACCGCTGAAAGCTGTGACTATTCCTCGACTCGAGCTGTCGGCAGCTGTTCTCGCAGCAAAAATGAACACTATGATCAAGGCGGAGCTGGGTGTGCCACTTCAAGAAAGTGTGTTTTGGACTGACAGCACGTCTGTGTTGAAGTATGTCAACAATGAAGATCGGCGATTTCACACATTTGTAGCCAATCGCATTGCCACTATCAGAGACCTATCAGACCCCAAGCAGTGGCGACATGTCAGCACAAAAGAAAATCCAGCTGATTATGTGTCTCGTGGGATGAAAGTTTCAGATTTCTTAAGCTCCAGAAGATGGCTGGAAGGACCTGAGTTTTTGTGGAAGGAGGAAGAAAAGTGGCCAAAGGTCAAATTGGATGTGTCATTGGATGCAGGAGACAAGGAAGTTAAAAGGAGGTTGTTGTTAATGCTGCCACAGTTGATTTCACAGATCCTACGAACCAACTGATCACATTTTACTCTGATTGGAGAAGACTCAAGAGAGCAGTGGCCTGGTTCATGAGGTTGAAGTCCTGGTTAAAGGAGAAGTGTCGACAAAAGGGGATATTACACCCTCCACTGAATGACAACCCAGTGGCACATAACACAAGAGGTCGCCAAAATGCCATTGCTGACTTTATGAAATGTGGTCTGACGTTGGATGAATTGCGGGGCGCAGAACTCTCCATCATTCGGTATTGCCAGCAGCAGAGGTTCACAGAGGAAGTAGAAGCCCTGACGAGAACAACAGAGTGAGCCGTCAAAGTTCCATCCACATGTTGGATCCTGTTCTTCAAGATGGACTGCTGAGAGTGGGAGGCAGGCTGAATAAAGCTGCCATGCCAGATGAGGCTAAGCATCCTTTGATTCTTACTAAAGATCAGCACATATCCAGTTTGATTCTAAAAAATGCCCACCAAACGCTTGGACATGCAGGNCATCTTATACATGATCTCATTGCTCTATGTGGAAAGGGAGGCTTTGTGTTGGAAAAATGGATAAGCAACAGTCGTGTTGTTCTACAAGCCATCTCAAAAGAGCAGAGAGCCAAGGAGCTGAAGATGTTGGATTTGGATATTGATAAGCTTCCAGTAGAAAGGGCTCTTGGTCTCCAGTGGTGTGTGGAAACTGATGCGTTTAAGTTTAAAATGGAGGTGAAGCATCAGGCTCTGACCAGACGTGGCATGTTGTCTGTAAACAGTTCTGTGTATGACCCGCTGGATTCTTGGCGCCTGTGACTCTACATGCAAAAATTATGCAGCAGGAGTTGTGCAAGCGAGGCTGCAGCTGGGATGATTCCTTGCCACAAGATATCTGGCAGAGGTGGAAAAAATGGCTGGAGGAGTTGGAGCTGTTGGCTACCTTTAGTGTAGATCGATGTATCAAGCCTGCTGACTTCACAGTTTTAAAGCAGGCACAGTTACATCACTTCTCCGACGCCAGTGAAGAAGGCTATGGGATAGTCTCATACATTCGTATGGTGGATCAGAAAGGCCATATCCATGTTGCCTTTCTTCTCGGCAAGGCAAGAGTGACACCGCTGAAAGCTGTGACTATTCCTCGACTCGAGCTGTCGGCAGCTGTTCTCGCAGCAAAAATGAACACTATGATCAAGGCGGAGCTGGGTGTGCCACTTCAGGAAAGTGTGTTTTGGACTGACAGCACGTCTGTGTTGAAGTATGTCAACAATTGAAGATCGGCGATTTCACACATTTGTAGCCAATCGCATTGCCACTATCAGAGACCTATCAGACCCCAAGCCAGTGGCGACATGTCAGCACAAAAGAAAATCCAGCTGATTATGTGTCTCGTGGGATGAAAGTTTCAGATTTCTTAAGCTCCAGAAGATGGCTGGAAGGACCTGAGTTTTTTGTGGAAGGAGGAAGAAAAGTGGCCAAAGGTCAAATTGGATGTGTCATTGGATGCAGGAGACAAGGAAGTTAAAAAGGGAGGTGTTGTTAATGCTGCCACAGTTGATTTCACAGATCCTACGAACCAACTGATCACATTTTACTCTGATTGGAGAAGACTCAAGAGAGCAGTGGCCTGGTTCATGAGGTGAAGTCCTGGTTAAAGGAGAAGTGTCGACAAAAGGGATATTACACCTCCACTGAATGACAACCCAGTGGCACATAACACAAGAGGTCGCCAAAATGCCATTGCTGACTTTATGAAATGTGGTCTGACGTTGGATGAATTGCGGGGCGCAGAACTCTCCATCATTCGGTATTGCCAGCAGCAGAGGTTCACAGAGGAAGTAGAAGCCCTGACGAGGAACAACAGAGTGAGCCGTCAAAGTTCCATCCACATGTTGGATCCTGTTCTTCAAGATGGACTGCTGAGAGTGGGAGGCAGGCTGAATAAAGCTGCCATGCCAGATGAGGCTAAGCATCCTTTGATTCTACTAAAGATCAGCACATATCCAGTTTGATTCTAAAAATGCCCACCAAACGCTTGGACATGCAGGCAGAGCTCACACACTGTCCTCTGTGAGAAGAAGTTTTGGATCGTGAAGGGCCACTCAGCTGTAAGGAAAGTTATTGGAGAGTGCAGCATTTGCAGACGCTACAATGCAAGACCACTCGAACAGAAAATGGGCTGACTTACCTGCAATGCGAATTTTACCAGACATCCTCCATTTACCAACACTGGTGTCGATTACTTTGGCCCAATAGAAGTCAAGCGAGGAAGATCCTTTTGCCGACGCTATGGAGTGATATTCACCTGTATGGCAAGTCGAGCAATTCATTTGGAAGTAGCGCCTTCTCTTGACACTGACGCTTGCATAAATGCTCTAAGGCGATTCATGAGTAGAAGAGGACAAGTCAAACATCTGTGGTCAGACAATGGAACAAACTTTGTTGGGGCTGAGCGGGAAATGAAAGAAGCGCTCGCCACATTGGACCAAGATGCAATAAAAGGACATTTGGTGCAGGCAGGAGTCGAGTGGACATTCAACCCACCGGCTGGCTCCCACTTTGGTGGTGTTTGGGAGAGAATGATCCGTCTGGTGCGAAGAGTGCTCATTTCAGTGCTGCGCCAACAAACTTTGAACGACGACGGACTAAATACAGTGTTGTGTGAGGCTGAAGCTATTTTGAACGACAGGCCTATCACTAAGCTGTCAGAAGATCCACACGACTTGAACCCTCACTCCCAACCATTTGCTCCTGCTAAAAGGCAAGCCCGCGCTTCCACCTGGAATTTTCAAGCCGGATGATCAGTATGGAAAGAGGAGATGGAAGCAGGTGCAATACCTGGCTGATCTTTTTTGGAAGAGATGGGTGCGAGAGTACTTACCCTTGCTTCAAGAAAGACAGAAATGGAATGAAAAGAAAAAGAACCTGTCTGTGGGAATATTGTGGCCATCATGGATCCATCTGCTCCACGAGGATCCTGGCCTCTTGGAAAGGTTTTGGAGGTATTCCCAGACAGTCAAGGCCTTGTGAGATCCGTAAAATTAAAGACAAAGTCAAATATAATAGAAAGGCCAATTTCTAAACTCTGTATGGTGCATGGAGTCTAGCTATGCTGTGCTAAAAGAAAGAATTTATTTTTTGTTTACATATTGTCTCCTTTGATGATTCAAGTTGGGAATTGTCATGTTTGTTTATCATGCCAATTAGGGGCCGGTGTATAGGAGCCAAATATGTAAAACTGACCGTGTTGTGGGTCCTATTGCCCACTAGATGGCACTATTAACATGGTGCATATTAGGCAGGGCAACAGGTAGTGGGCAGGTGTTGAACCCGGAAGGGCAAAAGGTTTTTGACCGCTTTGGCGGAGTGTGCTGACTGTTTGTTCTCTGTGTTAATGGAATATTTGCCTATTGAAGATTGTTTTTGCACCACCATGGAATAAATATATGAACTGTGCAAATCTATCGGGCCTTGGACTGCTTGATTTAACACACACAAAGGTAAAGCATAGCCACCGAGCGCGTCGTAGCCGGAGCCTGGGGACAACACTTCACATTAGCGCAGTATTAGACTGGCTTCTATAATAACGCTGTGCTCAGAATACAGCAGGGTCACTCAAGGACAATCTCATTAACTAAGACTTTTAGCTATTCAATAATGGCAGCTCACACTTCATTGTCACAATCTTGGAATAATGTAGTTGCTCACTGTCTTCGACTAATGCTGAATGTGTTGTAAATGTAATTAGTGCAGTCAGATGTGATTCCTTGTCTCGCCCTCAGACTCATACGCTGTAATTATTAAGGTTATCTACAAATTGCCATGTTTGATATGAATCGTGGAGTTTGGAATGAGCGCTGGGTCGCCTAGTAAAAGATTAGGATCTTTAATTGCTTACAATATGCAGTAATTCAGATGCACTGTAGCTGAACTGTCTGATAAACAATAATCGTGTCTTTTCATTATTATGGAGATTTTCAACTGCATTTTGATTTGGATGAAGCTTTGTAATTACTGTATATATTAAAAACTGACTTATTTCTTTAAAAAATGTAACTTCTAATGCAAATGAAAATTGGTTGTTAGGAATGACAGGTAATGCCTTAGAAATATACAGAGGTTCATAATTCATTCTATAGCAACTCCACTAGGACTTTGGAAAGATCCATTTTCTTATAGCCATTACTAAGGCCAAAACTTCTCAAACAGTATTGAACAATCAGGTTCAAAGTTCATCATGATTTGAGTTAGCACATTGCTGATTAGCCCGCAATATAACTTTAAACTCTTAATATTTGAATTTTTCTAAATCTCTATGACACTTGCAATTTACTTCCGGAACCAGGGCGATCTCCCACTGTTAAGCTCCATAGATACAGTCGGCATCAGAGGCCATGCCCACTAATGGACCTCTGAGGGGGAAAGTTAACATTGAGAACGGATCAGAACAACAGCTTTATCGCTCACTACTCAACAAGTACAACAACAAATGTGGACTTGAGGAAATGTATTGTGTCATATAAAAATACAAAGACATGGAGATGAATAACGTGATCCAGTAAATAGCCTATATATAAAATATGTAAATACATCCAACAATGCTAACGATAGCTGTGAGTTAAATGCTAACGTGATGATAGCGCTGCCTGGTGTGTTTTAACATCTTTCTTTAACTTTATGTTTACTTTTCTGACATGACCCCACATCAACAACCTCCATTTAAACGTGGTTGTGACTAGACAACATGCTCAATACAACGCTATATTCCTCCGGTAGATGTGATGATGCAAATCAATTGAACACAGTGGCAAAAGTTGCACTTTTATGGATAAAACAAGCACTCCTTCACAGATAAGTGAAGCTACATGTATAACTTTTATTTGGTGATGTTTAAGTCATTTTTTCTGCTGTTCTCACTAAAAACATGTAAAATTAGAGTCTTAAATGATGCACTCAAAAATCTCTATTTGAAGTCGTTAGCAGTTTTATACACACATTTTACCTATAATAAAACAACGTGTAACAACGCTCTGACCTCTGCTAAATATGGTAGTCTGGTTTGTACCAGCTGACACTGCATCTTTCATAACTTGTGTATTTTGAGGGCTGATTCAGAGTTCTTCAAAACATACCGGACTAGCTAAGATGCTAAGTGTTCGATAGCATCAAGACTCAAGAGTCAAACTGTGCGTCTACTAGTTATATGTCTACGGCTTTTTATATATTTTTTACAAGCAATAACATCTCCATGAAAACAAGCAAATTAAGACCATCCATGAGAAAAAATACCTGCTGCACCTTTAACCATTTTCTGCTCTTTTGTCCTGCATATCCTTTATCCATTTTTCCAATCTCTGGTTCATTCAGTCATTTTCCAAAGCCAAACATTGTTCTAAGTTTTCTCTTCTGCTGCGTTCTTCCGAATGTCATCTCCAATAAATATCCTCATGGACATCATGCTCTATCATTGACTTCCACCAGTTCCTCCTCCTCCTTTGGCCCACGCACAATTCAGCCATTAACTTTCTCAGCGTTCTAATTAATCTGCTCGCTGTTCGTCTGTGTTAGCGCAGTCTGAAAGCTGTGAAGAGAACGGCTTTTAATTTAGCTGGATCTGAAGAAATGTTGTGTAGAAGCATTAGCGTTTTTATCGACAGAGTGCCAATGTAGTACGGTGTAGTATAAATGAGTTTGGTGCTGTATTCATGCTTTACAAGAAAAAATGTCTTTAAACTAATGGGGCAGAGATGTGCTCCTTTACAGTTAAATTCAATGTGCACGATTAGGGGATAAAGGTCAGATATGTTCTTTTTGAAGCTGGAATTGATAGAACTTCCTAAATGCCAATAAATACAAAGGCATTTCACAAATTCCAGTCCTGTTTTGCAGATGTAACTTTTACGAGAATGTCTTAGGGGAATAATGCTTTTGTCCTGTACAAAGTTAAAGTTGACAAGCATTATGGATGTTCAATGTTACCAAGCCCCTGGAGAGCTATTTCCTTTGGGCACAAAATTCCTTGCAGCAATTCTTCAGGGAAAATGTCACGGAGCAGACAAAAGCAATGACTACCTTACTAATTTATTCTTCTATTTAATTTCCCTAAGGTTCCATACAGGCCTGAAGAGATACAGTCAGTCTATTGTACACGTATTAAATAATTCAATTGGCTAATGAAGTCTCAGAGAGGATGACATTTACCTGCACTCCGCTTGAATGATCCATACATTTATAGGCGCCGTTTGGGAGTTGGCAGCGATTCTGTCCAGGTCTACAGGGAAGTCCAGCCTTGTACCGGGTCAGATGGGAGCTGGGATATGACAGGACAGCCTCTGGGCACTGGTCCCACTAGAATGTGCCGAGAATACCACCATGCAGCCGCTGACAAGGTACTGTATAACTTCCACGAGATTCACTTTTTAAAGGGACAATGTGTACAGTTTTTGTTGGAGGGTCTGCGTCTGCAATCACTTTGTTTCCAAGAAAATAATGTTGTTTTACTGGTAGAATGTTACATAGACTTAGATATATCAGTTGAAGTTGCGACAATATATAGTTTTCGGATACATCGTGATACTTTTTGCTGTATCATATTGGTAGCACATGTATCCCAAAACTTTCATGTACGAAGAGAATAGAGAGTTAAAGAACACTTAAATGTACTTTTATGCTTTGTTTACACATCACAGTCGAAGCTGCTGTTCACATCACTATTGTGTCAACCTGTTCATAATCATCGTAATAGATTTTCTGTTACTACCCAGCCATGCATTTTATTTAAAAAGTAATACATTTAATTAAGCTTCACCTTTGGATTTCTATTGAATATTTTTTGCAGTATAATAATTCTTAATAATATTGAACTGTAAACCTACTGTTTTTCAATACACAACCACTTTATTATTTTTTTTCCCCACATAATATTGTAAAAATATTGCATTACTTAATCCATATCGAATCTATCGAGCGTCTTGCATGATCGTATGGCATCGTGACAAAAGTGTATTGTCCCAGACTTAATATCCATGAAGATGAGGGAGTGGCACTACCAGGCTTAGTTAAAGTTAAAAGTCAGGTCTGTGCATCTTTTTAATGTATGTTTAGGCAAAGAAACCCAAACTGAAATACACATTAGATACATATTTCATGTTTTTCTAGGAAAACAAAACCTTAATTTTTCTTAAAAATGCTGTACCTAATCTTTATGTAGTAAAGTAAAATCTGACCTGCCTCAGTACAGTTAAATTGTATAAGCCTTTAGTCAGTATACCCCATTCAATGCAAGAGCAACCAATTAGGGTACTATTAGTCAAAATAACAGGTTTTGAACTGGTTAGGACTGTAAAGTTTAAAGTTTAAACAAATTATAAAGGATATTATCTTTTCGGAAAATTTTTGATCATGTTTGCACTATGCTGATGTCTATTGCACTTATTTAAACCCCCCATTTAATGTAACTTATGTGGTTTTATATGTCAGATGTGTGTATGTCTACTGCTGCAAATGAAATGCCCTTTTACATGCGAAAAGGAGGAAGTAGAAAGTTTAAACTCCACCCATTGGACAGTGCAAACTGAGCTCAGAATTTAGAGGTTGAAAGATCCCCTTAATCTGAAACTGTGTCTGCTATAGATCCCTCCTGGACAAAAAAGATATTACACCGACTTATTCATGAAAATTATACAATTATAAGAGCACAAAACTTGTGAATACTTAGCCAGATAAAGCCTTACATTTAACAAAAATAATATTAGTCTAGTATTGGCTCAATCTTTAAATTGCTGTTTAAGTTTACTTTAATATTGTGAAATTCTTCTGATAAAGTCTTATAAACCTGGAAATAAAAACTAGACAGTCACACTACGGTACAGCACATTTAGTAAGTCATTAGTTTGTATAGACAAACACAGTATTCTATCACTTCCCAACATTTGACCTGCTGGTTTTGGTTGCGTTCCATAATTTTCAATAGAGAGCATGGACATATGTAACTCCATTTAGTTTGAATGAAATATATGACCCACAAAGAGTAAACTTTATCATTATTTGTTATAAATTGCCTCCACAAACTTGCCATATTAATCTTATGGCTTAAATGTTCTTTCAAACTGACAAGAATCGCATCTGTGGGGATGAAAAATGGCACCAGTGACAGTGAAGAAGCATTTCATGTGGATAGGCCAAGTAATTACAGAGATATTAAATACAAACCCATTCAAATCTACAATCTGTCAGCTAATTACACCTAGAATGTTTAACAATTTAAAGTCAAATTTCTGTCAACACTGTTTTGTCAACTTGGCCATTTCTTTAATAAGTTTTGATAGAAATAACATCACATCCTATCCATCAACATTTATTCAATGATTAAGTTTACTGCATTCATACATCACTGACTTCTCTGCACAGTCAACAATAATCAAACAGATCTGTGGACAAATTAAACAAAATGTATAGTCCAGATCATTTTTACATCTGTGCTTATCTCTGTAGCCACACAGACTCACACAAGGCAAAAGCACAACACAATAATAAGCCTACAAATTATAGAATACTTCCATACATAGGTTATTGATAAATGCTCTACTCACTGAAATGTGAAAACCACAACAAAACAGATGAAAAAAGGTCTTTTGATATGTCTACCACATGTAGAGAATGATTTTGTAAGATAGTATTTAGCTTGCACACACAACAGAAGGGTCATATTATGCTCATGAGTTACACATTTTGAGAAGCAATTAAAATCATACGCATAAAACTAATGTACCGGTATATATACATATACATAAAATAAATTTAAATAATAAATATATGCATACATATAAATAGGCATTTTGCAGTGTCCTTCTATACTAAAAAGACCTTTTGTTACATAAAATCCAAGACGTGCACTTTTATTGATTGGCTTGATTTTTAGCATTGCGCTATCTTTTTTTTTTTTCCAGCATACCACCAATGCTCAATTCTGTTTGCTTCAAAGTTTTGGCATCAGAAATAATACAAGCCAAATAGATGAGATAATTGAGCACAGCAGACTGAAATGTTTTTTTTTTTTTTTTTGGTCTTTTTTGCAACGTCTTTTGTGACCCACTTGATAAAATGGCAACAACCCAATTAGTGTATTTAGACCATCTGCATGGTCTAAATAAAATGATCATTCGGATATTACCCTAAGACTAATTACCAGTAAAAAAAAATAAATGAACAAGTCAAACTAAACAACTAATAGTGTGCAATCCTTGAATGTAAAAAAAACAAACAAAAAAATAAATAAATAAAACAACGCAGCGAAGACCTGGACAAACAAATCACAATTTTTTGCAAACATACATGCAAACTCCACCCAGAGAGATCGTGAGATGTTTATATGGTCCGACCCGGAAGTCGAACCCACGACCTCCTTATTGGGAAGCCAGAGCTCTAACCAATTTTCCAGTCAAAAATCACACTTATAGAATTGACAATTTGATGCAACTGGATCACAATCTCTTAATATTTCATTAAATGTCCCTACTAGAAGCAAACCTTTCTAAGATAATATAGCTCTCCTTTATTTGTCCCATATAGATAGAAGCCAAAAAAAAACAAAAACAAAACTCTTATGTACAGTAAGTTGTGGTTAAGACTGAGGACAAATACAATATGCAGCTCAGTATGAAGCTACATACTGTATCTGGGCCAAAGTTAAACCCTATAGTCTCCTCCTGATCAGCTCCAACACAATACAGTGCGAAAAACAAAAGTCCTGGCACCAGTAAGCAGCTGCACAGTATATTTCAGAGTAGTAACTTTGCCAAATGAGAATCTGTTGTGTCTCTTCTCCAGAGTGGGACTCCAAATTACAGCTGTAAATTCTGCTCTGCTGCTCCACGCCTGATTACCCCGATCTGTGCACACTCTCCTCCTTCCTCACCGCGGCGGCTCCCTTCTTTCCCTTCTTTCTGTCGACTTCACTTTGTTCCCCTCAGCCTCCTCCAGCTCCTTTCCAATTCTTTCTCTCTTTATTAGCCACTGTCTGGGCTAATGCGTTTTTCATTTGCATTGCCTTGTAGAATGAAAACAATCTCTACACAATCGTTACTCGCCTTTTTGGAAATGACAGCGGCAGATTCTAATGGAAGTGAGAATTGGGCTGCTCTGTTTAAAATTAGGTGGTCATTAAGGGTGCCATATTGTTTCTGTAGAGCTGTGAGTCAGAACGGGCTGGAAAAGGTGAATCATTGGGTTCAATTTTTACTTCAAATTCTGACAAAAATGAGTTATCATGCAGAATTATGGTTTCATATCCTGGAGATGAATCACAGTGTTTCAAATTGTGTTTTTGTGAGCTCTTTGTAAAGACCTGCCTTTGTGTCCAGTTAATGTCTGATGTGTGAAACTAATTATGAATAACTGGTTTAATGAATGGATAAATGAATGAACCTGCTAGGTTAAAAGTGAAAAAACTAATCTCTAACTTCTGCAAAGTAGGGGTAAAAGAGGCTATAGAGTGCATGTTATAAGAATAGCCCTTAAGGTGGGCAGACACTGTGTGATGTTTTCAGTTGTGGATATGCAGTACCTGCTCACTGTATGACTGTACGGGTTAATTACTAGAGTCAAAAGTTAGCAGCTCACGATTCATGTCCTCACACTACACGGCCGGACGGTCTTATGTGACCGATCTCCAAAACTGTTGCAAGAGTGAAAAATCGTCCCAAAATGATTCAAAAACCGCACAGTGTCTGCTCACCTTAAGTGAGTGACAGCTGGTTTTAGCCAATCACAGTGAAGTAAGAACTTTCTGAAAAAGCAGACGATTTCATCTACTTCAAAGGTAGTATTTATTTATTTATTGGTTTATTTGAATAGGGACAGTTACATAAACATTGACCAACTGTAGTACAGCAGTCCGATGCATGAATAGTGCTTATAGCCAAAGCTAATTTGCAGCACTTGTCCTTAGAAGGGCTTTTAACACACAAGAAAATGCAGAAAAGTGAAATACATGAAAACATAGAGAGAACACACATTAATCATGAGTGCACTGCTGTTGTTGACACATCCAAAATCTAGTCTGTTTTTTAAAAAGACCAAACGTTGTTACAAATTTTAAATGAACAGGAAGCATGTTCCATAGTATAAAATTAGTCAGGATACACTAATTGTTCTCATCATGATTTGGCGCCAATAAAATTGTGATGTTCATTTTTTGCCATATCGCCCTGCCGTATAGTGTTAAGGTATAGTTCAGAAAAACAATTATTAATTCACAATTATCAGATGCAATTCATCAATAAAGTTGTTTCCTACCCTTTCAGTACGTCGTTAGCCCTAGCAGACCTCACCACATGCTGTGCTTCCACATATATGTTCTAAATGCTGCGTTTCATGCAGTTCAAGGCCTCTTGGTAATATGCCTGCGCAGCACTTTCTGCAGACAGCTCTTGAATTATGTGCCTGCTGGCCATTCTGCGATTCAAGCGGGAAGCAGTCGTTTCCATGAAAAGAAATGGGGTCACTTGTCATAATGGTGGAACAATTTTTTGCTAAATGGATGCTAAGATTAGCGCTGCTGTAAGAGGATGAGTCATTATCATAGCTGTGCAAAGTAAAGGAGGCAGCCTTTCAGTGGTGAAGTGGCCTGCGTTCTGATTGCACTGACAATAGGTAGGATTTGGAGTGGGAGCTGAAGAATATGGGATTTGTATAGTCTTGGATTTCTAGTTTTCATAATGATGTTTTTTTTCTATGACAGAAAATTGAACTTCTTTTTCTGACTGAATCTACAATATGCAAAAAATGTACAAAGATACCATTGGCTGTTGCCAAAGTAAACTTTTTGGTCTCTGTATACTTCTGTACTGTTAAAAAACTATTTATTTTAATCTTCAGAAACCAATTGTCAGATTTAGCATTTCATTGTGTCTTATCTGTTTGCTATAACTTTTGTTTATTGTACATTGTTGGTTTATACATTTTATATAAATCAGGTCATGATACTATATATCACTTATATATCACAACTATATATCACAACCCTTATTTCAAGGGTTGTTAGGATAAAATATGCTTCCATCCCAACTCACTTTAAAGGCTCAGTGTACTTCACTGTAGTCATTGTTCCTTCCTTTCATTCACAAGACTGCCACTCTCTCAAACTCACCACACTCATAATAGGTTGTAGGGGTGAAGTGTCTTCTATAAGAATACAACAGCTGTTTTCTCTCGCTGCCTTACTTTGGTGCTCAACCAGTATACAATATACAAACAACCTTAAATCTTACTGGATTCAGCTGTGATAGGTGGGTTTGATCTGTTTTTGTAGGTAGTAACCCTGCTTGACTGAATACTGCTGCATATTTTCCCTTCTTCGGAGTTAGCTGCTGGTGATTAAACGCATCTTTGTTATTAATTAAGCTGAAAAACTTGCAGTGACTTTTAATGCCTGCATCCATCAATATCTGCGAGTGTCGCCTCCACCTGCACATTCATCTGTTTGGGAGAAAAACATGCGTCTGTGTTTATCATCAGCACCCATCTAACGCTGTCTCTATTTAGTGCAACGCAGTTAGATTTATCAGGCCATTGGAGCTCCGCGCAGCTGCCTGGAAATGTGTTTAATGAGAGTCAACCAAAGCAGAGTTCTGGGCCATAAAAGCAGAGCAACAGTGAGTGATAATTACTGCCGTGGTCATCATGACGAGAAACTGGACATTATAACTCTGCTCCACTGTCTGCCCGAGCTCGTGGACAGTTGCATAATGTGTCGCTAAATGTTGTTTTATGTCCCGATGCATTGCACTGTAAAAGAGGCAGCACTCAAAAATAGTGCACTGTGAATATTGCTGAAGTGGTATCCAGTAAGATGGTTTTGGCAGTGCGTGGAAGCAGAGTGGTTAGAGCTCTGGCTTCTCAAGGAGATTGTGGGTTCAAATCAACATCTCATGCCGTGTAAAAATCCACTAGTGAATGAATATCTGTCTGGGGTCAGTCTCTATGTGTGAACTCTGCTATGAGTTGACCACTGTTCAGGGTGTTCTTCCTTCAGTCATTCCTTCCTTCAGCCATTACGCTCTGATGACGTCACTCCCTGAAAACAACACAAGCTGCGATACGAGCTTCAAATCCCTCCCACCTGAAAAATCTTGAAGTGTGTGCCAAAGCGTCGTTCATTTTGTCCATCACTAAAGCCTTGTCCACACGAAAACAAAACGATGTTAATCCTAAAAACGAGTTGCATAAACATGGAGTTGTCTTAGGATTTGTGAGTGTCCACACAAACCAGTAAACCAGCCTAAAGCCGGTGTAATTTCTATAACTGACAAGAGTGTGGCACTGTGACACTGACACAGAAAGTCACAAAACTAGAGGAAGACTTGACTGAGCATGAGTAGAAAAGTTGTTGAATGCAAACAGAAACTTGGCGGAGATTTCTGAATGAACAACATGGATCTAAAACCTACAGAAGAGACACAGAAATATTTTGACAAAGCTTCAAAACAAATTTAATGGAGATTGTAGTGAATTTATTAAAGTTTTCCATGGTTTATGGTGTAGCGAGATGGCAGATTTTTGCAGTGAATATCTGAGTATAAAGGTCAGATGATACATGACTGACGAGGCAGTGATGATTATACAGTTTGACTGCGCTAAACCGGAGTTTTGAAATCTTTTCACTCTGTGACCTGGTTTCAGAAATGTTCGTTTTCAGTGTCCTGAAACTCCTGCTTTGTATGGTCAATGTGTGGTATAGGTCAAATATTTGTTCTGAAGCGTCTGAGCGTAGATCTGTGTGGACAGGAACAATTACTGTAACACCATGGTAGGTTACCCCAGGGACACACTGCAAGCGTATTCGCGCTACGCAAGCCCTACGCGCGTTAAAAATAGCCCAACGATGCACGCGTATCATTTAGAACATGTAAGTCAATAGACCGGCCACACACCCGGCGCTTGACGCGCGTAGCGAGCGTGACGTCGTGCGAGCGTTGGGCGCGTGAGAATCGGGAGCGAAGAATCACCTATTTTTTTGTCGCTTGACGCTGGCGTAGTTGCGTAGAGCGTAGAATACAGAGAATACAAAGAATCAGCTTCTACAGTTGTATGTGTGTACTTGCCATCAGCACCACAGTCTGGGACAGACTGGACTATGTGACGGAGCCCTGCTTCAATAGGACTGCCTGCTAGAGTTTTCATATTTACTATTGAAAACTCGCGTTTGCGTGATCAGCCTGTCCAGAGGGAAATAAGCCTATTCATGTGATATTTCACTATAGACGGATACATGAGCAAAACACAGACAGACAAACTTGAACAGCCCATGAGAAACACAGGAATGGCTCGAGTTGACCACCAGGCGCAGGGGCATCTGCTGCGATTGGCGTGTGCCACCATGCGTGACGCACGACTGTCGTTTCGCTTGTTCAGCACGTCATTTTTGTCGTTGCTGTGTGTCTGGGCCTTAAGTTTGGCTAGTAACTGCAGCTATTGTGGTGAAAGTCTGTTCAAGTTTTGTATTCGAGCAGATTACCGACACAGTGCATCACTGTGCTACTACAACATAGGCATACCTTTGTTGTAGTGAGTCATCTCAAATAAAATCTGCACTTTTGTCGTATCCATCCACTTTCGCCTCTTTCTTCTGCAAATTGACATTTTTGTTGTTTTGTTATTTCCGGTGGAGTGGGAATTCAGTTTGTTAAGTGGCAAATGATGGAAAAGAGTCACGGCTAAAATGTTGCTTGTATATGGCTGAATTGTGAGAACTATTCACTCTTCATGCGCATCAATGCATTGATTCTCTGAACTAAAACAAATTTACAGAGTGAATAAACTTCAATTGAGATTGACAGCTCAGTGTGAAATAATAAACTGAAAAAGGATTGCATCTGATCTGCCCATTGAAATAAGGTACATTTTGCTGGTGATATGATGATAAAAAAGAATTGAATACTGATCTGATCCGATGGTCTGTCAGTGTTTCGTTTTTTAATGCAGTTCTGAGCTTAAACAGGTCCTTTTCTCCACTTAGCTTTTGTCATTCTTTGAGTGAAAGACAGATGAATTTAACCTATAACAATGTTAAATGTCAGAATTAGCAGATGGCCGCATCACACTTTAAAGAGAAAAAAAAACATAAATTTGAACCAAAATGAAATTTCATGAATGTAATAAAATCTCATTCACTGCATGAATGTTAAAAAGTCGAATAAAATCTAAATTGTAGTAATTTGTAGTACGTTGCTCATCCTCATGTAGAAGTCACTAAAAGTATCTTCAAATGTTCTCCATGAAGTCTCTCGTGGCATTAAACTGTAATGCTTGGTTATCAAGATATGAACTGTCACAAGAAAGCCCCTATATACCACGAGACAAAAATAGTGTATGATGAGCATAAGTCGTATATATTGCACTGAAGAAGCGTAAAAATCACACAATTCATATCATAAAATCCATGTGGTTAAATCTACGTGGGTTTAACAGGTAAGTTCAGGTTTCAAGTTATTAAAACGTCAACGTTTAGGGCTGGAACTTGGGGTAGGTTAAGATTAGGATAAGGACATTAACACATTCTTTACAACCACCATAGAAATGAACAGTCGCCAGAGGGGTAAGATTTACGCAAAAAAAGGCATGAAATTGTGCACTTTTGACATGTCCTGTTATGTTTCTTGTGAAATCGAGTTGGAACATGGAAGATACATGCAAGATACCTACGTGGATGCCATATTGTACAACAATACTGCAGAGCTGTGGTCCACTAGATGCATTTTTAATAGACTACAGACATGGGGACAGTGGTCTGAAAACAAAACTCTCAAACCCTGACTATCTTACAACAGTTACTCACACTTAAAACTAATTAAGATACTTTAAACAAGCCAACATTTCCTTGAAGCAGGAAAAAAAAAACAATGAAACAAAGATTTTGTCCTAGCTGATTATTTGAGAGGCGCCTGGCTGCAGACCTCCTTTGTCCCGCCCACCTCTCGCTGCTGGCCAGAAAAAGCTCTCTGAACAATCGGACACCCATTTTAGGCAACTCTCATCTTTTGACAAAGCTGTTAACTTCTAAAAACCCAGCTCTAATCCTAACCCTAACCTTGCCCGTCTTTGGGATGTAAATGTTGAAAATTATAATCATTAACTAGCATAGCCATGTGTGAGAGGCAACCACAGGTGATTCTATTTTGAGAATGTTCATTTGGTCTTCTTTAAGTAGAATAGTTTAGGTTTTCTTCTATATCAGACAAAGGCTGAAGTACATTACATGTTTCGAAGGCGACTTCCATCTTCGTCAAAAGCGCCACACAATGGTCGGTGTGACGTGTGTTAAAAGTTCCTGTAAAGTTCCCACAATGAATCGCGACAAGGATCATTCCAACTTCCCGCACATGGGACTCACTTCTCCGACGACCACCAGCCAGCAGGGGGGTGGTCAGCCTGACAGGTCCACATATTCACAGGTGATAGAGATCTGCAGAGAGAGGTGGGCAGTACGTAGCTGCAGACAGACGCTTTCTGGGATTCTTTCAGAGCTTGAAATATGATTATTACTCAAAACATAATGTAGCTCAATCTAGTGTTCATGTTTTTAGCCAGTGCAGTGCATGGTTATTAAAACCCAACTAACCAGCTAAAGGCAGCAATACGTTAAGCCACTAACATCTCCATGGAGACAAGCAGGTGGCAGATCCTTCACCACAAAAGTTACATAGTGTTCCTTTAAATAGGCACTTACAAAGCATTTTTTCCAGGTGAAAAGTTGTAAAGTCTGCTCTATTGGGACTCTTAGTAATACATCACTGAATTGCTAAGCTTACAGCACTCTGCATTTCTCAGTTATAATCACATTCAGTTTTACTTCTGACAAAACCTTGACTTGACAGTGCTGATTCTTCTAAAACTCCAAATGACGATAACCCCAGAGACACCTTTTACAATACTGTCCTCTCTTGCTGGCGTACAAAGTGCAATTTCAATGGTGCAGATTAAATTACTGCGGGCGTCCCAATTGCTCTCACATAGACAGATGGCTTTTAAATTGAGGTAGAAAATCAGAAAGATCATCTAAAGTGTTTCTTATAATTCAACCTTTTACAGGAGAAATGATTCAGTGGTGCCAATAAATTTGACGTGTTGGAGGGAAGTGCGAGTCACAGAGCGCGGTACCTGCTGGCCTGTCCCGCTGTGCTGAAAATACGCTCTTGTCTTTGACCAGAGGATAAGAAAATTGAACACTACTGCGACGGGGGCCTTTTTAAAATACAGAGAGACCAAAAACCTTCATGGAACACAAAACTAAAATATTGCGAGCTGGTTTGACCTTGAGACAACTTTCAAACTGGAACTGAATGGAATGAGTTTGAGATGAGATAAAAGAGGGATAGAAAAAGTAGGGATTGCACAATATCATTTAAAGTTTCTCTACCTATTTTTTACTGAAATGACAATTTGTTCACGTATTCCGAGCCTCATATTTATTCATATAGATGAGTTTAGAAGCACTTTTCTCAACTTTCAGAAGACAACGCAAGATGAGCTGTGTCAGTAAAGCTAATGGCAGATAGTTGCATGCTAACAACAACAACAAGAGCGCTTTCTGTATTTTAGGGAACAGGGTGGGGCACTACAATTTTCTCCTTGACAAATCAAAATGGAGACCCTTTGAGTGTTTATTTTTGACATTCTGAGTTTAGCTATGTTAAACTATTCATCAGTATTTTTGTGTATTTGATTGATTCATACATGGTGCAGGCATTTAATATTTTCCTGAGCTGATTTTAGTGCTCAGAAACTCACATTTTACCTTGCCTGACCAGTCAGCCCTCTACATTTGTTTGATGCGAGGTCTGAACTGAAGAGATAGCACGATTTCGTCGTCCAAGTTAGGACGATCCATCACAACGCCCCTCCTCCCCCTCCCTCCGCAATTTCAAACTTTTTCTACCGTTTCAAAAACCAGACCGGACGTAGCTGACGTAGATCATTGTTTCGCATAGCTTCGGTTTTAAACAATTAGGACGTATCAATCAACCGTAGCAGCAAACCGCGTTCAGGCCTTCATATAGATCAATGCTCCATTGAAAAATCTTGCTACATATTTACTATAACAACTGTTAGCGCATCGCTGCATCGAGGATTTCCGGTTTTTGTGATTGTTGATCCGCGCTCGGAAAGCCGTCCTCGAAATTGATCCCGCGCTCTGATCCAGACCCTTACGTCTTTGCACAGTGTCTGTCAAGCGTGTGGGATGGCTGTCAGCAACATTTTACCCACCTTCTCTATTGTCTGTATTTACTTGTGATTACTTGTAATTATATAACAGTTTATGAGTAATACTCAAAAATGTCATGCTGCCACTTTTGCAATAATAAATAAGTGTGCTAATCTGCTGCTTGTTACAACTAAAATTTCAATTTCATCTGTTTTGAATAAGATGTCAATGAATGAACCTATTGTATGTGGAAAATACTGCTGCTAGTTTATTACTAAATATAATAGTGTATACAAACATAATAATAATCTTACCAATTCTCAAAAAAATATCTCCTTTTATAGTATCAAACATTCTGAATGTCATAAGGTTAATGTAACATAGTAAACAAACAAAAAATGTAAGCATTTGCTTTTTTGACTACAGGTATAATTGCGACATTAAAAAAAGAAAAAAAAAAAGATTGATAAAAAAGAATAATGTTAACATCCTTAATGATAAACTATTGATTCTTGATCATTCATCTTGTTGAATGTCACTATACATCGAAGTCAAACAGTATAAGCAAAAATAAATGTCAAAGATAGACCAAATAAGGTTGGATATTCAAAAAATATGTCACAATTTTCCAGCTAATGACTTTGATTACATTTGATGTGTTTCAAGCAGCCTGTAAATAAAAATACATCTGTCTACTTCCCTCAGAGTATGATTAAAGGTTAAAGGAATGTAACGACATATTACACACTGCAACATTTCTCCCAAAATAGAAGATTTTCACAGGATGGAGAGCACAATTTGATCTTCATAGCTTTACCTTACAAAATGTTATGACTGGGACTGGATTAATGCACACATACTGACTTAAGGTATCAAATTATACACTTAAAAAGATGAAAAAGTGACATTCTTAATCTGCAGTCTTTCATTTCAACTTTTATTTTAGTATTAGCTAGAGCTTTGGTCAGAATCGTAACAAAAGCACCAACTTGTAATCCTTTGCAATTATCTCCTTCTTACAAATAACAGTGATGCAAAAACCCCTTTTAAAGACATCACTTCTTCTAATCCTCCACACAGCCAAGTCGGCCGATAGCTTAAACGTCTGTAACTTTGCCATCCAAGCTGCTTTTCTTTGCTGCCCTACATTTTGAAGCCATATTGTTTGCATTCAGAAGCAGTGCCCACACAGCTGGAGGATAAGCCAAGCCTGTGCACAGATAAAGTACGTTCACCATGGCTGGAGCCCTCTTTCCATTTCCCTCTGTCTGCCAGAGTGTCAGGGGCTCCTGGCCACAGCTGCAAGATGAATAGTGCCGCACTCCTCCACTTTGTCATGGTGTCCAAGAAGGCTGCAAATGGCATTGAGAGCCTCACAAAAGGAGCGGAGCAGCCTTGCATGTACTGAACAACCATAGTTCACACGTTCCTTTCTGCAGAATGTTGGAAAGACTTGAGTTCCGAATGTTGAAATATATGTTGGTTTGTATGAATATTTTATGTCTTTGAAGCTGCTTTTAGGTTGATGCATCACCTACTAACTTTTGGCACACACCACATTCTTTTACTAATATTATGGTCTACTTACAAGCGTTTATGGTCTACTACAAGCGACATTTAGCACTGAATATCTTAGTACAAATTCCTGGTAGTAGTTCCCGTTTAAACAAAAAAGAAAGTAAGACTGCATTCAAAATAAAGGATCAAAAGTTAAAAACCAAAAGTTGAAACATTCACAACACCTTTCACAACACTCTTGTTACCAATCGCACCAGAACAACAGAAACACAGCTTCCTTTTGCCTGTAGAGGCGCTGTGGGACAGAATCACACAGAAAACAACAAGGAAGACACCCAGCTGTCCATGCCACACCCAAACAAAAAAGAAGCAGTGCTATTGAATTGTTGAACTTAATTTTTTGTTTATGGATTTTTTCTTCCACATACTGCACAGAAACCAAAACCTGATCTGTTTGAGTAAAATAGAATGAAAGGTATGTCATCTGCTCATTTAGTAGTACAACTTAATACTGAGTGAACGTAACCACCTTGCAACAGTAATGTGAACAACAGCGCTTTCAAATTTTTTTTTTTTGTAAAATATTCATGATAACAGTGAAATATTACAAAAAATATCAACATCATGATTAGGAGAAGAAGATAATCAATGTCCTCTCTTGGCTGCTGCAGTCTGATGTTATTTTCACATGTTTTCGGTTTGGTTTGTTATCTGTGTTTGATCCTGTCTCATTGTAGAGGATCACTGCTCACTTTCTGGAACTCTCCAGAAAGTGAGCACAAACTCTCTCTTTGTGCATTCACAACCAGACTATCCAGGCAAACAAATACTGATTCAGATCTAAAGTGTACTGTGAGTGCAACCATGAACTATGTTAATATACTAATTAATAATAATAATAATAATTTTGTTGTTAGCAAGAAAATGTTTTTAAGCCATAATTAAAAAGAAAAACAAAAGAAGCAAGTAGTTGGACAGATCCTGTTTTCAGCGTGCATATCAGATACTCCAGCTTTAATTACAGATTTAAATGTTGTACTACACTTTACAAACACTAATGTTAAAGTTAGACCGACTATCATACCTGTTCTTGTCTGAGCAATGAGAACTGGCTAGTCCTTCTGAGTGGGGACTCAAGACTATAGAGACCTCTTAGTTCTTGGTACTTTCTTGTGTGGGAACACCTATGTATGAGCCATACCTCAGCATTTTTTCCCCAACTCATTTCTAATTATAAAGGGGCGATGGACCATATTCATTTATTTATCTGTGAAATGTGAGTATTTTAACTTTTGTGTGACCCTGGAGGATTTTTGATTTTTATGTATGTGCCATACAGTGCCAAAAAGAAAAGACCAGCAGCAGAACTGTTGAGTTCAAGAGGTGTTGCTCTTATACCAACAATTTAGAAAATGTGAGGAGCAAAGTTAAACCTTTTAGAAATGTAATTCTTGACAACCCTCACTAATTTACCAAAGCACAAGCACAAACACCTAGTGTGTTTGTAGATTCAATACCGTGAGTTACCATGGCAATCTATTAGCAGCACAAGGCAAAAAAGAGCGTTATTACTGAAATGACTTCTTACATTAATTCCACAATTTCACACACAAATCTTTTAGGCTGCATGAAAAGAACAAACAATTCACTTTAAAGATACTGTAGATGAATACACTCATTTTATGTCAGCAATCTCCTTAGCAACATGATGGTTATACTGTATGAGTTCAGTATATGTCAAGAATAGAGCCTTGGACCTAAAACCAATCAACTCAAAACATGTTACAAAACAAGTTACAAAACCTCCAGCTGAAGTGGTCTTGAATAAGCCAAGCTCAAAAACTGGAGCTGGAGATATACAATTAATAAGATTTTATCTGAAAGCTGAGTCAGGTGGGCTGGTGACTAGACTCTATGCAGTTTTAATGTACAATTTTATTGTATATTTGATGCAGAAATGCAGCTTTTAGAATGAAAGGTGTGACTTCAACACATGTATAATTATGTAGCAGTGGCTCAGAGGTCCTAAAGACAATGCTGTGCTGTGTGTCTAAAGTTAAGAGATTATGCATCATTTGGTCATAGACATTGAGAGTTAGGAGAAAAGTTTTCCACATGAATCGGATTGAGACCTTCCACCTTCCCTGTTTAAATACACTGTGTGACTGATGGTTTTTGAAAAGGCAGATGGTGCATATTGCCAATCTGAAATGATCAATCTCTTTTTATGGGAAAGAAAATATTTCTTTCTGACACCAAAACAAACAAAAACTGTAATACCTTGCTTGCTATTTGTTTTTTAAAGGAGGATTTGAAAGAGGCAGTGTAAAATCTTGTGCATACAAACTCATCTGAATGGTCTTTTCAGTCCTTAGACCCACAAAATGCAAAGCTCGCAGCTCTGCCTTCCCTCTGTTCATTGTGGCTGTTCCCTGTGCTCCGGGGGCGACAACACCTACCTGCGCTGTGTGCTGTTCTCATGGAAACACATGAAAAGGAGCCTGAGAAAGTACCCATGCTCTCCTGATTGTCCCTGTTGCTTCTGACAGTAAGCTTCGTTCGTCGTCTTCTCCCGTCGGAAGTGAATACCAAAGGAACACGACACGTCACTGCTGCTGGCCTGATTTAATATTCAAGGCACCTCAGTCACCCACTCAAGCTGCACAAACAGCACATATTTGTCAGTTTCAGGGTACGCATATACATATTTCAGCAGTGTGAAGGTGTTCTGCTGCGACTAGTTTATCCGTTTGATGAAAGTAGGGCTGACACATAAGAGAGCCTGCGGCCAGAGGAGTTTGGAGGAGGCTGAACCACAGACACCCGCACAGAGCTACAGGCAGGGATTCCATCAAGCATTGCTGATCAAATGCAAGGTGACACATGGAGATGGGGCTGAGATGGTGAGATGGTGAGCTCTTGTCCACAGAAGATGCGATTGAAAGAGAGATGGTGGAGCAGAGACATCACAAAAGTATTGCATAATGGATGCACAAGGACAAATCGGTGGATTTTCAACCAATGAAGCAAGTGCTTCCAGACAATGAAAAATATTTTTACCAACTAAATAACATCTGAAAGTCAAAACTTATTCAATTGTGAAGTGCAAAAAGGACCCTTTAATGTTGTCAGAAAGCTTCACAAATCTTTACAAATGGGCTAATGGCCGGCACTAATTAATTTAGTAAATGTACTGTATATGACATCATTGCAGAAATCAGAATCTGTATGCTGCTGTGGTATAACTTTGAATACATTTACCCAGACTTATACAGAAAAACCGCCTACTCTCTCTTTTAATGCCAAGTGCTTGAAGCTAGCATATGTAAAGAGCTACTAGCAATCTTGGAAAAGCATTTTCCTCAGATTATGTTACATGGGTAAGAAGCTAAAGGAGTGTAAAATTCCATCTAGCTCTCTGCAAAAAGCTACATCACTTAATAACCACTCACATACAGTCATGCTATAGCTTCACAGTTCCGGGCTACATATGTCTAGAAAGCAATAATTCAGACAGCAGCTTAGAGTAAAAAAATAATATTCATCACAGTTTTTTTTTCTCAGACCTCCTCTGTGAATGTCTTCCTTTTAGTGCTGGTGCAAGTGAGGACTTCGGCAGGCCTTCTGCAAGAACAATGGACAGCTGGCAGAGTGCCTAGCCCAGTCTTTGAAATCTTCAACACAACAGTTCCTCTCTGCTGACAATATGGTGAAGGCTATCATTTGATCCAGCCAATAAAGAAAGTCTGGTCCTTCAACAGTACGCTTCAGTGTGCTTGGCTGAGAGTTCATTAGTTCCCATTTCTGAGAAAATAAAGGAGTGAAAACGCCATCTTTTAGAGCCATTTGTCATTTGGTAGTGAAAGAACAAGTAATCTCATGGAGAACAAATCGAGTCTGCATCAATAGAGCTAAATTAGCACATTCTTAGTAGTGTCAATGTGAGGGCACAGTCAGAGCTTGTAGCCTTTAGTTTTGTGTAACTTTAATGTTGTTAGTTTAAGTTAAAGGCTGAACAGTTTTTCAGTGCAGTGGCACTAAGTCCACTACTGGTGAAATCAGATGAACATTTATTATGTTTGCATTCCCTTCTAGATCTTGAGTCAACCAGCGGAGAGGAAAATCTTTAGACATTCATTTGTCAGTTCTAATGCAAATATAGTGATTCGTACATATCGACAAATATCTCATCAATTACCCAATACCAGTGGGAAAAACGAGGCTGAAAACGGCTTTATAGGGAACAAAGTTATTATTGATGAGAAATGGATCAAACTGTGTTATGTAACTGTTATTTATCATGCAAGTAACATTTCAAACATGTCTTACTGCATCCCATTAGACCAGAACAATTAAACTAATGCGAATAGGGCGGCGCGATATTGACAAAAATCAGTATCTCAATATTTTAGACAGAAAAGATTAATCCAATTAAACCAATTTGTCTTTGTCTTCAAATATTAGTTGAAGTTTAATTGTTTAGAAAATGTGAAATGACCATACAAATAGAAACAATGAAATGCAATTAATAAAGTAATAAGGAAATAAAGAATACAGAATCACCTTTGAGTCCAAGTTTACTTTTTAAACACAGGTTTTCTTGTAGCAAAAAAGAAAAAGAAAAAACAACATATTCATACTCAGCTTATGAGTATCTCTGAATACCAAGATTTATGGTACAATATAAAATTAATATCCCCTTCTCATTCTGGCCTATTTTCCCTCACATGTCTGACTAAAATCGATAAAAATCAAACTAAAACTGTTTCTGAACCCTCTGGAGCACAAGAAAATGCCTTTGTGAAGCTGTATCCCTGTGGTTTTAGTTTTTGATGACTAACAGGCTTTGATCAGAGGTGAAAAGTTTCTCCAAACTAAAAAAAACAGAATCTAATTTCCGCCAACATTTTTATTTTTGGTAGATATAAGGATTGGTACAGCTGGTGTTAACAGCTGAGACCTAAATGACACTAGATTTGGCATATTTGGGGTTTTGACCATTCCTTTTTCAAGAAAAAGTGAGACTGCCCTTGTGAAGGGACTCCGGAAATAGAGGGAGATATTTTGCCCAACTCTAGACACAATTCTGCTAAATTTTGTGTATTGATTCGATTACAATATTGGTATCAGCATATACTTACACAAGATTAATCTTTAGTGTATGACACAATATTCTTATTACAAAGAGTAAGTTGTACCAGAGTTGTGTCAAGCAAAACAATATATGTTTATGTATTTCTCAAAGATATAATCACACTGTAATATTCCTATTTTGTATGTGTGTGTGTGTTATTCCAGACGTCGTATGAAAAGTCAAGCATGAATTAGAACGCTGCCAAACTTTGTGGGGGGATTGCAAGTCCCACCTAGGAGGATTTAATTAGCGCCTTGAATGAATAACATTTGAGCCATTTCTCTCTGTGTCCTTGGTAATCAGTTCTGGGCCATTAATGAGAGGATGACTATCGACTGGCGGAGCAGCCTGCTGATAATTGAATGTGTAGAGGCCATTAAACATTCCTAATCAAAAACAAACACTCCAAAGCCACAGTTCTTGCCGAACAATAAGAGGCGCCGACAAAGCTCTGAAAAGCGAGGAGAGAACCAAAATTAGTTTCCAATTGCTTTTAACTGTTTTGCTTTTCATCATCGCTAACATTTTAGACCTGACAAGCCAGAAAATAAGCAAAATTTCCTGGGGCATGACACGGTGATAGAAAGAAAAGGAAAAAAACACATAGTAATTGAAATGTTCTCAGTGGATTTTTTAGCACATGCAAACAGCTCGGTAAATCACTAGCTCTGACCAAAGGCTGCTGCTGCTGGAAATCACTAGTCCTCTATTGACTCAGCAATATTGATTAGCTCAGCACCAACAGCGCTCATAAGTTGGAAGCTCAATATCACTAGTTAACCAACCCTGTGGTCTGTGTAGTTAAGATGAATTTTGCTAGACTCCCTCTGGATGTATTAGTGTTGAATTGAACCAGAAGTCTTCATACATTTGGTTATGGATCTGCATGTGCTAATGGAGGCCCAGCGTATCAATAAACCAATGCCAGTTTATTCTTTGTGACAGACTGTGAGCTAAATAGATTTGTGATTAGATGAACAATAGCTCATACAGCTCTTCATTTGTGAAACTGGTCTAAAATGTCAATCATTTCAATCTCGGTTTTTTATCAAGTCTGGCACATTGCTTACATGGAGTTTTTGATGAGGAATGTGTGAATTTTCTGTTCACACTAATGTGCTGGTTAAGCAAACAGGATACGCTTTATGTAAGGAATGCATGATTGATTTTAATTATTTATTGTACCCAATCACAAGGTGGTTTGTTTGTAACGTAACATAATACTTGTATCTATTCTATGTAATCGCAATTATAGGCACATCATTAGGGACATATTAGTCTTTTGTGTGCTCAGAAATGATTGCTTCTTGCTGTTTGGAAGAAGTGTAAAAGCCTTGACTAACAGGATGAATCGTGTGCTTCAGAAAAGGTGTTTATTTGTGTAGAATGCCATTGTAAATCTAACCTTGTGATGGTTCATTATGGATGCACATTTGTGTGTATGGCATAGCTTGAAGGTGCTCAGAGATAAAGACACTTATCCAAACGTGGATGAATCATTATGATGGGCACGCTGCTTCTTCAGTAATTGCGTGAGGGGCTTTGCTGTTGTGCTTGAATTTGTTTGTGTTGTTTCTTCAAGGTCCACTGCTCCTCAAAAGGACAGCCGCTCCTTTAGCCATCTCCAGTGCCTCAGCAACAAGGCAGAGTCCAGCCGAGCAGAAAAAGGGGTCCAGTCCTGTCCCGTGTGACAGACTGTCCATCCATCCTCACTCACATCGTGAGGATGGATGGGACAGAAGGGAGTAAGCACAAGTAACAAATAAGCTGACCCTCATGTGGAACACAGTTATGTATTTAGCAGCTACTGCAGCGTTAGTTCTGCACAGGACACAGCTCTTGTCCGTTCGTGTGTTATCATCAATAAAATAAAACTAAAGCTTTGATAAAGAAACTGATTTTTTTCCCCACAAAATAAAAACTGGCAAAACTGGGATTATACTACGGTATATACTTGGATTATACCAGATTATCTAAATATCTAAATATTTTTTATCTAAATAAATGACAGTATGTTTTTATGTTTTACTGTTTAAGGTATAAAAATTATAAAAGCTCAGGAAAACTGAACAGGTCTTTCACCTTTATCATCCTGAAAACTGCAACCAAGCATTGTTTTGTTGTGTTTCTCAGCCAAGGATTTTAACTCAAAATCAACAGTTGCTCATATTTTTAGCCAGTGAGAAAGTATTAGCCAAATTAATTCTTTTCCAAGGCCACAAACAACAACGTGACACCAAGCATTTTCTTGTCATCTCTGCAAGCAGCATGCTAATGCTAACTCAGCAGATAGTGGCTTCAGATGCATGTCAAAGGACATGATGGACACATGATGGACAAAGGACATGATGGACACATGATGGACAAAGGACATGATGGACACATGATGGACACATGATGGACACATGATGGACAAAGGACATGATGGACACATGATGGACACATGATGGACAAAGGACATGATGGACACATGATGGACAAAGGACAGATGGACACATGATGGACACATGATGGACAAAGGACATGATGGACACATGATGGACAAAGGACATGATGGACACATGATGGACAACATGGAACATGATGGACAAAGGACATGATGGACACATGATGGACAAAGGACATGATGGACACATGATGGACAAAGGACATGATGGACACATGATGGACAAAGGACATGATGGACACATGATGGACAAAGGACATGATGGACACATGATGGACAAAGGACATGATGGACACATGATGGACAAAGGACATGATGGACACATGATGGACAAAGGACATGATGGACACATGATGGACAAAGGACATGATGGACACATGATGGATAAAGGACATGATGGACACATGATGGACAAAGGACATGATGAACACATGATGGACAAAGGACATGATGGACACATGATGGATAAAGGACATGATGACACATGATGGATAAAGGACATGATGGACATATGATGGACATATGATGGACAAAGGACATGTCATTTCTTGGTTGTTTTGACTACGGGTGTGTTCAGTTGAGTGAACAGTACACCTACATGTTTAATTTTTAAAGGATGGAACGATTCACTTAAAGGTGCGTTGCGTAAGTGTTAAAGGTTTTGAACAAGGGCGCCATCTTTGGCCTTTTTGTGGCACTGCACCCACCATAATATCAGCAGCTGAAGACGTATTTTAGGCTTAAAAAATTCTTTTGACACATTGTTACTTTCGGCTAAATGTTTTCTGAGTTAAGAAAAGTTGTTTGTATGAAAAAGTGGATGCTGACTATTTTATTTGTTATTTTTGACTGACTAATCAGTTTTCTAACTCCAAAAGTTACACAAGATTTTTGAGGAAAAGCTTTGTTTTAGCGTGAGAGAAAACTGTAAACAAGCTCTTTACAGGACTCATTTCTCATAAACTAAAGGCTCAATGACAATTTATTACTCTAACAAAACATAAACTTTATCAAGACAAACAGCTAAGCTACTAAAGCTGTGTCTAAATGTGTGATGTATTTTAACAGGCCTTCTAATGAAAATAATCGCCAGATGAGCGTATTATTGATCCAGCACAATTCTTCTTTCTCAGAAACATGTCCAAGTGCTCCTCGGCTCTGTCAGTCGGCCTCATGCCATGCCGTTACGGTGGGCTAGTTGTTATGATAATTTTCCGTGTGTTATGGGGGTTCGGAAACTAGATTATTTATTTATTTTTTTAATTAAACAGTGGTTACAACATTGTCTGTTGTATAAAACCAAGAGCTTTTGCAAAACAAATACAAATAATGACAATAATCCAGTGAAGGAGGACTAGCGTGGGAAAATGCGACCAGCGCCACTCACATTTATGAGCCTGTCTGCGCTTATACAGGCAACCTCGGTAAGTTTACAAAACATCATGGCGCATATCCAGGCGCCGGTAATTTGATATACTGTATCGTAATATTGAGCATTTAACTTACGCAATGCACCTTTAAGTCACAATTCGATTCAGTTTTTCATTTTGTTTCTTCTTACATCACGACTATTACTGTTTGTATTATACAACTACAGAGTGAATGCTATATATATATATATATATATATATATATATATATATATATATATATATATATATATATATTATATAACTAATATTTGTATTAAAATTCTCTACTGTCTTCCAGCTCTAAGTGACAACCTTTCCTGGCTTTAGTGCTTTTTTGTCTCTTGGTGTTTTGGTTTCTGCTACTCTACCTTCTTTTTAAATTTACCTCAGCCTTTTTAAATGTGTTGCAAGCTTCTGTAAAAATTTGAAGCAATTCTTGGTGTCTCTGTATTTCCAGTGCAGACTGCCTTTCTGCCTCTTCAACTGAAGTTTTGCTCTTCTCCTTCAAAGCTTGCATTTCATCTGTAAGAGTGTTGTTAATGTCCTTCATGAAACCCATTTTTATGTCTCTTTCCATTAGACTCTCACTTTTTTCCTGGCTCCTCTGATTTCGCTGGATCTCCTGTTTAGACTGCCTTTTGGCCTCTTGTGGACCTCCAACATAACTTGGATCTCCTCTTGAAGGCACACAGTCAGCTTTTCAAGGAGGTCAATAGCCAAAATTTTCTCCTTATAGTCTCACGCAGTGTTTGGTTTCTCTCCTCCTCCTTGTTCCTCTCAGCCAAATTTCTGCCTCTTCCAGACCTTTTTTTAAGATTCCTTCATGGTCTGGATGTCCTCGAGTAGTTCTTGGTTCTGTTCCTGAAGCGTTCAACAGTTTTAGACACATTTGGTTTTCTACTTCTTTTTGGTGGAGCGTGTGCAGAAGATGGTCCATCTGCTCCTTCATGGCTTGCTCCATATTTGCGACTGCATCTTTCACAGCCAGGAAATCTGTCTTAATTGTCTTTTTGTCAATCTCGTATTTTGCTATGATACTTTCCAAGCTGCACACGACCTCCTCCTTTTCTGTGAACATTGCTGTCAGAGCTTGTACCTGTTCTCTGCTCATTTCTCTTTCCTCTCTCAGCTCTACCTGAACCACCTCAGCCTGGTCCAAAGCTTTCTTTACCTCTTGTCTTTGCTCCTCCATGTTTGCCTTTGTCTGAATCAGTTCCTTGTCTAGCCTGGTAATCAGGTTTTGCAGAATGCTTTTGTCTTTTTACAATCCTCGCTCTGACATTAGCTTAGCTGATTTTGAATGTCCAGTTTTTCTTGGAGGTTTCTAGCAGTGTTGCAAGCCTCTCATTTTTTTATTGAGAGTGGAGACTTCCTGAGCATGAGACAAGATCAAGCTCTTAATCATGTCTCCTAACGCCCCCAGAAGTGTGTCTTTTTCCCCTTGGACACTGAGCAGGTTGCCTTTGAGTTCTTGGACTTGTTGGTCTTTCTCGTCCAAAGTGTTTTGCCCTGCTTGTCCCCTCTGCTCCAGTTCTTCCAGGTGTAAAGCGTTTCTTTGGTTCATCTTGTCCTGTATTGATCTGGAGTTGTTTTTGGCCTCCTGCAGAGCTCTTTCTGAGGCAGCTCTCTCCTCTCTCTCCTTCTGCAGATCATTTAGCAGAGCCTGGTTTTTCTCTTCTACACTACTCAGCTGGCCTTGGAGTTCCTTCACCAGTTTTCCGTTTCTTTTGAAGAGCTTCATTTCCTCACAACAATGTCAACAAAGTATTAAATAACAAGTTTACCATCTACAAAATGTGAAATGATTTTGTTATATAAATCCGTTCAGAGCGTACATCATTAAAAGGGGCGGGCGCTCACTGGTGCCTGATGCACAGTTTCTCCATAACTTTATTACAAAACAAGTAAGTAGTACAAAAGACTAAACATTAGAAACCAACAGTGATTCTAACAAGGCTTACCTTCCTAATGTGCTCATTGTTTGCAGCAGTGACACTCTTTATAACTGTTGATTTCTGTGGGCTGTGAGCTAGCTGCTAAGTCTATGATAGGAACAACGAGGATCACTAATGCTAACGGTTAACAACCAGAGTCCTTCAAGCGATAACTTCTGTAGAAATCAGCACAAAATAATGCCACACAGTTGCAGTTTGCTGTGAGTCTGTAGTTCTCCACTTTGTTTATAATTAACTAACACAAATTACACAAAAATCTTTATCACCTTGCAAGAACAGATTTGGAAAACAATTGAAGAACAACAAAAACTACTTCTTTGAAAAGTAGTTAAAGTCAGAAGGTACTTTGAATCGGCCCTATCCATTTCCCAGCCAACATTGTGCTCTGCTAATAAACAAAGCTATATTTTGCAGTTGTTCCCTGGGCCCATATGCCAGTTCACCGCCCATACAGCACAGCAGTGAACAGCAGGTGGCTGGGAGACAAGGATTAAAACTGTGCTGGGTTTGGCTGTGGCCTGTCGCACTTTGATAGAAGCTAACAAATAACACTGCGGAGGGACTGCGTTTCCTGGTGCTTACGCTCATAAATTTTCAGGCCTCTAATTTGCTTTTTGTCCCTAGTGATTTGATAAATGTTGCAAATTAACTGTAACAAATTCTCCACCTGTTCCAGTATCCCTGTGTTTATGTAAGCAGGTATATTTAACAAACCAATAAATTACTGCAGTAAAAGGTGCCTGGATCATAAAGAATATGTGCCGTTGCTCCTAAATCAAAGTACAAATGAAGTAGCTTTGAGTAGTGCTGACCATTACATATTGTGCGCCCGGACTCTTTTTACATATGCTTTCATGTCACACTGACTGCACCAACACACAACACTGCATCGGCTAGACTGAACTACACATGTCAAAGAAAGACCACTATGTATTCAGAATCACACAGAATCACTGCAAGAACAAGTCTAGGCAACCTGCTGTGTTGCTTTAGAGGCAAGCATGCTTGCCCTCCTACCAGAGAGTGCCAGGTTAGATTACAGAATTAAGTGTGCAGCCCATGTTTGGATGAGTGTCCTGGGCACTGTAATTCCCCAATCAAACTAAATACGCACACTGCAGAGAGTATGCTCCTAACCCTGATCAACTTCTCTCCTTTTAAAGCAATTACTATATAGAATACAACAAATGCATTGAAACTACAGTATCTGATTTAACATTTTACTCACTAAATGACTGCACCATACTTGAATGACAAAATAAACAAGTGAATTGTGTTATAAAGCCACGCCTTGTAGTGGAGAGTTTTTTCTTTCTGTCTGAATGTTGCCATCAGCACAAAAAGAACATTTCAGACCATGAGTGATGTCCCAGCAGGCAACGACATAATTAATCATAATCCATCAGTGTCACTGACAGCCTTGTAAGAAAATATGCCAAGGTTTTTGTACCAATCATATTTATCGAAATGTTTACCAATATTATACTTTTTAAAACTGCATTTGTGCATGATTTGCCATAATATCACACTGGCATCAAGCTTCTAAAAAGCTGTGCTGGGCAAAAAATAAATACTGTATAATTCCTGGTCGGGCTGGTGAATAATTTATGATCAGTCTAATTGTGTGTTCTTTGTTGTAATTATTACTTGGTAGTGAGGACATTTACACTGCCACTATGTTGCTTTGCTGATATTTCCATCAGAGCAATCAGACAATATCTTTAATGTTTATTTGTGTTGAAGTTCTGTCATTTTCTAGGATAAATCTCCTCTGGTAGTCTTACAAAAAAAAGTGTAACTTTAAATGAGCAATCAGGAAAAGGAAATGGTTTAGTGTATATGTTGCACATTTCATCGAAGCAAGTTCTAAATTTGGGAATTTTGTTTTTGTAAATACAATCTAATTCTAAGCATTCAGCATATTCAGACACTTAACCATCCCATAATTTCACATAACTCACCACCTAGAAAGTTCTGAAAAACTGAAGTTATGAAAGCTTAATCAGCCATCAAGATGGCATTAACAAAAGGGCATAAGAGTTCAGAACATAGACATTGCAAAAGGATGTACATATTAATCTGTTAAGCTCACATGTAGGCAAAAAACTGTAGCAAAACATCACATAAGCCTTGAGTAGCATCACAAACCCTGCCTCATCGGGGGACAGTGACAGAAAGCATAAGTACAACTGATATTATATTACATTTAATTACATTAGGAAGCTTTGGGAGTAGTGGAATATTAGCAGAAACGTCTAGACCTGATTTATTTAATCAGAAAACTTTTTTTTGATGAAAAAATTCATTAAGTATCAGAATCAAGTTTGAATGTCTTTGTGGTGAAAACTCAACAGCATAATTCCATTTATGATGAGTATTGTAGTGTGTAGTAGTAAGATCACAGTTTTTTGTCCACACAGTTTTGTTCACTTTTTTGTTATATTTTATACAACAAAATAACACAATATTAGAAATGCATTATCCAGTACTATTATATCTGCGTTGTTTTGATTCTAAGAAATTCAACTGTGAGAAAGACAATCTGGGAAATAAACTAATGAGTTGGTCTCTGCAAACTGTTCCAATTGTGGGCGGCATAAAACAAAAAGCCTTTTTTTCCCTTTTTCTGACTTTGTGAATCTAATTTTCAGAGCTAAGCAATTATGGTATGTGAGTATGAGCTATAGTGCCTTGTCATATGAATGAACAAATATTCTAACAAGTAGAAATAGAATGTCTTTATCTTAAGTCCAGCTAAAACAGCACACTGACAAAGCAATCAAACTTGAGAAAGGGTTACAAGCACAAACAACAAAAGTTACTTCCTTCTGCTGTGAAATCACAATAGTTTAGTCATGCCACAGTCATAAAAACATACTGAGTGACAGCAAAGCATTGGTTTAGCTTACAACTACACAAGTTCCACAGTCATTTTTCAGGCAATACAGCTGTGATGTGATTGGCCTTGGCTGGCACCGCTCCGTCATCATAAAAGCCATTCAGTGAAAGGCTGATAGCACTGCAGAGCTCACACACAACTCCTCCATCTGCTAATAAAGTGTACATTTACTGGTCATGGAATTTGGCCTATATATGTGTGTAGGGCAGGAGTTATGGTTATGGGAGAAATGAAGGATGGCTGACCAGCATTTACAGAACTTTAGAATATTTTACAAACATAGAAAACAAAATCTGACATTTGGAGGACTGAGTCGTATGGTGATGAAAATCGTGTTGTGAGCTCATTTCTGTGGCGACATCTTCTTTTGGTAAAATCATCATGTCGTGATTCATTAATTTTCTCTTTATTTAATACAGCTGTTTGTTCAAGCAGATAAGTATTACATGGTCTTTATTTATATAGTGGATGCACTCACCCAGTGTACACTAGAGCAAAGTAGATTAAGCGTCTTGCCCAGTGACACAATGGCAATTGGCTGTAGTCATCCCACTGTGGCACCAAGTACTTGAAGGTCTCCCATCCAAGTACTAAATCCTGACTTATGCAATTGAACAACATCAGGCTTTGACAAGGAGATATGGCAGATGACTTTAGACTTTTTACTCACATATTTTAGTCAGCTTTTAAGTAGAGAAAGTTGAATTTAGCCAGTCCCAGAGAAGTCTGCTTATTTTATGTGATGTTTCCTTGACAAAAATAAGCTAATTCTTTGGACTTTATAACTTTTACGTTGGTTGAAAATAAGTGAATTGAATGGCATTGGAGCAGATGATTTTATTTGCCTCCTAATTGAAACTGTAATTAGGTTCTGAGAAAATCAAGATATTAATGTTTTTCCCATTCCACCCACTTGTAAATGCAACATAATCCTTACAAAGCCTAAGAATATACAGTACACCACTGAAAATAATATAACCGAATGTTGTCCAGAGACATGTTGTATATGTGGTTCATCTCGACTGGAAAGAGTTGAAATGAAACAGTATGATGGAATTTCATGTGCCATTTATTTACGCTTCAATGTGAAATTGACTGGACAGTCCAAGGCATAGATCACAATTTGGTGTGACCGAATGGAGAAAAGACTGGTACTTGTCTATGAGAGAGACAGACATAAGCCTGTTATCTTGTTTTCACTAAAGTCAAACCATTACTGTATGACTAAACATCAGAAGCGACTGTAAAGTCAAAGATATTCATTTTAAACAAGCTGTTAGACAGTTTGGTGTTTCTTCTGTTTCACACTGTATGTGAGGATAAAGCATCTCAAATATGCATAAATCAAACCGCTAACTAAATACAACTTGAAGGGGTGAAATGAGAATAAAAAACATCAATGATTACAAGCTTATTAAAATAGTTAATTTTGCAAAATAGGCATTCTTTGATGTTTGTCAATTTTAACTCTTCTGTTATCGTCTTTGGTACAAAAGTACAGAGTAAATTATTCAATTAAATCCATTAAATTAACATTACACAAGTCACACTTGGAATTACCTCAAAGACTCAATTAAGAATCAAGAGGTTAACGCACATGTTACAATGACTTTGTATGCCAAAAGAAAATTATTGCAGGATTACATCCAGTAGCTACATAAGTCCACATATTGCATTTCTTTTAGAGTGAGTTTCTGCGTTTTCTTCTACCTACAGTACATCATCATTCTTTTTGGGAATCTGCACTTGGGACAACACTCCTACTGATGCACCAGCCTAATGCTCTATGTTTAAAGAGGATATAGTGGGCTTAGTTTTGAACAACTGAACACATTTATTGTCATTTACATAGTTTTATTTGTGAATGTTACATTTTAGAACTCTACCAATTACTTATACCCTATATCCATCTCAGTCTTCATTTTTCAAATAACTACAATTAAAAAGATGCTGGGCTGCAGTTGGTAGGTGTGTACTTATGTGAGCAATCAGGTGACAGGTTTCAGTTGCAGAACTACACAGAGTAAATCATGTAGAAATCATACAACCTCCTGTATATCACTCCTTTAAAGCTTTTTTTTGCTTAACAAATTGCCTGTGTGCCTCATCCTATAAAAAGTCCCATTCACATTTTTCACTAGCCCCACGTGCAAAACATTAAGCCCTACTACGGACCGCACAGACCTCAAGGGCACAAGTGAAAAAGCCAGATTCGATGTGCCCTGCTGATCTGTGCTGCTGGTGCGCGTACGGGACATCTCCAAGACACTTCGAGAACAAAACAAGGTATCGTGTGTTCAGTTTTGTATTCATTGCCCGGAGCCTAAAGTTTTTCCCCACTTTGAGGAGGAATTAGGACACAGTGTGCGTTCGTGCGTGCTGTGGGCGCTCTCTTACCCGTGTGCGATGGAGAGAGAGGGAGGAAGAGAGCAGATGGAGAGCAGTGGACTCCAGCAAACTCCAGCGACAGCGTTCCCCGAGAGGAAGGATGGCATGCGTGTGTGCGCCGTCGCCTGAAAGAGCGAAACAAAACGCGTTTACGCATGGCGAGAACTGGAAATAACACCGTACTTTGAGGGTGAACACTTTTTCAATCGTAAACGGAGTCATTTCCCTAATCTTCAACCCGTGGGCTCGCACAGGTGACACGGCGCTTACACGATAAAGTTCAGCCTGTCATTCGGGATTTTCCGGTGAGGTTCGGATACACGAGCCTTCTTTCAACCGGCAGATCTATGTGCAGCGTGCTTTTCCCTTAACTTCGTCTTTGTGTGTTTTAGCCTACATTTTTACAAGCATTAAAAAGTTATAGGTTATATTATTGCTTCGAATATTAAATCAAAGACGTTTAGAAGGTCCACAATGCTGATTTCACGAACAGCACCCACGGCACCAGCGAGGAGAACCAAGAGATGGGGCAAAACTGCGGGAAACCCAAGCATTTTCTTTTTAAAACAACCCAAAGCAAGTAAACTATGCTATTAGTGGTGGAGAACTTGTGACAAACTGGTGACATTGCAACACGGTGAGTGAAAAAGATCTGAATGGATATGCGTCTCTCGAAGGGGTGTTTTTAAAAAAGGGGGTTACGTCTATTCCCTATCCTTTTTAGAAGCTCAAAATGGATGCCGACGACAGGCTGCGGAGACGCCACTGGATTAATCACTTTTTCGCAGATTTGGGTGCCATTTGAAGCCGTGTCGAGTGTGCAAACTTTGGACAACCTCACCGACGGAGCTGAAGGTGTAGGATGCAGTCTGGAGTGAAGACGCTGTCCGCAGGTGGAGGTGCGTCACTCTGCTGCCTGCTGCTCCTCTGGCTCATCTACTCCCATCTGCTCAGAGAGGGTAAGTCCACACACAGATTTGTTTCTGAGCTACAGCTTAGAGAGTTCCTCAGGGATGCAGATGTACGCGGGTGGTCGAGCCAAATGTCTGAGAAAAGCTTGTTTTAAGCAGTGACCTTGTGGGGTACAGTCATCTAAAACTCAAAAGTTTTCACTTGATTGTTGGTTTTGTTTCAAATTTCTCTTGCATATGGGACGACTCATAACATGGTCTAGATTTATGCTTTGCTTTTTTTATTTTATGTATTCTATTTTCAAGAATCTGGTTAAAGTTGCTTAGGGTTGAACTACAACATAGATGATCTATTAAACAATTTGTTGGTTGTAAATTGCTGTATTGATTTTAAAGTGATGTTAAGCCCCTAAGCTCCACCCAAAGCCACAATGGAGCTCAACAGTAAATGCCCACTTCCTGGTTCCACAGTCACTGGCTCCCATGTTAAAGTTTCATAGGGATTTTAGGGCTAAACAGCTATGGGCGTGTCAGGAGCACAAGACCTACATTTTTGTGTAAAATCTGTTTCAGCAGCTTTATAAACTACAAAGTTATTAAGATAGTTTGCAGAATTTTAAGTTATGGATGTGCTTTTAGACTGAAAACAATTGCACTAGCACATATTTGGCTTGCCTGCAATATGTCTTTGAACTCTTGATATTAGATTTTTTAGAAACCCCTATGGCACTTTACAATGGGGCAATTTACTTCCGGCATCGAGATGGCACTCCCGTCGAGATTGGACCCCCCCCCTGTTTAAAGTTAGTGCTAGAAAATAAGTAGTATTTTTTTATTTTCAAATTACTTTTGCTAACCCTCACCCAAGGTTGTAAAGATAGGGTGAAAGTAGAGAGGAACTGTGTGGTTTATTTAGACAAAAAGTGCTTATGATCAGAAACAATCAGGACACGCAGATATATGTATTAGAAACGACATTGACCATTGCAGTGGGCAGTCAGCTTGTAACTGTTACTTGAAAATATGCTAAGTTGAGGATTTGAGGGGACTCAAACAAGGTTAAGGAAGGCAAGATGAATATTCTAAATCTGAGGTTAAAATGTTTAATAGCAGTCGGTCCATGGTGATGTCGAGTTCAGAGCTGCAGAACTGTTTCTACCGACTGCTTAGCACTGCACTGACATGTTTCTGTGGTCAAACCTGGATGAGCCAAGCCAAGAGAATCTATTAACCTGCCTGAAACCCACAGAACTTACAGCACAAAAGCTGATGAGCATTTTTGTATTTTCATTGCCACTACGTCAAAAGTAAGAATACACTGATACCGATATCTGTATTGGAGTTTGTCTCATTGGTTAGCAGCGTTCAGGTCTATTTTGTAATTCACAAGTGAAATGTAAATAAATCACTCCAAACGTAATTTCGTTGTACTTTTTCACAATGACAATAAATCGTTCTGTTCTGTTCTAAAGCCTGTATGTTTTCTGTGATGTCCATTTATCACTTGCAGCTCTTCACCAAACCGCATAGCTGTATGTTTGAAAACTGTGAGGCTATAGTCTATCACTGTTATAACTGTTGAAAAGTTTTGCAGCACTTTGTATTGATGTGCACATTGTGTAGAAGTTTGTAATGATCTATTGCTGTGTATTTTCTAACTAAAACTTTGTTTTGCGGCTTTATTGGATAATGTGCCACGATGACTAATCTTCATCTGCATGCACCACCATTATCTATTTTTCATCTTCCGTACAGACAGCCACAGACCTTCATTGTGCTTTAAAGGATTCGAAAGACTCACCAACTGAGTTAGTTTTGAGTCCGTTCATGCTATTTGTGCAATTACACTTTTCACCCCAAAGCCCAGTATAAAACAAGTGGATGTTTCATAGCATGCCATTGGCTGCCTTCCATATGACTAAGCAGTGTGTCACTCTGCAAAGCTTGAACATGCTTAACGTGCTTGGACTCATAGGGAGATGTCGAACACCAAGTTTGCAGATTAGATCTTTTAATCAAGCAGTGGCCAGCAGCATAATTACCGCTGTGGAGGAGGGATAGTGCCTACATCAATGTCTTTGGCAATGTGCCGAGTACAAAAGTAGACAGTGATGTGAAAAATGAACTGCCTGTGCGTTGAAATGTGCACCCTTTGCTGGATTCTAATTGCCATGTCTTAAATGCTCCTCACACCTCCCTATTATTGCAGCCGAATTCCTGCCACAACACTTTGTTGTCCATTTTTCTGATGAAAATGGTTTGAATACTTCTTTATTGCATAAAAATGTCATAATCAATACATTTTGTCATGGTTGATATAAATGAAGTTATGCAAGCCGGCCAACTTTTGTTTACCTCAGTTGTTATAGCTGCACTCCTCCATCTGGCCTTGACATTCTCTGCATTTTGCTCACTCACTTCCACTGAGCCGTAAGACAATTTTTTTGAATAAAGCATGGAGTACTCTTAAATCTAGGCTTGTGTAAGTTCTATTTTCAAACAGGCCATACTATCCAGTTTTACTGTTGTGAATTATTATTGAGATAGTTCTCTAAGACTTTGTGCAATATGGACCAATTATCCTGGTTAATAAGGCTGTTGGACAAATCTTCAAACGGATGGGTATACATATCCTTTTGTCCCACCAGATCAGATCTTTTGATAATGTTTGACTTTTTGTGCTTCAATAAAGTGTGCATGTTTCTGAACAACAAATACATGTAATTGAACAAATGGGAAATTGATTAGTTCAGTTCCATGTTGTGGAACATTTTAGGCAAAGTAAAATAGGACAAGCAGGTATTAAATCAAAAAAGGTAACTATAGCATTTTTTAGGAACTTGATCTAACTTAACTTGGATTGTAGAGCTGCAAATGTTTAGAACTAAGCAGGGTTAGGGTTATAATGAGATCAAATACATTTTTAAGTGAAGATTAGGTTTGCTTGTAAAGGTCAAAACTACCAATAAAGGAAAACTAAGTTATGTATGGAACACTTTGATGGAGAATATAGAATAGAATATAGAACTGATGTGAAGTCCAATGTAAAGTGCAATTAAAATACGCATACCCCAGTTCACTATCTCCATTGAAGATGTCTATGTAAATATGAGCACAGCAATGATGTTCAGTACAAGCACATACAATATGTAATATAAACATTATCTCAGCTGCAGCATAAAAAGCAGATCAATGAGAGGATGGCATACAGTCAGAGTTATGCAACAATGCATAGATCAGTTTACTGCGGTTGTAATTGTTAGCCATTGGAGGAGGACACAGAGGGGAGGGGCTTTACAGCCTAAGGATACAGGTTGTTTAGCTGATACTGTGAAGACGTTGTGAATGCTTGAAGATCCAGATTTTTTGCTCATAAAGTTATAGTTTGTTACCACACCACCTTAGTAGTAATGTGGAGAATACATCCTAATTGGCCTTCTGACTTATCAGGTTTAATGCACAGAGGCAGAAGGGGACACCATATGTTCTGTGAAGCAGGCTGCCATTTAATACAATTGTCTATTACATGAGAAATGGAAGCTATCGTGCAAGACTCAGCAGATCCTTAAGAACTTGGGGAAGCACAAGACAGCAGGCTGATGAGTTGATTAGGTGATGTCAGTTAGCTACAGTTATATTTTTTAAATATGGATCATGATATGACCACAATCTAATAGTGTCAGAATCAGACCGCTAAATGTGATGCCCATCACGCACACACAGTGAAAGGGATGAGAGCTGGAGCTAAACAAACAATGTTAAGAGAGGTAGTTTGGGCTTTCTTCCTAAATGTCATCTGTGATTCAAGATAATAACATATAAAATAATAGATGGTAGATTTCTATGTATAGCTATTGCTTGTTGCTTCACCTTACGCTTGGTTATTATTGTCTAATTAGTAGAGATCACAGTATAATTTAATTATTATATACCACTGACACAATGTCACACAAAGCCAATGCTTCTACCGTTAACAGAAACACAGGACTCAGTGACACAACTCTGGACTCCGACTGCCTGTTGAGATGAAATAAATGAAGCTCCGTAGTGTGCGAGTCAGTGGAAATTTAGTGACACAGCTTGTCGACATATTTCATAAGAGCCTTGTCATTGGCATCGACAGCTTGTGCAGCCGAGCCCTGACAGGATACATGTGCTTCTCCTCTGCAGGACACTTATTTACGTCCACAGTCACAGATTGAATCGCTCAAACAACTCAACGTGACATGCTAATTATGGCATGTGCTCAGACTGCATGAACGAGAGGGCATTTACCATTAGTCCTTATTTTTGCATTCTGTCTTCTTAAACAGAAGTTGGGGAGCATTTTATAGATGTAAATAAACAAATCATATGTTTTAACAAAGACACTTTTAAGATTGTTTTGACTGATTGGGAAGCCGTTTTTATATTTAATCTATTTAGTCTGAGTGTTCAACATTTGCAACCAGATCTGTGATATTGCATAATGCTGCTGCAGTGAGACTATAACATCCAACATAAAGTTTACTGAACAAATAAGGATTTGTTTCATATAAGCTTTTTGTTATATAACTTTAGATATGGTGTAATGTTTCAAGATTTGATCTACTGTAATCTGATGTTAAATGTGCAGTTTGTGTTCTTTGTTTTGTAAGTTTTGTAAGCTGACAATGGGACCCCCAAACTGGTCTAACCCTGATCTTGACTGATCTTTACAATGAGGCTGGTGGAATCTATAGCCAGTGGTTTGCTCAGCGCCTGTTTGCTGTTGAGTATTAGTTCCACACTTTTCTGACCTGTACTCACAGCAGTCCCCAAGGCTAGTGGCCGGCAAAGCAGAGAGGCCTGCCACTGCTCTTTGGCTGCACCACTGAACCGGAAAGCAAGGAAATCCAGACATTTTCAAATTTATCGTTGAATAAACTGGCAATGTGGCGAGCATCTGACAGGCCATTTATTGTAGCGGGCGCTGGCCCAATGGTGTTCTCGGGCAGGTCTGCTGTGCTTTGATTTCCTGTCTTGGGAGCTGTGACAGATGAGCTATGGCCAAGGCTCTCTTCACAAGGCCTTACCTTCCTGCCCACCGGTCCGATACTCTCACTTCAGTTTCTCTGCTGTTTCTGCTCCCTGTGGAGCGCTACAATCTCACTGGTGAATTTTATTTTAATTTGCTTGAGATCAAACTTTCTAACAAGAAACCTAAAGCCCAGAAATGTTCACTTGTAATAGCCGCAACCTAATTCATCACTATGGTAAAGTTGATAGAAAAACATCTCTGTTTTGAATAAGGATGGACAATATATACAGTATTTGTATCAGTACCAAAAAACAATATCAATGTCTAGTCTCGATTTATGAGAAGACAATGTTGGATTTAAACCTAAATAGTGTTTTTCTTTGTGAAAATCAGCTACCCCACCTTTGAGCTAAAATATGTCTGCATATATACTTACAAGTAATAATGCCATGAAGTATTTTATCATTCAGTTAAATAAAATTTGTTTTTATTTTCTACTTAAGTGAAAAGTAAGCAATCTTGTGAGCTTTGACAAGGATTACGTTAGCATTATCAGTGTCGGTAAATGTAGGTTATCGGCCCCAGCAGGAGGCCAAATAACAGTTCTGTTCAAAAAATATTATTGGCTCATATATAGTTTCCAGTGCTTGATCAAAGATGGATGATATACTACACCAAATGACTACATAGATGTCATTTAACAGCTGTTGCTGCATGGATGGACAGAACATTTTCAGTCAAACCCAGTGTGTTGTTTCTGTTCTGTACACAGCCACATTTGCAACTCACAAATCAGGGTGCATTGTTAAAAGATGTGCTGGCGTTACTGCGAGGTGGTAACTGTGCTTCAATAACTGGATCAAGCCAGGCATTTTTCATCCTGATAAAACATTAGAGCTGCTATTATGGTTCCTTGTTAATTTTAAACACGTCGCTCGCTGTGTGGGAGTGGAAGTCTTCACAGGACATCAGTCTGATGAATTTCAAACTCTTTGGTTGCTATTCCCTTTTAACTCACTGAACAGCCCCTATCTATCCAAGCATTAAACTAATCAGAGCAGCAGAGAATTACTGTTTTTTGAAGTGAAAATGATCATTTCTTTTCCAGTTTTCTTCACACGAAGTGTGCGCTTTTGATTATGACCTTGACTGCAATTCATCACAAAATAATCCACGGCTTGCTAGGCTATAGGCAGTAACAAGTATAATAGGGTAATCTTCTTAGGGAACAAAATAACAAATGGTTAGGGTTAGGGTTACAAATTAGGATTTTTTTGTACAGTTAGATCAGTTTGTCAGCACACAAAGCTCCTATTTCATCGAGTGTGAATTCATCTTGGCCTGTCAGCGTTGACCTCCCTTGTGGTTGAGTAAAGCAGGCTGCTCTGTGCGTCAGTGCATTGTTATTCTGTTTGGAGAGAAGTGTGCTTGAAACGGCTCAATCATTGGCAAAGTGCTGTAAATAATTTGAGCAATGCAGAGCTTCTTCAGCAGATGTTTATTTGCAAGTACATTTAATTAAAACTTTCTTGTTTCTCAACTGGCACAATGATTGTGTGATTGTTTGACAAGTAGCAAACAATACAATATTAGAAGTGAAAACATAAAGCATTTATTATTACTTTGCTCTTTTTGTTGAACAGTTATGCATTTACAATACCATTCAATACTCAAATCACAATAGGGTCTGCACCTATATAATGAGTTCTTTCTTTTGTGCAGAGGACGTCTCAGAGCTCCCAGTTTTATTATCCACTTTATGAACAAAACCTTTCTTTTGATGATCTCAATTGCACCCATGCTATGGGCGCTTAGCCTTACTAACTGTGGCCTTTTTTGCATTCAAATATGGAGAGCAGAGTGGAGTCAAAGATTGTGTGATTCACAGCTAGTGTTTGCTGTTGCCTACAGCCTTTGCCCAGCCACAACCAACTGTGTATCCTAAATCATCATATTTGTAGTGTACTTTGATGGTTCAAAAGAAACAAATCAATGCAGGCGACTAGGTGGAGCAGCTGTTACGCACTCCCCTCATAGCAAGAAGGTCCTGGGTTTAACGCCCAGGCTCATTATATCTCCTGTCTGCTGCCTGTCATTAATTATTACACACATGCAGTTATTGGAAGTTCAGGCTACACTTATTTCATGAGAAAGGTTGAACAAATCACTATCCAAGTTGTCTGTGTAACCCTTAGTTGTTCAATCAGGAAAACATACTTTTCTTTATCCTGTACTTCAAACATGCTCCTGAGCATCCCCACTTAGGAATCCCATTACCCAGAATCGATAAATCTAGAGCTCTACTGACTGCAAAGGAAAAATATTAAAGAAAAATAATCAAATAAAATGTGGTATTACAAATGCTGAAAACAAGTATGGGTGATTTATGGATGTAAAAAAAGCAGAAGATCTCAGAGATCTACTTGTGACATCACAGATCAGAAACATTTAGAGGGAACACGAATACTATCTCACCGACAAAGCTTTAGCTATGTATTTGAGATGGAAACAATATCCTTTCGATACAAAATCCTGTCATAATTGGTGTCGTTTAAGATCTGTCAAAAGGACAGATGTTTTAAAAAGTAAGATGTTTTGCCACTCTTCCATTGCAAGTTCGCTTGACAAGATACTGCTAAGTCACTGCCTTATATCTGTCTGATGGAGGACAGTGAAGTTAGGAACTCCCTTGTGTGTCTTCAAGTGTCTTCAAATGAAACCACGGCACACATCCATTTACTTGTAGAGGTGCAACAGCCAATAAAATTTTTTTTTATTTTTTTTTAATAGTTTTATTTTAAAAAAAAAAAAAAAAAAAAAAAAAATAAAATTATAATATTTATTTTATTTTATTTTGTAAAAGCTAGCTTGAGTACATCATGCACTTGTGACCAGAATGTCCCAACAATGACATGCTTAGCACAGAAGGAGAGTCTTTCCCATTTAAAAAAGCTCAGGGCAATGTCACACAAAAGCAGCCCCCAATATTACCCAGTCTAGAGAGCTTGAATGCTGAAGTGACGTTAGCCCACCCCCTCGCACACACACACATCAATTCTTCCCCTGAAACAATCTAGTTCTGTAGACTTTGGGGTGTCTCCCATGGGTGCACCTCCTTACCGCTTGCTATGAGAAGTTTCAATTTGTCATTCCCTGTGGGTGGAGGAGTCCACACACCTGACACGAGAATTAAATTTGGGCAAATAGAGCACATCTCAGGCGTGCCAGTCTTTTTTCCACCTCCTCTGCAGCCCCACTGGGTTTTTGCATAAAAAAGTATGTGGTGCAGCTCTAAAAATGTCAACATTCGACTTCAACCGTTTTTCTGAGGAGAAGAAATGCTCTTTATGTGATGGTGTGTCCTCAGGTTGGAAGAGTTGCTGCTTAATTCCAGGAACAATAGGTTAGGGTTGAGTGGGCTAGAAAGCTTCTTTTATCCATGGTAATACAAAATGTGGTAATGGTTTATTATGCACATACCTCTCCTTCCAACTGCCCTTATGCCTTACTATCATTCTATTATGTTGCTACAAAATAAAATAAATGGTTCTCTGTTATCTTTATGGTAGCCAACAACAAAAATAACATTGCACTCGATTACGCTATCTCTTTTCTGTGAGGATAAATGCTGTTCTCAAAATACCAACATGGCGGAATACAGCATAATGTGACGATCCTTTTGACAATAAATGTCTTAATACAAAAATTTGCATTGTACTTTTTTTTTAATATATATATATCTACATAAATGCAAAGCTAAACACGTATTAATCTTCTGGTGTCAGTTAGGCTAAAAGATGCCATAACTTTATTTTAAGGATATTGTGACTATGAAATCAAGGCATTTTATTTATTATGTTAAACTTTTACATTATTGAAAATATAGTGTTGCTTTACATTTGGACCCTTGGCTTCATTTAAGGGGAACAAAAAACTTGACACAGCTGACATTTTTTATCTTAAATTACACATAAAAATGCAAAAAATTAGGTACTGCTTATCTGTTTTGTGCAAAATATTATATTTTTAACAAGCTCAAGCCAAAAGTTGAGTTGTGCCCTGACATAGGCAAAGCTTGCCAGTGGATACATTTTCTTAAATCTGCGTGTCTTCTTTGACTTCTAAGGACAGAGTCAGTGTTACAACCAGTTATAAATTTAGCATCTTTTTCATCCGGTTTGTAGAAGTGCCAATGGCCGCAGTAGCCAAAGGCGCTAATGTAAAGTGCATGAAGTGGACAAAATGCACACAACACATTTACTGTGATATTTAATAGCCCTTTTGACCAAATTAAAACTTGTGTCGGTAACAATCTGTCACCAGCAACTTAATTTCTCTGAGCAGCCCAACAAATAAACGTGCACTCCACAAGGTGCAATCGGAAGCCAAAACAAGTATTAATCCACTTTCATACCTTTCATAGACAAAATACATTTCTAGATTTATATTTCACACCCAGTATATAACTACGGCCAAAAAATTGTCGTTTAACATTTATCATTGTAGAATTTTATTGTATTTTTTGTTGTACACTAAGGTCTGAGTGAGTAATGGCTAGGACTCATTCTAGACATTAACTAATTCTTTTTCACTGTGTGTTTACAACTGGGCAATACATCGAATGTTAGTTAATATCGTGAATGTTAGTTTTAAGATTTAAATGTAATATCGAGTGGATCTTGTAGTAAAAATAAATGCTAAAATAGGGTAATTCATCAAATAGACAACGCAAGTTTAATGTAAAGCAGAATTCATGTCACAGTAAATTATTCAAAGTGTCTAAAATAAGAAATTGCTGCACTTGCAACAGCTTTAGGAGAAATATGTGTCGCAGTTAAGTTGTTTTACCGTCTTACAATAAGATTTGCCATTAGAACAATATATTTTGTTTTTATTTTGTGGTGCCCTTTTTATTCCCAATTTTTAGTTAGTCTCATTTTAAGGCAGTCCTAATCTACCAAAAAACATACTTATTACACTTTTTCACTTATTTAGGATTTTTTTATGTGTGTGTGTGCGATTATTTGGCAAAATTATTTGGCAACATTTCATATTCGTCTGATATCTAAACCTCACAAACACATTTACAGTATGTTGACTGACAGAATATTGTACAAATATTGCTATCGAGATGCGACAAAAAAATAAAGGGACTGTACCTGATTTTTGCATCCTTAAAAATGTAAACAAACAGAAATAATTCATTTAAAACGTCCTACTTCAGTCTACATGATTTGCTCACTTAGCTAATGTATTCTGAGCTTCAGAATTGTTCATCATGATGTGTTTTAATGATTTTTCACAGCTGTTGCAGGAGGTGAGTCTCCATGCTAACAACAGTTAGCCACAATGCTAAAAACAACAACAGAAAAAAATTTCTGTTGTAGACATAGATTGGACTTTGCGGACTAATTTCCACCTGAATAGATACATTACTAAGACACCAATGCTAGGGGAAAATTGTTTTTAAGTTATTTTGTTGCAAAAAAAAAATCAAGTATAGTCCCTTTAATGTAATGTTTTCACATAAAAAAGATTCATGTGGAATATCAAGCCTCAGAGTTCGATGACACAACTGTATTTCCTGCACCATTTATTGTTATTTTTCTGTAGCAACATGCCACACATCAAAGTTTGTTATTGTGAAAGGCCTAGTGACACTTTATTCATCCCCCAGGCTCACACCTCTTTCACGCTCATCCGGACTCATCCCAGACACGCCTGGATTGAAGATTGCATACTTAGACACCATTACAAGCTCCTGGACTTCAGTCACTTTCACACATAAATATTGATGCGACTGTGCAGCGGAGGATTCAAATCACACGCAAAATCGCTGCTATTCCCATGAAAACAGCCATAATACAACAAAGCTCTTGTGCACAAGCTGTTTGGCAGGAGAACATATCAGGAAGTGCGTAGGACAGAGGTCAGTAGAACAGCTGCCTTTTTCACCTGGAGGGCCATTACACGTTACCCACTGTGTGCCGGCCTTCAGATGCTGTTAAGGTAATGAGATGCGCTTGGCCGAGGCATATGCTCAGGTGAATAAGACTGCTGTTTGATGTTGTCCCGGGTTACTCAGAGGAGGTGCAGACAGGGCTCACATCGGACATGCAGGATCATAACAGTTCTTAGCGCAGTGCTGTACAAGACAAGAACAGGAGGAGTGGGGCTGAATGAAAATGACACACATTATCAGCCGCACGGTGGTCTGTTCAGAGCCGCAGTTTTGAATTATTGTGCTTTGTTCTAGTGCCTTTGTAGCTACTATGCTCTTTTTGGCCAAATAAGAAATGATAATGATTATAAAAGTACAACAACGTTAAACTAAGCCAGTCTCTGATAGATATAGGCAGTAGTGTGTCATTGGAAAACACACATTTTTCACCCATTTAAAGGTGCACTGTGTAACTTCTCTGTAGATGATGAAGTCCAGCTTCCATCCGAATTAGGAGCTAGCAAATAACGATAAATAGCTCTTTAACTCATTGAAAATAGCTGCCCTCTCAAGATGATCTGTGAACAAAACCTGACCAAGATATGGCACGTCTAGTAATTGGAATAATCTAATTCACATAATGCTCTTCAGAAGTACCTAATTCTTTGACAAATATACTCTTAATATAAACTAAGTAGATGGCACGTTTACTATACCAGATGTCTAACACTATATTTTATTAACGTACCCTATTAACTATGAGCTTAAGAAGATATAATAAATATAGTACAATAAGAAATAGCCAGACATATATAGCATCCTCAACCATGAGAATAATCCTAACTTACCAAACTTGCACACAGTCTGCTCCCAACCATACTTATTCAAACGTTTATTCCTCGAGGGACATACACAATGAGCAAAAAATAAGGTATACACGTAATATTAATCTAAATTTAGTAAATACGTAATTCTGACAGAATAATTGTACTCACACTGTACAAGTCATCCTACGCCATGCTGTTCATTATGATTATAATAAATGGCTAATGCAGAATCATTATTTTCTAAATGATTTCGCATAGCTATTCTTATTGAATTTAAATGTATCAGAACTAAAGACCCATGCATTAACTTTATCAATTACCAAAGACATACTAATTTACCATTAAACTAGCACTCATACCAAAACAATGTTTTTTGTTTCAGTTTCCAAACGAGTTGATTTCTTATGCTACTGTCGTTTTCACCCACACTCATGAGACATCATGCACTATGGACCATCGTAAGCACTTTCATACTTCATGTTGTTTACGATAGACCTGTGCCTTAGTTCTTGTTTCCTATAATTTTTTTTATTCTCATTTTTTTCAATATATCTAGAGTAAGCAAAAACTGAAAACATTTTACATACTCATAAACGCACGAACGCAAAGATCTGTGACATGGTTCACTCTAATAGTTTGTGGCAATATAGCAGTTTACAGCTAGCATTTTTGATTTTTTTTTCTCACTCACAAGGGCCTAAACTGTAGACAACTAACATGAACATAGAGCTATCAAAAATGCCGGTCACCTTGGCAGTTTCACTTTGGCTATAAATCTGCCCTGACGTTACTGACTAACGAGTCTTTATTAAGTCAAGCCTAAAACTGACATACAACTGATAAGAGACAGATATTTAGGTATGTATGTTTAAGGTTATTTAAAACGCTTTGATCAATTGTGTGGCACAAGCGTAATCTTGTGCATTATAATGTGTAAGCAAAGTGCACATACATATCGACCAAATCTTATTCAGTCTATATTGTCGCTCTGCCAGCTTTTGTACATATGCTTCCTTGCGTCTTTATTTCTAAACTGGTATGAGCGTTAGCCTGCATTCTCAGAGTATACAGTAAGGTGCCAATCCTTCAATGTAGAAACAGCCGTTAAATACAGAGGTTGAGACGGTGCTTTCAACTCAGTGTAATATTGTACATTTCCGCCTTAAATGACAATAAGTTTTCAACAGCTCGGAGATGACAGGATAAGCAGATCATGTCGTGTTAATTGCACTTTATTTCTAGTGTTCAATATTGATACAAGCTCATGCCAGTTCGAGTATGTCGTTCTTCTATCTGCTGGATAACTTAAGCATGTTTAATTTAGAATTTTTGGATAGCATTGATGTCTCTCGAACTTCCACAGGTTTCAAAAGGAGGTTGCTTTCACTTAGTGTGTATGCTCTTAATTCTCACAATTAGTCCCGCTTCATGAATTGTTGACATGAAACCAGCTACTATCAGGGGTTATCCCACAGCACATACCAGTTAGATAAGCCGCATCACACCCTTGATTAAGAGCCTAAGTTAACGTCTGACTATGTCTCGACGTACTATAATTTGGTCTCTTGCCATGTCTGTATGTATATCATATGTTCTTATTTTGGTGTTGTAGGTTATTGTGCCCCCATTATATTATAACGCTAGTTAATACCGTTGTCCCACATCATACAATATGTTATTAATACAATTAACTTAGACTGTGAAACTGATATAAGCCGGAAGGTTAGTAAAGTGCAACTTCTGGATGTTACAGTTTCACAAGCGTGTAAAGCAGTGTTGAGCTCCCCTTTGTCCTGAGAAGGTACTTCTCCAAAATTCAGTGTAAGCATCTTTGTAGAACGAAATGTAATAGTTTGCAGCCATCAGAGTTTGTGTTTCGACATGAAACCCGTACATACTATATCCAGATGTGCGAAGATATTCAATGACAGGTCCAGCGCCCAGGGCGCAAATAATAATATAAACACCTAAAATATCGCTCAGATATTACCCGACTGCGCGATGCTCTAAGACCGCGAGGCACATTGTTTAGTCCTGCGACTTGTGTGACACACAGGAGCCAAATGTCACTCATATGCCTACGGACAATTTATATTAACCGCTAATATAATGCATCAAGGGACTTGCACCACGTAATTATTGCGTGAGTGTCACGTGCAATGCCTGTTCTCACAGGATCTTCAAGTCTGCTACTTGCGTGTAATAACCAACTAATTACAAAACATTGTCAGGTTCAACTAAAATCAAGATCCTCTTGTCCCCAATATCGAGTACCAAACCTGACTAATCTATATCTCTCTCTCTCTCTCTATCTTTTTTGCATAGAGCAGCAATTATCAACTCCTATATAGTCGTATGTAAACTAGCTCTTACCCGTTATTTCTGTCTCAAACCACAACAACGAAGTGATCTAGAGAAAGGGGTCTGTGTCAAATGTAAAAAATATTTGACTAGGAAAAGGAAAGCAATGTATGATCTTTTATAAGTAGAAAATACCATAGTAAGACCCATTGGCACACCTGCTGACTTTGATTCACGCATAGAATAACAAACGTTCGCTAATTTCGATCTAAGATAACAAAGACCAAAATAGTTCTCTATATACAATAAAACACATGCAGTTGCTGCACTATGCCTTATTAACTCCCTTGACTATTGCCATTGTGCTATTACAGTCCTTGGAATACGCAGAGATAACAGTACAAGTATAACTTGTAACGAAGTGAGGACATAATCGTGGGTGCTGTGTCACGACGAGCACCGAGCGTACTTCACTCGAGTGCCTTTACTCTTATGTAAATTCCCAGTTCAACATTCTGGGTTTCTCGAGCAAGAACGGTCATTTCATCTCACATTCTCCGACGGTCTGCGTGCGTAATTACTTATTCTCTATAGGAAAGAGTTAGTGCACAAGGACTAACATCAGCAACACCCTGTTCTTGAATCTGATACAGCGCCCATCAGTGAAAATGCACATCGTAATTAATGAAAGTGGAGGTAAACCTTCGATTGTAACGCAGTAAACTGAAAGCAATAGCAAGAGGTTGGTTATCTCGCGTTTTTGTGCATGCCCGCATCTACATAATCTCATGTTGAATTATCTTGCTCATATAGTACACCTTTTGCTTACTCCCTGCTCTCGTGAAATGAGATTCAAGCTGTATTCAATATGTTCTTCAATGAAAGACAGGTGTAAATTGACATTATTTTTATTTTAAAGAGTAAAGTAAAGTGCTTTATAAATATTACACGCTAAGAATATAAATAATATTGTTTCTATGTGTCTTGTGCTTTAGATTGATGTTTCTATTATCAACAACTTCACTCACAGGGTCCACACTTGACACGTTTCAGAGGTATTAAAATTTCACATCTCTGAAAAACCAGTTCGGAGTCACCTGAGAGTAGATCCTCACAACAGTAAGAAAGTCTCTATCCCCTATGATTCTGAGAACCCATTGTAATCAAGTGTATATCTGATCAAATCTATTTTTTATGTTCTTTGCCCAGACTAAATCATCTGAATTTGATCCTTGCTTCACTAGTGAAGCGGTGATCTTATTGACTAAGCTCAATATATACTCGCTCCTGGATCTCGGTGAATCGCTTTGGTCGCGCCTTCGAGTGTGTATTTTTTCTTAAATGGACCCCACTTGAGCCCGATCGTCTCAGCGCCCATACTCCACATGTTTTTTTCTGGAGTTTTTTATATATTGCATCCACAATTGCAAGCATGACTGCCAGAATACTTATAGCCAACGAATGGTTAACTTTGACAGGATCAACACTAATAGTAACCACAAGCTACACAGTGTTACAAAGTATCCAGTTTTGTCTATCATCTTTAATCACACCCAATACAGTCCCTACTTGACATCGCCTAAGAAACATCAACAGAAAAGACAATATTCTTACGTACTCACTCTCAGGATATAGCTAAACTCATTTCTCAGAGAAAACTTGTCATGATCTGCAATAAGCGAAACTGCAGTGTTTAGAAATTTATCTTTGTGAATGTACTGTATGTGGTAAACTATTGATATCTTTGTGTAAAAACTGCAGAATTCACAAAAGTAAAGCAAACTGAGTGTCTCTCAAAGTTAGTAACACGATAATGATGTCAAGAAAAACTATTTTTATGAGAAACTCGTTTTCTCCTTACCTGCCCTCTGCTTAATCATGAATGATATTCGGCTTTTAAAGCTATCTCAGAGCCATCAAGCTGTTATGCATAAGCATATAATTCAAACTGATATGCCGACCTGAATCCTCTTCTTACTTGCTGGGTCAGACAATGAAAGGCGTGTGAGTTTAGAGTGTGCCCGTATCATATGAAACAACTGGTCCTTATCTAACACTTTTGTAATATGCCGCTAGAACAGCACCTTTGCGGGCCCGGTTTTATTACACTCACTGGAATTGTTTGTAGCATACTCTATCTATTGGACAGATTATTTTTTACTCGTTACACTAAGTTGCTGTTGTTAAATGTCCTTATCTTCTCCCTCCATAGCTCCAGGATCTACCGGTTGAGCTTCTTGAGTTCTTAGTGTTACAGTGTTTGTGGTAAGTGTGAATATGCTAGTTTCAAAAGTTTAGTTCTCTCAATGTGCTTTGTAGTACAAAACATCATCTCATTGTTATAATACACAAATTACCAATATTGGAGTAACTAGAGTGAAAGGTAAATGTATATTCTTCTACGGTATCGCATTTTTTTTAGGGACATGACACAGAAATTGTGATTTCATTTACTTGTTCGTCTCGTTACAGAATCGATAAGACGTATTTCAAATTACGTTGCATGATGCTTAGAAATGAATTATGAGCGAAGAGATAAGCAGCGGTGTCAAAACAAGAATTTTCTACCACTGTTTCCTCTCGTACAGTTTGTTTTGAATAGTTGATTTGGGTAACGTCCTAGAGTTCCCAATGAGTTATAGATTTTTGGTCAGATTTAGCAAGCATTATGCGTACTTATCGTAGCAAACAGGAGATAAGAGGAAGAAACTTGGAGCGGTAGATAGAGCAATTTATTCTCACACCAGACACTGAAAGATGCCAGAATATATAGAAGGAGGTGATGCTGTTGTAGCGTATAATATGATATGGTGTCATAATCATGATATCCTCAGTAATTAGGAAAGTTGCATAAATTGCTTGCACAAAACTGTTTTTTCATTTATTTCAGATCTTATACACCCCGCAATTGCCACTTACTTCTACTATAGTCATACTGAGGCCCCTTCTGAGTCCAATTTTTACAAATCAGTCTATGATACAGATACATTCAAAAGTCTTGTACCGCACTTTTGCTCTTATATGCCCACAGTATTTCCAGGTGGACTTAACTGCCAACATCTGTAGCTATTCTGACTTGAATAAGAAGTCTCCTTAATACTGACAGGCTGCATCAACTCTCGTCTGTACAGATACAGAAAGCTATTGTTAAAAGCGCAGTTAATGGTGACACTACTGACCTCAAAGAACTTATTTTTGACTTTGAGGTTCTATACAATTTTTGATATTCAAGACACGCCTTTTGTTAGCAGTTTTGTGATATAGAAACATATTCAAATCGAATTTACGCTAGAAGACATGTAACATCCACATGATATCTGTTATGCTGGCAAGCGACGCTCTCTCCCTTGTGTTATTTCAACCATTGTTAAAATCAGAGTGATTGTTAATGCAGATGAAATGTATTTGAGACTAGGTGGACTATCCTAACCTAGGTGTCATAGAGTAGAGTAAAAAGTACTTTAAAGTCTGGCATAGCGAGCTACGATTTCCATATCCGGTTCTCGCGGATGTGGCAGCGAGTTGAGCTAAAATATGGATTGGTAGCGCACTCTCAGGTCTGTGCTCTGAGCTGTTTCTCAGGCACTATGTATGCGCTGCCACATTGCTCTTGTATCGTCTTGTGATCCAATGATAAGGTCATGGTGCTGCCAGTCACTGTTACAGCCCTTTAAAAGAGTGCACTAATAAAGTATGAAGTCACTGAGTGTTAAGCTCAGAGCCTTGGAATCTCATTTTATCATATTTTCTTCACGCTTTTTGAGTTTATGGAATCCAAAAGGTTATTGTGTTCAGAATTCAAGGTCACACTGGATAAAATACAATTGCTTTGAGTGTCACTGACTCTACTGCTGATGTTAGAGTGAGAAACACCTGTGGAAACAGTAAGGCCTTAGTGAGATTTAGAAATAGAATTACTGATTGCATAGAGAAAAAAGTGCAGTATTTAAAGACAATATGTAACATTTAACAACTCTAAATGAATAGATGACTGAACTCAGCCCTGCACACCCAGGACCATAGGAGACACTTTGAAGAACACTCTTTGGAGTAAAGCAATTAGCGTGATTTGAATTTTGTGGCAAAATATTATACTGGACCAAAGCACAAAATAAAAACTCTTTTCATTTATATTTCATTTGATCTTTTAAATAGCAATAAAATAAAATAAATTTGCTTGTTGCTTGTTTTTTTGTGTTAGTTTATACAAGGATTGCGAGAGTCGTATTTTTCATTTCATTTGAGTTCTATTTTTAAGATTAAAACTGTTTGTGATACAATCTTTTTTTACAAGCGAGACCTGGCTTAGAGGCAGCAGCAGGATCAAACACCTTAAAATCACTCAGTCAAAACATTTACAACATCGTTTATTTTTCCAAGCCTGTCAACATAGATTTAAGCCAGTATTCGTAAATTTCTTCGCCACCTGAGTTATCCATCAGTGATAAAAAAGATTAAAAGAATGGCTTATAATGATCTATTTTTATAAAACTGTGTCTATGGGTTTTAGTTTAGCTCAAATGAATATATAGAGAGTTACTTTATTATGTTGGTGCAGTTCCTTAGCTCTTTTGAAAAACACCCAGATCTCCTCCTTACAACACTCGTCGTGTGAAATGGAGTGTGGTCATGCTTCTCTGTGACACTAACCTCTTGTCGCGTGGATTAACTCTGGGATGCATGACGGAGAGCTAGCCTTTGCTATTGGCTCTTAAAAGGCCCGACAGTGCTCCACTCTCAGGGTCAGACCAGTGAGCCTATTCATCTGCTCTGTGTTGAAGGCACTCGTGTCCTCCAGCACCTTCTGCGCTAAGGGTCAGTGCTGCCTGATAGATGACTTGAGTCAGATGTTCTATGGGCTTTAGCACTACAGAAATTGCTCAAGGTAATCCAATGCATATAGTTATGTCTGTTTTATTGTAATGCATGATGTGCTGAAACTTGTGCTGTGTAATTTATGTCAAATGGGTATTTTTTTATATAAAGATGCACTGATATGATACTGGGATTGGATATTGTGACCTAGAGCTGGTCGATATATTGAATTTTAGATAACATCGTGAATGATGTTTTGGGATATCAAAAAATGTAATATCAAGTATATCGTTTATAAAAAAAAAAGAAGCAACTCAAATAAAGAACAAATGATGCTGTAAATTTTCAACTAAGAGCATAAATGTATTCATTTTGCTTTTCACATTTCTCACAAGCGGTTGCATTCACATGACATCAACACATTATTATATAAGTCAATAAGATTTAACACAGATGGCGATCGAGAGCAAAAATGTGTTGTAACTCAATGGGTCAAGTCAAAATGTGTGAAATTACCATGTTATTAATTGGATAAACTGGCTTTTGGTCACCGTCCGAACAAATTCCTCAATATGAATGCACCTATTAACAGGAACAAAACAGATTAAAGACATTTAGCACTTATCATTTGGATTGATAAAATATAGTTTGAATATCATTATCAAGATACTTTAAAAAATATCCAGATATTCATTTATGTCAATATCACCCAGCAATAACTGATTCATGTCATTTTTGTTATTTTTGTTGGTTGTAGTTTATATTAGTTCAGCTGATGTTCTGTTTTAAATTTAGTTGAACATCTCATATTTTTTTAACTGTATTTACATACAGTTGTTAATTTGTTACTTGCATAAAAACTAACTGTTACATAACACCATATGCATAATTTTCTAACACATACTGTGTTGATGCCAAGCGTTGGTAGATACTTAAACCAGAGAAGCTATTCCTACATCTGGACATTGTTGCATTTGAAAAAACAAACAAACAAAAAAACAGAAAAAGTACATTGGGTACATTTTGGTTTTCGATGGGTTATTGATTTGTATCACGTGTATACATTTTTCACAGGCATTACATTGGAGGACTAGGCTTGTCAAAATTTTCTGATAAAAATCTATAGCACAAGTCTGTACAAAAGCTATATGTATTGACATCAATCACATAAAGTATGATTTTAGTCTCAGATAAGCTGGGGTTTAGTGTTCTAGTCTACCAAGTTTGCTCCCCCAAACAGCTCCTCCACGTCTGGTGAAGTATATTCCTGATCAGAGTCTTATGAGTGTAGAGACAGTGACCTGTGCTCAGCTTTCTCTCCTGTTACAACAGCCTCCTGTCAGAGCTACACTCCACTCAGCGCGGGCCTGTCCTCCACCTGTCAGCTACATTGTTATTTAAATGTCACATAAATGTCCATTGGCAGTCAGGAGGGGTGGATTCAGTTGTAAAGGAGGCATAGAAACTCCAGCAAAAGTTGAGTTTTTCTTTGTTTCCAACTCATAGTAAATCAGTCTATTGTATGTATATAGGAGCAGTCAGTGTTTACTTAAGCAGGTTACTTAATAAGGAATGTAAGAGCTAAAGTGCACCCATTGTTCTACCCTTGTGGTGGTGCAGTGAACCTAATGGACCGGTGCACAGGGACCCAATTTAGTGGGACACGTGCTATTACATTATTAATATATACATGTTATAATATTAATAGAATATATTAATAGATTATATGATAATATTATCTCTTATTGTTTCATTTATGTCAGGAATAGCCAATAAAAAAGTTAAGACAATGCACTACTTTGGACTGGTTTGTAAAGACTTGCATTGGGGAAAACCTAAAAACTTAGCAGCCAGGAGGCACAGCATTGGACCATCTTAGTCTCCACAAGGTTAGTAACTGCATCACAGTGTGATTAAAGTATTGTCTCATTTCCAGGGCTCAAAGCAAACTAAACATAATCTCTACACTGTTCAAACAATGTAGGACAAACAACTGTCACGTCTTAAAACAACAGACTGTTGCCAAAGAACCCTTCAACAAATTTTATCTGATATACACTTGCACCTTCCTCTACTAGAACTAGAATTGTCCTTCAGTACAGATTGGGTCTGTTACCAGAACTATTTTTTTTATAGCACTTTACAGCTGACTTAAGTGCTGTACACAAAAAAAGCAATCACATACAAACAAAATAAAAAAATAAATGAATAAATAAATAAATAAATAAAGATTGTGATAAGCTAAGATTTTGAAAATTGTGTTATAGATGTGCTTTAGAAGTGATTCAAAAACACCTAATTTAACTGGTCCAATCCCAATAAAGATTATGTTTTGTCAAGAAGCTACAGGTCAGGCCAAAACAAATCAACTCTAAAATCCACTGGAAGCCAATGGAGAGAAGCTATACGCAATGTCATATTAGGGATTTGATTTATTCATACAAACATTATATAAGAGTAAGAGCATAAATGTTATTACCCCAGGAGCCAACTGTTTTGAAATGTTTTTGAAGTGGTTCTGTGCTGCACTTAGCTTTGATTCAGTGTCTGTAAGATTTGTTGGGAAGTGGCTATAGCAGCTGTTTAAAGCCTCAAATGTCAGGCTCTGACCTGAGCAGCTCCGCAGCACTAACTCGCCTCCTGTCGACTCTCTCACTGCTGATTGGATTTCTCACAGAGTCTTTGGTTGCTTTTTATTCAACACTTAGCCACAGTCTCAGAGCAGGTAATGTGCTGCTTTCTCTCAGTCTGACATGTATGTAGGATTCTGTAGAATACACCAGCTCATTCATATTTCACAGTGGGCTACAGCTGAGCAGCTTATTGATTTTTTTGCTCCAACATGAAAACATCTTTGGATTTCAAAATGAATATATTTTGTTTTGACAAATGCCGCGAAAAGAACACAAGAACAATTAATTAATTCAGCTTTTGTACAACACAAGACTATTACCTCTGAATAATTTTCTCAAATAGACCTTGAAGCTCATGAAATACGATTAAACAAGCCCCCTGGAGAGTAGCATCAGGAGAAAAATCATTGTAAAAATATTTATCAGTGCAAGTGGTTCGTGTATAAGACAGCCTTCACATTACAAGGAAAACAAATGAATATTGAACCATAACATTCTAGGAGTTTCTCCGGTTTCCTTCCAGCTGTGACGAGTTGGCCACTGTCCAAGGTGTTCCCCCGCCTAAGGCCCAGAGTTACGGGATAGGCTCCAGTCACCCAAGACCCCTAACGGGATTAAGCGTTAGAAAATGAATGAATGATTACATTGTTGTATAGCAAACTTTACATCCTTTATGAATAGATTTGTTGTAAGTAGTTGTCAACTACTTATCATATTTTCTGTTAAAAACATACTAACAAATCTCAGCACCTCTTTGCTTTCCTGGAGGGTCAGTTTGGCTCATGGGCCCTACTTTGGGCATCTCTGGTCTGCTGCTGCGCTCTTAGTAAATGTGTCTAAGCTCCTGGTGACTTAATGTAGGAGGTTTCTGAAGTGTTTAACTGCAGGAGCTCTGAGTCATCCATCAATTTGTAATGGCTCAGTTGCTCAAAAGTCGGTCTTAGTGCTGGACATGGGTAAGAATAGCGACACACAGTTGAGAGAAGGTAATCATCACGTTAGGACAGTGTCCATTTGCACAGCCAGTAGAGCTGAACTTTGTAGGATTGAAATTGGACTGTGTTAGCCGGCAACCCAATCATGTCTTCACTTTCAGCCAGAGCAGCACTACTTCAGCTCAGTCTGCACTTCTTGAGGTGGCCGGTGCCATGCTGTCAAATGTAGCGCTTAAGATAAATAGAAAGTCTGCATACATTAATTAAAAGCTCCTGTCTTCTTCTTCGTGTGTTGCAGGTCAGTTAGCAGTCGGCACCTGTGAGATTGTGATGCTGAATAAAGACAACAGTGTTCCCAGACGAACCATCGCCAGGCAGACGGCTCGCTGTGCCTGCCGAAGAGGTCAGATCGCCGGGACAACAAGGGCGCGACCAGCATGTGTAGACGGTAAGTTCAACGTCACTACATGGATAATCAGCTAAAGGAAAGTAATAAGGCTTCACACTGATCCAGAGCACTTGATGCAAACTGAACTGAAAACCTGAATTATTAGAATTTCTGTGAATCTAGGTTGATAGCTTGTAGTATATCAGACAGAGTTCACTTCAAATGGATCGACTATGAGGATGCCGTACTAAATATCTGTGAAATATCGAAGGAGATCAAAATAACCCTGGTGAAGGTGAACAGGCATTTTTCAAGTCAGATTCATTTTGATCTTTTTGCTGCTCAAAAGCCATTAAGCATGCAGCTAATCAATTAGACGCTATTCTCTTACTATTGTTCAATCTCCCTCTCTACACGGTGAGTCAGAGGTTAGAATTTAGCACCACCTTTTGTGTAGAAAAATTTCCATGATTTCTTTAACCATCAGAATGCAAGAATGGGTCTTATTGTGCATGTTCTCGGACAAATCAGTTTGATCTTTGTATTGCTCTTTGTGTATTGTGGTATTTTGTTCATATTTGTGTGAATGCGAAGTGGTTCACACAAGTTCAAAATTCAAGTTTACCTATCACTAGCTGTAATGCTGCATTAGCACACTTTGGGCTGTGCAGTTAATCATATTTCAATTACAATTATGATTAATGCTCTAATATAATACAACATTTGCATACATGTGATTCTTCATTATCTCTTCAGTGTGCACATATTTGTTTATGTAAATGGAAAATTAGCTCACAGCTCAGATAGTGGCTTTAAACTTAGGGTTTAAACAACAACAACTGTTTGTGTCTGTGACACTCTCCACTTAGTGTCATTTCATTTCTGTCGTTCACTTTATTTAAAATGCTAATGTTTTTTCTCAAAAAATCCTTTACTAATCATGATTATTTGTTTATTTACAACCCTAGTGCAAGATTAAAGCAGAACTAGTGACATTTTTACCATTTTCTTTGTAAGTCTCCATGATGATGGTTACACATGTATTTTGGAGCATTTGAAGCATGTATCAGCTCTCACGACTGCAACTTTCCTCCCTTTACACATTCCCGACCCAAATTTTTCTCCTGAGAAACCCTGGCTCTTTAATTTTTTTATTCAGCAGTGTAAAATGTGCTTAGATATGTTTTTGCTGCCATCTTAAAGTTATGCAAAAATGATAAAATAAATACATAATGTTATAATTTGATTCAGTTGGCTAGTTTAACTACACAAGGGAGTAGTAGGAGGAGCACTACCGCTGAAGTTGCTTGTTTGCTTTAAAAGCTATTGTTTTTTTTCCCAGCTATGTCATTTTGCTTGCTATAGTTTTGAATTACAGCAAAGTCTTTCATTAGTCAAAATTATACAATTCCCTTGTAATAGAGTTAATTGTAACTATATACATTTTTTTTTGTTGTTTCTATATACGTATATCTATTCTTTCACTAATTCCAAATTAGCTGGTGAAATGATGAACAATCAAAACTACAGTTTGAGCAAGCCTCATAATGACTGTACTTTTGCTTAGTAGTGTAGTCACTTCAAGGCGCCACACAGCAGCTGTTTTAGTGACAGCTTCTGTCACTTAGACACATTTTCAATTGTAGCTGTCTGAGCAATTCAAAAAGAACTATAGGTCACAAACCGAAAGTACTAACACTGAGGAGAACAGCATGAAACCACAGTAGAGACCTTTATTGTGTCTGTTTTTTTTTTTTTTTTTTTTTTTTTGTTACATTATAGTTCTATGGCAACAAGCAAGAAACAATGAAACAAAACAAGATAAATGATATGCATGCTGTTTGATTGACTTTGACTGAAATGTTTTGACTTCTTGAACACATTTGCAATAACAGCTGTTTTATTTTCTATGTACTTCTCAACACTTACATTAGAGATCCTCATGCCTTACAGATTCTATGAAACTTGGATTTAGTCTCTTTCAAAATCTGAAATCTCCGTTTTTTAACGCCATCCTTGTTGTAGTTTAGTTGTAAGCAAAACTTTCCACAATCCATCAGCATAATATGGCTTGAGAGTTAATGGGTGAGTTTTATAATGGCTGATTTTCCCCTTGGTGCTCATTATTAGCTAGAAGATTGTTATTGAAACGATGACTTGGTGAAGACGGTGCACCTACAGCGCTGATTGCCTCTCACGATATCCCAAACTGAATTTTTATTGCACCACGTTGGCTCAAATTGAATCACTGTAAATTGTGTCCCGTGCTACAAATCCAGTGCCACAGTTTCCTCCTTTACTCTTCGCACTCTCTCCGCAGACTCGCTCAGTAACACTCACCAGATGCTAATTAACTTAGAGGGACGTATGATTACAGCAGCAGGAAATTGATTATTACTGGCGTCTGTCTGCACCACGCCCCGCTCTCCTAATGGCCAGCGCTTTGGAGACAGGACCGGCTCTCAGCATCGTTTGATGAAAGGCCACAGGGGTAAATAAGAGTCACACCCAGGCTCACAGATATTGATTGTGAACAAGCTTTTATTAAATCAGGAAATGCCTTTGACTTTAATGCTTTTTGTTGTGGTATTTGGTAAGCATCAATGGGGGATTTTAATGCCAGCACAAAAGCCTCGTGACTACTTTCATGGAAAAATAATATTATGATTTTAGTAGTTAGCAATATGAATTTTTTTTTATTACCAATGGATCTTTGAAAAGTCACAGTATCCCTTAGTTTGACAAAAATGTTTTAATCCAGCAAACAGCAGCTCCAGTACACAGCAGCTCACAACAAGAGTCGGCTGTGTGCTGCCTGCATTCATTTAAAGCTTTTGTGTCCTCCACAAACCAGGAAGGGTGTTCTTGTTATGCAAGTTGTTGTTACGATTATCGTGATGGTAAAGCAAGTTAATAGTCCCCTACAAGAGTAATATGAGATAATCCTGGTGCCAACATGTTTGTCCTAAATTGAGGTTTATAATTAAATCAGTTCAGGAAGAACAATTTTGATGTTACAGTTACCGTTGAGTAGAAGTGGCATGTGTTTTCTTTTGCCACTCTCTACCATAACCTTTTGAATCTCGAAAACAAAGTCTCAACGTGAGGGATATTTGCTTTAGCTAAGAACCAGTGGAAAAAAACATAGCATATTCAGAATTTTGTGACAGACAAGGCACATAGTCATTTTAAAATATTACAACTTAAGCTTGAAAAAAGAAAGAATCAAGAAACCATTGCAATTGATAGAAGATATATTTTTTATGTTAAATCAAGGATTTTTGTTTTTGCATTTGAGAGACACATGCTACAAATAAACTGCTGTGATTGACAGATCCCAAAATGGTCCCAGACCTTCGTCATTGAAACAGAAAGAAGGATCGACTATCATGCCAGTCAAGCTAAAATCTCTTATTCCATTGTATTTAAATTCTTTTGGCATGAGCCATCCTCCAAATCCAGTGTCCCAAAGTGCAAGTCCTCAGTTTTACTGTTAGGAGAAATGAATGTGTATAATCTGAGTCAAATGTTAAAAGACGATCCTGAGAGCTCAGATAACCTGTGTGACCCCCAGCTCTCTGAAACCCTCCTATTTCTTTTCATGTGAATTCTTATAAAAGGCTTCTGCCTCTCTAAGCACATAAACCTATTTACATTCTCATAAACATGTTTATTCTTTTGCATCTCTTGGGCTTTGAAAACTCTTTTCTTTCACCAAGCGGTATTATTAGTTATATTCAACTGGGTCATTTTAATATATTTCTGGCTTGTGCTGGCGGAGTGAGCCACTGCTTTCACACACGGTGTTCACATTCTGAGCTGCTTGGAAAAGTAATGTGGACTTCATTGATATGCGTTGTTGGTGGCGAGTTCTTCACATGCAATCTAATGTAGCATTTAATTTTCACAAGAGATAAATGATAATAATATACGTACATAGAATAATCAGTCATCAGATTAGAACAATTGAGAGATGGCGGCATTAATATTGATGATGTGGTTACCATGGTGCATGTTTGTGAGAGCACTGGATGAAGTGATAGGTTGATTGAAGGATCACTCATGCTATTAGTGAACAGACCAGGTCATTTCTCCTGAAGTCTAGACTGAGTTTGGTTTATTATTTACTTTAATTACAGGTAGTAGACATGTCACAAGCATGGACACAATAGCTTTCTCTATTTCTATCATTGAAAGTATGATTTATAAAGACACACTCACGCCTCTGCTGAGCTGCCCCAGGGCAGTTTACTGTCACTAAGTGGGGAGGGAGGGGTTCATCTCACTGTGAAGTGCTTTGTGACTCTGTGTCTGTGAAATGCGCTATACAAATAAAGATTACTTACTTACTTACTTACACACACACATAGAAAAAACAATTGTAATGGTAGGATTTTTTTTCTTGCTAAACTGCTTGTTGCATACAGTATGGTGCAGAGAAATTGTTTTCATTTCTCATTCACAAACTCAAACTTGTATTTATGCATATTTCATTTATTTTTATTCTCTTTCAACCAGAATAAATCTGTTTAATGCACAAGAAAATGTTCACAAAAGAAAGAACACTACAACAAGTTTATTAAGTTCTAACAACACTCCCGCCTCGCTTACACTTACACAAGTTTCCAACACCATATATGGGAGAAATAACTTTGGTGTAAAATGTTTTGCAGACTATTTACAGCAGATATAGCAAATCACCTTGGAAAGTAAACTTGTTTGCCCTAAAAATAGTATACAATATCTCCTCTGCCGTCAAAGCGTCTCCTCAGCCGTGAATCTCAAGTGAAACGGAGCCAAAGAAAAACTTCACAATCTGTTTAGCTTGGTCTCCCTGTTTCTCTGTTTTTCAAGGCTTGTCATGACGTCAGTCCTTTATTTAAACTCAGCTGTAACAGTGCGCTGGACCTGGGCCCATACACCATGTTCTAGTTTTTATGTAAATATGCAAACAGAATGCTGCTGCTAAAGGGTCAGTGATAATCAGACTATATATAGACCAAAGTCAAAAAGGAATGTAGAATAACCAGGGCCTGTTGGTGCACAACTTATGGCCTCGTTTTTGTGTTCTTGTTACATATAGATGCTTTTCTCAATGTCAGTGCAGTGCAGACATGACTAATTCAAACACATAACGATGACGCACAAAGGAATGACTTTATACCTCATCCTGATATCAAATTGAATATATCAGTGTTTCTATGTTGAACTATAACTGAAGTAAATCATAATTTTGCATTGTGTAAATGGATATAGTCACTTTAAGAGAACTCTGGAGCCTTTCCTGTCTTTACAGTTTGGACAAGTGTGAACATAAACAGCACCATTTAACCACACTAGGTTTCACTTCTGCTTTGGTGCAGATTAAATGAAGTTGACTGAAGTGTGAACTTGTCATTAAAACAAAGCAAATCACTCTTGTTCTAATTTTTCAAGTAATTACTGCTGCAGGACAATAAGCGATGGCTCATTTATGCATGAATCAATCAAATACTACTTTAAACAAGACAACGATGAGGAAACACCCTAACAAGATTAAAAGCTCATTAAAGTTGATTTTTGGATTGTTTTCTTTGTTTCATTTGCGCGGGCCCTGATCAGGACACAGTCTCCACCTTAAGTTTAACTGTGTCTGTTTATTGTGTTTTACAGGAGAATATTTAAAGACAAAGTATGCAAAGTTAGAAGAGGGGGTGAGAAATCCTGCTGTCGGAGCCAGGACTTTTACAAATTACCACACTAAGGCTGGCACAGAGCCCAGCATGTGCTGCGACGTTTGGTGTTGTAAATATTCCTCTGAGATTTGAGTCATTATGGAAATGATTCATCAATTTCATGCAGTTCTTTTAATGTCATATTCAAATGAAATTATCCAGTAAACAATATGGAAAATAGTGATCAAATTGGTCACATATGGTGATTATTTGCTTGAGTTTTTTAATTGAATATAGACAATCTTAAGATAATAAAAGCATGTTGTTTTGAGTTCAGACTTGGGAGCCGGATTAATATTGTTTGTAATTTAAATGTAGCTGAAGTTGAAAGCTTATTTACAATATTTCTCTTGCAGTATTCATAAAAAGCCCAATCTGCTATTGCCAATAGTGAAAACACTGAGATTTATTCCATGGAACAATAGTGGGAATAAAAACTCGCTCTTGTTGTGGAAGCATCTACAGTACAGTGTGATTGTGCTCATTATTTCATATCCTGTATGTCCTGTATCATGCTGACATGACCATTCTCTGCTTCTGCATTGACATCAGCTCATTTATATAACTCCACAAGACAGCTTGTAGAAGAAAGAGTAAGCCTTGTTCACAGTCGGATCTTTCAAAAATGTTGATGTTTTGAGATACTATGTCAGTGGTCACCAGGTCCATTCCAAAGCCCTGTTTGTTTGTATACATTTTAACCATGACCTACAAGCGTGACCAGTAAGCTCCAACTATAACCACGGTCTATAACTGCAATTTACAATGCCCACTAAAATATATAGGATAAATGCAGCACTGTCTGAAAAGAATTATAAAGAATTTAGATCTCTTCAAGAACTGAATGCTGCGCTCTGGTTGGCTGAGCTTGGGCGGTCCTCTCCAGTTACACTTTGCTGTTTGTATAAGTGGTTTATTAGCCATAATAGCAAACAAAAAAGAACTAATGTTGAAATTAACCATGTGTCAAAGGATTTCTGAGAGGAAGTTGTCAGATTTAAAATCAAAATTGTGTTTGCAGAGTGAAAATTAGCCAATCCACCTTTAATTAAATAAAATAATGTAAATACGTATATAGGTAGATGTTCTTCTTTTTTTTTTTTTTTCTTTTCACAATAAAATAACTTAAAATCAGTTTTCTCTCAGCACAAATATAATATAATATGTTAAAGGATCAATTCAGGGGAAAATTTGTCCACAGTGTCTTGTCTCTGACTAATAATCTAGACCTACAGTTTGTTCACCAAGTTTGCCTGTTGTTGTTGCTGGTCTTGTGCCTAACTATCATATTATTGATCTTTATTTAACCAGGAAAGTTCTACTGGAATTGTAATCTGGAGGAGGAGAGATAGGCACAGCCTAATTGTTTATTAGTGGTGGGATAAACCGAAGTACCCGAAGCAAACCTGTGTAGAAATAGGGAAAGCATGCAAACTCCACATGCCAAACCGACACATTTTGTATTTAAAAGCAGTGAAAACTGTTAAAAGACTCTGTGATGAACAATTCGGTGGCTCTAAATACATTTGGTAAGTGGGTAAACATGGAACTATTGTAAAAAAAATCTAAATGAATCATTTTTGTTTGTTTGCATATTTAAGAGAGCAAAAATTAAACATAAACAATTAAAGTGATATGTTAGACTATATTTTTAGCAAAACATAGTTAATATGAATACATTTCACATTTTTTCAATGTCACTTTTGAAGCTCAGACATGTAAATTTTAACCTTTATTTGTCAATTTCATCAAAAATGTACTGCTGTGAATATAGGCATGCAAAATGTACTGACATATGTGCTTTAAGTGTCTGACATATGATGATATGGTTAGAGGATATGTACAACTACAGACAGTCAAGAAAAAAAACCTGCACAGTTGAAGGATGAGCTGCATTCTTTGGAACAATAGCTTAGTGCAGAATTTGAAAGACTTTCCCTCTCTATCTCTCGTCATGTTTGTCGTTTATGTGGTGCTGTTATGACAGCGCTGTTGGGAAGATCTGTTATTGTTTTTGTGCGTTAACTCAGTTCAAAGCGGAACAGTTCACACTTCTGAAGCAAAAGTGTGCTAAGAGCAAACATTATATTTGAGTTGAAATCCCACTTGGGTTTAGGGCCTGAGCTTTTTCAAAGTACGGTGCTTTGTTTGTCATGATATGTTGTATTTGTATGACAAATCTGTGTAGATATGGGTTACTTTGTAGTGTAAAAGAGCTCCCAGAGAAAGCCCATGTATACATCAGAAAACATCCAACATCTCAGTAGAAAATGTGATGAAATCAGAATAGGTATCTTCAGCCTTGGTCAGGAATATTTAATGCAGATGGAAGACAGTTAAAAGGAATATTGCTTAAATGCATTTTAGCAGAAATGACCTTTTAGATATTTCATGGCTAAGTACATTTCTATTTTTGTACATATGCTCTTATGATATAGTTAGCGTATTTGTGAGTTGGCCTTTTATGACTGCAGGTGTGCAGAATAGGTTTTGTTCTAGAGTTTAATGATATCATGAGACAAGATTTTAATAACCTTGTGCTTTCCCTTGAAATACCTGAAAGGTCATTTCACAAATCTTCAGTTTGGTGAATCTTATTAGTGACTGGACCCATTTGCTTTTTGTATGAAAAAAGCTGCATTTAGCAGCTTCATTTTAGCCGCACATTTTTTATGATGTAATAAAATATGTATATATTCTTAGCCTATATAATGTTTTGATGTGAACAAAATGTATTCCATAATATTTGTTTTGTGTGGGTATTATTTTATCTTATCTTGCAAAACATTTCAAATTGAAGTGTAAATAAATAATATTAAAAACTGTAAAAATTTTCACCAAAATGCAGAGACAACAATTGTTTGGGAGAACACAGAAGTTTCTGTTCATTTGTAGAAGATCTACTCAAAATTGTAAGCATTCTGCATATCTCCAATGCAATAACTATAACATTGTTTTGTATGTTGCCAATACTTTATCTTCTTTATTGCTAATTTTATTGCAAAGCGTTTGGATCTCATATGTGCCGGTCTTTTAGCCAAAAAGTGTTTTTTGTGAATTTTAGATCGCCAAACGCATAAGTTGGTTGTTGTATTGATATATTTCTTGGTAAAAGAATTGCTGTATATTCTTCTACTTCTTCGAGTCCACATATGAGACTTGTTTTCAGCTGTTTGTTCAGGCATAAATTGGTTGATTTCCCCCTGTTATTTCCAATGCATCTTTCATAAACGACACATCCATACACAGTTCTCCAACACTTCTTGTGCCAGTTAGCGTGATTGGCACGTTGGCAGCCTGGGATTACACGTCAGCGCTCAAACTTCAATAAACATCCTCTCCTGCCCTGTAGCCGTGAATGATGGGAGCTTTTTCTGCCTCGCAACTTCTCTTCAAGGACCATCAGTTTATGTCATATTGGATTTTACCCTTGTTTGTGAATCCCTTGCAAAAAAAAACAGGTTAGCACACATGATATCAGCTTAGTAACTTGTATTAAGCTGTGCACACAAATCTGATGCGCTTGTTCCTTCACACTGTTTCCAAGCAACAGAATACTGGAAAAGTATAAGTCGCCATGCCCAGCAAAGATTACATTTTCTTATTGCACATTTATGCTTCTATCAGTGTTCATTAGCTCTTTACGCTTTGGTAATTGTTAAATCTGCTGTCTTTATCAGAGATTGTATGTACCATGTGTGTGCTAATATTGTCCAACAAGCAATGTAAGAGTTTGAAACTGAATGACAACAGCAAAAATGTTAAAAGTTAAATGAATTCATGCAAAATAACTGTCGTGGTATTGAAACTGACATCAAGGATCAAGTATTTTCTTAGGTATCAAAATCGAGTTTGAAATGTCAGCATTGTGACAGCACTACATGTTGCAGTTTTCTCAGTTTTTATATTTAGAGGCTGATTGTGTTGGTGATGCTTCCCTCTGTGCTGAGTTTCACTGGGGCGCTCTCTGGGGTGCTCTGTACACTGGAGGATGAGCTGCTGTTCTTTGCTCGTCTGCGGCGCTGCTTCTAATCTGCTTTTAATCTGCTCCCCTCCCTCTCTGGTACCGGCCCGTTGTTGCCATGCCACCACATTGCTCTGATGCCTGATGGCCATAGCGATAACATTCTTGCTGCAGGAGCCTTCTGCATCAGCTTTTCACAAGAAATACAGAATAACATTTTGTGCACGTTCTTAAAGATATAGGATAAGAAGACTCATATTGCTTAGATCTAAATACTTTCAACAACAAAAAAAATCTGCATTTGCACTGCAATTAACAAGCATGACAAACCTTTCTAGGCATGAGAACTAAGTAATTATGAAGTCACACTCAGTTGTGGTAAACTTCACACAAACACTTCTGAAGACAATAGTGTTGCTTTGTCGTTTCTGATTTATGGCTCTGACAATTTACTGAATGGCCTCCCTTAGGGCTCAAAGATTAATCGAATCGAAATCCCAATTTGAATGGATTTGACACAATTATTAAATCATAAAGGGCGAAGTGTCATAATTACATCCCCAAACAAAATGTCCTGTGTTACTCTGCATAAAAACAACTAATTCTCTTATTAGTTTGTCAGTTCATAGGCTTTGAACCAAATCCAATTTTAAAGCATAAATGGCAAATTGAATCAAAATCACAAAGCTTATCTGAAAAGTTGCAATTAATTGTGCTTCTCCCCGCTCTTCCGCTCAATGTGTTTTGTCATGTAGTTCTAAAGAAATCCTACACCCCCCAAACCTGCCTACCTGCAAGACTCCACTAGTAGTAGAGTCCTTAATGTGCATATGTGACGTGACAGCAGGACCAAAACCAAACACAGTGAAGCTCAGAAGCTCTAAAGTATGAATCCAGTGGCATTGCTGCTTTTGGCTGTTGCATAATGTAAAATATGTTGATTTGGTGTTGTCAGAATTAGGAAAGCCTGATGATTAGACTTGTGGTGCAGCTACAGTGGACAGAGGGCTTGAAATCTGGTGGCTCGCACATTGATCCTCAATTGGAGCTTAATTAACATTGTCCAGAAGGCCTGTTAATTACTGTTTATACTGTTTGACTGTGGCACTTTGCTAATCTTGTTGAATATTTAGCACAAGTGGCATTTAACAACATTTTTCAATTACCCAAAATGATTCTGGCTGTCTTTCAGCCAAGTAGCTATTTTTAGTGTATTCCCCTCTCATTTCTTACTCATCTGAATTTAAATGAATCGCCTGTGGCCTTGGTAAAAATTTGATGTCACTTATGACAGAATTTCATCAGGCAGATGATCACCCTGCCCTGCTCTAAGTCCCGTCTGGCGATGTTGTCTTCTGCTGGGCTGGACAGAGCCTGGCACGATGCAGGAGGGGACAGATGGCCCTGTGTGTGATCTAGGGGAGGTCCAGAGCCAGAGGCCAGCAGGGACACTGGCAGCTGACGAGGCCTGGCCCAGTGTCCTCTGTCCCTGACTGGGACTCTCTGGGAGACAGAAAAGGTAGGGCCACCCAGGAGTCAACCACACCGTGTCTGCCCAACCAACATGGCCAGATGTTCCATTACCTCCACTGCTGCTGCTCACTGCACTGTCAAAGGAAATGAACTTTACTGAAATCACAGCTGGGACCGAGGATTTGGAACAAGAAAGTCAAAACAAAAACACCAATTATGCATTAGACCACAAACCAGTCAAGTTGTCAGCAAATGGCTTTATTGTTCAGCCCTGTAAATAATGAACAAACTACTCATTGTTACAAATACTGTCTACAGAACCAATTTGTAGATGTCGAGTGATGAAAATCTTAAACTGTTGCGGCTGAAATGTGTGAAAATTGTTCCTCTTGATTTTCTCCAGAATACCATGTGCCTTGATGCTTTGGAGAATTGTATCTGCACAAAAGCAAAGTACTGTGAATAACTGTGAGAATCTGCCAGGCAATTATTAATATACACCCAAAGGTCAAATACAATCAACATTAGTGCACTAAGCATATTTTGAACACAATATAAGCCTTACTGTTATGTAAACATCATAAATATTTCACTGAGTCTTCCTGTAAGCTGTAGACAGAGCTGTTAAGAGTAGGTGGTTGCGCTGAAGATTGTAGAAGCCTTTTGAAAGCTTACATATTTGTGTGTGCCAGCATCTTTGACAGACAGTTTTGATGGATGGAGACAGCGCTGTAGCCAAACTGCATTGTGTGGATGCGGCTTGTGTCATTCATTCCACGTCTGCTGATGAAGTTTAAACAGCTGTGCTCCCCATTTTACCGAACCACTGCTCCACGGCTTGCGGCACAAAAAAATTCATCAAGTCATCATAGATCAAGTCACAGTGTTGTGGATGGCATTGAAAAAGTTACAAGGGCGAGCTATTGAGTAGTCGTATCCCATGGCAGCCGGTGAAAAATGCATTTATTCGAGCCAGCCTCCTCCAGTGCTTTGCTCTGGCTTATGCTCTCCACGGTTAGTCAGCACTCCCAACACTTTGCCAACTCAGCTTTTTATGCCGTGCCCCTGGAAATTGAGTTTTGCTGGTCCTGTAATGTACTCAAAACTACATCTGCAACTGACTGATAAATCTATGCTTTGTTGCGCTTGATGGATGGGTGCAAAAATGAAAATTTACCACGGCATGCCACTTTGTCAGGGCTAAGGTCACTTAAGAATTTTTTTCCAAGCTAACCAAACTCTTTTTGACTGGGGCCAGAGCTGGTGCCAGTGTTGTCTCCTGAAAGACAGAGGAAGCTTTACTGTTTTCTCCGGTTTTCTCGGCTGAGTGAGATGACAGCTTCCTGGCTTGTTTTGTTCCACGGATGTCTCCTGGCGCCATCTCGCTGCAGCGTGAGGGCAGATTAAAAAGCACTGCTGCTCTTCCCATGTGTCAACTATATCTATTATTTGCTAAGGGAGACGGACCGTCCACGCAGTAATTCGATGCAGGCATGTATGTGGTTACGTACTTTGAACGTGATAAATACCACAAGACAGCAGATCCTTATAGTGAAGTAGCAATTGCAGTCTGACACTCCAAAGACCAATTTCAGACTGATCTCTAGGCCTGGGCCAGGAGTACCTCACAGTAAAATGTCACCAGCCCCCCCTCTTCAAAGCCCCCCCTGTCTTCTTGTTTCTGCCTCATCTCTCTGGGCATTCAATGAATTGTAGTTCCTCTCTTTCAATTTGCCCACCATGTTCCACAATGTGACGCCCCGAGGGATTGTGGGACAGCAGGAGCAGAGCCTTGGCCAGGTCTACAGAGAGCTGATAACCTTTCAGTGTTGGTTTAGTGCAATGTGTAAAGAACAATCAGTGCTTATCAGAGTGGACTACGAGGGGATGCTAATTCAGAATCATGACAGTCTTTGTCATAGCACACAGGCACCTTTTTAAGTGCCATTCAGTTCAAATAAAACATTTTGATTCAAAAAGAAGACTTTTATTCCATCATTGAAAAGAACCGTATGCCCTCTTCCCATGACTACAGGCTGCTATTCCAAGTGCACTGTCTTAAAGTATGGTGACCACTGCATGAGTTTTTCATCTTACAAGATTTATCTCACACTACAGAGAATTTAAAATTGTAGAAAATAAATTCACACTGTGGTGGTTCAAGTGATCAGTTAAAGGCTCTGACTAATGTTTTTTTCTCTTTCTGATCAGGCTTTAGATTCTGTGTGGTAAAGTGACCATAGTTAAAGGTGCATTGCGTAAGTTAAAATGCTCAATTTTAAGATATATCAATATACCGTCTATTGGCAGTTGCGCAGACAGACTCATAAATGTGAGTGGCGCTCTCCCGCGCTCCTCCTTCTCTGGATTATTGTCATTATTTCTATTTATATCGCAAAAGCTCTCGGTTTTATACAATGGACGACTGTTGTAAATACTGTTTAATAAAATAAATAAAATTAATAATCAGTGGTAAATACTGCTTCCGAACCAGTAAAACACAAGAATTATCAAAAAACTACGGCACCGGCCTAAGGCCGACTGACATATAGGGCTTTTCCATTAGTACCTGCTTGGCCCTACTCTACTCGACTCGACTCTACGCGCCTCTACCCGGCTTAGCCCCGCTCAGAGGGAGAGCATTTCCATTACAAGAGAGGCCGAGTGGGGCTGTTGTGAAGCTGGGCGGTACAATTGCCAACACTGTCACTCCCCAAATGGGGACATGATGCAAGCTCATAGAAAACAACGAGCGTTTCAATGCGCATCGGCTTTAATTAAAGATAATCAGACCGTTCGTTCTCCAGCGTTTCATAAGCGTAATATAAAACAAATATCCACCGCCGCATTGGCCAGTAGAGTGAAGCTTTTCATGTCAACACGTTCACGGACTCACCTCTTCTTCACGTCCGCCCGACACGTCTGTCTAAAGTCCCGCTCTGGTCCAGATTCACAAGTCAGCTGTCCCATCTTCCTCCTCCGTCTCTCTGTCCTGACGAAGCTGCATTATAATCTCTTGCTTCAAAAACGTGTGCATCGGATGTCCATCAGTGTTTACTGCGTGAACCAGGACCCCGCAGCAGCACAGGTAACCTGCGTGTGCCTACGTACAAGCCCGTGTGGTCTACGCACATACTCATAGAACTACTGTCTTATGTATTTAGCGGATAGGGACAAGGGACTCGTTTTTTATGTCACTGAGCTGTTTTTTGCTACAGAGAGTACGAAATGTAGAAGCATTTCGGTGCTATCGGCAGCTAGCTTAGCGGCGACTCACGTTAGCGTACAGCGTACAGTAACAACAACAAATCAGCGGCACTTGTTGTGTGACGCAACAGGCGACGTGCGTCTGACGTCAGGTTTAGTATCTGCTTGGCTCGACTTGGCCCTGGGGTAAAGCAGGTACTAAAAAAGTACCTGGTCGGCGCGATCAGCCCCAAATGGAAAAGCTCCGCACCAGGGCTAAGTCGCGCCGAGTAGAGTAGAGTAGGGCCAAGCAGGTACTAATGGAAAAGCCCTAATAGAGGCGAGCAGCACTCGGACTCGGACATGTTTCTGAGAAAGAAGAACTGTGCTGGAGATCAATAAAACGCTCATCTATATTTGCACCTCATATACACAACACACACACCACCCTACATACTCCTCCCCCTCCCCCTTTCTCATTTGCTCGAGTGTTGAAATATGTTTAGCGTATGTTTACCCTTGTGTATGTATGGTTTGTTTGTCTTGAATGTTAAATGTATGTTGCAAAGCTTAAATAAAAAATAAAAAAATAAAAAATAAATAAAATGAAATAAAACGCTCATCTGGTGATTATTTTCATTAGAAGGTAAGACTTTCAGGCCTGTCAAAATACATCGCACATTTAGACACAGCTTTAGTAGCTTAGCGCTTAGCTGTGATAAGGTTTATGTTTTATTAGAGTAATAAATTGCCATTGAGCCTTTAGTTTATGAGAAATGAGTCCTGTAAAGAGCTTGTTTACAGTTTTCTCTCACGCTAAAACAAAGCTTTTCCTCAAACTCTCAATAATCTTTCCTTGTGTAACTTTTGGAGTTAGAAAACTGTTTAGTCAGTCAAAAAGAACAAATAAAATAGTCAGCATCTACTTTTTCATACAAAAGCCTTTGTCTTCTTAACTCAGAAAACATTTAGCAGAAAGTAACAATGTGTCAAAAGAATCTTTTAAGTCGTAAAATACGTCTTTATCTGAAGATGGGAGGGTGGGTGCAGTGCCACAAAATGTCAAAGATGGCGCCCTTGTTCAAAACCTTTGCCACTTACGCAGTGCACCTTTAAGGCTACCACATACACATACTCTCCTTCACTGTGGTTCTCTTCGAGGTTTCTTTTTTAAAATTTCTTTCTGTTGAGAAGGAGGGTCTAAGGACACTTCTCAATATAAAATATTCAATTGAGCAATTTAGGGCGGTGGCCACTTTGTATTTATGTACGATTAGCTAATACATCTGAAACTTATTAGAAAAAGCTGTTTTATTAATCAGACGTTTTTTGCATTTGTGAAACAGTAGAAATACTTCCTGGAAAAAGCTAAATCCTGGCTCTTTCATGATTTACAATCCAATCTATGACTTAATGATTTTTTTTTTTTTTTGCTTCTGTTCTCTTCAAGAACATTATTTAAACATAATTTCAAGTGGAGTTTAATTTAACAAAATGTCAAAAACATAAAAATCCTGAGTATTGTGCTCCTATAAAGGAGTAATTTATGAAGCACCAGCTGCTTTGTAAAGGTTACCACCACAGGCAATTTAGATTTGGTGGTGCCTCAGTGAGACACAAAAGAATATTGGACAGGCACACAGAATCATCAACATCTAAGGATGCTTTTGGGGTGTTACCAACCATCTTTTCATCATTTGTTTCCTGCACAATAGACTAGACTGTCGCAAGGCAAATTGACACAGTAATGTTGAGGCAGACCCTTTTACAAATACTGAAAAAAGTCCCTTTTTTAAAAGGTATGCACGTCTAAACATTCTTTTGATGGTCACATTGCACTGTACAGATTGGGTTCTTTTTTTGCAAGCAGACAGCAATTTTATAGAGTAAACTAAACATATTGATGACATCACCAGTTTACTAATATGCATATACTTGTATTATTAGGTTTCAAAAGTCTAAAGGAACTTCTTGTGTTTTGTGTGTCTTTGTCAGCCCGCATTGTCAGGAGCAGACAGTGGTGCGAGATGACTCCTTGCCTGGAGGGGGAGCTCTGCAGCCTCTTGTTCAACCGTTCGGGATGGACCTGCACCAAAGGCACGGCCGCATCAAGACCGTCACGGTAATCTACAAGACAACTCATTAATGCTCTCCATATGTATCCTCCATTTCCACTGTGAAGCCTTGTGTAATGTGAAGTTTTGGCCCAAGGCTAGAACCAGGGCCTTTCACTAAAACAGCAGGTTAGTCCACAGGATTAAAGAGTACAAAAATACTGGCTCACACAGCATCCAACTCTGAGGTCTGGAGCTCCCACACTCATTATTTTAATGGCAAACCCATAGCCATAGCCTTTAATATTAATGTGATTGGTCGACTGCCAGTATAAAGGATATAGAAAAGACAGGAGTTTGAACATGACTGAGCTGCTAGATTAGCTCTGCATTAGCATTAAGGATTAACAGAATACATTTGAAAGTATGTTGGACACTTCCCAAGATTAAAGTTTGGAGTAAGTCTGTAGCAGGTGAAGTATTTGATATTACAAACTTTAAGAGCAGTAAGACGCACGAGTGCTACCTGGTTGCAGAATAGTTATAAATGGCTCTAAGTTATCCAATTCTCTCATACAGTATTGCAGGTTTTCATAGTTAAACATTTTATTTAATACAGCATCACACTTCGGAGCTGTGCATTTTAACTATGCCCATGTTGTGTTGTAATTAAAACAACGTAATATTCTGGTCCTTGCTGGCTTTGTATTTTGTATTTCTAATTCCTGACTAATCAAGATTGCCTGCCTACATTGGTATCAATTTTTAAAACATTGTTCAGTATCAGTTTTAATATGAAAACCATTAAACTTGCTGACGAACCAGAGCTCCAATCGTGAATCAGATGTTTAATTATGAATGCTAGAGATGGCTGAAAAATGTCTGCGACCTCTCCTTGACTCTATGAGAAAAAGAAATGAACATAAAACATGTTAATTTTTTAACAGCTCCAATATGGTGTTTCTGCTCCTTTGTGGGATCTCTTTTCTGCACCATCTTTTTATAGCCTCTGCTCTCAGAGCTGCATTTGCTGATGATGGTAGTGCAATTTAATATTCATAGTCACAACTTTTCAGGCACACACTGAAAACCAAAGCATCTCAAAGCTATTATGGATTATGAACCTGCAGATAGTCTGTTCTCTCCCTTTGTATTAGGGCACATATTAAAATAGTAGCGTAGGGACGAGTGGCTTAGTGGTAAGAGCAATGCAACCTGCTTCATTGGACCAGGTTCTGTGGTTGTGTCCTTTGATAAATGTGATTAGTGAAGCTGGCTTGTGTTGATAGCACAGATTGACAGCCTCTTCTTGAACACTCTGCCCTCCAGGGCAGATGTGGCTAGTAAAGTAGTTTATAACTAAGGATTGAAAGAATTATGACATAATGGCACAATAATTATTGTCAGAAAGCAATTCCTGACAAACTCAAATATCTATAATGCATTGTACACATTCAAGGGAGGTTTTAAAATGTGCTATGTTATCAACACATAAATGCTTTTCTTGTGTTTATTATTCAGATGCTTATCTATAATAAAAGTAGAGCAAATGTTGGTTTGAAGAAAGAAAACTTATAGGCTGAGATACAAAATCTAAAGTTATTATGAAGATAAACTTTGAAGAATTCCAATATTTGATAAAAGTATGTTTATACATTAGTATCTGTACATTCATGCATTGCAGTACAATTAATACAAAAACATCATACTTTAAGGTATGGCCATACATGTAGAGAAGTCTAGGGAGCTGCATAGTCCACTTCTTATCAAATGCAAGTGGGAGGGTGCGTGGTTTCTGTACGAATGTTCCTATAGAAGAGCCAACGATCGTCCCTCCCTTAGCTCTGTTCTGTCGGTCCACGAGTGAGTAGCCATGGATACAGTCCCCTGTGCCTTTCACACTACGGAGCTCTGCAATTTCACACTGTGCTACTCCGTGCCTGGTGCAAAAGATGGAGTTCTGTTCTTTCAGCACTAAAGGCATGTAGGCAGTGTTCTTACAGCGTGAACATGGCAATAGTTATTAATCAACAGCCACTCATTATCTTTTGTGGTGTTGAAAGAAGTCAATACTTTAGAACAATCTATTACAGAATAAGTGCATAGACACTCAGTGCTTTATGAATATGGCATGCATAAGTATTAAGGTGTACTTCACATGATTTATTCAGTTGGCACAAATGTCCCTCTTCCCACTGTAAAGTACACAATCATATACGTACATACAGTGGTGTAGAAATCTAACATTAAATAAATAGAAATCTAATTGTAATCTAGTGACTGTAGTTGCATTTTTCATTTTCAAATCAACTTTTGAAAAGTGTCAAATGTATCCTCTTAAGCACAGAACAAACCTTCCAAAGGTATCACCCAACATACGCTGGTCTTTCTCTAGACTTTGTTTTTTTCCTCATTGGCAACAGTTTGTAATAGAATAGATTGGTACTATTGTGATCTGCTGTACCTGTTCAGTCTTTCTGTCGTTGTTGTCAGTGATTGAAAAGGATAATCAGTACAGTTGTTTACTGTTTCACTACATCGCTGCCCTAACAAGCACACTGCTGTCAGGTGCATGCACCAGTCTGTCTGCTACAACAAAGTGTGGAAGCAATTAGTAGTATCTTACTTTAATTATGTGCTTGGTTCATTCTGCAGCACAGCAGCCTCTTGTTCTTCTCGTCCTGTTTGTTGTCAACAGAGAATGTAGTGTTCTAGGAGCAACTACAGAATCAGAAAAGAGAAGAGCAGGGCAGAGGCATATGTGAGAGGTGCAGTGATGTCAGCAGAACATGACAAGCTGGACAGCACACTGGACCTACGTCTTAGTTGAAGCTACAGGAGGTCAAAGTTTACACTGAGCTTGACTGTGTTGGTTTGTGTTGTTTCCTTACCTTACCCATGAAACCTCTTCCCAGTCTCTACCCACCACGCACTAATGCAGCTCGACAGCACCGTTAGCTTAGTGCTCACAGCTCTGGCAAATACATCTCCAAATACAGATTATGCATTCCGCTGCATATCCCACTACATCCCCAATTAGCCACACTGCTGAGTGGACTTTTATCGGAGACGCTAATCACTAGCCTTTGGTTTTTGTGTGGGCAGAGGTAGCTTTTGGCAGCAAAACAGACAAGGTATTTGTACTAAGACCCAAAATGGGAGAAAAGCACATTCACGAAGATAAACACAAATGAGAAATCTATAAAGACCATTGATCAAGCTGAAGTGCAAGAGATTGATGAGGAGAAGAAAAGGATGTTTTCTTAAAAATAAATCCTTCTGTGGTTGCAGTGTTTATTTTGAATTTTCTTAAATCCAAACTTAGAAGCATTATTTTTTCTCAAACAAAAAGTTGAAGCAGATATATAGTGTTTGGGCAGTGATGGTGATGCTAATTGTGTTTACCCCAACACTTTACTTTTTATGGTTATTGTAGTTCTAAGAAAGCATGCATTGAAAGATCTCAAAACAATCTTTTGAACAGCAGCTTTTACTTTTCAACTTAGTTTAGCTTGTGGCCATACCTGCTTGTCAAAGCCTGATCCCGTCAGATCTCAGAAGCTAAGCAAGAAAGGGCCTGGTTAGTACTTGGATGGGAGACCGCCGGAACACCAGGTGCCACAGTGGGACGGCAGGAGTAGATTGTCGTTGTGTCCTTGGGCAAGACACTTAACCCACATTGCCTCAGTGTCTGCGTACACTGGGTGAGTGGATCCCTGGCTGTAAAGCGCTTTGAGTGCCTTGTAAGGTGGAAAAGCGCTATATAAATAGAGACCATTTACCATTTACCATTTACCATTTTTTAGTTGCCTTCACTAGCTCAGAAATACAAAATATTTTTTGTTGTTTGAACTATGCAGTTTAAAATGAATTACCTGTTTTGTTATGTTAAGCTGGAGTACATTTGTTGGTTTTTGGCTTTAGCCTTTCATCACAAGTTGAGCTTTTCATGTAAAATCCCTGTTTAGTTCCAGGATAGTCCTTCATTATCACATTCATTTATGGGGCATTTACCTGTTCACCTATACGTCTCTGTCTTTGGACTGTAGGAAGAAGCTGGAGTGCCCAGAGAGAATCCATGGCAGCCCAGAGATTGAACCTGCAACCTTCTTGCTGTGAGGCTGAAGTATATTTTACACATTTGCATACCAAACAGCCCCATTACGCCCACATCTATCATGTAATACATCGAGCTAGTGAGTTAAATATTGGTTCTTAAAATTTGTTTGGATTAAGGCCTAGTTTACAAGACAACGTCCAAGAAAACCGTCACAGTCGTAACGTTTTGTGTTCACAGTTTACATGTGTCGTGGCGAGTAATCTTCCTTTACATGGAAACGTAGATAGACCAAAATGGTGTAGTTCTTATGCCGGGTCAGGAGGTGGCGGTATGTGCTAGACTCCAGAGACTTACCGTGAACCCACGCAGCCTATGATAACACGAGCATTGACAGGTTTACAAGTTCTTCAAATAAATAAAACGACAAACGAAGCAACAAGGACCAGCGCGCGAGCAAAAAGGGAGATTGCTTGCTTGAAACAAACACGGAGGTTCGAGGACCAGTGCGTGAGTAAGACACAGATCGCCGAGAGCTGACACAAACACGGGAAGACGGCTCGCAAACTTTATTTATTTATTTTTTCTGAACACACGGATTTGAATGGACTCATTGAATCAACACCCGGAGAGGCCTTGGATTAGTTTTGTGTCTCCTCCTCTGCACGCAGGTAAGAAAGCTGGACGCATTGGCTTTACTTTATGAGAATGAAAGGTGCTTTGGTTTAAGAGACATTTTTGGCGACTGGCAGTCTTCTTCTACTGTGTGAATGTAGCGGCTACTGGACGTTAGTGACGTGACCGTCTTCATTGAAACCGTGTTTTCCTGTTTACACCGCGGTGTCTCCACTCAAAGTTCTCGGTGAAACTACCTCTTGAATCGTATCCAGTGAACGCCGATTCATGAACACTAGCTCGTTGTCGTGTAAAAAGAAGCCAATTTACATGGAAACGTCACGGATTCGTGAAACTCTTGTCGTATAAACTGCCCCTAATTGGAGACATTTTACTTCACTACATCTGAGAACAAGTTTTATACTCTTACTCTAACTGAACTGAAGAGCTAAAAGTGCATAGTTTGGTTTGAGGGTTATTTTTAAAAAGTTTATTGTGACATCCTGTCTAAAAGTTTTAGACAGGAATTAATTCACTTTCTTAAAAAAAATAAATGCACGTGTATATGGCAAGTAGGCAAGGATAAGTGGTAGGTGAATACAGAACTTTTCTGTGCACTTGAACCTCAGTTGCAGGACAACATTACTCAAACATACATGTATCAATTAAAATGTATCTGAGGATAAACCAAATATGACTGTTGTGACAAGTTCAAAAGTTCCCTTTAAGTAGTATTTTAATGTCTCTTTTACCTAAGTTGCAAATTTAGTACTTCTACCAGCATTGCAAACAGTGCAGTAATAATTCTCTGCTCTGTTGAATGAACCTAAATGGTTATAACATTAGCATAAACATAAAGTACACAAACCACCACTGCCCTATTGGCTACGTGATGAAGCGGTCGCCGTGGACACAAGAGACACGAGTCGCCGTGCACCTGCCGCCGTGTCCCGTCCCGGTGTGTTTAGCTCACAATGGCACTATGGGTCACACTCTCTGCCTAACCTGTTAATGGAGTTTGCATATGGCCGCTTTCCTCGACCAGCCAGCCATTAATATGAATCACCCTCTAGAGGCTGAAACCCAAAAACAAGCTGGCAATTTGTCTTCACTAGCCGGCCGCTGAAAAGTATGATATCCTCGGAGGTGGAGAGCGAGCAGAGGGCGTTTGGGGTGTTAGCAGCTTTGTGCACTTGACAGCAGGGTGTGGACAGGATCTGCAAGGTTATAAAAAGTAGATCTATAAAGAGTGTGGTTTGGAGGCTGGTGAAGGCTGTCAGTGAGAAAAATTGTGCAGCTATGAAATTCACCATAGGTGAAGGAAGTAGTAAAAAGAGTAATACACATGTAATATGACTTACATTTTTGAACTACTTGGTACATCAGGATTGATTTTATAAGATTTGGTCAAACTAAAGATGAAACATACCTAATAACAAACACTCACACTACTGAAATTGGGTAGATTACTTACTATGTTGATGTTGAAAAGAAATTACGTACTTTCTTCTAAAACAGCATCAAAAGCAGTAGAAACACGTACATCCACGGCAGCAGCCATCTTTGTTTAGCTTGAATCAGACTCAGTGCTAACAGCCTGTCTTAGCCCTGCTATAATGTGATTGGGCCTCAAAACCACGCTGCTGTGATGTGAGTGGGCCGAAACACTGCGGTGTCAGACTCCAAATTGGCCTGCTGAAAGGCCAGATGGTTTATCTTGAGTTGTGAATTCACAAATATCACGAGATAAACCATCTATCTGGCCAGGTTACTGCAAATGATCGTCCTATAGAAAAGCAATGACACACTTATGTATCATAGCTACAGTGATTCCCAGCAGACCATCGCGCTAACGGTTTGTACCTCCTCAATGACAGCATGCACATGAGGTTAAGGTTAAGGTAAACTTGTCTTTATTGTCTCCTTAAGGAAATGTCTTCTCTGCGTTTCTTGTCATGTTGCGCTTACCTGTTGGGAGCAGTGTATTGTCAGGGGATGCATCTCTAAATCCTGAGCCTGGATCTTAGACAGGAGTGGCCCACTGTGAAGGCTGTGCAAGCTGAAGAGAGGAGTCTAGCAGTCTTATCTACTGAGCAGCACACGCACTTAAAAAGTTCTATTCATGCATTTATCTCTTAAACCAGTGTCGGTCACCTAGAAAAGCATTGCTATGCCAGTGTTTTCTGTTGTATTGTTCTTTTAAGACACATTTGTATGAAGTCAGTTTGTAACAAAATGAAACTCTGAGGAACGAAGAGTCTTTGCGTTTTTCTTCACAAGATTGGATAGGATTTCTTCATAAATACATAAAGGATGAGAGAATTCTGCATAACAAAAAACGTAATTTTGCAAAATATAACCTTTGAATTTAAATCTGAGCCAACTTATCAGTATTCCACATGCCACAGTGAGCTCTAGACACATTATCGAGTCTGAGCCCAAATGTAACTTCACAGGCAGGAGGCAGTGAGTTCAGAATTATAAGTAAGAGATGCTCTGATCTGATCGTATCCACACTGTGGTTTCTAATGCAGTCCGACCCTCAGACAATACTACTGAGAGCCAGCCTTCCCACGGACCCGCACATCCCTGCCTAATGCTTGCAAAAGCACCGATAAGAAAAATAATGAATGTTTTAGAGGAAACATTTTTATGCTTTTAAAATGTCAGTATTAAAAGTATGAAACAAAGCAGCTGGTTTCAACATGCAACTGTGTTTATTCAATTTTGCTCAGTGGACTGGGAAATTAAGCATTTGAAAACTAAATTTCCATTTTTAGCAATGTAATCCTATAGTCAGAATAGTCATTTGTTGAAGAGTGATCTCTCGTGCTTGTAGTATTAAATATTGACTATCAAGATTGGAGTCTTTATGAGTATCTGAAGAAGTACACAACAAAGCCAGTACCATTTTGCTGACAATTTCTTTTATTCCCCTAATCAACAACTGAACAATTCAATTAAATTCTTTCTTGTAAAACCTATTTGAATAACAGAAGCCCCAAACACAGATTGTTGAATAAAAAGCTTGATCAGGGTCTCAACTTTTAAATTTTATGCAACCTTAAAGCTTGCATACTAAGTAAAAAGAGCCTCAATCTATTGTGTGTGTTTATAAGGGAGAAACAGCCTGGTGCGTGTATTGTAAAAAGCTGTGTGCAGGCATCCTCTCTGAGCCCAGTGGGTCACAGAGGCTGGCATCATGTTTGGCAGTGCACTCTCTCTGCTCCAGTGCCCCAGCTCCAGGTGACATGGCCTTTGTTCCAGTGGCTCGAACTTGTGCTGCTGTAAACATGAAGACATCTATGGGCTATTTGGAAGTACAGCAGTTATGTATCAGCCTGTAATATATATTTGACCAGTGCAAAGAAGTTGGAATACTTTAACTTGCAAGGAAGACCATCCTTAAGGTGAATGCTTTATTTGACAAGTCAACTTCAGTGTAAGAGAGAGAGATGGCAAATGGTGAAAACTGGGAGTTAAATTCACAACCTTGCAATTGAGATTCAAAGAGGGACCAATGAAGCCACTAAACTTGAATTAGCATGAGACTTTGTACAACAGTTGGATACATTTTTCTATAATCCTAACCTCAATAGCATGCATTTTTGTGTGAAACAGACTGGACGTCATTCTGGTCTTTGAAAGTTTGTGAAAGATCATGAAAGGTCTTCATAAACTCATTGTGGAGATTAATTAGGAGGCTCTGAATGCATCACATAAGAAATAAATGTGCAGTTTGAAATTATTATTATTATTTTTTTAAAGAGTAAAAACAAAGGGCAGCACCTTGAAAGACTGATGTCTTAAAAAAGATGTGAAGTCTCAGTTGAGCTTGTATTAATCTGATTTATTCACGGTATTGACCACCTGTCTGAGGTCTTTTGTGGCATTCATGCTTCAATATGTGGTTTTCTGAAAAAGGTTTACACTCCCTGATTTAGATAAGCTATATAATATTATCAATAAAAATATAAAAAGTAAAAAGAGAAGGCATATGAGCAAGACTGGAATCAATAGAATGGATAGCATCTGTTCTGGATATTCAAACATTTGAATGCATTAGGCCAAGCTGCTTGAGTCAGAATACAGCAAATTCACATTAAGCTGTGATTTAGCTACACTACACGCCTTGTTGAATTATATTCTGTTTATTGTGGCTCGAGGGTGTATACTTAAGAGAGTAATGTCTTTAAAATATAAGTTGTCACATTCTCCAGTGTTGTGCAGTGTGTAGCCAACAGCAGATTGATAGAAGCTGGCATGGCAAATATGTCTCTACAATTTTTAGATTTTATGAGCAGTGGGCAGTTGTCGTTAATGTTCTCACAGTAAAGCACTGCAAGCGCCATTTCGAAACTGTGTGCAAGAATATGTTGCCTGATTTATTCAGAAATAGCTCTGCTTTCAGGTTTAGTTCCAGGCAGCACAACCGAACATATTGATTAGGTACAATAACTAGGCAAATTGTACTGAGTTAAGGCATGTTCAATGTACTGCTTTCTTGTCCAATTATCCAACAAGTGATGGAGCTGTCAGCGGCAGTGTGAACGCCCGACACTGGACACACACCGTGCATCAAGAGTCTTATGTAAGGATGCGTTATAACAGTGCAGCCCTGGGTCGCCATGGTCACTGCTGCGCTGCAGCCATCTGACCACAGACTTCTAATGAGCTCCTCCTCAAAGGCAGAGCAGCTCTCTGCAGCAGCCAGCTTTGAACTAGAGCCACCACTGTGTGAGGTGCTGTGGAGTGTGAGAGAAATACAAGTCACTGCAAAGATTAAAAACGAGCAAAACATAACTTTTGTAGTAGTGTTAGTATTTGTGTTGCCACAAGTGGTATTCAAGGACCATCACAAAATAGTTTAAAACTGAGCTTGCATATTTGTTGAGCTAGTTTATTGCTAACATCTCTGTATCACTGATGTGATAGTCCTCTGTTGACTTTAGGGTTTGATGAGCTGTCTTTTTTTCCCCCCAACTCTTGACTTAAAAATTGGAAAACGGCTTGAACTGGTACTGTTGTTGTGTATGGATTGAGAAACCTCTATACAGTATATACAGATCATGCTGCCTGAAAGTTGAACCAAAACTTTATTGTTATGAGCCAAGAGTGCAAACAAAGTCACCCAAATTATTAACAACCAACTTCTAGAATATGAACACCACAAATGTAAAAACCATTGTAAGAATAGAATATTTCTAATATATGCTAGAAAAAGTGGACGGTGTGAAATAAGGTGGATAGACTTTGGTCTGAGCTGCCATGTACCGGCCAAAATTTGCCTTGTTTGAGGAAATGTTTATTAAAATTAGAAATAAGAAACTATAGTGACAAAAATACGCCACTTAGAACTGTGATACTTGCCTGTCCTTGAAAGCAATAGTCCTATTTTTCTGTGTTCTTTTTATTTTTTATGCATAGTCGTTGCGTCCTTCATACAAATGCTCATGTCATGTCCTCCACCATGAATTGTCTTGTGTCTCAAAATGTTTAAATTGCAGTATTTTGAAACGCTTGATTCTTTTCTCCTAGTTTTGAGTTGTAACCCACCGTGCATAACCATTTTCACTTTGTCCCCAAAGTACACCGTGTACACAAAAGCCTGGGGAACAATGCTTAAAATTAGAGCCTTACTTGTTATTCTTTTGATCTTTAAATTTAAACAACATTAATGTAGATCGTGGTAAGCCTAATGTCATTATTTCCTATTGTCTAAAAGTAAGTACATTGTTAAAAATACAATTGCAGACTGTGACCTAAATAGAGTATGATGTATATGGCACAAGTGGGCTGTGGGAGGGATCCAAATCAGCACATTTTCTTTAGAATCAAATTTGTTTTCAAGGGCCCCTTTAGCACTCTTTGGGCTTTCAGCCTAATTTACCTCTTGTATGTTACTTAGCACTTATCTTCACCATGCTCACAGTGTTGTTCTGCTTTATGGAAATGCATGCTTTTTGTTCTGCCGCGGATGTGCCTTGTGAACCTCTTTCAAAGACATTTGTATTCTTAGTGGGTTGCCGCGGTTAGATAAAGCTGGTCTATGATACTCCAATCACTTTCATTAATTGCTGTAGTGGCATGACCAGCAGCATTCATTTAGCCCAAATACCAGGCATAATGAAGAAACTAAAGTAGGTTGTTAAGGACACATGCATTAGAGGGAGAATGGAAGCTGCCTTAATTAATATGCTGTAAATGGACATATTTTCATTAGTGTGTAGGTCGGTATGAAATTATGTTGAAAATACATGAAACGTATGCGTTCAGATTGCATCATCTTTGGTGCATTACATTGCTCGACTAGTTTAATTTGCAGAAAATAATGTTTATTCTTTTTTGAGTTTGGTCCTTCATGTTTTCCCTTTCCATTTGTTTGTGATAAGTTTTATATATTAAAACAAAAAAACTGGCATACATTTTAGAATGTTTGACCGAATCAATTCAAGATTATCAGAGTGAAAAATCTATCGAGAACCACTGAACTAGAAACCTGTCCATATTAGAGTTGCCTGTTACTGCTTACACTCAAATGCACAGCTCGAAACAAAACAGGTTTGTTACATGCAAATAGAAAAAAAAAAAAAAAACATTTTCTCAAGGTCTATAGTGTATCAAACAAGTTTACAACCAGACTCACACGCACCTGCTGAGATTTTAACTCAAAACCATTACGGGCTGTTCCGCTCATCACTAGCATTAGAACTGAAATAGGAATCCCATCAAAAAATTGCCCAACTACAAAAAACAGCTCCAAAAATTTCACACCTAAACAGTTTTGATTTCGATGTAATGTAGAGGTCAAACATCTAACCTTGTTCTTAACATTACTTATTCTTTAGCAGCTAAATGTTTAGAGTGACATGCCTATGCCGGATCCAATCATAAACTTCCTCTGCAATAAAACAAAGTGCACAGCTCCTTTTCTCTCTGTTTTTTCTGCTCCTCACACCCAGAAGAATAATGGGCTTCTTTGGCTCGTCTTCATCTGTTTGGCGGCTGCTGTGGCACCATCATCTGTCTTTGAGCAGGCTGTGTGTGGACTGGGGCAGAAAATGTATTGAAATAGGTCAGATTGATAGAGATGTAGAAAAATGGAAGCAACAGCTCACCTTTGAATAGGCTCAGATATTGTATGATGAATCACATGGGCTGAACTCTGCTCTGGTCGTATGTGCTGCATTCAAAAGGCTCTGCACTGTTTGTTTTATTCTGTCTTTTTGGTTTAAGCGTTTGCTTTTTTCTCCAGCCTGTGGCGTCCCGGCCGTGTGCTGGCCCCTCTGTTCTCCGTCTGAAAGCAAGGATGACTGTGGTCCCCTCTGTCACTTTTCAGCCACTTCACTATTCTGTGCTGTTTGAAGTTCTGTCATTGGCTGGCTTTGAACTGCCATTTTTGTTTTACTCTGCACTCGGGCTTTCTCCAGAGCTTTGTCTGGCTTAGAAAAAGTCATAGGCAGTGGCTATTTCTTTTTTTGGTTTTTCATCTGAAAACTTTTTAAAAGATTAAGTATAGTTAACCATTGTCAGTAATATATAGATCTAAAAAGTGTTTTTGTGTCCTGGCCCATTTTGTAAATGTTATTGCTTTTGGAAAGCTTATATTCTATATCACAAATATTTCATCTGACAAGTGAAAGTTTGGTGGTTCATTCTCAAACTGGACTGTCTGTTCTCTGATTTTGTATTTCTTTTTTCAAAACAAAAGTTTGTGACATACGCAGAAAGTATGTGTGCCCATTCGTCCTTGAGTTGATCATCTTATGTTTTAATGCATTTTTGTGCAGTGACCATTGAGACAGGTAGACACAATTCATCATTCTGTCTGAATTTAAAGTAACACCAGCTAAATGAATAGCACAGACACTTCCAGGCATTACAGTTCTCAAATATGTTTTAACTAAATTGCCAAAGAGAAGATTGATAGTGTAATCACACTGAGTAGTTTATTTTGAAGGTATAGAGGCCTAGCTGTAAAGAAAAGATAAATATTCTTTGCCTTTTTGTCCTTGGAGTTTTAGTTTGTGTATTAGATACATTTTAGTAGAACTGTAAATGAGAAATCTCAAAACCACATTTATCATTTCCTTCCATTTAGAATGGCACTATAAATACTGAGAATATATGAATAAGAAACAGTCTTTCCCAAAAGATGGAATGCAGTTTGAGGTGTTGAGGTGGAAATGAAGACTTTTCAGACTCTTCCATCATAAACTTATGGGTGAATTTAAATATCTTCCAGCAGTCTGTTTCCTTTCTATTCGCATGTGACCTGAACCCTGTGACCTTTCTTTGATTAAAACATTACATCACTGCACCACAGTATAGTTTACAAGCAATGTCCCTGCTTTTCAAAGACAGAGTAATGGTGGTTTATTCATTTTCATAAAAACACCAAATATGTACAAAAAACCTATGATGAGCACATTTTCACGCCTTTTTTACATGAATTCGTTACAAAAGCCAAAACGTAAAATAACCACAAATTTTGGTTGAAGCCACGTGGCGACATTTTCTTTGGGTAATTCTTAGCCTACCCCAAGCCCCAGTCCCAGCCCTAAAATTATGCATTTTAGTAACTTGAGGCCTGAACTTGTTAAACCCAAAGAAAATGTCGCCTTGTGGCTTCAACCAAAATTTGTAGTTATTTTTGTGTACATTTTATATTTTTGTTAAAACGTCTGAGTGGAAACTGTTTCTGAACCCTTTGGAGCACAAACTATTGGCTGGACTCTTTGCGAAGCTGAGGCTCTGTAGTTTTAGCCTTCGATGTCTGATTAACTCTTGTTTTAAGCCCTTGACAAAAGAACATCAAGTTTTAAAGTCCGCCTAAATTTTATTTGGTAAATGTTAGAATCAGTATAGCTTGTGTCACAGCCTTGGACAGAATGACACTAAATTTTTCATATTTTGGGTTTTGACAATTCCTCTTCAAAAGCTGGAGCTATTCTCATCAAAAAATAGTTTTAGGGACCTGTATTAACTTAAAAAAGTTCAACTACTGTAGATCTAAATGTAAATTACAATGTGCTGACTATTAACAGCTCTTATTTTCGTATTCCATGTAACTCTATGTGTATTGATGAGCATTTTTACCAGACAACTTTTCTCGTCAGTGTTGCTTTTAAGCCATCTCTTATCTTTGATAACCTTCCCGACGTATATTGTTTTGAAAAGCTGTAATTTTCTGTTTATAGACTTTGTGGTTAAATTGTGGAGCGCTGTTCCACCAGCTACTGTGTGGAGCATTGTTGTTTTTGGCTGTGTGCAAAAGCCTTATGGGGCATTTGGGGCACAAAGCACCCTCTCAGGACCTGAAGTGGGCTTGAGCTGGGCTTGTTAGTCTGTTTGCTATGGCCACTAATAGCACAGAGCGTGGCTGATGGAGCTCACTGAAATGTCCAGTTTGGAAGGCAACTTGTTAGGAGAGAGACTAGAGGGAAAAGTTTAGTGATGGCTCCAATATAGTGTGGTTTGAAATGGTCATAGGGGATAATTCTGTGGCCTGTATTTTAACCTTCATGTGCTGAACAAACAAATTGCATCCCGCTATACCCTATGGGCTGTGTGCTATCTTAACAACTCTGCACTTGCATTACCATTAACAGACTTAAAACTTTGGTACCTCGTTGGAACTTCCACTTTTCACTGGATGTGAGTTTGTCCCTACTTCCTTATTACAGATATGTTTGCCTTAGTGTGTTATCAGTAGTGAAAAAAGGAAAACGTTAAAGCACTGGGAATTCTACTATCTATGTACTCAACATAAAACATGTTAGAGTTTCCACACATAAATACAATAGATATAACTGTACACACAGTGAGAAGAGAAACCAAAACGTATGGTCAAGTAAGTATACTCTTACCTCAAACTAAAAAGTACTTAAATAATTGTAACCTTCTAAAAGTATTGTATCTAAGTTTTTAATTGAGCATTAATACTGTCTGATGAGACTGTCTTGATTTAGCGCAATTGAAGTGTTACAAAATATTATCATTTGTTAAATCATAACATCTGTGTCATTTATGTGGGTTTAGTCAATAAATTAGTTGATGCGCAATAAGCGTCTCTGCTCTGTTAGTACAACCCGGACAACTCAACGCCGTTTCCTCTGGTAAATGTGATGACGTAAATCAATCGAACACAATGACAGAGGTTGCACTTTTATGGATAAAATGAGCTAAAACAAGTGATTTCAGCAAAACCATGAACAAAACGGACTGATTTGTGTCTAATTGAGTTTTAGTAAACAATATTGGCTCTGCTGTTACATTTGCAAAGCTGATACATTCATAAGCAGGAAATGCTAAACACACTACATCACTAGTTTATGTAACCGGACACTCCTCCACAGATAAGTGAAGCTACAGTACATGTACAACTTTTATTTGGTGATGTCATTTTTCTACTGTTCTCTGACCTTTGACCTCTGCTAAATGTGGTCGGTAGGTTTGTACCAGTTGACACTCTCCACATTTTTCATAACGTGCATATTTTGTGGGCTAACGCTTACGGCTATAGGAGAAAAAAACTGGAGAATCGGACTAGCACAGATGCTAAGTATTCAATAGCATCAGAGTCAAACTGCTCATCTACTAATTATATATTGTCTACATTTATAATGTAGGTCACAGTGATTGATTGCCCTCTACTATTTGCTGGACAAAATACAACTACAAACCTCATCTAGGTGAAAACAAGCAAATTGTTTGGTGAAATCTTAAATATAATCATGTTCATTGTTTTTTACGTAAAATAATCTGTCATATCACTGTAATAGTGTTACCAGTTCTTATTATTCTTAATATTTGTTAAATCATAGTTAGGGTAACTGCTGAGCAATTTACATTTTGGCCCTTGTTTAACATAGAGTTGTCAAATTAATTAATTAATCAATCAATCAATCAATCAATCAATCAATCAGGTACTAATTTATACTAAAACTACCAGTACTTACCGGTCAAATTCAGATGCTAATTTGATCAAGAACTGATTTTAAAAATACATGTACACCAGAACATAATTTATGAACAGTTTTAGAATGATCTACTTTTTATAAGAAATAGAACTTTAATATATATATATATATATATATATATATATATATATATATATATATATATATATATATATATATATTATTAATAAAGAAAGTACTAATATTTGAGCTTAAAATAAAATATCAAAAACAGTGCGATTACCTCTACTTATGTCCCTTGTTTAAATGAGAACCAACATTATAGCATAGCAGTGTACCCTGTCATTTGCACTTTAAATCCAGTGTGTTTCCATTTACATACCATGTTATTATTCAAACTATAGCATTAACATGTTCCCACTGTACATAGTCTGATGTTCTTGGCAAAAGTCTTTTATTTTAAAGCTTATCTTGCTGTTTAGGTGTGCATGTTTCATCACATTTCTGGTAAATATGTGACAAGAAAAATATAATTGAATGCTTTCATTTTTCTTCCCAATCTTCTGAGGAACTCATCCAACCACCCGAGCACTGCATGTTTATGAGCTGTGAACGAACTTAATCATTGACGCACAGCACTCAATGTTTACAAGACCCTTCGAAAAACAGGGGCACTTCCAGCTCTACGCCGAGATCCAAATGTTTCAATTTTACAGCAACATAAGCAATTTGAAAAGCACTTATTACCGCTCAGTGCCTTGTCTGCGCGCCCTATCAGTAGATATGCCAGCGGGAGATGAATGTGACTTGGATGTCCTTGGATGGGTTGTCTCGTACTCACCACAGGCTCTGAGCACTGTTTACTGGGGCCGAGCAGCCGGCTGAGTCCCCGTGGGGCGCTCTCACCTTGTTACCCTTTTAATTAGTGGCAGCAGTTAATAGTGTGGGCCTCCTGCCTCCTCAGCACTCCGCTCAACTGAGAGAAGCCCTCCGATCGATGACTGCAGTCCGAGCGCTGGAGCAGACAGGGGCTGAATGGCGGCGTTTTACTTTGATGAACAGAAGAACATGGAAAGGATTGTGAATACAAAGAGATCTGAAGACTAGTCCCTGAATGTCTATACACAACTCTAGAGATTATATTTGACTTCCTATTTTGTTCACTGGCAATGGCAATGAACCATTTTGATTCTGATAAAGTTTACAAATGTATTGGTTTGATAAAATAAACATGGAAACATGGTCAGTATTTTTGCTAACCATATTATTTTAGAATTACAGTTGTTACAGTTTTTTTTCTCCATGATTAGAGTCAAAATGCTCCAGTTTAGTTTCACAAAGAAGAATCTTCATTTAGACCAGTATTTCCCAACCTTTTTTGAGTCATGGCACACTTTTTGGGGAAAAAACTACTTGCAGCACACCACTTCATCAAACATCTCTAAATATAAGAATTTTTAATTATGTAAATAAAACCTTTGTCTTGCTGCACTCTCCAAAAATCAAATTAGACGATGAAATCCATTTCATATATTGATAGATGCAAACCTTTTTTCAAGGCACATCTTCCAGTATCTCAAGGCACACTAGTGTTCCCCGGCACACTGGTTGAACATCACTGATTTGAACTAAACAAGGGGTTAAACCCTAGATCTAGCTAAAGCTGGACTACACCAGCTCTGACATGTGATAGGTGTGATAGATTTGTTAAGTTATGTATCATGGTAAACGGCCGTTTTTATATCGGATAGCATTTTTGTTTACCTTTTATAGCATTCTTGATATCATAGGTGGGAAAAAAAAAACACCTAGTGTATGCAGACACTGAAACAAGCATTAACCAGGGAATGTTTGGCTTAGCCTTTGAGATCTGACAGCAACAAGCAGCTATGGCCAATTAACATGTGCGGTTCCATACAAATACAATATATAAATACATATTTATATGCCCAGTGTGTGATCATTACAACATATAAATAAACTCTAACTATAAATAAATTAAATGTAGTCAAACTGATAGAAGTTCAAAGACCTATATGGTGTTTTCTATTTTAATTGGTCATCACCCACAGTCATAACAGACCTGCACAAATACATACAACAATTCAGCTCACAGTGCAAAGTTCAAATGCAAGAAATACATGTATTTGAAAAGATGTTAATTGTCATCTAAAAACAAGCAAGTGTTTGCCAATTTGTTTATTTGAGACATTCTCTTACTTAAATAATTTCAGCTGTTGCCACTGCTTCTGAATACTGCTTCAAATTTGCAATTGTTTTCCCTGTGTTGCCTTGTCAGCAACAAGTTCCACTCTCTGGCTTCCATTTGCAACCCGGGCTGAGGTAAACAAAGACTTAACCTTACTGTGGAAAATTCTTCAAATCGCGTAAGGTTTTTCCATTGCACTTTTCTCCTCTTCTACAACATCCCCTTTGGAAAATGAATGTAATCAAAAGACTGGGTGATTCTATTGTGCCTTATAAGCTTTCATGAGTTCCACACACTCAGCCCGTGCTCATTTTCTTTGGCTGTTTTGATTTAAAGATGCAGTGAAAGTACTTAGCATTTAGATGACATGCTGCAGGAGAGGTGTGATGGATCAGCGCCTCGGACAGACACAGGCGCAGACAGGGGGACGCGAGCCGGGAGGGCGGGCCGCAGAATACCAAGTCACTGCAGAGGCCTGGCACAGCTCTGAGAGGGGCTGCTGGGAATGCCAATGCTATGCCCAGACAGCCGTGTCTCCAGTCAGCTCCTCTGATTGGCTAAACACATCATTAACTTCCTGATTATGATTAGCGTACTCATTATCCGCTCAAAAGTGACTCATTCACAATAATAAGAGGGCAAATGGGTGTTTTTGTTCTCTGGTCAATCGGAAATAAATGTTATTTTAAAGGAAAGCCAACACACTCATGGCACACTGGTCCTGCTGCTGGCTCCATGGGACATTTACTCTTGAAAAAGATCAGTGTTTCATTTGCCTTGTCCTACTTTTGCTGTGGCTCCCTTAAAATAGCAAAAGACACTAGCGTTGTTGGAAGCATTTCTTACTTCCAACAAATTTGTTGTAGTAGCTCTTAAAAATGTTTGGACACATTTATTTTTATTTATTTATTTTTCAATTAAGTTATTTCAATCATAATTCCTGTGCTACTTTATTTATACAATGCCACAGCTTTTTCTGTAAGAAATTTCTAGATAATAATCTCATAAATGAATGGTTTATTTATATAGCACATTTACAAAAAAGCAGCTCAGCAGTGGTGATATGGCTAAACACCTGGCGCCTCAAACTCCGATCACCACCAAGTGTTCTCTAACCTGCATGTTATTGGTTCATATACACAATTGGTGTTTCTTCTACAGTTATTTGGTTGATGGAGCCAAATGAAATGCTCAGTTGTTGTATAAATTGCAGTATTTTTATTATATTCTGTACAGGAAACTGCATTGTAAAAAAAATGTAAATCACGACTCACAAACGATGTTAATTTTTGTGCTTTGTGGTCCTAAAAAGTATTAAATTTGACCTTTCGATCCCTGCAGAAACTCTACATCCAGCACAGCACTTTACAATGTGAAGTTTCTAATAACACAAGCTAAACTGACAGTGTGCACAGCATGTCAGCTTTAAATTAAATAATACTTTATATAACACTCTGGTGTCCTACCTGCAGTTTTCTCGGCTTGCACAGACATTTGCCTCTGGGTTGACTCTCTTGGCTCCTTTCACTCTTTGAGAGCAGCAGCCTTTCTCTCCTCGTCTATGCCTCATGCGGCTTCTTCATGCTTGGCCAGAATTCAACTTAAATTTGGTTCAGGTTTGGGCTTGAACAGTGAATATACACTTCACACCATGAATTAACCATGATGCAGTCTATGCATTCAGAAAGTTTTGTAGTACATACATTATTGTAAACAAAAGCTAGGACTGTTTCTATAATAAAGCGTTACACTGGAGGAGACAGATCATTTGAAGCAGTAGCGTCTCTAGTTGCTTAAATTTTAGATTCTAGAATCTTGTTTTTCTTATTGTAATCCATGTTGTATTGGATTTATTGTGTTTTTATTTGACGTGCTTGTTAGCTTTAGTCTCTGAATATAAAGTGTTATGTAAATATAATTTACTTATTCATTGGTTTGCTATTAAGTCTAGATAAAATATTTGATCTCCAAAATAGTTAAAAGTTCCCAAACTTATGCCCCATAAACAAGAAAACTAAAGCCCATGAATAAAACTAATGTATAAAAACATCAACTCAACAAAGTCTGAAAGCCTCGAAGCTTTCAACAAACACCGTGTAACCCAATGTAACCTTCCACTCTCACAGTATCAGTGATAAAACATCTATCTGCCCGATGCTTCAGATAAAATAAAGCTCCGCTCTCCCAGTCGTTATTGTGAATGATGAGAAGGCCATTACCGGCTCATATATTCTGTCATTGTGGCGAAGCGAGCTGTGTCCTCAGAGGTCATAAAAACCTGTGTAGAACAAAATAACCTTCAGCTCCTGCTCGCTGGTCAAAGATATAATTGGAAGAACAAGCCATCTGTGTCTTTTAACAGACATATGCTGCTGTGCGTCGAAGGCTTGTGCGTTTGGGGAGGCTAAGGGAACATGAGTGAGTGAAGCTGACCCAGGAAGCCAGCATGTTGACCTTCTACTTTTCTTGTTCTTTCTCTTTCACAGCCTTTGCCCAAGGAGCCGTCGTAAGAAGCAGAGGAGCACAGAACTGATGTGAGTTAATGATGTGCACGACTTGATTTGTATTCAACTCCAGTGTGAAAAGAAGACACTTTACATGCATGTGGACTGAAGTGGCCTTGGATATAAAAAGGATAGTTAGAGAAAAAAAGTTCTAAAGCTGTATTTGAATTAGAAGAAACGGTGATGAAAAATGTGATTGTTTTGTTAACTCAACAGCGTAAAGTTGGCAAAATTATCACAACTGCATAAAATAATTATATACAGTAAGTTTATTGAGTTCAGAGAATTTAACTTATTTCATAACACAATGCAGTCACTGCCAGTGCCACAGCGCTCTATAGCACAGCAAAAACATAAATAAATAAATAAATTTAAAGCAACAATATATATTTTGATGGATGTATTTTTATTCATACTAATATGAGATGTGCTTAAAGCTTTGGTAACTGATTTTCACACGGCAAATACAATTTAGGTTTAATATTTGACAGCTTCTTCTCTTAAATCCTTCAACACAAGGTTATCAACATGTATTCATTTTTGGGTGCAATTATGACTTAAAAACCTTTAATTACAAGCAGCAAAGTGAAACTGGAGAGGACCTCCCAATCACACCCAATCAGAGCCCGGCTTTCGACTCCTGATGAGAACTAACATTGATCATTATACAGCTCAGACAGTACTCATTTTTTGCAAAGCGCTGCATTTATTAGACACTTTTTGGTAGAAAATACAAAGTTTACTAATTTAGAGCTAAAAAGTTAGCTACCCCAACTTTAAGCTACACATTTTCTACCTGCTGGCTACTGCATTAAGACTAAAACTGTTGAATGGAAAGATCACAACATAGGTTTGTCATGATCTGAGATTAAGGATATTGTAGATATATTGTTGTCCCCTGTAGAGATATTTGTCCTCTGCATTTGACCCATCTTTCAATGACTCTTGGGCAGTGCTCGGGGCGCCACACCAGATGTACCGTAACTTCTTGGTCTGAACTACAGTATTTTAGACTTCTGTTTTGGTTGATGGGGAAGTGAAGAAACCACCCAGCCATGCACAGAAAGACTGTGACGAAAGAGTGCTATCCACTTTGCCAACATATTGTCTGTACCATATAATGAATTATTGGTAATACCCAGCAAAATCCTTGAAGGGGCTGTACTCTTTTTTTCTAAATGGACAAAAAATGTATGGTGTCTTGCATCTAAATATAAAGTAACTTTGAAAATCACAAGCAATTTATTAAGTTGTTGTACTGTTTGAATGTTAGTTTTTGCTTTAGCAACAGAAGTTGAGAAAAGTAACCTGGCTCATGCCAGATGGATCTGTGTTGAACTACGATTTGAGTTCTTCCACAATTTCCATCTGGGACTTTACTAGCTGAAGGTGAGAAAAGGTGGGGTGTTTAGTGAAATACTTCACGCTGATTGGGTGAGCGGCCTACCTTATTGAGTTAGCTCAGCAGCCTGTGGTGTATCCGTCCGCGTGAGATAGAACAAGTACTGTCACACATACGGCTCTTCTTTCAAAAAGAAATGACTCCGTATTTCTGCTAAAATCGCATCAAAAGCAGCCGAAACACCGCTGGTTCGACCTCCCAAACCAATCGGGCGGCTGGAAGGCCAGATGGTTTATCTCGTGTTTGTGAATTCACAAATATCGCGAGATAAACCATCTGGCTGGTCAGGTTATGAGAAAAGTGTTTTTATAGTAATTCCAGAGAATTGGAAGACTAGGGTTAAATGTAAAGAAGTTAAAGAATCGGATGCTTTAATAACTTACGAAACTATACAAAGCAATACATCTTAGCGATAAATCATTTAGTTTGCATTTTTGTGATGATCTAAACCCATACAATGCATTATAATAGTCTTTGATTGACGTATCATTAAAGGAAGTTGTCTGAACAAGTGAATAAATGTCTTTCTAAAATCATCAAACTTACTATACAAGGAAAGTGTATTGAAAATTAGACTTTATTGCATTTGAAAGCTACACCTTGGTTGTACACCCGACCGGAGCTGGAGACTGATTTGAGTTTCAATTGCTTTAGCAGTGCCACCATTTGCATGATTTGATTGCCAGCCTCGCAGCCCACTCCAGCGCATCAGTATTCACCCGACCCATTAAAAGTTCCAATATAGACCCGGGCCCGCTCTCCTCTGGCACGCTTACTCTACTTCCCGAAACATTTGTGTTCTTCTCCAACAAAACAGCAGCAAATCTACTCAAAGATCGAAGTGATTCTGTGCTCGCCAACATGACGGAGTGTCTGCGGAGCTCTTATACTCCGCACAGTCAGCCGTGTCCCCGAATCTGCATGCTTTATGTCTCCCAGCCAATATTTTCGAAGATTGATTCTCACTCTTCCACTGAGAAAACAAAATGAATCATGCACAATTACCAAGGACAGAGAGAAAAGGGGGAATTGGGGCCGCCATAAATATTTATTTGCCAGCCTGGGGAATTTGCGGAGTCCTATGTGGATTTGCCAACTCATATTTATGTGTCTAAATGATTTATATGGTGCAGACCTGGGTGTCAAATGTGTCCACTGTCACCCCCAATCGCTTATAGATGAGCGTTTATGGATTTATTCATATAACATATTCATGACAGGCAGCTATTATCATTCTAATGGGTTTTTCCCTGAAATGATTGGCAGAATTAAGTCATTAACTGCAATTCCACTGCGGGCTGTGCGGAATGGGATGGCTTTTATAAGGTTTTACAAAGGTTTTTCAGCAAAGTTTTTGAAAGCTGGAAGTGTCAGAGCCCAGCTTCAAAAAAGCTGTTGTGTTTTAACAAATTGGGTGCTTTATGGTGCTTTTGTTTCCAAAGAGAATCACAGAAGTGCTTACTGCAAAAGAGGAAAAGGAGAAGCAGGAAGAGCTCATTATCTTGTTCTAAAGTAAGGCCCTTTTTTGTTGTATTCAGTTACCAAAATAACTGAATGCAACTTTAAGCTATATTTCTATAAAACCTCAAATGCCCTTTCTGCATTGTTTAACTTTTAACATTAAAAGTTTGCTCTACAAGCCCGGGATTTATACAAATAAGTGGAAACTATTGAATGTTAGAAATCAATAAACCATCTAACACATTTGTTCATACCAGACTTTTGGACGGCACAGCAAATAGATTCATTTCCAATTCCTGAAGTATTTCAGGGTGTAAAGTTGACATTTTCTCCCCCGGTGTTTCATTTACTTGCACAGTCGCAGATCTTTCATCTATGAGGTACTCCTGACCAACGTAGCTCACGGTTTGGAGATGGGTCTCTGCTGTTCAAACCCACAGGACAAATATCTCTGCAAGGAATACAACACATTTGTCTCAGGTCAAGGTGTTTTTTTGTTTTTTGACATACAGCCCCTGTTGCTATGTAATTCTGAAACATGTATGTACGGGTATTGAACTGAATTAATACAGATTGTAATTGTATTTTGGGTTGAGAGTTTTTGGTAGTAGCATACAAAAAGACTGACCTGGCTGTCAAGCTGACGTTCTTTCCTCCCTCACTAGTGAACAAGGCCACTAGAAACTTGAACTCGTCCACTTAGAGCAAGGACTCTCCACCCCCCTGGAGAGGACAAACCACCTTTTTCCAGTCAAGGACCATGGCCTCAGATTTAGATTTGAAAAGCTGATTCTCGTCACATCTGCTTCACTCTTGGCTACAAACCACCAAAGCCCTCAAGGACATAAAATTTAGACTGTAGAAAAAAATTACAAATGAATGTTTAAACTCCTGCTCTAATTGTATGACTTTACTGCAATCAATCATGTAACTATAATTATTTTTCCACATAAAATAAAATATTATAAAGTACAGTATGCCATTGAAAAGTAGATAATATCACAATTACTGTTTGGGTGATGAGCAAAATTACTATCTATACATTACGTCTATACAAATCTCTCAAACAAATGATAAAAATTGATATTTCTGCACTTTTGTTGTAAATGTTGGGGTCCATCCATATTTCTTTGTGAATCTTAATCTTTACATCATCTGAATATTATTATTGAGACACCTAAAGTGTATTGATATATTCTTCTTTGTCAGCATCTCCAGCCCCCGAGCAGAACATTTACTTCACACTTACTTTACTACAGTATACTCTTGCACTGTAATAAAACAATATCATGGTTGTTGGCTTTAAGCTATGCAATATTCAGTAGCGTCTTAAACTGTGAAAATTAAAAGCATTAATTGAAAGTGTAATGCAAAGAGAGGACACTTGGAGGGTCAAAGTAGTCTTAAATTCATAAACATTCTGCTTTATTTATAAGTCTGCCATTGCATTTGGGGATTAGGGGCTTAAATCACACAGATTATTTTCTGGTTTACGTTTAAATTGAGTTTAAATTATTCACGAAGTTAAACGTTTCATTTCCAACTTCCTCTGTACATTAGTCTAAAAGCTTTATTAACTCTGCCGTCATGTTTTCACTTTGTACCACATACGAACTGCATCTGTCATTAACTAAATGATTCAATTAGCGCATGATTTGCATAATGAGTAGAATTATGAATCATTGCAAACCATCTGTCTCACCACCAGCATATTATATTACAAGTCGCTGTATTTATTAAGAGTTTCTGCAAATGCTGTGGTGAGTTTCTCAATTTTACTCCCTGCCCTTTCCACTTTGTACTAATGAAAGTACTTGTTTTGTGATATAAAAGAAAAAAATAATAATTTAATCATTGTTGTGTAAGGGGTTATACAATGCCTCTTTAAACCAGTCATGTAGGAATGAACTAATCATCCACAGATCTCCAATTATGCTCACCTCTCAAAAGGTGTTCACTTAGCTTTATTCTACCTCCTGACAGATGCCATGGTAACCATTTTATCAATTAGATTCAATTCACTTGTCAGCGGTCTCAAAAAAGAAATTCCGAATATAACTCAGTGGTTTAACAATTAAGTGCGGAAGACAGTGTCAAAGGCCAAATCAGCTTTATACAGTTTGAAACTCTTAAAAACTCTTTTAATTAACCATTTAGTTTTAAAAATGAGTTTAGTTTTTATTCTATTCCGATCTATTCAGAAAGAATAACAATTGTCATGAAGATTTTATGCTTATTTGGCCTATCCATTATCATCATTCATCATTATACTCATTAAGGATGTAAGAACATGTTACTAGGATTAGTAAGTTGAGTTCTTTCTTGTCATTAAGTGAAACTGCAAGAGGTGCTCCACTGTGTTTTTAAACTCCACATACCTAGAGTCAGTGGAATATTTGCTTGCCTTGGATTGGTCTGACATTAAAGCTACAGCTATGTATTAACCCCTTTAAACAAATTCTTTTTGAGGAGAAATAAAGACAGTACATAACAAAGCTAAACAACCAGTGTATGCTTTTTCCCATATAGTTGGGTTACATTATTTTTGTGCTTCAATATAGAAGCAGAGTTGAGAGTGACCCTAACCTATCTCAACCATGGCTGTAGACCATTCTAGTTTCACAAAACCAGGAGGTGTACTGTTCACAGGCTTGTTGTTGTTTGCGTTACCCTAAAAGCAAAAGTTGTACTGGCTTCTGAAAGTTGTGAAATGTGAGAAATGAGCAATAGCTTTAGATTGTAGCAAAAGTAAAAATCAGAAACAGCACAATTAGTTTGGAATTATTTATTTTACTTGCTTTGAATTTCCCTTAAAACTGGGGCTATTTTAGTCTTGTTTTGGCCCTCTTTTTAGTTTTTCTAAGTGGTACTTAGAAAGACGATTTGTATGAGATGCTTGAAGCAAGAAGCAGAAGCACTGCAATTTATAAAGGAGAAGCTAGCTTAGTTTGAAAATCACTTTGCACAGAAGTTATAGGTTCTGTTTTATAGGCCATTATTATTTACCAGACAGTGAAGTTAAAATTTCTATCGCCTTTTCTAAACTTTTTTTGTTGTTGTTATTTTTGTTAAAAAAGTGAATGGTGCTATTCACTAATAGAAATCGCCAGACTGAAATTTTAAGACAATAGATCTTTCCTGTTAATAATAGCAAAAGTGGCTTTTGCCCACCACCTGACCCTATGACATCATTACATTCTGGAACAGGCGTTGCAACCTTTAAAAGTAAAAGAGCCACATTTGCCCAATTCAAACCAATTCAAAGTCAGAAAGAGACACAACTGCATTTACATTTATGTGAAGATACACAATGTTTACAATTAGTAATACATGTGTAATTTCACAAAAATAATTTTAATGCGGAGGCTAGTCAGTTTGTTTCTCTTTTCATTATGTAATGCACCTGTGTGTTTTTGAGGAAGGGTTTGGTGAACTAGTTAAATAGCCAATATACATAGACTAAACAACTGCTAATTTAAAATATACACGTAATGTAAATAGAATATAGTAGTAAAACAAACTTTTTTCTGGTCTGGCTCATCAGACTAGTTCCTTCCTTCTGAGCCAAATATCAAAGAACCGCACTGATAGCTGCTTGTGGCTCTTGAGCTGCAGATTGTGGACCCCGTTCTAGAGTGTGAACATAACCCATTTGTTGAGCCCAGGACAAAATATGCAAAAAAAAAAAAAAAAAAGCAAAACCCTATTCTCAGTTACACAAAGCAAATATAATGTTTGTCTGCTTTTTCCACAGATCCATCAAGATTCATAGATTCAAACTGGCCAATGAGCACCAACCCCCATCTGTTTCTAAGGAACTCCACACCTGGACCCAGTTTAACCTTTGACCTTGACAGTGCTCTTCTTTAAACTACTTTTTCCCTGCTGCTCTTTATCGACTCCTAACATTTGACAAAACTGTGGAAAAAGTCCCAAAGGAGCAGCATCATCACCACCACCCAGGTCTCAACCTTTTGTCAGTTCCATCGCACAACAAACCCTTGGAGCAGCTTCATAAACACACCCGGAATATATTTGTCTTCATTGTTTTTGTCGACAGCCAGTACAACTTGAGGCAACAGTTCCTCAGAGAGATTTCGACTCGACAAAAGGTCGTTCAAAAGTCACCGTATCTATCTTCTTTACTACCATCACCAATCGCTGCCCAGGGTTATTTCACAGCCAACTTTGATGACGACTAAACTTTATGGAAGTCGCGCTGGGTGAACTCTGAAGTATGGCTTTGAGTATTTGAAGAAACTTTGTCGACAGGTAAAAATGCATGGGAGTTTATCAGAATGGACAGAAATAGGACGTGGTAAAGAGACAATGGATGATTGGGAAAATTTGCTTCTAAATTAAGTTTTGTTCTTTGTTTTTTATGTGGTGCAAATTTAGATTTAGATGAGTCTGCTTTCTCTCTGTTGTCCTCAGCACCGAGAGGCTGGTAAAAACTGGCTTGTTCTATTTGTCTAAGGTTGTAGTCAGAATATACAGTACATTAGAAAGACATGTTACATATACTTCTTTGAGTCTGTTATTTCTAAAAACAAAATCAGCTTTTATGAGCTGTTACCTGTCTTTCATCATTCGGTTATAATTGTTGAAAAATGTTGCACCGCAAAAATACCAACACAGTCTCACAAGAAAGTGTATGTATATCTTGACACAAAAATAGCATAGGATGAGCATGATTTCACGCTTTTTTTTGCGTATATATGCCACGCCATATTTAGGGCACATATGAAAAAGCGTAAAAATGACACGATATTTCATAGCGGCAAATACACACAAGTTTTGGTTTAACGTGGTTTTTTAACGATAAGTATGGTCAGTTCTCCCATTCATAGAGGAGATTATGCGGCCCCCCATACTCTAATTTTTGCCCCCATAGTCTAAAACATTAGACTGATGGGGATATAATAATACTTGAAACTGGTAGCATTGCAATAAGCATAGATAAGGAGTTATATTTCATCTATAAAAAATGTTTTTAATCAGTAGGAGCAGTAAGTGACTTTTATGCTACAAAAATTGCATGAAAGAAAATATATATGTATCAATCATGGACCACCTTCTACATAAACTTGTGGGAAACACTGTTGTTAATATTCATAAATAATAATACATCTTTACAACCACAACTGGAGCTGCAACTTGTGCATATTTACGCAAAAAAAGTGTAAATCATGCTAGTAATGTGCTTTTGACATGCCCTGTTATGTGGTGGTATATACCTGTGTACGCTTTTCTTGTGAGACTGGGTTGAAAATACAGATTTTGTAAATGAGAACCCATTCCACATTACAAAAAGCCACTAAAATGAAATCAATACATAGATCAGATTGGATTATTGGATCCTTTTAGATAAAAAAAGAGCATTATAAGTTAGAAAGAACTGTAAAATCATGATCTACATTATCAGTTGGTTCTAAAAAATGAATTTCTTTTATCACAAAAAGACTGGAATTTGCATGGAATGTTCTGCTCTCTGCATTAGACATTAGGCAAGTATTCAGTTACAAATGTTTTATTGCTCCAAAACAATTACCTTTCCACAAATCTAACCTGTAACTGACCTGGAGGTGTCACCTGCTTGTTTCCATGGAGATACAGCGATATAATGTCATATTGTGAAACATTCTGGGCCAGTGGTTCTCAAGCATACCACACCAAGAAAAAATAAGATATTAAGAAAGTATTTGACGCCGTGTACCAACATATCTAAGTCCGGACTAAATAATAGACATGCTCTAAAATGTACACGGTTCTTTGTAACAATTTATCCTTAAAAAGACAAATATATGAGTAGATTTGTCTATAAATTAAATAATTATTCAAACTGCAGTGGGGCTCCATGTTCCACCAGGGGTACCACAGCTTGAGAAACATCGCTCCAACCACAGAAAAAATGTATAGTGAAATATAAAAAGTGACTGATTACACTCTGCTATTATAACAAAGGCAGAATATTCGTATTACCCTTTATAGCTCAAACCTTTGCCCTTTACTTCTCATTGTTATTCTGACTACAGCCTGTCCTGCTCTAACCTGGTGTGAATGGTGAGCACATGTTGTCCAAGAGTGAGAGTGCTCTTCAGAGATACACTGTGAAATATCCATGCTCCATCCTCTTGTATAGTTTCCAGATTGTGCCCTAACAGACCTCAACATCTGGCGCCTGGACTTGTCTAACTCCAGATGTTTGGATCTTCACTGATGAACCTGGGTTTGCCTTTCTTTCAGTTAGTTCTCCTGTTTGCAGATATTTATATTGGGAGAATTATTATGGACTCTTGAGGAAATATACAAAATATCAATCAGTTCAATTATGTAATTAATATCAACTCATGTGTCATTAAATGTATTTGAGAATCCTTGTGTACAAAGACCACTTCTGTTTTGTTCTAGATTATTCCGGTATATACAGCGAAAGATGTTCCTCTCATTTCAGCTGTGAATATATTAAGTTAATTGAATTGACTCTGTGCACAGAACGTCAAATGGCTTGTTTATTTTAAAAAATGCCTCAGCCTAAAATGTAAAATTACTATAAGATCAGGCAGTGAGCAGTGAATTGTGATTGATTTATTCTGACATGTTAAATATTTTATAAATCAGGAAAAAACTTTACCTAAGGACCAAAGTGTGTTTATAAAAGGATGTGTTTGTCTGTAATGCTAACGCTAAAGCTTGACAGTTTGAAAAAAACAGCTCATATGCACACAGTCAATTAGCTTTAGCAACTACTAACAAATATAAAGATGCTGTTTAAACTGTATTTATTTGTCCTAAAACAAATATAGTAGTTTGGACTTAAAAAGTTGGCACCCAAAAGTTGTATATATAAAAAAAAATCTGTCACAATGAATAGTAGATTAATTGGTGCCAGCTGCTGTAAGTCTGGAATCAGAATCAGAATGTGTTATAATTGCCACTCAAATAATTTGGTGGAATTTGCTTTTGGTACAGAGTTGAGTGGAAGATACATGTTTTGTCAAAGACATACTGTACAAAGAAGACAACATCAACAACATTAAGACACACACAACAAAAAAGATATTCAGTCCATGGTTTGATTAAGTCCTGATGGCACTACTAAACTGTTTAGTTGTGTATGACAAGTTTGCACCAGACTTCTTTGTAACATTTCAGGCTTTGCAATTCATTTTAGTCTTTCACTCCATTTCTGTTGTGGAGATTCAATTACAAAATCACAATTTGGATTTTATTCTAATGATTTACTTGGCTGTGTTACATGGCATCTTATAAAATTAGTACTGAAATAGGTAATCGAAGTCAAACCTTTTTTTGAGACTGCTTGCATGTGTTCAGTTCACATACAGTCTATTCTTTTTCCACTGAATATACAGCACATTTGAATGGTAATATATGCATGTGAGAATATAAAGAGAACATGGGCTCCTGGGAGCTTGTGCCTGTTTCTGTTGTGTTTTCCAGGTCAACAAACGTGAAGCGAGAAAACACCCATTTCCACCTGAACACGCGCTTTGATACAACACGTAATTCAAGGCACACTTGGTCTTCACTACCCAGTTCCTTTGATTCAAGTCTGGACTGGCAGCCTATCCCAAATGAGAACAGGAACATCAAACAGGAGGCCATCTTGTGATGCGTAAAACTGCCATGGAGCATTAGTGAGTACACAGCGCACCTGGAAGTGGCTTTTTATAGTTATATGAAGGAAAACACTGACTAAGTGTGGTTTTAGTTGTGTTGTAAAGATAAAAGGTGCCGTGCTGAGGCTGTGCCCTGAGAACAGATACAGAGCAAATGCCTCTTGTGCCTCTAACATGTTGAAATTAATATTTGATGAGTTTTTATTCCTTTGACACTGGCCTTGTTTTAGAAGTTGCACTGGAGCTCAGAAACCACTGTCCAATTATTTTAATATACTACAGGAGTATTGTGAGAGAAAGGCTGTTTTTCACCAGGACACCAAATGAGAAAGAGTAAAAAATGTTTTTGTCTGAAATCAACACTATGCTCTCAATAACCAAATGACAGACAATAACATACAAATGCAGCAGGCTACATTTATTTTCTTTGAATAAATTCATAAGCTTTTATAAACAGTATTTTTTTCTTTGAGTCGTTGTATACCACAGACTCGCTTCAGTGCTCCTCTAGCACTGTGTTCCAGTGTTCTATGTGGATCTTTAGGTGCTCATTAGAGCTAAAACTATTTCCACAACGTGGCATCTAAAATAAGCAGAAGATCATAACAGATAAGCTGCAACCATCACTGAAACCTGTCAAAGGTGTGCTGTACAAGATTTTTTGGTAATCACCTTTTCTCCCTAGAAATGACAGAATGCTACATAGCACAACTTAAAATTTAAATACACGCATGTGGCACTCCCATTCCAAATTAAAAGTCAGGTCGGTGAAGATTAGGTTAGATTTAGATTTATTTGTTTATTTGTCGTATACACATATGCAGTGAATTCCTAAACCTTTCAGTAAACGTAAACAATCAACAATGAATTTCTTACAGTAATAATTAACAAGAAGTGAGTGTTCCGGGTTTAATAGACTTGAGGAGATGATAGCGTTTTCTTGATGGCAGCAAGGAAAACAAACTGATCAATATGAATACAGTCCTGTACAATCCTCTGTGCTCTTCAATGTGTATCTTTCTAATTGGAAGCACTGCCCTCCTTCTGCACTGTGATGCTCCCAAGTAGGATGCTCTCTGTGATGGAGATGTAAAAAATCCTCAGTACAGGCGCTGATAGGTTTTCTTCACCAGTAAGGGGATATGTTATCAGTGGTGTCCAGCTCAGATACTGTATTTAGGTAAAGTTACATACGGCAACTTTAAACTGAAATAAAAAATGCAAAATCAACTTAGAAAATGACTTATTGTAGAATGACTCACTATTCACTGAAACTAGAAACATGTCTTGGATTACCTCTTCAAAAAGTCCCTTGCATAGGTTCTCTGTATATGCATTTAAATTACAAGATAGTAGATACAACAGCATAGTAGTCACTTTTTTCAGATGTTCTTTTAGTATGTTTTGGGGAAGAAAAGCTTTATATAAATGTATGCAGAAGGGGAAAGCATTTTTTGATTTTGTAAAACTGGCAAAATGCAATTCATAACAGATGTGATACTTAATTAGTCCACCAATTTTTCCTATCAGTCCTAATTTTTTTTTTTTTTTCCGTTTGAAATGTTTCATGGTTTCACATCTGCTTGATGGATTTGTGACTACTCTCCAACTTGGCCCACACTCTTGGGCACATATCAAAACAAGTGCTCTTGAACAGTGCTGAAGAATCCTGCTGCTCTTTTGCATAGGTCACAGACGAGAGCTCTTGTGAGTCCATCTCCGTCGCTCTTCATTTCACTGGGCTGTGATATAACACACACAGCGGAGACGTGCTTTTGTGTGCACAGGTCTGGAGCCCACAGCTGCTGCTCTGTCTATCTGGGCCAGCTTGTAATTGTTAGCGCTGCTGCCGCCACCTCGTCATTAGTTTGAGGGATGGTTGAGCAGATTTGGTGCGACAGCGACACCTCCGATCCCCTCTGGCCTCAACATGCTTTGACATGCAGGTGTCTGAGCAGCGCCTGACAACAAAAGAGCACACAGGAGGTAAAAGGCAGACAATGACTATATATTATTGATGTGGTTAAATGATGTAATGTCTTCGAGGAATCTTTGTAAACAAACACGAGCTGGTGAAGTAGTAGGTTTGGTAGACTGAATTAAAGTACAGATTGTGTTTTTTTTTCTTCATGTATAACACATAACACATCCAGTAGATCTCAAATTTGCAACACAAATTGATCTAAAATTGCTTAGAAATAAAAAAACGTCTACTGACACCTGTTCTACCTTGTAAATACAAAATTTACAAGCAACAGACTTAAAATGTCTTGTTGTGATTCTTGTAATGTGGCTTTAGGACCCTGTTGAACCTTACATATTTTACTCAGAATATTTTTCACTATTCATGAGTTAATACAGACAAGTGGGTAGGGATAGGTTGTAGGTGACAACAAGAATTTTCTGAGCACTCAGGCATCAGCTACAGGACTAGACAAAATGATATACATGCATCAGCCCAAATACAACACAATAGGTCCCTTTTAAGCGTCTTTCCTGCATGGAATTAAGCTCTTTCTGATCATTTTTAACACAAATTTCACAGTCCAAGTCCAGGAGTCTCATTATAAAACTTTACATAGAATTCTTACTAAAATACGCACTCAACCTAAGTCATTTACTTTGCAGAACTTTGGATAACACACAGAGGATTTGGAGATTTTTATGCTTAGTATATAGAAACTAAGTAAAAAGAAAATGTACAATGAATAGGCTGTTAACATCACTGCTGTGGAAGTGCCCCTGCCTACCAACTAGAAATGTTCTAATGGTACAATAGTTTCTTATGAGAAGGCCTAATGAACCGTACTATTTTTTGGTCTTCACTGCCTATTACCTACTACAGTCATGGTCAGTATATGAAAGACTTTTAATACAGACAAAGTATTTACTATACCACCAGTGGAAAGTTAAAAATACTTTTTTTTATTATTTTTGTGTTTTTAAGTGTCTTACTCAGGTAGTAAAAAGAACATGGAGGTGATATCTTCAAGTGTCTCTTTTTATGGCGACTTTCCAGCTAAACATGGTCCCTAGTGTGTCATTACTGGAGGCTCATTAGCACAGTGCTAAGCTAATGGGTCAGTAAATGGATTTTTATGTGGGCATAAATGTTCATTTGCTACACTGTGGTGCCGGTCATTGGACTTATGCTAAGATCTGAGCCTCATGGGTGCATTTGTGTCTTATTAGCTTCAGCCCCATTGGCTCCATTGGACGGGTCGGGTGGGGATATTATAATCTAATAACAATATCAAGGTTATATTGAATATCCACAAAAATAGTGCACAGAAAGACAAACAAGCTATTAGTTTTCTCATTTTACATGCCTGCTTTTTAGAGTCAGAAGTTCAGTGTGCTAAGACAGCTAGATCTCCTTCAAAGGCTTCAGAACAAAGAAATATGTACACTTTCATTCCCCAATTTAGGGTTAGGATTAGGGTTAGGTTCCTCCCTTTGGGGCAAGAACAAGTTAAGCTTTAAGCCCTGTTTCAATAGGTTTAAATGGGGAAGATATAGTCCTAAGGTGTTTTTACTGCGTGAAGGACCTGTTCTGTTCCTCTTAATGAGTCCGAAGTGAGACGAGGACAAAAAAAGCAGATAGAACATGAAAAAATTCTCCATCCTGTGACAAACTGCCATATTTCCACCAGTGATGATAACTTTTTTTATGTTAGACTTAGAAAAGCCAAGCTGTGCATATGTGCAACATAATCCAGATTATAAACACGGTTAAAATGCAGCATAGAGGTATCGAGACTGCAGAGAAGTGAAATAAATGCAAAAAGGTGATGATAAATTGGAAGTTGTTTCTTGTTTACACCAGCCTGACCCTCATGTTACAGCGCCACAACATGAATTATTACATGTCTTTTTGTGAATCACTCAGATTGACGCAGGAATAAAAAGCATAATTCAGGACAGTTTAGATTTTATTAATTGTATAATGTGTGAGTATGCACCTTAGCAGACCCTCGGGGGCCAGGACTCTGCACACCATCATTAACATAAGTGGACCAAACTACTCCAAAGTGAACCGGAAACATGGTTTAAGACACCATGGATGATTGAAAATTACTTGTGAATGGTTTTGAGTCACACATAACTAGTAAAGTTTACATTTCTACTGGACTGGTTACTCCATCTTTTCCGTCTAGCACAGAAGAAGTGTTAAATGAGTACAGTCTTATCTGTCGACAGTTGCCATTCACTCAGCCCTCTTCATCAAGTAGCTTAGTCATTTTGACAGATTCGATGCTGTTTCCAGTCTGCGTTCACCTGTCTGTATGCGAGCTAACTCACTGTCTCAAAGTCTGCTGATTGACATGTCATTTCCACCTGACTCAGTGTCTCAAAGCAGTAGCAGATACAGGCCCCACCTCTGGAGTGTGCCGCCGCAGTGCAAGGGTTAGTGCCGCCCGGGGGGGAGATGAAGGTATAAAATGGCCGTTTTGCTAGAGCAACACAAGCTAATTTATCATTCTCCGGGGGTCAGGCGACGCTCCCTTGGCTGTGAATTTTAATGTTGTTTTTTATGGCTCTTAATAAACTGAATTTTGCTGGAAGCGTTTATGCAGAGGAGCACAACATTCTTCACTCGGCTCATTTAGTGAGTCAAGGAGAGCGGGCCCAGCCAAATTTAACCAATGGACTCATCATTTTAGAGCACTGGCTAATAAATGAGCAGGTGAGATATCAGAACTTGAGAAAAAGTTCACAGGGCATTGGAAAATATTGCTCAAATAAGGGTAAAAGTGACTCCAAGAAGTACAACTTTATTGAAAAGGAATATTCACGTAGCATTTTAAAAGCACGCTGAACCAGGTACTTCCTCCTGTTAAAACTGCGCCTCTAGAAATATATGGTACTAATTAAAGTCATAATTTGGAGCTGTACAGTTCAAATCAAATTGATGTCACAATTTTTAAGAACACAATGAGCAAATTCTAAAGGCTGTAACTTTTTAAGTATATAATTTCCTTTGCAATGTTCTGAGTAGAATTTGTTAATCCTGAAGTTTAGTTCTGTACGTTCGTGTTCCAAAGCACATTCTTCCTTCTATTTTGTTCATAAATAATTTGGTTGTTTTGTTATTTCACCTGAACACATTCAAATTTTTAGCTTTGAGCAGAATTCTTTTGTCAAAAGATAAACTGCAAATCAAATGCAACTGCACTACTGGTCAGAAAAATCACAATTACATATTATAAATAGATATATAATTAGAATTTAGCTTGAATGAAGCAGCTCAAAACTATAACTGACAAGCATTTATTTCAGACTAATGGCAGTTGTAGTGTTTTTATTCTTATATCTATGTTCCAATTGCGCAAAAACTATTTTTACGATTATTCTGTGGAATATCATAAAACAACTTTTCCATGGAAACAAGCAGAAGCCAGCTCCACCAAGGCACATACAGTGCAGTCAGTGAGTCAGTATTATGTAGAAGCAAAGGTTTAATAATATTTTCGGACAATAAAAGCCATTGTAACTCAAATATATTATTTCTATTTTTAAGTCTATTTTTGACTAAAGTTTATGTATAACTCATTCGCTGAAGTACATTTAAAAATCTGATGAATCCAGACACATTTTACATAAACCTAAAGAAAAATAAAAAAATAAAAAAAGTCAGATCAGTCAATCACTTGTACTTCACGAACAATCAAATGAGGTTTATAAGTATGATCCTGAAGGAGGCCAGACGACACATGTGTCACTGACCCTTTTCAGCTGCAGGAAATTGATTGCAATGACCCTGTAGATTTGTATGCAAAGTCCAGTGGAAGCTTCATTGGATTTTTAAAGGTTGAGTGACACCATTTAACTTGGAGGTCAGATAATTCAGTCCACCACTTTGACAGTCTCCAACATCTCTGTTATAAAACAAGTGAATCCACACACAAAGCCAACCTGACTGATGTAACTGTGAAAAATGAACCTTTACAGGAGACATTAAAACCAAGGTTATTTTGTTTTGAAAAAATCTATTAAAGTTGTAAAAATATTATTATTTTAGAGTCTGTCCAGTATCTTGTAGAGATGAAGATGGACAGATGGAGAACAAGACCCTGTTCACCTGAACTACAGGGTCAAAGGTGTTTATGGCAGTAATAATAAATGCCCTTTGTTATGTTTATAACAACTACTAAAATGTCCTACTTTTTATACTAAATCATGGGTGTTGACAAGTCTTAAAATGTCTTTAGCTGATACATTTAAAGGTAAATTGTGTAATCTTTTAGCCAAAAAAAGGCTTGAAAAAGCATTTTCATTACTTGGATGTTTTAGTTTGACTAAAAACATGTGAAAATAAAAATGTGTGTTTTACTGAGCAGACATGCATCTCTTTAAAATCGACTTTTCAGTGGCCTGGAGGATGGCCTCCTCTTGCTTGTTTTCATCTTGTTCCTGTAGCTAAAAGAACAAGATAAAGGGTCAATGATGAATGCCCCAAACTAATGTTTTAACAAAATATATCAAAGGGATTATGCATTTGATGTTTTACCCCAAAAAGTCACTTTAACATTACTTTGAGTGAGAGATAGCTATGATAGTTGAATAGGTGGATCGACTAAAATGTTGACAACCACATTTGGACCTTGGAGCATAGTTTGAACACCCTTTAGACATTAGACTTGAACTTTCACAAATTCATCTTACAGAAAGACTCACAACAATTTATGTTTTTGTCCTATAATGTTTTTTTTTTTTTTTTTTTTTCAATAAAAACACAACCCACACATTGCACATTACTATTGTGTCATTCTGTAGAATTCATTCCATTTTGCCTATGCTCCAGACACCAGCTCCCATGTCCCCCAGTGTGTACATGGTGTAATCTTAGTCAGCTTGTCAGCGCCCATGTAACCTCCAGCTGTCTATTGCAGCAGACAGATACGGCCATATTGTGACGGCTGATTAGGCCCTGTCCGTATCAGCCCAAAGGGACTCCCTCACTGGCTCCGTCCACACAAATGAGTCCCCTCAGCGCTCTGTCATGTGTGGTGTCATTGTAGTTGTTCTGATGGTGCCAGTGTCCAGGGGCCCTCCAGACCAGCTCCAGGGGCCCCTCACGTTGACAGATTTAGGGTGTCAGAGAGGAGTCCACAAACTGTCCAAATGCATGGAAAGTTGTTCTTCAGATGTGCAAACGTGCAAGAAGTCTACAATTTGGATTTTTTTTTCTGTTTTAGAAGTGTTTGGAAGGGACTTTGGTTGTCTATTCATTCATTCATCTTCATTCATTCAATTATCTATCAATCATTTTTCATTATCATTATCTTAAAACACTAGGTGGTCTTTTTATGAGGATTATTGGAAGCAAATTTTATTTAAAATAGTATTAATGTAAATGCATTATTCACTTCTTGCTGGCAGTGGTGTGCAAAAGAGCCCGTTATTGGTCAAGTTAAATTAAGATATAGTTAGTTATACTTTGTAACTGGGTTGTATGTCTTCATGGAGATGTCACTGATTATTGAATATACTTAATCACATTGCATAGATTTTATATAGTTAAGTAGACAGGACAACTTCTCCTATTTCCATGGAGATACAAAAAATAAACATTTCTATGAGGGCAAACTGCTCCACTAGAAAACTCACTTAGGTCATCTTTAAAAAAAAACCATCATTCCAGCCTATTTTCCCAATCACGTTTGACTAAAATCATCTAAAATTCAAACTAGAACTGTTTCTAATCCCTTTGGAACAGAGGCAAATGGCTGGAGTCTTTGTGAAACGGAAACCCTGTAGTTTTAGCTTCTGATGGCTAACAAGTTTTGATCAGAAGTGAGAACTGTCTCCACACAAAAGAAAAACAGAATAATTTTTTTTTTGGTAAATATAAGAATCAGTAAAGCTGGTGTTGACAGCTAAAACCTGAATGACTTTTTTTTTCCCACATATTTTGGGTTTTGACAATTAATCTACAAACACTGTCATTAACTGAGGTAAAAAGTAGTTTTAGAGACTTGAAATTACTCAAAAAAAAATTCTATTAAGTCCTATTAAAACTTTTGGGGGATTTTTGTTTGTTTGTTTGTAGGTTTAGAGTAGAATCTGAGTCTTATTCATCCCAGAATGACTGATTTGACGCTTTGCTTAATTAAAAAAAAAAAAAAATCAGATGTTGAATCAAAAATAAATGGGCGTTAGAATGATCGGGTGTTTTAAAATATAAAAATATGTACCTACTCAGTGCTTCCAATAGAAATTTAGTTTGTTTGTTTATTTATTTCGAACATGCATAAACACCGCAGTCAAACACAAAACAAATGAAGACAATCAGGTGAACTTTCCCACAAACATGGCACTTACAAAACAGTTAACATTATTAGTTAAGCTATATAAATAAAAATTTGTTCAAAAAGGATTGGGTGAAAGTATAAATTTATACTGGAAATGAAATAAAACAATTGCTTTGTTTAGACAAGATCAAACCTCCATAATTCATTGTCATAGAAACTGGACTTTGCTCCATGTTATGCCCAATTCATGTCACCAAAAGTCATCTCTCACAGTGCCATCCTGCATTTTCAGCAGCCCATCTTCAATCACAGAATCACTCTAAATCCTCTAAACCAGATTTGGTCTCACTGATTGTATCCAAGAGCATTCATCATTCAAATGACAATATACTGAAACCAGCAAATTGAAGCGAAAGTGATTTGGCTTTTCTAATACAACAGATAGACAGATTTATTATCATCATCACACCATCAGATCAACCCGTTTCATCACTGCTCCTGCCCCTGTTAGAAAAATGATTACATTAGGAACATTTACTGCAGCCCTCGTCTTCACAATGGGACTGTGAAGGTCACGGGCCGAATGAGGGGGCAAGACGTTTTAGTGCACCTTTGTCGACTCCTGATTGAAATTCATCAATAAAATGTGTGCCGCTCTGAGCCTTCGGAGGAATAAAATTGTCATGCTAATTCATTTTGATTGCCACATTGGAACGGTCCAAACAAAATGAGGGGCAGCGGCGGGGGCCAGATGTGCGCGGCCAAGCAGAACTGGGCTGTTTCATAGTGAATTAGGCCGACTGTGTGTAAATGTGGTTGGATCAAATGGTGAAGAATGGAAATCACCAATAGTGTGTAGAGAGACATTTGCATGGTAAAGAACTGGAACATTCTGCAATCGACAATTTTCTTTGTAACAACTGTGATCAGAAGTAGATTGAAGGGTGAAAAATCCCTCTCGCTCTCTCACTCTCTGCCTGTCTAGTAACTTGTCTTGTGAGAGTCCTTAATACTGTGGATAGATTACTACAAACAAATACCTCCAGAACCTAATTGGACAATCCCCTGACCTGAAACAAAAAGTAGACTAAACTGTAAAATACAGGTGCTGCAATGTCCACCCACACAATAGCCATGCACATCTCTCTCTCTCTCTTTCTCTCCTCAGAGTCAGCTTGCTAATATCTCGCCACCCACGCAACAGCAGCACAGGTAAGCAGGTCTCTATAGGTTTTTACACGGTAGAAACCATTTAAAGTTTATATCAGTCTTTCTAAATTGCGGGTGCAAACTGAAAAAATGCATGTGTTTATGAAGTGCATTTTCCACTCAATGTAATATTGGAACATGCATATATAACACAATGCAGATACACACCACCTCAAATTGAGTATTTTTAGTGTTTGCGTGAAAGCAAAGTCAGTTATATCAAGTTTTTGTTCTTCCTCTAACTAATTTTGCTCAAGAGCAAATGCTTGATTAATCTAGCCCTATGTGTGCAAAGTCCAGATTTTATTATTCTTTGCACAGAGACACTAAAGACTAGGTAGCTTTATTAACCTCTCCTCTGGGGGGAGTAACTTCACAAAATGTATAACATTGCTTTTGTTGGGAAACATTTTTCATTCCTTCTCTAACTTTATTAATCCACAAGAGAAATTACTTGGCCACAGTCGCTTCAAAAAAACATTCTCAATTAGTTAGCACTAATTAAAATGGTAAAAAAAAAAGCGTTTTATTGTTAATTTAATTTTGTTATAGTTTTATGCATGACTTACTTGTTAAATAGAAAGACTTTTCCTCTGACAAAGGGCTGGGGATTATAAGAATGTGGTGCTTTTGTGTACGAAACACTGCAATTTCTTTTATAATAATAATAATAAAAAAACTCCCCACATATCTTGTCTTTTAGTTTACTATTTTCTTTCTTATTAAATTACCTTAACATATCATCTGACCTCATTTAGTATGCACACGTCTTTACAAATAAGATCCTTACTGGAGACCACTGAAACACCAGGTACCAGAGTGGGGCTGCAGCAGCTTTACTGAAAACTGACTATTGTTGCTTTGTTTTGCTATGCACTTCACTCCACTCTGTGAGTATTGGTTGGGACTGAATGCCTCACTTCCATTAGTCTGCACCAGGGGGCTGTGGCTACAGTAGGATGTTGCCACACTGAGTATGAAGTGAATGAATAATGGAGCGGGTATCTTGAAAGGTGTTATTTTTACAATTATCATGTAAATTCTAGTGCAGATTCCATCATCTGCTCGGTGGAGTCGATGCTTTGCTTGGTGTAATCTTTCAGACGTGAGTTTGCCTTTCCACAAATCAGGTTTGTTGGCCTAGTGGCATCACATCTCTCTGCAGACATACAGTATGTAATGAAATACTGTCGAACCACGACCAGGTGCAGGATTTTACAAATACCAAGGTGAAGTGCCCCAGCCTGTTCAAAATGCACATTTTTCATGTGACTTCCAAAATCATTCATCAGTCTCGAAATAAAGAGTCTTGCATGCCTTTACAGACATTTTATGCAATCTGGGGCATTTCATGAAGATTGCATCAAGTCCTTATAATAAAAGAGGCTATAATTATCTTCATATTTATTTAGTGGTCATTACACTTACTTTTCTTGTTGGAACATTAATTTTTTTTTTTTTTTTTTTTACAGTACAGTACAGTCTCAAATAATGGAAAGTTTGCAATGCTTGTGCAAAAATAAATCAAACTAAATGAAATGAAACTGGACCTCATGGATCTCATGTGTCAAACATTCAAGGTAAAAAGATTACATCAATGCATACAAGCACATGCAAAGCTTAGTGCATCTTTAAAAATCAAACTTTAAAATAACAAGTACAATAAGTATTTAGCTTAGCCTTAGGTGCTCCAGAATGTGTAGCTCAGAATAAACCTCACCTCCAAATGCTTAGCTATAAATCGCTAAACCTTCATCGCACCTCCATCAGATCAAACAGCCAACACGCCCACAGCCCAGCTCACATTATTACAGCGACCACCTGCTATGTGCCTTCAACAGGGGACTGGGGGCTCGCTGCCACAGGTTGTACGGCTTGGCCACTGATAAACAGGAGGGGAATCAACGCCCTGGGACGCTTTAGCACCTCGGCCATCTTTGCTATCTTCAAAGCGCAGAGGAGATCAGAAGGTGAAGGACACAAGCTTCCAGCAGCGCTACAAGACTACAAGAGAGAAAAAAGGAGAGAGGGAAATTCAGGCAGAAGCAGGAGTAATTGAGACCGAGGGGAGTCCATCATAGGGCTTGAGGGAGATGCCCACATGGTCTGGTCTTTGGCGCTTCAAAGGCATAAGCTCCATGTCGCCAAATCAGATAAATCAATAAAGAGAATCAAGTCTGTGATCGTTTTGGTTTAGTTCCAGTTCTAACAAGATAAAAGAAGAACCAGGAGCTCTGTCTTGTCCATTCATTGGTGCCTCTACATCGTACATCGTCTGTGCATGATTCTTTAGGTCACTTTTTTCTCATGCAACTTAGTTATCGCCGTATTCTGATTATGGCTAATTTAACTTCTGATGGAAAAAAGAAAAGAACACAGAATCTAACTTACTGTAAGCATAGATTTTTTTCCCCAGATTAGTAGTGTTTGTAGTTAGAACATCCCTTAAGCCATGTCAAGTTATCTTTTGCTTGATAAAGTTGGCAAATTGAGAAATGGCAAAATGTTAGTATAAGAATCTGAACAAAAGAAAACTAAGAATTTCATTGCTGTGGTTTTGACATAAAAAATTGTAAAAATGATAATGATTCTAACAGTGACACTAAAATGAGATATCCCATCCCAAATTGACAATTTTAAGTCAACATTAACTTTTTACAATACACTCCTGCTCTCTCTCTCACTAGGACCTTTCATTGTTGAATAAATTATTGTTGGAGTGAAATGTCTGAAGTGGATGCATGAACTCTAAAGGGAGGAATACATTAGCTATTTCAGAAGTAGACTTACGTATCAGAGGACTTGAATACTTCAGTGCCATTAGCTGCTAAATGTAAAAGTACAAGTTCTTGAGTCCAATAATGGAACCACACACAAGCACTTTAACAGAGCAGAAGATTTATTTTAAAAGTCAACCATTAGTATGAAAAAACACTACTTTTGAGCATGGTTTTTCTTATTTTTCTTCTTACACAATGTTCTTTGCCTGTTCAACTAGGACCAACTGTGCTATTGATCTATAGGCTTTCAACTGATCAAGCTGCAGGTTTTATAATTAAAGCCCCTATAAGTCCCCAAGGGGCTTTCTCATTAACTTTGTAAGTGCATTAGACAGTACCAGGAACGTATGGAAGAAAACAAACATGACGTCTACTGCTTCTATTATGCATTTGTTTAAAGGCTTGGCTCTGATCTTGAGCATGTAGCCTACATGAGAGAAAGAGAAGAATGGTTTGCTCAATGAAAAGAGTGAGAGGCTGGACAGTTAATACAAAATATTAGGTAAAACTTCAGCAGAATAGGAGCTTCAGCCTCTAAATTACTAAACTTCTAAAGCATGAAAAGTCATCACCAATTTGGAATATATCCGTTCAAAACAACATGCTTAATGTCTGCTGGAGCAAGATTAAACTAACATATGCTATAACATTAGTTTACCATTATTAAAAAACAATGGATATTTTTGTGCATCTTCAAAAGTGCCACCATTTTGTTCAACTACTGACCCAGAGACAAAGGCCCTTGGAAAAAAATTGGCCCTTAGGAAGCCTTATAGCGCATTATGTTTAATATTCAACATTTTGGATTGGATGTATCAGATTTTTGCAAGAGTCTTTTGTTTGTAGATTTCAATAAACAAATTCACTCCACATAATTTTTTTTTCTTTTACCTGTAATGAAGTGCTTTATCATCCAGACTAGTTCAGGTGCATTCAGTGTCCTGCTGCTGTGTGCTGCTGTGGCCTGGCAGCTAACAGCATTAGCCGCCTGTGACCTCCACGTCTTGTTAAACCGAAGAGGAATGACTCACTTTGCAAGCTGTGTTTACAAGCTCAACTCCGCAAATGACCACTTAGCATGGATTTTACACAACTCCACCCAGCCCAAAGGAGGGGCCCTTGAAACAAACAAACTTAAAAGTGTGTGACAAATTGTGACAAAAGGTCCATGTTATCAGCTATTATCTCTCGAGTTTACCAGGCAAACATATATCCAAGAGGCAATGGTCGGAAAACATATATAGCCTACCACTTTGACATGACTTGGACTTACTGGTGTAATTCCTCATTACATTGGGTTCATTGATTTGAAGGACTTCATGTGGATGCACACATTTGCTGAATCAGTTCCATCCCTATTCAGATGGTGCCATAAAAATGAAAAGAACAGGAAGGCATACATCCTATAAATTCATTTAGTAGGTGTGCCCTTCTAAACTGCACTGTTCCTGCTCACTTGTTTTCTCTGTGCGCCTTGGAATAAAAAGTGACAGGTGCTGACCTGTCTTTCAAACTATTATATTGTGGTGCTAATTAACTTTTACCGTCCCTCAGAACTTGGCTAGCGCAGTGCATGGCTAGCTTGCGCTGCGCTTCGATCACACTTTGACCACGACGTGCATGTCAAGATGCAGTAATCTTCAACTTTTTTGTTAACTTTTCATTGTAATGAGCGAGTAGCGGTGGGACTGATGTCCTGTCACCAGGATACATTGGACACCTCAGGACTGTGGGGTGGACTGTGTGGTTCTGTTCTATGCCCCAAGATTGCTTATGTTTCCCAGGTCGTATTTGGGTAGCACCCGGGTGCCTGTTCCAGTGCCATGCTCATAGACCATGAGCAATGGGATGCCAGTTGTGCCCTTCCAATGTGGGGGCCTTTTTTGAGAATATTCCCTTCTGTGCTACACGTGCCAGCTTGTGAGCCTGTCCAGGGTGCCCTGCCTGAATGAGTGCCTGATGACCATGGCCCTGATGTTCCAGTTTATCCATGTGTGTCTCAGTCGACGTGTTTCTCGTCCTGCCCAGCCTTGAGCCACGAACGTGACCAGGATGCCCTAGCACCAGGCTCTGATGTTACTGGGTTCTGATACTGGGAAGCACACAGAACTGTCAGACACACTTGGACTAGCCTTCTTGCTCTGCTACATTTGCATGTGCATTGTTTTATGCATTTTCATTGTTTTACAGTTATAATGTGGAAATGAATTGGGGATGACTGTAACAAATACAATGTGTATTGAAAACTATAGTATATAACCGCTTTATCTCTGATATGATCTTGTGCCAACCACTGTGTTCCTGTTCACAGCCTTCAATATATGGTCTGTGGCCTTCTCAGCAGCACCAAACTGTCCTTTGATAATATTTGTTGAATTTCCCTATACTCCAAGAGTATGGGCCCCGATTGTGAAGTTCTGTTTTCAATTCAATTAGAGGGTTTTTTACCAAGACCCTTATGGTTGGACATTTATTATCAACCTGGTCTGGATAACTGAGTTGAGTCATAATAAAAGAGCATGCCATCAACCAGCCAACACTTCACAACGATGCAATTTTCCGATTAAACATTACAGCTAATTGCATATTGATAAGACCTGCTTTGTTGGTCACTGCAGAGTTAGCTAAGGCCACAGTGTGATTGATTCAGACCATGAAAGCTCTTGACAGTCTTTGCAGCAGTTGGTGCACCACAGCAGTTAGTGATAAAGCATTAGTGTGACAAGCCGTATACATCTATGCCGGAAATCTTAGCATAATGAGAGAAGCTAAAAGGCAATGGATAGAATTCTTATCTCAACTAACGCAGGCAGACGGACACTTAAACAGCATAATATATCAGTATGCACGGTGGGAGGGTCAGCAGATAAATAGAGATAGATGGAGATGAGAAATGATTATTCAAACGTTAGCTCTTTTAACCCCTGGTCTGGATGAGCCAATTACAGCTGCAGTTTCTGAAAGGAAGTTAAATGCGCTCCTCTAATTTAATGGTATGTACATTATGCGTTTGAAAAGTTGTGGTGGGCTGAGAATGGAGGTTTAGCAAAAGCAACAATTTACTAATATACACTTTTGTTTTTGCTCTTTCAATGACTGTGCAAAGTCGTGCTCAAATGGTGACATATCTGGTGAGTTTCAGCATCATCTTCCACCTGATTCAGATAGGTGGTAGATGAAAACAGACATTTTCTGACCAATCCAAAATGCTGGGTTATATAAATGCTATATATTGGGTTATATTCCAGGTTGGGGCAAGAGGCAGTTTTTTTCCCCCAACATACCGTTAAATATATAAAAAAGGATGATTTATGGGGCGACTGGACCCATTAAACATTGTATGACAAAAATACACTCCAATAAAACAATATTATTTTAGTTGCCCACAACCTGATTGAAATAACATAGTAAACCCAGCAATACAACTTTGAGTAAACTAATGATGAGAGAACATTGGACTAAACTGTTCAAAACTCAGAAAAGTAGATTTTACATGCTATGTCAAAAAAAAAAACACATATAGCTAATGTATTTATTTTATTTTATTTTATTTTGGATCTCCATTAGTTATTACCTCGGCAATAACTATTCTTCCTGGTCCACACAACACACAGAAATGACAAGACATTTCATACACACAGTTTGTTAATTTCATTCATACATACAGTTATTGTAAAGTGTATCAAATATTAAAATACATGCAAGTTGGCAAAAACTAATGTCTCACATTTAACAGGCAAAATCTATGTAATGAGAATTTGTTTTTTACAGCCTTCCTTATTTTCCTTTTAAACAGATCCTCTTTTGTGATCTCTGTTAAAAATTGAGGCAGACGATTCCAAATAGACATAGCTCCGCATAGGACACATTTCTTTGTAACTCTTGTTTTGCATTTTGTATCACCACACCAACATGAACACTATTATTAGCCTACTCTAGTTGTTCTGCTGAGTGTGAATATCCAGTGGCTCTGAATGTGTCCCATAGGGTTGTGGTAGTGTTATGCACCATAATAAATATATAATCAAGGATGTTCTGCCACTCAGACTACACTGACAGCAGCAATGGATGAAACATTCCCTACAGCAAAGCCACCTTTTCATTAGCAGTGCATTATCTTGTACAATGTATAAAATATGTAACTTCGGAAGAAAAAGGCTTTTCTCCAGTGATTGGATTTCTGCAAAGCCTTTGAGAGAGTGCAAAGGTTCGGTGTAATTAATTCTTGATAAATATGTAATCACTGAACCATATCGGACTACTGTGAAGTCCTCGATTCCATCTGGGAGACAAGGTTTCATTTATGATTTTTTTTCTCAAATTTGTATTTCTGTTGAAGCAAATGAATGGGTATCTTTGAAGGCTTTAATGAAAAAGATGAAAGCCAGTGCAGCCGGTGAGTCAGTGTGCAGTGTAATATGGAGCCAGGATAACTGTATTGTCCCCTGTCAAGGCAGAGGCGAATGAGAACAGAGCAAAACAGAAAAGTCATTTTTTATGTCACACTGGGCCGTCTCTTTCTATTGCTCAGATTTCTCTTCTTCAGCTTGGCATGTGCTTTTCAGAACAAGATTGAAAGTCAAGTCAGATGTTCAGATTTTAAGTGAGAGCTGCCTTTATCTTTAGTGTCCCTTAAGTCTCAGATATGTGGACTATAAATGGACATAGGAAGGTTATCTTTATGGTAATTTATATATTTACACTTTTTAGAATTTGACTTATCCTTTACTCACTTGAATTGTAAGTAAGAAGATGGTCTAAATATGAATTCCTAAATCTTGCAAAAACGGCATCGAATACACATGTGCTTTGATTGGTATGTATGAATCAATAATGCAACATCCTGCTGGAAAACAATCTAAACATTTATATATCATATTTATACTTTAACCTTATTTTGGCCTGTGTACAATGCAAATGATGGTGCCTCTTAAGGTAGAGCCCTTTAGATCAAAGAACCACTCAATCATTCACACTTATGCCAGTGTACACTGAGGCGCAAGTTAAGTGTCCTGCCCGAGGACACAAAAACAGCTGTAACTGTCCCACTGTGGCACCTGATGTTCCAGTGGAGATCTGTGCGCTGACAAGCAAGCATGGCAAACAAAATAACTGTGGCCAATTGTAAATATTAAAAACCATAATACTGTATAATAAAAGGACAATAATGTTGATGTAAGAATGTATTTACCTTGTTATAATAGATTATTGCATGGCTAATTATTACTGAAAATAGACAAATACATTAAAATAGACAAAAAGTTTTCACAAGTTGATACATTTGATTTCAGTTGCTACCTGGATGAACATTATGGGTGATGGGCAATTTCCATTGATTATGTAATAACTATATGCAACAAAGAACAGGAACATTACCTGTATTTGACTTCCTTGACCTTATCCTCAAACGCAGCAGAGGCAACCCAATATTGCTGAACAATCTTTTTTCATATTTGCTTTCACTCCTTTCTTCTTGCATCTTAATCTTTATATCTCCAGCCCGTTTTCTTCCTTCCCGGCAGTGTGAAATGTGTAGCTCATTAGCTTGCCTGCTGCAGCGTCTCGCATCAGTCTGTCCTTCACATCTCACTGCTCTGCTAAGAAGTCATTTACACACACACCATTCCCCAGCTCCCTATTTACCCCTTTTCTTCCCTACAAACTTCACCACCCCCAGCTTCCATGTGGGTTTAGCTACATTTTAGCCGCAGTAGACGTCTTTTTACGGATGCAAAGACATGTGAAACACCTGTCTTAGACAACACGTCACAACTTTCCCATATGTTACAGCTGTAGGATTTTTCATGATCACAATCAAATGCTGTTACTAGTTAAGATTAATAATTAATAACTAATTATTCTTTCCTACTTAATAAATAAAAACTGACAAAACTGCATCGAGATTTCTACAAACAAACCTTTAAAAGGCCTACTCTTGTTCCAGTGCTAAAGTACAGTATCTTTATCGACCTACTTTGTTAAAAAAACACAACAAGCTAATATCCATTTGAAGTTGTATGCAGCCAACGAACATTCTTCTGTATTCTGAGCCTCCAAATTCACTTCAATAAGATCAGTTTTCATAACTTTTAAAGGCTTGAGTGAGTTTTGCTGTCATGAGAAAACTGCTAGCTTGTTTTGCTCTGTACTGGGGGAAATACTAATTTTGCTCAACTGCATGAAAAATAAAAATAAAGCATAGCTCTATATTGCTTCAACGTCGTGTGTAATTTGGACAAAATTTTACACCTTAAAAATCATTGTAACTTGTTCGCAACGCGTTTCATTTTTTGTAACCTTTAATGAACGTTTTAATTGCTGTGTTCTTGCAAAGTGACCTCCAACATGTCGAAACCGTTCCATAAATGTCTTTGTAGAATCACATTCTTACTGCCAATATTGAGAAGTATTATCTGCTTTTCAATATGTATTCAGTATTCTATCCGTGTGAAGAGAGGCGACAGATGGACACAGTGGCAGCAGTCACAGAAATATGCCTGTTCATTATAGAATATGAGCCAACATATGGAGTTATGACTGTGGTATTTATAAAGTTGACTAGTGGGCACCCTGTGGCATTGCTTGATTCTGTGTCAGTCAAATGCAGCAATGTAACTGTGGAGAGTTTGTGTCAAGCATATACTGAAGAACTGCTTTTTGTATTGTTGTGGAAGTACGCCTGTATGGAGAGAAGCAAATCATGACAATGCATTTTCCTTTTCTGGAGTGTCTTACATGGCTTTGAGTTGACAAAGATATTAAATGCAATATATTTTCTTGGCATCATATAGACACGCACTTTGGTGAAGGCCACGTGGGAAGTTTTTATTGGAGTTGAAGGCGGTTAGGAGGTTAGGTCTGGTTTAGATCTGAGGCTTGGAGTTGCGTACAGTTAACTGGCCTGCCTTACATCTAAATGAACAACTCATAAACATGCAGAAAATGTAAGTTCAGTTGATTTGACAGTGGTATACACGTAGATTTTGTGAGACTAGACTGTATATAATGGAAGTAATACAAGTTAAAGTCAAAGTAAATGCATCTTCAGTGCTTTTAGAAAAGTGCCCCTTTAAGATACTGAAAAAAGAACGGCATATCTATCTTGAATTTATTATATCATAGGTGTTTTTGTTTGTCTAAAGGACCTGAAAAACATCCTTCTGAGAGTGAGCAACTACAGTAAAAATGGAATAAAAACTTTCGATGAGTTACATTTACACACTTGAACTCTGTGCATACTTTTGTACACAACACTGAGTAAGAGCGTATGAGTGGAAGCCAAAGCATAGAAACTGATGCATAACCAGACAGTTGAGTCAACAGTTGGATATAATCTCCAAAAATAAAAGTGCAAACAATGTGTAGAATAAGAACAAATCACAAAATCTAAATGGGTACGTGTCTAACCAAGAATTAGCTTAAAACATGCTAACAGAAATGTATTTTGTCTCATAACACAGTAATATTCTGCAGCAATCGTCATTTCTAAAAGTACCTAACAGGCTAAACGATGAGCTGCAGTCATTAATGTCACTACCCCACGTTTTGCAAAATGTCAAGGGCAAGTTGGCCTTAATGTGAGAATAAAACAGCCCGCACGGACCAGCTGACATTTCCAGGGCACAAGGTTGTCACTAACGCAACCTTTTATCCAATACCATCGCTTTGTATGTTCTCTCTTTTACATTCTGCTTATCTCGGAAGGATTAATCTCAGTCATACATTCATATACACCGCAAAGAATCCAGGACGTTGAATAGTTTGTTTGTAATGCAATGTTCTGAGGCTAAAATGAACATGTGATGCGTTCTATCCATCGCTGTCTCCACGCGGCGCCTAGCTTTCCGCCTGCTGACAAGTGTAAATTTAATGGCAATGCTGTTTGCACAATAAAACAATAAGCCACGGAGATATAGTATGATGCATTCTGTCGAAACGCATGTTACCTTGACTGCGATGGATGGCTGCTATTTTGATGGCACCAAGAGCAACAAAGAGAAATGTTTATAGCTTTTCATACATGTGCCCAATCATGCACGTGTCTATAGGTGTTTCATCTGCTATTTGAAGGGGTAAACAAAAGGTGAAATGTACATTAGCGTAAACAAATAGTAGGAGGGAGCAGAAAGGGGAATGTCATTATTTTTTCTTTTCTGTGTGGTGTTTGTTCAGCATACGAGATTCACAATGAGATTTCCAGTTTTGTTGAAGGACAAGGCTGGAAAAAAGATTCTAGTTTAGTTGTATGAATCACTTTGCCCAAAAATGTGCAGTGATTGAGTTTCAGTGGACCACTTTGCAGTTTGGAGAAGCAATTATGAAAAATGGTACTACACACAGGAGATTATAGGAAATAAAAAACAACAACACAGCAATTACAATTTGGAAATTATAAAGCTAAAGTGTCTGTTATTGTTATAAATAGGGAATAGATTGTGTTCTTGTGACAACAACACTTTAGAATACTTGAAAATTGAACTGGAGCACATCAGAACTCTGTGGTGAAATTTACTGTTTGATTGCTGCATTGTAGATTCTGGTTTATAGTTCTTATATGTCATTACTGGCTCTATTCAATCTCTCTCTGTCAGCATGAATAAACATAATGGACATATTTGTTCAAAGAACTGCCAATATTCAGCTCCAAAGATGTGATATTTGTCACTTGCTACAACTAATTTAAAACATCACAATTTGTGGAGACAATCACCAAGCAATAACAACAAGATTCAACATTTGTGGATTTCTATTTTGACATTATCAAATCAACTTGAATAAATGAACGTTTTGTAATTTTTATATCTTTGTTACACTAAAAAAATAAAAATCAACATTTTTACTTTGAACAGCCTTGCAAAATTAACTGTTATTTGGCTTTGGAAGAAAGCCTGCCCATGTTTGTTTCCATAGAAAAAGGGTTCCTTTAGCAGATTTTTTTTAATATAATGACATAACATTTATTTATCTCTATTCAGAAAGTCCCAATGAATAGTTTTAACATTCTATTTCTGATGAATTGTGTAAATGACTCTTCACCATCAGAAAGTTACACATTGCACCTTTAAAGATGCAATATGTAACTTGTTTTACATTATGAAATTACTATAAACATTAACATCTCCCATTTTCTCACCACATCAGGCTTTTTGCCTAAAAACAATAGGAAAATGCATTCTTATGAGCTCACCTTGTCACAGATTAGGGGCCAGGAGAAAAGCATATGTATGTCTAAAAATGATCAACTTTGAGGCAGAAAGAGATCTGTCCTGTGAAAAAATGAATACGTTTGTGGAAGTTTACGTTTTGTTCCTTTGCACCCCTGTGGTAGGAATTCAACGTATCTTTTTAGAAATGAGAATCTGACCTTTAACTTTGCCTAGGTGCATTTGCAGCTGGTCTCCAGAGATAGATGTACATCTAAATACTTATTAATTCAATATTTTATCTTTTCAAACTTTCAAACTTGAACAAAGAGTTGATTGGCTGTTCAGAGGACGGTAAGCCTTTGTCACTTTTGAAAATATATTAATAAATATTCATATACTACTGCCCCCAAATCATATAAGCATATAAAAACTAGTGATGCGCAAAAGAGTTTGTGAGAGAAGAGCTGTTAAAAGCTTACATCTTTCCTCCATTTTAAAATGATGGCTTTAAATACTGCATCAAGATTGCGTTATGTTTTCTTCCCTAACACAAGAAGAGGATGTCGACAAGAATAGAATGGTCTGTGATAGCGCGTGTGTGTGTGTGCTGTGCTGCCTGTGTAAGCAAATTGCTGTATTTTATGTAAATCCTAACCTTTTCGGTGATGCTGGCTATCAGGCCTGTAGACAGTCCTGATGACAAGACAAGTTGGACCGGAGACAAGGGGACATAGGGACAGACAGACATGGCAGGGCTGTCGAGGCTGACTAATTACGCCGGCAGCACACGGTGGAGTGGTGTGTTTACATTGGGACAGCAGAAAGAGGCTGGGATGAGCACCATTAATCAGACGCTTGCACACACATGACGCATACTTTGAAGACTACAAATAGCCATCAGTCATCTTTGTGATCGGACATGAAGGACAGGCGCTGTAATTGCCACTACCTCTGATGAATCCTGAAAACGACAAGAGCAGATGTGCTTACAACGTGGCGGGCTAAAATGTAGAGCTACTCAAAGTCAATAAGGACACGGGCTGGTTCTCCATGATCTATTAGTTATAAAATGTGTCCAATACCAAGGTCCCATACAGAGGGTCTTTACACTGGATCATGATTAGCATTCAGAGTTTTCGCTTTGATATTAGTCTGCTTTTTCTTTGGGGACTTGAGAGAAATATATGTATACAGTATGTATGTAAAGTACATACATATACATTTAAATATTTATAAATATTTTTACTGTATATTTAGCATTCCTACATACATATATATTTAAATATTATTTATTTAGCATGGGCAGTGTGGCTCATTACAGCGCAGTTAAGACAACTAAACAAGCAAATCAAATCCCAAGCCATTGACTGCAGTCACCATTGAAATTTCAAACTTGTTTTGAAACAAGGCATACTGAGTGCCAATCAATTTTAGATCAAAGAGTTATAAAGTATAAATATGCTGAAAATGCATTGTCTAAATGATAAAAACTGGGGTCTCACTCTCGCTTTCTTTCTTTCCTCCTCCTCCTCTTCTTGTTCTTGTTCTTCTTCTTCTTCTTCTTCTCCTTCTCCATCTACTCCTTCTTCTCCATCATCATCTTCTCCATCTTTTCTTCTTCTCCATCTTCTCCATCTTGTTCTTCATCATCTTCTTCTTCTCCATCTTCTTCTTCTCCTCCATCATCTTCTTCTCCATCTTCTTCTTCTTCTCCTTCATCATCATCATCATCTTCTTCTCCATCTTTTTCTTCTTCTCCTCCATCATCTTCTTCTCCATCTTCTTCTTCTTCTTCTTCTCCTCCATCATCTTCTTCTTCATCTTCTTCTTCTCCATCATCTTCTTCTCCCATCATCATCATCATCTTCTTCTTCTTCTTCTCCATCATCATCATCTTCTTCTTCTTCTTCTTCTTCTTCTTCTTCTATTATGGAGAAAGTGTCTTTGTTTATGTCAACATGTGGTAACATCTGTTTGCTCACCAAAACGCTCAAGTCACAGTCGTTCCTGAAAGTTGTGAAGAACGCTTTTGAATCGTGGTCAAGTATTATGAGGCTAAGAAGGCATTAGGTAAGTAAGAAAAAAAACCTCTAGAATGATTAAAAAAACATATAATTTAGTACGTTTTTAAGACAGTAAAAATTAAGTACAGTGCATTTAAGAAATTAAACATAGATGAGACAGAGAAAACTTAAATTTACCAGACTTTGACAATGTATCTGTACTGGTGAAAAAGAAATTTTTAGATTAAATCAACACAAAGATGCTTTCAACTCCCTCAACACTTAATCTGGTTTACATCATGTAAACTAGGTCCATGAATAATGGTTATGTCTGTGCATCCTGTTGTTATCAGATTACAGTAGGTCAGGTGAACACGGCTGAGAGGACAATAAGAACCTTCTGGTAAAAGGTGGAGTGTTGTGTCTTATCGCTTTAGTCCAGACCAGCTCTCCTCTGCATGCTCAGGTCAGGTGGCACTAACACTAAGTCTTAAGGGAGCAGACAGGCGCTTACAAAGTGCCAGTGAGCAGAGGGGAGGACAGGAGGGGAAAGGACTGACAAAGAGGAAGTCATGGACCTTTTATGGACATGTTAGAGGTAAAAGTCAGTTAGCTCCACTCATTTCTAAAGTTGAAGTTGGACTAAAAGAAAACTAATGAATGATCTTTTCTATTCATGTGGTTTTGGAGAGCTTCGGTTTCCAAGATGAGATGTCAGGGTTCCGATCGTTATTAGTTAGCCTACTGAAGTAAATCTAAATATTGACTTTTACAAGCCATTTTTTCCAATTGTTAGTCTATAAGATGTAGCCTATGCTTATCCTGAATGCTTACCACTGACAACCAAATTGTGCAAGACTTGCCACAGCATTCTTGTGTTTTAAAATGTAGCTGTTCATTTAAAATGTGCTATTTACTGTAGATGTCCACCAGTGACATATAAAGACTTAAATACTTAAATGACATTATGTGATGAGACATAGTTTTATCTACAGAGATTGCATTGACTCCTCTGCACCTGTGTCCCATGCACTCCAAAATGCTCCTACGCTTCACCTACTGCATGTGCACGATTAATTTATGCGCATGCAGACAGGTGACACGTTGTCTGGGCCAGTGAGCCAGACAGACAATCCTGCATCACTGTCACCTCTCCAGTGGACTGATGGGCAGGCAGGCCGGGCGCCATGACAGGCGGAAGTAACATGTTTTCGCCCTGGCGCTAACGCTCTGTGACATATGCTCTCCAACATGACCCGCCCAATCTCTACTTCCAGCTCCTCGCTAATTATAGCCTCCACACCACGGATTGGGCTAAATGTCACTGATTTTGACGATGGCTTCGAAATTCATTTGGCTGGTTAATATTTTAGCCTGAATCTGTTATTTGGTAATGATTCATGTAATATTTTTGTAACGCTTGGGATGACAGATGCGTTTTCAGTGAAAAGGCCTTACGAACCATTGGTTTTGATTAATCAAGATTTAATTTTGGAAGAGCATAAAGCTGCCATGTATTATTCTGGGCAAACTCCATCAGAGAGTGAAATGGGGAGTAATGAGATATGTTGTTGTGGAAAAGCACAAAAGGGCATTAACAGTTTGGTTTTGCAAAAGCAGGATGTGACTGACAGCAAAGATCATCTGAAGTGATCAGGAACTACCACTGAGGCTGTGCATTTGAATGGATCAAGAATGTAACATTAGTCAGGAGTCTGGAGTGATGGTGTCACGTGTCAAAGTCTGTCAACGTTTCTAACATTAATCTTACCCCTAAGAGAAAGTCTGAGAAGCTTTTTTTAAACTACTTAAAAGCAAAACGGGTGACAGTTTGGACAGAGAATAATAAGTACACAACAATTTTTATTTTATTGAGTGTGCTTAATGGTTAGTTCAAAACAGAGATTGTCTTTGTCAGTTGTATCAGAAAACACCAGACCCAGTCCATCTTTGATAAGTCCTTGTGGATTGAGTTAGAAATACATTTGGAAAAAAAAGCATGGCTTCAGGGTTGTGTTGGTTGTTTTGACATTGGTCCCTTATGCTTTCTGTTCAAAGGCAAAAGTGTATGAGACAAGCATGTAGCTCTCAAATGCAAAGGATATCTCATCTATATATAATATGCAATATTCAAACCAAACTATATACATTTTATGGAGTTTCACTTTCACTATTCATGTTGGTTCAGTCTTCTGTGTTATTGTTTTCTCTCTTTACTTAAAGCTCAAGGGCTGGTTAATGTGCCTGTCGAACACAACCTGACTATACTGCATGTCTGTGTAAACCAGCGGCAAGTGCAATTAGCCAAGTCTCTATGTGTTACTGTAAATGAGCAAACATGATTGTGTGTTTTAGCTGGCAGGAGCAGTGGAGGATAGGTTTTGTTGACAGAATGTATATCTTTACTTTGTACTCTTAGATTTATGTGTTAGTTTATTGTTACATTTTCTGCAGCTTTCCAAAAGACTAAAATATATAAAGAAATAAAACAGTAGTACATGAATGGTATAGAAAGTGACAGCAGTGAAAGAACTGAAATTGAAACATAATACATAATGTAAACAAGAGGACGAAAGCACCATTGCTGTTTTGATCACTTCATGTTCACGCTCTAATGTGAAGTGTGTAGAAGTACTACTTATACTGACACAAGTTTCATAAATATAGAAAATAGACATGGTGTATTAAATTGAGAGACGCAAATAAAATAGCGTTACAACAATATTAGGGTACAAAATAATCATAACCATCATAAATATAACAAAATGCTTTTGTACTATTATTGTTATATTTAGGGCTGCACCAATGAATCAATTAGTTGTTTAAAATGCAAAAGTGACTAAAATATAAGATTTTGTCAGATTTGATGTGAAATTAAACGTAAAAATTTTTTTTTTTATTATCTTTGTGGTTCTTAATTAGCATCAACAATCAAGTCTATCTCCATCAAATTGACTTTGAAATCTAGTATCATGACAAAACTAAGCTCAGGCAAACACAGCTCATTGGATGTTTGAACCCTTAATAAAGATATCTTACTGATTACTCGATTACTAAATTAATTGCCGATTATTGAAATAATCAATTGTTTGTGAATAAAAGAGTAACTTGTTGCAGTCCTAGTTTAGTTCGTGACGCAAACACCACTACTCAATCATGGACTGTCACAAAAGCAGAAACATGCAAGATACAGGCGTATTATAATATTTAAGTCATTATACTTATCTAACAGCCTTCCTCTGTTCATTGTAGCCTGCCCTGCTGTTGAAATGATGCAAAAACAAGCTGCTGCGTAGTGATGTCGGGCAGAGGCTTGCTTTTCACACAGCCAGTGGACAAATAAACTCTGATCACTTTTTGTTCAGAGTCCACAGCACATCATTAGTGTTTGGCTCTAAACAGCATGGTGCAAAGACTGGCACGACTGTCAAAAGAGAATCCGGAGGGACTCCATGCTGTGAGTGAAGAGCTGTCACAGTCTGGGCACTTTACCAGTATATCACATGAGAAGCTAATGGCTGTTTACATTACAGAGCATTTTGTGCTGGCGAACTGCCATTGGCACTGTTAGGAGCGACAGGAGTGACCAGTGTGAGGTTAGCTTCGAACACATACAAATGGTCCTTAGCACAAATTTCTGCTTTAAGCCTGCACTATTCTGAGATGTATTGACTGCAATCACATGCACCGTGCCATTTTAGAACAATGTGTGAAAGGATGGATAGAAATAGATCAAGCCAGCGAGCGTTCTGTGCAGCTCCACTGTTGAGTAAGTGACTTGTACAGAATCTGCACTTGAAATATAGATTTGCATATAAACAAATCTGTTATTGCTTTTGTGATACTAGAACAATTTCATATTTCTCATAAGTTCAACCTGAAATATTTCATTCTTTCCCAATTGCAGGCTACCACATTTATAATTTCTTTGGCTTATTAATTGCTGCACAAGTACTAGATGTTCTTTTGTTAAAACTTTTTATACAGCTTGTACTTGACTCTGGATTTGGTGATGCCTTCATGTGTGACAGAGAAGCGGTATCGTGGAAGGATGTAACCCTGCATGCTTGGTTTGATGTGTCCTGGTGGGAACAGGCCCAAGATAAAAATGTTAATGCAGTGCTCCACCAGTTCAACCAGTGGGACCAAATGCAAATATTCTCTACAATTTATTAATATCATTATGTAGCACTAAAGCACATGCTGCCAGTTTGAAAGCAAAAAACAAAACAGTTGACTCAAAGGAGACCTATGGAATCTGAATTTTTGAGTAATTGTAAGTAAATACAGAAATGGGCAGGGCTAGGTGGTAGGTGAAAACAGGAATTTTCTGAGCATCAACTGCTAAGACAACTCAAACATGCACAAATCAATACAAATACAACTTTGAGCAAACTAATGATGAGAGAACGCTGTTATAACAGATCCTCTTTAAGGTTTCTCTGATCTCAACCACCTCCATTGACCTCTGCAGCCCCACAAAGAAACTAATAATAAGTAAGAACGAGCTCTGCACAAAAGAAAAAAAAATCTGCTTGAATTTCCTTGGTAAAGCAGGGAACTGTCTAAAAGCCAGGGCTGTGGTGACGCTCCTGGATGACAGCTCTTCTGATGATGCTTCTTCAACTGGTTCATCTATACTCAGCCTCATATCTTACCAGTTTTTGAAGGAAAACATTACAGAATGATTGTCTTTAGTGCCATGGCAAAACAAAATATCTAGTGCTAGGTTAAAAACTACAAAAACTTAATCAAGTCCTTTTTTAGAGCTTTAAAAGTTCAGCAGTTGTTTCTAAAAACTTTGAACCTGGCCTCTTCTGACCTAAGCACATTGTTGTCCGACCATGGTGCATTTGGATGCTGAGTGTATGGGTGCTCCAAACAACCATTCCCGCCGGAGGTCACTTTGAAATGGAATAGATTTTTCTAGATCTCAGCCGAAGCCTTGGGGAAGGTTGCTTCATTAATCACAGCTAAATGCCACTGTCTGCCTGTCTCCTCCTTAACCAACCAACAGCCACAGATAACATCTCTGAATGATACTGATAATTAATTGTCCTTGGGTGTGGAGCGGCGCATGGTGCATTATCCAGTGGGGAACCTTTAATTACTATGTAAAGACTCATTAGGTTAATTCTATGGAGTGGCCCGATGGCACAGGGGCCAAATGGATGTCTTCCTCGTCTCGTGGCCTTTTCGGAGACACGTTTTCGCCTCTCTGTCTTAGCCCATTCTACATTGACGTGTGCTGATTCAGAGCTGGGAAATGTCAAGTCACACAGAACCGTAGAGGATTTGGGCAAATGAAACAACGCTAAAGTGATGACATTATATTGTAAAGTACGTGCTGATATTAAAAATGTCAGATGGAAACTTTCTTAATAATACTGTAGTCATCTTGGAGAATGTCAAGCAATGATTGTGAGACTGGAATGTTTATGGTCAATCTAATTTGACAAACTATTCCTGCACTTGTGTATTGGCTAAATGTGAAAGCTAGATGTCGCTCTGTCAGTGTTTCCCAAGCAAGAGTAGGAAGAGAGTCTTTTCAACACATTTCATATCTCGACATGATATTTTATCAATCAATCAATCAATAAATCAATCAACCAACTGTATTTGTAAAGCACTTTAAAAACAACCAAGATGACCATTATCAATCAGTACAAAATACAAAAAACTAATTTTTGGGTTCAAAGCCAAAGAAAAGAAGTGTGTTTTTAAAAGTGACTTCTAGACTCATGGTTAGCTGAAAAAAAAGCAAACTAAATCAAAATAACTAAACAAAGTAGTACACAAAACCACAGCTATATGTTTAAAAGAGTCAAACCCTCGCAATATCCTGATATCTTTTGACATCACGTGCATATAAATAATGTAATAAAGGATATCTCGTCATATCTTATCGCCTCAGCTCTTGATCCAGTTTTAAAAGAGCAGTGTGATTCAGACCATTAAAGATCTCACAATCTTGTCACATGTTGTAGAGAAACTTGTGCATGCATCTGTTCAGAATAAACCAGAGAACAGCAGTGGTCTATCGGAGCATGCAGAGAAAATGTCTGACAAGGCTGATTTCCACAGAGCACTTGGGAGACAGAAATACGAGGATATTTATTTGAACATATGACTTTTGCAGCATTGATCATTTTTATTTAAGCAGTGCTGACACTCTCCAGATGTAAATAAACTGTCCTACATATTCCTACATATTCACCTAGGATGCGGAGGAGAGGAGGACTGCTGTGTGATGCTGTTGCTCCATCTTGTGGACATTAAATTGTAAAACAGTTTTTCTGATTATGCATCTGTCAAATAATGGGTACCTTTTCCGATGGAAGGTTCACCAGCAAATGTTATTGCTTTGCCTTTGTAAAGCTAAAAAAACTTTCTCATCCCTCTATCATGCACTTCTCCACAACAGCCTGTTTATCAGTGCTCGAACTCAAGCTAAGTGAGACTGGGTTTGATTAGAACTTGGATGGAAAACTGCTTGGAAAACAACAAAGCAACTGCAACAAGGAACTGTTGTTGTGTCCTTAGGCAAGATGCTTCTCCCATGTTTCATAATCTGTTAGATGTGAGTGACTATTGGTAGTCTTGCTTTGGTCAAGTGGCCCTAGGGCATCTGTGGCTATAGTAGCTTGCCACTAGTGTGTGGATTGACTGAATAAGGAAAAGTAAATCTATTTGGGTATTATGAGTGGCACTTTTTAAGCCCTGTCATTTTATTATCTCCTTCTCTTCCACACCACCAGTCTGGACTAGACTGAGTAACATTCTATTAGCAAATCTCTCACACTGTGCCTTCAGAGTCTGTGAACGTAATACTAGAATAAAATAATGTTCTATGTTTCTTATTATGCTGTTATATTTGTAAAGGAAACTGGCATAGTTAAAAGAATTCTGTGTAACGGACTGACAAATTGCTTATGTGTCTTGGGCTCCAGCAAAATGACGTATTAAGGAACTGACAAATGTATACAACAAGAAAATGATGTGGATTTTGTGTACATGTATGTTGTCCTGATTATAGTTGTCTGAGAGTTGTTGTCTTTCTCTGTCTACATTGCCACTGATAGGCTAACTCTGCTCTGTGGATCTATGAAAATGAAATACACAAAAACAAACAATAAAAAGTGGATCATGATTATTATTTATGAAATTGTTTCAATCACTAATAAACGAAATAAAAAAATGAGTTCTCATTTTCATCCATGTACATGGTTTTCGGCTTCTTGCATAGTGATGATTTGAGAACCTCTGCTCATTCAAAGATTAATAAAATGTTATTTTAAAATTTTAAGTGCTAGGTGAGCACTGCTTGTTTTTCCATCCGTTTTAAACCCTTGCATGCTGGATGAGATACACATTTTAGACATTACAATAGACATAAAAAAAATAATAAAGAAAGAGAGAAAAGGAAACAAAGTGTGTGGATTTAAATTATGCACAAAAAATTGCCCATCCTATATTAAACAGTGCAAATTACAAATGCACGTGAGCCAATACTAAGCAACATCACGTATGCAAATGTAATTTTTTTTTGCAAATTGCCATATGTTATAATATGATAATTAATGACAACAATATGTCTGACTGGGTCGTAACACACCTGCTGTAGACTCCAGCAGATGGTCTGTAGAGCATGGATTTATGTTGGCTAACTTTTGGACAATGTCATGGACAAAATAAAAAGCAAACAAACAAACAAACAAACAACCCATAAGAAAAACCTTCACCGTCTCTGTTTTTAGAATGGTTAAATAAACTACACAAAATAAGCTGTCTTTGCGCATTAGTGTGCTTAATGTAAGAAGTTGGAGTGATGCCCGACATAAATTGCACATGTGGGACTGAGACTGTTATGGACTGAAATAGATTTAACCGTTACTGACTTGGTCCAAAAGTGCAGGTGGTGTAGTTAGGGCCGTCTAACAGAAAAAACAGCACTGTCATTAGAGTTAGAATTGGACAAAATCAACAGAAAAATTGTCAAAACTCCTTGAAAAAGCTCCACAACTATCCCAAATTGCCCCAAATATGAGGCGCCCAATTTTCTTTCTTTCATCGCCTTTTTTCACAAAACAATTTCAAATGAATAGGAGAGTTGTCACAGCACTTCACAAAAATGTCCATAAGCCAATCTCTCCCTTATGGTGTATCAGTCTGTAAGGAAAATTAAAAATATTTTGAAGCATGACGGCAATGATTCATTTTTTTTTTTTTTTAAAGCTGCTGATCTGGATTGATATTAAATGAAAGCCAGAATGTGGCACATACTCCACTTCTTTATGTCAAACTTTTTAGTAAATGTTTACCATACATATAGAGAGGATTGTAACACACTTAAAATATATCACTTATTACAACTATTCCATATGTAAAGTACATTCATATAGGCTTAAACATTTGACTGCATGACTGAGCAATAGAAAGAAGATAGATTACTTTGCTGTGATCACAGAGATCAGATTTTCTAGTTATGCCACAAACAGACATAAATTCACAAAAATACAGTGACATTATTACAAGGTTTACATAAACAATAGACTAGCCTATACATTACTGCATGGCTGTGTTTCATTACAACCCATCTATTTGAAACAGAAATAATGCAGGTCTGATCCAGACCAATGTAAAAAAAATAAAAAAAATTAAAATTGCCAGAGAATGCTTCAAAATAGCCGTAAATCACCACGCAGTCTCAAAATGGTTGAATCACTTACTCCCACATCATCCTGTTTTATTTGCCAAATTTCACTGAAAACAAAAATAGCTTAGCATTGGACATTTGTCATCAGCCACTGCAACAAACCATTGCACAATATGTTGTGTCTCTAAGAAAAAGAATCTTTTTGGACCTCCAGAACAAACCAAAAAACCAACATTACAAAAAAACAACAAAACAAACAAACAAAAAAATATATAAATTTATCAATGCACCCCAGAGATGAAAGGGACAGCTGAGCTGACTCATGTCTTATTGATCCTATCAGCTCTTCACAGTCTTTATGCAAACCAAGACATTCATTGATTCAAAATACTTGGAACAAAGTCTGACTCATTTTTTAGATTTCTGCCTATGATGAAAATTAAACAAACAAACAAACGAAACTGCTGTGATTTACAAATTGAAAATATTGGTTAGAATCACATTCAGGCATGGGCGTGCATTAAAATTATATCCCATTGTAGATGATCTGCAAAAATAATAATAGGCTAATACTAATAACAATAAAAATAATAGTAATAACAACAACAACAATAATAATAATAATAATAATAATAATAATATATTATTATTAATATTATTATTGTTATCATTATTATTGTTGTTGTTGTTGTTATTATTATTGTTATTATTATTATTATTATTATCATCATCATCATCGTATCATTATCATTATGAATATTTTACTACTACTACTACACCACCATGGGCCTATTTCTCGGTCAGAGGATTCATCAAACACGCTCATCTAAGATCCACATTTTTGTCACACCACAACAACGTATAATGTCAAATAAAACACTTCTTTGCTTTATCTTGTACAACAATTAGCAAACTGAGGTCTTGCATAATTTCCCAAGCAGTTTAGCACATTGAGAGAAGATAAACAGTGAACAAGTCAAGTTTACGAGAGTCCAGCGGCGCTGCTGAAAAGCTGAGCATAATGATGAAGTTTTCACAATAAAACAATGTTGTCGCGCAAAAATAATTAAAACTACTCACGTCGACGCCACATTTCAATAAGAGCAACCATCACTGAATAAAAATGCAATAGGATTTTGCTTGCCGTTTCCTGCCCACGCGTGTATTCTGAAAGCGTGCACCGGACGTGAGTAGGACGCACAGCAGCCTTGTTTTTACCTTGCTAACGTGACACAGACGCACAGAGGAGGCTGGTTGGAGCAAGTTTGTCTCCTCTACCTTGGCTCACTCACCCTACCCTTCGCCATGGAGGCTCGGGCTTTCTATCGCGAAGAGATCAACAAAACGACGTGGGAAGTTCCTGAGAAGTACAGCCGCCTCAAGCAGATCGGCACCGGAGCGTATGGTTCCGTTTGGTAAGTGCTGGACTGACGACTGGACTGGAACAGCGATTTTTACGCACCGTTCAAGATTGGTCTACATATTACAGAGAAACTACTATGGATTTGAAAATTTGGCAGTGTTAAAATAGCACGTTGTTATATAATATAGTCAATACACAAGAATAAATGCGCTGCCACCACTTTTTCCACCTCCAAATATTGCAATAAGTTGCACCTGACACATTACATCATAGGTTTGATAGAGTCCCGATCGGATAGGAAAACAAGCCGTGTTATATCCGCTGACTTGTTTGTGCCAGTTTGCATTGCATGGAACATGGCCACTGTTATTAGGCCTACAGTACGTACACATACAGCAGTATGGGCGCAGGGAACCCCCCAGGATTTGCATTATGTATGTCAAGTGATAAGAGCAAGGCCACTGTCTCCACCTAAGAAACAATGCATGTGTGAACTGCTGCATGCAAAAACCAAAACCAGATAGCAGGGGCTGTGATTTTTTTTTCTTTATGAATTAATGAATGATGAAAAATAATAATAGCTGAGCACACACCCACTAGGGAAAAGGAGTACTGGCATGGCAGGCAATAGTCTACAATAATTTGATGTGTAGGCCTACAAATCAATATTTTAGTGATATTTTATTGTAGTTACTTGCATTCCATTATAGTTTGAGATATTGATTACCAAATACCTTTACTATAGATCCTCTTGGACAGTAAATTGATCCTGGTCCATCTTTACCAGAGATCATGCTTCATGCCAGGAAGAATTACCAGTTAATTACAACTAGGGATGCACCGATCCAGTTTTGTTAGTTCTGATATCATTCCCGATATTTTGGCTTTAGCTATCTGCCGATACCGGATATAATCGATACAAGTGTAAGAACTGAAACTTATTTTTTTTCTTATAAAAACATCATAAATTTGGTCATATTGTGCTTTGTAACTGTTATTTACAAGTCACTACACTACTCATCTTAATCTGAATAAAATGTCCAATAATGTGAGACCTGTACAGCGCTATTAAAGATATTCTCTGTAAATGAAGAAGACAAACATAGACGCACAGATGAAGAGTTATTCAAGACAGCTCTGAAGGGGATTTTAAGCATCATAATCAGTTATGATAATGATATGATTTGTAAAAATGTAGTCTGATTTTAGACCTGCTTCAGCTCTAGATCTGCTTCAGGGCTAGACCTGGTCTAAATCAGGTGGTATCCTAAAAAAGCCAAATGCTTTTTAGTGAACAAACTTTGTGTGGGAATTTTTAGAAACAAAAACGTGTAATTACACTAAATCTAAAAATGTTATAAACAAATCAACAACAACAACAACAACAACAACAACAACTAAACTGCGATCAAGGTTCTCCTCAATCGCCCCACACACAGTTTTGTATTATTCATTATCAGTTTGGGGATTTTGACACTGGCTTAGTGGCCATATTGACACAAGATCATCTTTCATAAATATTATGGCAGTATTATGTTACAGCAAGCACACTGCACGTTGCATTTTTGTTCACTCAGTATGAGGATTCCAAGAAAGCCTTTGCCACTTTTATATTTAGGCATTTCAGAGTAAAAAGTGATAGATACACAGAATAGATTGGAGAATGACTTTGCATTAAGTCAGTTTCCGTGTCAATGATTGTGTTACTGTCTTTCTATAAAACTTAAAAACAAATCTTCAGTATTGCTTGACAGTTCCAGGCAGATGAAAGCTTTTCTAAAGACTTTGATATCATTTTGTAAATTGCTTGTTTTCAAAGACAATAACATCACATACAAAACTGTAGATAACTTGGTAACCATTCAGAATTGTTGGCTAGCTACATGGCTCCGAGTACTGCTCAGCTTGACTGTTGATGTAGGTGTTTGTGGCTCCAAATAGCAGGCCTTTCCTCCCACCGTGAAGCACAAGACAGCAGTGGTGCACAGGGCAAGTTATCAAACATTAAGTGCAGGATGACACATATCTCCACAGTGGATAAGGGAAACTCACATAACAGCTTCAAAATGCATAATACAAACACTGATTCATATTTTAAACGAAACAAATGATGCAAATTTATCTTTAACACGTCTTAACCTTTTAATAGTATTTCTACAGTATTCCTTTATATCAAAGCTGTAATTTTATTGATCAATACATACTATTTGAATAATCCTGCCTTGTCCTGAGGCTAGAAATGGACATTACAGTATATGTGATTTCAAAATATATAATTTTTGAACCAGTACTAAAATGAAAAGTTGATCACTTCAATGCTTAAATGTTTTTTAAAAAGTAGTAATAAAAATACAATTAAATAAAACAAAAGAAAACAATTCTTTCACTTTTTCACTTTTTTTTTTAAGCAAGGGTGGAAAGTTGATAATGCTGTTCTTTTCAGATTCACTTTAGAAATGTTTCTCACTGATAATAAATCTCACGTCTGATAATAAACCTCAAATATTAAGCTTAAAAACATTTTAGAGGCTTGAATGTTTACCGTCTGAACATGGTAATTGATAAATGGCAAAAAATAAAATAGAAAAATCGAGAAACTATTTACTATCATTGTCAATATTGCTCAGCACTACCTGAGACTGCTTTTGCTTACACTTATAAGCCCCGCCCACATTGGATTTCCACTGGACATCAGTGGTCTATTATTATTAGGCTGCTTTAGTTTAGACCAATATTTGGTCTTGAATGGACATAATTAAAAATTGTTATATAAAGGTTATAGCACAGAATTAGTAGGCCTTCAAGTGCCTGAAAAATATCAATTTCAGTGTCTTCGCAGTTATCTGGTAACTTCAGAAATCCAATTTCAAATTATCAAGCTTTATCGTCAGCATTTAGAAATAAACACTATCATGCTTTTATAAACACACTTTGGTGCTTAGGTGAAATATTCTCCTGATTTCTAATGTCTTTAGCATGTTTTCAGAGAAAACCAATCACAAATCACTGTTTACTGTCTGGTCGTATTGCAATTTGTTATTTTAGGCTGAGCCAGTAAAAACCCCTTAGAAATAAATTGAACAGGAATTAAACATGCTGTAGTAATGGAATCGGTACCAGGAAACGGGATCCGTGCTGCGCATGCGCCACTCTGCGGCAACCGGAAGTCTTGATAAAGGTTTTTTTAAAATATAGGTTAACGTTATTTTGTAATTTAGTTTTTGATTTAATGATCGTTATTGAAGTTGATGATTATAACACAACCATTCACAGCCTGTATTTTAAGCTCATTACCCACGCCTGATTCTGCAAAGCGCATAGAGCATACACTCTTATTCTAGATTTACACTGAAAAGTTGTTTGTGCCAGTAGTGATTTTAAAATTTGCAAAAGTGGGAAAAGCATGCCAGTACACTCAATAATCAATTATTCATAATAAAATCATATTGTTTTTATTTATTATTTTTTGTCTTATATATAGCCTATAGTTTCTTAAATTGTTGTGTTATAATCAATAACTTCAATAACAAACATTAAATCAAAAACAAAATTACGAAATAATGGTTTCCAATATTTTCATAAAGACTTTTAGCAAGACTTCCGGTTGACACATGCGCAGCACGGATCCCGTTTTCAGGTACGGATTCCGTTGCTACACATGCCGGCAGGATGTTAGCATTTTCAAAAATAAACAAGCCAACTGACTTTTGTGCACAGAGTCAATTGGCTCTGTCATTCCTCAGTCCGAGTCAGAGCTGAATTTGAGTCAAAAGTTAAAGTGAGCATGCCCAGAAGCTTCTGCGCAGATGTAGGTTTTAGGTTACATATGAACTTAAAGTTTGTGAAAACACAATGTTTAACTGTTAATTAACTTAAGCAGTGAAACTTCGAGGTCATCAACGTTAGTGTTAAATTGAATGTTTTATATCAGTGTAGAAAGTACAAGACTTTACCTACTTTATCAAAAATAAACGTTATTAAACTTTCTTAACTGCCGTTTTTTAATCTCATATGATAGGCGATCTAAGGTTACAACTGACAAATAAAATTGTTTCAGTTTTTGGAGTTTAAAGAATGAAAAGTGACTCCGATTGGGGAACGGCTCTGTGCACAGAAGTCAGTCTGCTTATTTATTTAAAAAAAATCTAAAATCTTGTCGGCAGGTTAATTTCCTGTTTAGTTCATTTCTATGAGGTTTCACTACCTCGGCCTAAAATGAAAAATGACTAAAGATCAAGCAGTGAACAGTGAGCTGGTGATTTTCTCTGAAAATGTGTTAAACACCTTACAAATGAGGAGAATATTTCACTAAAGGACCAAAGTGGGTTTATAAAAAGCAATGCTGATGCTCAAGTCTGAGAATTTGAAAATAAATAGGTTCTATGCACAGGGTCAGGTATCTAATGTTGGGTGTTCATGTATTTGTAAGCATAGACAGTGATGTGAAAATGAAATGCTTTGAAATGAAATAGCAAATTCAGTCCAGAATAGCTTAAATCCTTTTTCATAATTTCAGACTTGTGAATACACCAAGGTTGTGACGCATCTACGCTTCAAAGCTCACAGATTGTGGTAATGTCAGGACCTGTACCAACTGGATGAGACAAATTTCCAAGAAACAGTTCAACCTTAAGAATCCAACCTTTAGATGTTTCTGGTCTAAAACATCAGTAAACTTTGAATGTGTTTGGTTAAATAAACTTCAAATATGACAAAATATTATGACCAATTTATCGACAAGCTGTAAAAACAAGCCATCAACCAGACAAGCCATAAAAAAATCCACTGTTTACACATGTCAGCCTGACAAAATAAGACCACAGTAATATAAGTAGGTAAATATATAAGTAAATATCCTGTAAGAAGTGTGAAGAAAAACAAACACAGACTTCTGCTCAAGGCACAGGTTAATGCAACAGCTTAATTTTGTTCTGTTTTTTTTTTTTTTTTGGCTAAACTAATATTGTATTTTAATTTAGAGTAGAATGTAGAGCAGCTACTACCCATATTCTTGGTCAGTTTTGGGAAATATACTGTACATTTTCTCAATGATTAAAAAATGTTTTTATTGATGGCATTTGTCGCCATAAGACAATGTGTGCACCTATTAAATAAAATATAGAATACAATAATTTGAACCACCTAAAGTCACCAATTTAAATGTTGTTTTTGTGAGCAAATAAACACAAAATCTGGAGCTCAAAGGATGATAGGCTGTGCTACATAGTGACTTTACAAAGCCATGAACTGACACACTTTTATGGATTCAAGTTCTGTCTTGATGTGGTAAACAGCAGATCATGAAACTTGCGTATGTAAATTACATTGTCTGTTTAGAAACAGAAGACATTTCTGATTTGTTAAAACTATTACATTATATGTATATGCTAGGTCTAGTATTTTAATATTCATTTCTGCTGCTGGTCGGGTTTTTGTGTATTTTGTAGCTTTCTAGACAGACAGAGTTTAACTATACAGTATGAGGATAAAGAAAAAACACATTCATAATATTCGGAAGGCCCTCAGGCGGACAATCCCACAGGCTCCTGGACCTGGACAAGATAAGAAAAAAAAAGAGTTGTCATTTAGGCTCTTTACACACCAACTTTAATGTCTGGCATTTTAGGGAAAATAGGCCACATCAGCAATGGATCAAGGGGTTAAGCAAACTAAAGACTTGAGAACAAGCAGCACTATATTCATTATTTAACAGCATTAGGATCACTTAGGAAACGAAAAGTGAAACTTGTTTTGTTCCTGTCCACAGCTCATCTATTAACGAGAAGACTAAAGAGAAAGTGGCCATCAAGAAGCTGCACAGGCCATTCCAGTCAGAGATCTTTGCAAAGAGGGCCTATCGTGAGCTGCGACTCCTCAAACACATGAAACATGAGAATGTGAGTCATATTGACACAAGGACAGAAGGTTCAGCTTCCACCACACAGGCACTGTACATTCACCCACACAAATCTGCATGCATAGTAGTCCATTATGAACCCTCTCTTCATTCTCTCCAGGTTATAGGACTCCTAGATGTGTTCACAGCTGCTTCAAGCCTTGACGACTTCCAGGACTTGTAAGTATTTATTACAGTTATTAAGAATTGCCTCAGGCCCATGGCAGAGAAAGTTTATTAGTCTGATGGTGTAGTAGTTATATGCAAAGAGAACAGCTCTCTTGTGAAGCGGCACAGTAAAAGACTACATTGATACTGCATCTGTGATGTAGAGGTACAACTTTTCTAGTCCTGATGATTGATAAGGCCTTATAAAATATGCCTAAGAATAACTGTTAAAGCATTGTCAATTCCAATGTAACAAAAAGCCTGTCATGTTTTATTGACTCCTCTTAAGCTGTTTGGGGAAGTGCTAAGCTACTGCAACCACAAAGTGGTAATGAGAGCACCTGCTTTGTGGCTAAGAAAGCTCCAGTTTTACTCAAATGTTTGAAACAAATGTGTTTGCATCATCAGGCTATGGTATGACACTGACATGAACAACATCCATGACACTTTGCTCTGTCAGAGACAAGAGGCTCGCAGGGTGTGTGCGTCCCTGTCTGGAGACGCATTGTGTAGCCTTGGCCTTTTATTAGGCAGTATTAGGTCTCTTGGTGAGAGAAAGTGTCATGTAGCTTATCCTATAAGCAGAAGCAAAATAATATAATAAAAAAATACTTGGCTCTTCACCTGCACATTGCAGGTATAGATAACAGACTGTGCACTTGAAACCTGCTTAAAGTGACTTTCCCCAACTCCCCCCTAACATTAAAGCCTGTTTACTCCACACTGGCTGCTGTACAAAAGGTCCTTTTCATCTAGCTTTTGGTCTAGCTCCTTTCCTTAACAATCATGAGCGACTATTTCGCTCTGATAATCCGACAATGTGAATGATTGACAAAGTCAAATGGATTGCTATAAAATGTCTCAAACTCCTTATTGCTCATGGTTTTAATAGATTACTTTTTTATATTCAGAGCCTGTATTTATGTTTATTATTAACACCTACTAAAAAATTACAGGCTGTTGCTTGTCTTGTTTCTCAGGAGTAAGAGCTGATAAGAAAGACCTTGCAGAGAATCAGTGGCTTCCATAAGAAATACAAGGAGGGCATTCTTTGTCTGCAATTCTTTCACTAACCCTCTGGCTCGTGGGTTTAGTACTGTTCTGTTCTGTTTTGTTTAAGATAAACTTTCTTTCTTTTTTATTAGTAATGCAAGTACATTAAAGTATAGGAACTGATAGAAATAGAGGAAGAGATTATTGATGGATTATGTAAGATCAGTACAGCACAAGAAATGTACAAAGATCTGATTTCACTGCAGGCAGTTTGAATGAAAGTATGACTGGGAAGAGTAAAGAGGGAACACACTGTAAGGCTCTGTGGCACATTGTTTTCACACAAAGTTTACAGCAGGCTTCATTCAGCAAAACTACAGGCAAGACATTTTTATTTTACTGCTGCTGCATTGTCATTTACTTAATCATTTGTTTTTGCAGCTACCTGGTGATGCCTTACATGTTCACAGACCTATCCAAAGTACGGGGCCATCTTTCCGAAGACAAAGTCCAGTTTCTGGTCTACCAGATGCTCTGTGGACTTAGGGTAATCCCCAAATGCTATAGTGTATTTACTCACAGGTGGCAATAGTAATTAACTGATAAAATGAATGGGTAAAATTGGTAATGGGGTATACTATTTAATATTCCAAGACACTGCAAAATTCTAAACCCATACTCGCTGTACAAATTTGAGAATACATTTGTCGATAAATTCATGAGATAGTGCTTCTACAAGAAAGTAATTATGAGACTAGTGGTATTCTAATTAGACATTAGGGCCAACTTTTTCCAGTCACACTTAGTCATATGCAGAGTGCATCAATAATATTGTAGCAGAGCTGACAGACATGTCAGACGTGCTATTGATCTGTTCTCACATATATCCACTCTTTACATTGACTCATAGATTCATGCTGTCTTTTATTCAAGACTATTCAAGAAGGTCCATGTTGTGGCTGTATTAGTGGCCAAATGTACAGTACATTCAGTCAGAATGTTTTATTTATGCTCACAATACACACCTTTACTATCATTGTTTTATTTGCAGTACATTCACAAGGCCGGGATTATTCACAGGGTGAGAATAACTCTTTTTTTATCTGCTTGTGCTTTGCTAACTTGGTGTATGCTAGCTTTCACAATCGATACAAGAGAATCTTGACCCAATTTGCCTTGATTTGTGAGCCAAAAAGGGCCGTGCCCCAACAGGTAGGATGAGTTCACTCCTCTGATGTGGGAATGCGTGTTGAGAAATGTTTGGCCACACCTCACAACTGCAGCACATTTATAAGGAAATGAGTTTATGGCACAAGTCAGTTAGTCTGACCTTGCTAAGTGCAAGTACAGATTCTACTAGTCAAATAACGAAAACAGTTGTTGAGCTGTTTATTTACTGATCTATTATAGGCTTAGTGCTGGAAAATGTGCTGAAAGAGAATGTTGTCAAGACACTATAGCTCGATATAGCCCAAGGCATGAGTTACCTTAAATTAACTGGCCCAAGTCACACCATGAAGATCCCATGAATAAACTGATAGGCTTGAAACTGTTTTGTACAGTCTAAAAGCAAATTAAATAGTTTTTTTTATTATTATTATTATTTTTAATCTTTCATATTTTGGCTCCAACTAGTGGCACCTGTGAGAGTGTTTAGTCTGTGTGCCCATAACCCTAACCCTACCCAGTTTGTCCTCACTGCATCTGAATGGTCTTTTTAAAAGACAATCCTTAAACTTAACTTACTAAGAAATATTAGGCTAAAATATGTTTGTATCTTATTTTTATTCTTTGCTTTACCATAGATTTTAAGATCCAGTTATTGATATCAGCATAATGTGTTGAATAGAAATTAGTCATGCTAACATTAAATTGTATTGTTTTGAATGTCAATTATCTTGCTGTGTTTATTGCTCAGTAGCAAAACACTGATTGTTGTAGTTTTAGCCATTAAATGAGGACTGTGACTTTTTATTTATTTAACATATAATAGTACCCATTTTACATGAATTATAAAAAAATAATTTGCATTTAAACAAAACATTATTCACTGCCATCCGCCTGATTGAAATTATAAGCTGTAATGTCATGTGAATGAAACCAAAATCCTGCGTATAACAGGAAACTAAAACCCCTGAATATGGCTTTTGAAAACATACTTGCACAGTCCCCGTTAGTATTCTATAAAACCTTGTCTCTTTTCTGAGAATCCCATTGCTTCTACCAGTTGCTTCTTGTTCTTTTTCTTGTGAGCAGCTCAGAGATAACATGTATGAGTCAACCTTCTGTTTACGTGTTACTTTATTGCACTGCACTATTAGCACATTATGTCATACTTTTTATGAATGACTGATGAGAAAACAAAACACTTGTTCCTAAACAATACTATGTTTTTAGCATATGCTTATTGCACATATTGAACTTTCCCCATCTAACTAATGTATTCTCTTACAGGATTTGAAACCCGGGTAACCTGGCTGTAAACCAAGACTGTGAACTCAAGGTTTGTACAGGAAGAAAAGAAACGCTTGACATTATGTGAATATGAAAGCACTGTAGCAGGAAATGAAACAGGATCATAAATGATTATTAGTGCAGAGTGGGGCTGGTTTTTAATGGGTGGTCAGGCTCCAAGCTTCTATGTGTTGTTTGCCTGTTGTGGCTATTGACCTTTATGTTCAATTTAATAGCAAACCCACCATTAGGGGAAAGTTTGAAATATTAGCTATCACATCCGTTACATCCCAAGTGGCACAAACATACCAAACACAAAGGCAAGAAAGATGTTGTTGCTGCATTGTATTAAGTCAATTAATAATATGAATTAACCATTATTACCGCATGGAATTTAAAGTCAAATTCAATGTAATCCTGACATAAGTACAAAACAGGAATCAACTGTACTCAAGTTTACCAAAGGCTAACAGGTTCCTCATATCTCTGTAACTTCTGTTACTGTCTCCTACACATCGTTTATTCTTGAATGCTTGTAGGTGCTACATTAGAATGCAAAATAATTGCTAAAAAACAGTTCTCTGCACATCTTCTAAAAAGCCATGTTAAATGCTAAAAGCAGAAAAACAAAAAACTTACAAACTTGGGAATAGCCACAAGAAATGATGCTACTATATGTTTTGATGATGTAGAGCAGTGGTCCCCAACCTTTTTTCTTGTAAGGACCGGTACAGCCACAAATTTCTATTTCAGGGACCGGTCGAGGTTGGTTAGCGCTGATAACAATGTAAAATGCAAAAAAATAATTATTGTGTATATTTTAGCTCACTTATTGCTTGAATTTGCTGTTTATTGGATTAAGCGGCACTATATTGTCATAGCAAAGCACACGGAAGTAGTGATAGACTATAAAATAGCAATACAATAAATATTAAAGAATCCTCTGGGGCCCGATAGCAGATGGCCCACGGACCGGTTTTGGGCCCTGAACCGGTGGTTGGGGACCCCTGATGTAGAGTATTCATGGGTGACAAGCAAGTGAGTGAGTGAGTGAAGAAGACCGTTCTTCACCAATTACGTCCCAAATCCTTCAAATCTAAAAGAAATCTCTATGGATAAGACAGTGAGCATCATTTTGAATGGATAGGAATGGAGAGTTTTGATTTGTGTGCTTGTGTTTGGTTCAGATCTTGGACTTTGGCCTTGCTCGCAGTGCTGATGCTGAGATGACTGGATATGTAGTGACCCGGTGGTACCGAGCGCCTGAGGTCATTCTGAACTGGATGCACTACACGCAGACTGGCAAGATAATCACAACTACATGTTTTTACCTTTGTCTCACTGTCATTTCCACTTTATAAGAACAAGGTTTTATACTGAAAGTGATCATGCCTACAGAAATCTTCATTATATCTTCTCTATATTGTCGCAGTTTAAAATATTTTCTTTTCATATTCATAGTTCAACAATAGATTAAATTGCACAATGACATTAAAAAATGTAAATGTTTTTTATATAAATGATAATACAATTACAATTACTTTTTAAAGGACTCATATTATGCAAATTACTTTTTTGAGTTTTTAATCCTGTTCTGACATAGCTTCTGCTTCAAAAACACAGCTGAAGTTATGTCTTTGAGATCATTTTTGTCTCCCTTTGAGCCTCAGAACACACTGTTCTGAACCTGAATAGTGTCCCTGTCCTTGATCTGGGATGTCATAGACTGACCTCAGAGATATTTTGCACTGTTTTTACAGTACATAGTATAGACATAAGATATCTTTGTCTTGTTTTGAGCATTAACATTTCATGCAAGATTGATTCGATTCTTTTCTCTGTAATTTTCTATGCAGCCTGTACCTGGAGTTCTAACTCAATTCCTGATGTGGGAATACCATAACATAAAGCACAAATGAGTTTGTGCCTAACATCACTTAATTTTTGGATTCTGGTGATTGGGAACAAGGCTAATATTTGTCCTTTAAAGTTTTCTTGCCTACAACCTCAAAAAAATATACAAATGTATTCATCTTTTGTGCCTGTGTTGAACTTTGCTAGTCTATGGTTTTTAGAATATCACTGTGTTAAAGGCTTTCACTTCCATAGCTGTCAGCTTTGACAATAAATGTGCTTCCCTTTATCTGTAAGCAGCAGTCAGGTTGAAAGCTCAGACTGAGGCCTGACAATCAGAGCCATAGCTGTCACTAAACTCAAACACCATTTTCTCTGGATTTATTTATGTTCTGCAGATGCTCTCTATTTGTCAAAAGTGATATATGCACAAAAATAAGTCAGTTGAAATTCACATTTGGTATACTGAATAGAACGCTGTCTTTTTTGTATTCAAGAGCAAGCTGATCTTTTCAATATAAGTTTTCTGTCATCCAGCCAAAATGTAATATACCTTGACAAAATGAGTTTGTTCACGTTAATCTCATTTGTAATATTACTATGTGCTACTATCATGATCATTTCACTGTGTATTTGCAAATTGATCTTTAATTTAGGCAGTGCATTTTTTTAATCTTATAGAACTCAAGCAATTTGCACAGATAAATTACTATTACTGCAAAATCATACAGTCTTCTAGTTAGATCAGATCGTTATTAGATTCAGAAGTGGCTTCGTTTCTTACTCATTTGTCCAGGACCAAAGACTTCCTCTGGATTCCACTCATGTTCCCTCTCTGTGTTTATTCTAGTGGACATCTGGTCGGTGGGTTGCATCATGGCTGAGATGATCAACGGGAAAACGCTATTCAAAGGCAAAGATTGTATCCTTGAGCTTATCGTACATGATCTTTTTTCACATATTTTCACAACAATCATATGGCCCTTTGTTTTCTGTTTCCTTTTTGTCTTCATCTAAATGCTCCTCACCATGCTCATTTGTAAAACGTCCAAGTAATACATTTTCTTCTTGCTGCAATTAATACTAATAATAAGCCTTTAGTTGTTAATCTTTATTGTTGCCATGGTTTCAGATGAACAATTAACTGTTACCATTGCACGAGTGACATTAGTAGTATTGAAGTCCTTAATATCAAACCACTAAATTAGACATGGACCAGCTCACTCAAATCATGAAAGTAACAGGGGTACCAGGACCCGAATTTATACAGAAGCTGGACACTCCAGAGGTAGGCACAGATGATTGTTTGTCTTTTATGTAAAATGTATTGTTTGCAATAAAAATATTTAAATAAAATATCTTGAAATGGTCAACAAGTGCAACTTGTAAAAGGATATGGAAATAAAACCCATGAATATGCAAAGCCTAGACAGAGCTACTTCTTTAAGTCATAGATCGCTGCAGTGTTCTATCCATACGCTAATACTAATGCACACACAATCTAGCTAGAATTTACTTTTGATAGCCTTTAGAGTTGCATTATTCTGTAAACATTTGTGTAAATTTGTCTCTTCTGATTACAGGCCAGAAGTTATATGAAAAATCTTCCACCTTACCCTCGAAAAGATTTTTCTCTTCTATTCCCAAGAGTCAGTGAAAAGTGTAAGTCACATTTAAGTCATCAAATCATCATTCTTTAAACTAAACAATGTACGGTAATCTCGTTCTACTGTTTATAGCATAGATTGTTGTTAGTTGTATGGCTGGGATTGTTTATCCAAAAGTCATGGTTCACAATAGAGTCTGTCATAGGTTAAGGTTAAGTCAGTCAAGGTACATTTTATTGTCAGGTTTGGACTACTGTAGCTGGAGGATATTCTCTAACATGGTGGGGCAATGAGCACTTGTTTAAGTTAGAGAACCAAATCTTGTTTTACACACTATTATTATATACATATTATATACATATAATATTAATAAATACATAATTAATACACAATTACAAGAAAAAATGGTATTGATCAAAGCACTTCACTCTTTTGCCATTTTATCCAGCACTTTTGGTATAAATGTGAATTCAATAGACCCTGCTGTTCTATTTTTTCCAAAGTATTTAAGCTTGGAACATAACACGGTATCTCTGCCTACATCAAGAAAAAAACAAGATTTTATACCCTCATGTGCAGGCGTAGACCTTCTTGAGAAGATGCTAGTCCTTGATGGAGATGAACGTCTCACAGCAGAACTGGCTTTAGAGCATTCGTACTTCGACAGCCTACGGGACCAAGACGATCTACCCGATCCTGCGCCATATGACGACACCCACGACAATGCCACAATGTCCCTGGAGGAGTGGAAGAGTAAGTCAGCATTTTGAACAGTTTCTTCCACTTTTTTTTTTTGTTCTGTTGGTTCAAACTATTTTATTAGTTTTGTTTAAATAAACAGTGCCTTGATAATAAATAGCCCATTTCTTGCTCTGTCCACAGGGCTATGTTTTAAAGAGGTGAGAAGCTTTGTGCCTTTCCCACGGAGAGACTCCAAAAGGAAAAACACTCTCACAATGTCTCCATGACCTCCTGATGTAAAACTACTACAGACAACCAACCATTACAGCCAACAGTGCCCTTGGAATTAGAGATGGACCAGTTTGGGTATTTCTCATGGACAATGCCTGCTTACATTGGCCAACTTAATTCTAAATGCTGAAACATGTTTTAACTACTATCCACTTCTGTTATTTATAAATTTCTTTTCTATGAGAGTTGTCTCAGGATTATCTAGCCTAAGTCATGATGACATAGGCTAGATAAAAGCTATACGTTGGGCTAAATGTTACCCATGCACTGTATGGTAATAGACAGAACACTTTGGATTTGGAAAATATAATTTCTTCCTGATTTTAAGTATTGAATCTATTTATTCTAAATTCTTTATTCACTGGTTCTGTTCAGCAAATAACACCGAAAATTAATAGGGTAAAAACTGACTAATGAGTAAAAACACATTTCAATTGTAAATACTTGAAATCCTGTAGAAATACACTGTGACTCTTGACACATGGATTTTGCTGTTATGCGATGTTTATTACCGTCATCATCATTAGGCCTTTCTCTTCAGATTCAGATACAATATAGTATACAATATAGAGAAATAATGTCTTATTTCACGTAAGCACATAGCCTATTTAACCAACTGTATTGTGACGGGCTAGTGTATTTCTGTGGGCACTATATTGCTTGTGGCTAAACATGAACATGAATTTTATCATGTGGTATATGTGGTTGTATTGTTGTATTTTCTTTAATTTAGACTCAAGCATTTGTTTTCAAAATAATTCTGTACTTAAAATGAAATATGTGGATCCGTTTGAATAAACTCTATGTGTATTTTTATTCTGAAACTGTTGTTTTGAAAGTCTATAGGCTTGTGTGGGACTGTCACTCGAATATGAATGACAGCTAAGCTTCATAACAAAAAAGTAATTTAGTGTAGTGGCCTGCGCGCGAAAATCGTGAGCTCGTGACGTCAAGTAGGCGGGTGTGAGTTTGGTTGTCTGTGGCCTGTGTTCGCACCATAAAGCCAGTGTAGAGCATCATGCATTAGAACGGAATTACAATAAAATAAAGTTGAAAACTAACGAATCTTATACAGCACACGTTTGACTCAAAAATATTTGTCAAAGTAATATGCTTAGTAACTTGTAAACCTGAAATATCTTTAAAAACCACACATGGTTGGTATGAAAACAAACACTAAAACATAACATAAGTTACATAGGGCTAAATATTTTTTTAAAAACCTCCGCAAATTAAGGAATTACATGTAGTGCGATCGTTGTTTTTATATTTCAGCTTAGTACTTCTGACAATGCAATCATACATTGGTTCCATTAAGATGATAGTAAATTGGGCATAACCGCAACATGTTTTACTTTGACGGAACCGTACGGAACTCGTGTGTTATTAGCATTCCTTGACGAATTAGCACCAAAGCTAGCCAGTTAGCTCAAGGAGGCTAACATTTTTCCTACTTGCAAAATTTAACCGACAAGTAATTTTATCTCTCTAATCCGTGGCACCATTTGGATGTATGCTGATTTTTTTTACATACATTTTTCAAAATCATTACTTTCTGAATGGGGACTAGAGAATTGTAAAAAAAATTGCAATATTTACCGGCTATTCCAACAAACTGGTCGCTAACGGTGGAGCTCTGGCAGCGTAAGTGTGAGGCGTCAGGCTGAAGTAACCCAACGGCTGCTGCTATCGACAAGTCTGTTTTAATTTTAACAGGTAAGACATATATTATGAGCACGTAACATGTCGGGTATTACGTTTTCCTCTTGCGATGGTCAGGATTATTTGCCTGTCAGCGCTTCCAAACTACGGCTAAAATGACAGAACTGCCCGTAGCTCTAAGTTAGCAGAGTGGCTAAGTAGCTCGAATCTCTACCCGCTTATTTCAGTCAAATAATGTAAACATTGTTCGTTGTTCTTATCGTGGTCATTCTGGGTACATTATCGGCCAGGTTGTGCGTTGTTGGGGTAGTTTTGTGCTAGAAAAAGTGGCTTTGGACAGTGTTTAAAAACTGTAAATATGGCTGACATTTTACTCTAGAAATAAGGACATGGATCTGTAGAGCTTTGCTATTCTTGAAACTCATTGGCCGCTGCTTCTGTCAATCAACATTTGTCACACACTGATTGGATACGACTTTCTGTTGTGGCCAGCCCTTGTTGTATTTGCCAACAGAATGAGATAAAGTCGTAGGTTGTCAACAGAGTGTTTTTCTTTTAGGCTTTCTTTTTTAATCTAGCCAGTCAGTCTATTTGCGATATTATACCAAATGACTATAGCATAATAGTTGTTAAATCTATGTAAAGTGAGTATGGCCACCTACCAAGTGTCAAGGAATGTTTACACCACAGCACGAGCTCAATAATCATAGGCTTGACAGTCCCACTTTGGAAAGTTTGAAGGAATTGCTTGTAGATTCACCAGACACTACTAAAACGACTCTGCAAATTAATTGCTTGATTTTAATTTAAATTTGTAATCTACATTAATTGTGTTCACAATCGCCTTATACGTCTACGTATAAAGTGTTACATGTACAAAGTCAAATACAATAGCCGAGTAAGTATTTATTAAATATTGCGTCATGAAAGTGTTCATAAAGTTAGAGGAATAAATGTGATTTTGTGTTTTTATTATGTTTAGTTTTTTGAGAATAGATCAGTCTATTTTAGTTGGTTTTTTTAGTAACTGACAGAAATGTACTCATGACATCACAAATTTGGGAATTTGGAACTGTGATTTCAGAAAGAAAAAAACTCCAGTTCCCATTTTTGAATAGGAAGAAAGTCAATTCTGCATAATATGCTTTGTAAAGTAGAACTGAATGTACTATTACCATTATTTTTCTAATAATTACTTTGTTGTTTGACCAACAGAGATACATTTGTGACTGGAGTCCTATGAGGAAGCCACGACGAAAAGGCCAAGCGGCCCGAGGGGGAGGAAACCATGATGGTAGGACATCCAGTGGAGTGGCTGGCGGGCGCGGGAGAGCTTGCCAGCGTTCTCCATCCCCTTACAGCCTCAAAACCTCCCCCAGCAGAGAAACGCTCACATATGCACAAGCACAGAAAGTGGTGGAGGTGGAACTGGAGGGCCGACTTCACCGCATTTCCATTTTAGAACCGTTAGAAGTCATCACAGAGGACGAAATGATGGCTCAGGACATTAGTGAGTGCAACAGCAACAAGGAAAATAACGAACAGCCAGTGACACCAGCAAGTGCGGTTCAAAATGTCCGCAAATCTTTAACCAGGAAGAGAAAAGACTCTAAAAGCACACCTGTTAAATCCCAGCCATCAAAGAACCACTGTTCACAGACACCTGAAAAACCTCACTATAATCACACTGCCCTCCCTGAACCTAGATTTCGGGTCAGGCACACTTTTACTCCAGCAGCAGCGCCTCCTCTTCCCACTGGGTACTATCGCTATATTGAACGTTCGGCTGAGGAGCGAGAAACTGAAGCAGAGTACGATATGGATGAGGAAGACTCAGCTTGGCTAGACATGGTCAATTCAGATCGGACTTCAGAAGGCTACTCACCTGTATCTGCAGATTCTTTTGAGCTGCTGATAGATCGTCTGGAGGAGGAGGCCTACAGGGAAGCCCGCACCAGAGCACCCTCTCAGAGTGCAATAGACGACGATGCCTTCTGCTGTGTGTGCCTCGATGACGAATGCTTAAATAGTAACGTCATTCTCTTCTGTGATTCGTGTAACTTAGCTGTGCATCAGGAATGTTACGGAGTACCCTACATCCCTGAGGGTCAGTGGTTGTGTCGGTGCTGCCTTCAGTCACCTCAAAAACCAGTAGACTGTGTTCTTTGTCCGAACAGGGGTGGTGCTTTCAAACAAACTAGTGATGGAAGATGGGCACATGTAGTTTGTGCCATTTGGATTCCAGAAGTCTGTTTTGCTAATACAGTGTTTTTGGAGCCGGTAGAAGGAGTAGCTAACATTCCCCCTGCGCGTTGGAAACTCACCTGTTACCTTTGCAAACAGAAAGGGAGGGGGGCGTCCATCCAATGCAATAAAGCAAACTGCTACACAGCATTTCATGTCACATGTGCACAGAGGGCTGGGCTGTTTATGAAAATTGACCCTGTGAGTGTAACTAATGTGAATGGGACAACGTACTCTGTGAAGAAGACGGCCTTCTGTGAAGTCCATTCTCCCCAGGGTGAAGTTACCTCTGATGATGAGACTGGAGGAGAGTGGTGGGCAGCAGAGGGAGGGCCAGTCGTGGCCGCAGTGCATACAAAGAAGGGCCTGTGACTCCAAAGAAAAGCCGCAAGTCGGAAGTCACAGATAAGAGTGACAAGAAGAAAGGGAAGAAGAGCATAGAATCAAAGACACAACAGCCATCTTCACCTCAAGTGACTGTTCCACACATAGCCACACAGAGGTATGTTTAGTCTCCATTAGAAAATGACAATAAATTAAACCACAGTATTCAGATATTCATCAAATGTAGTTTTGTAGTCATGCATATCTGGCATAAATATTACTTTTCGCCAGAAAGTTTTATCCCAAAACACAAATTAGATTGGTACACTGTAATATTAGTGTATACGATTTTAACCCATCTTGTACATTTGATTATTTTTTTATAACAGACTAAACAGTCTTTGTAAAGGAGTGATTTCCCAGAAGAAAAGCCAGTTTATGCAGAGGCTCCACAGTTACTGGCTTTTGAAGCGACAGTCAAGGAATGGCGTGCCGCTGGTCCGGCGCGTGCACTCGAGCCTGCAGTCCCAGAAGAACAACGAACAGGTCAGTTTCAAACACAGCCTCTCATGGCAGGATGAAAAGAGTACTGTAATTCCTGGGTTATTAGCTGATACTTTTGTTTCAACCTTCAGATTCTTCGGCATGTATAACGACGCGACTAATTTATGTATTTTTTCGGGTTGTGTGTTGCTGCAGTTGGATCGCATGGGTAGTAATATGAGACACGCTCCGAAATTGGTGATGCATGTCTTGTTTGGTAAAATACTAATGTACATACAAGACTCCTGTTCAATCTTCATGAGGTTACTACATCAGTTAAAAAAAATCTTAATAACATTGGTGAAAACAGAAAAATAAAGACAATATTAAAAAATCAGAGACACTTCTGTTAAAAAGAACATAAGTTTAATGTAAGCAAAAAAGTGCATTACAGAAGTAGCATTTGAACAATCGCAAGCAACTGAAATTCCGACACAGCCATTACTTTGAGTAAACAGGCTAAATAAGCTCTTAACTGACACTGAAACATCTGCAAATATCGTCCAACCTAAAAGTATAATAAAATAATAATGCATTGGATTTATATAGCGCTTTTCAAGACACCCAAAGACGCTTCACACTTTTTGCATTATTCATTAATCTCACACTGGGTAGTGGTAAGCTACTATTGTAGCCATAGCTGCCCTGGGGCAGACTGACGGAAGAAAGGCTACCATTTTGCGCCATCAGCCCCTAGGGTTAGTGTACATATTTGTTAATGCATATTACTTGGTCCCTCATTCTATCCTCCTGAAAAAGTTTTCCTCTGCGCTGTTACAAGAGCCCAGGGATAAGCATTAATCAGGAAGTGCACTTGCAGTAATTGTCAAATATAGGAATGTGAGAAAACATCATACTTTTAGCTATCATGGTCAAGAGAACTAATCATCACTAAATTAGACCAAAACTTGGCATTGGAACATCAGAATATAGTGGCATTTGTCCCTCACTCAGTTCTATTTTTGGGAGAGCAGGGAGAACTCAAGTCCAGTCGGACAATTGGGGTTCTGACCAGAGGTCCCAGCATAAGGCAACATATACCACCCAATCTTGAAGGTTTACCTATGAGTCTGCCAGTCCTGCAGAAATTCCTTTCCACTGTATATCCAGTACACTGTGTGTGGGCACACCCTAGTCCCAACTAACTAGGGATGGAAAATCTTTCTGCAGCAATCCAATCAAAAGGCCAGAATCGATCTGTTTTGCTCAAGCAGCCACTGACTTACACACACTCTCTGTAGTTGTACAATACAGACAATAATACAATAATAATAGCCATGATGTTTGAAGAAACAAAGTGTGAACTTGTGCAAGACCTGACTGAATGTGCAATAATATGTTGCATTAACAACTGATGAGTGGGCCTAATACATATTACTGTTCAAATTTATTGATTTATTTATTTATTTATTTATTTTGAAAACAAAAACCCTAAACCTAACAACAGTGGCTTTGTATTAAATGTAAATTTTAATGGTTTAAAAAAAAAAGTTAATATAGATAAACAAACAAAATCAAAAATCGTGGCAGCAAAATCGAAAACTGATTGAATGGACTGAAGTGAATCGTCCCATCCCTAGCTGGGACATGAGCACTCCAAGCAGGTCACAAGTCTGTGGCTTATAAATAGTTGTGGTCGAATGTATGTTGTTTTTGTTTTTCTTCTTAAGTTAAGCAGATGCAGCTTAATCAAGTGCTCTCAATGACATAGAAAGTACGATATTCAAACTTGTGCTTTGTGGTTGTGCTGTAGCCGGAGGTGGATGAGAAGGTGTCTGCTGCCAGAGAAGCACTGAGGTACTGGCAGAAACTCCGCCACGACCTGGAGAAGGCTCGTCTTCTGGTGGAGCTCATTCGCAAGAGAGAGAAACTCAAGAGGGAACAGGTAGAGCACAGCGAGTGAAAGACCATGCTTAGTTTTCTTATTTGTAGTTTAACATCATGTCTTTAAAGCATTTAATACTTATAGTTACCTTTTGTTTTTTTGTTAACAATTTATAAAACTGAATTTTTTGTTACAGGTGAAAGTTCACCAGCAACTTTGGAAATGCAGTTGACGCCAATGTTAATGCTGCTTCGTTCCACACTGGACCAACTTCAGGAGAAGGACACTGCACAGATCTTTGCACAGCCTGTCAATATTAAAGATGTAATATATTACACTCTTCTCCACTCGTTGTATTTGACTAACAAAATCAGATTAAAGATATTGAATGACAAATGTATTTAAGTGTAAACCAATTTCAAAGGGTGTACAAACTTTGTCACATGACGGTAAAATGACCATGTATGTTTGAAATACAGGTCCCGGATTACTTGGAGTTTATCAGCCAGCCCATGGACTTCTCCACCATGCACTCAAAGTTAAATAACCACTTGTATCGCTCTGTGTCTGACCTGGAGGAGATTTTAACCTGATGGTGTCCAACTGCCTTCTGTATAACTCCAAGGACACAGTGTTCCACCGGTCAGCGCTGCGCCTCAGGGATTTGGGTGGAGCCATTCTTCGGCATGCCCAGAGACAGGCAGCCAGCACCGGTCTGGACCTGGACACTGGCATGCACCTTACGGAATCTCCACAGAAACGAGACTTCTACAACTGCACATGGGATGATGGTGAGTCAGTTTGATGTCACCAGTAACAAACTAATTTGTAATAGTTACTTACGCTTATTTACCTGTGTCTGTAGTTGATAGTCTTCTTGACCCGGAGAACAGACTTCACATGAGCGTGGAGGAGCAGCTGAAGGAGCTGCTGGACAAGCTGGACTTTGTCACTTCCATGCGTGGCAGCGGTGCACGAACACGCCGCATCCGTTTACTGCGAAGAGAGATCAACATGATTCGAAACCGTCAGGGCCAACACCGCAATAGCCTCCACAACGGACACCTCAAAGACGAGTCTGATGACGAGGAAGAGGACGGGGAATCTCAGGGCGATAACGGCCTCTCATCAGACAAAGGTGGGTCATAACAATGAATACACAGGCTCTTTTCTATAAAGCCAGTGTTTTGAATGAGACTAGCTATGAACATGAGCTAACAGAACATTGTCCTCAGGTAAATGAGCCAGGGTCTCCCTCACGCACCAACCCCACCACCCCACTGTCTGCAGTCTAGTAAGTAGGGGCCCACAGAGTTTGGTTAGCCATGGCTGCCTCACAACTCCTCTTTTCAAGTGCACACTGTGTCTGCACCTTCTGTACCTCACCTCATGGAGTCACCACCACCCATTGAACACGTGGTCATGTCATACCATCAGACATCTGACAGCAGAGCCTTGTGACTCAGTCTCATCGCACTCTGATTATCGACTCACTTACTGCACTAGCATAGCAGAAATGCGAGGCATGCCATTTGAGTGTAGTATGTACTGTGTCCACATACATGTTTCCACAATAACAACAAAAAAAACCCAAAAACTTGAGCACAAGGGTGAAGCATGATCTATGCTTGTGTGTTGAAGACAATCTTGACCTTTACAGACCTGAAGGAAGTAATTGTCCTGTGATGTTTCATATGCACAGAGAACTTCCCTAATGTTTGGGCTGGGGAAAACACCCAGGATGCATTTATTTAGTGTTTACAGTGTTCATAGCACAGGACCCCGGATTTGTCTCTTTATTCTTCCCAAACTTACTCTGTAGAGTCCATGTTCTTTAATTAGTTGTTTGTTTGCTTGTTTGTTTTTGCAGGAGAAGTTAATATACACTTAAGCTTATTCCTGTTTTTTTAAGGGTGGGGTACCTAATTTTTAAAATAGTAAATGTGTTCTTTTCTGCCAAAATTGCATAGACAGCAGGTGGTGGTAAAATCAGATCACTGTACTGTCTAAATCAAAATAAAATGCATTTGATTTCTCCTCAAGAGCCAAAATGCAAAGCTCTGACTGAGTGGTCAACCCCAGGCTCCTTTTGCTGTCTGTAAAAATATGTTTTTAAGGTTTAATTGCAGACCAAAAATAATGTACGTGGATATTACTATGTGCCGAAGGATTTGTGACCATTAGGAACTAGTTTGACCCTCCTTTAAGTTTTGTGGTGTGAAAATCAGGTACCCCACCTTTAATGTGAACATGCAGCCAGGGCCTAAAATGGTCGACTCATTCTCCAGTTTGAACCAACACAACACCACCACCACATCACACCACACACATTCTCATATCACGTGCAAGCACAAGACTCAATATAAAACCAATCTCTCCCTTTTTTTCTGCAGAAGACCTTAAATTTACATCCCCTCCAACACTTGAACCAACAGGACCTGCACCTCCTCCGCGGCTGGGAGACGACTCTCTGGAGCCGCCCACACTGAAGCCCATCACACGAGAGCCCCCTCTGTCCCCGAGTTGGGCCTGTAAGCGCCTCAAGATGGACACTGACCTCCCAAATAACCCTACAGACTCCTCACAGGACAATGTTTGCACTAAAGCACAAGAGCGGCCCCCGACTCCTCCCCCTACGTTACATAATGAGACGGTAACCAATGGAATGACCTCTCTTGCCACCTCTTCTCGGCCCACCACAGGGGGAGTGGGCCGTCGCACCTCTGTTTTGTTCAAGAAGGCCAAGAACGGAGCCAAGCTGTTCAGAGAGAGAGACAATCCTTTGCTGAATGGTAAAGGGCCTCAGGAGGAAAACTCTACGCCCAACTCAGCAGCTAGCACTCCTTTTGCCACGCCCCTGTCTACACCTCAGAAGAGCCCGGGACAGCCCAACCTCAGCACTCCTGACTTGAAGATCCACAACGACCAGATCACTGACAAGGAACAGGAGAAGACCCCCAATCACACCCAAAACAGTGGTAATTACCAAGAGATTATACGCCAACCATTAATAGAGATGAAAGGAAAAAAACAACTACCTGCTCCATGAGACAAAACATGAGTTCTCCATCTGGGAGCATTTATAAATAAATATATATATTTTAAATTTCCAACAGTGAGGTTTATTATTGTTGGTTTTTTTGTTTGTTTTTTAAGAAAAATCAGTATATAAGTCTATTATAAATGTAGTGTTCTGCAGTTTCTTGCGTTTGCTCAAGCGCGTTATTGTGGAGCAAGAACTAGAAGATTATTTTGATGTATTTTACCCGAATATTTCCAGTAATAACGACACAAGCTGGTGTTGAGTTCTGTACTGTTTCTTCTCTATAAAGAACTGACCAATGGCTTCACCAAACTGAAAGAAGACAAGCCTGACTCTGAAGACTGCCCTTGTCTTGTCCTTCAAAAAGAAATGTAGGTTTCTCCATCTCTATGTTTGGCCCACATATTGTATTTATTAGTTATTTAATCCCTGTTTGTTGCTGACATGCAGGGCGTCTCCACCAAAGCGAAGTCTGGGGAAACCTGCTCTCTCCAAAGTCCCCTTACTGGAGATCGTCAATGGAGACTCAGACTACACTGGTGTGCCTTTTTGTTCTTGTAAATTTAAAAGTAGACATATTGCATACTATTTTTACTTTGAAATATACACTGTTGTTTGCATTTTATGTTTTCAAACTTAAAGTGACAGGTTTTACAATCTAATTTTAACTTAATTTGACAGATTAATACTTGATGTAAAAATAAATTATAGTTTTACATGAATTCAGAGCAAGTTTGATAAAGAAAAGTTTGAAAATATGTTGGAAAAGATCAGGAAGTAGAGCAGAGTTCTGAACTGATGACATCACTCTAGGGAGACAAGTATATTTTCAATTTTATCACATAAAACACAATAATTTTAGGACCTTGTAAGCACAAATGTATCAAATGAATGTACTAGTGTATTTTTATCTCTTAAGTAAAACAACCTGTTATATTAGAACAGTTTTGGTCCATTTTACTACAAGGTTGCTAGGTAACTACCTAGTGTGATGTCATCGTTTATGAACAGGAAGTACATTTTTAATCCCCAAAATGACCAAACTGGGACAAAATTGGTAAAATGTTTGGTAATAAATAAAATAATTATCTTAATTATCTTAACTTTATTTAAGTGAAATGTGTAGTTGAACTTGTCATAGGCACTTTAATATATAGTTTAGCAGCCATTTAACTATATATTTGTAATGAGCCAGTGAAGTTTGAGTGCCCTTTTAAATTTATATTTGGATATACTGTATAGTTTCTCTTATGATTGATTTCTGTTTTGCTGTCAGGTAATGGCAGTCAGACGTCAGATGATGAGACCGAGCTGGAGCCTTTGGATCTTGTGTGGGCAAAGTCTCGAGGATACCCTTCGTATCCTGCTCTGGTATTAAATACTTTTAATTAAATGTCACAATGCATGTTAACTTAGCTATGGGACATCCTGTTGCAAATAGTCAAATATAGTTAGACCACACTCGCCAGATAATACCTTTACACACGGCTAAAACAAATTCTCTATTAGGTGCTTGTGTAACTTCAGCAGTATGTCCAACTGATTACCCGCATCTCCTACAGATAATTGACCCGGAAATGCCTGAGGAGGGCCTGCTGCACAACGGGGTCCCCATCCCTGTCCCGCCCAAAGAGGTGCTAAAGCTGGGTGAGCATCGGCAGGAGGAGTCTGGCCAACGCCTTTACCTGGTGCTATTCTTTGACAACAAGAGGACATGGTGAGTGTCAAAGTCAATCATTGTATTGTCTTTCAATAGTGGAACATAATGTCATTGCTACTGGTTATTCTCAAATTTTCACAAAATATGGAAATAATAATAAATATACACATACAGAATATTTTTGACATTACGTTCTGTTTACCACAAATTAATTTTGTAATTTTTCCCTCTATCTCTTATACTAAAATAACACATTACAACATTTATCCCTTGGAACATTTAAATATTTTCTTTCATTTTTCTTTTTAGTGTTGTTCAAAAAAGACTTCTCTTGATTTTTTTTTGTTAATTCTTGAAAATGTTTTAAAATCTCAATTTTGATTGATATGTAATTGTGAAACATTTCTCATGGTTTCTTTATCTGGTTGTTTTTTGTGCGTGTCCTCAGGCAGTGGCTTCCTCGGGACAAAGTGACTCCTCTGGGTGTAGATGACACTGCTGATAAACTACGTATGATGGAGGCGCGCAAATCCAGCCTTCGCAAATCTGTTCAAGTGGCTTACGACCGCGCCATGATCCACCAGAGCAGAGTCAGCCACAGCCAGGGCTTTGTGGCTCCCAGCTACCTGTAGGGGCACCACTTTCACTATGCATTACCACTGAACTACTGGAGGTGGACTCACTTTCTTTTTAAACAAACCACTAGTGTCTGGCACAGGACTGACGCAGCCTTCACACTCAGAAGGACAAGCTCTCTATGAAATGATGTTCCCTTTATTTCCTGCAGTCGATAAAAGCGATGAATTTTCTTTTATACAATGTGACTGCCATGAAATCAAGTGTCACAAAAGAGATTTATATGAGACTAATGAATGGATCACTGCCATCTTTTATACAATAGCTTTTTACTTTTTAATCTTTTACAGAAATACTTGTATATTCTAGCTGCGTGTACATATGTAAGTGTATTGTGATAGCGTATTTTAAATTAATGTTTTTAAACTTGCGTATTTCAATCAAGCCACAAGGCAAAGGAGGCATGTATATTTGTGGAGGTAAAATAATTCCTGACTTGCTGCATTGATGTATTTTAGCTGGTATTTGATGTACTAACATTGTGCTGAGTGTAAAGTATAGCACACAATGTTTATATTTGAATTCTCTTTTGATACAGAGAGAAATAATTTATTTATGGAGAGACAGAAATTATAGAAATAAAGTTATATTGGTTTAAATGGAGAATGAGATCTTATTTAAGAAGCAAAAGCCAAGTCCTCTTGTGTTTTTACTGTCAACGCCCCAAGAGTCTATTTATTGTTCAAACTTGTTGCAGAGGACTGTTTATATGATGGAAACACCTTCATAAGCTTCTACCTGCGTATTCTACGTACTCACCAAATGCCCATTTTCAAAAAGCATTTCCTCAATTCAGGAAATCAATAAACACAATGAAACCATTAAATGTTGCATTGTTTTATTTCTTGATTGTTTTGCAGCAAAACTAGTAATATACACCAATTACCCTCGCTCAGGAGCCACCTACAGGGGGCCTGCAGGCGTGTGGTCGTCCCGGGAGACGCAGTCACAAAGCATGTGGGTCAATATGCTGAAATTGTATCTCATATAAATAACAATGTTTGTGACAGGTGTTGAGGTAGCAGATGTTTCTCATATATTTTTATAAATAATTAGGAAATATAATTAATATCATAGACCAAAGCTGAACTGAATCTCTGTAAAAAGGTCAAAATACTGTACATATGGTTCCACATCATACAAAATACCAGTACACAGTTCTAGAAAAGGTCCATGAGTACTGTAAGTGCTATAAGTGACAATACGGAGACTCTGTCAGTCCACTCTGTTGTCTTAAAATGAGGTAGTTGTGTCGAAGAGTCCGCAGCTCTGTCAGTCTGCCCAACAATCGCCCAAAGCGCTGTGGTCCCCCTCGTGCAGCTCCACCCTGGGACCCACACACCGTGGACAGCAGATCAAGCACAAGCTCCTGCATGGTCTCTACACAGTCAGCAGCCTGTGGTGATGCTCGGTCTGTAACACCCAAAGACAGTCAAATTCAGCATGTTTTACCTGACCTTCTAGATTTGTATCTTGTCTAGTCTTATCAGTTTAGAAAGTTTATCTTCAAGTGTACTTCTAGTAAACGAGTTCAGACCATGTGATTGTGCAAAAGTGTGCTAATTTTAAGATAATAGTAAAAAACCTGTGCAGAGTAGTGCTGTAGCAGTAAGTAGAGCATATTCTGCCTCTGAAAGTTGCAGCGCCGCCATGCTATGGAAGAATGTCAGTACAGGCTCCAGCAGATCTTCACCAACTTCTGAACGTACAAGCCCAAAATAGACTTGAATAGCAGTATTTCAGGTCGGTGTATTGGTTTGGTGTAGGGGTTTAGCTGCTCTATGGCAGTGGTTCAAAAACATTTCACACTAAGTACCACCTAAGAAGAGATAAGGCTTTTGAGTACCACCAGATATATGCAGGATCTAAAACTGAACAAATCAGGTCTAAATAAGGGCTTATTCCTATAGTAGTTTAAACCAAGAAATTATACAGAAGAGGGCAGAAAAACCTCATCAAATTGGCTCCAAAAAAACAAAAGTAAATAAATAGGACTGATATAGACCTAGTTAAGATCTGTATTGGTACTTGAAGTGCCAAATATTATCTGAAGTTGTACTTGTGAAAGTTTGAGATCCACTGCTCTTTGAGAATAAAATAGACTCTTTAATGTAGGGCTATACAGACAGACAGACAGACAGACAGACAGACAGACAGACAGACAGACAGGGATGCTGTTGACCCTGCTTGATGGTAAGTGAAAGCTCATTATATAGACAGATACAAAAAGACTTACCTGAGTACCAATGTAGCTCTAAAGACAAAAAGATTTTCAGTTATTTTTAGACTAAAAACATTTTAATAGAAAATAATAATTATGACACAAATTATTACATTAAACCCTACAGCAAAACATATACATGTGGTTCATGTTTTTATAAATAAAATGTGTATCACACAGTTACCTGAAAGGGAAGTGTTGGGGCAGTGACAGAACTGCTGGGCTGAGAGCAGGAACAACATTTCTACAGAAGAGGCCAACAATAGGGACGTCTGCTCTGATGGGTCCAGCAGGTCAAAGCCTGGAGGGCACACAGTTTTGAGAAGAGCTGGTAGAACAATAGCATTATTAGGAACAGATACCTGGTATTGTCCTGGCATACAGCAACAGTCTCTGCAGCTGTGGTGTTGGCACATTGGACACAACGTCCTCCTCTGTGCACAACCACTCATACATCTAATAGAAACAAATACATTTTTGTACTTTCTTTAAAATGTAGATCACTGATTGTAAATTGTCATACTCTGTCAAAGCTGCTATCTTGAGTTCTGAATAACCGGTGAGCCTCTTGCATCCTGTCCACGATGTACTTTTGCTCTGCATTTAGACTGGCAGACATCACCTAAAAATAAAAATAAGTTTGAATATATAAGGTTGTAGAAAAGATAGGGTGATCAGCTGCATACATGTTGGTGGTGCTTGCTGGTGGAGCTGACCCTCTGTTTACCATCAGGACTGTCCTCATCCTGAGACCTGCCTCTGCCTCCTTTCCTTAGGCGCTTGGACTGGCACTGCACCTCTGTCAGAAGACCTGGGAAAGGCAGCACACAATGGGATCACTTGAACTTGCCTCTAGATGTTAGTGTGATTGCTAACTTAGGGTGACAAGGTTTTCAATATTAAAAACTGGGACACACTCGAGTTTTTGTAACAATAACAAGTACAAAAGTTCATTCTTACGCATTTGGTTTATTTGGGGATCATTCACACTGAATGTATATTTTCTAAAACAGAGGTCTCCAACCTTTTGCTCTGGAACCAGTAGCTCAGCCACCACCTTTCTGGTAGCTCGCCAAAGGATTTTTTTTTGGATTGTACAAAACATGCCTTATTGCTCAGATCATACTGTATATACAGTATAAAATGCCTATTTCTAGTATAAATGCGCTGTATCTTGCCTAGTATCCACTTCAAAATATATAATAGTTAATATTTCATATGTACCTCATTTAACTTCCTGCAGTTGCTAAAAGTAGGAATAGTAAATGGTCTTTATTATATAGCACTTTCCCACCTTACAAGGCACTCAAAGCGCATTACAATCAGAGATCCACACACCCAGTGTACGCAGACACTGGGGCAATGTGTGTTAAGTGTCTTGCCCAAGGATATAACAACAATCCACTTTTGTTGTTCCACTGTGGTACCTGGTGTTCCAGCGGTCTCCCATCCAAATACAAACCAGGCCCTAACTTGCTTAGCTTCTGAGATCTGACGGGATCAGGCTTTGATAAGCAGGTATGGCTCACTGTCAATTTTGCTTTGTAAAAGTAGCTCTCAAGGCAAAAAAGGTTGGAGGGAGACCCCTGCTTTAATACTTTTGTCAGTGCAAATTGATGCATTTTTTGTTGTGTTTTTTTTTCAAGCACGATTCTGTTTAGTTTGAGTAAAGAAAGAGCAATATAATCCTCCCTTCACTGTTGGGAAGTGTCAAAGTGACCAAAACCAGGACAACTGGGACAAAGCAATGGTTTTGGATACATTTGCTGGGACATGGGATACAGGGCTTAAAGTAGGGACTGTCCCAGGTAAACAGGGACATCTGGTCACCCTAGGTTAACTGAAGAATAAGTGCTTACATTCAGCGAGCATGCCCACAGCTCTGCACTTGCGTAGACGGCAGTCCTGGCACTTCCTCCTCATGTACATGTCCATTTCACAGCTGCCTCCGCTCTTGCACTGATACACCGCCTTTTTAGTCACACTGCGGCGGAAAAAACCTGAAAGAAAACCAATTAGGACATTATATCAAAATATAATCCTCTTTGTGTCAAAAAACACACAACTAAGGAATAAACATAAAAGGGAAATAAAGCAATCATCTTCTTCTGAAAGTTCTCTCTTCACTGTGATTGGTTGATTCCAGATGTATGTGAGAGAGTATGCGAGAAACATGCAGAGTATGTGAGAAACAATCAAAATAACAGACCATACTTGCATTTTTAGCATTACATTTCATAGTCCTAGACCTATAAAATTAAGGTATTGTTTGTGATGAGCTGTTGTTGTTATGTAATTAGCTTTGCTGGTCTCAGCCTGGTTAGTGATCTGAGCTTTTTGGTCAAGAACATTAGGTGTTGTGGAATACTGCTTGACTGGTTCTTCTGCCTGATAGTTTTCTGAAATCAAGATAAATTCCCTGCTCTTTAAGTTTTCTTATGTCAAAATAGAAAGAAAAAAAAGTGTTGCGTTATAAGCTTTTTGAAGGCAGAGATTTGCAAATTAGTAAGCATTGTCATTTGCACCAAAAAGTGTAGTGCAAAAACAGGACTTTGTGCAAAAAACTGACAGCTATGCTCTCTCTAAATCAAATTATTTAAGCAGTCATACTGTCATAGATAGACAAAAGTAGTGTTGCCACCAAAAATAAATGCACCTGATAATGTGCGCTGAAGCATTTGTATGTGCAAGAAGGAAGTTGGACAGACTTAAACACATCTGTCCTGGTTTGTAGCGTGAACTTTTAGCCAAGACCAACATCACTGGAAAGATGACTATTAAACGGCAGTAGAATACAAAGTGGTACATTATACAGAGGCTTGTACCTTTACATCCCTCACAAGTAAGAGCGTTGTAGTGATAACCGGATGCCTTGTCTCCACACACCACACACAGCTCATCCTGATCTCTCCTTCGACCTCCTGACCCCATCCTCATCCTGCGCCCGTGAAGCAGCCCCGGAGCTCCCAGATCCTGCGCAGCCCCTTTGCAGTGAGGCCCTGGGTTGGGATCATAGTTCACCTCTGTGTAGGGGGGCTGTAGTGGTGCAGAGGAGGGCAGGGCAGAGAGGACGATGATGTGGGGGAGGGAGAGGAGGAGGAGGCAGGGGAGTACACACAGAAGCCAGAAGAGTACTGCTGCTGCGGACTGTACGGGAGCAGCTGGAGGTCAGGGTCCTGGAGAGGGTGGTACATCGGGTCAGTCAGCATGTCTGAAAACACAGGCAGAAGACAAACGAAGTGAAGTTGTAGCGTGAAAGTCAGAAAATCAAAATAGACTGCCAATTCAGCATAATCTCATGTTTTCAATTACGCTTTTTCAGGTCCTTATTGGTATTGTTTTATGACAATAAATGTATTAATTATTTATTTAAATATTATCAACATTATCAACCACAAGGTTAATCTAAAGCATCTTTACAATAGACACAGGTTAATTCACCTCCTGTTCAAAACTGAAATGTAACATTTTAATGCAACAGATGGTCATTTACATGTTTTTGTCTTTGAAAAGTGTATCACCCAACACAAGTTTTCAGATATTCACAGGTGAAAGCAAAACTTTTCTGGGCTCTCAAAAACAGGATTACAAAACAGGATTACTCTTAGCATGAATGAACCAATCCAACTTTGAATGAACTAATGATGAGGAATCAGCTCATTACACTTTTGCAAACTGGTAATAATTTAAATAAATTACTGCTACATTGTGATTTAAAAGAAATGTGTGTCTTGTTATGTTGTTCAAAATGGGAAAGAAAAAGATGGTAGAGAATTTGAATTTGTGCAGAACAAGTGAAGAAGAAAAAGTAGCAGAAAGTAGACTGAAACGACTAAAAGTTGTTCTAAATAAATAAGTTGTGCTTTGCTGCTCGTTTCCCTCACCTCAAGCCAAGCATCAACCATCAAGCTTCAAGAAAATAAACTGTTCCCAAAGTTATCTGGCCCGTAAAGTGTTTTACTTGCAAAATCACTACTTAAAAAGTGAATACACTTTAGTAGCTGGAAGAATGTGATATTACGTGACACAACCCGGCTCCATAGGGACAAGTTATATTTGGAAAATTTCATGTTCAGTCTGAGAGGACAGGATGCAGCTGACAAACTGATGGTTCATTTTAAAGCAGTCATTTCTATTTACATTTATAATAAATATTGTATTAGAGTTGAACTGAACAGTGAAGAAATAATGGATGTGATCTAACAATAAACCACAATCACAAGAGGTTTAAGCCAGGTGTAGAATCTTCCTAATTCTCCAGAGCATCGTTTTGACCCAGAGTGAGGCTGTCCCCGGGAGCCTGTCTGCCGGCTGAGTCTCAGAGGGACCAGGGAGGACGTGACGGTGTACATGTTGGGCTTTAAACTGCTCCTGACAGACACTGCTGTTTTGTGTCACCACGGAAACCAGGCTTTCAATCATCAGCACCCTGTTACTACCCGAATTATGAGTGATACCATGTTCTTTCAGTGAAGTACTCATCACTGCTCAACAAGGCCGTCTGAAAGGCAATCTGGGAAAAGAGACTTTGCACTTCAATGAGGAGACAGACTGTGCGCAGAATGAGAAGGAGTGACCTGAACTTATCACATTTACACAATTTAAGACTTTCATTATTTATCAAAGAAGAATGTACAGTAACAAAGCAGCACATGCAAAAAGCAGCAACTAAATATTGGTTAAACTGATGAATGGTAGAAATCAGATTGAAAATGACTTTCTACGATAGATTACTCCTGAACGAATGAGGGACTACACCGTCTAAATTGATGAATGTTGTTCCTTTGGATGATTATAAATGTAATGAATCACAATATTTGATATTTTAAAGGAATAGCATCAACTCCAGTAGACCCGATTGTTTTGTTGTTATGTTTTTTGTTACAGTGCTGTCATTTTAAAATATATTAAGAACCTGAAGGTTCTGTCTAATGCAACAAATAGTGAAAACACAATGGTTCATGCAATATTTTTTCTTTGATTCTTTGGGGTAACAAACTTTTTCAGGTGTAAATTAGTTCACTTTGTGTTTTCCACTGAAAGTATAAGGTAAATGCAGCACTTTGTGCAAAAATTGAGATCACTGAATACTGTCCGAATTGAATAATAAAGAATTTTAAGTCCAATCACAAGTATTAAATGCAGCTCTCTGATTGGCTGAGCTTGGCGGGTCTTCTCTAGATTCACTTTGCTGTTTATAAAAATAAGCTTATAACCATAATTGCGACCAAACTGAAAACATATCGATATTAACCATGTGTGGAAGGATTTATGAGGAAGTAGTTCAATTTAAAACCTAAATTGTATTTGCAGTGTGGAAATCAACTACTCCAGCTATAACAACGTTGTATTAGAAAAACTGACAGACCATTACCTTGCTCTAAATCGCTTTTATTTTGAAGTGTGACATAATAGTAAATTATATATATATATATATATATATATATATATATATATATATATATATATATATATATATATATATATATACTATTATAGTAAATTTTTGATGTGAAATAATGATGTGAATAGCTGAAGTTGTGAAAAGTGTGTGAGTACTTACCATAGTAGTGCAAAGGTTCAGAGGAGTATCCATCAGGGGAGGACACAAACCCCCGGTAGAGAAGCTCATGTCTGCTGGAGCCCACTCTCTCATCGGGACACTGGTGCTGCTGCAGGTCCTGTTCTGTTACACACAAACATTCTTCTGTTTAAATCCCCAGCAGAGGAGAGGAGAGGAGGGCCCAAAGGCTGAGGAAGGAGGACTGGTCCAAGCAGGACATGGACAATCACTATAGACCAGGGCTATTCAACCTATTCTTCTTGAGGGCCAGATTTTTTGAAGGGCCAATGTCTCTGGGCTAGGTAGTTGCACAAAAAGTCAAAATTTGGAGATGCACAAAATATCCTTCGATTTTTAATAATGGTAAGAACTAATGATATAGCATATGTAAGATTAGGCTTGCTCTACAGAATTTCCAAACCACAAATAAACAATTTAGTAGACCACTTACTTTACTAGAAGTCTGAATAAGAAGTAAGACAGGGCCAAATCAAGTCTAAAGCAGAATTGCAAAAGCAAAAAGTCACGTCCAAAGTAGTAGCCCAAAAGTAGAAAAATTATATCATATTTTTGCAATATTACGAAAATGGTTTGGGGGCCAGATCAGACTTCTGGAGGGCTGTTTTGGCTCCGAGCCTTAAGTTGAATAGGCCTGCTATAGATTCATCTTATTTTAGAGCTGAAATCTTTTTTAAGTCTGCTAAAATATATAAAATTATTCAAACAATTTCAAATGTAATAATAATATCCACTGCTGTAAGTGGGGCGGTACACACAAGTATCAGTTCTTCAAATGCCCTGTTTGAGTACTGGTACTTCTTTGAGTTTTCAGGACATCCTTTCCATGATTTTAACACGAGCGAGACTCAAATGAAAATGAGAGTACTGGGACTTCTTCTTGGACAGCACAGCCACTTATTTTTCTCAAATTACAATATCAATTATACTTATTTACATTTTTATCTTCATTATGCAGTTAATGAAAAGTGATATGAATCTTGGCTTGTAAAACACATTTAAGAATATAATTATTCTACCAGTTATTAAAGGCAAACAAAAAAGCTGATAATTAAAATAGTTGGAATCATGTGAAGATTTTTTTTTTTTTTTTTTAGTTTTTGCATATACTGTAGTAAATTGAGAAATAGTTGGTAATGTCCAAGTTTGCACACCTAAGACCCAAAGTCACTGATATACAGTAGGCTCCAGCAACCCCAAATGAGAACAAGCCGTACAATAACATGAAAATACATTAATTCCATAATCAGTAGTGGTAATGAACCTACTTATTTTTGCCACAGCTGCCCAGACACGGACTGACAGACGCAACGTTGCCATTGGCCCCTCTGAACACCACCATTTCCACACTTCAGGTTCACACTGGGCTGTGTGCGTGAAATGTCCTGCCTAACCCAATAAAAGTATCTCCTCTGGTCATCTCACTGTGGGAGTTCAAGTGGTTTTCCCATCCAAGTACTGCCTAGCCCTAACCTGCTTAGCTTACCAAATCTGACATGATCAAGCACTGATATGTGAGTGTGTAAATACTCACTTAAAGCGGAAAACAAAATACTTGCACAGAATTATCATTTTTGTTAGGAATTAATATGTGGTACAATGTGGTAACAAAACCAACAACACAATGAAATGATGCTAGAGTGACACAACCTTAGTACAGTTTTCAAATCCATGTTCAAAGTGACAAAGCTCAAACAAAGTCTTAGTCGACTCTAAAACTATTGTTTTCTTACTTTGACAGAGGCTTGATCCAGATGGTGCATGTCGCTGTGTGTCCCCATAGCTGTTTGTGCAAGTCTGAGAGTGCAGGGAGGCGCTTCACTTTTACCCTCTGTTTACTACATGCTTATTTGTATTCCAGTTAATAATGGACTAATTGTGGACTCCGATTTCCCCCCAAACAGACTCTGGAGCAGGGTGCAGGACTTCTTAGCCAATGTTTACCTTTATGAGTAAGCCTGACAAATGCAAGTTGGGACAGGAAGCTCAATATGGAGGATAAAAATGAGACCATCACGAAAAAAAAAACCCAAACACAACTACAGAAAAACGATGTTTTTTAGTCATGCTGGGATATTTTATTGGGAATATATAAAGAAAATGGAAATGCCTAATTAAGTGAACACAAAACATTGCACCCATGATCCAACACATAAACATAAAGATTTGTAAAGACAGCGGCTTTGCACACATTGTGACAGCTTTGGGTTGATTGGATTTATTTGATCAGCATTAAGATCGTATCCACAAAAGGAATACATTTGAGTGATGATCATCAAAAATGTGCTGTCTTGAGCTTGTCTTAGGTAGCTACAGCATTTATTGTATGTTGTGCAACAAGCTGCCGAGTTTGACAGAAAATATTTAAGCAATCATAGATTATAAAGCTGTTGTCAACCCACCAAGAGAAAGAGTGCCTTTTGACCTTTTGAGGCAAAACCTAAGGTGGTCAACTGACGCTAAGCGTGGGTCAGCAGCAAACAGAAATAAAGGTGTCTCATTCAAATTTACATTTACATTAGTACAAAAATACATCTTTTCAACATGTTCTTTTGGGACACAACAATTAATGTCCTCAACGCGTCAAACATGTCATTAAGTGATAGAAAATCTGCATCAGTGTTCCTGTTCTTTATATTTTATACAATGGGTAAAACAACTCAGGTTTTCTTTTAGAAGCAGATCAAGCAAAAGTAATTTTGGAGCTGTTTCACCATTTAGATGTTTTTGGAGTTCTACTGACACTCACAGCTGAGCACCTAAGTCCTCATAGGTTTTCCATCCATCCAGAGCTCAGGTTATCTGTTTCAGCTTGGGAAATTCTACTTTAAATTCTCCTGGCTTAGGTTTCAAGTCTTTACGTTTACTGGATTTCATTTCAAATAAACCATTTCAGTTCCTAAACAGCTAAAATTCTCAACGTTTTAACTATTTTTAAACTTTTTTCCATCATTCCAGGTAAAATCTGCATTTTCCTGAGTGAAGCACTATGGAATGCAGCGTTCCAGTTCTGATGTGAAGAGGTGAAGGTTAAGCGGGACCAGTTAGATGTTGGATGTGACCGGGCTGGAGGTGGAATGAAGCCACACATCCATCTGTTTGTGTATGACCCTGAGATAAGTGCAGAGCAGAGGATGACGCTAAAGAATGGAGCGTGAGTGAGAGAGGACAATCGGCTCCATGTGTCTTAAGGGACTGGACACAGGGCCAAGATCTCCCCGGAGCTGTGGGGAAAGTGGGAGTTAACACTGTCATTTGTGTTTTTACTCTAAACTGTCCTCATTTGAGTGGTGTCAGGACATTATATGAAAGTCTGCTTTTATACATGTAGCCTTATGCTTTATGTATATTTGAGTTTAGCCACTGGAGATGGAGATGACAAGTCAGAAATTGTAAATTGTGAAAAGAAAAAAAGTATTTTGAGTATTTTAAGTATTTTAATCTTTATAACACTCTCTTTACTAATAGTGTAATAAAGCACACATGACAGTCATGTCAGTTTCTGAGTTAAAGCTCCATCTACTGACTGCAAAAGAAACTACAGAGGAAAAAATTCAGGGCTATATTGCCCAATATACTAAGGCTTTATTCATAAAGTCTGGATGCTTTAGGGACAGTGCAGAAGATCTCTGCGATATGAAATCACAAATCTGGGACATTCAGGACATTGTTTTCAGAGGTTCAGAGGGAAAAGAATAGTATCTCACAGAATCCAGTTTTGTTTTTGCTGAGGAAGAATGTTAGAACAAGGTTAGTGTAAGACTTTTTAATGTAACATAATGTTTACACTATTGAGCGCTTATGAATATAAGCTGCACCAACCATATAGATCAAAATGGATGGCAAAAAGGGGAAAACATAAATCAGATTTGAAATAGAGCAATAAACACAAATGTTCAAATAATTTCATGTTGTTTGAAAATTTTAATTAAAATGTACTTACAGTGGGGAAAAAACAAAACATTTACTCAAATAAAACTATTGTTACCAAACTATACACAGTGAATAAAGGTTACAGTGAATAGTATTTATATAGTACAAAAACCTAAGTAAACCGTATAGCACACTTCTGCTCACAGGACTGACATTTATTTTCTTGCAGGACATGTACACAATATTTCTGTCATGCAGCACAAAAGTCATTTAGCTACTGAAGTAAGTAGGATGTCCTGTTTATTCTGGACTGTTAGCATAAGTGAGTCATTAGTGCAGAATCACTCATATTCAGATAAAGTTAGCACTTCATAAATCCATACGGGACGTCCTGACGCAGGGGTTTATCGGTAGACCCCTGACTCTGCTGCTGCTGGGTGGTAATTGGATGTCTGCTTTACTGATTCTCAGGGAAAATAAATACTGATTTTTGAGCAATCCTTGATACAAATGAGTGAAGAAGTGTTTAGATTTTAATGGAATGAAGAACGTAATCTTAAAAATTCCAACCATGCTAAAAAAACACATGCTCCTCTATGTAAATGACAGACACAAACTTTCTGAACTTTTATATGTTCAGAATTTTTTACATTACAAAATGCTATTTGGCATTTTTTGGCAGTTCTATTTTTTTTTTTGGTATTAATATATAAAGACGACATATCATGCATGAATCTATTAATAGGTAATTGCTTAAGAATATACTATCTTGTTCATGAGCTCATAATTATTATTAATAATAATAATAATAATAATAATAATAATAATAATAATAATAATAATAATAATAATAATAATAATACAATAACAATAATAATAATTGTTCTTTATAAAAATAAAATAATAATATTCATATTTTGTTATTACCGTCAAAATATTTTTTTGTTTAGTTTTTTGTTTGTTTGTTTATTGGAAACATAAATAAATAATAGATCACAAAATACAGTAATATATATATATATATATATATATATATATATATATATATATATATATATATATATATATATATATATATATATATGTAATCAGAAAATCCTATCATCTTTGGGGGATTAAGTCTTCTTTGTGGCCTCTATAAAGCCTAATGAATGCTATGGTGTAGTTCATGGACTATTTCGAGTTTTTAAGACCAAAGTTATGTTTTGCGTAATAAGCTTATCAACACTATTGACATAATAGTGCAGATGTATTCCTCAGTGCTTTCTACATAATGGTGGCACAAGCAGTTCATATTAAAATTTAGCTTGAGTCTTTGAGCTTTTACTCATCAAAAGAAACACTGCTTACACAATAGAAGATGTCTTCTGTATGCCTATGACGCCGACCACAAGAAACATTTTTAATCAGTGTATTGTTCACATTATGGAGGTCCACCATAATCTTTTCTATTGATGGGAAACACCACCACTTGTCATTAAGAATTCATTTGAAACTTACTTTACATATCCCTTTAGTCATTGAGGCAATTGCAACAGTTTTGCAGATATTTAAAGGACACATATTATGCATTTTTTTGAGTCGTTTTTTCCTTCAGACCTGCTCCGAAGCACCTCCACTTTGGAATCTCATGCATAAGAACTAATAAAAAAGTCTAGTAAAGTCACACAAGGGTTGTGTGTGTTTCCTAGATCAAAAATTGAATTAGAGCTCAATTTACTCACTCCCAAAAAAATTACAGAGGTTTTGCAATCAAACCAATCTTGCCTGATATGCTAATCCTGCAGAAATGCTCAATACAAGTCTGGATTATTTACAAACTTAAAAACAGTGCAGAATATGTCAGAGATCTATCTGAGATTACAGATCTGGGACATTCAGATCAGTGTTTTGGGGAGAACAAAAGATATCTCACAAACAAAATTTCAGCAGCATTTTTGGTAAGGAAGCAACTTTACAATAGGATTAAAAACTTAAAAAAGTTGATTTTGCATATTATGTGTCCTTTAATTAAGTTTCTCAGTTGTGCCTCATTGCTTTCACTCATTAGAACATTCCCTCATGGAGTGTTTATATACAGCGTGTAAGTGATGATCAATGATGGATGTGTGCCTCCTATCACCAGCTCTTCCTCTGAACTCCCCAGGGTGGAACAGTTTCACAACCACACACATGTCCTCTGTCTCTGTGGGTGGGCCCTTAATGTCCGGAGCGTGCACTATTATGAGAAAGTGTGTCCGGTAGTCATTATTTATGTTTGGGAGGACATTTGGTTGTTAAAGAGATGCTATATGCCATATTTAGTAACATTTCAAAAGAGCCTGCTTAATTACAGAAAAAAACTTACTCATATTATTATTACTTGGTTAATGTGTAGCCAGCTCCAGCAGTTTTTATTTTTAGATTTTTTTGGACTAAAATGAAAGCATATTTTTTCATTTCTTCCTTTGGATGTTTTAACATTTTTGCAAACCTGTGTTTCACTCTGATCAGGTTTGCATACATAAATCTGACTAGTCTATGTGTTGTTTCCTTTTGATATAACTTTCTTCAATCTGGCAAGTTAGGAACGCACATAAGACACTTTGCCTTTAAACAAGGCAAAACAAATACAAGATCCAAAAATAGCTGTCACATGAGGAAGCATCACACTATGTGTGTATATTTAGGTATAGGAATATCATGTTTATCAGTGTTGGGTAAGTTACTGTAAGAGTGTAATACATTGTATACTATATAGTTACAGGGCTAAAAATGTAATACATTTGTATTACAATATTACTGACTCAAAAATGAAACTGAGTTACACTACTGTGAGTTACTTTGGAGACATTGTACAATACTAGTCCGGTCACTTTTATACTTGATGACTGAATAATTTATGGAAAAACACCTTTTACTCATAATTTTTTATTCACCTTTAAGTCAACAGATAGCACAGAAAATCTACCCAGTTTCACTCGTGTTTTGATCCTGAAGTGTCAATTTCAAATGCAAAAAAAGTGTGTGTGTGTGTATATACATGAAATTAATTTGAGTTACTCAGTTTGTAACTAACAGTATATTGTCAACATTTTTTAAGTAGCTAATGAGTTACACTACTTAGTTACTGAAAAGGGAAATATATTACAGTAAGTCACTTTTGTAATGAGTTACTCCCAACACTGATGTTTATATGTGAGATTTTTATTGTTGCGATGAAGTTTATAGCAGCACTGTCCTTCCACGTCATGCCACAATCAGACTCTGCCTCCAACATGTACATGTCATGCAATGTAATAGCATATCATGTAAACACATTTTTTTTTATTTTATGCGTGTTAATGACACCTTCTTTTGCAGCCCTAGTTCATTTCTCAAAATAAATCCTATTCTTAGCCTTCCAAATCCAAGCTACAAATTTAATAATTAACTATTCATTATTTGCTTCAGAGCTGAACTTACTTGCATGTCAAATCAACTCAACCATGTCACAGACACACCAGAAAAGAGAAATGCGTTGTTATGACACAGACACGCTATTTACATGGCGTTGATGGTTCTGACACGCATTCCATGAGAACATGTTGCAGCAAACAACTCGCTCTCACTCACTCCCAGAGGTGGATATAGTCAAATTTTAAACTCATGTAAGAGTAAATCTACTTGTAAATGGGATCATTTATTTGATTTCTTTGACCGTTCACAAATTTACTGTATACCACATCTATAACAGCTCTAATGATCTAATCAGTACATTCAAACATTGCCTGGAAACATTAAATGTAATAAACAATTTCTATTTTCATCAATACATTTGATGTAAATATTCTTTATATTTCAATCATATTGAAACTTTTACAGTATTTTTGGTAAAAATGCATTAAAACATCCCAGCATAAAATACAAAAAACAATAGGTTGTCTAGTTGAAAAATTGCTTACTCAAGAGACAACTGCTAAAAAACAGTTAGTGACAGCTCTATAGTATTAAGCTAGTATGAAAGTTTACTCTCCAAGCTTCCAGTTTGTTATTTTGCATGAATAGGGAGTGCACGATCAAGAGCTTAAGCCGACAAATGAAGAAAAATTACAGAGCTGTCATGGCCTCCAGCAGAAGGTCAAAGCATGTCTCTGAGGGTAGAGTCAGACAAGGCAGAAGTTCAAAGGTTAAAGTTAGGGCCAAAAGCAGGATGAGGGAGTGAACTGTAGAGTTTCACTGTAGACACAATTATAACAAAAATATTGGAGGAGGACAACTTACAAGTCAGAGGCACAAATAAAAAACATAAATAAAAAACAAACAAACAAAAAAAAAAACAATAAAGCTTCACTATTTTAATTTACACAATGAAACTGACCTTAAAAAGTAAAATCCATCTAAAACTAAATCTAAAACTATCAACTATTTGTACAAATGCACCACTTAATGTAATTAAAAAACGATTTAAAGATTGCGCAACTGTAAAAACATAATTGTGATTTTTTTTTTTTCCTTTAACAAAGTACTACACAACAATAAAAAATTAATTTAAACAATGTAAACAACCTGCTCACAATTAAAAATATTGACTCTTAAGATCTGGTTAACTAATCCGTTCTTCTTTTCTGTAACTATTTGATGAAGTGTATCCCAAAATTACAGATTTTAAGGTAGTAGTGAACAAAATGAGGTTTGTGTCTCTCTGTAAAAAGTGTTCTATTTTGCTGTAAACTTTCATAATATAGTATTATTGCGACGAGAAATCATCCCTTCTTTCTTAAGCGTCAAAAAGTGATTGAGCATTGGCACTTTTCCATTGTAGAATTTAAAAAGTATAAAAAATTGAAATAAACAAAGAAACTTGGATTTGATACAATATAAAATAATAAATTAAAAACACTATAGTAATATATCATTGAAATGAGTGACGATCATCACACCAGGTCTTAGCTGCCCAGTAAAGGTGACGTCTCCTCCAAGTTGTTCTGCGGCGATGGATTGTTACGGTAAATAAAGAACTGAAAGGAGATCTGAAAGTGAGAGTTAAGGAAAACTTAGCAGTAACTGGACACAACTGAAAAAAAGAATTTGCATCTTGCTAATGTGAAATGGAGGTTTCCATATAAGAGGCAAACGGCATTTATGGCAATCTATGGTCAAAAGCCAGGCAGTAAACAACATCAAGGTTAATGGGTGTCATAGATTATAAACATATATAACAGACAGGTCTTCTTGAATAAATATAGAGTGAACACTTTTGTTCAGTTAAAAGGATACAATGATATCTAAAGACAGCGTGCCCAGACTGCCGACGAGCCAGGGCAGGTGGTGAATCATGTAACTGCTCTCCCCCTGACCTCCATCTGGGTTTTTTAGCAGAACACTCAGTCCATACGTAGTGTTCCCAAGGATGACCAGTGCAAACAGGAAGTAGGACACTCCCTCTGTTGACTTTCTCTTAAACTACAAATAATAAATACATTAAAAATCAAATGTACGTGATAGGCATGTAATGCACTGTCATACTTACATTAGTGTAAATTTGAGGAAGTCTGGAGCAGAGGTAGAGAACTGATGACAAAGATCCAATAGAGAAACCAATTATTTCTTTGGTTGTAAATGCCTTAAATGCAAGAAGACAAAATAAGAAGGTATGTTAAAAATAAATTGCAGGTAAAAAAGTCTGTATACAGGAAGAAGCAGTTCATTACAATGAGCACAGCAGACACTCAAACCAGTAGAAAATGTTGACGTCATTTGCGCTATAATAATGTTACTGGTTGCTGCTACAATTAATAGCTAAAAACACGCTAGTAAGTAAAATAAACAATTTTGCTAAAGAAGTTATTGCAGATTAAAATTAGAAAAGCATGTAAACAGCTATAGAAAATCTAAACAACCACAAGAAAGCATGCTACCGCTATTATTCAGAACAGTTTCTGAGTTAATGAAATTACAAAAAAAATCCTTTTTATCTTCTCTGCAAGTACTATTTGTACTGTAAATGTCAACAACTCAGCTCTTCAATAAGAGCAACAACAGAATAACTGTAAAATTAAACAGAATGGAAAAGTGTGAAAGTCACCACAAGGGAGGAAAGCCCATGTGACAGCTTTGAGCTTGTACAAAATTATTTTGGCTTTTGCTTAACATGAATTTTGTTTACCTCAACTCCCTTCAAAAAAGGAGAAAAAGAAGCAAAAGTATTTTGCCAATCAGAGAGTATGTTAAGAAGAACTGGTTTCAAATAAAAATTATTGTGAAAGAATGACTTCCCTAGGAATATGAACCACATTGTAAACCTTGCAGTAAACATACTCTATTTTGATCTTGCGTTACATCACTCACCCGTACAAGTCCGCTATTCGAGACTGACAGCAATGCACGACTTCTGAACACAGAAACGTTTACTTTCTGTTTGGTGTCCAAAACTGGGACATGAAAGAAACTGCCAGACAAGCCTATAATACAGGCCACGCCCACAACATGAAGAAGAACTTGCTCTGCAAAAATACAAAAAAAACAAAAAAACATTCAGCACTGTGACAGCACATTATACACGCAGTGGTTGATTTAGTCATGATGGACAGCTCTTTTATTACATGTTAAGAAATGAAAGGTGAGCATTTATCAAAGCAGATGAAAACTTTAAATGTTTATTACTTACGATTATGTCTTTTATGCTTTAACTTGTAGTAGGTGTACATGCTTAACATTAACAGGTCTGCTGCCACGTAATAAACAGCAGTATATGTCTGCAAGACAAAAAAATTGAACAAAAAATTGTGTGGGTGTTGGTAGAAATACTGTACTCTAAAAAAAAAAAAAGTCAAGGTTAATTTACCTGAAGAGGTAGTTGATCTGCTAAGTAGGAACCCACCAAGTTACAGGAATCCCCTCCCAGCCACAAAAGCAAGAACCAGATAGAGAGGGCACTGTCCATGTTCCCAGTTCGACAGGACTGCACATATTGTCTGCAGTATTACAAAAGTAACACAGTGACTCCACAAAATAAGAACATAATCTGATAATTTGCAAAAACAAATGTACATTTTGTGGCATTGATAGTTCCTATTTTTTGTTTTGCTGATTAAGTTAGAGTCAGTATCAGTATTTAGTGTGGGATATTGCATTTCTTTTTCATAAACACTAGAATTGTGTTGCGTATTGACTTTTTCATAAATAAATCTAAGGCTTAAAGTGAATGTACCGTGATAATGAAATGTTTTAACTGAAATACTGATAAAACTATATTTATTACCTTGTGTACTGCACTGAGAGCCATGTTTTGCGTGTACTGTACTCGGTTCTAATTTGAATGGATATCTCAAAGTAAGACTTAGACTGACTTGCTAAATATTTCTTATTAGAATAGGCTGAAAACAAACATTTAACACAATACTTACGGTACAGAGGACGCCATAAAGCACAGAATAGAAAGCAAGCCCAGGTATATGCTGGCCATGTCTCTTGCATCGTCAGCGCACTCTCCAATATAATCCCAAACCCATTTTGTCCCGTTAGGACACAATGTAGTGAAATTATCTGAAGAGATCCAAACAGGGGCGACGTGTTTTAAGATGGTTCCTGTAGCCATGTTCTGCAATAGACGGGATTTTGATGAAAACAGGGCAACTACACAACACCACCACAGTCATTCTCATTCTGCTAACTTAACTAACGCTAAACTAAAATAAAAATGGAATTACAAATTCAAGAGCATAGTTGGCAGAGACACTAAATGCTATGCTGGAAACCTACTACTAGATTTTGTCATAACGTTATTATTCGCTAACATGAATAATCCGAGTAAAGAAAACATTGTCCTGTTTTCTAACGAGCCAGGTTAGCAGCTAAAGAAAAAACACCAGTTACGCAACAATAATATCAAATCAAGCTTAACAGCTAAAAACAACTCCTTAGTGCATCTAGGTGACAAAAAGACGGTATATAACACGTTTCTTGCCTGAATCAAGGCTGGTGCACTAATAAAATCCTTGGTAGTTCAGCACAAAGCTCAACAATAAGAGAAAAAAAAAAATCCGGAAGACCACAGTAAACAACTCAAACGTGACTAGTTTACGGTCTCCTGATTGGCTGTCGGCAAGCGTGCGTGCCGACGTCAAACAAGCACGTGAAACATCTCGATCTCAACACTAAAAGACAACATTTTTAATCAGTTTCGTATTAAGTAAAATACATAGATAATAAGTTGTTGTAAAATGGCTTAATATGCGACATATAACAACTTTAAACAACGTCTCCAATGCCTCTAAACTATATTGCAGCGCATTCTTTCATGTTAGTGCTACTTTTCCTCGGAACTCTCCCGGAAGTCCCAAACCTTAACATTTCACATTACTTCAGCACATATCAACTAACTGTGCTAAAGGCGATTAGTTTGCGCCTTATAGTAATTACTCATTAGTCTTGAGATGCCATCAGTTAGAGGTCCCGAATCCAGCACATTTTAGAAAGCAGTCGTGAAAACAACGCATTAAGTATTGGCTTCAGGTTCAGAGTCACTAATCAAGGAATGATCATGATGAGCATTTTTGCTTTATGAAGTGACCGATGTTATCAGCCTTGTTTTGCCCTCAGTTTGACGACTAGTTTTGAATTGATCGTTGTAATTCCGTCATGCCACTGATGGGATTATCTCGCAAAGGCTGAGCATCAAAACTAAGATGACATAGCATGTAAGGACATATTGATTCTGGCCTTTAATGTTAAGGGAAGAATTTAGTAAGTCTTACAATTAAAGCTGTCAAACATATGAACAAGACAAATTAAAGTCATTCTTGACAGTAATAAGAAACTAAGAAACATTCATAATTTAACTTAGGACCACAAAAAGTAAACCTCTTACCTGCAAAGAGAAACAAGATTTAAGTTGAAGGAAGTAAATTCACTTTAGCACCAGACATGGTGATGAGGAAATATGTAATCAGCTGACTATGTGTCAAACTGCAACTCAGCACTAATGCATAGCTGAGTCCACAAAATATCCTTCCAAGTAGTGTCATTTGAAACAGAAATTTGATTCTCAACAATTGTAAATTTATATTTAAAACATGACTTGTTATACTTTTTTTTATTTTTTTTACAGTATATGGTATTTTGCCAGTTTGTTAATCAAGACAGAAAAACTGCCATCAATGTTGGGAAGAAAAATAGTATTTAAATGTATTTAGTTACAGAATACCACAATACCCCTAAAGACTGTCGAATACTTAATACTTTCAAGCTGATTGCAATATATTTATATATTGTTTTGGTTCATTTTTTGTGATTTGTATAAAAGTTATTCTATTTTCACACAACTACACATATAAATGAATAATATATTGACTACTATAGTGCTACGCCAGTGTGTATTTAAACAATTTTTATTGATGCATCCAAACATCTATGGAGATACCTTCATAGTCTAGATTCTCTTATTTACACAATGCTTCCACATAGTCATACAAATACCGCCGGTAATTTGTAGTACACATATGATTCTGGAAACAACATATTTGAAGTTTTTATAAGGCAAATGTCACAAGTAATATACCAATGAAAATGACTTTGAAAAAAATAAAAAATGTTTTATAACTTAAATTGTCTTAAAGAACATAGTCCCTTCAGATTTCTGTACAGTGATTTGAAGAATGACTGCAGCTTGTTTGTATGTCCTCAAAGGTTCATGTTAAAGCAAGTTGGAGTTAGGAGGAGATTCGGTCGGAAACAGTGTAGAGCGTGTTTATCCACTAATCTCAAACATAGAGGAGTAGGAAGACAGTCACTGTGTGTTCTTCACTTTATGTGGACCACTTTCTCGTCTGTTTTTAATCGTTTCCTTCTGGGTTGTACAAAGTCATCCTCGGAGTCCTCTGAATCTTCTTGGTTTTGCTTTTCCTCCACAGTCTCTGATTCAGGATTATCAGGGAAAGTCTGTCCTGGGAATAATTCCAGTAACTTCTCCTCAAAGTACAGGCTGACTGCTTTGCCGGAGATGGCCATCTCTGATCCCACCTGAGAGAAAGATGATGTAAAAGTTGAAGGGGTGGAGGAAGAGGAAGTCAAAGTGAAGGAAAAGAGAATGAGGAGACAAATTAGAGCAGGTTAAGAAAACTCTGACGGAGGACATTCTCTGTCTAACCTTTTTCCTGTACAGAGACATCCCACTGAGGCTTCATGAAGGAACCCTATGACCAATACACTGCATAAAAGATTATTTTTATCTATTGTAGTCAAATGTGTGTGCTCAATTTTAATAGCACTAACAACATTAAAGCCAGTATAAAGACACTGGTGAATTATCCGAGGTCTTATCTTTGATGTAAAAAAAATTCTCAAAAGACATGACAATTAACCCCAGCTGTATAATTCAACATACCAATAATAAATATCATTTAAAAACTAGCACACTCAAGTAAGTGACCATTGGTTGATAGGAGGAATGCATATTGATAGAGCTAGTTTGGCAAAACACAATTCCACTATTACTGAGCACATAAATATTGAAAAACAAAACCAAAACAAAAAAAAACAAAAAAACTCATCTGTTTACGTAATCATTGAGTTATGACTTCATAGAACCTTGGTGGGAGTGACAGGGCACCTGTGCTCCAGACACTGAAGCTCTTACCTGGTTATTAATCTGTTTCTTCTCATCATAAACCTGGATTATTCGAGACATCTGAAGAGGGGTAATAGCATTACAAGTGAAGCAGAGGGGGCAAGAGAAAATGTCAATACACAGGTCACATAAGAACAGAGGAGGAATCTGCTGACAGCAGGAGAGCAGCGCTGACTCCTTCTGAAACCAACAGCAAGACTTCACAAGAGGCTGCTTATTGTGCTTAACTAATACTGTATATATTCTAATATACAATTAAGTACCCTACTTTTGCCTCTGAAAAGAGAAATTGTGGTAAACTAGTAATGTCAGCAAGATAATGTTAGCTCCTTACACCAATAGTAGAGACAAAATGAACAGTAAATTGTTAATATGGAACTTAACTTGTAACCACAACACAGGACAAACTACTGAAACAATTTTCATTGTTAGCTTTAATGCAACATTGCATATCTTTCTTGAGGTGGCTCATCACCTGCATGATTCCATGGAAATAAACAGATAAAAACAAAATTTAAGTATTCTCCATTCAGATATGTATAATAAAATAAAATTTTAACATTCGCCAGCACTCACATCAACTTCATACATACATGCACACCACACACACCATAAAATCCGATATTACGGAGAAAAGAATGTTTCCATGGAGACAAGCAGGTGGGGCTCCTCCAGGACAAGTAAGTCAAATTTGCAGCAAGGCAAGCAATCATGCTAACCCATCATGAGAAAATTAATCATGGATAAGAACATGTTTTTATAATATTCTATTTAGCAAATATTAATTTGAGTTAAACAGCCACACCTTGCTGTTAATTGCATATTACACCTGAGGGTGAAGATGAAGGGTGATCAAAGGACTATCTTAATATCACCAAATGTGTACATGTAATGTCACACATACACATACAGAACACATTGCCCCCCAAATATCGTTCATAGACAGTGTGGTATAATGGTTAAAGACAGTGGCTAACCATGAAAACTTCATTGAGATGTGAAATGTTGAGAGGGTTCACACAGAGTGCAGGCAGTATCTACAGAAAACAGTGAGACCAAAGACTGAAAGGCTAGTGTTAGTAAAAAGCTGCTCCACTGAGCAGATCACAAGGTCAGATCAATACGACACCTTTTATGGTCATACCTATGCATTTCACTGTTTACACGTATACTAATGCCATTAGACTGCTGACTGGTGATGCCACATTCTATGATTACATTTCAGCTTAGGTAAAATGTATTTCGTGAAATTACATTTTAGATTCACTGATTGTATGTCATTAGAACGGGATGCTGTATGAACCCTACTGGCATGCGCGCGTGTGTGCAATTACACACACACATAATGGTGCCATTTCCCAAGCCAGTAGTGGAGTCATGCTGCTCACCTCATTGTACTGTGCACAATTCTTGAAGATGAGCCTCATGTCAGCCACAAACTCTTGCGTCGTTTGGTAAAAGTGGGAGCTCCGCACCTGCAGCTTCTTCTTCACTTTCTTCAGGTCCATGGGCTGCTTTATTATCTTATAGTAATTTGGTACCTGCAACAAGCAATCAAAGTTTTTCTTTAAAACCTTACATAAATAAAATCATGTCTATGATAATGCAGACACTAAAAACTGAAATTCAGTGTAAAAAAGAGATTTGGAAAGTCTTTGATACTTACTGAAGCAGACACTGGCTCCCTGAAGCCAACACTGAGCTCATGACAAAAGATGTAGAGAAGAAGGCGTTCACATCTCTGCAGACAAAACAGGGAATTAGTAGGATTGCTCAAAAACAGATCAAGCTATAAAGTGTACTGCTGGAGACACTGACCCTTTGGTCTTCAGGACCGAGGGCTGACTCCCCTTTGAGTTTGCGGTTCTCATCGCAATACTGGATTTCTGGATTTGACAGACTCCGACAAAATGTACACAAGAAGTCGCCCCTAGAACAGAAGTAAGCATTAACACCAGTCTTATTTCATAAGCTTATTAATCCAATATGTGCTATATATTAACCAGGCATACGAGTTATATAAGTGAAAAAAAATATATATATATAAATGCAGTAATGATTTCAAGCAACTTGTATTGCTTGAAGTCCAAGACTTGATGTAGATGTAAACTGTTAGATAAAACTACACATTTAACTAAATCCTTTATTTATATTTCTACACTTGACCACACCACTCGCCAACTTGCTTGAAACAAACTAAATTAACAAAATAGATAGAATATGAACAATTCTGGTTTCAAGTGAATAGTTTTGCAGAAAAGTCAAGTAATATTCAATCACTACATAATTATAACATAGCAAAATGATATACTCAGAATCACAAAAATAAAAGTAAAAAATTATCTGTATTTTAAGGATTGAAGCTTACTTGGGAAATATTTTGATGGTGGGGACGTGGCATCTCATGTGGAACACTTTGGGGCAGCGGTCACAGCAGAGCAGGTCTCCTCCATTGATGCAGACGGCACACCAGTCTTCATTGGGGTCATCCTCCTTTGAACCCTGAGTGGCAGCTGAAGTCCCGCCCTCTGGCCTTTTGTCAGTGCTACCATTGGTGAGTGGAGTGCTGCTGGATGATGAGGTAGTGGTCATAGTAGAGGAAAGAGAGGAGGGGCCTGTGGTGGAACCGTTCAGGCCAGAACACATAAGGGATTGTGACTCTTGCTTTATAAGCTCATCCAAAGTTCTAAGAGCATCCTGGCCCGCGGACACAGCTGATAACACAGGGTGAGTGCTGTTCTCTGTGCTGCTCATCTGAAATAAAAACACCAGTAATAGGTAATTTTATATATATATATATATATATATATATATATATATATATATAATATATATATATATATATATATATTATATATTATATATATATATATTATATATATATATATATATATATATATATATATATATATTTATTAAAAAGCGACAGTTATGGTAAAAGCAGGATCCTACCATGCAAGCACTCCTTCCGTCTTTGCCCCTCTCAGATTTAAGAGAAGTGTTACAAGTGTAGCTGTCTTCAGTGCCAGGCTCCTGTTTCACACGAACTTGTTCTGCTGATGTGCTGCCAGCTGCTCTCCCAGACGAGCTAACGCTAATCACAAAATTTAATTATTCACCAGGCTTTGCTGCACTGTTGGTAAAATCACAAAAGTCAAAACTTTTTTTCAACAACATACCTGCCCCTGCTGCCAGTGCTGGATGTGCTGGAAGGCCGTGCTGGTGTGTGGGCATTGGACACCCCTGATAAGACAAAAACAAAAACAGCAAAAACACATAACATGAGATGGCTAAACAAAAAAACCCATTTAAAAAGGTTACAATGCATTTCTAAATAAAGTAATGTGGTATTTTGGTTAACAAAAAAGGTCACAATGTGTATCTGATTGTATGTTAACTTATGAAAAAATTTGCATTAAAAGAATTACATTATAAAGCGCTTCTAATCATTTCACAATTTGGTGTATTATTCATTCACTCCTCAGGCACACTCCTACCACTAATAAACTGGGACATGTCGGCCTCTCCAGACCACCATCAAACCTTAAAAAGTGGGTTAAGGGTCTTGCCTGAGGTGACACAGTATGTGTTCAGGCAAGGTTTGTCAAATTTTACCTGATGATCCCGGTGAATGTGTGGACAACCCCGGTGATGTATTCAGGTCCAATGAGCCTTGGTGAGAGCTGATTTGAATATAGCGAGTGAGAAGGTGCCCTAGGCTGCTGGAGCCTGCGTCCTCAAGCTAAACACACAACAAGGCGAATGTTAGCGGTACTATTTTTCGTCATTTACAACTGAAAAGTAAATCAAAAGTTTGCACAACCTGCTTACAATACAGCAGCTGCTATCTAATCTGCCTTGCATGTATTATCAAACCAAACGGAAAAAAAAAACGCATGAAAAACAACTTTTAAGGAAACAAACCAGCATTGTGAAAAATAAAATTTTAAATTAGGATTTGGGCTTAAAGAGAACCTGGTACTTTGGTACATGTAATAGCCGTGTTGTTTTCTCATCATTAAATTAAATCAAAATTGATTGATTCTTGTGTATTTGAGTAATTTTGTTTTGTCCAGCAGCTGATGTAGAGTGCTCAGAAAATTCAAGTGTGCACTAGCCACTTTCCAGCAATCACAAAAAAAATATTAATTCTAAATCTGCTGCTTTTTACATTTAAAATTTACAATGAAGAGGTGAGGCATTATCAACAGGAAGGCATGAATAAATGTCTTGTGGCTTAATTTAACTTGTTTTAAATTTCAATTTTCACTGTATATTCATTTTCAAATGTCTGACAGCCATCCATTTAATCTGTAAGAAAAGAACGTTTGGACACCCCTGGTCTAATGGGTTATTAAAGCAGACAGTAAAATATCTTGGTTGTGTCAAACCTGAATAGGTGGGATCTCGGGCAGACAGGGCAGGTTCTCTGGGTTGGTAACAGTTGGAATGAGCTCGATTGGTCCAAGGATGGGGCTGGTCGGGCCGCGGTGAGTGTGTGCTCCAGCCATACTGGCACTGGTTGGACTGGTGGGGTTAGCGTTATGGAGGGAAGCTACAGGAAAGGGACCCGCGTGGCCTGGGTTTGAGTGCTGTGCAGAAAAAAACAACAGACCGGATGAGGATACCAGCTAGGGAAGTGTGAGAGGAAATGGTCAAACAAAAAGGATGAGTACAAGTTGTAACAGGCTAAGTGTGGCGTTTGTCAAATGTTTAAGTTCAATAGGCACAATCATGCATGTCAGTATCACTACACATGCTGCACAAGACACAGATGATAAAATAAGAAAATAGTGCCAAACCCCTGATTGTAGTAAGAAACGAAACCTTTGGTGGCTCAGCTCAGATTCTAAAGACATCTGGACACAAACAAAGAGGGGCTGCATGTAGTGGGGCTTCACTTAGCCTGGCTTTTACAGTTAACATCAATCAAACACCTATTAAAGTGGTTAAGTTTGTGAGCATGTGCTAGCTGAAGAAAGCATATTTTGAAAAAGTTAAGGGACGTGAAAGATTAAGCAATTTTTATTTTTTTAATAAAACATGTATTAGACAGACAACAATTAAAAACACTAAAAATTGAAAGGTAACTGATTAGAAAGGGACACAAGAACGAGAAAGCACTCTTCTTACTTAAGAGTCCAAACATTTGTCCTTCAGGTAACTTTCTTTCTATGAGGATAACATGAGAGGCCCTAAACTTATGCACCACAAACCGTGCAAGTTAATCAAACTCCAAAACGAGCTGTACGCTATGGGAGGGAGTGGCGCAACCTAAACTGAACACCAGCATTTTAAATAGTTGCCTAAAAGTACATATCAGATAAACATTGCAATATAACCAGTATTGTTCCTGATGTAGACAAAGGAAGAGACTTATATTTTAACTAATAAAACAACACACTGAAAGCCGCTGATCATCAAAAACAAACTCAAATTACAAAAATATATACATTATCGGAGATAAAAAAATCTGAAATTAATTTAAACTCTAAAACTCTAATTCAACTGAAGAAAAAGCAACATCTGTGATGTAAAATGAACAATGCCTGCATGGCATGTTGAGAAATTCAGTTTTATTATTCAAAAAGACTGCAGGCAAACCCACCTGTCTCTGGAGCTGTGCCTGCATCATTTGAGGATAAGGCTGTCCGTTGTGTCTGGGCTGTGCTGCAGGCATGCGGCCCTGGGAGGGTCCTGGTAGGCGCATGTGGTGAGCGGAGGAGGGGAACATTGGGGGCCCTGCGGCACCGTTCATACCCCAGGCCCTCGAGGAAGCTGCTGCATACTGATGAGCCGAGGTGGCTACACAGAAAACACAAGAGAGATATATAGTGTTTGCAAATAAGACACATCCTATTCGAGGGAAAATTCATATACATTTATTCATTCATTCAAAGAATGAATAAATAAATAAATAAAGCAAGCAAGCAAATGTGATGTAAAGAAAAGTTTTTACATTTATTTTACCCACCCCAGTCACAGTAAGCTTGAGTAATTGTAAATTAAAGGGCATATTGTAATGATAATCTAGTAAATAACAGCACTGAATTTTATCTATGGAATGTGTATTTAGGGTATTTAAAAATGTGTATTTAAAGCATTTAAAAATGTTATTTTTGTATATTAGCACAATGACACACAACAATAGATACAAACACTTTGTGGCTAAAGCTTATATTTTGTTTTTTTTTTTCACTGCGAGAAAGGTTAAGTCCAAAGTTATGGTATCAGAGGCAAATCAAGTCTATGTGGAAGCACCGCAAGAGTGTTTGTTTGCAAAAATGAAACTATTTGCGGGACTAGAAAAACATATTACGCCTAGACTTCTGGGTTTTGTGCTTTGTTAATTCTTTGTATTTGGAAAAGAAGTATTAAAAAAAATGTTATTAAGAAAATGTTCTGTGGTCTAACCCTAACTCTCCCGAAACTGTCCTGACAGAGAATCTGCTGACAAGTTTTGTTATGCTGCACTAAGAACATTTTTAAGTATATCCCTGTTGGTGTATTTACTGGCTCAAAATACTTAGCGAAAGGTAAAATGCCAAAGCTTCCGTGTTTATACAAACAATGTTAGAATGTCATTACATAGTAGAGTCTTCAATGTTGTCAACTGAACAGTGTTTCCGAAGATCAAGACGTTTTGACTTTCATTCAAAAGTAATTTTCAATCTGATGGAAGTGATCTGAGACTGGTTGTATTTATACTAAGTTAAGCCCTCCCCTGAGGAGTGGCTACACCCTAAAAGCCTGTTCCTAAAACCAGTTTGGTGGGCCCTAGCTTCCTTTCCATTGTTTTCTGCTTAATCCCTGGCTTCCTTGCCATTGTTCCCTGCTTTCTCCTAGCTTCCCATTGTTCTCCGTTTCCTCACTAGCTTCCTTTCCATTGTTCTCTGTTTCCTCCCTGGCTTCCTTTCCATTGTTCTCTGCTTCCTTTCTTACGGTTCTGACTGGATCTGCCTAGACTGTTTCAAGCTCCCCTAACTACTAGTCACATGCTAATTGCCCTGGCTGCCTGTGAACAAGCTAGAGTTGTATACTGATCTGGTCCCAGCAAATAAGTCACTGAGACAGTGGTAAGAATCTTGATTTCATTCCCTTTAGACGAGGGGGTTAGAATGCTACTATACACACCTGGTAGGTTGTATCTTAAGTCTCCATTCCTGTTTAGAGATTGGGTTTTCTTTTTTCACAAAGATGGCTTCTTTTACACCTCTTTCAAACCATCCCTGCTCCCTGTTTATAATTTTAACCTCACTGTCCTCAAATGTATGCTTGGTGGCTTTAAGATGCAGATGAATGGCTGACTGCGGACCACTTGTGGCTTCTCTTCTGTGTTGGTATAGAACAATGAAAAGGAATTTAGGGCCCACCAAACCGGTTTTAGGAACAGGCTTTATGGTGCAGCCCCCCCTCAGGGGGAGGGCTTAACTTAGTATAAATACAGCCAGTCTCAGTTCACTTCCATTATAATTAGGCTCAAGCTATGACAAAGTAAAAGAAATGTTAAAAAACATTGCTCAAAAAAGGTCTTTTAAGTGATACCTGTTGTACCATAGATGGTCCTCCTGGGCGGGAGTGCTGCTGAGACAACTGTGATGCCAGTCTCATTTGCTGCTGCATCTGCTGTTGCTGTTGTTGTTGCTGCTGCTGCTGCTGCTGTTGTTTGTGGGCGAAGGCAGCCTGCTGCATGTGTTGCAGTCTGAGCTGGGCAAGGTTAATCTGTCCTGGGTGTTTGCCTGGGTGTACCTGGCCTGGAGGCAGAGGAGGGCCTCCCACCACAACGTTCTGAGCCTGTGACACTGGGGGTGGTTTTTCAATAACCAGATTGCCTACAGCCAAAAGGGGATAAATCATGATAAATGGTTTTATATGATGGCATGGATGCATATATTGTCTCATGATGTCACCTTTGCTCACCTAAATTCACAACATTTTTGGCCCAGAAGGTAGGGTCACAAAAGAAACGCACCACTCCATTGGACTGAGGTGGAGGTTCTAGTCTGACCTTAAAGAGCTGGCGAAGCTGGAACAGAATCTATACCAATAATCAAAATTAGAATTAAAAATAATGAATTGATACGTGACCAGTATAAGACAAAATTTAATTCCAGAGGAAGTCAGACTCATACCAGTCTTTTGCTGTAGAGCAGAGCAGTGCTGCTGCCGGTGTTGATGGCCCAGTGACAGAAGTTCAACACATGGTGGATCTGATGGGCCAGCTGTGTCGTGTCCTTATGCATGGCTGCTAGACGCAAGCTGCGCTCTTTGGTCAAACCCTGAAAAAACAAATTTTTTAGCTTACATTTCAATGAAGTACTGTAAAATGTTTCCAAAAATGAAATCAAATGTAGCTGGAAGAAAATAATCACACAGAAAAAGAAGAACCCATGCAAGTGGTATAAATATTACTAAAGAGGAGAGTTATTGCAAAGTAAAATGGATATCGTACCTCCAACTGCTGTAACAGGGACCTCCCCTTTTTATTGATCTCATTTATCAGAGTAAATACTGCAATTTTAATCTCATGCTCCACCTTCTTGTGTGTCTCATTAAGCTCCTTTAACCTGATCAAATAAGGACAATAAAACTCAAATTAAAGGGGTATTAAGGAGTTAAGAAACCTTAAAACATGATTTTGTCTGCACAGCATGATGCACGTAAAGCAACAGAAACAATACCTGCTTTGCACCTGAGACACAGTGAAATGGACAAAGTTTTTCTTTTCTTGAAGCTTGGCCATTGTGGCTTCAATCATATTCTTCTGATTCAGGAAGGCCTCTTCCAGAAACTGATACCTTGGGTTGGAATAAAGGGGTCATTAGATAAAAATACATCTTAAAGACACGGCATAGGTAAATTATACTTTAGAAAAACATTATTAAATCAGAGGTATATTTGATTTCAATAACTGTTATTGCTATAATTTTGTTTTATTATTATATTGCATCAAGTTTATAACTAGCACATTTTAAAATCTTCTGTGATTTTAAGACACGCCAAAAATGTGTGGCCCACACATGAGGACAACTTACAACAATTATTTGTCTCCCATATGCACGAAGGACAGAAACAAATTCACTAGAGGTTTCCTACAAGTAAAAGTGCCAGGTGATCGGGAATGGGGTCAGAATGAGAACATAAAGCCAGAATCACGAGTTGCCCTTATGCAACTTATCAAAGTCAAACAGTAACAATGATGGGTAACACTTTATAAGAATGGTTAAGAGTTAATGCAATTATTCATCATGACTCATGCTTTAAGTCATCATGACTTCAACACTGAACTCATGAGTTCTCACATCAATTTACAATGATTCATACATTAACCTACATGTATCATGAGTTTTCACTTGTGAGCAATACAGTGATCTCATAGATCAATAACGCTACAAATAAAGTACTTGTGATCATCATGAGATGAGACAACAGGTGATGATAATTCTTTTAGAAATAAATATATATTGTCTTGCCACCGTGTTTTTTTTTTCCGAGATTCAGTGAGATGCACATAGTCAATCATATAAAAACACAATTGGCTCCCTACAGAAAAAAAAGAAAAACATTACCATTTAAATGGGAGGTGAGGCAGAAAAATCTAGAAAAATGTATTGCAGATGGAATGTAAGATACGTATTTAGTGGCTGTTTTTACGCCACATGCACAATCTGCCATGAGCGTAAAAGCGTTAATAAGGATTTCAGTGAGCACACTGGGTCTGTGTTCAGATCTCACACTTGAGGTTACTCCATTTATGTGAATCAATAAAGTAGAATAGGCCTTTTCAAGCTGTAGGAACTTTTTCAGTTCCTAGTACTTTTTAAGTCCCTGTTCCCATTTTGGGAGCGTTCACAGTACACACAGCAGGAACTATGGACTGGAGCCACACTTTAGGAACTTTTTTAGCTCCTGCTCTGGGGCAGGTTCTTTCCTGTCAGAAACTGTTGCTGTGTTAACACAAACATGGGGACAGGGTAGTTCTTCTGACTAAACAGGGGCTGAAGGAATTTCGGAACTAGTTCTTGGTACTTAAATGTGGGAAAACGCCTAATATGTGAGAAGAACAAATTACTGGAAAAACCCTGTCTTTAATTAGGCCTGCACCGGTTTGTCTGAAATGCATTAAGACAATTGTTTTAATAGTGAAACTTGTCCAGCTTTCCTTTTACAACACTGAAAATGTTTTACTTTATATTTAAAATCATTATGTGTCTAAGAGATGAGAGTTTGTATTATTTAGGAAAGAACCATCAATTCCCACTAAGTAATGCAAATATGATTACTGCTCCTGTAAACTGTTAGATTGTTGTGACTGCCTCTGGATCACGGCGGCCTTACCTGTGCTCCTTGTGCTCCAGCAGCTGACAGTCCCTACAAGTGAGCGTGTCACACGTTTCACAGAACAGCTTGAGATGCTCCTGTTTGTGGATGGGACAGAACACTGGCCTCTGTCCTGACGTTCCCACTGACTCTGTACAAACAAAGGAACAGTAAAAACCATACCCTATTTCAAAAAAAAAAAAAAAAAGACCACTACAAACACAATAGGCCTTTTCCCACTGTAGGAACTTTTTTCAGTTCCTATTACTTTTTTTGGTTCCAGTCTCCATTTTAGGCACGTTCACACTGAGCGGGAACTATGGACTGGGGCCACACCTTAAGGACCTTTTAGCTCCTCCTTTTGGGGCAGGTATTTTCCAGTCAGACCAGGAACATTTTGGTGACACAAACACATTTTGAAACACTAACTTTGTTTGGAAACATGTTTTTTAGTCTCAAATTTAGACAAACTCCCTTTTTCCTCGTGTAAAATTAGTTAAAAGCAGTAACTCCCAGAATAAATGTTTAAATTTGTAATTAGTAACTATTATTAGGAATAACAGTGAATAGTTGTCACAGTGAATAATTGTGTTTTTATGTAAATTTCAGAGATGTTTTTAGCTTTTGCATAGTTTGTACATCTTTCTACCTAGCCCGGGAGAGACGGGGTGAAATTTTAAAAAAGAAAGGGTCTTTCTCATTCCCTCCACTTAGTAAATCGCGCGCGCAAGTTAATAAGTTGTTCTCCCGAGTTAATAAGTCGCACGCGCGAGTTAGTAAGTCACGCTCTCGAGTTAGTTAAGTCGGAGGTGTGAGTTAATAGGTTAGGCTCCCGAGTTAATAAGTCGCGCCCTGAGAAAGTGCACGTGCATGCGCATCATCCCAACTACGCATCAGAAAGTCTGAGCGTCTCATTAGAAGTGTGCTTCTTTCATGCATTTAGGCCATCTATGTTCAAATAAATGAAATGTCATGTTGCCACCAGTGTTGCCTAAAGGTCTAAGTGTTTGTTTGTCTCTTTGTAACATGTTAAATTGTTCAAAAATACAGCCAATGTGGCAAAACTCTGTGCGTAATTTGCAGTTTCTATCCAAATGGATCCGGAGTGGTTTCTGGCACACGCTGGACCTATGAGGAGCGCGCGTCTCCTCATTACCTATTTGCCTCTCTCATAGTTATGTAGACCTACAAGGTAGAGTGCTCCACGTCACCTCAGGCTGGCACCCATTGGTGCAGCTGACAATATTCTCCCTTGAATTTAATGGAGTGAGCCATTAATTACCTGCTGGAACAACACACGGATTTTGGTAAAGACAGTATTAAATGTTCACTCATCTTAGCTCAGTGTATGCGTGTAATTATAGGCCTATCATGTAGCGGAGAAATTCATATACGAGCGATCACTTGTGGATGAGTTTTATGCACCCATCCGAGAGCAGCAGCGACAGACCAGGCTAGAAGTCACTGCTGTGGACACGCAATGTTCACCTCTGTATCTTTCCTCCGCGCTCGCTCTGCCTGACCTGCCACTTGAAGTGTCTAGACTACAGAGCGCAAAGTTCCACAGCTTTGACCCAGGCGCGAATGAGTAAATACAGTCTCCACACAACATGCAGCCCACGGAGTGTTCAATGGCACACAAGAGAAATATAGGCAATTATGTCTCCATTTACGCACAAAGTCTGACGCACATCCAGTGGACTTTCTGGATCAAAAAACAGTAGCACAGTTTGTGGAATACAGAGAAAGGCCTGGTGATTGCAGGGGGAGTGTAATGTGTGTAGAACCGGGACTTCACGTGGCCAAAGTTACACCCTTGCATAGCGTTATTATAGTGTTATCAATATCCAAATTGTTTATGCCTCTAACTCTGAAATTAAGCCTGAAATATTATTTCTGCTCTTCATTTAGCCTATATTTAATTAGTAATCATCATAATATAGTCCACATCATTGTCTAAATGTATTAAAATTAGTTAAAATACATTTAAATCTAGATACAGAAAACATTATCTTAAGAATTTATAAAAGGAAACGTGTCGATAAGGAATCGTATTGCATCGATATCGATAAAATCTTATCAATACCCATCCCTAATCTTAACTCGAGTTGGTTCTGGCTAAGTGAAAAAAAAATTAGGGAGGCACTAGGTGGTGCCAGCATGGCTTGCAAATTGGGTCTCCATCTTGTTCTGAGATGACACATTGACACATTTTGACACATTTTTACGGAGTGAGATATACGTTCTGTCGCTATTCTTCTCAAAAATAGAAAAAATATATACATAAAAATATAGCCACTGACACACTTTATAGTCCCCAAATTCAGAAAATAACCCTTCGATAAGTGTGTACAATAATATATACAAAAGAGCCATATAAGTTTAAAAGTTTTTTATGTTACTAGGACTTTTTCTAACATGGAAACATTATAGCTAGTCTCAACCACATAGTCGAGACTAGCTACAGGGGTGCGCAAAGTGGGGCCTGGGGGCCAAATTCAGCCCACCGGATTGTTCAATTTGGCCCGCGAAGGGTAGTTCAGGTTTGTCAACTGTTTGATTCAATTTTGTGCTGAAAAGACAAATTAATGTGCAATCTCTTAAAACGTGTTAATAAAAGATATTTTAATCTTCATCTATTCTCAAAATGTTTTTTTAAATGCCAAACTAAATTATGTTTGGCCCTTGGCACTCTTCAATGCAATACATTTTGGCCCGCAAAGAAAAAAAAATCAGCAAATTTTGGCCAACCAAGGAAAGAAGTTTTCCACCACTGCTGTAGATCGAGCGACAAACTCTGTGAGGCTAACCTTGTTGTTACCATGGCAACAGGCCATAAGCACGTGTTTGACAACTAAGATTACTACAATTACTCAGCAGGTAGAGGGCAGTTATAACGCCAACACTGCTGGGTAAAATGTACCTGCATTGGCGTCCTCTTTGGTGCGGATGGTGTGATCTTTAGTGATTTTGACCCTCTGGTGTGCCTCTACACAAGTCTTACACAGCCATTCACCACACTCCACGCAGAAACCTATTGTTCCTGCATTGTCCTCACAACTCGTGCACACCTGAAAACAAAATGAAGCAATCTGAAATGACAGCCGGGAAATACAACAATTGCATACAATACAACAAAAGTATATCAGAGTTTGTACAGACTTTAACTACAGTTTTTCCTTGACTTAACCAAAACTATTCCCAACATTTCTATAACTTTGCTCAACACATTTCAGTCAGTTTTTGGATTTAACTAACTGCTTTTGACTAAAACACAAAGATCTTGACATTAACAAATGTAAATGTTAAATTTCAAATAAATCATTTACAATATAATTTCAAATGGAAGTTTTAGTCCAGTTAAAAGAAAATTTTACTGACACTTCATTCAGCACAATTAGAACTGTGTCAGAGCAAATTACCTCCAGTTTATTTTAGTATCCAGTGTATTATATATTTTTCCAAACCAGTATTTAATGTCGACATTTATCTATTTTTGTTTTGAAGACTTTGAATGAATGTTTGGGTCCAAGATTCAAGCTTTTGTGTCTACTGCAGAAATTGCTAAAAGGGTTCAGGCTATGACTTGCTGTACACTTTTTGAAAAGACGCTCTGCTAAGAGAATTAAGTAACTTAGTGAACTGGAATCTAAACATACATGACAAGGACAATGTATTAGGGCCCGACCGATATATCGGTTGGCCGATTATTAAAATATCGCCGATATACCGCCGATATTTAGGTCATGTTGTACCTCATTTTAAAGCTTAGATCTTCCTGAATACAACCATTATATTCAATCACCAATCAGATCAGTATTTAGCGCGGTTATTAAATTTATTCGTGGAGGTGTTTTATTGTCGGACTGCACCTGAACGCAGCACCAGGCTGACGCGCTGCATCTCTCACTGCATTACTAGCCCGCTCTGAGGCAGCGCTGGATTTAAACGCTCTCAACTCCGCTACTAACGCAAGAAAAGGAAATAACTTCATCACAGATGACGCCCGCAACAACAGAAAGGACTTTCTATTTCATCAAAATGTCCGTATGGAGAAGAGGGACGATCCTCGTCAGAAAGAACACACGGCTGCTGCTAGAAGAACAAGAAGTTAGCTTTCTCACTACTTTCTCGTTTGGAGTTGGAATAAAGGAATTATTTTTGTGAAGACTTGGAGTCTGAGAAGAGGTTATCTGGACGGTGAGTGTTGAAAACGTGTTCGTTTTAACTTTCAATGTTGTTACCTCACTGTAACTAGAAGTTAGCGGTTAGCTTATGATGCTAGAACAATAACAGTGCCTCAGCTCGTTCTCTCTGGTGACTGTAAAGTGTTGTGTCTGTGTCCATGCCCACTAGCCACACATTGACATGTAAAAATTTGCGCATTTTAATTGCAACGACGTCATGCATATTAATGAGACTAACTCATTAATATGCACGACTTGAGCCTCTTGAATTCACTTGAGTAGTACAACACTATCAATAATAATGTGATATAAACAAGTTCCAAGCCTTTAAAGTCACTCATAAGAGGCGAACTAACACTTAATGTGACCTAAATAAACCCAACTTAAAATCACTAAAGCCAGCCAGACACACCTGCTCCTAATAAAAATGTATTTTTCTATTTCTAATTATATCGGCTGTCTTACCGGCTATCGGCACCCCGAGCCTCCTTTATATCGTTATCGGAATCGGTTCCCAAAAAGCCATATCGGTCGGGCCCTACAATGTATGTTTGAATACTGTAAAGACCTACAATGAGTCTGTCTGCTACATGGCGAATCTGATTTAATAAAGCAAATAAATCAGTTTACTTCCAGGTTGAAAACCACTGCACATCATTGCACGCTTTTAGGTTAAGTCACTCTTTAAGGAGTAGCAATTTACAATTTTGGGCTGCAATTCATTTTTATTTACTCCATCTGCTACAATGCCAAATCATCACAGATTAAAATGTTCCTTTTTAAACATGTCCAAGAGACAGCTTTGCACAGCTCTCAGAACAAAGTGATTTTATGCAGAATAAGAAAAACATTTTGTTGTCTGTGGATAAAATCACAATACTTTCAAAGCTACAAACTTTGCAATCTGCTAGCTGCATTCCTTCAAACTGCAGTTTTGAGTCGATTATGTAGCCCCACATTCAAATATGCCTAAATCACTCCTATGCTATAACTTAAGAGGCTAAATGAGGAGGTTAAAAGCTCCTAAATGTCCATTTGAAATATGGGTTTCATTTAACATGTTTACAAGCTTTTCTAATTTAAACTTCGACGCTGAAACTAGTCATACTCTGTCACAGCTAAAGTCAATACTATAAATAGCCACAGGTATGTTACTTACATGTGACATGTGTGTTTATCATGGGACAAACCTGTGCAGACTTTTCATCAGACGAACTGGTGGCATCAGACGTGTCTTTGACAAAGTAGTTGTCGATGATGTCCAGTTGTTTGTAATCCTGGAAGCACACTGAACAGCGCATGACGTTGACTGGAAGAAGAGAAGAAAACAAAAAAAACAATAGTAATCAATTAGTCCTTAATGTACTACTCACTTTAAAAATCTTGTTTTTCTATTGCGGGACAGTCAGTACAAATATCCAGCTTTTAGAGCCACAATTAATTTACAGAACACCTTTTCTATGGCTATCTAAACAAGCTATATCCAAACAATTACGGCAATTAAAACAACTTTTTTATGCCTATCCAAAGATCAAAATCAGGCAACAGTCAAACTCTGTCCCAGTTTTTGACATTATTCCTAAACTTTGACAAGAAAAGGATTTGTAAAAATATATACGCCTCTAATTCTTCCGCGAACGTTGCGAACACAGCAGTGATTTCCACACTTGAACACTGTTTTACTTTGGTCCATGGAGAGATATTTAAAGTCCCATTCATCTTCATAAAAAAGTGGGAAAGATGCGAACTTCCCATCTGTGTTCACCTGTCAGAAGTGATGCGTGAGCAGGGAGAAAGGGGAAGAGCTAGAGCTCTATATAGTGCGACACTATAATGCTATAATGATAGTCATGTGGCATTTGTTCTGCAAGCAGTTTTTAATATAAAAACAAACAAACTTATTATATTAAAATTGTGACTTTAACTTATGAGTATAAATTATTTCAAAATCAATCTTGTGCCACGTCACGGTCTCACCAGCCCTAAAATAAATATCAATTCAAATTCGATTTACTGCACAGGCCTTAGAAACTCACTACAATGTTTTTCATTAGAATGCAAACAAAAAACCCAACACATTTCTATAAAATATTGGCCATACACAAAATGGTAAGGTAGGCAGCCTATTTATCATCTGACTGGTAAAAAGTTGATGTCTGCAAAGTAATATCTTGTAAAGTAGGTGTGTAATAATTATCTCATTGTGTGTGTTTGTTGAGAACACACAAAACACATGGCTGCTCTTGCTCATAGTTCAACACAAACAGTGTAGTGCTTGTAGCGTATTAAGACAGTAATTGGTGGCAATGTTACATAAGACAAGTTAAGTGTCTTGCCCAGGGACACAAAAACAGTATGTGCTGGCAGAAGCAGGCATTGCCAACAACCCACAAAGTAAGTTATAAATTATACACCACTACTGAGCTACTGCTATGTGTTATTATTTTGACCACAATGTTGTTGTTTTTTTTAAATTAGGATGTCCAGTATATTACACTTTGTTTTTACACAAATTGGAAAACATAAAAAGTCCCAAATATAGGAAACTATGACACCTCAAACCATATATTAATTCCCAGATAGAGTCTTTCATACAAGTCTTTTAGAAGTGCTTAGGCTAATTTTCATAACCCTCTTGAATGAATTTTGAATACTACCCCTGGCACCATGTGACCTATAGGGCTTAATTGCATCAAGACTATTATTAAATTAAATCAAACCGTTTTAAATGGGAATATTAAAATTCTGAGCTTTGTACTGAGAAGCCTTTCACTTAATTGCTTTTCTAACAGTTTAACTATAATCAACTGCTGAATTTGAATGTTCCACATGGGGAAAAAGTAACTTTTTCTCACATAAGGCACTCATCATTCAGTCCAGTGAGCTGAAGTTGAAACTGGATTGAGCTGGTTTGAACTGGTTTGAACCGGCTGAAACTGCACACAGCCGGTTTACGTGAGCTCCAGCTGTGGGGAGGAGGTGGGAGCAGCTGGAGAGCAGTGGGTTAGAGACGCCACATGACCACACTCACTGGCCTACATAAAAACAAGATTAGGATTAGATTTGCGTTTAAGCAGATATTTTAATAAACTAAATCATATTGAAAACATCATTTAAAGACATTCTATAACTCAGATGGCTATTGTTAGAGTATGCGAGTTCTAAGCTTATTTTGCGTAAAATCTAATTTACCGCTACTGAATTAGTTTATTTAATATTGAAAGACAGAATATGAAAGACAAGGTTCATACAGATTGTAACTTAAGATTGTCCATGACCTTTTCATGGCTTCTCCAAAACATTTCCTAACATTTCCATGAATTTGTTTTTAACTTATGTTTTAATCAATTATTCAATTTCATTAGTTGATTAAGGGCTAGGGATAAATAGAATAATTTTAAGGAAAGCGAAACATTAAAAAAATTAAATGTTAAACTTCAGAAGACTGTTATAAAATAATTAGTGCCTTTAAAGATTTTGTGTAAAATGTATTTTTCTAAGTTTGAACTTTGTTATAACTGCCTTCTCTCATTATTGACTAACTCAAAGTTTTATTAAGAATAATTCCTGCTTGTTTGAGTAATCTTGAATTGTCCTGCAGCTGATGATTGAGTGCCCAGAAAAGTCCTGTCCACACCTACCAACCTTCCCCACCCACTTGTCTGTACGTAATTGTGATCCATAAAATTCAGATTCAAAAATTCAGATTCATAATAGCAGCCATAGCCACTTTACAACAATAAAAAAATACAAATTCTAAATCTGGTGCTTGTTTAGGGCTGTAGTCGACACAGGAAATTCTTGGTCGACTAAAGACATGTCCCATCGACTGGTTTAATGACTAAAAGGGGGTGTGGCAAAAGCACAGCAACCCAAAAGCATTACATTCATGCAAAAACAGATCGAAGATGGATTGCAAACAGTGTATTTATTTCTTAAAAGGCAGTTTAGGCCAATGATTTTGTAAAAAAAAAAAATCAGCTGATTCACTTCTTTTTGTTTCTGTTAAACTCTTAGTAAAATTAAAGTAAAATACTTTGATACTCCATCGACCAGTCAATCGACTAAGCGACGAAAGGACAACAGCTATAGTTCTTTTCAACTCGTACACTGAAGAGACGGGGCTCATCAGTTCTGCTCATTTGAATTTTACTAAAAACAAAATGTAAATTCTTACTCATCTACATTTAGTATCATTTAATTATTTCTAAATACATTTTAAAAAAACAACGCAATAGGTCCCCTTTAAACTGACTCTATGGGAATGGAAGCAAATGATCCCAAATTTAATTTAGAACCCAAAATAATTTCAAATTTTCCCAACATTTCCAAAACCAGTAGAATTCTAAAATTTTTCCAGGGCCGTGATAATAGATTAGAATATTCAAAGTCTTTCTCAGGTTTTTATTACAACTGTGAAAATAATCAAGTATTAAAGGACAAATAATATTAGGGGTGTTGATGGTAAACCAATTAACACCAACTAATGGTGTTTTTTCTGCCCGGTTAACTGACACAAATATTTTAATACTAACACATACATTATAGTATTATTATTAGGCTATAACGTATGTGTCACCATGTGATTGAGATTATAAAACTTAATTGTTTATAATGTTGTGTATGACACTTATGCTTGACAAGAAATAAAATAAGTGCTAGCTTTATGAATGAAGATAGCATTATATGAGATCATTTAAAAATGAATGATAGGTTGTAGGGATGGAAAATCGATCGAAAACATCGAAAATCGATCGAAGTTCGCAGAAATCGAATCGTAAGGCCAGAATCGATTAGTTTTTTTATGCAGCCACTGACATACACACAAACTCTGTATTTGTCTAATACACACAATAATACAAGAATATTCACAATGTTTGAAGAAACAAAGTCTGAACTTGTGCCAGATCTGACTGAATGTGCTTTATTATGTTGAGTTAACAACTGATGAGTGGACGAACCTCTAAATATGGACACTAAATCTGACTTTTGTTTACTGTTTGAATATTGAATATTGACAAAAAACACTAGTTTTAAGCTCTAACAACAGTGGCTTTGTTTTAAATGTCATGTATTATGGTTTATTTTGTGTCTTAAGAAAAAAAAAGTTAATATAGATAAACTAACAAAATCGAACAAAATCGAAAATCGTGGCTACAAAATCGAAAACTGAATCGAATCGTGACTTTAGTGAATCGTCCCATCCCTAATAGGTTGAGCTATTACCAATAGAAGGATTTTTTGTTTATCAACACGGGCGATGCGCGCGCACCCCACCTCCATGAAAAGCCCGCGCTCACCGACACAAACAGTGGGAACAAGTCAAAAGAGCACTGTTGTCAGACAAGAATTAATCACGGTGCGAAAACATTTGTGAATGAAATTTGACCCTATGACCCTTAAAAGTTAATTACATTTAGGTGAGTGAAAAAATGGCGAAAAGAACGCTGTCTCAAGCTTCAGGAGACAGACGTCTGTCAGACTGGTTCATACAATTTAATATTTTGAGGGGGTGGTCTCATCACCGACTGAAACAACAGTTTCATCTGATCCACTTGGACTGTGTCATCTGTTCTCCTCCTTCGGTTTCTAACTCCAGCTGCATCTGCTCCTCCAACTAAGGCCTTAACTGAGCCAAACACATCATGGAGATGGTCCTGAGCGCTGTTCTGTGGACCAAGCTCCAAACCTGGGGCGACAGAGACTTCTTCGTTGGGACAGAGACTGCATCGATTCAGATTCAGATTCAGACGACTTTATCGACCTCACCACTTTTAGGAAAAATGTCAAGACCCATCTGTTTAAATCTGCTTTAATATTTGATTAATATTTTAATTACTGTTTTTGTATTGTACCTTTGTTTAACTGCCTTTATCTGTAAAGCGTCTTTGAGTGTCTAGAAAAGCGCTACTTTTTAACTTTGGGAAGTCCACCGAGACGACTGTTGTTGTGATATTGGGCAGCTCAATTCGGGCTATAAAAAATAAATAGATTTGATTTGATTTGATACCTGATCTAAACCGCTAGCTCTCGCTCCATTTTGTGGTTTTATTCAAAGAATAAAACCCCATGTTGTCAGACGGAAAGTGGAACGCATGAGCAGTAGGGCGGAGAGTAGGAATGGGACATTATCGCTAATTGCGATAATTAAGGGCCGCAATTAAATAATCGTGGCGTTTTTTCATAGTCGTGATAAACCTTACTAATAAAAGAAAAAAGACATGAGATCTATAAATTATAACTAATATTATAACCAAGACAACCTTTATCATCATTTATAATGTTACAAATGCGCTCTTTTATATCGTTATAACAAAGACCACCAGTGCATCTCCAAGAGTAATGGCAAGAGGCTACAGTACAATGTAGGCTACAGGGGGTATGGGCTGCCTATTCCAATGGCCGATATGTGAGGCTGATTTTCTTATTTTAGTTTTTAAAAAACATAGCTAAGAAAAGATCGTATATCCAAAAATAAAAAAGCAATCTAAGCTATTATTTTGTTACATTGTTTAATGAATACAACATGTTTATGCACATTACACACAGAACATTTTAAAAAGTAACCTCCTTTTCAATGTCATAATGTTTGACATTTTTATTCAGATTAAGTTGTTAAGTTGTGACTTGCAGTATAAATAATAGCTACATGACAAAATCTTTTTGATAAGAAAAATAAGATACAGTATTTTAGTCTTTACACTAGTATTGGTTGATATCGGGTATCGGATTCGGCAGATACTTAAAGTCAAAGGATTGGAACTGAAAAAGCTGGATCGGTGCATCCCTTATAGAGGGATTTTTTGTTTACCAACACTGGAAATGTGCGCACACCTCGCCTGTAGAAAGAGCCGCCGCTCATAGACACAAACAGTGGAAACAAGTTGAAAAAGCAATGTTGTCAGCTAACAGGAGTTTATCATTGTGCAAAAACAAAAGTTATGCTGCTAAATCAACATTTGTGAATTAAATTCGACCCTACGACCCTTAACGGTTACATTGAGGTGAGTGAAAAAACGACGGTCTATCAGACCGGTTCATACCTGTTGGAAACAGCTGCTCTCATCAAGGTTTTAATTCAAAGAGGTTTCCCCATGTAAACAGACTGAGAACGGGCCTTTCTACATAACGCATGCGCACTGCGCAGTAGGGTGGAAAGTGACGTCGACCAAAAATCCTTCTTTATTAAACAAACTGTATCCTTTCTCTCCAAAACTAACTTGGAGCTAAGATGATCACTGTGAGTGCAGCTCTACCGTGAAGACGACTGTTCAAACAACTGCCTGATCAAAGATTGGCTCAATCAAGGCTGATGACCGATATGCAAAAAAAAACATTAAAAATTTAATAATAAAATCCAAATATTGGCCACAAACATCTCTAATTCAGAGCATGGATCTCACTTATTAAATGATTATAGGACTGCTCCATGCCCTGTCCATCAAGTTGGCTGGGAAACGTCTTTGATTAAAACAACAAAACAGGACGAGAGCTGTTTTGAATCAGGTATGAACCGGAATGACAGATGTCTGGATCCTGAAGCTTAAGACAGTGTTTTTCTCGCCATTTTTTCACTCATCCAAATGCAAAGTTTAGGGGCAAAGGGTCGAATTTCATTCACAAATGTTGATTTAGCAGCATAACTTTTGTTTTTGCACATTGAAAAACATGTTTCCACGGCTGGGCCCAGTTTTTCAAAAGGTTAATCTGGATTAAATTTATCCAAATTTAGTAATCCATTTTTTTCTATCCATGATCTCATATTTTTGAGACAGTTTTTCAAAGCAACATAGGATTGGATCACTTTGATCCGGATTTAAGCTTTTCTGGATCAATAAATCTGGATAACTGTGCTAGATAGGCTGTCACATTTCATGAAGAACAAAGAGGACTGAGCACACCATTGACTCTTAACACATGTTGTATGTAATTGTTTTACTTGAAAATAAAGATTGGACAAATTATTAAAACTAAATTGTGAATATTTCAAACAAGTTTTGAATAAAGATGTGGAATTAATTGAATAAAAAAGATAAAAGTCCACACTTCAGAGATCTCCAGTCAGACATTATATTTAAGGGATTTTGAAAACCAGTGATGCCTTTGCTTTTCTATTGTTTTATGTTGATTTGAACCCTTTGTTTATCAGATGTGATCATTTCATTTCAAACCTTTATTTTCATGCATCAATAAAAAAGCTCATCTAAAAACCAAACTAAAATGTATTATGATAATTTTGTCAGTGTTATGACTATAAAGGAGCCTAATAAGTGAGAGAATTAAATATACTAATTTGGTGAATATATTGACAGCTATTTGGGGATTCTTTTAGGGGATTTGAAGGGACATTGAAGTCTATTTAATCACTGCAGCCTGATGGATGAACAAATCAAGTGAAAATATTTTTAATAAATAGGCTTTACTGTATTTTCCAATTATTATTTTACTTGATACATTTTAATTATTTACATTACATTTTGTGCTTAAATACACTCTAAATACACCCTTCCACTGGGAACTGTTAATCCTTATTTTTAGGATTAAAAATGATCCAAATCCGCCGAAAAAGTTTTGAAAAACTCAAATTGATCTGATTTGGTTTGATCTGGATCAAAGCCAAGCTTACCTGGTCTAATCCAATCATGTAATCCTTTTTTTTTTCCTTTTGAAAAACCCATTTTCAAGATTTGTCCCTGAAGTCTGATCCAAAATTAGAATGGGTTATTTTTGAAAAAACTGGGTGTCAATGAGCGATGGCTCTTTCCCTCTAAACTTGCACAGAATTCTCACTATACTTAAAAGTACACAAAATGGATGGATGGAATTAATAAAAAATGCATTACTATTCATTATTGCCCATATACTCACCCTATGAGTTAGACCTACATTTTTATTTCTATAGAAGTGATATCAGATCATTCCAAAATCAGGTGATCAAATTGTATTTTAACTTCACTTCGAATTTTTCTGATATCTTGTCTGTAGGCTATACAAAATGAAATAAATAAATAAATAATAATAATGACAATACAAATATAGTGAGGGCTCAAGATTCCTATCCTGTCTATCATATTCTTCAAATTAACTAATCAAAATATAGCCAATGTGTCAATAGCTCAAATGTATTCATTAACAAAACCACGTAGATTTTCATATTTGTTATTCGAAATAATTCCAGTTTCTGCATCGAAATCCCGTCATGTCCCTCAGTTTTTAGCGTTCTTTCCTGATTTTAGAACGTTTTTGTTTACTATTTTTCGAGGGATCTATCAGCCAGCTTCTTTTTTTGCATTAATCTTTTCCCATACTTTTTGGAGAGATAAAACGTTGTCTCCAACAGGAACACTGCGTCGAAAAGTGAAAACATAGCAACTTACCAATATGCGTGTCCGTCTGTCCGTGGGGCCCCGGCACCTGCACGCTGACCTGCCTGTCTGGCTGAGGGATACATTTGAGGCAGAACGAGTGAAGACACGGGAGAAGTTTGGGCTCACAATCCCGGTTCTGCAGACTTTGTTTACACACTGCACACGTATCCAATAAATTGATGGTTGCTGAAACCGGCGTGGCCGCGGGAGCTGTGGGAGGGGGAGACATTTGAGTGGTAAGTCCCCCTGCAGCGGGAGGACCTTCCTCGGTGGCGGGGACAGGGTCTGTGGCCGCAGGCTCTGCATTGGCACTAGCAGTAGGACAGGCCGGGCTAGTTGCGTCGCTGGTGCTGCCGGTGCCTTCGGTGTCTGCTCGCTCTGCTCCCGCAGTAACGGCAGCTTCTCCACTGCTAGCGTCGCCTCCTTCGTCACTGGCGGGGAGAGGCGTTTGCTCCGTCTTTTCACTTGACTCCGTGCTAATACTGTCTTTATCATTCGAGGTGGGTTCTGTTGTACACTCTGTTTTGATTTCCGACTGCTCATTTTCAGGAACTGGCGGCACTGGGTCCGAATCAACGGACGGGTCCATCTCCTCCTCGCCTTTGTTGTCCGCCATCTTCCTTCCTCTTTGAACCGATGCACGTACAGCGTAACTCTAGCCACGTGCCAGCGTCATGACGTCAAGTTATTGGATTTGCTTTAAAGTTGTACACAACGGTACCGTCTTTTGATGTACCTTCATCAGTTCCTTTAAACCATTAGGGATACTTTTAAAAACGAAATTTACTTCTGTAGGAAAGGTTTAATGGTTAATAAAGACGTCATAAGAACTGAGTTTACCTCTACCAGTAAGTCCTGTAAGAATATTAAAGGTGCACTGCGCAACTTTTTGGTCAGAAATAAACTTTAATAATTGGATATTTTTGTCATTTAGATGCCCTAGTTACACTAAATAGCCTAATTAATAAAAACCTGTGTTTTTACTTTAAGCGGGCTTGCATGGCCACAAAAACATTTTTTGAAACGTTATGTTATTACCTGATAGTATCAAGGTATTACCTGATAGTATCACATTATTACCTGATAGTATCACGTTATTACCTGATAATATCAAGTTATTACCTGATAGTATCATGTTATTACCTGATAGTATCAGGTTATTACCTGATAATATCACTTTATTACCTGATAGTATCACTTTATTACCTGATAGTATCACGTTATTACCAGATCGTACCAAGTCTTTACCTGATAGTATCACGTTATTACCTGATAATATCAAGTTATTACCTGATAGTATCATGTTATTACCTGATAGTATCAGGTTATTACCTGATAATATCACTTTATTACCTGATAGTATCACTTTATTACCTGATAGTATCACGTTATTACCAGATCGTACCAAGTTATTACCTGATAGTATCAAGTTATTACCTGATAGTATCAAGTTATATACCTGATAGTATCACTTTAATACTTGATAGTATCACGTTATTACCTGATAGTATCAAGTTATTACCTGAAAGTATCAAGTTATGTACCTGATAGTATCACTTTAATACTTGATAGTATCACGTAATTACCTGATAGTATCAAGTTGTTACCTGATAATATCAAGTTATATACCTGATAGTATCACTTCAACAGTCTCTACATTTAAGATTAGGCTCAAAACGTTCCTCTTCGGATTAGCTTATGATCAGGTCAGTTAGGAACAGACTCTAAACCCATAGTTCTAGTCAGGCTGCCCTAGGAGCAATTATACTGGGGAAAGTATGGCAACTTGAGCACTATCCTCTCACTTCTGCCTTTCTTGTAAAGAATAATAAACTACAGTTCATCTCTAGTCTGTTCTTTGCTATTCACTCGTTGTCCCCTGTCCCACTCCCCTCTCGGGGAGTGTAACTGTTTCAGATCGTTGCTGTTCCAGTGACGTGGGCCGGACCACTGATGCTTGGACCTCCGCCCCACCTTCCACTCCAGGATTGGCCTGTCCTGATCCTGCTAGACGAGTCGTTTCCCTCTGCTTATGGACTCTGGCTCCACAAACATAAACTCTATAACTTTGCCTTAGTTACATCTACAGCCTGTCCGTCCATGGGAGTGGATCTCTTCTTCACTGTGGTTCTCCTCGAGGTTTCTCTTTTTCCCTTAGGGTTTTTTTTTGAGTTTTTCCTTGCCGAGAAGGAGGGTCTAAGGACAGGGGATGTTCTGGACAATCATTCATCTGCTCTACTAATAATCTGCTTTGACATGCTTGATCAAATGTTTCATTGAATGTGTATTGTTTCATTGAATATGTATTGTTTTATTTTGATTTCCTATTATTCATATTTGCTAAAATTAATAATCTTGGGAAGTCCTCAGAGACGACTGTTGTTGTGATTTTGGGCTATGCAAAAATAAATTGATTTGATTTGAATACTTGATAGTATCACGTTATTACCTGATAGTATCAAGTTATTACCTGATAGTATCAAGTTATTACCTGATAGTATCACGTTATTACCTGATAGTATCAAATCACAAATTGAATATGTATGCAGGAAGGTGGCCAAACAAATTTTTCTGCTTCGCAGGCTCTCTCAGTCTATTACAGAAAAGAACATACTTTTACGCCTATACAAGTGCTATATTCTGCCCCTCTTTGAATATGCGTCGCCTGTTTGGGCTGCTCTCAATGTGACACAAACTAAGCGGCTAGAAAAACTTCAGCGACAAGTCATCCGAATTATACAACATTACCAATATGCACAACCAGTATCCGACAAAGACTATGAGGAATTAAAGTTGACCCCACTGAAACACAGGAGAAATTTTGCAGCAATGTGCTATGGATATAAGCTACTTCACCAACAACTACCTCGGGCCCTTGTGCCAATGTGTCCAAGTCTCAAACCGACTCTTATCTCGACTCGCAATCGATTTCTCTTTCATTCAAGCATATCATATCCTACTAGTCGAGCACTGGACCGCTCACCTTTTATATTTTTAACAAAACTTTTAAACCACGTTCCTGAGCTGTGGGACTGCCATTCATTAGACTGCTTTAAAGAAGTTTGTGGAAAACCAGCAAGAGGAATATTTTTGATCTAATGTTTTAACTTTTGTAATGGATCATCACGTCAACGCCTATTAGGCACGACGTAATCTCATCAACGATGGACTAAAAAAAAAAAAAAAAAAAAAAAGTTATATACCTGATAGTATCACTTTAATACTTGATAGTATCACGTTATTACCTGATAGTATCAAGTTATTACCTGATAGTATTAAGTTATATACCTGATAGTATCACTTTAATACTTGATAGTATCACGTTATTACCTGATAGTATCAAGTCATTACCTGATAGTATCAAGTTATTACCGGATAGTATCACATTATTACCTGATTGGGATCATGAAATTTTGTGATACAACTGGAAAAAAATAAAGTAGAGATTGGCAGTACTGAGCTTCCGTAAAAACGTGTTAGTATCAGGTAATAACGTGATACAAATAAAAAAAAAATCTGATAAAAAAACTTGATAACATACGGAAGCTTATTACATTCATTTGAATTACTTTAGTTTCTGTTTTTACTTGAAAAGTTTCTGTTTTATTGCGAAAAGTTTGTTTTATTGTTTATTGTTTTATTTGTTTTTACAAGTAAAATAAATCCTGTTTTTATGACAAAAGTTTCTGTTTTTAATGAGGAAAGTTTTGTCAAAGGCAGATATGTGGAGGTCTGCTTGTTCATCTCCCAACTTGCCCTAATGAAAATGTCTGAGTTATTCCATTTAATTTTTATTTTACATTGGGCTTAAGACATTGGGAGATTTTGTTATTTGACTTCAATAGATAGCAACCAGGCCTATACGAAGACATCTCAAGTCACTACATTTGTTCAGACGCAAAGAGAAGAGAAATAAGAAAAGAAATAATATCACATTATAACGTGATGCAAATCTAAAAAAAAAAAAAAAAAGGTAAAAACGTGATAGTATGAAGTGATTACCTGATATACTATCAGGTAATAACAAAAAATTCCTTTATTTAGACAAACATGTTACATAATAACTGTATTATGAACATAACGTCATGAACAAATAAACAATGAAAATTTAAAAATGAAAATGAAATTACATTTTTGTCTTCTCAGATGCGCCGAGTTTCTCTTTGGATGTTAGCAATGTTGAATAAACTCAACATGTTTCAGTGTCGAGTATCATTTTTACCTTTCGCCTTATTGGTGACCCCATGAGTAAACAGACTTGAACTTAGGAGTGTGCTCCTAACTCTACTCTGCCATGTTTTTTTGACTGTCTTTTCTCCACTCAAGGCGCATTCTTCTTTATGTTTTTACAGCCCTTAGCCCCACATTTGGCGCCATGTGACTGGCCCCACATTGAATCCTATTCTGAAATTGCTTTTTCTTTAAAAACACAGCAGACGTTTTGTGGGATATCTTTCATTTCCTCAAATGCCCCAGTCAGTAGATAGAGCTCTAACTCAGTTTTTGATTTGGGAAACATATGACTCTCATGTGCACTTTACTACACTTTTTAGTGTAGTCTTTTTTCTGGAAGACAGCCTTGTGAGTTTTAAACATTCCTGCCCTCCTCAGTCCTGCTGCCCAGACTGGCAGCAGCCATGGTTGATCCGGTTTCTTCATGCTGCTCGGTTCTTTTTTCATCCTGCTCGGGCCCTCTATCCTGTTTCGACACTCCAGTGAGATGTCCTCTCAGTTTATTCTCAAAGCCACTCTGCTTTGATCATTTTGGACTGGATACCCTATTTGGGTGTTCTTTATGTTTCACTGTTGAGTATCATTTTTACTTTTGCCCACAATCATGTCATTATATTATAATTTTATTAGTCGTGACCCTTTTCTTTTCTCTTGAAAAGCTTAGAAAACACAAATTCCCAGACAGTGAACAGCATACCATAGCTTTAATTATAACTGCGAGAGGAAAATTCCACTTGGGCCAAACTCATCCATGGTGAAGATTTAATTTGATTTGTCCCACCTTCCAAACCAATATGTAAATGATTTGAATAACATGGAAATAAGACTTTACTATAAGGATATTTGTTTTAACTGTAGTTGTTCTACAGTTTATTGCACACACAAAAAAGTAACAAAATAAAATAAAAAATAAACTAAAAAACACTTTTGTAAACGTGCACTAGGTGTCCCCATAGAAAGACACTGTGAACCGGAAGTGTTTTTGTATTATGTAGTTTTTCCACCGCTGGCGAGTGGCTTCTTGTCTTTTATGTGCTTGTGAGAGGAGAGTATAAAGCTTTTTGTTAGTAAGAAAGCAATAATTTGGTGCAGACATGGCCGGTACGGCGTCAGTAGCCGGCGAGGTGTTTGTGGACGCTCTGCCGTACTTTGATCAGGGTTACGATGCTGCGGGAGTCCGAGAAGCGGTGAGTTTATTCAGAAAAAAAAAAGGTTAGCTGCTACATGCTAACTGTGTCACGGTTTCTATAATAAGTTTAATAGTGTACACAAGAATTATTTTAGGACAGTACATGCAAAATGTAAACATATATCGTGTAGCAAACTGAAACGTTAAGGTAGGCTATACTATTTATGATGAAGAAAACCATCACTAGAAGTGATTATATAAGGTACATAAAAAAATCTGATCGTTATCTGATTTTATCATATACTAACTAATGATAGGTTCAGTTCAGTCAGTTTTTGAAGTTCATGGTAAACATTTGATTGTTTGCTTTCAACAATGGGTGGGATATGCACACATTTACTGTCACTACATCTGTGATTCTATTCTGCCATAGTCCACTTCACCTCTGTCCATTGCCGTAATATGAAGTTATTTGTGTAATACTACATAAATATTATGTTAATTTGACAGTTAGAGGCCAGATGAACAGAACAAATATTTGAAAAAAATATGTCTCTAGTTTAAAAAGATTAATCGGTCTAGTCTGGGGTGACTAGACCAATTAATCTTTTTTATTAAAAATTAATTTTAGCCGCCATCCACCTCATTTAAATATCACTGGCCTGTGGAATGTTGTGATGTCACATGAAAAGAACCTTTTAGGATACAGCATACTGTTTGTAGTCATCACCTAATCGTCTCAAATTTGGAGATGCTGTGATGTTTTTGTTTATAACAATTATGCTCTGTCTCTAGGTTTATGTCATAACATTTGTATTGCTTGATAATTTTCACTTTTTCTATAATTCTCTGTTGTGTCATAATTAGGCTGCAGCACTTGTAGAAGAAGAAACCAGGAGATACAGACCCACCAAGAACTACCTGAGCTATCTACCTACACCTGACTTCTCTGCTTTTGAGGTCAGTTGAAATAATACTATAATGATAGGAAGCAGCCACTTAGTATTTGGACACACACCTGTGCAAAATACTATGTTTTCTGTGTTGTTAAATCTTTTAGACAGAAATTATGAAGAATGAATTTGAGAGACTAGCATCCCGACAACCCATGGACCTCCTGAGCATGAAACGGTAGGTAGATGAGTAGTTTTAAGTTTACATCTCTGTAGATAGCAACACCAAAGCTCTGTTGTGGTTTTTTAGTGTTTGAGGAGAGAAAGCTTGTTTTGACATTTGTTACTGTTGTCTAATTAGAATTTCAAAATTGAAATAGTTTATAAAAATACAACCTTCACCTATAGCACATCAAAAACAAGAGTAGTGAGTGTTACTGGATCGACGACAGTACAACAACCAGGTGCTCATCAAACATAGAAAACATTACTTACAAAACTGCCACAAAAAGATATGTAAATTGAAGAAAGTCCATGTAAAACTGGCACAAGAAGGGCAAAGGTTTGAGGCACTAAAAGTTCTTTAGTGAAGAAAGGGGCGCCTATGCGTTTCGACCAAAAGGTCTTCTTCAGGGCATAGTAACCAGCACACTTAAAGGGTGACAAGAGTAAAAAATCAAAGGCCACCTTCAGAGCATAGTCACGTGAGGGTGTGCAAAGAATAAATACAAGACAAGCCACTTGCATTAACACACCATAGAAGACATAATGTGAAGTAGTGAAGTATACAGTATCTACATTGTGACAATATCAGAAATACAAGAATGTTGTCGCACTCTTTGACACAATTCTATAAATCCACTAGTACAAACTGTCAAACACCTGCCATAGGTAGCTAGATGAACAAAACGCAATATATAGATGTTCACAATTGACCCACAATAAATTTTCATCTTCAATAAGTCCAGGAATTTTTTCAGCCAACATTAACAGTTTTTGGAATGATATCAGTAACCATGACTTGAAGCTCATTTGCACTGGAATGGCCTGTATGATGGAAATTTTGTGCCATGGTATAGTTTGGATTGTTTCAATGGCATATTTAAGTTCCAAAAGGTGATCTTTTAATCTCCTCTTTGTCATGCTACTCATACTTTACTGTGAAGATACGAGTTGCCAGCGCCCTCTTCAGGTCAGAAGAATGACATTGCAGCATGGCAGGAGTGTGTGAACAATTCCATGGCTCAACTGGAACATCAGGCTGTTCGTATTGAAAACCTTGAGATCATGTCACAGTATGGCACAAATGCCTGGAAAGTCTACAATGAGTAAGTCACTTATCTAATCCTTTTACTAGCTCCAAGTAAAATATTTACATTACAAATTATGATTTTTTTTAACTTAGCTGTTTGAAATACATCGTAATTTGCATCTGATAGGATAAGATCTACTAGGTTCCGTTCACGTGAAAACATTCTGCATGCCAGTATTTCATTGAGAGGGAGAGCAGTTAAATTATTTTTATTTTTATTGTAATATAAAGGTTTTTGAGTCTAGTTATTTTCAATGATCATCTGTTTTCCTAATAGAATTCTAGAACATGAACAGAACTTTATAGTTGTTGAAAGTTTCCTCTTGAGTTTTAACTTGAAATAATTTTTTTGTGACAGTAACCTGGCCTTCATGATTGAGATTGCGCAGAAAGAACTTCAAAAATTCAGGTATGTTTTGTGTATATTATTTTTTTACTCTATTTACACAAATTTATTCTAGTGTTTGATTTTTTGCAGGAAGCAAATTCAAGATCTAAATTGGCAGAGGAAGAATGACCAGCTGACTGGAGGAGCTAAGCTACGAGAGCTTGAATCAAAGTATGTTACTTTAGACACTTAATTTTCCAGTTTATAGTTACAATGGTTTTGGTGACAGTTTTGTTGTCTTTCTGTAGTTGGGTGTCTCTAGTCAGTAAAAACTATGAGATTGAGCGTGCCATTGTTCATCTGGAGAATGAGGTAGCTCAGCTCAAACAGCAACAAGGAGAAGAGAACAAGGAGAACATTCAGCAGGACTTTTGACAAGTGAAGACTCCAACTGACTGGATTTAAAAGGAACTCATGTCATTGTGTGACTCAATGAAAAAACATATTGAGTGGTAGTTTATACCTTGTTGTCTCGCAAGTTATTGTAAATATTTTCACACCAAAAACTTTTTTAAAATAATTTCAATAAAGTGGACTTTAGAGTAACATTTTTGTATCTGTAAAGGAATGATCACAGATCACAGCATCATGTTAAGTCTGCTGCACACCAGAGGATCTTTAAATATTTTAGGATTTTAAAACGTATCAAAAATGGTACTAGTCACAGACACAAGGACATATTGCAAAGATCATTTTGCTTCAGTCGCAGAAAGACGTCAGCTTAGTAAATCTGCCTTTTTTGCGTTTTTATCTGCTTTTTCTTAAATTTGAGAGGGCAGAGCCTGGTGCTATTTGGCTATGTTGAAGTTCTTCATCTTATGACCATACAATCTAACAAATAGTTATTCACTAGCAAGGAACACAACTTCAGAAACTTGAATGCAAGAGTTTTATTGAATCAAAGTAAGCACAAAGCTTCAAAACCCCATCAGAAGATAAGAATAAGGATAATAAAAAGTCAGGAAGACTACTAAGACACAAATAATAGATTCTGCGTGAGAACAAGATAGTGTAACCACTGAAGGGGACATAGATCTGGTCCTGCTACCGAACTGAAGATGAACTTGTTTTCATTAATAGAAACACACTTTGCTAACATGCGCTACTCAGGCCATGCTTCCCTGAAGACATGGAGAGAGAAATCACAAAAAGTCTGTAGTGTGCAGAAGGCTTAATTTTACGCAACAATAAAAAACTCTCAAAAAGCCAAACAAAAAGTAATATCTTACAATAATCTTTATTACAATAATACATTGTGAACCAAAGATGTGACTGCAAAGTTAGCAAACTCATGCAAACCATCATCTACTCCAACTAAATCCAGGAATTAAAGGAACTACACTGTAATGAAGAGGACTTATTCCTGAGGAGGAACTTTCACGTAAGTGAAAATACAAACTAAATTGTTCAGTACTCATACAGGTAAAAAACTTTTCACCAAGGATTCACTTACTAGGTTAGCCCATTCATGGACATGTTCTTTCCATTCCACAGAAGTGCGTAAATCTACTGAACTAAAACCAAAATGAATGATGTTTTATGTTTTCATTCAAAAATAATCCAATCTCAATGACATAATTATTATCAATTTACTTTAATATTCGGACAGATCAGTGATGGAGCTTTATAAACACAAAATAAACACTATAATTATGAATACAGACCACAAATTGTAGATACTGCAATAATTGTGTGTATTTAAAACCAAGACTAATGCTTTGCAGCCTATGAAGTACTTAAGGCTACTTTTGAATTTGGGCAGACTTAACACAAAAATATCCTAGGACAATACAAAAAATAAACATTACACTATATAACAAAAATCCTATATAATTATTGCTATTTAAAAGAACACATTGAGGGATTTCCCCCCTCTGCTTGTGCATTTGAATAACAAAAATGAAAACAACTTGAAACAACATAATACCATGATGGTAAAGTGACAAATTGGCTGCCCATAAATATTTGCATGGCAAAGCAAGTACCCCGGCTTGAAGCATACGCAACAAATACCTTTTCAAATTCGTACATTCATTCACGTACTCAAGTTGCAGGCACCTTAATACAGTTTACAAAGAAACTACAGGGTTCTCTTGAGTATGACATGTGCAAAATGTACTGAGTTGTGCAGCAGCATTAGGAGCAAGATGGTTTATAGACTTAGAGTGTTGAGAGCTGGCACTAAAGTCACAGCATCAGGCAAGTTCTGGTTCTGGTCTTGTAGCCCTTTGCCCTGGAGAACTTTTTGACGGTGACGCTCCTCTTGACGCTTCTTCTTTTCCAAACGCTGTTGCTCTTTCCGCTGTTTGTTAGACGCCTACAAGACATGAGATGTCCCAATTGTCAGAGTAATTATAATTATTAATATATATGCATTACGCAGACTGCAACACGTTGAAACATTTTTTGTTTCGCAAGATGTCCAAAACTTAGGCAGCTGCATATTTAGGTGTGCTGCTGGAACTTTGAACTCTCTTTCCTTGAAACCTTCTTGAAGAACTTGGCGAGATGTAAATGTTAAATGACAATGCTAAATATGACGGGTACATCATTCAAAAAGTTGTCTGTGTGAGGCAAAACCACATTTTTGCTTGCAAGAGCTCAAAACGCAACTAAGATGTAAAAGGGATAACGCATATAAATATCTACAACTCAATACAGGTACAATAGCTATATTCAGATTTTTATCTGATCCCAACCTTAGGACTGAGTTGAACTGATTACATTGTTGAGGCAAATGGTTGTGGCGTCACTTCAAGTGATCTAAGTCGCTAAGTCACTCGTAAAAAAGCTTTGTAGTCAGAGCACAAATGTTTGTGAAGAGAGTGAGAGGGAAGAGAGAAAGAGAGGGCTGCGTAGAGATGAGGAAATGGGAACGCCTCAACATATTATTTTATATCAATGTGCACAAATTTAAAAAGGGTAGGTGATGAGATTTTATATATTAACACTAGTCCCTAGACTGAAGAATCCTATTGTTTAATCATTCTGTGTAATGATTAATACATGTTTTAATAGTTCAAGAAATACTGAATGACATACACTGATGTGCACATTTGGCTTTGCATTCTTACGCACTTTGACACAGATACAAATGCACTTGTTCGAGTTACACACGCAACGTTTTCAGACTAAGCTGCTCTCGTAATGTTTTGTGATGTTTACACATTTGTGTTTTAGTCTGTGTCTGACTGGTTGCTTTCAGTAAGCTCAGACTTCACTTGAAGCTGAAGTGCTTCCCTTGGCTTAGATTTTATATAAGCTAATAAGCTGTATATTTTGTTTCATGATTGACATTTCTTCATGTTTGAAGCTCAGTTGCTCTGATTGGTCAGTTGGCGTTAATCCTGCCCCCTGCTCTCTGAATACGCTTCACTGAGAAAATCCAGGGTTAAGTTTATAGTGATATTAAACAGTGCCTTGCCTTGGTTTTTTGTGCATTGTTGCCCTCTGGTGGTTGTCTGGGCTCACTTTCTTCAGAAGGCGTGTTAGTACAGTTTGAACAGGAGCCGGAGGAGCATTGGCAGGCCTGAGCACCCAGTAGCCACTCAGCATTTATGGTAGCAGCACTCAGCTGAAGCAGGTTCTCCTCTTCTCCTGCACACAAACAACCAAAACAGTATAAAGTGCACTGTTAATCAGTGAGCGAGTTAGTGAGTGTGTATGTTCCGTGTGTTTTATGTATTCAGAATCCAGATAGCACATTAAGTAAGACATCGGACCAACATCTTCAGAAAATCCTTTTTATCTGTAGATGTTCTCAAGTTGTTGATTAGAAATCAGAATCAGATTTACTGTCATTGTCACAGACTACAACAAAGCTATGTTCCAAGTCAGCATGTACCACAACATACAGTTTTTGCAAAAGCTTATAAAAATAAAATACCAAACACATGTTTGCGTCATGTGATGAAAAAGAAGCAGCATTGTGATCCATTTTTAGGTTGATACATCACCTGCCTCAGATTGAGTGCCACAGATGGCAAAAGTACTTAAGTTCACTACTTTTTGTCAACATTCAAACAGTAACTGGTAATATTTAGTGTCCATATTTAGAGGTCCACCTCTAAATAGTTCCCAGGTCTTGCACAAGTTCACACTTTGTTTCTTCAAATATTGTGACTATTCTTTTATTATTGTATTATTGTTTGCACAGAGTGTGTGTTTAAGTCAGTGGCTGCATGAGCAAAACTGATCGACTCTAGTCTCTCAGTTTGACTGCTGAATACTTCGATCGATTTTCAAAGTTTTCGATTGATTTTCCACCCCTAGTAAAAAACGACTTAAAGTCACAAGTCAAAGTGCTGATGACACTCCTTTACTTGAGTAAAAGTATAAAAGTAAACCTGTGTAAACTTAAGTAAAAAATAAAGTAAAAAGTATCAATGCCGAAAGTTATTGTCTACTCTTGTTTAAAACTATACATTTGTCAACTTATTATACTTGTTTCAAGACAGTTCTGATGTTTTCAAGAGATTTGAACTTGAATTAAATTTGCCAATGTGGTGACTAAAATGTCTTACTTCAAGAGCAAATAATTTGGCTTGAGATAAGAACAAATTTATTGGAAGGCAGGAAACATATCAAAAGAATTCGTATAATCTAGGTGCATCAAGTAAAACCAGCTTAACCAGAAAAATTACCAAAAATGAAGATTAAAATCCAGATTTTAGGACATTTAACCAATCTAAAACAACCTTATTTGCAGTGCACAAAGTTGGTTTGTACTGTGTTGGAGCATGAGTTGGGCTCTACAGTGAATTATTTATAAGTATTGTGATTTTTATCATGTGATAATTATGTAATTGTTGGAATCTAATAATTTGTTGGCGATTATTAGTTGTTTATTTGTTCACAGAGCTCTAATACACAACAGCACAGCAGCTCTGTAGTTTTTAAAAGGAAAAAAAGCTGTTTATGGGCTAATTAAAATATACGGAGTTGAAAGTACAGATACGTCTTGAAAAATGTAAAAAGTAAAAAGTCACTAGATTTTGTGTTACTCAAGTAAAGTACAGATACTAAAAAAAAACAACTTAATTAGATTACTTGAGTAAAAATACTTAGTTACTTGCCACTTCTGCTGAGAGCGAGGCAGGTGATGGACGAGACGCAGAACTTAAAAAGAGCTTGAAACCAAAATTTCCTGTTACAAGGACCTCCAAGCAGTGCGGTTGTGGGATCGAGAGTCAAGTGTTTTTTGTGTGTTTGTCTGTTACGTCTTTCAGGTCATTATCCACTTGAATTTGCTTCGCTTTGGACAAATACGAACCACTGTTGACTGCAGACGAAAAAACAAATCGTACTGAGAGAACAGACAATCCCATGTTCAGTTTCAGCCAGGCAGAGGGTCTAGAGAAAAAGCAGCCAAGCGAGCTACATCTGCACTGTACAGGAAGCAAGAAGCAGTGTGTGTATGTGAAGAGATAGCATGCAGCTTTGTAATACTGTATAAAACACTAAGTTTGAAGCAGCTAAGACTTATGAAGAAATATGCAGTCCGAAACAGTACTCACCTGATATTCCTCTGTTTCGGATGGAGCTGAGAATGAAGTTTTCTTCATCTGAAGGAGAACTGTTTTTTTGTCTGTCTTTCTGACCATCGCCAAATTCACGCTTTTGACCCTTCTGTAGATTCTGGAAATGACAAAAACTGAAATGAAAAGGAGATTCAAAAGTGTTCACTTTCACCTGTTAGCAGTGTTCCAGGTAAAAGAGAACACAAATGATGTTTTTGTTGTAATGAGTAACTTAACATCTAAGTTTGGCTTTCCCAGGGAATCTATGTAGTTAGTTTAATTCAGATCCAGCTGCTCAGAGGCTGTCCTTCTCTAGCGTTTGAAGTCTGTATAGCATGGCTTTCTCTCATGCACACTCCCCTCCACTGTACCCACAGAGTCAACCTGCCCACCTTGCACTCTTCTTCTCTGTCCCTGCGGTGTCTTACCTCCTCCTTCTAGATGTCCTCCTTTCCTTGTGCCTTTTTCGCAAGGATACAAGCCTCTAAGTCAGAGGTGTTAAACTGGGGCTTAGAGGCCAAATGCGGCCCCCAAGATGATTTCTGATTATCATTGATACTGGCTCCCTGATAAAAGCAACAGTTTGAACTACAGGTCCCAGAATACACTGCAGCGAGATGAGCCACATAGGCCAGAATGATAATAAGCAAATAGAAATAGAAATAGAAATGCTTATTGCTGATATGTGACTATAAAATCTAATATGCCCTGGAATGCAGCAAATTGCATTCATTATGTCCAACATTTCCTTGTAATGACAGTATGTACAATATAATACATTGCAACATATCGTAATGTGTAATAATATGTATCAGTAAATGTGTTATATTAATTCAATGCAATTTCTCTTTATTCCGAACTCAAGGTCCATTAAAAAAAAAAAACAACAACAAACACATAACACAAATTTACGAAAAAAAGACAGCCATATCAATGCCACATTTGTGACTGATATTATTGCCATATTTTAATAACACAGAAGGACATATATAGTGCCTTGCGAAAGTATTCACACCCCTTGAACTTTTCTACATTTTCTCTTATTATGACCACAAAAATCAAACATATTTCACTGAAACTTTGTGTGAAAGACCACTCAAACACTAAGTTGCACACAATTGTGAAGTGGAAGGACAGTCATACATGATTTTTTTTTTTTTTTACAAATAAAAAGCTGAAAAGTAGGCGTGCAAAATTATTCACCCCCCTTTTCTTCTGAGTGCAACACATTACTTTTAGAGGCTTTAGAAGGTTCCAATGTTGACCTAACAAATAAATAGAGTCCACCTGTGTGTAATCTACTCTCAGGATAAATGTAGCTGTTCTGTAAAAACCTCAAAGGTTTGTTTGAGAGTATTGGGAGCAGTCAGCACCATGAAGACCAAACTAAAGAACACACCACACTGGTCAGGGATAAAGCTGTGAAGAAGTAAAAAGCAGGATTAGGTTATAAAAAGATTTCCAAGGCTCTAAACATCTCACAGAGCACTGTTTACACCATCATCCATAAATGGAAGGAGTATGGCACAACTGCAAATCTACCAAGACCAGGCTGTACACTTAAACTAACAGTTTGAACAAGGAGAAAACTGGTCAGGGATGCAGCCAAGAGGCCCATGGTGACTCTGGAGGAACTGCAAAGATCTACAGCTCAGGTTGGGGAATCTGTCAACAGTACAACTTTTAGTCGTGCACTACACAAATCTGGCCTTTATGGAAGAAAGCCATTGCTGAAAAGAAAGCCATAAGAAATCCCATTTTCACTTTGCCAAAAGCCATGTGGGGGACACAGTAACCATGTGGAGGAAGGTGCTCTGGTCAGATGAGACCAAAATTGAACTTTTTGGCCAAAATGCAAAACGCTATGTGTGGCAGAAACCTAACACTGCTCATGACTCTAAATACACCATCCCCACGTTCAATAATACAAGTGCCAGCATTATTTTCTGCACATGCTTTTCTTCAGCAGGGACAGGAAATATGGTCAGAGTTGATGGAAAGATGGATGGAGCCAAATACAGGGCAATATTGGAAGAAAACCTATTGGAGTCTGCAAAACACTTGAGACTGGGGCAGAGGTTTATCTTTCAACAGGACAACGACCCCAAACATAAAGCCAAGGCTACATAGGAATGGTTTAAAACAAAACACATTCATGTCTTAGAATGGCCCAGACAAAGTCCAGACCTAAATCCAATCGAGAATCTGTGGCAAGATCTGAAAACTGCTGTTCACAAACGCACTCCATCTAATCTGACTGAGCTGGAGCTATTATGCAAAGAAGAATGGGCAAAAATGTCAGTCTCAAGATGTGGAAAGCTGGTAGAAACATACCCAAAGAGACTTGCAGCTGTAATTGCATCAAAAGGCGGTTCCAGAAAATATTGACTCAGAGGGTGTGAATAATTTTGCACGCCTACTTTTCAGGTTTTAATTTGTAAAAAAAAAATAGATCATGTATGACTGTCCTTCAACTTCACAATTGTGTGCAACTTAGTGTTGGTCTTTCACACAAAGTTTCAGTGAAATATGTTTGATTTTTGTGGTCATAATAAGAGAAAATGTAGAAAAGTTCAAGGGGTGTGAATACTTTTGCAAGGCACTGTATTTTAAAATAACACTCCCAACTCTGACTCCAATCAATTTGGCCCCAGCTCTATTCGAGTTTGACACCCCTGCTGTAAGTCCACTTATAGTCACAAGTGAGGAGCTGTAACCAATGGCGATAGAGGCCACAGTGTTTTCAATTTCTGCTCTTTATATTGCTTCTGATCAACTTCTTAAAATGAGACATCGGCATTGCTGATAACTGCTAAATTGGCCATTGAATAAGTAATGGCAATTTATGAGTACATTAACACATGTCATTTTTAGACAAAGAAGCACAGAAACATGTTCGTTTTCCAGGGTACTAGCAAGATTTATGGAAACAAGGCTAGCTATTTTTTAAAGTAATACTACCCAACACTGTATGTGAGAAGCCTGTGCATAGCACAGTTCCTGGCTTAAAACAATCATTCTCCAGTTCCCATAAAAACTTTAAAGTTAAGCTGGTTTAATTGTAATAAAATGTCTACCTCTATCCGTAGCTGAGCAGGACTCTCTGTGTTGTCCCCAATCTTCCTTACACTGTCATAGTGGTCTCCATATCGGTAGGCAATGTGGAGCTCTCTACACAGTAGTTTTTCTGAACCATTAATCTGTTTGACAAAAAAAAAAGGCTTATTATTTGTGTGCTATTACAGTGCAGTTACACACAGATGTCTGTAATTACCTCCCAGAGCGGTGTGTTGAGTTGATGAATAACGACTTTAACTTCTTGGCTGCGAGCAAAAGCTACTATGGCATCATTTCCTGCAAAGGTTCCAGGCTGGGATAGATTGGACACTGTAGAAAAACAAAAGATATTATAAATATCATGCTATATCTATCTCCATTATTTCATTCCTTTTCATAACTGTTGTATTACTGAATCACAAGATGATCTTTCTTAGTATCATTTCTTTATGTTATTTAAATATAGAACAATTTGCCCCTTGAAGTGATTTGTGTGTTAACTTATTTTTGGTAATAAAAGAGAGAATGGACTTTTATAACAAAGTGTCACAATAAATGTTTCATATTTAGCTACCTCAAGGAACAACAGCAAAACCTTTATTTATGGCTTTTCATTAAACCAGCCACCCACTGTCTGATAGAAGGGTTAGTCAATGCACCAGTCTTTCTTTTTGTTTTTGTGTGACAGTAATTTGATCTGTTTTTTAAGCTCCAGAGACACTTTAGGGGTTTACTTTCTTTTTTGTGTACAAAAGTAAACTATTGTATTTAATATTAACAAATAGGATGAATATCAAACAAATGTTGCATTAACCATAAATGAATGCAAACTGCATTGTTTCTTTTGACCAAACACACTAACACTTCCTGAGATTAAAAGCTAAGACATATATGTAGGTCCTCGCAAGAAGGACATTTATGAGATGTTTATGAGAGTAAAGGACATAGATTTATTTTGTGCCCCACAAAACATGTTCAAACATGATTAGTAAAGCATATGTTAACCTTACATATCTTATTTAAAACATATACTGTGTGTTTGTTTGTTTGTTTTTGACAGATCTAATAATCATCATAATCATCAGTTCCAGATCGTTCATTTTTTTAGCCTGTAGTGTGTTGTCCGTCAGTGCTATAGGTGGTGTTCTTACAGTGCTGTTCAAAGGGGACATCATCCTCGACAAAGGGCTCAAAGTCCTGTCGGTGTAACTTCATGTAGTCCACTGTCTCCTGCCTTAGTCTGAGGTGAGTACGAGAGTGACCTTCTAGCTGGTCGCCTAGAGCTCGGAACAAACAGTTCCTGCAGTGACACACACACAGATACACACAAAATGTGAGGTATTTTACCTTTGCACGTGAAATTAATTGAAGCCAGAATGATAGTTGATGATAAGCAGGCATTAAAAGTTAACGCTTATAATCCAGTTGTAAATGTTTTTTTTTCCTCCATATGTCTCCTATATAATTGTTGCTTACTTACATTTTTTAATGCTGTTAAAGAAAGAAGGTCATGAGTCGGGAAAGAAATGCAAGCTAATAATGGTATGGGGAGATATTGCAAAGTAACACTTTTGTGAAATAGCCTGCAATTCTCAAGCAAATAGTTTGCTCAGGCAAAATATTACTAATTACTTAAAAAGTGTATCTCACCCATCTCCAGGAACCTCTCGGAGTTTTAGTCCCAGGGCTTGAAGTTGATTAGAGAAGCTGAGAAACTCTGCTCCATCATCTACATCTTGGCCTTTGTTTTTGCGGTCTTTTGCAATAGCCCGACGTGCAGCTCTCTCGTCTCTTTTGCGCTCTAGCTCACTCTTCTTGTTGCTTCGGACAGGTTTGGGGGTCTGCTTTCTTGACATGGCTGCAAGAATATCAGGCAGCCCTGACAATTACCAAAATCTTCTGACAGAAACGTGATGGCAGTTAGGCAAGAACCTAAAACAATGAACATAAACAAAAAGTTGTAGAAACATTCTAACATATTATTTGGCCTTGAGGAGTCTGCTCATTTCCATGGAAACACTGGTGATAGTATATTTTGCAACATATTCTATATGGCTTAGACCTCTTTTTTTCAGTGTTCTTTGTTAACTTACTATTTCTATGGAATCGTGCAAGTGATTTTCCAGTTTCAGAAAGTTACTTGGTGTCACTACTACTATTTTAATAATTTGACAAATTCTACTAAAAGATTGAGGAACAATCATGTGATTCATTCATCTAATAAACGTCTCATTCTGGTGGACCATAACCCTTGACTTGTCTCATGAAGAAAAAAAAAAAGAAAAACGGCAACATTTGCATTTCAAGTTTTAGTGATAAACTTTTTATGCAAATCGCTAAAAAAGCAAACAAGCAAACAAAAAAAAATGTCTGCCTAGCCTAAAGAAATGGCTGAATTGTAAATAGAACAATTACTATGAGTGAAAATGACTGCAACTTGGGGTTTCATAACATCCAGCAACATTGTAAAATAGCACCACAAATGTGAACCAAACCAAAGCTAAAACTAGTCCAGCAGTCCATTTACCATTTTTGTGGCTATAGTGCTCAGACATTTTACTGTGTCTGAGTTTCTAAATCAGCTTGTCTTGCTTGCCATATAATTTTAAAAAGCCATCACATTTTGTATACGTGTATGTGGTATGTGACCCAGTTCCCCTAAAAGTTGTGATTAGAGATAGATCAAAATATTGTCTATCGGTCTCAATTTTTGGCTGATAGTTGATCAAGGCAGTATTCAGCTGAGCTCTAAGTTACTTTTGGCAAAAAACAATGACTTCTTGTATCTCTCTCCATTCCTAAGTATGCAGCTTTGATTTTATCATTAACACGTCTTTACGTAGAGTTTTATTCTTGTTCTATGACTTTGGCTGCAGAACAAGCTTTGATAAGTGCTTGTTAGTTAGTCTTTATGAACTTGTGCTCTAATAAAGAAAAAAAACTTTGTGGCTATAATGTTATAATGTTATAATTTTAAAAAATTAAATTTAATTACATTTTTTATTTTATTTTATTTTATTTTTTTGACAGGGACATTGCGCAATAATATTGCACAAACCAGTTACAAGCTAGTTTTCATTTGTTGTCCCTGGAAAGAAGCAAAGTGACAGCAGTTTTTAGTGTGCAGCAGGTCATCAATAAAAAGTCATACCCTTTCAAAATACATTAAAAATAGAGACCAGCATCAGCAGAGCGTACACTGACTAATCACAACAAACACAAATGTACAACTTTAAATATTTACAGTCTACATTTAAATATTAACAATTTTACTTACATCCTGCACCAATGACTACATACTTGGTTTTCTTTAAGCCATTTTAAAGATTACATTTAAAATGTCCTAAAGTATCACACAAATCGGCCAAAGACAAACCCATATCGGTCGGCCTCTACGTCTAGTTATGTCATGTGCGTGTCTGATTTGATTAGTACAGTTAACGATGATAAAAATGTATATTTTTAACATTACAGGGCCATGTCACAGTAGCATTAACGTTAGCTAAACTCAAAATACAAGCGAAGTCAGTTTACATTGACACATAAATTATAAAAACACGTTTGGCTGCAAACATGTGAGGCAAAAAGCACAAGTAAAATACACCAGACAAATATAAATCGAGAAGGTGGCGCAAGTTAGTTGAAGTCAAAACCTAACACGATCACTTTAGGTACGCTAACGTGTTAGCATCCAGGATAGTGTTTACTAATATAGCATATTCTCAAAATCTCAAGATTTATAACCCTACATACATAGAATATGACTCCGATTGCTACGCGACAAATTACACCTTTAAATACCTTTTAAAGAGTTGTCCCAGTACAATAAAATGCTATATTTACGGTTTTTAAAAATACTGATGATTGTCACTTTTTTGTTTACAATCTCACTTCCGCATACGCATTTCCGCTAAAGACAGCGTGGACGGGAAGCGGGAGGGACAATTTCAACTTAATAATAATATTAAAATAATGATGATGATAATAATAATAATAATAATAATAATAATAATAATAATAATAATAATAATAATAATAATAATAATAATAATAATAATAATAATAATAATAATAATAATAATAATAATAATAATAATAAATTACAGTTAGGCCTACTAACCAAATTTTACACATGTAATGTAATCCCAAAGTAATGCAATTAGTTACTTTCTTGGGGCAGTAACTGTGAATCTAAACACAATTTCAAAAAGTAACTAAATACTTTTTCAATGCTTTTTCCTCAGCACTGTAAATAAATGGTTCTAAACAATTAAGCAAAATAAAATTATATTTAAAATAAAACTATATAAACTATATTTTAATTATAATAAAAATATATAAATACATACTAATGTATTTATAAAATGATAAAGTGTATTTTTACTATAATGTAGAAAAACTTAGCAAAGCAAACAAACAAATTAAAAAAAAAAAAAACATCAGCTAATCAAAATAATCAAAAGATCTTAAAGAGTAAGATCTTTTGATCTTACTCTCAGTCTAATAGAGTAAGATCAAAAGAAGCTAATGGTAGCTTCTGAACCAAAAGCTACCATCATAATGGTAGCTTTTTGGTAGGTTTTGGTTCAGAAGCTACCATTAGACTGAACCAAAATCTCTGAATATATTGCTAGGAACAAGCCACACCCCCAAAGCCCATGAGTGTTACTGTACAGTTAATATGGTGGAGCATTACAAAAATATTTAGTTAATAGTGAGCACCTTAAATGAAGCCTAACAGTGTTCCTTCCTGTTCCAACCTAAATCATTAGCCCATTTCATATAAATACTCAAACAAACAGCAACACCAACATCTATTCACAATAATGCAAAAAGTAATGTTACTGAAGTGCTGAGGAAGGCGAGCAGCAGAAGGTCATTAGTAAACACTACATTTAACTGAGGAGCTGTTTGCAGCATCACATCTGTTCAACTTTAGACTCTCTGTTTACTTCGGTCTGTGGATACCCCCTGGAGTTTTTAATTAGACCAATGTCCAACCTGGTTGTCCTTCTGCACTGGGGCAGGGCCAAGTAAATGGACAAATGGCCCATGGATCACAGACTCCACCAAAAGCATCAATACATCAGCACTTTATTTTGTTTTTTCTTTTTAATGATGAGGAGTGGAGCGTAAAAGACAAGGCAAGAATCTGAGAATCATCTTCTTAATGAATAGATTATGTTTTCATTCTCACATAGATGTGACAGAGCAAGGTGTTTTGGCAAATAAGTTTGATTCCAGCTCTGACAATTTGCTCCTTCTCTACAATATTTGTCTCTCCATGGGTCAAAAGGTGGAATGAAATCAACTAAATCATCTATACTTAAAAATATATTTACATTTTCAGATTTTTTTCCAGGCAAGGGGAAACGTTGATATTGCTGGTAGCTGTCCATGGTGCTGAAAATATAAACAATTTGAAATGAACGATAGTGTTATTCCATCTATTTCTCTTTAATAAACATAATTTCCAATCTGTTAATGTTGTAGCAGAATTAAGTGTTGGTGTTGAACTTCAGAAACCTCAAACACTGTCCAGATGCTCCATTCTTGCATAGTGCTGATGAAAGCATGTCCACAGCTGAAGGCTGCAGCCCATTTCACTGTGTAGCAGTTTGTAGTTCAGCCTATAGCCTAATGATTTTTTTTTCTCCAATTTAATATGTCATTGCATTTTGAAAGGAGAATTTGTGTGATAATGCAATCGACCTACATAGTTCCCTAGTATTTTAATGTTAGTTTGCAGAAGGCAAATATGAAAATACCGATTTGCAAAACTGAAGGGGTCAGTTTGAATAAATCAGATTTAAATTCCATACTCAACAATCAAGTGACATTTGATTTTAAAGTCAGATGGGAACCTAATTGTCATGGGCTGGATGCAACCTATGTTTCTGCTTTACAAAGCTTTGTGGTAGGTTTTTACCCATACCTTCGTAGACTAGAACGGACTCTGCCTGTCTCAATCCTATTTCGGTAGACCCTTCCTACTAGTTCTGCTTGTTCTTGCGCTCAGCTCTACAGGTTTGCTTATAGTGCCATTTGTGCTCGTTAAAAACACATGTCATCGCCTGCCACAGACTCAACATTAAGCACATAAACGAGGCATTGCGCAGAATCCGACATAGCGCTGCAATGTCTCCGCGAAAAGGCGAGTGCGGCGGCGTGCGTGAGTCTGCCTGTGTGCGTGAGCGGGGCGGGGGGTGTCCAGAGGAGCGCCTCAGCTGCTGGGTATAACAGGGGGTTAAGGCTTGCTGCTGCAGGTATCTGGCTGTAAATACACGAGCCAGGGCCCGCGCTTCGCACACCACTAGCCTATATCTACTTACCTAAGGCACGGGCACGCGCACACGCACCACTAGCCTATATCTACCTACTTACCTACGGCACGGGCACGCGCACACGCACCACGGGTGGGAGTGGATGGGTGAACGCTTGAACTGCTGGACGCTGGATTCACGATGGGATAATCACGCGTGAGAGGCGAGTTCCCGGGCGTTGGTGAAGCTGTGGCGGGATTCGGTTTGGACTATATTGGAACGAACGAAGAATGTGGGTCTAAATCGAGTTCGACCGGAATCTACAGAAGAGAGAGGAGGGAGCCGGTTGAGGTGCTGCAGCGAGCGACAGTGGGGAAGGTTTGGCGATTTAAGGCATAGGATTCCGAGGAGGTCTTGGTAGGAATCCCCCCGCTGCTCGAGGCTTCTGTCCCGGATGGATACAACACTCGGCATCGCAAAGTAGACTCGCTTTTGGGGGAACATAACCACCAGTAACCCGCCGTAGACGACTACTTAGGGTTGATTTTATTTTTTATTTTTGCATGGAGAGGGCGCAGTGAGGGCCGTAGGAAAGGAGGAGGAGGGCGGCGGGCGGCTCCATGAGCGGCTTGGGCACCGCATGCACCGCCGCGCTCAAGCTGAAGCCCCCGGGCCACGGTACGCGCCCGCTCGCTTCTGAGAGTTGATGCATATGATCACAACCACCATGATTTTTATGATTCTGGGCGCTTCAGTTGTTATGGTAAGACCAGAGCTAATGCTATGAACGCAATAACATTAAATTAGGAGATGTATCAGTGTTCGTTACCTATCCCACTACATTGCCTGTGCTGTGCTTCTTTAGGCGATCGCCTGCTTAATGGACATGAACGCGCTACTAGACCGCTTTCACAACTACATCCTGCCGCATCTGCGAGGCGAGGACCGTGTCTGTCACTGCAACTGTGGAAGGTAAGCTCTCACGAAGCGCCTTTTATTTATTTATTTTTTCATCTTCCTTTTTAGAACAGGCCCACGTCTGTCTCTCCTACTCTCCCTCCATTCATTCCTTCCAGTACGCGAGGTACACAAGGCGAAAAGCTGCCTGCTGCATGGACGTGGTTCTGTCTCAGAGGCGTATAGCCTACTGTATTTCTAATGTGACTCTAGGAGGCTGTACAAAACAGTAGTAAACATAAAGAGGTTTCGGTGGTTTACTCTGTGGCACCTGCTGCTCCTGGTGATGTGGCCAGAATGAAACGCACAAAATGCCTTCAGTGTTATTGGGGGGAGGCTGCAGGCTGACTCCTCTGGTCTTCAGATGCTACATTCTGATTGGCTCATCCTCACCTCGCGCTCAGAGCCATTTGACCAGATTGTTACCGTTGGTGTGACAGAAACACCTGCACACAATGATGAGGCGCAAACAGAGCAAAGTCATGAAGCAGGATGAGTCAGTGTCGATTCAAGAATGTGGGACCAACTTACTAAGGCTTCCAGTAAAGAGGATTACTCTGTAGCCCTCTTTTGTACATGTTTGTGGTGATACCTTATAGATGCTTTTAACTTTTGTACAAGGTTTCATTTGTTGATTAGCACTTGTTTATTATTGCCTTTACACAAAGAACGATACATCAATTGTGTAAAGTAAAGATTTGTGAATATGCTTCCATTTGTTTGTAGAATTTTAAGTTTGCACTTAGCATTGAGGTACATAGTCAGATAAATCAGACTGGAATAAAAACAAAAAAAAGTTTTAATTTCCGACACCATTAAAAATTGCTAGTGATTTATTGCTTGAACAGGTAATCATGAACAATGCGTAATGATAGTGGCATATTAACGGTTTAACAAACTCCCAACAAAACTTTTGGTCAGTACTATTAACTGTGCTAACATATTAACGCCTCATAGAGGTTTGTTATGTCATTGAAGTTACTTCTGTAGAGCAGGGCAAATTAATATCACTATTTCTTTCACAGAAAAATGTGTTGGTTTAACACTACAGTACAGTTTAACATACAGTTCTGTTCTTTTAAGTGTTAGGGTAACTCTTGAGATAGAGTTGAATTAACTCTAACCAGTGTTGAATTAACTCTAGCCAGAAATATTACAGCTCTATCTTAAGAGTTAATTTAACAATGCCAATTTGACCAGTAGTTTTTCTTTCTGCAGGAAAGAAAAACTACACATGATGATACATTTGGAACCACAAAACAGCTCAATGTACTAATTATTGTATGGCTGAAAAAAATGTATGTGGCATAGCTCCATTTACAACAGCTTGGTTTTTCCACTTTTCAATTTCCTGTTGCACTTCATTCCAAAGAGCATCATTGCCTGCATATCCTACACATTTCTGCACAGGGCATCATAACTGGAGCAGATGACAGCTGACAGACAACATGTGGGAGTTGTCAGTGTAGGTAGAGGGCGTAAGTGAGTAACAACAAGTATTTTGGATCTACATAGACTTCCTCCTACCATCTATTGTGAGTGAATATGTTTCTATACCCATTAAAATACTGTTCTGATTTACTTTTTTGTGGTAAATTAGGATGATTCATCTTTTCCACTAATATTTATATTACTTAATGCAGCACTTTGTGAGTAAACCTGACTTCTGTGTTTTGTTTGAATTAAAATCTCACTAAAAAGCCAAAAGCAGCGTTCTGATTGACTGTGCTTGGTTGGACCAGGGAATTTTTCTTTTGGTGTTATTGCAGCCAAAATAAATTAATGTAAATGTTTAAAATGACTTTAGCAAAACTTACTTTCTGTTTTGCAGTATAACATTCAGATACCTCAGCTTCTACTAGCTTGTTCAAGATGCCCTGATGAAAACACAACGTTAGATAAGCTCCAATCAAAGAGCCGAGAGAAATTAACAAATATTTTGACTGGAATTGATTTTGTGTCAGATTTCAGCAAAAGACTTGTGTCGCTTTATAACAAGGTGTTATCTTCATGTAAACCAAGTAAAATAGGGACAAACAATGTTATTTTGTTATTTTGTCTTATTATGATTTCATTTGATTTGATTTTGTCTTATTAGGACGACATACTTTATTTAGTATAGCAGAATTTTTTGTTACATACAACGTTTTGTGTGAAAAGTTGAAAACAAGATGTTTCCCTGTTTTATTTAATACGTCTCATCCATTCATTTTATTTGGAACATTGTAACTGTTTCCAAATGCATTTTCCTTCCACGGGAGCAACAAGAATATGTCCTAAAGTCACTCCTACAGTCTGGAATTAACTAAAAAAGTAATTAAATGTCTTTTCTGAACATATTCAAACTTGAACTATGTATACTATATTACTGTGTTAGCTCAGTAGTACAGTCACAGTAAAGTACAATTTCATCCTCCAGAATCTCAACACTGCTTCAAAACACATACTGACTGAGGATTGGCTGTGGATCTCTTGATTAAAAGACCCAATTAAAAATCAATATCAATCTAGATTAAAACAATTAATTGCACAGCTCTAAAGATATAAACAACTGCACATTAAGTCTAAATCAAAATTAGACTTGAATTTGTTAAGCTAAATCACTAAATCACAAACTTGTGCTGTTGCCTTATTTTCTGTAACAATACGGCAGTTAGGGCTCTCAACCTCAAACAAGAAGGTCCTGGGTTGTATGTAGTTTTGTACTTGTTCTCGTTGCTTGCTTCCCCTACCACTAATGTATTAGGTCATACTTTCTTGAAGTAGTTTCTTTCAAAAGTTGTTCTCAGCTTCATTAGTCCGATTCCATGTCTATACATTGACAATTCTGTCTCTATTCTGCCATGAAAGATTGTGCCTTGTAAGTAAATGATCAAAGAAATAGCACACCATCCCACAGTTTACAGTAGATGCACATTTAGGCCTGCACACTGGGGCCTGTGTCTGAAGTGACCTGGAAACAACAGTGGAGGCCATCTTTCCTCCCATCTCTGAGTGAGTGAGAGAGTTGGGAGGTGTAATGCTGACCCCCCAAAGGTCATTTGACCATACTAGAGCTCACCATGAAGAATAGGTATTGGTCGATAATGAGGTTAGGTTAAATTTGTCTTTTAATAAGCTTGGAGCAAGTTTTTAGGCTATAGTGAAGCAGGAGCTGATGGGAGGACTTGGGTGATGATCCAGATTTTCGTTGGGAAGTGCAGTGAATTATTTATTCATTTTCAAATTATTTTATATCACTGGAAAGCACTTTCTCCTTCTGGCTTTAAATAGAAGCATGGATGTAGAGGGAGAGAAGGCATAGTTTTAAAGAGTTATTTGATGGCTCTTTGGTTTACAATTTGTCTAGTCTTTAAATGTTTAAAGTAGTTCTATCTTTTCAAACGGCGTTAGCTATTGTCAGTATCTTACGCATCCCATCAGCCCCCGTTTCTACCAAATGATTTAAAAAAGTTTGTAGACCTCGCTTTAATATGTAAAATGAGATGTGTTTCTGTTGGTCAGTGCTGTGGAATAGCTGCTTGACATATCACACAGAGGTGCTGTGTGTGCGGTTGACCCTAAATTGATTTACATTTAATTGAAGTCAGTTAATGGTCTGAAGTGAAGACTAATCCCCCATGTGGGTCTCTCCACTTCCTCCCAACATAGAGCTCCTACAACCACAATGCACCAAATGATCTGACTTTACAGGAGATGTCAGTTGTGGGCAAGAGAAGACATTATAAGTTAAATTTTAAATTAGGTTAATTTATTTGCTACATAAAACAATAAATGTATTTTCTGCATTAGACTAATCTCTTAAGGGAGCAAGTCTACTTTGGGGATGCATCACAGTCAGGTCCAGGTGAAACAGGTGAACTTCTGTGGTTCATTTAGTGACAAAACCATTCCGTCAATCTACAGTATACTGTATATGTGTAAAGGAACAGGCTTGATTTTTTTTTATTTTGTTTATCTTCAAAACAACAGATTAGTAAAATTCCTTATTTGTCTAGGAGTGACCCATCATGGAAAACTGACTTATGGAGTGACTAGCAAGTTAAGCTTGGTTTATGAACCCACATTTAATGGTTCACATCTTGTATATGCCTTGATCAGCATATTCTAAGGTTATATACGTCTTTGGATCCTCCAGAGCCAGACACTTACTATGAGAGGTGCAGCATAGTCTCAGTCAGAGAGAGCCCCCCGTCGCCTGCTCCTGGAAGACTCCTGTATTCTGTCATCGCTTCCTTGTTAGCAGCTCTGTGTAGTGACAGAGTGAGGTTTGAACTCCTGCTGGCCAGCTCTGACAGCTGTTCAGAGATTGGGAGAAGCCAATATTCACTGTAAACTGTACACTGTACTTATGATACCTGTATTAGTTTTACTGTCAAACTGTGAAAAATGTTAAGAATATGCTTTCTGTGCAATTGTCGGAGGACGAGAGAATACTGTATTTAGTAAGTTTGACAAACAAATAAATCAACCCTTCTTTTTTAATGCACATTGCCCCACTGAAAGCTAAATACACATATAAAAAACAGTAAAGTAAGCCACTTAAAAATTCCATCTTCAATGCTGCCCAATTGCATCATCATAAAAGTCTAAAACCTTTTACCTAACATGTTGAACAATGTTTTATCTATTCAGTTTTTCTCTAGGGAAATAAACATGCTACATCGTAAAGTCTTGTGCCTGAAAGCCCCAGTACATGGGGGCAATAGGTGTTACTCTGGTTACTGCTGTCCACATAAACTGAAGACCTATATAGATAAAGGGTGAAAACCCATTTAGTGCATTAGATGCAGCTTGCTCATTACACCGTAGATTTTATAGAAACTAGTTTAAAATGGAAGCATACAATAGAAGTTCTTAACATCACAATGTTCACTAGTTAATGATGGTATTGTTTTTTGTTGACAGACATCATGTCCACTATGTGATTCCATATGACGGGGACCACTCACTGGTAGACTCCTCAGAAAACTACTTTGTCAGTGACAGTGTGACCAAGCAAGAGATGGACTTGATGCTTGGTCTGCTGCTTGGCTTCTGTATCAGCTGGCTGCTGCTCTGGCTGGATGGGGTGCTACACTGTGCCGTCCGCGCCTGGAGGTCTAGTCGCTATTATGGTAAGAGACCCAACTTTAGAGCACTGTTTTACTAACCTGGTTATTGCTTTTCTAAATGTTCAACTTTGCCTTCATGTTTTTGAAAATCTTTCAGATTTATCAATCAAATCACTGTTGTTATATAGTTATGAAAAGCAAGAAAAAAATGCTCTGTTTAAAATTTGTATAGTATATTTATGTAGACATATAGTAGTATATGATCAAGTAGTCTTACCAACCATCAGATATTTATGTTACATGTTATATTACTTCAAATCAGGCTTTTTGAACTCCCAAATCAACAAGCAACAAAGCATATAATTTGAATCATGTATTTGTTTTTTGTTGAAGCTTGCTCTTAAGGTAGTTGTGTAAACATGCTTTGAATAAATACGCATTATGAATAATGTCTAGATGTAAGCTCTTGTGCACTAATGTCCAGTAGGAAGGAAGCTGTAAGGAGAGATAAGAGAGGAAGTGAGCCAGTGAAGGAGAGAAGGTCACACAGAGGGACAGAGCAGCCACCTGCTGGGCTCACCTCCACACTCACGCACTCATATGTTCAGAATGCACAAACATGAACAGCAGAGGAAGAGAGGACACCATCCGAGTACTTAGTTCTCTAATTTATGCATTTTGTATTTCATTATAATCAATGTTCTCCCTCATTTGTGCAGGATGGTTTGTGGTAGAAAAGGTTTAATAGTATAGTTATGTGAGCATTGTTTCAGAAACCGAGATGCTTTGGCTGCTGTCTGGTAATAGTATATAAGAATTTTACGCCGGAATTTTTTAAGGTTAAAGATTAGATTACGGTCATTCTACCTTATTGTTCTCTGCCAGTCTCCTCTCTTAGCATTTGACTAACTTAACTTCTGCTTTGACCCACGTTGAGATGGTTCTATACAGAAGTCAAATTTTATTCCACATTTTCTATGGGCATTATTAACAAACTAGTCTAGCATATTTCAGTGTATTTTCCTTTTTAGGACACGACTAATCTAAAACTTCTTTACGTCAGTATAATTTCTAGCTAGATTAAAGTTACTAACCCTTCATGCTAACTGAGAGCTACTTTATTTGTGTCAATATTTGATGCATATAGATGTATTTAACTCATATTAAGTAGTGTATATACTGTATATCAGTCTAAGAGCAGAATGCTGTGGGCGATGTCATACATGGTCCATTGATAATATACCGTCTTTGCTCATATCCCAGAACATAGATAGGTCAGGTTGAAATAAGGCTGCTCGATTATTATGAAAATACTAATCACGATTACCGTAATTTCTGGATTATAAGATGCTACTTTTGTCATGAGCTTTGAACTATGAGGCTTATAAGGCAATGCAGCAAAATTATAGATTTTCATAAACTTACTACTGTATTAACAAGTGCTGCTTATTATGTACTTTATCATTTTTTTAGCTTAAATCTAGTGGGTGTGGCTTATATTCAGGTGCGCTCAATAGGGCAGAAATTACAGTATTTAAATAATAATTTAAATCATGATTATTCAAGCAATTATTTGCTTCGAAAGAGTGCAGAGCATCAGCACTCCGTAAATGCAGAGAGTGAAGAGATCAAAGGAAATGGGTGAGATATCCTAAAAAAATGGATCATTGTAAATGTATTCTGCAATTGAAAAGAAACTCAAGGAAATAGCACTAACAAACTCACCTTTTAGTGATGGTCAATAATCACGATTACTCGATTACACAATTTTTGTAAACGATTATGGCAATAATCATAATTGAAATTGAAATTCGATTAATTGCACAGCCCTAGGTTGAAATTTGAACTACAAACTTGGGCAAGTCTTTGGGTAAGACACTTCACCCACGTTACAAAAGAATATGTACCGTATATCTGTGTGTAGGACTGATTGCACAAATTGTCCCTTATCCGTTTGTGAGTACCAAAGGGCTGCTGTCACCATAGAAAAAGTAAATGAACGTGATTAACTTCTGAATGTCTGAAAAACAATGTATTGATTGTGTGCATTATTAAACTTAAAAACATGATGGACCCTTTTGAGGCCACTGCAATTCCAAATGTTGGTAAATGTCCCTAAAGCACTGAGATAGTTCATCCAGCTGTATTTTTCTATGAACATTTTTGCTTCAATGGCATCATGAACTGTTGTTAGTGTTTAGTATATTTTTCACTATTGCACTGTTGTGTCTTGTCCTAGATGCTCTTTCCTCTGTATTGATAGTGTCTAAACTATAATTTAGAAAAAAGAAAACACTACTGTCAATTTTAAGTTACTAAGATCATTTTATGTGGTATGTGTTTTCTCCAACAAATCCATGCACCACTGGCACTCTGATGACAGGGCATTTGGGATCCTCATGAAATCTCTTTACTGCTGTCAGCAGTATTCAGACTCATTAGCATTAGCAATAGCCTAGCCCAAATAGAACTGGAAAATTGACCTAAAATTGCATAGATCGATGGCAGGATTGACAGGCAGAGGGAATGGTGGTAATTTGGTGCTGTTCCTTGGAGAATTATAATTAGTTTAGGAAGCCTGCTCTCATTACTGTCGGCTCTGTGTGCTGCTTTTTGCCAACACCAGGGACAGTGTAGGTTTGTGTGAAATAATAAGGAACAAAAGCCTACTGCGTCTTATTTGAACTGTTAGTAGTAATAATTGTATCACATCAATAGTAGAAGTGGTGAAAATAGTGGCAGAAGAAGGCTTATAAATATAACCAAAGTGGAAGTAGTAACAGAGACAGTTGTGTGCTCATGTGTCATTGTAGTTTAGGCCAGAGATGTGCTAATTATGCACTAGACTCAATTATTCAGCAAAATATTTCAAAAATCTACATTTGACTCTACATATGTGGCCAAATAAACATGTGCAAGACCATAACCTTCAGTAGCTGTTGTCTCTCTGGGGTCTGTTTGAAACATATGGGCATTCGTTTTGCTTTATTTCACTAACAACATTACTGATGCACTATTTAAGAAGATCATGCGCTGCTATGTCATTACGTCACAACTGGCACATGGGCAAAAACATGATGTGTGTGGAAAGAGTGGGTTTTTTATGAGTTCAACAGATTCAGTCTTGATTTGAAGCTTGACTCTTTTTTCATATTTTAACATTAACATTTTCAGGTGAGCTTCTTGGCTTTAGTCTAAATTTTACACATTTAACTATATGTTTGCGCTGAAGAATGTAGGCATGTGCATATTGAATTTTGACTCTTGTTTAATTCTGACTCACATTGGTAAAGGATAAGAACGGTTTTTCTTTCAAAAACATTTATCATTGCTATACTGTTTTGTCAAATCCCCCAAATCAGGATGAAATCTTTGTGAATGAAACCTGTAAATTAGCCAGGCCGGTGCCACCTAGTGCCTCCTTTCAATTTCATCTCACTCCAGCTACTAAGTCAGGTATCATGGGCACTGATCACAGGACTGCAAACGGTTCCCAAAAGCTGGAAGTATCGTCGTCCAATCAGCAAACGGGAGCAAAGTGGTGTGTTGACAGGAACCAACTCGAGTTGTGTCTAGTATTAACTTAGAATATGATATTGTACTTTTTAATTTTCAAGTTTTCCACATAGAAACAGAGACAACCACTGGCACACATGTTTATCCTTTACTTCTGGATGACAAAACGACCAAAAAGCAGTGATTGGTTAATCAAACAGTCCCCACCTCCTGTTAAGCTAATGAAACAGACGGTTTCCATGAAGTGAAATGAAACCGGTTCATGCATCAGGCTGCCCATAAATAGCTGAAACAACAACATACTTCACAAATTATGCTAGATTGTTTTTGATCTTGTTCTAACATCGGTTCCCTATTAAAACACAGCTGAAGTTTTGTCTTTGAGACATTTGTCATTCTACTCTGAGCCATAAATCATCCAGACGCTTTTTGAGCACTTCTGTAGCATTAACGTCAAGATATTATTGATTTGATTGTTTCCCTTATGAAATTTCCTTTACAGCCAGTAGATGGAACTCTTAGACAATTTCAGACATGGGAAGCACTTGTCTGTCATGCATGCTTTAATTGCTACTTTTTTATTGGTTCTGATGCATGGCATTTTAAAGTGACTACTTAGGCATATGTTTGAAGAACAGGAACACGCAAAAAGTTACTGTATGTGTCTGTCAACAACTTTCTCTAAAACTACGTGACCATATTGCCTTGTTATGTGAAATGAGGATATGCTCATATAACATATACCTTTGACATAATCAGACTTGATCGAGACCATTTGCACTTGTCAGATCATTTGCTGCTAATTAGTTGTCAATCATAACAGTGTCAGGAATAAATACTTTTGGCGTGTCCTTATGTGTCTTCTGCCTTGAGGTATTTTCATCTGGTGTCGTTTAAGGTCATAAATATACTTAGTCTTTAATATCCTAGGTTGGCATGAGCAGATGTATTCATGGATTTATATCTGGAATTAAGCAAAAATATATCTAGATTGCAAACCCGAAACACAGAAATGACAAAGATTTCATGTTTAATTCAAAGCAACATTTATTTATTTGTTTGTTTGTTTGTTTACTTTAGACATCAGCAGTGGTGATATTTTCTACAAAGATAATTGTAATAAGTAAAAAAAAAACAGTTCCTTAACCATCTTACTGAGATTGATACTGAAATTATTTAATTTAAATTGTTGGTTTGGTTTGGCACTAGCTTTGTTTTTTCCTTGTCTAAACATTTGATTGTGGTTTGCCTTTGTTCAGAGCCGGTCAATATCTCACCATGTAGAGTGTGTGTAGTCTTTTTTTTTTCCCCACAAAAAATGTCAAGTGTAAAGAGCACATATACTCTTCAAAAACGGAGCTGAAGCTCAGAAAACACTGTTCTCAATGTGGCTGATCTGTTTTGCAATGTTTTTCAGTCCATAAAATCACCCAGATTTACTATGAGGATCCTGTCATTAGCATATCAGGCAAGATGTATTTGATTGCTTTTCTGTATAAATTCCCTAGCAAGCATTAAATGGAGCTCTAACTCATTCTGACACGAGAAACACAAATTTGCTGTTGTACTATATACTATCCTATGCTTCACTGGTGCATATGATTCCAAAGTGGATTACAAAGCTTCTAATTGTAAGTTGTATTTATTCTAAATTCAGTGTGCTAATTTCTAAGTCTCAGTATGTCACTTTTCTAATCTGCTCTCTGCCTAATCTATTGTGATGTTATTACTTTGCCTACAATGTCCCATACTACGGCATTTAACAGATGGCTATTTTACTCTAGGTGTTTTCATTGCACAGAATATCTTAAAAAGCATCTGTTATGACAGTGAGTAGAAGCACTTTTCACTTTTACATACCTAAATCCCAAAGCTTAGTGGCTGTGTTCAGATTGTTGCAGTGGAAGTGTCCTGAATGATGCTCTGGTTTAGAAGAAAAGTAGGTGAAGTGTGACCTGAAAACTGGCTCTGCTGCTGAAAACTCCTTTGGCAACTACAGACAGTAAGACACAACAATTATTCAGGGCACTGTACTCCTGGAGTTATGTATAGTATACTCTGATCACTAATGTAAACATAAACAGGTTCTGATTGTTTCTTCTTGTTGAGCATTGATTCTATAAGACTTACTGATGAACTGATTGTAGAGGCTTTGAATTGTTGCAGAAATGTATCTACTGTATATAAGTGGAATAGAGCACAGAATGCCTCCTTTGTCCTGAAGAAAAACTGAGTTGCTGTACTGAAACCTAAGTCCAGAAAAATCTCCCATCAAACTGCTGTTGTTGGGGTTGAACTTTCACAAATGTATAATATTTAGTCTGTATGTCTCTAGCTGCCACGTGCCAAATAGTAAGTGACTGTGGCTGCGACTAGGCTCTTTTGGCTCCGTCTCCCACTCACTTTCTATTGAAACATCTGTGCCCTTTTCTTCTGCTGTCAGACTTGTCATTCTGGCCTTAAAATGTTAATTTAAAAACCCCTTTATGATTTTGGTTTAATTCTGCTGTAAATTCAGATATGAACAATAAAAACTGACCAATCAGGGGTAGAACTTCTTACCACAGAATTTGCACATAAAATAAAAAAACAATCTCGATCTTGATTAGCTCTGTGATGACAATGAAACACACTTTTGGCTTTCGAATTATGGAACTCCAACTTTGTTGCTTATAGACCCTCTGCTTGGTTTCAAAAGTACTGGTTCCCATTAGAAATTCCAGAATGAAAGAATATTAAAAGTTTGACAGCTTTGTCTGAGCTAGTCAGCTATGCGGAGAGTAAGACCTAGAAGTTTCGAAATTGTAGGTTTTAGACTCTGCAGGACCTATTGCTAAACAGAACTGTTTTTTTTTGTCTCATGCGTTGTTGGGCCAGTACATCTTCCAGTTCTTAAGTTACTTCCATCATAATAGACTGAAGTATGTTATACACAATTTTTTTCATAAAATATTTTGTCCTGTGTCCTGAAAAAATAAAAGTGTAGGGCAAAGTGCAGGAAATTAAATTGACTTTCATGATAAATAGGACTTGACAATATTGTAATCAAAATCAAATTATGAACTCATTCCTTCAAAATGTTTTTTTATACCACTGTTTTTTTTTTTCAAATACAGTGAATCATCTACTGCCCCTATTGGCCAGTTTATTTCAGAGTGGCTCCTGGATTTAGCCAATCACAACAAAGTGTGTTTATTTCCTTTAAATGTTGCTTCTCCTTTATTGACAAATGACTTGCTTCGTTGCTTGAATTTTCTAACTTGTTGATGGTTAATTTAACAATCGTATAAAGCCCTCAAGGCTACACTGAATCTTGATGCAACTATAAAATTGTAATATTATTATTTTTGTTGTTGGTGGTGGTGTTGTTGATGATGTTGTTGTTTATTGTTGTTGTTGTTGTTGTTGTTACTATCACTCACTCCTAATCATAAACAATATACATTCTTCTTAACAGTTAGAAACCAAGACACAAATTTTCCATCCAATTAGATTTGACTGTAGCCTTAGCGGAGTACATTGCATGGATCAGGTGTTTTACATACAGCCATCTCTCTTCACACATGCCGTAGGTGGAAGGTTGAGCCGCTGCATGTGTCTCCAGTGTATTATCACTTCACTGTAACACCATAAACCTGCCCATAGGAGGCCCATCCATATTCATCAGCCCCAGTAATCCCACCATCTCAGCATTTTCCTCCTCCTCCTCCTCGGCTGATTTTGTGAGGGAATACCCTGTCTTTTGTCTATCTGTGTGTGACGTTGATGGTGGGACGTAGCTGTTAGCCCTGCCACGATGAGGAGTGAAGGTAAGGCCTGACGAGGCAGGGAATCGTTGGCGTCACATGACCACCCCCCCATCCTCTTCCCCTTCTCCCCTCAACCATATCTTCGATGCTAAAAATAGAAGCAGGCAAGGGAGCATCTGGAATGGCAAGCAAGGAAGCCAGTAGGACACATGGATGCTCGTGATTCCGTCTGTAGCCCCGCCCCATCCCCCCTACCGCCTCCATCCCATCATGCACTTCTTCATTTATCAACTGCTGGCCATTTGAGCTGTGACAGTTTTTTTTTTCTCTATATCACTGTGCGTCACTGTGTCTCTTTGTGCTGCTGCTGCTGCTGCTGAGGTACAAAACCATAAAAATAACTAGGAAATTGAAAAAAAAAAAATGATGTCCTCTCTATTAACCCTTTAGTCGCTTTTGTGACAATTGTGGGTTGATGAGAATTGTTGCTTTGACAGACAGTGCTTTCCCAGAATGTTTTATCTGTTACAGGCAAAGTTGATAACCCAGGCATTTTATAGAATGATGTTTTGAGGAAATACATGTTTTATTCTTTACTTTACCTGTGCATCTTATAAAAATTTTTTCTATAGATTGCCTAATGAATTTTATGCAAAATGTGAAAGAAAGCTTCAGTGCAGTCAGTATTATTGCAAACTAAAGAAGAAATGAGGTGTAAATTTTCTCATTTTCCTCAATAAAAACACACCACCATCACCCCTACTACCAACCACAACCACTGCTCAATCATCACCACAACTTTCCCATGACCAAACACCAACATCCTCACAATCACCTATTAGTTGATTGCTGGTTTGGTTGTGGTTGCTTGTGTGGGGAAGATGTGTGCCCATGTATTTCGTAAATACACCTTGTGGTTATCATTTTTGTAACAGAATCATACTTTGATGACAACTGTGTCAGATCCCCAGTTTGCTCATGGAAACGTAAGACAGTGAAGTTGGTTTTTGCTGTGCAGTTATAGTGAATGAAATGTAAATGCTGTATGTTCAAAAATGTATAAATTTTGGTGAATGGCATTTCAAAGTCTCTTTTGTGAATAGAATCATAATGTAAAGTCACTCAAAAACAAAAAAACAAACTAAAAAAGGTAATCTTTACAAATATGTGTGCCATATAGGCCTATGCAAACACTAAACCACAGCCAGAGTAATCTCTTTATTGATTTATTCTTCAGATTATGTTTTTTCCACTCTCTGATATAATTCCCAAGTAACCATTGTCCTTTTGTTCATCTGCTTCATTCAAATGTGTCTGGTCTGGTCTTTTTTTTTCTTTGGATACCCTTCAGAACACTCGGTGGACAGCGTGCCCATTCACAGCTATAAATAACTGCTGCTCCGCCCTCTCCAGCCTCTAGGGGGGGCTGTGTTTTTTTATTCTAATCTGTCTGGGGCTGTCCCACTCTTCTTCATCACTGCCTCTGCTTGGCCAGCTCCACTTTGGGCTCTGATGAGAACAGATGTCACACACCCCCATATTCATATCTGTGCTTTTATAGGTAAAAGTGAAGGTGAGAGGACAGACATGAGGGTCAAAATGGATTGAAAGTTTCAGAATATAAATATGCTTGAGTAAATAGTGTCTACTAGTGAAAATACTCAGTGTTACAACAATATTACTTTGACTGTCCAAGGCAATGAACTGTAAGCACCAGTTATCAGAGTAAATGTGGTAACTTACTGGGATTACATTGAGCCTGAGTTATGCTTTCCTGTTGCACTCTGGAATTACACAATACAGCTTTTTAAAGATTTATCCAAGGGTTGGCAAATGATTAAATATTTGCTTACACCAAAAATCATGTCTTTTGTAGTGTTTGTGGATTTAATAAAGTGACAACTGTCATGTACATCAAACAGACAGCAGAGTTTGGTGAACACCCAATCTTATCTCAGCTACAGACAATTGCATGCTTGTTTATTATTGGTAAACAATGGTACCTTATAAAGTGTTTTCTCAGGTAAACAAAGATTCAGTTAGTTAGGACAGAGCAGACCCTGAAGCTAAAGAACTAGTATGATGTAGTATTTGAGTAGCTTTACTTTTGCATCTTTAAAGAGCATGACATTGTTAGTAATACTTGTGTGTGATGCTGTAATGTAATGGAAAAATAGCTATAGGGCAATGACACAAAGACACAAGCACCTTCAAAGATTTCATCTACATGACATCTCAGATATTTAGAATAGTGTTTTCTGAAGTTCAGACATGGGGAAAAATAGTCTCAAAAAACTGTCCAAGATGTACAACGTTAAAACATGATAAATTTGGTATATTATGTGTCTTTTAGGACAAAGACACAGTCACAGCTGCTCATCTTCTGAGTAGACTACAGCACATAAAAGATGTAAACCAGAAGTGCCTTCTGTGTGGTGCACTGAACACTTGGGACAGAAATAACTGCCCCCAGCTCTGTGCATCTTATCTTTTGCAACGTGCTTCCTATGGCATAGCATGGATATTGGAAAATAATGACATTTCTTGCAGGCTTTGGTAGATTGAGTCTAAGATATTTAAATGTATGTACTTGTTCTGATGATGTTAATGTTGAATTACAGTGGGGGGTGCGTTTTGCAGGATGAAGCATGCGTGTTTTCAGCCAGGTGTGTTCCAGTAGGGATGTGTTTGAGTTGTCTTTGTTTTGGCTTTAAGGGAAGAGTGGCAAAGATCGCAGGTTATACAAAATTCATTTCATTCATTCACGGGAATTTCAGTGAGCCATTACTAATGCATGTTTTTGGAGGTGGTAGACTAGATTTGGACAAAACCCACGGTGACACAGAGAGAACATGCAAGTTCCACTCAGTGAGATCGTGAAATGTTGATATAGTCTGACCCGGGGAAGTCAGAGTCTAACCACTCTGCTATCATGCACCCCATTATCTTATCTATATAAAAAAAAGTTATTTGTTCAACATTTGGAATCAAATCTTTATAACAAAGAGCATTATAACTCTAACCAGACTAGACTGCCTTCCTTATGAGACTATGGGTTAATGCACCAGTGCTACAGCTAAAAAGCTGTGATAATGCTCAAGTTGCTGTAGCTGTAGAAGTACTCAGTAAGGGTGGTACCATTTTTAAATGATCAGTGTGTAGTGGTTTTGAAAGTCAGGGCCAGAGTTGCCAAGTCTGCTTCTTTAGATTCTTTAGATTAGGCTATTTATTTATTTTTTTATATATAAAGTTTGTTTTTATTTTTATTTTTTTGTGAATGTGCTTGCAAACAGTCAAAAGAGGTGATTTTTGGCTGTTTTTCATGTTTGATCCACACAAGATACCCACTAATGATTGAAAGATGGACTTTAAGCTTAAGTCTTTATTATTGTTAAAAATACAAATATGTAAAAATATTAACACTTGTTCTGTGGTGACACGTGTTTTATTATTTATTATTTTAATAACTTTTCGTTGAAGGGCTGAATCTGGTTTGTATGTTTGTTCTTGAACTGGTTGCATTGATACTGTGAGGAGTTTGTGAGCCCTTGCACAATACAGTGCTGTAGGTTCTGTGGAAAGTTGCACTGACTAGTTAAAGTTGTACTCTTTTGTTTTTTAGCCATTTTTGGCCCTTGTTTAACTCTGGGGTTTTGCAATGTCCCACTAAGATCAATAAATACTGACAGAGTTGTAATGTATTATAAAGACTACTTTTTATGTAGATCTTTTCAGTTTGTGGCAATATTTTAACAATTATTACTCTATAAAATTAGCATTAGCCATAGTCCAAGTTAAATAAACTTCTGTAGATAAAAGTGTCATCCAGTGAAGGCTTCACTTCAGCTTTTACCAAGTCATTTAGCCAATAGTGGCCTTGAATGTTATTGTGGTATTATTTCTGGTAATTTGACTTATTACAGAGTCCAAAGCAGGAGTATTGTTGTAAAGCGTGATATTGTTTATCTGTGTGTTAGTTGTAATCTAGGCTAAGTCTTTTCTCTCTCACTTCATCTGACCCGTGTTGTCAGAGCTGAGGCACAAAGCCAGGCCTCCTCCATGCATGCACCTCCCTTTGGCTCTCTCTGTCAGGAAGCGTGCTCATCACCTCTCTACCTCCTGCAGCACTAACTGAATATACACGGAGTGGCTGTTGTGTGAAAGGAACCATATTGTTGCTGTCTCTGCTCATTTTAAACACATATTGTCATTTATATGCGAGAATCAAATCTGCTCTGATAGAATTTTGTACATGTTTTATCAACTTATTTAGTCAGCGATACTACATCTATTTACAGTAGGCCTATTTTAATGCGACTGAACCTTGATATTTTTGTTATTGTTGTAGACTTAATGGACGACAATAACATTATCTATTAATCATTGTTTTAACGTAGACTGTCAACATTTACATAGACTGTGAAATAGCAAGCGTTTCATGGATAATAGACACAAAATAGCAGTTTACCATATGTCATGTGATCAGGTACAGTTTTGCTAGTTATCTAAACATTAGAAGATCCAGCTCTGTTCAATTGTGTTATTTATTTTTGATTGGTGTTTATTTCATGTATTTATATATTTATGTATGTATTTATTTATTTATTTACGGTGTTGACATTTGCTCTCCTCTTTGCAGACACTCCCTCCTGGTCGTGGCTTCCTCAGTTCTGTAACCTGCGGGACCTCCGTAGACGCGCCCAGCTCCGACAGTTGGACGACTCCAGTGGAAATATGGTCCACATCAAACAGAAGCTCTACCACAATGGTCACCCAAGCCCCCGCCACCTCTGACTGACCAAACACTAACCCTTCACCTCACCCTAAAAACTTCCAAAATGGCTGCCTCAAAGACCTTGGGAAACTGTCCTCAAGTTCCCTATAACAGGGCTTTATGTGACCAGCCAATGGAAATCTCTCAAAACCACTGGAATCCTGTCTTGTCCAAAGTGGGAGGAGCCAAAACTGACATTTTAAAGTGATTTCTTTATCTGTATAGAGACATTTTCTGTGTTCATTGTAACTTGGCATGCTCTTTTAGAAGAGGGTAACACATGGGTAGAGCTTGATGCGATTTGGAACTTGAATGATTCATATTATTATTATTTATTTTTATTTTGGTAGAAGTGGGAGGGTCTTGATGAAAGAGGGCGGGTTTTTTGACAGGTTGCTGCTTGTGTAAATAGTTATATATATGGGCACGTTGGGTTTTAGGGGGTGGGGTTATTTATTGTGTGTCGTTGATAGAAAATCTAACTGCAGATTGTGGTAGGAATGGAACCAAAAGATGTCTGAAAACTGGATGTGAAAACGTGTGATTTCTGCTCAAAAACACAGATGAAATTTAGCTTTGTTACTTAGTGAATTAACTGAATGTACTACTTTTCCCTGTAAATATGTGGAGGGTGAAGGTGGGGGCGGGTTACCAGTTGGGTTCCCTGTGCTGCATCATTTAGGTGCCAACAAATGAGTCAACACATGCATCATCTGCCACACACTTTCCACATAGTTTTTTTTCTTAACCAATTGCCTTTCATGTACCAGGAGCAACCAGCCTATCAGCATTGAGATTCCAGCCCTGGTCCTGCCCCATCCTTGCCCTCTCTGTCCAGACATTGCTGTTGTGAGGATGAAATGTCTGTTTTATTAAAAGTGCTGTTGAAGCACAACAGTGACCTCTGGTGTTTGATTGAATTTTTTGAAAAATATGCAAATTCAAAATATTGTCTCCATTGAACACACATTCTTGGTCAAATTGTAAATTAAAAAAAAGGTATTTACATGGAAATAACAAACAATAAATTCACTTCTTAGTTTTGAGTGGGAAAACAACAGAGCGGACACTGCTGAGCACAATTTTCTTGGCCAGTGGTTTGAGTCTGTGTTTACGGTGCTTTGAGGACACAATATACTGCATAGCTAACTTGGCCATATGTACACAAAATGGCTATATTCCATCGGCAACTCAACACAGTGTTACAGATGCAAAAAAGAGCTTTATGAAGATAAATGATCATATAAAATCACATTTTTAATGAGACATGCCTGAGACGAAAACACTGCTCACTGTTGAGAAAAGTCTTGCACAAATACACGCAGTTTAAGTATTACAATCAAGAGCAACAATCTTTGCACATTTACAAGATTTAGAAACCTATCCTCCAAGCTACTGCAATCCTGGAAGATTCAGCGGACCACTCACTTTGCCAACATCAATTATAAACTGTGGCAGAGTGGAAGACTAGACTGTAAGCTAAAGAAGGCTTAAGGTCTATTATTGAAAACTTTGGTTTTGTAAAGAGAATTATTCAAATAGTAATTCAAAGGTAACTTTAAAATGTGTAATTAGAAACTAACTATTGGTAAACTTCCACCTTGGTCTTACTGCCTTTTGATATTGCAGATAACAATGCTATTTATAAAGTTTGCTTATTCACAAAAGTGTTGTGAACATTATTCTGCATGTTGAGTTTGTGATATTTGAAATTACAACTTTACACAAGAAAATTCAAAATCTAACAAAGAGATTTGTGCAAAGAAAGACAAGTATGTGAGTCTGTGGAAGTTAGTATTTTGTCTGTATGTACTTTTATAAAGAATTTCACATTCTCTGGATGTCTGACACATCTTTGGCAAATATGCATGTCATGGAGCTGTTTGGAAGTACAAACAGACATTTCACTATATAGACTACTAAAGCTAATCCATTGCCTTACTTCTAAAGTAGCACTTACCTTGCAAATCATCAGCTTTTAATTAAATAAGTACTGCTTCTGCGTAAGGTTATTTACAGTGATGCAGGTCCAAACGTCCAAACAGAGAAGTGCGGAACAGGCAGGAAGCCAGGCTCAAACTTCCCAGGCCTTCCTGTCAAAGAGACTCTGCTACAAGATTCTGACATTGGAGAGTTAGTGCTAATCTTCCTTCACGATACATTTCCATCAGAGCTCCCGGAGAGGCCAGGATCATCTGCACAACCGGGCCGGGACAGTGTCCCTGCACTGTCACTCTGTGAGGGGCTTCTTCACCAGTCCTGTTTGAGCTTCTGACAGCAAGGAGAATGAGAGGTCTATATTAGTCTTAGGTCTTTGTGGACGAGGATACAGGATACAAACTGCTGCTTTTCCTTGAGAATGAGGGAAAAAATTAACTTCTGTAAATGGTGAACAATAGTCATGAAGCAGAACATCTAAAAAAAAATTATTGAGAAATATTTGGTTACAAATGTATTTTCAAATATAAGCACATAGCAGAACCATTAGAGGAGGATTTTTAAGTGTGTCTGTGGTGATACAATGTAAATGCGTTATTATGGCTATGTAATAATAGGTTATATAAATAGAATACATTATTTGTAGCATGTCATATTCTTTCTCCATGTTCAGGTCCAAATGCATTGAAGTTGGGGTAACTAACTTTTTAAGTGTAAAGTGTTTTCCACCTATATATGATAAACGCAGCACTTTGTGAAAATATAGGACCACTGAGTATTGTCTGAATTGAATAATAAAGAATCCTAGTTCTTATCAGGAGTTGAATGCAGCGCTCTGATTGGCTGTGCTTGGGAGTGTGAAAATCAGCATCACCTTTAAGAAAAAAAATCAGCTATCCACCTTTAAGAAAGATGGGCGCACCATTGAAGCCTGTGTCCTAAACATATTAAGCCCAGTATTATGTAAGTGCAGACAGCAGAGTGACCCTTGGGAATGGTGTAAGGTGATAGAAGCTGCAGTGCTTGTTACTTAAGACACCTTCTACTGGCGTGTTCTAAGTCCAGTCAATAAACAGTGGATTTAAAAGGGCTGTCAATATGGAAAGTCACAATTGTTACACTTTTTTTTTTTTACCTGGATGTGTCTCTAATTGTGCAATTCCAAGAAGGTTGAGTAGACAGTAATTTTGATTAGAATAATAAGTGAGAAAATACTTAGTACCAAGTTGTAATATTTATATTATTACTGTAATGTAAAATATTTTTTATAGATTCTACATCATACAGTAGCTTTACCTCCCTCATATGCCCTTTCATATTCATTTAAAGACTATGTGAAAAATGAAGACACCTGATTATTTCTTTAAGTTTTAAATAAAGTAAAATTCTGATTTAAATAAAGTAAACTCCATTTTTCATAGTTTTATCCATGTTATTAGTGTTCTCTCATCATTAGTTTGCTCAAAGTTGTATTGTAAATAATGTTTGAATAATCTTATACTGTCCTGTAGCTGATGCTCAAGTCTAGTCCTTAAACCAAGCTCATGTCACATTTTTTGCATGATAGCAAATCTTTACAATCTGATAAATGCTTAGCTTGTGATGCACTCATTTCCACATATAAAATGCACGCCTTTGTACTTTCCATTTTGAGTGAACGCATGCACAGCGTTAAATGTGTGTTCTCTGAGTATGACCTATATTCTCCTCACTCGTGTGCTAGTCGTCTGTCCAGGCACAAAGACAGTGAGGTATTTGAGCAGCCACAGCAGTTACCTCTGCAAGGCCATCATGTTGTGAATAATGCACAAGCAGACCTGTTGCTCCATAGAGAGATGCAGTGTGCTGGTGGCTCACAGTTTTTCTCTCGTAATGCAAAAATCATGACTGCTGAATATGTGATTAAGCTCTGAGAGTCACTGTCTTGCACAAAGCTCTGTGTAGGAACCTGCAGGAAAACAGCTTCATCTGCAAACAACAAAAAGAAATGTCAGGAAGATCTTATTATATTGTGTACAGTAAATATATGTATTTATTGTAAAGTAAGTTAAAAGGTCTATCTCATCTATAATCACAGTGTACATAAAAGGCTTCAGTGTACAACAAGAATATCGGCTTCTGCTGGTTATAAAAATCCGGATATTGCTGAGCATGCATCAGAAATAAGTTAAAATAAATAAAACTATTCTTGAAGCTGAGTTATGTAAATATGATGTAAATGCAGCACTTTGGGACAAAATCAGTGTCCTCTTTACTGTTTGAAAAATGTTTCATCATCATTACTGTGGTCATGTTGTATTTTGATTGCTTCTTGCATGTTTGGTAGTCCATAAAGTCCTGCAGCTGTGAATTCAGTGCTCAGAAAATTCTCCTATCCCCGCCCATAACTCTGCACTTTGAAAAATGAAAACTCTGATTGACTAGGCAACTTTTTATAAACAAAACAAAAATCAAATGATACTCTTTGTTACGGTGAAACTTCACAGGGTTCATAGGTTTGGCAGTTTTGTCACAGGAAGTCAATAGATCTGTTTTCATTACTAAGCCGCTTTAGATCAATATAGTGGATTACAGTGAAGAAACTGTTTTATTATAATAAACTGTTTTAATTCAATACTAACATTTAGAAGTGATACAAAGACTTACAAGCTGCAGAACTTAAAACTACAGTATAGCCTCTTCGTCCTGTAAAGCTGTGATGATGTCCTGTTTGGAGCACTGCAGTGATCTCAGTGGATTTGCCTTTAATGGCTTCAGACAGCTGAGAGACACACTACGACACAGCATCCGCTCACATGGAGGATTAGGAAGCCCTGAAGTCACTTGACCATCACCTTTCTGATTCAAGGGCAGTTTGTCAGCAGCTTTTATCAGCACATCTGCACTCCGATCAGGTCTGCGCTGTTCCACTGTGCATGCTCCTCCAGGCGTTTATGCCTAATTGGAGAATACAATCATTTTAGCCAGTAAGTACATGTAATCCAATCAAAGATTGTTGTGCAGTAGAAGACATCTCTCTTCATTTAATGTAGCTATGGGCTGTGGTAGAAAGTAGACCCAAATGCACATTTTTATCTGTTACCATGGCAACAGATGGCTCTGATAACAGCTACAGCAATGCAGCTTAAAAGTTTATTTTGTTGTATTTTTGGGACTGGTTACAGTTGTTGAAATGATTTTAGATACCACATCAGTATATTTACTCAGCAGTTTTCATTTCCAACCTAGTTCCAGTTCTGTTCCTATTGCCACATTCAGAGCTGATTCAGCGTGTTTCATGGACATAAATGAAGTCAGCCTGCTCCCATGTGACCGCTCCATTGGAATACACTAAAAAGCCAAGTGAACATGATGTATGGCCTGGTTGACATTTGACCGGGGAACGCCTTGCTTCAATGACTACAAGAACATAGGAGCAATATGCTGCTGTGGACTGACCCTGAGAGACAGCTCAACCCCCATGAATGAACTGCTGATGAAGACACACAGTATGGCATCTCAAGGTTGCAGTGAACATAGGACACATTGACCTTTGACATGTGAAACACAGCACAGCAAGGAGGTCTCACATTCATGTACTGGGATTGTGCTCCAGTTTGACATTCTGAAACTAAATACCTTGAAAGAATAACGAAGAGTATTGAGGAAGTCACTTGGACAAAGTAGTTCAACTCTTTATGTGACATTTTACATTTCGTGATATACATTTCCAATAGCTCACTTAATGCATACATAAATAATAACATGTGGTTAATTTGTTGTTAAAGACCTACATACAGTAGGCTATAAGTACAGGTAAACAACAAATGAGCAGCCCAAAGTGAAAACAATAGAAATAGTTATCTCCACAATGGTACTACGAGTTTCTTTTCTTACTGCAGGGTGAAAGTATTTCCTGGGCTCCAGAGCCCACACTTCTGCATCGTCTAGATTTTCAAGACAATGAAAGGTAATCACTTACAAAAATTCATATTGCTGTAATTGAAAATGCATTTAAACTACATTAAAAACACAAAAAAGAGATTTTGCCAACCTCAGTAAATGCTGCCCTCTAGAGTACACAAATGGCATGCTTCACTAATTACTTAACAACAAAAACAACAACTAAAAGACAGTAACCTGTCGACTCGATATTTTTGAATAACCGAGCTAGAATGTAAAAAAAAAAATTAAAATAAAAAATAAAAATAAAAAAATAAAAATCTGCCATCTTCATTTTTTACCAAATGTAACTATAATGAGAAAACAGAATTTACAATAGCTCAGCCTATCTTCTGGGACAAAAGTGTTTTAAGTAATGAGGTTTAGTGATAGTTTAGTGCTGACAGCAGTAGTACAAAGGTAAATAACGAATGAAATAGTCTCAATTACAATATGGAAAAGGCAAACTTCTGGATTTGGGGGTAATAATTCCTCTGCCGAATCTACGCCCTTCTAAAGTAGGCAATTTTAACATGATTAAGATAAACAGATCTAAACCAGCTTGATTCATATAATATTTTAGATTTCATTATTTGATAAGAATCCAACTTGCTATTTATTGAAAGGATGTTCAGCTCCTTTCCCGTTTTACTTAGTACGCAATATATATTTAGGACACATTCTGAATTTGAAACCATGTTATTTTTACAAACTTCATTAGCTTGTTTGATACAGAAAAGAAAACTTAGATTTGACCCCTGTTTTGCTTACAAAATAGACAGCAGTGTGAGTTGTGAAACATGCCAAACGTTGTATTCAATGACCCTGGGAATTCTTTCTGAACAAATATGGATTAAAATTATATAAGTATAATAAAAATCAATTTGATTTATTTAATTTATGTAATGTATTCAAATAAGTCCGATACGAAATAATGATTTAAAAAAGTATTTGTTTTTATAATTATGAGTGCAGATTCTGCAGCACTGTTCGTTTTACGTAGAAAACACAAACACACCATGACGCACTGGACGCTCCGAAGTCACGTGTCTGGAGAGAGCGTAGTTTCATTTTTCAATCACAGGGAGGTGGTGGCACACTCAGATTGTGAAGTAGTGAGAGCAAAGCAGTGTTAACCTTCACTATTTAAACCACCTTAGACTTGAGAACAACATGTCCGTGGCTTGCTTCGCTCTGAGCAAGAATGTTTTGGCTTTGCGGAACTCTGGAGCCATTATGGTGAGTTCAATGTCATTTTGCTGTATGACAACACAGTGACAGGAATGTAGTTAGTGACAGGAGTGTTATAATGGGCTTACTTTTCATATTCAATAGATATGTTATTAGTATAAATATCTTACTCACCATTAATTCCTTTATCCGATTAAATTTAAGTTACATCAAGTTTTCTCTGAAAGTCTGCTTTTTTTCTCAGCTCAATTTCTACCTGATCTACCAATAATAACTTACATAAACTAGTTAACTATCTACGTACTTAGTCGTATTGATATGTTAGCTGGAAGTCTCCTGATCAAAATCTAATGTTCTAATGTAAATTGTTATTTAATAGTCAGCAAAAGTCAGTTAGGTAACGTTCATCGCAAAGTGATGTAACGTGCTGCGCTGTACTAACAACGTTTGCTCACTAGATGGCGTTCGATCACAGCTTATGAGTTTATTTATAGCGTAATAATAACATCCCAAAAATGAAATTTAAATAGGAAAATTTGAACATAAATAAAGAAAAAAGAAAAACTAAAGGAATAATAATAATAATAATAATAATAATAATAATAATAATTCCCCAATATCGCCCAGTCCTAACTAAAATTCACTAATAGATTTGTAATACAGAGCAATACCTCATGTACCATCAGATGCAGCCTAAACCACTGTTTAAGGAATATTAGGGAAAACCTAAGCTATGATTTATCAGTGTCAGATTAGAGTAATATGTATTGTATATGATGTTTCATAATGATTTTAATAGCCTGTTGGTAAACTGCGGGCTAGGCAACATGACAAAACATTCAAAAATAGTTTCCCTGTATTCATTAATCAGAATTTTCAGTTCAATTGGATATTTCCTTAGAATAAACCAGTTAATGTATCTTCCATTTGAGTTTCCTGAACATAAACAATACTTAATTGAATCAGTGCAGCGTAACAAATCAAAGCAATTTCACACATTCCTCATCAAAAACCCACATCTCTTTGTAACCTTTGTGCTTGTCCTTTTCCAGCTGGTTCGATATGCTCAGACAGCAGCAGCTCCAGCTCCCGAACCACGGATAAAAAAGTTCCAGATTTACCGTTGGGATCCCGACACTCCTGGAGACAAGCCAAGAATGCAGACATACGAGATAAATCTGGACACGTAAGATTAGTCTTTATATGTTTTTAAGAATTATTCAGATTTTTATGTTGTTAAACACAATTTCTTTATTTGTATGCAGTTGTGGACCAATGGTTTTAGATGCTCTCATTAAAATAAAGAATGAGATAGACCCAACTCTCACGTTCAGACGCTCTTGCAGAGAAGGTATTAAATTATTAATATTAATGTTGACAACACTTCTTCTATTGTAAATGTGTTTAATCGTGCAACTTTTTGAATGTTTCAGGGATCTGTGGCTCCTGCGCAATGAACATTAATGGAGGCAACACCTTGGCCTGTCTGAACAAAATAGACCCTAACACAAGTAAACCCACTAAGATTTACCCGCTGCCACACATGTACGTGGTGAAGGACCTGGTACCGGTAAGTCAGAATAAATAAAATTGTGTTATATTTACATTTGACATTAAATATTTGTTATTTCTGTGAATCTTTTCAACAGGACATGAGCAACTTCTACGCACAATATAAATCTATAGAACCATACTTGAAAAAGAAAGATGAGACTCAGGAGGGGAAAACTCAGTATTACCAGTCAGTGGAGGACAGACAGAAACTGGTACTACGACTTCACTTACTACTGTGTATTTTTTTAACTAAATATATTTTCTATGATAAATAATAGATTTATATTTCTTCTGAATGACAGGATGGTCTGTATGAGTGTATCCTGTGTGCCTGCTGCAGCACCAGCTGCCCCAGCTACTGGTGGAACGGAGACAAGTACCTGGGCCCTGCCGTCCTCATGCAGGTAGACAATCTATCTTCTCAAATATCATTTTTAAGCAGCTATTTATGGCCAGAAGACATTGTTCATTTTGTGGCTAGCAGGTATAGCAGCTAATTTGGAACCCAGTTGCGTATTTGGAAATCTGAGTGTTGTAAAATGTCAATGTCCATCAAACTCGGCATTATTGTTTTTACTGTATTTGATTTATAAAATCAATAGTGAAAAATCCATGTAGAACTTTTTTAATGGTGATCATTCAACACTATCCAATAGAAAAATAGAATCTTTTTGATGATGAGTGTTTGATTTTTGTAGGCTTACCGTTGGATGATCGACTCTCGTGATGAGTTCACTGAGGAACGACTGTCCAAACTGCAAGACCCTTTTTCTCTGTATCGTTGCCATACCATCATGAACTGCACCAAAACATGCCCAAAGGTACAGTATTTGGACACTTTTCAATAGATTTACAGAAAACTGTTTTTACTTTATAGTATAAACTATTTCTGCTCCACAGGGACTAAATCCAGGAAAGGCTATTGCAGAAATAAAAAAGATGATGGCTACTTATAAGGAAAAGAGTGCAGCGACTTCATGAAGATTCACTAAACAAGATGCACTGAACGCACTTGAGCAGGGATCACTGTCCAGTTTACTGCTAGAACAAGAACTAAGCTCTTTAAATGCTGGGGGACATTATGAAGGGAATCCGGCAACTGGCAGTATGCATTCTTGATGTAAATATTTAAAATGTGTTGTGTAATTATTAAACTGTGGAAAATCTGACTCTGTATATTAGCTTCAGATAATCTTTCCAGCTATAAAAACTCACATTTATCTTCTGCGAAAATTTTTGAAAAACATTACATTTGAAAGTTTTCTCGTAGATAAGAAAATGTTTTAATTACACAGCTTTATTTGAAATAATTTCTTTAAAGATTGAAAAGATTGAAATTCCTGTAATAGTTAAAAATTAAGTCACAATGCCCTTTTTATAGTTATTCGACCATGGTAGAATTTCTTTCATTCATGATGCTCTAGTCAACCAGTCACTGTTAGTGCCAAAGAAAGTGGTTCATTTTTTTTTTTTTTTTTATACAAAGCTGTCATGCTTGCAATGCATGCATGCAAAATACTGTAGGTCTAAAACTCCTGTCAATCATGGACAACTTCCTGGCTCAAACATAAATGCATTATGTTAAAAACGTGATGAGAGTTGGTAAAATAGGAACAAATAAATGCAAATAGAGGCAGCAACAATATCCTTAAACAGTTGTTTATTCTGAATCATGTGTTGAGCATGTGTGACTAATTTGGGAGTCAAGTAAGCTCAAACACTTGAAAGAGAAGAAAAATACGCAGGCCATGTTTCTCATTTACAGTCTGCTAAAGATATTTTAACTGAATTCAAACTTGGAAACATAGGTATGAACTATTAACACAAATTTGGTCCATGGCATTAAGTCACACTGAAGACAAACTTGTAAAAAAAAAAAATGAAAAAATGCAGAACCTTGTTTCTCCAAAGCATGTGTGATGTGTTCCAGCCATTCCAGTAAGTCACTAGATTTGAAGAAAAGACTGTGGTAATGGATGTGGAACAAAAGTGAACTTACAACTGTAATCCTAAAGAGTTTAAAAGAATATACGTACTAACACAAGTAAAACGAAGTCAAAACATATGCTTTCAGAGCTGCAGAAGCACAGGTGAGGAGAAAAGGCCGATGAGAAGGTGAAGAGTGATAAAGGTGGCAATACAGAAATGACCTGCCTGTGCCAGAACTCAACTGCTGTTTGCCACTGCAGAGGTCAAAGGTCAGCGTGGTGCCTTTAGGGAATGGGCCATGCTGCGTAAACTCATGAATCACACTGGCAGGACATAGCGGATAGACGGAGAAGTTTGGTCCCACAGGTGATCATTGCTCATGTGCTCCTGACTGTAGTGACTGTATGTGTGTGTCAGCTTCATAGTGACAAATGAAGAGCACTTTCCTTTAGGTCGTAGGTTAAAGTCTTCCACTTTCTACATTTAGAGACGTCAGACACCTGGGAAAGTTGCTGCGTACGCAAAATAAAAGTAGTCCTGAAATGCTTGGGACTCACCAGAAGCTGTGTTTAGACAATAACACAAGCAAAAACTTTATATATAAAGAAACGAAAAAACAAAAAGATTTCAGTAATCAAGTGGCTGAAACCTGCTCGTACCTTATATTTATCATATTGCAAAAGCAGATAAACTATAGACAGAAGAGAAACTGCAGAGCGTCATGTTTGATCCAAACAGATCAGGTCCAAACAGCTGTCAGTCTACCCATGTTCACAGCACTACATTTACCATCATGAATTTTGGTTAGGCATGGAGATTATCAAGCTTATGACCACCCTTATCGTAATGCACTATTATGTTGTTGCAAACTACCTATAAAACCCCACTAGAAGAAGAAAAAGACCAGCCTTACTAACTGCAAATGCCCTCATCACCTGGGTCATCTTAAACACACCTGATGTGAACAACTCATTTCAAAGTGAAACACATACCAATCTTCTGTGAGTCAGGTTAGTCTAGGCTTTATTGAGAAATCTGACATTGAAAGTTTGCTTTATCTAAAATTTTAATACTTAAAAACTGTATTCACAACTGGTTTATGAAATGAAGAATGTCAAAGCATGAAGTATGAATTGTATATGGTCCAACTCTAAAATAAAACAGAACTAGAAAAGCTCTTGAAGCGACATTTGACATTAATATTATTTGTGTGAAGAAACTACAAGTTAACAGAAACACAAACAGTAAAAAAAAGATGACAAAGATATAGAATAAGGTATATCCGGTTCTGTTTGGATATAGCTTTGAGCCATTCTTACCCCAAACATGAACTCCAGAGGGTCAACAGTGTGAAGTGCATTTGATTTATTTAGTCTGACAGATGGGGGCTGGTTTAACTGTTCAAAAGGAAAACGTAAGATTGGTGTAATTTAGGAAGCCAGGCTAAAGCTAGTGCACTTCAGGTATGCTAAGTATTTCAACTCTGACATGGCCTTAAAGAAGAACAAGTCAGCCTTTTGCTCCAGACGTTCTCATGACACAGACCTCATGCTGTTAGGAGGTTCTCAGAGGTACAACTGATAGCCACTATCACTAACAACCAATGTCAAACATGATTCTAACTGGAGTGTTGATTGTAGTGGTCCTTAATGCAGTGGTGTTGACAAAGATGTCCTTAGGTCCCAAGCAAATCATCACAATCATCACTCTTCACTGTGGTTTCTTCTCGAGGTTTCACTTTTTTTGTCTTGTCTGAAACAAGAGGGTCTAGGACAGAGGATGTGCTGGACGATTATCTATTTGCCTGTGTGCTGTTTGCAGATTGTCCAACACTGACCAATGACTGTTTCTAAGTTTGTAAAGTTTCTGCTTGCTATTGACCAATGACTGTGAGTGGCACAAGAAGCACAGTCTTAACTGGTTCTAGCATGGTCACATTCGGGGTTTGTGGCGAGAAAGATGACACTTGAAAGCTGAAGAGTGCAAATTACTTCACAGTGCCAACAACAGAAAGATTACAAAAAAACCACAAAAACTAACTACTAACTACCTACATCGCATGGTTTGACTAGGAGTACAATCACACTTTGCATGTCCTATAGTATAGGCTATTCAACATAAGGCCCAGGAGACAGATCAAGCCTCCATTTAACTAAACCATCTCCCAAACATATATGAGATTTTATTTTTTCTTATTTACTTTTTAAATTTTAAGTTAGCACTACTTAATACTTGCTGTGCTTGACTTGATCTGTGTTAACCATTTAAGCACCAAAGTAGCAATCTCCAGACTTTTTTTAAGTGTCAGAAGCTTGAAAATAGTCCCAATGACCTTATAAAATAATGCGTAAATTCTTCAGGTGAAACTTTTAAGACTTTAGATTTAGCCTGCATTGTATTTCAACTGAAAAATTCTAGCACCTAAAGGGTTAATTTTGCTTTAGACTATTGGTCCTGGTTCAGTCCTGGTTTTAATCTGGTTCATCTTTGTTCAGACCGGGTCAGTGTCTAATCTTGCCCTCATTTAGCTTTTAGAAGCAAATGATAATGTAAATACATGTTGGCAAAGTCTTTTCCATTTTATTTTACCTCAAATCTAAGACTTAATAACAAATGTAAATCTAATAATATTTTGTGCTTAAAAATGGAGGCTCGAGTTACTTTAAAGAGCAGACAGGCAGGAGACACAGAACAGACACGAGTGTGGTACAGATTTACAGCCATTGTCTACTAGAATATAATTGTGCTTGAATCGATAAACATCATCAACATGAGGAGGTACTCGCTGTTAAAAAACAACAACAAAAGCAAAAACAGCTTATTAAATGTCAGCTAATTTCCTGCGATGTATGTTTATAGGCTTAGGCATGAAATGTTTCCATAATATAATAATGTGCATGAGATGTTAAGCGTCATTGGTCGTTACAAGGTTTTGACAACACTGGACTTAGCAAGCCTGAGTCCAGAGCTGCACATAAACATTGTGTCATCGCACCTTCTTTATTTTCTCAGTGTTATTCTTGGGAATGTCAGTCTTTATAACAAATGCATTTTAAGATAAAACAAGATACAACAACAAAGCTAAAGAATGTGTCATAATCTGAGGATAAGTCTTGCTATAGGAGAATGTGGTCATATGTATATAATATAATTCTTCTGTTAGTAAGTGTGTCATCTCCCTGTGGTCGGACGTGAGCTCTTATATTACACAGAGTGTGACAATCATCACCACATCGCGCTGACAAAGCATACATTAAAGTATTACAGAGTCTTTCCATAGGCTCCTCAGAAGTGAAGACTGGGTCACTTTTTTAACCCTCTACCGCATAGTGTTGCTTTTAGGCAACAAACCACTTTTTTGGCTTGGACACTGGCCCTTTAAGTTTTTTTTAAATTTTTGTTTTTTATAATGTTAGCAGACATGTTTCTGTCCAAAAAGATCAGAGGCTGAAGTGGGTGTGCACATTTGACTGAGTCTGAAGCAGTCATTTCTGGAAGCAAAGTCACATGTGACACAGTGCTGGGTAACGGTAAGATAAATAACACTTTTCTCTGGGTTAAATTGGAATAATTTGATTAAAAAAAATATTATAATGTTCAGAAATATGTCAAGATGCACATTTGATTGTTTACATATAATTTTTACTTGTATGTTTATGCTAATACTGTGTTTTAGGTATGTTGCCCTAGGGCAACATCATGCAGATGTAGCACTTTTGTTGGGAAAAATAGTGCTAAAGAAGAGATGTGTTGGAGTGAATAATGAGTATTATTGCTTGTAGGAAATGGACATAAAAACATTTTATGGGTCCAAGAATGAACATGGTAGGGAAGTTCCATCTGACAGTGAAGACAGTGAGCTTGAGGACGAGAGTGATAGTGGAGAAGAGTGGCTCCCTGAATCAGTTTTGACACTCAGTGTAGGTCAGGGGTCAGTCAGGGTTCTGTAAGATGTGTGTTGGTGTGTGTGTGTTGGGATGAAAATGAGGATGAGGATGAGGTGTTTGAACCAGAGGAAGACAATGGCTGGAGAACACCCCATAATGCCAACTTCCCCGACTATCCTGAATGGCAAGGAAGCCTTCCGAGATCAGAAGATTACTTCAAGATGTTTTTTTCAGAAAATATCCTGTCAGTGATCACAGAGCAGTCAAACCTGTATGCTCTACAGCAGTGGTTCTCAACGTTTTTCAGTCGCGACCCCCAAAAAACAACCTTAGGCCTTCGCGACCCTCAAGCACAAAATGTAGGCGACCTGCAAAGTGGTAATGTCTTATGTTTGTTTTTATTTTGAAGCCATAAGCCTGGGCACCTTCTTCTGTAGGCCAAAAAATATGAATTTATGTCTATCACTGCATTCGAAGAGTGTCAAACCATGTTTAGGATGTCAATATTAAATTAGGATGTCAATATTAAATTTCACACATCACAAGGGGACCCCCAGAAATCCTTCCGCGACCCCCATGGGGGTCCCGACCCCCAGGTTGAGAACCACTGCTCTACAGGTTTGACTGTTGTTGTTGTTGTTAAATTTTGTATATCTCACCTGCTCAGGGACTGCAGATGGAAACTAGCTACGGCTAAAATCTGGTGCAAAGCATCTTCAATGTTTTTGCACACTGTCCCTGTTAAATAAACTAATAAACTAAACTAAACTAAACAACCCAAGCAGACCTTTAAAACTCAGCACTAAAGAACTTGAACAGTTCATAGGTACTGTAGTCTACATCAGTGATTCTTTACCATAGGGCCGGGGCCCAAAGTTGGGCCGCGAGCACCTCTTTGAGGGCCACAAAAGCAGTAAAGTACAATACATTTAATAGGAGATTGGGCCCCAGGTTACTTTCTACATGAATATTTGGGCCTCGGGGTCAAAAAGGTTAAGAACCCCTGGTCTACATGTCACTGTTTGGGTTACCAGCCACTCGTATGTTTTGGTCCAAGGCCTCTCAGGTGCATCAAGTAGCTGATACCATGAGTCTGAACAGATGGGAGGCCATCAAGAAAGCTCTCCACTTCAATGACAATGAGGCAATACCTGCAGGAAGTCCAGATCCACTTTATAAAATCCGACCACTGGTAGACCATCTTATTTCAAAATTGCAATCCATCCCAATGAGTGAGAAGCTGGCTGTGGATGAACAGATAGTTCCCTCAAGGGAAAGAATAAGAACAAGCATATCTACCAGCCAAACCTAAGAAATGGGGATACAAAATACTCATTTTAGCCAGCTTTGAAGGTATTCCACATAACTTTGAGATCTACACAGGGCGAATAGTGCAACTCCTTGAGCTGGTAGATATAGGTACAAGTGGGAACATCGTTTCTCCTAAATTAGCTCTTTTTTAGGAAAATTGGGTATTATGTTGAATAAAACCTTTTCTGATACATTTTTAGATTATTTTCTCCTATTCCATTCAGTATTGAAAACCTTGGTGTTTTAGTACCCTCATCGCACACTGTTGCCCTGAGGCAACAAACCCAGATTTTTGTGGGGGGGCGTGGGGGGTCAAATGTTATAATTGATTTAATGTCAGGGACCCACAAGCTCTCAAAAAGTATCTTGAAATATTTTTTTCCTCCTAAAATAAAAAGTCATGCAGTAGAGGGTTAATTTCTCACTCACTAACAACCATTAGACACATGTTGTTAATTAAAGAAAAACTCTTTCTACCCTTAAAGTAAAGTTTAATTAAACTTTATTTAAATCATCTTCAAAACAGTGAATAGCGTTAAATTCTCAAAATTTTATATTTGTAAAGTGTAAGTGTTCAATACATTTTCTCGTAGATTGCAAGAGTAATGGAGAAATATATCGTAAGTATTCCAGGAGATGGAGGTGTTGATAAGAGCAGCTGCTGAGCACAACCTCAGGCAAAATGTAACTGTTTCCAGATTAACTCTGAGTTTCTTCACAGCAGTAATAGAAACCGAGTGCTGTGCTGCCGATTGTTTATACAATGTTATTATGGCAATGAGAAAATGTCTAAAATGCACAATATTGCAATCACTCATGAACAGAATGAGTAAATAAATGGATTTCTATAGTAAAATAATTGTTTTGTGTTTAATAAATCTTCTTTAGCCTGTTACCTCTCCAGAACTCATGCTACTAAAGGCTACATCTTCATGTCTTAAACAGATTGCCAACAGACCAAAGGCTTGTCCACTTTAAAAAGACAATCCACTGTACTTCTCCGGCTAAAAGCTGCAAACCATTTGCTTAAGGACAGTGGGGATAGTTGGTAAAAGAAGTAAAGAAGCCATGTTTTTAAAGGAAATTCTCATCTTTAAACTTACATGGAGGCTTAAGATACAACCTACCAGTTTATGTGCAATAGTTTTTGACCCCTAAAGAGGAAAACAAGAATTACACATCCTAATTTGTCACTTAACAGTGATCAGTGATCAATCAGTGTCAGCCAAATTATAGCTTAATGTTCCAATTACCCAGTTCAAGAAAGAAAGCATAGTCAACAGTAAAACGAAGTCTTAAGCCAGTATTTGGTGCAGATGGACAAATGAATATTGCTAAGATTCAGCTTTTTTGTAATGATTAAAAGTGAAGAGTTCTAGTCACTATAAACCACCAAATAAAAAAATTGTGAAATTACCTTTCATACCTTCCAGATATTTCATGACATCTTGAGAAAATAATAATAAAACAAACTGTCTCTTTCCTATCATCTGATCTTATGAACACAACCTACAGTAAACAAAGATAGAGCAGTGTTATTTCACACACCTGCTGAAAGGTCCAGATGCAAACAACTTTCATGACTTTAAGGTATGCTGAAGACATAAGCATTAAGACAGATCCTCTTGTTACAACCCTATTCCCAACTAACATTAACAACTTGTGTGCATGTGTCTTTGAACAGAAAAAGCCTGTGGTGCTTATAAATCCATAATTCCCAGTGTTTTGGTTGGTGGATTTGACCCGTTTCCAGCAAATCTTTGACCTGAGACCTTGTGTTTCACACATGTCTAAACATCATCCATCTCCTCAACTCCCTCTGTCCTCACTGTTCTTCTTCACAGCTGCTCTTCAGGTGATCGCTCCTGTCACCGCCATTTTTTTCCACTGTAAATAAAACACAAGCTGACAGGACAGTGGCAGAGTAGATAGTGTTGCCTAACAGCAAGAAAGGTTGCAGGTTCGACTCCAGGTCGGTCCGGGACTTTCTGCGTGGAGTTTATACGTCTGGGTGGTTTCTTCACCAACTAATAACAGGCAGATTAAAGACGTTTGGTGTAGTCGAAGGTTGATCTCTGTTGAGCTGCTCCAGGGCTGAGTGGGGAGCAGGGTTTGCTGTGGATCATCTCACTGTGAAGTGCTTTGTGACTTTGTCTGTGAAAAGTACTATACTTACTTACAAGCTATTGAAACTTTTCTAAAGACATGTTTCAACTAGACCCTCGCATCCTTTTGTGTGTGTCCATGTTGTCTATTATTGTTGAGGGACTTTCATATAATTGTGCAATTGCGCAAATTGTAAATCACATGAGTATTTCAAGCTGCTCTGATCCAGTTAAAAATAAGACTATGGATATGTAGAAAATATTAGTATATTGAAATTGTATTGTGCAAATTACATTAGGTGAATTCTCTTGTTCTTTAAGATTCCCGCTTATTTTAAAATGCTTGAGTAAAATAATTCCAATCCAAAGTGAAACTGCTTCTGAACTAATACCAGTACAAACAAGTTAATTGTTTTTTGTTATTCTTTAATAAAAATGAAAATGTTTGTTTTTATTTTACTTTGCTGTTGATGGTGTGCATAAAATGTAAGTCACAAAAGCATTTTAACACCAGAGAGCCTGCTGGTGAATGGTGATACATGTGCGTGTTAGTCATACCATTCATTCTCTGAAGAATCTTTACAGCAACATTTCACAGGCCCTTTTGCTTTGGGACATTCTACCTAACCCACAGAGTGGGCCTTTATGCCAGACTTTACCCATGTGGGACTGGACAGGCATTTTGAGGTGGATTTTTCCTTTAATGTCGGGCCATGGGAACCTTGCTGGGACAACAGTGGTCCTGCTGAGCGGACCAAATCTCAGCGCTCCTCTCCAGCTATACACTGTGTTTGGGCTGAAGGCAAAGGCATGGAAAGACCACATTCACCCCTGTCACTCACTAACATATATGGACTGGATCCCTGCATTACACATACCAGGAGGTACTTTTGCAATACAATGTCAAACAGCAATCAAAAACACTCACAGAGAACAAAGATGGCCTTAGGTTGGTTGATTTTGACAGTTCCTTTTCAAAAGCTTTTGGGGTATTTCTTAATTTGACAAGTATCAAGTGATCAATTTTCCCCTCTCATGTATTCTTTTTTATTCAGTGTTTTAGAAGATTATAGTCCAACCAGCAAGTACATGCCGGAAGTAGAGAAGATAAACATGTTCACATTTTTGGAGGCTACTGTGATGTTTAATCTTCATATTGTGCTGGTCTGGATTTTGACGGATGGCCCTTCAGTGAACAGATTTGTCACTCTGCAGGACGTCTCATAAGTAAAACACAGTGAACAAAGTCTAGTTCAGTTCTGGAGGTGACGACAGGGGAGCAGGACTGAGTTAGACCTGGTGGAGGTGGAAGGCTGGTCTCTGAAGGATTCTGTACCATACACACATCTGCTTTCTTAATGGAGCACTTTTGAATGGTCATCATCAGGACATAACCATGTGACTCACTTTTTTTTTTTTTTTTTAATGAAGTCAATTGTAATTGTCCATGACATATAATCACATTTTTCTGATTTTGACTTAGTTCAGTGTGATAGTCCTTGTGGTAAATATTTATCATTGCAGCTAAATTGCAAGCTATCGAGAAAAAAATAAAAGTAGAAAATTACAGGAAGTAATTTTTGCTCTAAAATGAAATCCTTTCACATAATGCATCAAAAAGCACCAAAATGCAAAGACTGTTTACACACAACTTACATAATTTTCTCGTTTAAACTATCATTTAACAAAATTAAAGCATTACAGATTATTATCATTTGTCAAATCAAAATGTGGTATCATTTGTATGGATTGAGGCCCATTTTTTACATGTGGCTGCTAGGTAACAGTTGTGGTATTACATCTACATATGTCATATTTTCAAGACCATGGGTTACCAAACTTTTCAGATCGGGACCCCCAAAACAACCATGCCAGCGACTCGCGGCCACTTCAAAATTAAATGGAACTTTTCTAATGATTTCAAGTTGTAAATCCAGTCAAAAAGGGATTTAGCCATATTTATTTTAGTAGTTTGTTGTGTCATTTGACTGAAATGTATTGCAACATACTGTTTTCTATGTAAATAATTGATTAAATACAGAATAATATTTGTGAAATTACATCTTAAAATAATCTCGCACCCCCGGAATTGCTACCCCCACTTTGGGGACCACTGTTAACAAGGCAAATATAAACCTCATCAAAAAGCCAAATTGGGTGAAAAATAAGCAAAACATTTAACCTGGCTCTACCAGATGAATTTATTTGTTTGTTATTTTCACAAAATCTGAAGAATTCTTCTGGAGGGACTATAGCGGTACGGTCAGAGACGGCCAAGGTTAGCCAGTCAAAACACAGCACAGCAGCAAACCACTTACAGTGTACAATTGTGGTGCGAGAGCGCTCATTCTAACCAAAACATGGCGGGGCCAGTGGACATATTTTGGACGATTTTTAGCAGAAGAACTGACTATTTGACTTTAATTAACCTGCACACGTTGGAGATTTGTGCAAATACAGTATGTATGTGATTTCTTCTCAAAAACATGACTTTTCAGCTACTTCGAGGCTCAAATGTTTAGGCCAGTTAGATTCAGCTACTGCCATATTGTCTCGTTCTTTTCTGATGGCTATCAGCTGCAGTCATTTCAGATTGATAATGTGTAGAACTCAATTTAGAGTTATACACACCAATCTGGCATGAGCCAGGTTACGAAATGTTTAGTAATGTTTCGAATATAATCCTAATTTTATATTTTACTGAAGAATGTCGTTTAACCTGTCATGCACACTTTATGCAAACTAGTAGAAAAAAACAGAAGCAAATGAGCTCACACTTGCATTTAACATCTTTCAATCACACACTCACGTCACGCTGTGTGACTACCAAAGTTCCTCATAATTAAAAGTATAGATTACCAATTTGTCATGGTTTCAAAAGCAAAAACTAATAATTTCACAGTATTGGATTGTCTCATTACAAACAATGCCACATCTGCATGAGAAAAAGTCCATATACAGTGCAAGAGTAAAGTTCAAACACACATTTCCCACAAAGACTTCTGCATTTAGATCTAGAAGCTGCTCTGGGTCATGCATTCGAGTGGCAGGTCATTTTTTCTCATCTGAAATGGTCAGGAGTCTGAGAGGCTGGATTAGTCCAAACATAAGTGGAGTTTTAAGCTGCAGAGTGCTTTAAGTTGTAAAGCATTTACATAAACACTGTGAACCACCAGTCTCAATGTTTGCTTATGTTATGGACATTTGAATTTGGAGAAACATACAAATGTAAAGCTTGGTAAATGTTCGTTGTGGAGAAAGATACACTTTTGATACTATATTTTGTCTGTTCTCTATAAATAAATATTTCTTCAAATACTTTATTGTTAAATAAGTGAATTAAATAGGGCTAAATAAAATAAATCCATAAATAAATACACAAACTCATATACACACTAAAACACATGCGTTTTTCTTTGCGTTTGTGGATGGGATCAATTGCAGACTTAAACATGATATTCCTTCCATTTGTCTGTCCCGGGGCAAGCTGAAAAAGTCTTTGGAAACTATTTGGTGGTATTTATGTGCAACACACTGAATTAATGATCCCTTGACTGATTCGTGCCTCGGGATGTGGATGTATGTGGGACATATGAACCTGCAAGGGACGTGTCATTACTACACAGAGCTTATAGTGTCAACTTGAATTTACTTCACTCAATGTTTATAGAGATTTTTTTTTTTTTTTTTTTTTTTTTTGCATTGGATCAAAATCTGAAAAAAATATATTGATAGCATGCTATGTCAATAGGCGTTTTTCCACATGAAAGTACCAAGAACGAAGTGCCTACATTCTTTAGCCCCTGTTTAGGCAAAGGAACTACCCTGGCCCCATGTTGGCGTTCACACAGCAGCAATTTGTGAAAGTGGGGCTAAACAGTTTTAACATTAGCATTTAAACACGTCATTAAGGGATGTTAAGAAAACATGTAAATTATGATGTACAAAAGCTAAAACATCACTGAAATCAACTATGAAAGACCATTTTTTACTGTTTATAGTGACAAAAAATTGACAAAAAAAATCTTAACAATAGTTACTATTTACAAATTTAAACATTTATATTGGGAGCTACTGCTTTTAAGTCATTTTTCTCAAGGACAAGGAATGTTTGTCCAAATGTCATGTTTCCAAGCAAAGCTACTATGTAAATGTGCTTGTTCCTGGTCTGATTAGAAAGTACATGCCTCAGAGCAGGAGCTAAAAAAGTCCCCATGTGGCCCCAGTCAATAGTTCCTGCTCTGTGTGAACACGTCTAAAATGAGGACCGGAACTAAATAAAGTACTAGGAACTGAAAAAAGTTCCTACTGTGGGAAAAGGCCTACTTCTGAAAATGGGTCTAACTGGCTTTAGCATTAGCATCTGCATAGTCATAGAGTTAGGAAAACAAAAGTTGTCTTTTTCAATTGCACACACAATTCTGATTTACAAAACCTAAAAACTTAACTCAAATTAACAACAAAACAAAATTATTTGATATTTACTGTAATTCCTATTAATATTTGCAAATAAAATAACTGTATTTTGAGAGTTAATGCTTTAATCATTGCTGAAAATAGTTTTTTTTTTAAGGATAAGGAAAAGTTATCTAAGTTATCTACATATAAAACATATTTCCAACAAAATTTGTGTTGTAAATATGTTTGTGTCACAAAAAGGTTCCAGGTCTGACTGTAAAGACCTAAAAAAAAGTCCATGAAGTGTGGTTCCAGTCTATAGTTCCTGCTCTGTGTGAATGCAAATAAATGGGGACTGAAACTAAAAAAAAAAGCACTAAGAACTGAAAAGAAGTTCCTTCAGTGGGAAGTGTCACTTATTTCTACGCATACTGTAATAGCGTCAAAGAGTGTGAGAACTTGTACCGTCTCTTAAAATTACACATTACACATACTCTTTCATTTATTTTCTACTGCTTGTTCCTTTTAGTGGTCACAGGTGACTTTGGGCCTTTGGGCAGCCTGGACAGTGGCCAACTGGTTATAGGTTTAGAGACAGACAACCATTCACTCTCATTCATTCACTAGAGGAAATTTACAGTGATGCCTTGTTAACTTTTACATGCATGTTTGTGGAGGTGAGAGGAAACTGAAATACTCGTTGAGAACACACAATAACACAGGAAGAAAATACAAACTCCACCCAGAGAGATCATGAGATGTTGACTTGGCTCAACCTTAGAGTCAAACTCACGATCTCCTTAAAGAGCCAAAGCTCTAACCACTCTGCTATCGTGTAAAGAGACACTAAACTGCTAAAATCTACCCACAGCCCCTTTTTAAATAGAGGTGTCAAAAGTGGCAGTGTTAGGAACTAAAAGTGACGGAGACTAAAGGTATAGAGGTACGATACTGGATTTTTTTTTAATTCATATCGCTCACATTTATGTTAGTCATTGATTAAATTAGAAGAGATTTATGATCACATACTTAAAAAAAAGAATCCTTTCCACCTGTGTCTCCTCCTAAATCAGATCTGTGGTGAAAGGCAGGACTGTAAGGCAGGTGAAGAGGGTCAAGTGAGGTTACCAGGTGGATTAGAGACACAGACAAATCTGTCTTTAGAGTGAAACTGGAATCATCACATAGACATCTGCAGGGCTTTGAATAGACATGAATTAGATGTTTTATCTTCTCAAACATGTAGTTTCCTCTTTCCTGAGACCAGTTCACAGCTTGGTGGTCTTTGTGCTGTACATACTGATATTTTTCGGCACAGTTATTCAAAATTATTTTTGAGAAGTGGAAGTAAAGTGGAACAAAATGGACACAGGCAATGAGGATTCTAGTCTTTCACTGACACAGGACAGAACAGGCAATGAACAGGTAAAATATTTCAACTGATAAATGAGAAAATAAACACATATATGGTACATAAGATTTACCTAAAACATGTGCACCTGTACATTCATTTACAGGCAGGATTTTTTAGCATTTTTATTTGAATAGAAAACCAACAGTCATTTGTGTAATTTTATATACTGTGTATTAAAAATTGAAAGAACCAAAACCTAAAATAACCGCAAATTTTGCCTCGTGGCAACAATTATGGGTTTAGGTAAGTTTTACTAAAATGGGTAAGATTAGGACTGGGGTTTGGGATAGGTTAGGATTTAAAATGTCACCACGTGGCTTAAACCAAAATTTGTAGTTATTTTACATTTTGGCTTTTAACATATTTACTTTTTTGAAAAAAAGATGTGAAACGCACTCATCATCACATGTTTTTGACATTTCACTGTATATAATGTTTTCTTCGGAGACTGGGCTGAAAGAGCACAGTCTAAACAGGTCTTCAGAATGCAAGTCCAATTTTGACCATGTGTGAGAATTAGGCCAACTTAATTAGCTATCATTTGTTCATATCTCACTAAAATGATTGATATGAGGGAAAAGGTGAGCTAAAGCCAATTCAAGCCAATTGGAGTTTAAGTGCAAGATAATTGGAGCATTTAAAAGGTTAATATGTATAATAGAAACAACACAGCTGGGAGCTGTAATAGCAAGCATGTGTGTATGTGTTGCATTTGTGTTGATGGTCCAATGATCCGACTCTAAAGGTGGGATTGACCTTTGACCCCTAAGTGAAGACACATCTATGACATAGCACAGAATCTGGGTAGTTTATGTGAATGCAGGGCGAAAGTCAATCCAGTGAAATAAACAGTCTTAAATCAGTGTAAGACACAGCGGTACACAACATCCACACACAGTAGTCACTAGAAAAGTTTAAAAAGTCAGTTAATTTACAGTATTTAACATGGCAAACTGGGTAAAGTGCCTTTAAATTAATAAATCAATTTTGAGTTCTATCATTTAGCTGTTTGTGCAATCAAATTATACTTTAATCCTTCAAAGGTGCAATTAATGAATGATAATGATAAACGTTCAAATTTTTTACAGTAATTTTAAGGTCACAAAACAAAAACGGAGATGATGGACGTTTTTCGGTGAGTTAACATGCAAATTACAAAGAATATTGGTTGGTTTCACAGACCAGAACCAAAAACATAGATCTGGTCTCTTTGGTCTTATCACTGAGGCAACACCCAAGAATCTTACAACACACACACGAGAGGGGCCAAAGGGGAACAGCAGGGGCAAAACAGGCACAAACAAAGAGGGGCAGGGATGGGAAGTGAAATCTTTTCAGCTTTGTTCTTTGGTACGACGAAAGTTACGCAAATGAGCAGGACAATCTCACTCAAAGGCTGGATTTGAGGATTTGCAGATCAGTGTCTACTACTGGCTTGCATTTTATTAATCACTACCAAAAATTAACCCAAGGATCACATTCAAACCCTGAAGATTAAAATACACACAAGGAAGACTTTGAATAAAATATGACAACATATTATGAAGTTATAATAATAACTAATTTAAAAAAGAAAAAGTCCAAAATGTTTATAACAAAAATAATTTAAAATGGATTATTATTTACAAAGGCCTAAATATTACAAATTGATTAATTTTAAATAACAAAATAAGCCAGTTGTGGCCACCATTGGTGAGCAGACTATCGACGGTGTGTCCAGGCACAGCACAGCAAACAAAAAGGAGTGGGACCTCACCAATGTGCCTATAGGAACCCAGCTAAGGCCTGGATGTGCTACTGGTAGAAATATGTACTCTAAAAAATGATTTCCCCCACAGCAAAGACCTATTGGGATTTTTCCGTACATTTCGGAAGAAACTATGGCATAACTAGATCAATAAATGTGTTCATTCCAAAACACAAAAACTGGTTGAAACGACTTCGAAATAGAAACAGATCCATTGACTTCCTGTTCAAAACTACAGAACTGAAAAGCCTCGGCTCTTCCTTGTAAAACGTAACTTTAATAAACATAGATTTTAAATTCATGATTTTTTGTTGTCGGAAAGTGTCTACGAGCATGAGTTTTAATAACTTTGGGTAAACCAATGATGAGCAAACACTGTTGTAACATGACTAAAACTCAGAAAAGTTGTTGTTGTTGTTGTTGTTGTTGTTGTTGTTGTCGTCGTTGTTGTTGTTGTTGTCGTTGCCGTTGCCGTTGCCGCTGCCGCTGCCGTTGCCGTTGCAAAGTACAAAGTACAAATACAACAATTAGTAGGCCAACAAATAAATTTACTACCATATACACTATAGAAACCATTGAACATCCAGGGCAGCTGAACTTTTTGATTCTTATTGAGCTCAGTTTGAATCAAGGTCAGACTGGAAAGCAACATTTACATTCCCCATGAAGACGGCACCTTAGATTAGTATTTTATTCATGCCACATCAGGAGAACAAAGTCAAAAGGCGGGTGCTGCCCTAATCACTGTTTAATCATTAATAACCGTCTCGGATCAACTCCAAAGGGAATCCAACTCAAGACAGACTTTTCTTATGCAAATTCACTTTGAATTAATGAATTCAAACATGTTCGGAGAGGATTTCAAGAGGAGAAACAGGACGGGAGGAGAAGCGGGTATGAGGCAAAACAACTTGGAGAGAAATTAGCTTTCACAGAAGTGTAGTTATAGCAGTGTGAATATAAAAGAAGATACTGAACAAAATCTGATCTGAGGTAGTTATAGTAAAGATTTTTTGTCATATGTATTTCACATAAATAGTGAAATGACTAAAGTGTGAGGTTTAAAAAGTGACTTGAGCTTACTGGTGCACGAGGACAAAAAGTTTAAGTTGCACATTATTTCCATTATACTTAGCACAGCGACCTTATGCCCTGTGTAGCCTGCCAAGAGACTGGGAGGATGGAAATTAGACACACTGACTATAATCTTTACATATTTACATGTAAATTTTATAAATAATTAATAAAATAAGAAAGTAAGAAATAAATAAAATAGTTTAGCCTAAAGTTAAGCCTGTATAGCGCTTGAACAGTTCAAATCACATGTATTACCACCTAACCAGATGTTTTTAGTTCAAGACGAGAACTCGGCCTAAAGATGAATGCAATTGTGAATGAAAGAAAGCACAAGTGCACAAGTCTTTATGATGAGGAGTTGATGAGGAACATAACAGTGTAATACAGGTTCATACATTTTGTTAAGCTCTTCTTATGGGTCTCCCTCTTTCCCTCGCCACAGGATGACACTAGTTTCTGGTTCCTGTCATAACTAAGCAAAATCATAATCAGTCTTGTGCTTTGGACTTTAAAAGATGGTCGCTCAGACGTCTGCATCCCACAATCAGACTGTTAGTGACGTGATAAGAAACATTCTCTTCCTCTGCTGCAGCAGCAGCTCTGAGTTTCTCTGATTAACACAGGACTATGATGATTCACAGGTGCTCCATCACATGACTTCATTGTAGAGCAGTGTAGAGCTATGCTGTGCACATTACACAGTGTGTGTGGGTGTTTTTTTTTATTGAATCAGGATGGTTCAAAATAAGTAGACTGTACTGTATGATTGTTGTTCTGGACAGCAAACGTATAACCTTATTAAATTTATCCATGATTTGTCTTTTAAAAGGGCTCTGTTCCAACACTGCTCAAAATGTCTCTTCTGAGTTCCAACATATTTCCGAGCTACCAGCACGTTTGCCTCTGAACCAAGATGAAAGCTTTGAGATCTACACTTAGATTGAAAATTCTGCAAATTAATCCTAAATTGGCTTAAAATGTTAAAATGCGCTTGACAGAAGAGAATTATCAGCATTTCTTTTGGTCTACTTAAAGCAGTGAGTAATAATTTCAGAAAGCACCTCTCACACAGTTATGTGAACGTCGTGTTCCCAGTAAATTGTTTCAACTCGATTGGACAAATTAGACCACCTAGTACACCCTGACAGGGATTAACAATCGTGATAATCCTGAAACAACGTAGTCTGAGTGTTTTTGTAAACTCTCACCTGTCTGGCTGCTTTAAAACCGTTTGGGCCAAAGTTCATGTGGAGCAGAAAGCTAATCCTGTAGAAGGGGACTTGGATATCTTCTTTTCTTTGAGGCTTGGAGCAGTAATCCTTTGAAAGTGGCCCTCCTCTCGTTCATCTACTCATGTGAAAAGGGAAGTGTAATCTGCTTTTGGTTTGAACATGAGTATTTCCTGATCTTCTGAGGAAGAGGAAAGTGAGGAATCTGATGAACACAGTGTACACTGCCAGGTGAAAAGAATAAGGTGTGTCAGAAGGAAGGGCTGCTAGACATTCAAATATACAGCATAGATTAGAGCAGAGTTTGAAAAAGGGAAATCTAAAAATAAGCTTGTATCATGATAGCTTAGGGATACATGCTGTCACATAGTCTAGCACTGCAACCACTTGTTTCCGAAGTCATTTTGATTGAAGGAACATCTTTAAAAGCATAAACATAGATTGAATGACGTCTTGGAATGCACACAGGCAGAATGCTCAAGACGAACAGCAAACATACCAGAACACTCAGGATATTGAGTTTGTGGTCAGCGGGACAGACACATAGAAACACATTAGGAAACCAAATCTCCCAGCAGGAGCCAGTGTGGGTTTAACCTTTGACCCCGTGACCTCGTCTTAGTTACGCCGCAGTTGGCATGGCCACTATGAGAGCGCCAGCTTCTTGTGGGGAAGTTTTTATGTTGTAGAGCAGTTTTTACATATTGATTTTGTAAAATTCACATTTTTTTTAATTTTAATACTGAAAGATTCTTCGGCGCCTCTTTACAAAAAACTGCTGTGTTTTTAGTACGTAAGCGTAAACATACTTTTTTCTGCCTGTAAAATGCAAGACAATTAGGACTATTTAAACATGTCGGGATCTCATGACCCAACACCTTGAAGGGACATCCATCTGGGAAGAACTTGCTGAAAGCCTTCGGAAACGTCTTGTTGTATATTTGAATTAAAATTCTCGCAAAATCCAGCTCAACTTTGACCTTTGTCAAATCACAATACCACAATGTGTTTGGCCTGAAACACTGGGGGTTCAGAAGAAAGCTAATAACAAGAGAGGGCCCAGGTGGATTCTCAAAAGTTTGTAAACTTGATGTTGAGTTGATAGAGAAGGGAAACATTGGTTCAAAACTGTTGTAAGTAAATACAGTATATGTATGTATTGTAAGACCAGGTCAAAGCAGGCCTATTGAAAGGTTGTATTATTAACAGCCAAGACCAAGGCAATGCCTACAAAACAACTGAAGTCCTTCCATATAGTTCTAGCTCACAATGTCCAGGTGTATGTGCTGATCTGGACTCTGAGGAGGTCTGAGGAGGTCTGAGGATTAGGGGCTCTGGGTGAGTAATCTGCTTGTCCTCTGGAGTCAACAGTCCTCTCTGTCTCAGTTGTATGTGGTGCTATTATATTTGAGTGGAGCTGCTGCGCACCACAAGCAGCTGTCCTCACTCTCATGCAGGCTTTTCTGACCGGATTATGACTTCAGGAAGTGGAAAAACGGCTTTTCTTAGGGCATCGACATGAATATAAAATGTCTGACCGGCACTCATTTTAACACAACTATTATAAAGGTGGATGATCGACACAACGGGAATAGGTTTTTATCTTTTTTTAATCAATCTTATTAAAACAGTAATTATGTGATAATATGATCGATGATTGAGTAATGAGTATTGATACATTTATAAAATGGTAAATGGTCTATTTATAAAGCGGTTTTCTACCTTTCCAGGCACTCAAAGCGCTTTACAATCTAGCATCCACTCACCCACTGAACGCAGACACTGAGGCAGTATGGGTTAAGTGTCTTGCCCAAGGACACAACAAAAATCTATACTCCCACTGTGGCACCATGGTGTTCTAACGGTCTCCCATCCATCCCTGCGTTTCTGTTGATCTATTTTCATAAGAAATCTGGGATTAGGATGAGCCGTCATATGAAAATAATAAATTAGCTTTGGAGTAATGACTTTTCATTTGTCTGACAGTGTTCAGAAGATTTGCAGAGCAGCATGGACTTGTTTGGAGTTTTTAGTGTCTCCTAACGGTTTACAAGACCGTCCACATAAGTATCTGACATTATTACGATACAATGAGTGCCAGAGTAAATTCATGCTTGTCAGGTTAATGAGCCTCTTGACCTATGACCTTCCTCATGTTCAAGTTTAAAGTTATAAATGTTTAATAGCAGATTTAGACTTCAAACAACGCCCTGCATGAGCGTGCTAATGTAATGACATTCCTATAAACATTAACCTGCGGTTTTCTTTTTGGTTCATGTTCTAAATCAGGGGTGTCAAACTCATTTTGACAAAGGGTCACATTGGCTTTAGGCTTGTCCTCGATGGGGTGATTGTAACTAAAATTAACCTATTAATTAATCTTTGACATACTACAAATAATAGTTGTATTATTGTATATTTATTAAAGTGACAATTACTGAATACACATCCGCATTAGTCTGAAAAATGGCTTACTGTTTAAGTTTCAGACAACTCATTTCATCAGGTTAAAACAGATTAACCCAGATTAATCCTGGCACTAATCAAAAAACAGACAAGACCAGTGTGAAGGAGTACCACAAACAGCTGACAAGTAGAACACATCCTCCTTCTCTGTCCTTGCCGTCAGTTCTCACGTGTTTCCATCTAATTCAACATATTCATCACAAGTGAACATCGGTGCAATAATCTACAGATCTGTGCACCCATAAGTGCTTAAAGAGGGACACCCCTAAGTCCCTATGTGAGTTATGTTTGGCACATGTTAGAAGCTGTCTTAAAGGCAAAGCGTGGAGGATTAAAGAGACAGTCTGGACTTCATCAGTAAAAGCAGGATCAGTGTCAAAATTGCTGAGAAAACAAAGCTATATTTACGCTTCCATTAAAGTCACATGTAAGTTTTTATGACTTAAACCAGCTCATTATTTCAGATCTTTACGTACGTTAGAATGGGCGTCTCTGGAGCTGATGGTTTACAGTTAAAATGAGCTTTTGAAAACATGCATGTGTTTATGGAGGTTCAAAAACCACTAATTAAGTATTTTTGTCCCACTTATGTGACATTTTTCTCATAATGAGCTACAGTTGCTTGTGGCACCTAAAGAAAACAAACTATAAAAGCTGTATAGTGTGATTAAAATGTGTATGATCAGCAAAGAGGTTTCAAGACTCAATGTAAAAGTCACAAAAATAAGTTAATATTTCTTAAACCAGTTTTAGAACTATATAGTTAGGCAGGTTTAGCTCTTTAAAGTACAGTATGTTTATTGTGTTCAGTCCATTGTGGGCTCGGGTAGTATGCATTTTTAATACAAATGCACTAGTTGGACTGTTTCTTTTTACAAAAACAAAAGTCATCAACATCAAAGTAAATTAACATATTAACAAAAAGGAAACAACCTCTTTCAACTAAGAATCAATTTTGTCAGTATAAAAGATACAGAATACACACATGACTAAAAAATACTGTAAATTTCACAGCAGAGAAAGTAGTATTTCTTTTTCAAAGCACTGGGTTCACACATTCAAGCCTAAATTCCAGACTGAGGTCTCATTCTGAAGGTCAAGTTTGTTTTCGGTGCTAAATGACCATGAGAATAACTCATGTGAGATTGTGCTGGAGAAATAAACGTGAATGTATTCATGTTACAGTTTCCCACTTTCCTCTTCCTCTTCTGTCCAGCTCATCTAAGTCAAAATCAGAGCCGTGATGCTTCGCTGAGTTTCAGTCAAGTGTCCTATACTTTTCCTTTAAAATCCTGGACAGTGGAGCTTTGGAGCGTGCCCAGTGGAGCCACACCTCAGTCTAGAGTTTCTGCCTCACAGATCAGAGCTCTGTTCAAGCCAAGTCCACTTACTCTGGACAACGACCAATGGAAATGGAGAGATGGTCAAACTACAGCAAACTGGACAAACAGTAAGGATTTCTTGGGTGTTGATAAGTCTAGAAGGAAAAAAAAACAGTTTTTACAACTCACCGCTATTGGCAGGGAATTGGAAGTAAAAGCTTCAGTACAACGTTTTCGGACATCATTCCCCTTTTAATTACCAGGTCGAACTGAGGCTTGACTGCATCACCCAGGCTTTGTCTAAAACTTATCCAAATGGTTTCAATCTTTGCATCTTGGAAACATCTTGTTTCCTCTGTTCAGCTTATTCCCAAACTACCTGTGCGGTGTGTGCTCAGCTCAGCTGCGCTGATTTCCATCAAGAGATGCATTTTAATGGAAAGAATGTTTGGAACAAAGGTGATCAGTGTTATAGGATAATAGTCTACCAAAGTGGGGGCCGACTCCATTGAAGATTGTAAAGCATGTGACGGTTGTGAGATGATTTCAAGCAAATTTTACAATTACTTAATAGACTTATAATCTTTTTGTTAATCGAAAACAATGTGTTTAATTTGGATCATTCAACAACAATTTGATAAATTAGACACAGCTAAGATCAAGTTGGAAAACTTTACAACTTTAAATTATGCTAGACATCTACTTTATTTTGCTGTGCGAGTCGCAAGTTGCTGGAAGGGTTTATTTTGGTGTTTGCTCTCTGAAAATTTTTGGAAACCCCTGTATAGGCCAAGTTGTGAATTAGATGAAACCTTTTTCAATATAAAATAAGATGAAATCAGTTATTTTCCCCATACTTTATTATTGCATAAATACATTGATGTTTCTGTCATAGTTGATCACCTGAGCTGTGGCACCACATGTTACCAATCCACCAAGCTCAGATCCATTTTCACTGACACGTATGAGTGAAAGAATGATGAGCCCCATTAAAGCCCCAAACTCAGTGATTTACAATCTGTGTCCACTCCAATCAGGCCGGTCCCATCTCAAACATCCCAGCACGGCCTCACCTGAGCGGGCTGGGTCAGGGAGTTTACTGCTGGAGGTACAGAGGGGGAGCAGAGGGGAGCAGGAGCAGGGGCAAGAGGAATAAGAGAAGAGATGAAAGGAGCGATAAAGAGGGAATGTAAAACTAGACTCAGGAATTTGAGCAGCTGATAAAGACAAGGAGGAGTGGCGCTATAGATCAACACATAAAGCTACTTATCTTTTATTTATTGCAAAAAAACACTCATTTGTTTTGAAGATATCAGCTTCCAAATGATAATCTTCAAACATACAGAGGATGGGAGAAACATGATTCAAGTTTGTGCAATGCTTTTTTTAATCTTCTCTGTCTCCTGTGTTGTTCAGTAAAGATCATAGTGCAGATACATAGATGACTTTTTTCCACCTTTTGGCATGAAAGTGTCCAAATAAGCATAATTTTGCATGCAGATGCATTTAAAGACCTGAAAAAAATATGTTCAGCTATGTACATAGACTTTTAATAAGACTTACAAAGTTTTCATAAAACAGGATTTTCAGTAGCACTAAAGAACAGCTTCAATGCAATAATTTCCAGATTTTTTGTGAACATTGGTACCATAAATTTGCTTTGCTATTTTTGACTAATAATTTTCTAATAACAATCTTGTAAACTGTTGTGAGGCAATACTTGTTGTGATGTGTTGCAAACATTAGTTTTTCTTCTGGTGAATAGTCTCAGCATTAAAAGTTGACTGATAAAAATCTATTGTGTGAATGAACATTAAGACAAACTAATTCTTATCTCTTAACCTCTTGCCTGCAATATGATGCCTTTTTTGTGTAGTTTCTGTTCTTCAAGCATGATCACCTCCACTTTGGAATTTCATGCATCAACCCATTAGACAGTCATGTTTCTCACAAGTGAGTTAGAGTTTCATCTACAAAGAAATTACACAGAGTAAACTATCAAACCAATCTTGCCTGATATGCTAATGCTCAAAATGAGTTTCGAACATTTAAAAACAAAATATTTCAGAAATCTATCTAAGACATCACAGATCAGAAGCATTCAAAATGGTGTGTTGAAAGATATTTCTCACAGATGAAACTTCAGTTGTGTATTTGATGAGGAAGTCAATTTCGAATAGGGTGTTTAAAATGTAAAACTTCATTGTATATGGTAGAAAAGGTCAAAGGACATCAAATCAGGTGTAATCTCTTCAATTCATTAGTTGTTAATAAAATGAATCAAACAAACTTTTCAGATGCAAACAAAATTAGGTTTGGCCCTCAGCATGCTTTTGACCTGTCAAGGAAAAAGTTTGAGCCCCCATGTTTTAAAAGATAACTAACCTCTTTTTACCTAAAGTATTTATACATTTTATTAAAAAAAATCCAATATGCTATAAAACAACATCAACATCAGACGTATTTATTCACTTAAATTTGTAAAGGGATATTTAAACCATTGTTTGCAGGTCATTATAAAATTAAGGCCTTAGCCCTGGTTTGGTGATATAATTTATTTCCTCTTTATTTACACTTGCCCGTAGTCAACAGAGTGTTTCCTGTGGTCTCCATGGACCTGGGCAGAGCTGAGCTTCGGGCCCCTGATTATTTACAGAAGCCATAATGATGACAGATGTGCTGGAATTCAATGGAAAGAAATTTAATGTGTCATAAATTTTAAGGTGGTACTGTGTTTACTTTTCTTTCATTGGTGGGAAAATCATTGCACCATAAGGAGACGTTAAGCAGGCCACCTTTAGAGCATCAGTACTGCAGTATTTGTCTTGCAGCTTAGCGTATACTTCGGTGTGAGCTATTTGAAGTACTCACTGCAGGACTGATTGTGTTGGCTCTTGAGCGATGCCTGGAGCATGTTTTGAAAGTTACGCTTAGAAATGTGACTATAATATTATTTCAGTAAATCCACTTTAGATGTTTCTTTTGGAAATGTGCTATCTGATAAAATATACTCAAAGTTTAAGGCTTGCATTACTCAAATAAGATTTTCTGTGCTTCTATTCATGCCCACAACAAAGTTCTCTGGTTTCAGTCTAAAATACTTCTGTAAGATAATGCTTTTAAAGTTAAACATGCACACACTGAAGGCTTTGGCAGTTTAGTAGCTATGACAGGTGTGCCTTGATCAAGTTTTCAATAATCAATTTATAAAAGCAGATTTAATTGAATTGTTTTCTATTTTGGAATGTTTGGAACAACCTTTTTAGCAAGAATGAAAGTAAAACCATCACCTTTTATTCATTTAAAGAATAGTTTTAAAGTGCCTGATATGCCCCTCTACACGTTAGGGGAGGAATTTTTTTGTCAGGGTGCATCATTGTGAGGTTCACATGCTGCTCGAGCGCGAGGACCTTTACTACAGACAGCATCTGGTGCATTTTACATCACCTTACCTCAAATGAACCTTCGCTCTCCTGTGTCATTTATAAACCTGGTTTAATCCCATCGCATTTCATTGTTCACTTTTACAACTGCGCACATGAAAGAAAGCAGTCTTGATCACGTGACACATGCACTGTTCTCCGCTCCACAAGTTAGTGTCATCTGTGTTTTTTCTGCCATATGATACAACTATCAGACAAATAAACATTGTAAATGTCCTCATGTCTATGGCTTCTTCTTTTTTTGACGTGTCTAAAAATGGCAAAAGATCCTTGTAACAGAACACGTTAGATGTGTTGTTTGATGATAAAACATAAACTGAAATTGATAGGGTTTCAGTTCACAGGAGTCCACATGTTTAGCTCACTTACCTAATGCTTTCCAAACATCATTATTATCATGGCAGCGCTATTAGCATGCTAACAATGCAAAGACATATTGTTTTGTTTGCAATCTGTTTGAAAGGCCAAATCTCATCTGAATTCAAGTATTTCAAATCTCTTTCTCAAAATTTCAAGTTTTCGGTTGGATAATTCCAGACACTGTTTCAGCTGGTGGGGAGCTGAAACAGTTTAATTGAATATATTTCAAATAAACAACATTGCCACTTGGTTAAGCTATCTATTTACAAAAAAAAAAAAAAAAAAAAGACTTTAATTAGCAATAAAATCAAGTCCCTTGTAACATATCAGAACATGTCAGAAATGCAGGAGCAACCTCACAACTCATATTTTTAGCTTTCATTTTAGTGTGCATGTACATATCAGTGTTTTCACAGATGCCTTAAGGGGGCGCTAAAATTGTGTTTGTTCTCTGGGGAAAGAAAGTGTGAATCATCTTTTGGGAGCTGTAAAGATGGCACCTCTAAATAGGATCAACATGTGTTTCCTGCCCCAGTCTGTCTCCAGCGGTGCAAAAGCGTGCACTGTAACCTCCTTTTTAAAAGTTTGAGTCACCTTAAGCATGTACGGCGCTCCATAGTACTCACAAAAAAAAAATATTTATCTCGTAATTACGAGATAAGATCTCGTAATTACGAGATAACTTTCTCGTAATTACGAGATAGTTTTCTCGTAATTACGAGATAATTTTCTCGTAATTACGAGATAATTTAAATGGCTTTTCCCACATTCTGTATACCCACACGCTTCGTATAGGCTAAGCTAGTGACTTTATCCACAACGAGTAGTCTTTTCTGTACTAGCTTGATGTTTCTAAATAGCTAAGATGTGCTTGTGGATTTCGTTATGTTAAATTAAGTGCCTGTGGTCTTCACTGCAATGTTTACGGTCGACAAAAAGTATGAAAATAGCTAATAACGTGACTGTCAACTCACGCTACAGTTAGCATGCTATTATAAAGACGGCCAGTGTGTGGAGCTGTTCACCCACCAGAAAGAAGCTAGTGGTAATCGGCAGGTTTTTTAAATAAAATTCGATCTTCTTGACTGTTGACAGTCAGTCTCACTCATCCTTAGAAATGTGCGGCAGTTTTTCTGTGGCTCCAGCGTCTGGTTTTCAATTTATTTGGCCAAAAAGAAGAGAAATGCTGCACATTTGCTACACTTCCGCATGGATCACCCAGAGTGGGCGGGTACTGCAAAAATGCCCGTATGTTGCAAGTCTGTTGCAGCACTTCTCTCCTTTATGGCCAAATAAATTGAAAACCAGACGCTGGAGCCACAGAAAAACTGCCGCTCATTTCTAAGGATGAGTGAGATAACTGTCAACAGTCAAGAAGATCGAGTTTTATTTAAAAAAACCTGCCGATTACCACTAGCTTCTTTCTGGTGGGTGAACAGCTCCACACACTGGCCGTCTTTATAATAGCATGCTAACTGTAGCGTGAGTTGACACTCACATTATTAGCTATTTTCATACTTTTTGTCGACCGTAAACATTGCAGTGAAGACCACAGGCACTTAATTTAACATAACGAAATCCACAAGTACATCTTAGCTATTTAGAAACATCAAGCTAGCACAGAAAAGACTACTCGTTGTGGATAAAGTCACTAGCTTAGCCTATACGAAGCGTGTGGGGATACAGAATGTGGGAAAAGCCATTTAAATTATCTCGTAATTACGAGAAAATTATCTCGTAATTACGAGAAAGTTATCTCGTAATTACGAGATCTTATCTCGTAATTACGAGATAAATATTTTTTTTTTTCGTGAGTACTATGGAGCGCCGTAAGCATGTGAATTGAAGAAGTATTGATTTCACACTCTTTTGGATCTCAGATGCTGCAGTTACATCCTGGACAATGGACTTTTAAGTGCTAACAATGAAAAGAATAAGCTTTGTCATTCAGAGGGACAAATACGACATGATCTTTCTCACAAATAAAGCTACAAGCTACAAAAAAAAAAAAGAAAAAAAGGAGAGGCTGAGGAGGCTGGTGGTATTGCTGCGGTATACAGAGGTTACTTGTGGCTTGAAGTAGATTAGGTATTTGTTTTATCTGTCAAAATCAAACTGACTTTTGTCTTGTATCATTAGTTCCCTGAACACATCAATGAAATACAAATATATTGTGACACAGAGTTGTTCGTGTAATGCAGCCAAGTCACACAGGGCCACACACATCTGTCTTTATGATGACTAAATATTGACACACATATTTCACTCTCAGTTACCACACAGGGGCTGGCCTGCTCTCACACTGATGATGGATGTGTTTCTGGATGAAGAAATCAACAAATAAACAGTGGGCTGCACGATGGAGAGGTCAGAGGTCACGGAAAGAGCCAGAACCAGCACTATAACGTGTGTATATAGAATGTGTAAGTAACAGCAGCTTCATTCACATCAGCCACATTAAGAGGTCATGACCTGTGGTGTGAGGTCATGACCTTGGAGTGTGGTCAGACTCAGAATAGTCAAGAATAGTCACCTTGTCCCCAAAATCAGTTGTGTTGGTAGCACAGGCAATTGAGGACAGTGATGGAGATCTATCTTAGAAAATAAAACTAAACAAAGCTACAATGGCCCAATGGCGATCAGTTGATGTGCACAACTTCTAGTTTCTGGAATCTGCAGTAGGATTCTGATTCTGAATATAGAAATCTGCAAGTTAACCTCATGCAAGAATACAAGGTAAGTAAAGTCCTTCTCCTCATGGGTGAAGCTTGCAGCAGTTCACAGACTCTCATACCAAATGTTTTCTGAATAAATAAAATATAAGTTTATTTAAAACAAGTATACTTCACAAGACAAGAAAAAAGGTTAGGTTTAGGGTTTACTTCTTGCTTATTGTCAATACATGTCACTATTGTCATTTATGTCATTTCTTTGCACCTTTACACAAAATTTTAGTATGTACAGATGATGTAGTGGAAAAATCATTTCTTGGGTCTGAACTTAAGTGCCGTGCATCACTGAATTGAAAACAAGTGCCCCAAGATATTTACTTCATTTACAGTAAATGAAGTAAATATCTTGTTCAATCATCTTGCTCCAAACTGCTTCAGAAGCTGAGAGTGTGACATTCTGATCGCCATGATGTTAGTACAATCGGCAGCCCCCTTTGAATCACCTAAAGCAGACTTAATCAACTTCAGCAATAGTGCTCCACCTATAGCTCTCTTATGTAATTTAGCTAGCATACTGAATCGAAGCTTAACATTTTTTATTCATGTTGTCATTTTTGCAACTTTTTTTTTTGTAACTTTAGGATTGAAATAAGGCAGCAAAAACACATCTAAACATATTTACACTGCAAAACAAAAAAAGGCCAGGGTTTCCCAGGAGAGAAATTTGTGTCAGCAAAGTGTTGGGAGGAAGGTTGCAGTCGCTGTATTTTTGCCAGAGACAGCTGAGAGAGCCCACATAATGCCCCAAAATACATAACATCATCACTTACAATGACATTTAATGAGGTAAAAATTTTACTTAGTTTTGCTTTAAATGGATTGGTAACATTCACTTGACAAAGACACTTCTGAAGCTCCTGATCTGCCCTATAAGTTGTAAAGTTGTATGATTTTTTATTCATTTTTTAAATTATGGTTGTTTGATACATGTATGAATCTTTTTTCACCTAAAGTACATTGTAATTTTAGCATATTGTGACAAAATGAGATACCCCAGCTTTAATAACAACTGTCTCATTTCTTTGTGACTTCCAAAGGCTTTTCTTTTACAACAATCTGCAGCATGGTGAGTTCTAACAGTTTCTCCGAGCGGTGAAAGATATTGTAGATGACCCCAGCTCTCAGAAGAACTACCCCACAAACCATTAAAACAAGTTGTACATTGTCTCTGTGCAGATAAGGGCTCATGGGTCGTTTCACTCTTTTGGTCGTGATTGTGGAGAGGAGCGGTGATTTAGACGAGGTGCAGGGAGGTGAGGACAGCACATATTACTCAACTGGGATTTTAAACAGGAACGCAAACTATAATACATGTGTCTGTCTGTTCCTCATGTGTTTGAAGAAGCTTACCTTATCTCCGATTTATGTGCTGCTTTTGGAAAGATTTTATACAGACATTCATAATTCCTTCTTAATAGAGAAAATGTCAGACATGAGGCTCAGTTAAAGAATTTTGTGGCTGATTGTAAGGTTTATAAGCATATCTTTATATCTTTTATTTTAATTTAGTCAAAGTTAACATTCAACTTTTTCCTTATGTATTAGCAAACATTCCTCCCAACCTTCATGTCTCCTGTGGTTGAGTCTCGTGACACAAATAAATCAGCTTAGTCAGAACCTGGATGTGATAAATATTACATTGGACGGACAGTTTAAACTTTGTGGTGTGTGAAAAGAGCTGCACTAAATGAAGGGTCTATTGGGATTTCTTTAGGAAATTACATAAACTACACTAGGGACAGAGGCCGGTGGTTATGTATGTGTCAAAATGACTCACTTACACTTTTAGTATGTTTATTGTATTAATTTACCCTGTTGAGAGAAACTGAAAATACTGTAGACAAAGGCAATTTGGAAAGTTCCAGCCAAACCATAACCATTTCCTCCAGACTGAAAAGGTCTTCCAGTGTTGTGAACTTCCTATGGTCCTGATTCGTGTTAGCAATGATATTGGTATTTTGATTTAAATGTTATTTTTAGCTATATTTGTTATTCGTTAATTTCTTACAGCTTGTTCCTGTTTTGAGCTAGCGAATGACTGAAGCACACCCAGTGGTGCTGTGTTTGTGCCGCTGTGAGACAAAGCAAAGATAAATAAGAGACAACTTCACTTTTCTTGCCATTGTGTTGCAAAGACTTTGACTCCCTACACTGCATTTAACCGTGTTTTATGTAATGAAACTTCCTTTGCCCAAAACAAATTCTTTAAAGTCAACTGTGTTCTACAGAGCTCTATTCTGTTGGAATCAGCATGCACAATCAAAGTTAAAGTTACATTTAAGAAAATACTGACATCGCAATTACAGATGCAGATGTCCACGTGACATAGTTTCTTGGAACAGTTGTTTTTCCAATAAGATATTTTCTGTGTTATTCTTGCATCCATGCCGTTTGTGTATTGTTCGGATTATAAATTGTGCTGTATTGTTTGAATGTAACAAAGCTTTTTTTAGTGAACCCCAAGAAGACCATACAATTGGCAGCTAATGGGGATCCTAATAAAACAATAAACAGTAAGCAAACAATAATTGAGGTTAGAACAGGTACAGTACAAGATTAATAATACTTTACAGTGTTTTTCTTTTGCTTTCTTCAGTCTACCAGCTCAACACATAAAGCATTGAAAATGTGGCAGTTTGTCTCAGGAAATATAGGATGAAAAGGTTTTTTTTTCTTTTTGTACATGCTTTTTTTCTTCTGTTTTTCACCTGTTAGTTTTACTTCTGTTTTTTTTCTTCTGTCCAATCTTTATGCTTAAAAAGCAAACTTTGTGAGCCGCAGGAGGGCTTCCTCCAGAGTTCACTATGAAAGCAGAATCCTCCATGGCTCAGTTTGGTCTGTAAAAACAGCATCATACTGTACCACCCTTTACTGTGGTGTTACGGTGTGATGCTTCGCCAAAAAACATGGCTAAGCATAGTTTTTTTTTTTTTTTTTTTGGATGTGGCAATAAGTCCAAGTAACCGGAGAGAACGCAAGGTAACATGGAGAGAGCACGCAAGCTCCGCTCAGAGAGATCAGGAGATGATGATTCTGTTCGACCCCGGATTCAAACACACTATCTCCTACAATTGCTTAGAAAAATCTAATCTTTTGGAAACAATAAAAAGCAGAAATGAACAGGGACTGAACCTGGTCAGATGATAGCCCAAAATCAGGTCATATACACAGCAAAGAGAAAATATATTCTAAGTTTTGACCCCTGGGCTTGTTGAATAGGCCTGCTATTGTCTGCATCTCTATAGATAAAATCACATGATACAGATAAATTACTTTGATTGTTTATCTTCTTGGTCAAAAGTTAAGAAAAAATAAATAAAATAAAATGTGTATGAGCAAATTCACAGACTGAGATTTTAGCTCTGCTGACCCTGATGTCATAAACTCAGAGACCACTCAGAGAAAAGCATTTAGAGGTTGACATGTTTCACGGCACTTGGAGCAGAACAAACAGACTTAAATGACTTCCTCATGCTTATCGGCATGGTTCATACTGCGTCTTTAGCACAAATCGTGTCCCCATGTGGTCCCTCAGCATATCTGGAAGTCATTAGTGGTCAGTGGTCAGTTTTAGGGTCAAGCCTCACTAAGACTTTATGGACTTGTGTGCGATGAAGGCTCCACAGCTCAGGTCAGGCTCTAATCAGTTTAAATTTGGACTGGGGATCACCTTTGGGTCTACAAAGAAGCCCCCACTGTGTTCAGCAGCTTAAAAATGTCCCCAAACCAAACTAAATTAAAATGTGCCCTGTATTTATTGCTTGGGCCACATCTGCCAAAAAGAAATTATGTCTGTGGAGAGTTTTACAGCCAAATGCTAGAAACAATGTGTTTGAGTAGTAATTTTGTAATTCTTCAACGTTAAGCCAGCACAAGGGCATATGAAAACACTTAAGACCAATGAAAGTCACTTCAATTTATTTAATCAAACAACTGGCAATAGGGACAACACAAGCCAAGCCCTGCAGCATTCACAAACACAATTCTGAGGTTGTGAGTACATTGAAGATAGATGGACTCACTAATGCTAAATGGTGAATCTGTAGCATTTTAAACATAATCTGATGCTTAAGTTATGCTTGATGTTAGTGTCTTGCTCCAGGGCACAACTACAGTGCACAATACTGGATCTGTTTTACCCCAGCAGATATATTGTAAATGCAAATTCAGAAAATTACAAGCACATCTAAAAAAGAAAAAGTTCAATATTTTTGGTCACTCTTGTAAAAAACAAGATTAGATTATTATATTTTACAAAAAATATGGAACACAAAATGCAGTTGTTCATTCATAAATGTTGAATTAGCAGCATAACTCTTGTTTTTGCACAATGATAAACTCTTGTAATTAGTTTTTGCTACAACTTGGTCAATCAGCTTCAGCTCTTTCTGCATACAGGGTACACATGCATTTTCCATGTTGATAAATAGATAATCCTTCTATACAAAATAGGTAAGTATATCAAACCAGGTGCTAAATTGCATGTGAAAAACTAAAAAAAAATGCATGTGTTATTGGTGAGCGATTTACACCCAATAAGCATTACTGGTAAGATGCAGATATGTAGAACATATCTGCATCTTACCAGACAAATATGTTTTCAATATACAGGATCAGTCACTGCCAACCTAACCTGGGTGTGCAACACCTTTTTAAAGAGCACAGGCTACATATCACTGCAGCTGTTTTCTCAGAGGATTTATTTTTCTCAAAAATACTTGGCTGCACTTTGTTGCATTCCTTTAAAAATGTTTCTTTGTGCTAAACCCTATGATTTCCTGGGGAAGAAAGACATCTGTCAGGAACTGAAGAGAGGCCAAGAATGTGCCCCACCATTAGAGGACCATCATCTCCCTCACATGTGTATCGGACAATCACAGCACAAAACCATCAGGGCTGTTTGTAATCAGAGAACAAAAGATTTAGAGCCTGTAAAAGTCGAACTCATAAACAACTTTCAGATCAATCACACTGAGCTTTCACCACCATCTTACGCTTTCATCACAACTACAGACGTGACTCACAACTTTCAAACTAAATGCCCTCATTTAATGATTTTTAATTATTTAATCCTTTATAGTGATGCTTGTGATGTGTGGAGCTACATGGGCTTCAAACTGGCATTACACATATTTACACAGCAAATCATGAGCAGATGTTTACTTTTGCCTTTTAGATTGACTCTCATCAGCCCTGGACAATGTTGGAGCCAACAAAGTTTGAAAGACAATGGAACAGGACATTTGGAATTGGAGATGTTCACTCACCAAATGGAAAACGCTTTATCAGGGCTTCACATCACTTTGGCAAATATCGTCCTGCTATCCTGGTGGAGCACTTGAAGAGTAAATCAACTGGAGCATGGTCTTCTTTTAGCCAGAATCTTCCTGCATCCCTTTATTAACATAAAACACAAATAAAACCCTTGAGTTGACAAATGCATAATAATCTAAAGTAAATCTGTTGTGAAAATTATAACAATGTCATAGCTGTATTTAGATCGTATTTAGCGCAAACTGAGGCTCTTCAAAGTGTAAAGTAGCTTCAAGAGGCTGGTAGAACTTGGAATTAAGCAAATTTGTTTTAGCTCTTAATCTCAAATTAAAATGTCCAAAATAAAAGAGAATGTTCTACGAGTGTCAGAAGCACAAAAGAATTGGAAAGGTATATGAAAAAAATGTCAAGAATGTTAATATTGACCATGATTTCCTCCTCAGAAATCATCCAATATACCTGTCTCATATACAGTATATTGTGTTAAGTGTTTACATTGTTTTTTGCAGATCTTCCCAAATGCAAAGCTTCCCATCCCACTTTCTATACTTGCTTCAACAGATTTGTAATGAAAGATAATTGCTAATGAAGTTGTTTGATATAAGATGCACCAAACACCTACATATACTTCTCAGCTCTTGTCTTTCTGGTGTCCTTCCCCCATTTCATTTTTGATCATAAAAAGTTGAAACATTTATCATGAACCTTTGCACACACAACACAGACACCTCAGTCTCCTCTTGTGTTCCTCAAACACATTTCATATTTACTCTCCATCTCTACCTCCCACATGGAGAATTCATGAACTGATGGCCTGTCCTTCCCAATCTTTTCTCTGCTGAGGACCAGCTGCATTTGTCAAAGTGACGCAATGTCAAGATGCAGCTAAGTGGTTTTGCGTTTCATCCAGTCTGACAACATGAAGAGCATAATTTAGCCCCACAAGACGAGAACAGGGCCTGGAGGACGGACTTCTGCTTCATGTGTCCATGTAATCAGACAGCAGAGTGCATATGTGATGTTACATGGACAAGCTGGAGATAGAGTTCAATAAATGATCTCACTTATAGAGACATACACAGATACATATGAAAGAGAAAAAACAACTAACTCAGGAAACCAGCGCATGTTGTCAGTGATTGATTGTGACACGAGGCAATGTATGAAGTGGTTCTGAGACAAGAAGTACACTAGTGCAAGATTTTCTTTCTTGTTAATTTGTTATTCCACATGATGATTATTTTAGTTATACTGTGATACAGTGGGGCAGAGGTTAGCTCTATGTGGAATTAGTATTTTCTTCATGTGGCGGGGTAGGTTTCCTCTGGGTGTTACAGTATCAGCTCCACTCCTCTCCGAGGACTCTCATGAAAAAAAGATTCCAATCTAGTGGACTTTCTGGTTTAAATAAAAAACTAAGTCTTAAATAATGTAATCAATGTAATGTGTACCACCAGTAAACATAAAATACTCAGCTTTGAAAATCCATTTCTACACTCTAAAATGTTTCAAATGATTACCAAGATTACTCTAACTCTGCTAAATAACTTTGTTAAACTTGGATCCAAGTAGAACCTTTCAACTCACTGCTCATAAAAAAAGATGTGTTCTGGTTTAAAACTTCAAACAGTGGAATCAACTCTAAAGCTATTTAAAATCAGATTTTTTTATTAAACAATTAAAAAAAGAAGACATTTATTATTTATTATTAGTTAATAATTAAGAAAAGTATTTATATTTTTAATAAATTAGTTTGTAGTATTTACGTTTCACCTGTTCAAGAGCACTTGCCTATACAGACTTATGTTCTACCTCCTATGTTAATCCAATACTGGCTACAGTTTTAGAATTATCTATCACAGTAAAAAAAACTAATTCTTCCAGAGTGAAGATCTTTATCTGGACTAGACACCATATCCACAGAATTTTAAGAGCAGCACTGCCTTGGCAGAGGTCCACATTCTCTATGCCACACTACAAAAGTATAGAGTTGCCTTTTCTCATACGTGAAGTTTGCACCCATCTAATCACAGTAAACCACAACTGTGAGGCTACAGAAGAAGATGTGTTGTTAGTGGTCGACAGGGACATGTGAGAATACATCAATGTAAGAATCATCATTCTAAAATAACATTTAAGTTCTACTGTGATTATGTTTTAACTTTTTTTCATTCATTTCTTATCACTTTTACAGCAAAAGCACCAATCTAACAGAGGAATTTGTTCAAGTTGTTGCCGTTACTCTGTTCCCACGTTTGTTAGCGGCTCACAAAGACAGTTTCAGAAAGAGCTTTGGTCCAATCAGAGGAGAAGAGAGCTGAGAGCACTTCAGTCTGACACAAAAACACCTTCACTTCAATCACACGACAGAGGAGAGGGAACGGACAAGACCAGCGCCACCCATCCACAACCTTACATTTTACTCACCTACACTGAACAGACGTTTGTTGAAACAAAAGTTTAAAATTGCCTCAACCTTTATCTAATTTGAATGAATATATAAATGCAATATAACTACAAGAAGCTGTTATTGGTTGAGAAAAGAACTTAAAACCAGCATGAAATCCCTTAAAGACACTTTTTTTTTTTTTTACTTTTTCCCAATTGTCATTTAGAAACTACAGAAATATGAGACAAAGGACAGTGAAATCCAATCATTGACCAATGCAACTTTATTTCATCAGTGTTTCCCAAAATATGTAAAACAAACAAAAATAAAGAAGCATTCAGAAAGCACATGAGGAATTGCTTAAATTCATTCAGAAACCACATGCTGCACACAGAAATCCATTGGCCATTGTGACAACATTTAATTTTTGATCATCACAGAATTAAAACAACTCCACAGACTTAACAACAGAGTTGTGGTTAGATGATCACACCATGAAAAAAACATGGACATTAGGGAAAAGTTACAATAGTGTCCATGTCGCATTGCTTCTAGGAGGTTGAGGATGGGACAAAGGAGGACAATAAAGAGTACCTTAATCTAACCTTAACCTGCATGGAGATATTAATGCCACTTAACTTATTCTTTTATTTCATTGCAGGTTTTAAAAGTTTGTAAAAACAAGCATTCTTATGTATCTCCACAGACTACTGCCATAATAGAACATTCTAGCAAAACATCTCATAAAAAATTGGCAGATCTTTCATCTGAAAAACAGCATACACTGTATACTCAGCTTTTGTCTTTTAGATTAAGTTGCTGTTGAGATGTTTGTGAACTACTGGATACAAAACGTAAGATGTTTTCTCTATATTTTTTCATGATAAAAAAATTAACTTTACATGTTGTGAAGGTTCTTCTCAATGAACACATCAAACTGCATCCTCTTTGTCCTCTCTGATCCATGGGACAAAAGTTGACACAGGACCCTCTTCCTGGCACAACAACAAAGCATCAAGACGAGCTGTCAACTCCATCTCCCAGCATGCCGAGCACCTCTCAAGCCCCCATCCCCCTTGTCCCAGCAGCTTGTCCTCAGAGCCGACGGGAGCAAACAAGTGCCTCTCAAAGACCGGGGCGGCCCGAGCTTCAGTATCAATAGCCCCCTCTGTGGCCCACGTTGCCCCCTCTGTCCTGTGAATGATAGATGCAGAAAGACGAGAGCGGATCAAAACACATGCAACATCTTCATTAAACTCCGGCTCACGTCCCGGAGGAGAAGCTGGAGAGGAGAAGCAGATGAGGAGGCTTGAGAGGAGGAGAAGGTCATGTAAACAGACGTGTGAGTGAAAATGGGCAGAAGGTTGGCCATGGCACTTGGAGCACACACAAGTCGTTGTTGTAAACTGTAGAGGTGTGTTTTTTGTTCTGCTGCTCAGCTGATAGTGGAAGAGCTTGTGTGTCAGCTCTGAGATTATTGTTTGATTGGTTGCACATTGTTTTATTTTTTAGGTGATTCTTTGAAAAAATACTTGGCATTTTGTTTATTTGCAAATTATTACCTCAAAGATGTTTGTTAACAGATCAATCCAAATATGTTTGAAGAGACAAACATTGTGTATTATTAGCGTTGCGTTTTTCAAACATGCTCCTCATTACATGCACTAGATCCCATAAATAAAGTGTAGTAAAGCATCCGAGAAAGTCATGAATTTCCCACATCAGAAATTGAGATAGAGTTCCATCTATTGGCAGCAAAAGAAATGACACGGAGGAGAGAATCTAATCGATCTTGCTCAAATACTAATGCTGCAAATGCTCCAAATGAGTCTGAATGGTTTATGGACAGAGTGCAGGAGATTTCAGAGAGCTAACTATGATGTCACAAACAAACAAAAATATCTCACAAACAACTTTTTATATGTTTTTGTCAAGAGATTAAAAACTCAAAAAGTTACACTTTGATATCTGTCGCCTAAGAGCAATAATACGTTTTTTTTTTTGTTTTTTTTTTTCAATAACCAAAACGTTATACTTTACAAGTAAAACCTTTTGTTTAAGCCATTATGTCGTTGTTAGTTTGCATTGGTTTTATATTTTATTTATTTATTTATTTTATCTCAACATAATTTTTTACATACCTTTAGTTTACTTTTCCTATGCATTAGGCACTCATTTGTGCTGTAGTCGATTTAGTTTGGATTGCTGGATTTCTTTCTTCTTCATCTCTTTTTTAAGGGTTTATTGCACAGTTTCGCCGAAGGAACATTTGCTGTGACAGTTTCGTCCGTTTAGTCTAATTTTGTCAGTTAAATAGGAAACTTCTTTTGATGTTTTCTTAGTTCATAACCAATAATTGACAATTATTTTGGCAAATCAACGTTATACATCGTTCTCTTCACAGGACTTTTACCAGGCCTTACCTAAGTTTTGTAATTCGTCTTTGTCTCTCCAGCAGCACCACTCTCTCTCTCTCCCCAGTGCAGAGGCGTGGTGCGCGCTTCTGCCTCTCATTCCAGCGCAGACCCGTGCTGGAAGCTGCTGCTGCTGAGCGCAGACCGGGGCAGTGCACGTTCTCCTCGCGCTTTTACGCACAGTCCAAACATGTGCTGAACCGGCGTCTCGAACCACACCTGCTGGAATATTCACTTTAGACGCTTCAAAGTTTAGTCAAGTTAAGTATATTGTGGTAAAATGAGGGGATTTACGCATGTATTTCTGCTCGCGCTGCTGTGCGTCTACGTCGTTTCATCCTCCAAGTCCAACGTGCCGAGACTGAGACTTTCGTATAAAGGTAATTACTGCACTCGGCTGTTCTGATTCTAATGATCTTTTACTGTGACTTTGTTAAATAAATCTTCTAGAAATTGACTCAGTTACGTTTGATTAGTACAACAGTTTTAGGGCGTAACATAAAGACAGAAACAGTGAATTCATTAATGCAGCGTTGAACTTGATAGCTTGTATTACTTTTTCCCTAGTAACAAAATTGGTTTACTGTTAATGTTATTACTTTTGTGGATTTACCAAACAATTGTTCAAAGTAAATGTTGTACGTATAAGTGGCACCATATGAATGCAAGTAGCTACGACACGTTTATAATGAGACAAATACTTATCTCTTCATGTTGACGTTGGTATGAGCGTTTGACTACTGCTGGTTGCTTCACTGTATTGTTATGTGTCAGAGAAGTTATTTTAGAACGTTTCCAACAGGAGACAGTGCAGTAAAAAGTGGGTGTGCTGCTAAAGAAGCTGTTGGCCCCCGGTTCGTTTCTTTGTGGTTGGATGCACTGCTGTTTGATAGAAACACTGTAAACTTTATAAGACATGGCAACTGCACAGAACACCTTCAGCTACCATAAAGCTTTTATAAAGATTTCCTGTAATTATCACAGTTGACACTATTTGTGAGCAACAGCATTACACAAGTCTAGTGGCCTCAACATTGTATTACATTGCATATTAAGGTTGGATATGTTTCAATCTGTATTCCAGACCTTTATGGAATACAATAAACTTTCTGTGGCACATTTTTCAAACAAAAGATATTTGCAAAGTGATGTATACAGTGGAAAAACATCTGAAACAGTAATTAGAGACTAAACTATAAGAATTAAAATACTTTTACACTGATCTAGTTCAGCCTAACACTACTGACTAAACTTGAAAATGACATGATGAATTAGCTTCTATGACTCCACTAAAAACATGTCAGTCAAATAGTCGACTAAAAAGGGGGTGTGATGTTGTCAAACTGAAAAGTTTCTGATCTGAACAGAGAATCTAAAGAAATTCAGTGAAGTTTAGAATACAAGTAAGCAGAATATTAATAAAAACTTTATCAAAAAAGGAAGATTTCAAATATTCAGTGAACTCACAATTTTTACCACAGTTCAGTACACATCCTTAAAAAATAAATAAATAAATAAATAAATAGATAAATAAATAAATAAATATAAAATAATATAAAATAAATAAATAAAATAATAAATAATAAATAAACAACAACAACAACAACATATTTATAGGAAGACTAAGAAAACTTTGGTTCAATAAATCAACTGAACGGCCAACAAACTATAACCTTAACTCAATTAAGCCCAATACTCCTGTTTCTAATGACCAATCACCTGATGACCAATAGTGTTAGAATGGTTCATTAGATGTGTTGTTGTGCTAAAGAGCACAATGGCTCATAGCTCAGTCTGTATTTACCATCACTGATACATATCAACAGGATTTCCTTTGGTTCAATTCAGTTTTTCATGAAAAAAGTGTGAGGCCTTCCTGCCGGACTGACCGGACGCTCTGCTCTGAGGGACAGATCAGAGCTGATAGAGAATAAAGGAGGCTTTAACATCACAGAGATACTATCAGTGCAAGTTCAATATCTGGTAATCCTACGCCTTTTCCTCCTACTTAGCTCAGACTTCAATATGTGCGGCTTTTAGATTGGATGGAATTCAAGTTGTTTTCTATTAGTTTGTTGGGAAATATGTCTCTTGCAGTAAATAGTCAAACCAAATTTAATGTTTTTTTCAATTTGTGCTGCCCTTACGTCATGTGGTCTAAACAACAGCACATGTGCCAAGTTCTGTGTTGTGAGATCAATTTGCTGAATGTCCTGCCTACTCTTCTCCCACTTTACAGCAAAGGCTAACAACCAAACACTTTCCAAATTACTCTGATCATCGCATAGAGCGTTTTTATTAGCCAAAATTACAGTGAAAGTAAAAGTATGTGGTTTGGAAAGGAGCTAAGATATATTGAATTTTGTAGGAGTGTGTTTATTATTGCATTTTGCCATATGGCCCATTCTTTTTCTAGTGTATTAGCACACGTTTTTGGTTATGCCTTTTCCATTTTTGTTCTTTCTTCAATTATCGAGCCGCCTGTAATGAAGCAACAGGAACAGACACCATCCACAATTCTGTTAACAAACTAAACCTTTCCATACATATTTCTGGATTCCTTTACGGTTCTCAAGTAAATAGTAAAATCCTAAAAGATTCCAGATTCCATGACCACTTGCGCTGCTGCATCTTGAACCAGAGGTGCTCATTAGACACAGATTGCTGTAAATTTGCTGAACATATGCTCTCTCTCTGGAGTTTTGACCTGCTAAATTTCCCTGACCTTTCCTCCTCACCTCGATCTGCACAGCCTCACAGCTCCACATCTGGTCTCCTCGCACAGAAGAGCTTGATTGTGGTCGGCATCTTTTTGCACCAAAATCTCAAATTAGCAGAATCTAGCACCGTCAGCTGATCTACTGACCCCATTTTATTTATACAGTATGCTTTAAATAATGTGTATGTTTAGCTACAACTCAAGCTGTTTAACAACCTTTTTAACAGCATCTTTTTGTAGTGAATAGACTATTGAGGGGTATTTATTAGAGCGCAAACTGAGGCATGCCCATTTCAAGTGAAGGTAAAAGTATTCTGTCATAACTTGTCAGGTGTTTCAACAATACATTTTTGACAGCTAAGCTCAGTAAGATAATTGCTGTTCTTGTGTGAAGATGCCATGCCGATGTGAGCTTCATTAGAAAAGCAGCCACTTCCTCACGTCCTGTTTAGTTAACCTTATATCCAAACAGTTTGAACCATGATTTCCTCTTTGAATCTTTTCTCATGTGCGTCCCTCACATTTCAACCACAGAGCTACACACCTTTATGTGATCAGCATTTCAAATCCTTATCTCAGAGCGCAAATAAGAAGTTAATGTGGGTAAAGGTTGCTATAGAATGGCTCAGTTTTTGCATTTGATACATCAAGAATCGAAAGGGGAATTGTTATTGTAACCAAACATTAATGCCTAATTTGGTCTGTATTTAGATTAGAGATGCAAGATTATTAGGTTAATCGATCAGAACAAATCACCAGAACAACCTATTTTTAAAAACAACATTAGGTCTTTTAGTTTGTTTTTTAGGGTAATACATTGGTTGCAGTTTTAGCAGGAGCTGTGAAAAGTAAATTTGTTAAGATTTAGATGGATTATTTCACGACATTTGTGATTTCATAATTTTGAGATAATCCGCCTTCCAGCAGACCAATTGGTTGGAGTCTGACATAGCGGATTATCCGCCCAATCACAAAGCAGCAGGGCGGACTAAGAGGGGTTGGTAGCAGTGACGATGGGAAGTACCGCCTGAATCAAACAAAACAAATATGGCAGCTCTTGTGGATGTTCGTGTTTCTGCTGCATTTAATTCTGTTTTAGCAGAAATACAGATTTTTTTTGTTTTAAGAAGAGTAGAGAGGTGTGTGTGAGATTAGTTTTATTCCACACAGACATTAGATGCGCCTTTACGATTCGTTGCTATAAGGTAGGCCACACACCCAATCAGCTTGATGTATTTCAGTGAACGTCCCACCTTTTCCCAAAAGCTTTCCGTGAGTTTCATCTGTACAGATCATGTATTTGTCCAGCAAAAGAAGTTTTGCAAAACTGCTCACAACTTTCACACCAACACAAGACATGAGTTTCTGACAATTTCTTGTGTATTAACTTGTGTAAGTTATATATTTGAGGTCATGGGTTACTTGTATGTATTATGAGCTAACAATGACCATGCGCCAACTGCAAACGAACTACCTCTCCCAGCGTCTTCAGTCAAGCACAGAATGAATGCAGATTCAATGAACACACACATTATTGTTTTGTAAATGAGACGAGAAGTCAATCTGATGTCAAAATACAGTGACTGTTGCGAACTTGTGGCTATTAAATACTTGACAACATGTCATCTTTATTATTCCTAGCCTGAAATGGCAATTTTATCATCACCCAACAACTCTCAGTCTCTCCTCTTTTTAGCTGATCGTAAAGATGATTATCTATAGCAGACCGGCTCCATCTGTCACACATCGTTGTAATCTTAAAGTGTCCTATCTCTTCTTGTCTCTCTACTCTCCACTCACCTCCAGTCTTTCCCCATTTCCCTGAACTCATCTGGGTTCTCTTAATAACTTGGAGAAGCCTCGGGGTGTTTGCGATCCCTGGAGGATGTGGAGGTAATTTGGCCACAGGAAAAGCTGTCATTATCTCATTTCAATCAATTAGTTTCAACAGGAACTCGGCCATTTTGTAATCGCTAAACCGCTAACATACATGCACAGTGCTCACTACTACTGCACTTGAAGTCGTGGGATCTGGTGATTGATGAGCTTTAGCAGATTTTGTTGTGCAATTTGCTTAATGCTACGTTCAACTACTTAAGGACATTAAAAAGCTATTACAACATTACACTTGTATTTTTGTTGGCATTTAGTGAGGAGTATTTACTTTGCTTTTGGAGGTTGCATTACTTTATTATTTAGATTTAATTCAAACATACATCTTTTACAATTAATATTTTAGGTTGTATTTTGGGTAATTCCTCAGTCTTTATTTTTTTATTTATTATTAATCTTTATAGTCCTGATTTTTTTTTTTTTACAGTGATACATGTATTACTCAACTTATTGGCCATCCAGTTTGGAACATTTTTGTGTAGCTCAGAATCCATAGGTCCACTGTTCCATTCCATTGTTATTGTAATGCTTAGAGCGACAATTATTTATTTATTTATTTTTGTATTAATGTAGCGATTTCAAATAAACTAAACAGACAGGAAAAACTATTAAAAAATATGTATCTGCGTCTGGAATATAAAAAACATGGTATTTGTGACTGAGGTTGAACCTGACCTTGACGGAGCTGTTTGTTGTGGTGTCGCTGATGGAGTCCTGTCCTGTTCTGTTCTCCTAGTCCAGGTGCTCTCCATTAAGTCCTCATTAGGACCATAGCAACAGTCTCCAGGCTCCTCCACAGTGGAATAATCACAATCTGCATACAGTGTTTCTCAGCTGTCAGGTGCATGGGCCAGTCCAACACAAAACCTCATTTAAATATATTCAAATGTTCCATGAGAGATTAAGAGATACAATAAGGATTTCTCCAAATCATGAAGCTTTTGCAGATATATCATCTCCTCTCACAACTTTAATAAGTACGGTTAAGGGGATTTGCTTAAGATTTGTTCAACTGAATAATATTTCATTGCACAAATAGAGGTAATCCCTTGAACAACATACAGTATAGTATGTAGTCAATAAGCTTCCACACTGGCAACAGGTTCAGTGTTTTTTTATTTATTTATTCATTTTTTGAATAAGCCCTGACATCAATGGGGCATTAAAGTTTTTAAGTTAAAGGAAAAGCAACTACATCGTACATCTTATTTTGCTGCATAGCTCCATTATTTCTTTTCCATCATCCAATGGTTTGCTCATCCAAATCATTACATTTATCCACTGGATTCAACTAGGTTTGGGCATACTGTGACAAAAATTGAATTGTGAGCACATCTCTGTAACAATCTGCTTTTTTGATGAAATCCTCACATAATGATTTACCATTTCTCTCTTTGGTGGAGCTGACTGTTCAAATGCAACAATTTATCCCACTTTGATGCCGTATGGAAGGAGAGTGGTTAGAATTCTTGGTTTCCAATAAGTAGATCATGAGCTCGAACCCAAGGTCGATCCAAATCAACATCTCATGATCTCTCTGGGTGGAGTTTGCATGTTCTCTTTGTGTTACTGTAGGTTCTCTCCGAATACGCCTTCTTTATCATACCTGTCAAAACATGAACATATAGGTCAGCTGGCAACACTGGCAATGAGTTGTCTGACGCTGGCATGAATTGGCCACTGTCCAGTGTGTTTCCTGCCTAAGGCCCAAAGTCACTAGGATAGGCTCCAGTCACCTGCAACCCAATGGAAAATTTCTATTGGCTGCTTTGTCATTCTCTGAGTGAGTAACTGCTAGATCACAATGAAGTGTGAAACTAATTATTTTATTTACCTTAAGAACAATAGGAAACTTGACAGTGCAGTGTAATTTGGCTCCAAGAAAATCATAACATACATTTGTTGCCTTATTACCCAGCAGCATTAACTTAGTATTCTTTCCTTTTTCTTTGCCCTTGTGATTTCTCTTGCTCACCCCACCTTTCCTCCACCATTTCTCTGTCCTCTTTTGTGCGTTGGTTGCAGGGGGGCACTCAGCCGCACAAAGACTCCTCAGGCATGCCGTTTTGATCAGATAGTTTTAGTCAAAGGCCATGTTTGTTTTCAGATCCATGCGGTGAATTAATTAGCTTGCTTTTTAGTCAGAGAGTCCTGGCTGCTGCTACAGTTCACCGGGTGCTTTTAGTTCTGAGGTGGGGCACTGTAATCTGTCAACGGGACATCCCAAAGCTGGAGGAACATGGGTTTGGACTTTAAATCTACTGGCTGTTGTTCAATGGCGTACTATCAATTCTAAATGTGGACGTATGAACCAAAAATGTGGTACAGAATGAATGATACTAAATTCGTTTTTCTCAAATATAAATAAGCCATCTTGATAAATATCTGCTTAGTACAATTCTCACTCACTGATTACTTTCCATTCATCTCTTTTTTATCGACTACTTATAATCATCACAACCATTTTTTTTTTTTTTCAAACAAATCTTTAAGCACAACCAGATTTTTGGCCTGATTGAAACCTCAGCGCTTTGGAAGTACTGTAAAAGAGGAAACCAGGAGGAGAAAAGTTAAAGTTTTTATGCAGGCCAGTTGGCATGTCTGCACACTTGTTCTTTGTGAGTATTGAAAAGACTTGTGACAGATTTGACTGTTTAAGTAATGGCTGACATGTGTTTCAATTCCTCTGTTGGTAGAAGAAGGTGCATTGCCTCGTGAACTTTAGTTTCAGCCTCAATGCCCAGAGATTTACTGTTTATGAGTCATGTCCGAGAGTTCAAAACCTGTATAAAGTACAATCAGAGATATTGTTGAGTTAGTGTGGTTGGTAAATGGCTTTTTGAGAAGAATAAATGAGGCAAATAGTAGTTTTATTGGCTTTATAACTCAGACAATATTTTATGATGAATGTATATGTAAAGCTGTATATTTTATAGACAGGAAAAGTGTGGAAATGGTACAGGTGGCTGCGCTGGGCAAGCAAAACTGGAAGGCATTGCAAATGGGATGCCAGCGTGTGAGTAATGTTTTACACTGGCCTGTCAGGAGCTGTTGGCACCGCAGTGGAGCACCCACGGACTCATTTGAGCTGTGGCTTTGCTCAGAAGTAGAAATATAATACTTAATCAGCAAAATATACCAAAAAATGGCAAATGCATCGGAAGTAACTTCAGATTATTTTAGTGAACCAAAGGAGCTCAACAGTGATCAACGACAAGTTCCAGAAGTACAGACTTCTATCATAATTTTCCATAGTGAATCAAAAAAGATTTAATATTAAAAGTTTTAAAACATCTTCGGGGCTAATCCGCTATATATAGTAACAGACTAACAGTTTTATTTAAAGTTGGTTTCTGAATCTTTACAAACCGCAAAGTTACTTGAACACTTAGATGCAAGATGATGTGTTTTTTAGACCGAAATCAACCGCGTTATGCATATCAGTTAGCACATTGTTTACTTACCTGAAACATGTCTTTAAACTCTTAATATTATTTAAACTCTTATTCATTGCTTGTTTACTAATAATCTGATTTGACATGCTTGATCAATCACTGCTTCTGAACGTTTGTTTTATTGAATGTGTATTGTATTGTATTGTTTTTTATTTTCTACTATTTATGTTTGCTAAATTAATAATCTTGGTAAGTCCTCAAAGATGTTTTTGTGATTTTGGGCTACACAGAAATACATTGATTTGATTTGCTTAATATTTGAAATCACTATGGAAATTTATAAAGGGAATCTATGGAGAGATTATATGTTTATCAACATGTGGGATGCGCATGCAATCGGATAGCAGAAAGAGTGGCAGCTGATTGACACAAGCTGTAGCAATAACACTAGCCAGCGCTGTGTCAGCTAACTACAAGAGTTTATTATTGTGCAGAAACTAAAGTTATGCTGCTAAATTGACATTTGTGAATGAAATTTGTTTTGAGGTGAGTGAAAACATGCAGAGAAAAACACAGCCTCAAGTTTCAATACCAGATGTCTGTTATACTAGTTCATATCTGATCGAAATAGCAAGCTTTCGCCCTGATTGTTGTTTTAAGCCAATTAGACAGACAGAGTATCTTTCTGCAGGTGACATTTGTAGTTGAGCGTAAAGTGGCGTCGACCAATAATCTCTCTGCACTTCCAGAATCACAGCGGTTTCAACTGTTGAGCTGCATTAAAGCTGGTTTATGCTAATGTTTTAAATCGCTTTTGTGGTTGTTGTTGTTGTCAAATTCAGACGTATTGGACTAACTAGGAGATCATAATTAAAGAAGAACAAATAATTGTAATAATTGTCAGCATTGCTACAATGAATATGCTGTATTTGCCTTGTAACTGAGTTGTGGGCACTTAAAGTGTAAGAAAAAGCTAAGAGGCTACTGATACCGAAAAAGGTCAAAAATCACTGTATAGATAAGGCAGTGAGTTTCTTTGCCACAGAAAACCTCACACACAAAAGTTGACCACCTTAGCTTGCTGTAAGTCAAGAGCTTTAACAAAATCAAATCTCGTGGTGTTATCAGTAGCAGACATCTGTGTGGAGTCAACGATTGGTCCAGTGTCAACATCATGTCTTTATGTGGCCACCAGATAAGAGGCTCTCACAGCAGACAGGTTGGATTAGTGAGGAGAGCAGAGTGAGGTGTCAGAGATGGAAATGTTTGAGATAAACCTGAGTGGAGATCAGAGCAGAGGCAGATGGACGACTGATGATAAGTGAAAATGTGTCCTGGACGTGTGTGATAAAAGTCGATGTGCAAACAGAGACATCAGACATCTACACAGAGCCACAGATAAAGACTGACATGTGACAGAAGAGCAGACCTATTTTTGTGAAGAGTGAAGAATCACATTCTTTCTGCAATATCAAAAAACGATTTACATTTGAAGTGAGAGAAGTTGACTCAAACGAAGAGTGACTAGACCTGCTTTAATAAAATATTGAAGAAAGTGGGTTCTGTATTCCAGGCAACAAAAACAGCAAATTGCAAAGGGATTTAACTTATTTTTATTCCCAGATTTAATTTTTTTACATTGAAAGATGTATTTTGAAACATAGAAAAAGCAGTGGTCAGTAATGTGAATCATTTAACCACTTTCATTGAGTCTCAGAGTATAATATCAATCAAGTAAAATAAGATTTTAATTTCTAAGCATAATGTGGTTTGGGGCTGAGTTTGAACTGCTGAAGTAAACCAAGCACCAAAACAAGTGAAAAAAATAAGATCTGTTTTGATTCTTTCTTTTGTATGTGTGTTACTCATGCATTTTGTGGACTCAATACACCTCTGTTTACTGAAGACACAGGCCTGGCCCCAACATGTGATACCAGCCCAAAGACCCATGTGAATTTAAACATGTGAAAGCTCCAAACATGAATGGACTCTGAATGAGGGCAGTGAATGAATATCTGTGAACAGCAAACTAATGGTAAAGCCCTGAAAGACCGGAGCAGGAATACCACAGAGGTCATGGCTCCACTGCGAGGAAAGACAAAAGGATGAGGAGCAGTGCTGAGAAAGGAGAAGACGTTTAGTTTCAGAGATGAGAGAGTGAGAGAATGAACGAATGACAGACAGAGAGATGAAAGAGGACAGAGGTGAAGCTCACACTGATGTCTTTGAGGAGAGCTTCAGATGGAGACAATGCAGCTTTCAGCCTCTGTTATGTGGATTATAGGAAGTCCACTGGGACAAGGGAGCAAAAGGGAAATGTGCATAGACCAGGACTATCTGTTATTGTGGAAATGTCGTGTCTTTGAACGTGGCTTTGAACAGAGAGCAAATGTATTTCTAAAAAAAAAAGTATCTGTATAAGAGTATCTCTCGTTGGTGTAGACCAGTGTTTCCCAACCAGGGGGCCCCAGGGGGTACACGATCATTTACCAGGGGTACTTGATGATTGCAGGATTAAAAGAATGGTAGAAGTATTGTAATGTAAAAACAGTTATTTGCAGCAGATTTTACAAGTTAAGAGGCTATTTTTTGACATGAAAATTGCTAAAACAATAAAATGCAGTGGTTATAATAAATGATTAAATATAAAATAGCCCTAAAAAAACATTAGGGGTACTTCATGTTTGAGATCATGATTAGGGGGTACTCAAGACAAAAAAAACGTTCTGAACCACTGGTGTAGACCAAAGAATTTGAGCCCATATTTTACTTTACTTTGCTATTATTTTTAATTGAATTTTAAAACTATATCGATACTTGAGTCTATGAGTAAAATAACAATTTATAATCACTTTTCCAGAGCACAATTACTGACTACAGTTTGGTCATTAAAATCCAGGACGTTTGCTCGTTAGTTAGTTCATGTCTAAAAGTTGTGAAAGTGTTTAAATTGTGGTGAACAATTCAGAAATCCAAATGCACTGGGCAAGTAAGCAAAACATGAAGACTCCGGTAAAAAGTTTAACTTCAGTATTTCTATTTGATTACCTTGTAGCAAAAATAAAAGACATAATTAACTTCACACATACACATTTAATTTACTTTAATGATTTATCTATGACCATGTAAAGTATGTCAAGAAAACATTCAATTTCATAATAGAATCAAATATTTTATGATGAACCATCATCAGATCTAAATGGTTATGTAAAGATAAAATACTAAGCAACATTATTGAATAAACAAAATACAAATGTTAAGTTTGTGTTTCTAAGAATTTTGAAAAATATTAAGGCTTCTTTCGAAATAGCTAAAAGAGCATCTTGTGTATTTGTGTGTAGTCTTCAATAAAATGGAAAACCTATTTGTAAGTATTTTTTCACCCAAAGCTCTTATCTTTGAAAATTCTACTTTTCAACAAATGTACAATGCTGTAAAAGGCAATTAGAGTGTTTTGAGCCAGGCTCACTCACTTTTATCTGATCGTTTTTTGTTTGACATTTGACATAGTTTGGATTTTTCATATTTTGTATAATTTCATGGGTAATAGGAGTTTCTTTACCTAACTGTTGCCTTGAAATGGTAAATTCAAACGAGAATTCTTTTTTTTTATTATAAATTGCTGTATTCAACTCCGACTTCATGCTATTTTCATATCTCACAGTTTAATCCATCTATAGCATATTTCTAGCTGTGTGAATCCTACAGAAGCCAGATTTATTTGATTTGGAGAAGTAATACAATTTCGACACGTGCCAAAAATAACCCTGCCCTTGACAGTTCACATCACAGCAGTGGATCCTCAGTTACTCTGTGAAACGTAGAGGAACTATTTATCTAAACTCTGGACACATGAACACACCCTTAGAACAACACTGCTCTTTCCCCCTCTGCTCTGAACCCTTCTGCGCTTTGTTATTGGACAAGTCTTTATTAATACTTTTACACATCTAATAGAATGTAATGAGAAAGTCTTGTTTTTGGTGGAGATGAGCCACAAGACGGCAACGTTGGGAAATGACAAAAGACAAGAGTACTGTCATTACATGGCTTTAGTCCATTTTGATCTCAAGCAGTTTAAATGTAGGTGAATGTGAATTATGTCACAGTGTTTATTCTTATAAAGAGAGAGAGAAAAAAAGTAAAGTTAGCCGTTTTACATTTACTTTCATTTTCTGAAGTCAGCTCCGCTTTGCAACATTTATGAAAATTGAAATATTAGGACTGTAGTCTTTATGTTGTATAGTCAATAAATCGGTCAATGGAGTCTTTGTCAACCAAAATTTGTTTTTTCACTCCCAGTCAAAACTGAGATGCATAGCCTGCCATTAGGAAGGCTTACAGTGAAATAGAGGTTTGGTCTGGAGAAAGGGGGAGACTTGGAACAGATTACAAAATTAGCGCTAGCAACTTTAGTTTTTTATTTCTTGTATTTACATTATAAAGATTTAGATTAAACACCAACAAAAAGGAATGAACTAGCTTAAAATTAGGACAGAATTATTGGTTTACTTTTCAAGCACAGTTTGGGTATAAACAAACAAACAAACAAATATATATATTATATATATATATATATATATATTATTTGGCCATAAACATTTGGCATTGGCAACTAATAATGGGACAAGTCTTAATTAATCAACAGCCCCTTTGAAAACTCTAAATTTGCATAACTTTGATAAATACATTTTCTCTTCCAGGAGTAAATTTGACCAAAAACTGGGTTCGTACAAAGTATTGTTACGAATCAGAAACAAATCTAAAGTTCTAACCACCAAATGAAATGACAAAAATGGTTAATATTATAAATGACTAAATTCACACACACAAAAAACTGCCCTTTCTTTACTTAACTGTCTCTGTAAGCCCATATTCATTCTTGCCCTGCGCCAGCTTCTTTGTAATTAGACGTTTGGTGCTATACCAGTGTAACTGTTTTATCAATCATGTGCGTTATACAATTACATGGCCAACTTAAACAGCTGACCACAAAACTCTTGTACAGGGGATTTCTGGACCAATATTTCTCTTGTGACCAAACGTGAAACTATATGAAATGTTAAATTAACCAATGACCTGCCGCAGACGCCAACCAGAGTTTCACTGATTCCAGCGTTCACAAATTCCTTCAGGACTTCCAACACTTTGAGCAAATTACAGCCTCTAATAACTCCTTGTCCAAACTGTAGAGACATGCTAAATTGTGTTGAACTTGGATTGGCTGGTTACATTACTGACTGAGAGCCAAGTGCATGCTGGGATGTGGTCAGAGCTAAGACATACTGGTTCCAGTCTCTTATTCTCGCTGAGATGTGAAAACATAATTTGAGTTGTTTTTTCTGTTGACATTTATAATGATACAATTTGTCCTATTACCCCAATGTTTTCGACTGTAGGGATTCAAGGAGTATAGTATAGAGAATTAGTTATCTGGCATGTTTGGTGCTCAAAATCCAAAAAACATGCCTCCCAAATACAAAAACACAGACACTAATTTAAAAACATCTATGCATTTTTTGTATTTGTAAGTGTGTGTTTTGCATTGTGTCATAACTTTGAAGTGTAAAAGTTACTTCTTCTGTCATTCTGTTGGACTGATTTACTGTAAACAAAAAGCAGTATCAACAAAAAAGACGGCTTGATGACCTAAAAAACCAAACTCAAGAATCATCTCTATGACCACAGTAGGTTGTTCCTGATGGAAGCATGCCGTGGCGTTGAGGGGCAGGTTGTAGGAAATCCCAGGCTTCCTTCTGTCTTCACTCATCAGTCACACTGGATCAGGCTTGTGTCTCTTATCTGCACCATAACTGATGTGCATGAGCTGCTAATGGACGTGGCCTTCACCAGTCTGACATGTGAAGATAGGACACAACCGCAGTATTACAGCCAATATTATGAGGCTGACTGACAACGGAGACTCGTGAAAGGGTTAGCGTAATCTTAAGTGTGGACATTTATGGGTTGTGCGACATCTTCAACTAAAAATTTATATAAATAGTATAAATAATGTAAAGGATAAGCTAAAAGTCAGTCTTGGTAAGAAGAGCCCTTCACTTACCACCACAAATCATAAGATTTTTATACTTTGAACCTAAAAAAAGGACATATTTTTGTCACACATTTTTGCTGGGTCATGCAGAGAGAATTATTTGCCTCCAAGACTCAAACTAGAAAAAAATATCTATAGAAAACCTGTCAGGTGTTTTTGTGAAGGCGAAATGTGACTTTCGTCTAATGCCATTTTCAATGTGATGGCCTTTGGGTGAAAAACAGATCTTCAAAGCAGCAATTCAGCAATTGTGTTAAGTAAAGTTTTTTATTATTACTGTAACCTCAGAACAATAAAATAGATATGGGAAAAGGCTACACATACAAATAATGTCGTCCTTCAGTATTCATTCTGACCTATATAATTGTTTTCCCGCATAAATGCTTCACTTTTCCATCTAAAAAGCTATAAATCTTTATAAAGGCCAAATAGTTGATGCATTGTGAATACGGGAAATGTGTCAAAAGCTACATATTTAAATAAAATGTTTTTTCTAGCTCTGAGCAAATTAAAATACAAGTATTTTATATATCATAATTATTCTCTGCATTCAAAAGAGTTGCCATTTAAGTTTGTTGAATTGACCCACAAAGTATTTTTTAAAATGCTTTGTTAGAACATATTTGTGTGTGGATGAAGCTGAGTAGGAGAACCGCAGTAGGCCGTCATGTTGTGTGCTCAGCAGATTCCTTAAATACTGTGCTTTCTTCAACAATATACAACCGCCGTGTAATGAATCCCTGTTAATGCATGTAATGAGACTGTATTTGCTTATCCAAGACTGTATTTATGTCTGTGAGCCCGACAAAACAAAAATGCCGAAGAGAAATGTTTTGAGATGAAATTGACAATGGATTTCTGTGGTGAGAAGATGAATCTGACCAAAGCGTGACTTATTGATTCCTGATGGCATGTGAGTATTAGACCCAGGGGTGTAATAGGCTTCAGATGGGTCCCTCACTCACAGTAAGCCAATACTAACAGATCGTATCACTCTAAGTGTGAGGGCGCTGTACAGGGGAGACTTACTGAGCTTAGCGCAGATTACACATGGCCTGGGTGCAATTTGTACAGGAGAGTTCTGACATGCAGATTAAGAAGCCATGCAGTGGAGCTGGGCCTTTTGCAGAAGGTTCACACCATAGTTACTGAACACTGACTTTAGTTCATCAGAAGTTCAGTTGGTTGAGTGATTGTCTTTTGACTGACAGGTTAGTGGTTTCGTGATGTAAAGGAAATTAAGGGCTTCATTTGTCAATCCAAGGGCTAAACTGTGAGAGCAAATTGAGAAAAGAATGCATTGATATTTCTGAGTGTTTTGCACTCAATTTACTTTTGGAAGAAGCACATATAACATTTTCCACAAAACCGATATGCATATTTTGCATTCATAATGTTTGTGTGAGACACAAATGTCAGGTTTTTGCTCCCCTTAGGCTTAAGCTATTTCGGACTTGAGCAAATGCTTGATAAATAACTCTCTAAGTGCCTTGAAAGGTAGAAATTTGTTGTATATAGACCCGTCCAAAACAGTGATGGTAAGGGTTGCTTTTAACAGCTTGTTCTCATTTAGAGCAGCGGGAGACTAGAGGCAATGACTTTGGGCCTTAGGCAGGGGAAGACCCGAGACAGTGATCAACACATCACAGTACAATGCAGACAGACAGAAACAGACAATCTCTCATTCACATTGTAGCCAACTGACCTGATAGGAGGAGGCCTGAGTATCCAGATAATACTAACAATCTCTTTATTCGTAAGCCAGCCTAACCACTCTGCTATTGTGCCCCCATTAAACAAACAAACAAACAAAAAAAAAACAAACAACAAAAAAAAAATATATATATATATAGTACCAGAATATTGGGCGTTTAAACTAAAACAGCAAAAAAACAAAAACGCAAACTTGCAAGCTTGTGTTGACTGTAGCGCAAGAGAAACTTGACTTTCCTTGTACGGTTATATGGAGCCAGATAAAACTGTGCATTTTTATGTTCATTCTAAAATGATCATGACATACATGAAGGCAGATAGTATGTTTCGCTGAGGTAAGTTCTGCTTTTAGAAGATGACGTGCTGCATAAGCAGGACATTCTGTAGCCCTAAAAGGACTTCTGTTGCTGATGATGGCAGAATAAAACCAGATATGTTCCTTAAGCTCTCATAACTTCCATAGACAACACAAAACTTTTTTTCCCTCAACTCCATCATCAGTTTTTAATAATCACACATTTCATGTTACATATCCTGCCCGTGTCAGCTGTGCTTTAGCTGAGGAAAGCACACTCCCAGTGCCAGCTTTGTTTAATTACACTTCACATGCTGCGATGACAGACTGACACAAATATGTAAATAAGCAGAGGATCTCTCAGCGAAGGCCCTGTGTCTGTGATGAGCTCTGACTTCAGCAGGTCCCTGTAAACATGGCTCTGTGTGCTGTGGCTGTTACAGTGGGTTTTGACACCTCAGTGAAACCAGATGCAGACATCGCGTGTCGCATGGTTTGGCAAGAGTACAGCGGCTATGGACCGATGCATGCTGGGAAGTCAGACACATTGAAGACAGATGTGGATGATTCCCTTGTGGAGAGGAGAGAGTGATATGAACATGAGAGAGGAGCAGAGGAAAGATGGGAAACGTCAAAAAAGTCCAAATACGTACTTTGTGCAGCTAACATAGTGTTTCTTTGTGAAAAGTTGTGAAGCTGCTTCTTTATAGTTGCATTTTGATTGATTTTTGCATTTTTGTCCTGTCTATAGATGTGATTTTCTTTAAATTTAATCTAATTATGTTTTTGTTTGTTTTTGTATGTTTTTTGTTTTTTCTAAAGAAAAAACAAATCTGAAGAAGTGAGATTCCAGTGACTTACAGGAAAAGTTATTTATTTATTATTTTTAAGTATTATTATATCAATTAGTCTTCCTAGAAAGAGATTACATTTGTAATATAATATGTGCTTTCTGAACAAAATGACCTCCTGGAACCTGCAGAATCAGTAATAGCAGTGTTGGTTCTGAATCGTGTATGTAGATCAGTCATAAGACAACAGACTAAATGATCTTAGGTGTAATCCTCACTCAAACCTCACCAAAACAATGCACTTTATATATAATATTTTGTATTTCTTATTTCAAAGTGCAACAAGAAGGGCATGAGTGAGTCTCGTCTGTCAGTGCTGCTCCACCTCAGTATGTACTTAGTGTAACTTAGTGTACACTGTATAAAGTTGTGGTCTTACAGTTGTGGTGTTTGCGTGCTGCATATTTGTGGGGGATTTATGTGGAGCTCTGAGTGATTTATAGGAAACAGAAGTGAAATGTGAAAGCCTAAAAGGGGCAAGTTTGTGTAGTGGATGTTTAGGCAAGAACAGCTTAACTAAACCAAATACAGCGGTCCAAATACTAACACGACTGCTCAAATCAATGTGAATAACAAATGTTGCACGCAGATTAGTATCCAGCCTTAAGTAATCCACAATATATTCGCTACAAAACAAAAATGTGTGGTTATGTAGGATTTCAAGATTATATGTGAGGCAATACTGTATTTGCAAAATTATAAACTTCAAACTATTTGATATTCTTAATCTGAATAGAAATTGTTGTCAAATCACTTAATAAAATACAAGAATACCCTGCATGATTTTGGAAAACTCAAAGGAAACCCTGACAACACACATTTGATAGTTATTAGTAATAGTAATAGTAGTCTTTGTATTTTTAAATCAACAGAATTAACATGAGTTTGTAGTTTTTGTTGTACCTCTAAAACCTTCACATAACCTCCCGTGGCGTTCCTTACAGAAGACACGAGCTACACATACTTTCTTGTCAGTTTGTCATCACTCGCCCAAAGGTCAAAGGTCATCTCTTGCTAAGGAGCTGTGCGGAAAGAGCTGGCCTTGTGCAGAGCTGCTAAAGACGAGTGAGGCAGTGCTGCTGTCGGGGTCAGTTATACTACACATTAAATCACTTCATTATCTTAGTAGAAGTAAAAATATACATACTTTATAGGTAAGCACATAATGTACTCACGTTTCTTCTTGACACAGTGTTTGTTCCATTTTGTTACTTAGTTTTTTATCTGACACATACTTTTCTATTCAATATATCCTCTAAATAAAAACATCTCACACAGAAACTATTTTATGACGAATCAGAACAATTTCGATGTCGAGTGATGTCATAAAAAATGTTACCACACCATTCCCAAATTCCTAAGCTTAGGCAAATAAACTTAACCAGTGCCTAACCCTAACCCTTACTTAAAATTTTGAAGTAAATATCTTAAACGTAAAAAAATTAGCTGCTGCACTTCATCCTGTCACATTCTCAATAAACAACAAACAAATATTTAATTTAATAATTTATGAAAGCTATATGTTGGGTAAGGTTAAGTTCACGTTTAAAGTTGTTGGGAAAATTGTTCTGTTGGGTTAAAACTGATTAGATGCTTATTTAAGAAAATCTGATTTATTTGTGCTTCTTATTTGATTCTTAGTTCAAATGCACAACTATTTTTGCTACTTTTATTAGTTTGTTTTTGTCTCCTGTTTATATATGTTTTATTGTGTTCTATTGCTTAAGCTCCTTTGTCCTTGTAATTCCCTTGTGAATCAACAAACCTATTCCAAGTCACAGCCCTCTGTATCTTCACTATCAGCCCACACGAGCTCTGACGGTGAACACAGCCATGTTTTTGTCTGATCCGTCCTAATAATGAGACACAGAACAGGAGTCTGAGCTTGTGCCAGGTTGAATAAGTGTGTCAGACATGATTGTGAGGAGCTGAGGCTTTCTCTTCCCATTTCTGTCTCCAGTTAAACCAGCAGACCCATCCTTATCTGAGCCGCTCTGTCATTGCGCTCCCTTGTTATTTCTGTTGCGTTAGTTTAAAAGTTTGGGCTTTTTCCTCATTATTTTAGGGAGACGATGCTAATGGGTTCACTTGGGAATCTTACTGTAAGGACGTTCTAGAGACTTCGGCATTGAAGCTCGCCTTAATTACCACAAGGAGATTTATTTATATGTGTTTTATTATTTAGCGTTACATTAATTCAATGTATAATAGAGTCCATATGCTAATGTTGTTTTCTTTTCTAATAGGACACAATCTATAGAAAGTTGTGTGATTGTATATTATTCAAGTGAAGCAATGGCTATGTTTATATGCACTTCAAAAGATTAGGTTGTTTTTACACAATGTTTGCATGTATACAGTCTGCGATATTACTGACATACAGAAAAAACACATGGTAAAAAATTGGTATTCTTTCTGTATACTACAAAATGAAGTTATTAATACAAATAATATAATAAAATAATGAAAAAAGGCTATTTTTTCCTGACATGATTTATGTACCTTAAAACTACGAACTACGAGACTGTAAGTGTGGAATAACTTATGGGAAATAGAGGAATGTAATAAATTATGACCAGGCTGATAGGCGATAAATGACACCACAAATTCAACAAATGGTCTGACAAACAATAAGCAAAAAAAAAAAAGCTTCATCTTAAACTCTAAAATCTGATGATAAATTACATTTTTAGTGTGCGTGAAAGTTGAGTTGTTTCATTGGACTCCTCTGGTTGACAAAACAATAAAATGACTTTACTTTACTTCACCTATTAAACTATAGCTACTCTATTCAGTAGGTAAAAGACAACAGTGGCATCTTTTGAACTGTTTTAGAATATCTAGGCCTGGGCAGAGGTGTACAAACTTTTTTCATTAAGGTTGTATGTTAAATAGACTAAATTAAGGATTGATCTGGTCAAGAAAAGTGGAATACAGTGAAATGAATACATGAACAAGTTAAAGTCAGCCACAAGACATGTATTCAAGCTTAAAACCACAACACTACACTACATAGTAACACTAGATATTAGCTTTAAATTTTAAACTCAGTGTAAAATGCTTTACTTTATGCTGTTTGGGCCAATTCTTCACAAGGTCGAGGGCTAACAAAATTTTCTAAGGGCCCCTAGCTGCAGTTTGTCAGTCTGACCTTGAGCTATAAAAAAGTACGACTAAAATTACAATCTCTTCTATAATAAAATGGATATATATTTTGGTTGGATCACAATTGCTTTTGCAGATGGAGCCTATTTCTTACTATCGAAAATCAAGTTTGAAATGTTAGCTTAGTGACACTACCTTTGTGTAAGAATGAAATGTGAGCCCTTAAGAGATTCTTCTAACAAACCCCAGTGTTGTGAAGCCGCAGTAATGGACAGGTTGTCAGTACCTCCTCAGTCTGTAACAGCTGTGGCTTAACTCTTCTCACCTCATCCTCCTGCAAAATGACAAATTTTACAATAAGAGACTATAAAGTAAAAAGCCTGTGTGCACGTTGAAATAGTTCCCAGTCATACAAAAGAATGAACGTATGAAAATAGATTTTAAATGGTCCCATATTCCAAAAACACACGTGGATTAATGTGTCTTACAGTAGGATTGTAGCTTGAATGGAAAAAACATGACTATTGGTGAGCAGTGAACGTCCAGACTTTTCCGCAGATCTGATTAGTCCGAGAAAGTGTGTTTCCACCTGTCTCAACACAGACCCCCTCTGTAGTCCTGATTGCACACAAATAAACCCAGCTATCTAGTTACATGTCTCATTTAAAAGGCAAGGATCTGCCTGGACCAGAAACCAACCCTGTGAAATAACACAATTATCTAATAATGATCTGTCTATAATAGATCATAATACAGTGCTGCACACAATTACTATGAATCATGATGATCACTTGTTTGAAAAGTTCATTGGCTTGTGCTCAAACTTAAAGCAGTATTGATCACTTTTGTGGCAACTTCAACTAAAATATTCAATGGAAGAGGGGGCTACTTAAGGACAATTTGGATTTCTTTTCTGATGAAGGGTCTGTCACCTTGAAATGTCATAGTTTTGCCAAGAATGTTTGACTTTGCATAGAGAAGACAGGTCACAATATCCAACTAAATTCTTTTGTAATAAAAACATCATTGACTGATTAGATTTACGACAGTGATAGTGTGTTTAACTGTACAATGGAACACTCCTTGCGAAAAGAAACATCTTCATTTATGGATCCATGATTCATATCATGGATGTAGTCGTATTAAAACAAGTCATGGCGATAATTTAGTCTATTAAAAAAGGGAGTGGCAAAAGCATTCAAAGCACTTCAGTTTCTTAAGTGAACTATGTAAAATAATCAAATACATAATCCCATTGAAGTAGGAAATTAAAACATTAGTTGTCCCCATAAAGAATAATGAACACATTCTCTATGGGGACAATCGAGTGTACATCTTAGTTACCTAATGTAACTGTAGTTCTATGAGTATGTGCGTAGCCCTCTACGGGCTTCGCTATTGGCTAACACTCGAGGCAGCGCCTCGCACCTGAAGATCAAACAATGTACCGCTCCAATCATGGGGACGTGGTTCCCCCACTGGCCGTATATAAGGCCCTGTCCACTATCGCTCGCCCTTCTTGAACTCTAGCACAGTGGAAGACATGCCTGCTGGGCCTGCAGGTAGAGGGCTACGCACATACTCATAGAACTACAGTTACATTAGGTAACTAAGATTTCTATGTCGTATGTGCTACGCCCTCTACGGGCTTCGCTATTGGCATACCCTATGCGAAGGCCGTAGGATCAATGTACTCCCAGCAGGCATACATGATTGGAGCGCACCCGCAAACCTACTTCGTACCAAGTACAGAGAGGCAGCGGGCGAGGTTGAAACCGGATGGAGAGAAGGCACATAGTCCTGCCCGGACCTGCCACAACCACCCGCATGAAAAAGAAACAAAGGTGATGAAAGGCCGCCTCTCCCAAGAGCGCCAAGTCACCACAAGAAAAGCATCCAGAAGGAGTGCTAATGCATTGATGAACTGGTCGCCTCTCCCAAGAGCACCAGGACACCACCACAAAAGTATCCAGAAGGAGTACGAACGAAGGTGAACAGGCCGCCTCTCCCAAGAGCGCCAAGAACACCCAGGCAAAAGCCTCCAGAAGAAGACGCTGAAACTGGAAGCAATGCGCAGGTCGCCTCTCCAAAAAGCGCCTGAGGCACATCGCCAACAAAGAGGAAAGTCCTTAGGCCGTCACCTCATGTCGACTCATCCGGCCCGCGATAAAGGACCAAATGAGTCACTGACCGCACTGTCACATCCAACAGATATGACTGCACAAACGTCGACAAGGAGGACCAGGAGTTTGCCAGACAGATCTCCTCTAGGGGCACCCCTCTAAGAGTAGCTGAAAAGGTGGCCACACACCAGGTAAAACGAGCTCTGATGAGTGCAGGAGGGGAACGCCCCTCTGCCTCGTCAGTCATGTGACCCGCCTGGCACACCCAGTGGGCTAAGCGCTGCGAAGAGAGAGCAGTGCCTCGATCCTTCGCATCAAAACCCACAAATAACTGGTCAGAATACCTGAAGCCAGCCGTGCAGTGCAGGAAGCGGCGAAATGCCCTGACCGGACATGACAGTTGACACCGTTCACCCTCCGCTGACGCATGTGGGGGATGACAACGCTGTCCCAAGCGGATGACCCTGGACATCCTAGGCTGGAAAGCCTGGTTCGGCCATAACTCCACCAAGCCTCCATCACCGCTGAAGAACATGCAAGAAGGGTGGATGGAGTGGACGCATAATTCCCTTGCCCTCTTGGCAGAGGCAATCACCAAAAACGTCTTAAACGATAAGCAGCTGAGCTCAGCGCGATCCAGGGGCTCAAAAGGTGGACCCGAGAGGCCCTCTAACAGACCTGCAGTTCCCAAGGGGCGGCAGAGCTTCTGGGGGGTGGGTTCGGACTGAGCGCACCCCGTAAGAAGCGCTTAACGAGAGGATGGTTATGGGCCAGGAAACCACCAAAAACCAATGCGGCCGAAAGCGATGGCCGCAGCAAAGACGCCCAAGGTCGAAGCCGATCGACCTTTGGCCAGGAGACCCTGACAAAAACCCAAGACCTCCTGAATAGTGCAGGAGAGGGGATCCACTGACCTCTCCGTGCACCATGTGGCAAACAACTGCCATCATAGCCTGTAGGCCCTAAACGTCGAAGGCGCACGGCCTCCTTGAATAGTCGAGACTACAGCAGAAGGGAGGCCTAAGCCTAACCACCTTCCTTCTCGGCTTCCAAACCAAGAGCCTGTGGCCTAGGATTGGACGTGAGTAAAGGGATCATTGGGCCTGAGTCAGCGTGTCTGGCGAGTCCGGGAGGGGCCAAGGTCCCCCCTGTGCCATGGACACCAAGTCCGGGTACCACCCGGCACTTGGACTGTTCGGGGCCATTTGTAGCCTGTCTCTCCTGACTCTGTGGAGCAGTGGAGGGAGGAGCCGGAGGGGAAAATGCATAAAGAAGACCCCTCGGCCAAAGTCGGTGCGCCAACGCGTTGACGCCCAGAGGAGGCTCGTCCCCTGGTCTGAGTGAGAACTACAGGGGGCATAGAGTGTTTTCAGGTCGGCCACCGGGTGGCCGAGCTGTTGCCAAACCTGCGCCGCCACCCAAGGGGCTAGGCTCTATTCGCCGCGGGCTGCTCCGCTCCTGGACATTCTGTCCGCGCCTACGTTGAGAATGCCGGGGATGTGCCGGGCCCTCAAGGAAAGGTGTGAGTGATGGCCCATAGAAAGATCTCAGGCCGCCCTCCTGTGGAGCGAGGGAGATCTGGTTCCCCTTGTCTGTTCAGATAAGCCACCACAGTCGTGTTGTCTGATCGGACTAAGACGTGGTGTCACTCCAGTTCCGCTCTGAAGTGCAGGACGTGCAGGAACGTTCCTCACTGCCTCCATCTACAGGACATTGATGTGGCTGGGCGTCGGAGACCAGGTGCCGCCCGTCGAGCACTGGTCCAAGACCCCCCCCCCAACCTAACAGGGAGGCATCTGTGAACAACTCTGTGTAATGGGGGACACAACCCAGCAGCACACCCTGGCTCAGAAGAACCGGGACGGTCCAGAACTGGATATCCTTCCGTGCGGGCATTGGGGGCCTCAGCCATGTCCTCCTGTCGTGCGCCGGGTGCAACCTAGACGGGAGTACCACCGAGGCGTCTCATGGGCAGTAGGCCAGCTGTACCACTGGTTGGGCCACTGCCATCAATCCGAGAAGCGATTGAATCTGATGGGACCGGACTTGCGTCCTTCAAACACAGTCTGTTGACCACAAAGCCCAGCCTGAAGATGTAATCCAGCACCACCTCTGTGTGAGCCTGAGCCTCCTGATGGGAGGAGGCCAGGATGAGCCAATGGCTGGTTCCAATACAACGCAGCAGGTCCAGCGCCGCCTCCACGCACTTTCTCCAAGTGCCAGCGAACAGCCAAACGGGAGTCAGCAATATTCCTGGCATCTCCTAGCCATGGAGAAGCGGTGGAACCTTCAGAGCTCCGAAACAATGGAAACCTGGAAGCAAGCATCCATGAGGTTAACAGAGTCAGACAATCGCCCAGACTGACACACTTAACAGGTGTCGTGTGGTCAGCATGCGAAACGGCCTCTAGGCTATGCATCCGTGGAAACCAAGAAGTACGGGGAGCAGAAACCGTTCTATGTCGTCGGCCTTCCATGTAGATAAAGGCCAATAGCGAAGCCCGTAAAGGGCTATGCCACACTCATAGAACTACAGTTACGTAAGTAACTAAGATTTCTCTGCTCTCTCTGCCAGCACCTCCACTCCTGCGCCACGTAACAGGAAGGAGGAGACCGCAGATCCAAAAAGGCCGTATGCCGCCGCACTTCTTGGCAACCAAGAAGTACGGGGAGTAGAAACCGTTCTATGTCGGCCTTCCATGTAGATAAAGGCCAGTAGCGCAGCCCGCAGAGGGCAACGCACACACTCATAGAACCACAGTTACGCAAGTAACTAAAATTTCTCTGCTCTCTCTGCCAGCACCTCCATTCCTGCGCCACGTAACAGGAAGGAGGAGACGCGCAGATCCAAAAAGGGCGTATGCCGCCGCACTTCTTGGCAACCAAGAAGTACGGGGAGTAGAAACCGTTCTATGTCGGCCTTCCATGTAGATAGAGGCCAATAGCGAAGCCCGTAGAGGACTACGCACAAACTCATAGAACTACAGTTACGTAAGTAACTACATTTTCTCTCCTCTCTCTGCTAGCACCTCCAATCCTGCGCCACGTAACAGGAAGGAGGAGACACGCAGATCCAAAAAGGGCCGTATGCCGCCGCACTTCTTGGCAACCAAGAAGTACGGGGAGTAGGAACCGTTCTATGTCGGCCTTCCATGTAGATAAAGGCCAAAAGCGAAGCCCGAGGAGGGCTATGCACATACTCATAGAACTGCAGTTACTTTCTCCGTTCTCTCCGCTTGCATATCGTAGCAGGAGGGACGGGAGCCAGAAGCTTGGGCCTGCCCACTATGTCCGTAGGGGGGGGGGGGGTGCTCGTAAGGGACGTACGAACGAGAACCGGTCATAACGTCGCACCCGCGCAGTCTGCGCCTCCCCTAGGGAATGAGGAGATAGACAAGCATTCCGCCGAGATGCTGTCAAGCTCCGGGCAGAGGCCGAGCGCTCACAGACTTGCCCCTGCTCCTAATGCTGGAAGGGACGAGCAGGCGTCTGATGCCGCGGCGCTACACTAACCGTAAGAGGAGAGGATCTATGGACTGTAGACTCTCCTCCAAAGCACGAGGGAAGCGCGTCGATGCGCGACCCCTACGAGCCTGCACTTGCCCCCTGCGTGCTGCGGGACAGCGCAAGAAGGCGTTTGGTGTAACTCCAACAGCAATGCCAGCTGGGGGACCGTCCGCAGCCAGGACAGGTGGAGCGCGCGTCCCCTGTCGCTGCGCAGCACTGACCAGGGAGGGAGCGGAGACGTGATGGGAGCTCCGCTGCTCGTGCATGTGTGACCCTGTGAGAGGGAGCGCATCAGAGCGCGCCCTAAACGGTCCTGCACTACACAAATCCGCATCCTCAAAGCAGAGCGAGGAGCGGGAAAAAAAACATCTACATAAAAAGATGAGTAAATGGAGATGATGCACAGAAGCCTGTCTTCTTCCCACATGCTTTCCAAGCGCAGATAGGAGCAGAACACGGTGCCCTGCTACCAGAGCAGCAGCGGTGGGTAAAGAACTGTCCTTACCCTGGACAGCTATCTGAGCTGCTGGAAACTCCGCCCTCACGACAGCGGCTGTGGTGAAGTACGTGGTTCTCACCTACGTCTTCTTCCCTGGGCGAGAGTGGGGGGTCACAGTCAACCTCTGCCCTTTCCTGACGCACTCATCCGCACCGCGACACTCAGCGGGGATGAGAGTGACAGGACAGCTGAGCCAGCATCGGAGCTATAGCACCAGCATGAACAGCAACAGAAACGCTACCAGTGCGTGTCTGTTGCATGGTGAGAACTCTAAATCATAACATAAAGAGCCTCTCCTCTCTCTTACAAGCTCCAGATAAAGGAGCGCGCCGCTCCGGACTCGCGCTCCTGATCTGTGGGAGCCGGAGCCCGAGGAACAGAACGCCGCAGCTGTAAGAGCGTGTCTCGGGGAAGAGCGGCTCCTCCTCCTTCTGACCCGAGCAGAAGAGCGAAGCAGCGGGCGAGCTGCTTTTCTCATGGTCCTAGAGGGAAGACAGACCCAGCCAGAGATGTCTGCCGCCCACCTGTGCCGCGCACATAGACCTACGCCCATGGCGAAAGCTTGTGACATGCAGAGGAAAACAGCCACCGTGGTCCGCAGCTAACTAGGCCCTGCGCTAGTTGCTAGCTAATGCTACGGCCTGTGCAGCATTAGCATAACAGCTGTACACAATACAGTCGTCAGCCTGTCTCGGGCTGGAATAGAGGCTTACCGCCAGATCAGAGCGAGGAAGAGGGAAGCAGAGCCAAACTGATCCCGTCCTCGATGGATAGAGCCCCGACTCGCTGCACCAGTCCAGCACACAGCGATACGGCCGGTATGCTGGCACACGGTGTTGGCGCCAAGCAGCAGCCGCGGGAGAAGAGGAACGCCATGTCTTCTTCATAGGGGGACAATCCGGAGGGAAGGAGGCGCTGGAGCCTTGCTCGGCAAGGCTGCAGCACGGACCGGAGGCACGGTCTTCCCCTCGGACATCTCCGGGTCCGGACCGAGATGCTCCGGGGATTCGGGGCTCATGAAGCCACGGCGCCACTCTCGCTTCTCCCTGGGAAGCGAGCAGCAGACGGGGCGGTCTTATCCCTGTGTTGTGCTGCCAACAGAGGCAGAGGGAAACAGACGGTCCTCGGGGAGAAGAGGTCTCACATCTGCCGTACCCACGGTGCTCGACACCGGAGGGTGATAATCTTCGAGCTGGTGAGTACGGCGAATCCCAATCTTGATTGTAGAGAGTAAATCTTTCTTAAAGAACATGTTAAGAGATCTTCAAGTGCTGAGTGAAAAGAAGGGCGAGCGATAGTGGACAGGGCCTTATATACGGCCAGTGGGGGAACCACGTCCCCATGATTGGAGCGGTACATTGTTTGATCTTCAGGTGCGAGGCGCTGCCTCGAGTGTTAGCCAATAGCGAAGCCCGTAGGGGCGTAGCACATACGACATAGAACTTGACCTTAACATCGGTGTCAATCGGTGCAATATTGTGGAATATTATAGCTAAAGAAAGAAGATTTGTATAGAAACAAGGATGGAAAAAACATTACTCTTTTACAAATAATAACACATCTTTATAATGTTTTTAGTTAAACAAAACATCTAAGAAAAAAACATGCTTTTGTGCAAGTAACTGAGCCAAAAAAAGTGCATCAAAAGAAAAAAAAACAACCATGCAGAGATTCACACACAAAACAACTATTTATAAAAAACAACAAAATCTTATTCTCCCTTTAAATTATTGTTTCACTCAAATGTGTATAATTTAAATAAAATGACTGGTTGACTAAAGAAGTATTGTTGTATTTAATTTACTACCACAGGCAAGCAGAGGATGAACCTTACACCAGATAAATGTACACTTTTAGCCATAGATCTACTTTTTTAATTCAATTCATTCAGTTTATGGATTCGTTTATTTTATAACGTTGTTGGTTTTATAATGCTTTGGGTTTAAAATGCTAGTTTCAATTGTATTTTTTATTTATTTATGTTTTAATGCTCTTCAAAATGTGTCTTTGTCTAGCCTACGAGTATAATGAATACAAAAGAACACTGACAATTGTGTGTTTGTAATTGCTCAACAAAAGAAGATTCTTGTAGTTGTACAAATCAACAAAGAGGTGTACTTTGAAGTTGGGTTGTCCATAGTGTTTCTTTGTATATTTACTTAAGACACACGCTATTGTGCTGATTGATCTTTTTTGGAAATATTTTACTGATTGCGAACTTGGAAGAAAGAGTTACAAGCTTCAGAAAATTGAGTGTGCTGGTGGTCGGCTCTTTTTGTCATCTAAAAAAAAAACTATGAGCCAAAAGTTTGAATTAGAACAAGATAAATACATATGAACCAACTTGTGCGGTTTGATTTTTGGGTACCACAAGTTTGTCATGTGAATCAACTCTGCTCGACTCTAAATTAGCTGGACAATGTTTAAACCAAACATGCTGTACAAATGCATTACAGTCACTACCCAGTCCAACCAGTGCCACGCTGACACACTGCTTTAATCCAAACCATCCAAACCGATAAATCAGAGAACGACGGTGCCTCAAATCCACTGCACAGCTTCCCAAAACAAATGATGAGTGCTACTGTGAGGTGACCCAGATGTGCCCTCTAGTATCACGCTTTAAGACAGGCTGGATCAATAAGAGACACCTGCTCTGCTCTCACGACAGAAGCTCCACAGTCAGAGGTGGAGGAAAGTTCAAATCTCTACAGGAGGCGAGGTGAAGCCAAGTTCAGTCAGACCGAGGTGCCTCCACATTCAAACTTTCAGAGAGAACTCAAATAAAATATTCAACATAAAAAGTAACCACTTGTGAACAGTAACTTTTAAGAGAAATTTGTCATGGAGACATATTTCTTCAACATTCAGTATTATCTGTTTTGGAAAATGTTTTATTTGACTGTTGGCTGTATCTATCTGCTCTTCTATCTTTTGCGTCAGTTGGACATACTGTTGATAAAACCTTGTGAAGAAATAACATAAGTTAGTGAGGATAAGACACAAGTGATTTTTAATGTCAAACTGGAACATAAAGCACAGGGTGAAGTTTAGGGATGAATCAATCAATACCGGATCTTTCTCATGCATTATTCTAACAACTATGGAGTTGGCAATACAGCAAAAGGGGCGGCTGACAAATGGTTTTAGATCCTCCCGTTTCTGAATTAAAATGTAATATATTTTTTCACCTACACCGTTGTAATACTTTTGTTTGGATGTATAAACAATGTAATGCATTCACTAACTGTTTTTGACATGTGGAAGTTGAAAAGAACTTAGGATAAACTTATGATAAATAATTTGTTGAGCCTGGATGAGCAAATATAAAAAAAATAAAGCAATCCTTAACCAGAAACCAGATATTTATGTGGCTCTTATAGTGTTTCTTTATGATAGCATGATACAGTATGTTTCTAATCCTTGTGTCCATCCTCTCTTGTGTTTCTGCAGATCTGGTGTCCTCTAACCGTTCCCTGGTTTTCAGTGGACATACGGGACAGCTCTCTGTGTCCTCTGTGGTTTTGGATGAGTACCGGGACAGGCTGTTTATCGGAGGGAAAGATGTGCTCTACTCACTTCAACTTAAACCTACAGGGCAGGAGTCCAAAGAGGTCAGACAGTTTGCTTTTATGCTTTTTAAAGAATTTTTTGTAGACAAGAAACAAGGTAAAGTGATTCATTATTGTAGAGACTATTATTTATTTTTGACCTTTATTTATGTTCTGAGAGCAAAAGATGTATTTTATAAAGAATAGTGTAGTGTAATGTACTTAGCTAACTATGGTAACCGCCTGTTTCTAAGAGACGATGGTTATTTCTGCATGATATGATTTTAGTTGCAAACAACATGTGATAAATGAACCTTCATTTGTACAGACATTTGTATTTTTGTCACTTTTGTAAATAGTTTGAAAAGATTTTCCAATCCAAATTCCAAATCGATGAAGTCTTTGGATGTAAAAACATGATTTTCTTGTGGTGAATCATTTTGCATGTTTATTATGATTAGACAGACATGTGTTTATGACTTTTCAGTTTAACTTTTGACTTTTGCATGAATCTGTCACATGAATCCCTTGTGTTACCTGTGCTCTAGATAAATCCATCATATTCTTTTCAGATGATTCTGCTTTTTTGCCACATACAAAGACTTACCTGTGTGATAAATTAAAAGTTTATTTATCAGCAGCGCTACGTCCCACACACCCCTAGGCTCACACTGAAGACATTATTATGTTTTGATGCGTTTAAGATTATTTCAGCTGGTCCTTGATAATGAAAGAATCCAGATCTGCTGTCAATTTTAGCGTGAAAAATGTGTGTTTAGAGCACAAAGTCAATATTTATCGTTCAAGATATTTATGTGCAGCTTTCTCCAAATGGTTTCTTATGTGGCTGATAAAATATGGAATCCTCTGAAGCTGTAAAGTGGAGGCAGAAGGAATATTGTGTGTGGGAATTTCTAATAATATTCATCTGTGTAGATTTAGAAATAGTTTATCATCTTGTCAAAAATAATAATAAAAAAACTTTGCAGACCCAAAAGAGCTCTAACTTTGAAGATTGTATGAAACCATTGTCTAGGCACAATTTGACTCCTGTAAAAATCTAAATATAAAGAAAATATTCATGGCAAAATCCTCACAAAAGCCTCTTTACATGGCTTATTCTAATCACTGGCAAGGCTGGCTGCAACAGTGTGGATTGGCTTATCTAAGTATGAAAGGTATTAGTTATGCATTCTTAGGCACATTATGGAGGGATTAGGCTGTGCTATAGACACCTCCATTTTATGTATAAACTAAAGACAGAAAACAGATGTCATGTTGTAACACAACAATAGTCTTCTTGCATTTCTGCTGAAGTCATTTTGTTTTTTGGCTCTTTCTATTCCCCAGATTCTGCTCTATGTGTGGGTGCTCTGAAAGTCAAATCTATGATAGCTGCCTTTATTCCCCTGAAATACCCTGAAAAATAACTTAGACCATTATGCTATGAGGCTAATATTTGGATTTTAAAAACTGGAAACATGTTCATTCCCTTTCATTTAAGGGGGGGGGTGCTACTTTTTATTGCTGTGTGTGTGTCACTACAAAGCTTACCTGAATGTGATATAACAAAGTCAGGTTACAGATCAGATCTGCGGAGAGGCGACCTTGCACACAGTAAGAATGCATTTTTCTTAAAGTACTTTTAAGGTGAAAAAAAATAAAATAAAAATCAACAAACATAATGTATAATGGGTTTAAAATCAAACTTTAAAACATTCAAGTTAAGCAAAAGTTACGTAGTGCACCTTTAAAGGAGACCTAATTCAAAGCTGACTGCTTGTCATTTACCCCTCTTGAAGTTGCATTTAGAGCAGGGCAAAGATGATTTCATGTTACCCCGTAATGATTCCTGATTGTTATTGATAGTGGCCGGCCAATAAACAATTTCAACTACAGCAGTCTAGCCCTTATTATTGTTTTCATAACCTCTAATCCCCTGGAATAGAGCTAATTACATACATTTGGTCCAAAATTGTCTTGGGGAGGACAGTCTAACCCTGGTTACCCACTTTCATCTGCTTATTATTATTTTTTTTTAGAAAGCAAATGGAAACATAGTTTATAGTTAAAAATCCATCCCTCAGCCAATTCTGACTCCGACCATTTGGCTCAAGCTCCATTTAAGTTGAAATACCCGTTTTAGAGTGATTCATGTTTATTTAAATAACCTTTTTTCGACTAAAGACAGTACATGAAGAAGTTCAGAAAACAGATTTAAATATTGATTGGATTCAGTCTGTGTTTCAGCTGACGTTTTGTTGCTCATCCAAGTAACTTCCTCAGATTGTATCCACCCACAATCACACTGATGGGAGTCACAATCAACAACTTAGGAAGTTGCTTGGATGAGCAACGAAACGTCGGCTGAAAACACTGACTGAATCCAGCAGATCTAGTCTGATCATGTTAGTAAAATAAAAACTAACATTATTGAGCAAGTCAGTTTTCGTCTTCAGTCTGCAAATTTGACATGACCCACTGCACTGCACTCAGTGTGGAAAGTACTGTATATGATTCTGAATTGTAGCTTAGCCATTTTATTTCATGAGTTCAGAAATATAACATGATGATCCACAAGTGTCATAGACGAAAACTACAGCAGACAGAAACAAGAACTGTTCAGTAAAATTGCAGAACTCTTCTTATGTTTCATCTATTATATCAAGTATATGACCCTGAGTACTTTTTTGTTCAAAAGTTAGAAGTACTTGGCTGAGGGTGGAGATAGGAATGATTTTTTTCTGAACAATCAAGCCTCAAAACAATAATTATATAGAACCACTTTCAATAGAATAGTTTCATATTTTTCAACAAAGCAGCAGGTTTACATGCAAGTCTTACTTTCAGTTCATTGTGCCTGTACATGCTGCTCTGTGTGCTGCCAAAAACACAGCACTCAATCACAATTAGCCCGTAAAAAGTTAAACAAACAGCAATTTAATTCATGTAAATGTTTATCTTGATGGAATAATTACTCCACTCTTGCTGCTCCCAAATCCAAACAAAGTGATTTGATATCTTCTTTTAATGGCTGCATAGACTTGTTTTAGCCAGGCCTGTACAGTGCACTGGGTGTTCTTTTGCCCAGCTCTTGATGCAGCTTAATACTGTAATCCCTTTCTCTCAATAGAAATAATACGATGTACAAAAAGAACCAGTAAATTCTCAGGACGTGCTGAAATTTAAAACTCTTTGCTTCACAGGCTGTAATCTCTTTTTACTTAGTTTGAGGATTAATAATGTTATTCTCCACCAAAAAATCAAGCTAAGCAATTCAAGGCTTGTCGAGCTTTTGAAGAAGTTTGATTAAAAGTGGATTTCAGATCAAAGGAACAATTGGTTTACTACAGAAAGCTGAAATACTGTCTGGCGACTGGTGGTGTGGAGTTTGAACTCCCAGCCAAGATTTACTGGGCACATTGGCTTTATAGCAGTTACAAGTGAAGTTTTATGTGAAATAAAATGTTAACAAATCATCAAATCAAATGAATGTATTTTGTAAAGTTCTAAATCATAACATCATTTGCGACAAATTGGTTGCAGCTTCTCCAACAGTCACAACTAAATAGAACTGTTCCGAAACATCCCTGTCCATCGACATTCCTTCTGTCCCAAAGCATCCTTTGTCCTTATTTTCCTCTCAACAAGCAAAAACACCATGAAACCCAGTGGGAAAAGGAGAAGCTTGGAGGAGAAGATGAGAGATACTCCCATAGGGGAGCATTTATTGGCAGATAGAGTTCAATTCAAGTCTGCAGTGCTAAAGGGGTAGAGGCTCATCCAGCAGGGCAGGGACAGGCTGATACAGGAAAAAGTGGACAACATCCTTCTCTATCACTAAATTCAGCTTTTCTTCTTTGCCATGTAAAGTTGTACAATATAACTTTTCTGGTTTTCTTTTTGGGTCTACCACATGCTTGTCTCCAAGGTGATAATATAGCTTGAAGTTTTGAATTCAGTGCTTAATAAGACACTCGGCTGTGACTCTTCACAGATACGACCTGTAATGTCAAAGCAAAAACATTCCCGAGGCAACAAGCGAGTCAATTCTTCCACCAGAAAACTAACATGATGCGTTTCATAGTCTCAACCCTTTTATGTAGTTTCTGTATTTGTTTATTAATGAAAAAATGTGTTTTCTTTTGGGTTAATTATTATATTTGCCATCTATTATCTTTATTAAACTAGTATAATTAAACTATTTTGTCCATGGTCTCTTTTAGCCCTGCTTGAATTTGCCTTGATGGTTCACGATTATGGTACACTGTGTAACTTTCTGGCAGTGAATGTTCAAATACGAAAATTAATAGAACTAGAAACTGGAAAGTGCCTTTTTGCTAAACATCTTTTGCCTAAACAGCCTTTTCTGTGAGAGGTGCAGGTCTATAGAACATGCTCATGTGCATTTAAAATCTGTTTAAAAACAGACTAAATCTTGAAGGTGTCAGCAACAGGATTCCATTCCTGTTTAATGTGTGTTCTCTAAGTTTGTGTATCATATATATGTACTTCTCTTTTCTTTATTTTTCGTGTGTGTGTTAAAATCCCTTCTAGGGTAAAGTGCTGCGAATTTGATTCAGTCACGAGCACTATGATGCATGCGTGGGACTGCTGTGTTGAAATAAATTAAAATAAATAAAATAAATAAACAAAATAAATACATTCAGAAACAATGCTTTCTCTTTTTGGTCAAAAAGTTACACAGTTTACCTTTAAATTAGGTGGTACTTTAAAATAACTCTTTGAAAGCCAACTGATGTAACATATCTTTTATTTGAACTCAGGCTTCATAATCATGGCAAATGCTGATTTCTTTATCTATATGACATGGACAAAAGTACACAAGATGTATTTCTGAAAGTATGAGGCAAGAATTAGATTAAACATACCCTTTAAAAGTCAAGTCAATCTTCAAAGTTCACAAATCTCACGCACACTATTTTATCTCATGAATGCTGGAGCCTGAACAAAGAGCTACTTGATTATTTGTGATTATTATTAATCAGATTAATCTTGAATGGTGTCTTTGAAGGCGAGGTCTCCATCCTAAATGTAGTCTGCACACGCTCTAAATGACAAACACATTTCCAGGTCACGTCGGGTTTTTCCTGCACTTTGAAGTGTCACATTGCATTTCCACAGCGAGACTCCTGCGCAGTGTGAGGAACATAGCTCAAAAAGTCCTCTAGGTTTGAACTTGATTGATTTTACACTATATTCAAATGAGCTCACCCTTTGCATAGACACTTATAACATTCATGCAAACATTTCAAGCCAATTTAAAGCTTGGTTTCAGTTCAATTCCGTCAAGCGTAAAATAAGTTATTGCCAGCGCTAACAATCAAAGTTGGAAAACAAATTGATTTTAAGTCAGTTTTTGGCCAAGAAGCCCGGATCCTCCCTTTTCACCACAATAATTCATATCTTATTTTAAACAGTTTTACATCTGCTTCACAGGTGTGCACAGTCAAAACACAGGAGACGTATTGTAATAAAGATGAATTGTAAATAAGTGCGCGTTATGGCCCTAGAATTCATACGTTAAAATGACGGGGGTCTATATATCTTGCGGTATAAGTGGTAACTGGAGCAACATGATAAATGCAGATAATGGTGTGTTCCTCTTCTCGGGCCCAGGATGTGTTTCTACAGAGGTGAAGCTCTGGGAAAGGGCTCTGTAAATCATTTTGTCATTGTGGCCGGAGCTTTTAAACACTTAGCGTCCGAAGCCAAGTTTGTTGACTGCAGACAAAAATTCACTTTGACAACTATTTGCAGAATGGTTGAACTAAATCTTAAAAAAAAAAATCCCAAATGTATACAATTAAAATGGCATTAAGCAGGACTAGAAAGCTTGCAGACAATGTTATGAAATTGTAGGTGTAATTTCTATCACACAGTTGTCTGTATGATTTTGTTTTGCCTGGAAAGTTCCACCGTATGACACTGATTCGATCTATCCTGCATTTGTTTGATTACAGTTGTTTTAGTGCTCAAAAATTATTCATAAAACAATGAAAAATGTGTTCTTGCAAGAGTGAGCTCACTTCATCGTAGGTTAAACAGGTAACTAGCCCTGGTGGTTTAATTTGCTTACTAAACTATAATTAAAGATTGTGGGACATTTTAGGTAAAACAAGACAAGCAAGTGTTTATTAATCTTGATTCTTGATTCAGTTCTAAAGTAACTTAGTTGAATCATGAAAATGACTTGATGATGTACACATGAACTATACAGACTTTAATATGTGCCAATTTACACCAAGATGATATTTAGTTTGACTTTGTTTCATACTTCAAAATTGATTAACAGTGAAGCTCTCCATTAAAAAATTCAACCAAAGAATTCATATTTTTATTGGTTTCTCAGTCCTACATAGTGCTTCTTTAAGTTTCTATTCTTTTTAGTTTATGTGCAGATTAACAAAGACCAGTCTATATGCTTTTTTATTTTCACTTTGAGTATTTATTATAAACTTCACCACCGATAAAAACTTGAGTTTCAAAACTCATTGTTTGCATTATTCGACAATTCAAACCACAATGTCCCCATTCATTTTTAAAAGTATTTACTGTATCTCCTATTTCCTGCAGCTCCACTGTCCAGAAAACTGAACACAAGTCTGCAGCTTTTGTTTTCTTCTGCTTTCTATTCACGCCTTCAGCCAAAACAAGGCTGCTTCCTCCTGGTCCAACAAAGGCCTATTGTCCCACTGAGGACTCCTGTTAGCTGTGATTTATCCACGTCAATGAAACCAGCTCAGGGCATTTCCTCCTACAGTCATCCAAACTTCTGAATTATTCATATGTGCGCCGCAAATATTGTCACGCGTCCAAATGTCATGCCCATCTGAGATCTGCGCTCAACTGATAAAGACTTTTCACAACAGATGTGCAAGAGGAGATGCAGAGACAGGACTTTAAATGACTCTTTGAGGATTTGGTTCAAGCTCCTAAGACTTCAACTCTCGATACACAATGAGAATGGACAGTAGCCAAAAGCTGTGAGAGCATGTGGGACAGAATGTAAATGTCCAATATGATCTACATAATTTACATAATGGGATGAAGAGAAATTTGGAGTTGCACAAGAAAATCTGAATAGATGCTCTTCTTTAGAGTTTGAAGAAGTTTAACTGGAAATCCAAAAAGTGGCTTTGTTGTGCAGTTGTGTGGAATGGTTTCCAACACAATCATCTGTACTTTTTGTCTAAAGCATGACAGTTTATCAAGAAGCAAAGAAAAACTGCAAAGTAAAATAATAATTCTCAGAAAACAGCCTTTTGAGCGGCAAGCCAAGAAAATTGACTTTTTAAAAACATCCTAATTTGTCTAAGTAAAACATGAAAAATTCTTATTTATTCATGAACAAATAGTTACAAAAAATTATAAAAAAGTGTATTTAGACGTAGTAACTACATGAGTAAATACATAAGCTGTTGTGTATAGGGTTCAGAGTAATTAAGTAGTTAGAAAGCTTTGATACATTTTGTAATTTATTAATTAACTATTTGTTGATGATGAATTAAAGCTTTGTTCAAGTTTGAATTAAGTCTTCATTAGAGCTAATTAAGGTGCAGTTAATTAAGGTGCAATAGATTACTTTTTGTGATTTATTTTACAATTCATGTTTTCAGATCAGGCTTATTAATTTTGCACATTTTAAATACATACAAAAGCATTAACATAAGAGAAAATTCAAATGTGAAAAGTGCCATTTTGATGTATTTCTAATGATTTATGCTACATCTTGTGATGTCCTTTTGTCCTATAAGACCTTAACAACGCATCAAGTAGGACATGTGGTGGAAATATCAAATTATATCAGGAATAACTTTTGTCTATTTGTTCGTAGCAAGTAGATCTGTGACCAGCTGCTTCACATGTTTCTGTTAACTTCAGATGATAAACAAAGGCTCGTTCATCAAGTCAAAGTCACAATATTTCAGCTCCTGCTCTCAATGCTTTTCATGCTTTCACATTACAGTTCAGATCTGCTCCAGCTCCTGTAATCACCACGATGCAGAGTTCACACTGAAATTAAACTTAACGACGCAGTGATGAAGATGAAGTTTGGGCCTGGAGACGTCCACTCACTCATTACAGTGGGAAACGTGCCATTGTTGAGCTGTAATATATTAAAGTTATGAGCGCATTTGTAATCACTGTTTTGTCTTTGTCTGTAGATCCACTGGCCCCCGTTGCCTGGAAACAGAGAGCACTGCGTTTCAATAGGAAAAGACCCACAGGTAAGAGCTAATAAACCAATTCACACTTTAACTAAATTTAGATTTGGATTGAATATGATGCATAAAGCACTCACAAAGAAATCTTCAAGGCATTAGAGCAAATTTAGGAACACAAATTCAAACTAAATATGTAGCTGGCTTGAGAATGTTGAGAATATGCACATAGACATGCTTTTGATCCATAATAGTAGTTTGAATCTGACCTGAAATGTTTAGTTCACTTAAACTCATTTTTTTAAATTAAGTGAACAAGTACTTCTTTGTGTTATTTGTCAGATGTAAGTCATAATTGGTGTGAAAGGCTGACTGTAAAAAAACTTGCCCAAAATAAGTCAGAACTCGCCCAGTTTATAATGTAAATGAGACGTAACAGAGCCTCTGACAGATCTGTTCCAGTTAGCTTCACCTTCTAAGGAGCACTTGAAAAGTATCATTTGCACTAAATTACTTATTTTATGTAGAATACTTTTAAACATTTGCCAATATTTAATAGATAGAATTGTCTTTGTTTTGTAATCGATTTATGGCACAGTAATAGACAAAAATTCAAACCTTGTCGTGAACCATTTGATTTGCATTTGAAGTTCAAACTCGTACCATTTCCAGATGCTTATTGCTTGATGTTCACACGAAAATGTTTGGTCTTAGAGTGAACCAACATCTGCCTGTGGCCTCATTCACCCACAGCACATGTGCAAAGACTGACTCTAAACACTGTAAACCTGTCACCACTTAAGTCAACTTGGACTGTGTTACAGTTGCAATCTACTTGAATGAAAGTTTTTGCTTTAATTAGACTCTGATGTCCATCTTATGTCTAAAAAAATCTACTTTGATTGCACCTAAGACTATGCAGGGAATAATCTTCTTATAAAACAGGTTGATGCACAGCATACATTATAATCCTGATACCTGATATACTGTTTAAACTAACCAACGCTAACAAAACTGCACTCCAACCGAGCAAATGTAAGCAGAATTAGATTAGACAAGTGTGTAATGTCTTTTATTAACTTTCCATTTATAATGTTTTAATGATTAATCCAGATTTAATTGGTAATGCCACATATATAATTCCTTCTCAGCATTCCTTTGGTATTGCTTGTAAATTTGCCAAGTGAGACTGAGACTGTGATTTTTAATATCAATACTTGTATCTAGTTTTGATACTAAAGTTAGTATAGAATTTGATGATTTGTGGTACTTTTGACAACGCTACACATTCTACATACTAATATCTGTTCTCAAGTGTAGACCATTTATTTCCACTTTCTCACTGTCCTACTTTTCTGTGATCTGAAATGAACCCACAATTCATCTTCAGATTTCCCAAAATGAAGTGACATGCTTGTATTGCATCATGTCTCTACAGTGAACACAGCCACACTCTATTTGGCAGTTTTTGCACAAATTCTTTAACACTCCTTTTTGCTTTGCCAAAACTCTACCCATTTATTATGTGTTTTGGAGCTTAAAACTGGGTTAAAACATGTGCTCTTGGGCATTTTGGGTGTCCCTGCGGATGACTCCGATGAGGATCACATTTTGTGTCTCAAGTTTGTGTTTGGTCTATTTTGACATTTAAAACAGTTTTCCCAACAGCAAGTCATACCATGAAGACTTTTTCATCTCTAGCCCTGCAAAAACTTAGCCTGATGCATGATCCACTTTCATTTCACTTCATGGAAATCATCTGACATGGCATCATTGGAGTTTGTTCGCTCCACAGTAGGCGGGAACTTTTTTTAATGGAACCAATCTCTGCTTTTTGATTGTTTTGTACTTCAGGAAGTTGAGCATAAACATGTGTGTCAGTGATTGTTGACATTTCTATGTGGTAAACTTGCAAATTAAAAGGTCCAATACTACATTCTAAGATAATATTTGACACAAGGTCAAAAAAGGAGAATGTATACAATCCGTTGTCTCAGCTGGGATTGGTTCTGGCCATTACACCACTTCGCTCCTGTTCCTGGTTTTAGGGAACATTCTGCAGGAAACGTGATTATGAACATTATGTGATTTCCTGCATAAAAATGTGTTAATTCTGAAGTTTAGGATGTGATTTTTTTTTCTAGTTGTCAAAGTTGAACACAATTTCACAAAGCGAAACATGGGAAGAGCTGTGTTCCCATCGTGTACATTACCAGGCCATCCTTGGAGATTGTTTAGCTTTTAGAGAAGGCAGTAAAAGGGCTCTTAATTAAGGCTAAGACAACACAGGGGGAGCTACTAAAACATGAGACTTGGGAGGACGAAGGAGAGGGAGGCCTGCACATCTCATTATGACAGTGTTTGGACCACAGGAAATGAACACAACTTTGGGATAATGCTGTGGATGTACCTGTTTATGTCAGCGTCTTAAGTTTAAATCTGTGTTTGCTTTCAGGGGGTAAAAGGAAATTAGATCTTAAGGTTAGAAGGTCTTCTAAACTCAGGAGCGTTAATGAAGGCACTTGTAAATGACAACATGTTTTGTTAGCCTAAACATAAAGGGCTAAGGTTGTACAGCATTTACAGTGTGGGATTGTTTCGCCAGTTTTGCCGCTGTTGCCCATATCAATATTCAACAACATTCCTATCAAAAACTATATAAATACAGTATACTTGCTAAAGTAATATCACATTGTTTCAGAATCCGTAACCAGAGTAGAGACTCTGAGCCCCATAAATGTCAAACGAGGATTTGACAGAAGAGGACAGAAGGAGGTCTGGACTTTGATGTCAGGAACGTAGTTAAGTCTGGTCCCAGTCGATCTCTCTGTGGTTCTGCACATTGAGCAACTCTAATTGCCTCAAACTCACAGCCTAAAGGGAGTAGGACAAGTTCTGCTGACTCTACAGGAGCAAGAACCATGCTGTCAGGCTTTTACGAAGAATCCAAACTCTTAAAAGGAATATAAATACTATTCACTAGAGCCATTTTAATTGGATCTTTAATATGACATATATGAACATGCAACTGAACCCAATCCTAAATGTGTGTGCAGTGTGGATGGTAAGCAAAGCATGTTACGCTCCTGAAGATATGAAGTTTTACTCTAATCACTGTATTGCAGAGCCAGCTTTTCTCCTCAGCTGTCCCCATCTGGAGGCAGTTTCGTGCGCTGTTTGAAGTGGCAGGTGTGATTTGGGTGTCCTGTATCAGTTTTATTAGCTGTTTCCTCTTCTTAGCACCCAAAGGACTCCCTGTGTGTGAGTGTGGGTGTGATATACTGTATGCATCACAGAGCAGAGGCCACTATCACTCTGAAACTGCGCTGATCTTTGGAAGTTTCTGAGGTCCCGCAGGTCACATGTCCAGTGTGTTTCAGCCTAATGCGATGATTTATAAGCTACGCCCTGATTGGTTAGAGGAAGGGTGAGGCTGTATTTTGGGAATAAAATCCAGATATTAGGGGGCAAAGTTTAAGTGTGAAGCTAAAACAAAAAAACTAACTATCTTCTTGGTTAAGCAGAAGGCAAAATGTGTTCAGTTTAATGCAATATTGTATTTGAGCATCACATAAATAGTGGTTCTGATGGGTTCTAAAAATCTACTGTAGCCTATATGTAAATGTAAAATACTTGTCACATAAAACATATTTTGTGAGTCAAACTAATTTATTGTAAACTGCTGGTCACAATTTCAGAAATGTTAGACAACAAAAGAACTCTCTGTTGTTAAATCCTCAGTTACTGTATTTTCTCACAATAATTGTAAACACTAAATATATTGTGACATTTCTAGACTTGTTCCAGACCGTCACACAACAATTTACCAAGAACTAAGTCCCTATAACCCCTCAATCTCTTAGTTGGCAGTCAACCTCAAGACAGCTGTGGTTACAAAAATATTTTAGTGCATAAATCCACACCAGTTTTACAAATTGTAGTACATGTGTGTAAGGAGCACCAGAGCCGTGCACCACACACTTGACCTACACGACACGGTAAAATTGGTTCATGCACTGAAAGTACTAACAGCTATTTATCTCTATGGAGGGCAAGTAATTCAAATAATTTCATATTGCAAGTGGCTAAATGTTTTTTATCCATTTGAGTGTTGAGGTGTGAGCAGTCATAAATGTTGTAGATAAATTGGAGCATGTCAAACTCTACATTCCTTCACGTTTGTGCTCTTCATGTTGTTTAGCCTCAGTGAGATGGATGGCTGCTGCATGTATCTACAAAGCACAGCTCACACTACACGGGGACACATGCTCCCTCTCTTGTGTTTGAGAGCAGTCTTGCTTAAACATAACATAAAGGTCAAAAGACAAAGGTCATGACACTGTTTGAATGGACTTTTTGTTGCATTTGTGTGTAGATTGCATGTTCAAAAACGTGTAATTTATCTTGATACATAATGAAACAATTGGCAGTATTGTCATGTAAGGGAAGGTACTTAAATCTAACTTTTTTAACCGTGTTATAACAGTGTTCCGTCATCATTAGCTTATTCAAAGTTGTATTTGGATTGATTCAGACATGAGTAATCCTGCATTGTCTTGCACCTAAACCTGGGTACTCAGAAACTTCCCTTTTTCACCGTTTTCACCTACCACCTCTCCCTGCCCACTTGTATATATTCACTTGTGATTGCTCAAAAAAAAAAATCAAATTCTAAAAGCATGTAGGGTTAAAAATTGTCATGTAGCCACTTTCAAAAATAAAAGCAAGTTAAAATGTGAAGCTTTAACATTTTGAACAGACATGTTTCTATTTCTATGACATTTTAGACCTATTTTGTGTTTTACAATAACAATTATATCTACAAGTGTCAGTGTTTATTGCTAAATAAATACAAAAAATACCTTGTCACCTCACACTTGAAATTTTTACACACACCTAGTCAAAATCATGCATTGTAAACTGGAATTTAATAATAAACATGGCCTCACTTATTGTCAACTGTCTTCCATTTTAAACAAAGACCACAGTGGCCTATTCATCCCAAAGTCTCACCTCCAGCGCCGCGTGACCCAGCCATCATTAACCACAAGTCCTACAAATAAATATTCCTGTCGTATCTGCTGCAGTGTTTCAACACTATCTTTGCTCATTGTAATTCTCCACACAGCTCACAGATGTGTGTGTGCATGTGTCAGTTGGGAGCAACAAGCTAGTCTAAATTTCATAGACATTTGTTTTTGAGAAAATATGCAACATTTAGTATGCACAACCACAACTTTGCAATGCGCTAGTTTTGCTTAGTGGTGCATAGTGCAGAACTAATCATTGCATTGAATTTACAAGACAGTACATTGGTTTTTATAGGTTCCATAGGTTGTGATATTACATTTTAGGCCAATAAAATTTAAGGAGGGCAGCTAACATTAACATTGTTTAAAGATTGTATTTAACATTGTAATGCAAATAGTGAATGTGTCTAGTTACTAACAGAAAACACTAGATTTAAAATGTGTCAATTTACCTTTTAAATATTTCATGGCAAAGTTAGTATGTTCAATAATGCCAATCATCAGATCTAATGAAATCAACCTAGCTCGAAATAGAACGTCAAAAGATACGTAATGCCATGGAAATTATGGGAAATCCACCATTATTGCAGAAGGTTTGCTAAACTTCCACTGTGATATTCTAAATGCCAAAACAAAAACAAAAAGTTGTAGTGCAGTAGTCACATCTACACTAGCCTTTCCGAGGCCACAATGTCCTGAGATCAAGAAAAGACCAACACCACAGAGGGTCAAGACCGAGACAAGACAGAGAATTTTAAAAGATAGGACTGAGCAAAAATCAAAATTGCGGTCCATCACGACTAAATCAAGCTCATCTTTGTAATTTTCAACATTTATCGGTGTCAACGTGATCTTAATGTACAATCCTTATTGCCCTGAGTCCAAAACAAGACCGAGTCCAAATGCGCTGGAGTTCAAGACGAGACCAAGACCTTTAAAAAGCAGCTTTCAGGCTTGTACTACTATACAACTCTCTAATGTCATGCTTTTCAATAAACTATATCTTCAGCATTTGAAATCTTAATTGGTTTAACAAAAAGTCAACCGAAAAGTCTACTGACGTGATGTCACAATCCCGAGGTCTATTGAAAGCCATTTTTCTGTGAATTATTAAGCAATTGATGCCAAAGTTACTTAATTTTTATTCATCAGTAAAGAACATGTTGGCTTCTCAATCTTAGTTCATTCTCTCAGTCTGGTGTTTTCATTCCCAGCAGTCTTATGGTTCTTTCTTTGTAGCATGTTACTTTTCAAAAATGTATAAGCAACATAATTCTGTCTTTTATATATATACTACATACAGACTATATGGCGCTTTGCTTCACTACATGTCATAAAAGTTCTGTACAGAGCTTTAAAGGTGATCTTATTGTTATCTAAATTTCCCCACATTTCTGCTGACTCCTTTATGTCCGCAGACAGGGGTTTTCAGCTGTGGTATTGGGACTTATAAATGCATCATAGTATGTTTCTGGGTTTGGTGGTTTGAAAGCTCCTCTGCTGTAGACCGGTCATGGTCTTGTTGAAAAATAATGAGTAAAAGATGCTGCTGTGGTGTGCTGTGGTCCTTTCAGATCATCCCAATATAAAAATCCTGGACATGTTATCCACTTTGAAAAATATGACTGGATTAACTTGAAAATAAATTGATGTACTTTGGAAAATGAAAGTTAAATTAGGATCCTTTTTTGGGAACGAGAGGTAGCCCATATTCTGTGTGCTTGTTTCTTGTATTGAACAGATAATTAGTCAAGTTTGACTTTGTGGCTCTTTTGCACAATTGGACCAGTAATTGTGCAAAAAGTCTTGTTGACTCTAATGTAATTCCTCTCTTGGCTGTGCAAATACTGTCCTGCCTTTTTGTTCTTTGCCCAAGATATCAAGAAGAATATTGTTTGACTAACCAGGAGAAAATGAATCACAGGACAGCCAACCTTATATGGTATCGCTTGTATATAAGGGGTTTGGGAGCATCCTGGGATACAAGTTTTCTTTTCAGCTCGCAGATAAACCTTTGAGGATGGTCTAAAGAAAATGTCTGAACCCAGCGTGAGCCCGGCTCTGTTTACACTGCCTGTTGCTTGCTTGTGTGTTTGCTTTGTTCATTTGTGCGTCACTGTTTGGGTGTCTGCTGTGATGTCCGTCTTCGTTGTTGTTTGTTCTGCTCTCTGCACTTGGTGTCCAAACTGGCCGCTCCCATTTCTGTTTCTGCTTAAAGAAATCACGCAATTAAACTCTATCTGAAGTTAGAAGTTTGGAGTCCTAAAATTTCTTTTATAAATTTAAAAGAAAATATGTAAATCTGGTGCATTTGTCAGATTTGAGTGTTCTTAATATTTTCACTTTTAGCAGTTTTTACTCATACAATGACTATAATCTATGGACAGTTTATGGTAAGCACATTTTCCTTACATTTATTTAAGTGACGTACAAATTCAAAGATTCAAAATGAAGACTTGATCATTTTCATGTGTAGTGCCTCACCTTAAAACTCTCTCTAAGACTTTAATATTACAAAATGTTACATCAGAGAACAGTATTTGAGGTAGTAGCTTAGATATTATATGTGAAAACTCCAAAGATTCCATCTTAATATAAACAGAATATAAATACAGACAGACTTTACTTCTGACCTTAAAGTTATCCTACAATCTTGACCAAACAAACCCATGTGGCCTGTGCATTTAGAGCTGTTTATTTAAAACAATCAACTAATAACACTGCCTGAAGCTGCTGATGCTGCATTACCATTATTTTCCATCTTTTTCCTTCTTAGCCTTCACCACAAAGACAGTAGTGGCTTCTCTTGAGTCGTTTACAGCGTTCCTATTTATCTATGTATGTATTTCTTTGGTGGAAACCTTATGTTTGAATGCTATAGTTCAAACCCCAAAAATGCAAGGGTGAAAATGCTGTTTTTTTCATACTGCACTCTCATAAATCGTATTCTGAGGTACCTTCTTCTTCTTGTCTATTTTTCTGGTTATGAATCTCCTTGACATTGACGTCACATGCAAACGTACTAGGGATACACCCAAGTAGCTTTTTCAGTTCCAATACTATTTTCGATAATTTGGCTTCAAATATGTGCCTACACCAGATATTGTTGTTGTCGTTGTCGTCGTCGTCGTCATCATCTATTTTGCAAATAAAAACTTAACACATTAAACAGTAAATAGGTCTCATTTACATCCAAATAAAAGCAAAACTGTCAGCTGAACTGATATCACAGAACAGATAAACGAAACAACAAAATTTCATAGATCAGCAAAGATTTGATGCATCTCTAAAACATACAGTAAGAATGAACAATAAACACATTTTATTTATTTGGCAATAGAAAAAGTAATAGTTCAGTACGGGAATGTTAATTTTAGAGCTTCAATGGCGCTATACAATGCTTTTCCAAATTTCAGCCAGATCAACTTGAACTGTGTCACTATGCAAATCATTTAGCCAAATGCTAACAACAATAACAAACACACTCTCTGTAAACAATTTACTGTTGGGGGCAGATGAGACACAGCAATCTAATTTTATACAATGCTTTGACAATTCAGGCCTATTGTATCTGTGTGGGGGCAAAACCAATGTCAGTGTTTAATTTTAGCTAAACTCTTTATCAGAAATCAGAAACACAAAGGTGCTTTTGAGAGCCCTCCATTAGAGTGCATTTTCCTTGTATGCAAGTATGGAAGAATTTTTGAAGTGAGCCAACCTTCTTCCTTTTATGCTGTAGTTTTAAAAGCCCTTGTAGAGCTATAGTGAATCTTGGCTAAGCGCTCCTGTCTTCTGCTAAGATCCACTCCCCTTTGTGCAGCCACTTCATCTGCCGTGGACCACACAGGCATACCCCTATGCCTGGGCGGGATGGTCCCTGCATACTTCCCCCTGTCAACACCGCACTCTGCCCTCTCAGACCACACAGACCTTTGAAACAACTCCCTCAGTAGTCCGATGGAAAAGTAGATCCCAATTCACTCTCAGGCAATTTGCAGAGCTACCTTTATATATCTTTACAATGGAACATACACCTATTCATCATCCTTTAGAGGGAGAACTTTCAATAAACATGCAACAGTGTGCACTTGCAATCTTCTTTTTACAAAACCAGTGTTTACTTTGAGTATATAATGACAAGCATTTCAACTCCTAATTGAAGGCATTCTTAATATAATTGTGTTGATGTAGTTTTGTTTGAGAGAACGTGGGATGAGGTAAACTTTGCCATGGTTTTAGTTTATTTCTCAGGGAGACACGGGGAAGGGTCTGCATGTGAGTGGAGAGGTATGTAGCCCACACAGAGGGGGACATGTCATCCACTCGCACAAACAATTAAGAGTGGTGCAGCAGAAATATGGACGATGTCATCTTATTGTATACAACCATGTGTGTTCCAGGTCTGCTATACTGTAATTGTGAAAGATGAATAAAACACTGTATTTTGTATGTATTAAACTATGATTGTAGTATTGCTTTTGATCATTGTATGCCACTTTAGTGTGAAGCATTTTGAGCGGGGATAGTTGCAGCAAATGTAATGGCTGACCTTAATTATTACACTTTTTTATTTTTTAATCTTTATTATGATAAAAATGTATATAAATGGCTATGATGAATTATATCAGTTTTGTCCTTTCCCCCACCACCCATTCAACTTAGAACAGCCACATGTATTGTAGCTAAGGAAGTGGTTGAGATTTTGAACTGGTTTGACCCCTATAGTGACTGACTTCCTCCTCAGATGACCCCGCTTTGTTTTTATTATAGATTTGTCCTTGAAAGGTTTTGACAACAGTGTCTAATGGAGAGATAAAAACAAAACTTTTGCCTGTGCTCTTTGGTTACTTAAATGTAGCGACACGATACAATGACTGGATATCAGTGACAGTCCATCAAATTTTGCTGTAGGTCATTGGTTTCATGATATCAGTTCTTCTTACTTTTTTCACATAACGCTGTTGCTTGTGTCATTAAAAAATTTTACAAATAACTCTATGACCAATTTTTAAGAGAACCATTATGCAAGAAAACAAAAAACAAATTTCAGCCACACTGGTATCAGCATATACTGTACTGCAAAACTATCAAAATCAATTTCACAACTAGAAAATGTCACTTGGTTAGGAAGAGCAATAAAATGTAGTTGTTGTTTTTTTCTTCACATGTGATTTTGGCTTATTTCCGAACTCTAGAGATACAATGGTGCTATCTTACACATTTAGGTCAAATTTCAGATAATAAAGCTCATTACAAACATGTGGAAAGCATAATTTTTGTTCAACTGTTCAGAAAATCAACTTATCTGCTTTTGGAAAGAGCCAGTGAGAGCGTGTGTGATTTATTAAAACAGGCCTTGCATATTTTGAAGTAACAAAGCGTGCATTTAAACTGGGGCATAAGGAAATCTAATAGAAGTATTTCATGTTATGTATTGCCTTATCTTCTGTATCAGTACCATAGTCAACATTGTTTTGCCTGAAGTACCCCTTGGCAGAAGTCAAAGAGAATATTTGATACCCCATGTTCAAATTACACCAGTACTGAAGACATTAAGAATGACACTGCTGTTTTAGCCAACATTTGTATAACTTCAAGACACATGTCATAGTCTGTACTTTGACTATTAAATTATGAACAAAAGAAAAAAAAAAAAACAACAACACAAATCTAGAGTTAACAAAAGAGAAAAGTCCTAATGTTTGGATGTGTGTTTTTCAGACAGAATGTGCTAACTTCGTGCGCCTGCTCCAGCCCTATAACCGCACACACCTGTTGGCCTGTGGGACCGGGGCCTTCCACCCCATGTGCACCTTTGTGTACGTCGGACACCGGGGAGAGGTGAGTCCAGCTTTATGTAGCAGCAAAAGAGCTAATTATTACTACTACAGCTTTTTCTGTTTTTGCACCATCAACCTTTCTTTATGGACTTCCCTCCCATGTTTACAAAGTGTAAAGTATATGGACTGTGGGGTCATTACAGGAGTTTTAGCTTTGACTGTTAGCTTTAGATACAGTAGTGCACCACCCACACATTTCTCAGTGTGGACAACTGTTCTCCATCTTTGGATTTTTCAAACAGATGTTATGTGGATTTTCATAAGAACTGTAGTCTAGATAAATAAAACACTTTATAATAGCACAGACACAGTCACTAATTCATTATAGGAAACGTATTATGTTTAAGTGGAAGATTAACATAAGTCACTGCACACAGACACAAAATTCACATAATGAGAAGATTTCTTGAAAAACCTAATAGAAAAACGGGTCTTCATTCTTTAGTTAAATGTTATCCCTGATATTATTGCATAAGAATGTATTTTGTGTATGAAAGTTTTTTTCCCCAGCCCTATCTGTTGTCAGGATAGTTTGCCTCAAAGAAGACAAAAGAATAAGACATTGTAGCTGCATAGCCTTGTCACATGTTGTTTAGCTTGTGGTAAGATTAGTAAGGTCTCCCTGAGGAAACCCAGTGCCACTCACAAATCACTGTACAACTGAATTGAACATCCTAAGTGCTTTGTGGTTTATAATTCACACTTCTCTCACACACTTTGAAACAGCAGCTCATGTGTTTCTCAGAGGTTGAAAAAGGTGACCTAGTTTTCCCACACTTTGTCCTTTTGTTCAGCACCACAAGCCACTGTTGTTCTCCTGCTCCAGGCCACACTCACCACTGTATATCGTATGTGGCCTGTGGTGTATTCTGTCGGCCAAAGCAAGAAGGCCCATAAAACTAGGAGCCTAAAACTGTACCACACCAGAGTAAAGTTACTCTCAGAGAATAGTCAAAGTGCTCAAGTCAAAGCCAATATTCAAAGTTGAACTTTACCTTTTAGAAGTGCTACAAAGTCAATCTTTGCAGTAGCTGTACTGACATAATATACTGCTGCCGTAAGGTCAAGTGAACAGTGTGTAGCACTAGCAGCTGCAGTGTTAGCAGTGGTTGTGCTAGTAAATATACAAGTACATTGAATTACACGTTTTATAGATTTGCTATAGCCGCACAGTGTAATGTTTAGCTAAAAAATGTTTAAAGTTATTGCACTCAAATTGTACAATAGACAGTATGTATACCTACTGCAAGATTTACCTGTCTACAAAATTGACTTTTATAAGGCCAAGAGGAGCACCCACTTACTTGTTTGTGTAAGAATATTGTTTCTTTATGACACAGTATGACATAAGACATGTGGTTTGTACCGGTCCTGGGCAATATGACAAGAAATTCCCTTTTTTCCAAATTAATTTATAGTTTCACTTTTTTAGAGGATTCACATAAAAAGGTTTATTTTTAAATCATCTGCAACTTCAATATAATTGGTTAAATCCTACTATCATTTACTCAAAGTATGACAAAGGCTGACCAATAGGAGAATTGGTTGGGAAAAATAGTATCTAATTGAAGAGGCAGCTGCTTTACATTGAGAAAATGTGAATCAAACAAACAGAGATTAGATTTTGATCACAATATTGCCAGCTTTATCTGTTACTTTCTTTTTCTATAGAAGCATGCTATTAACTATTAAAAACTATTAGCCATTGAAAAAAAAGTAAAGCAGTATCAGCAGTCACACTGTTAGAAGTAAATGGTAAACTGACTTTTTGCTGAAAAGACAAATGTACTTTTGTAACCAGCAGCTCTTCCCCTACAGCACTCCACGTCATTGCACCATCACCATTAAAACCCACGTAAACTTTCCTCTATTCCTGCGCCCATTCTGACTGAGCCATACGGGACGCCCTGCTCCAGACACTTGTGAGCTGGGCCGCGCTAAAACAACCAGCTTTAAGCTGCCCCTAAAGCCTCTATTCATTAGTATTCATTGGTCTTTCAAATGGCTCCAAGTGCAAGACGCCACTGAACTAAAGTGCTTTTGTGAAAGGACAGCTCACTAAACGTATACTGTGCCCTATAGACGGAATCGGGTGGATTGGGAGTCATTTGTTGCACTAAAATGTCTTGGCAGCAGTCACATTTGTTCAATTAGCCCCGGCTTCTTCCCACAGTGTTTTCATTGTGATGGTAAAAAGGATCTCTAGTTTCTAAAATAAACCTGTAGAGTAACAAAAGTGGTCAGCCTTGATTTGGATGATAAATGATTCCTAATTTTATCTGCTCTGATCTAATGGCAAAGCTGGACTGTGTTTATAATGCGTAGCAGTGTAGCTCAGTCCAGTTTTGAGCAGATAAAATACTTACGTAGTACTTTTGTCTGATGACACACTCTGAGGACTCTTGTGTTAGTCTGTTGTAAGATTAAGACAGGGACACTTTGGCTTTGGGTGGGATGACCTTTAACCTCTGAGGAGTTTCATCTCCTTCAGGTTTACGTCTGTCTGTGGGGAACATGTTGTGAGCTCATTGTCATCATTGCTCATACAAAACTCCACATTTGTTAAGGTCTACATGATAAGTTTTGAAAATATGCTTCACCAAAGAAATAAGGACACGAGGAAGGCCTTCAGCTGGTCAAATATAATTACAGTAACATGATTAGTGCTGCTCTTTGTTTTATTCACTGTTAAATGCTAGTTATTGATTTTGAACATTGTGACCGTCTTGTGGTCTGTACTTTATACAAGAGACAATCAATAAAAGCTTAATTGAATAAATGCCTAAAGGAGCGAAATGTAATTTTTCCTTTTGGCACAAGCTGCATTTATACAGCCATGTTCTTTTTATTTTCATAATAAGTAAATCAATTAAATATTCCTAATTCCTAATAAGAGTTTTGCACAAGCATTCATTACACATCTTAACTAATTGTATCGTGAGAGCCTGTGTTTTTCTCTTCACATCATGCACATGCTGTGAGTAAATAAATATTTAGTTTGTTTGATGTAGGAGACCGGATCTGTATCCGATTTGGTTTTGTTGATGACAAGATTACTTTTATTTTACGAATGGCATAAACACACATGGTCCAATGTCATTTTTCATGAGCGAGTTTCCAAACACAGATGCTCTCCTCAAAATGACTTTCATGGTACATTTGTGTTGTGTATATTACAGTTACCAGAGCATTCAGTTTTGGACAACAATCGCTTTTTTGTAAGAGTCAATTTGCAGCTTATACCTGGAACTGGGGCAACCAGATAACATGTAACAAATTGGGCAAAAATAATCAAATTGTGGTTGAAATTGTTGCAACTCTAACTAGAACTAGAACGATAAATAGTGAGAGCATACATTGTCATAAAAAATACATTTAAAAAACATATATAAGTGTGAATTCTTAACTATAAGCATAGTTTGGTTTAGACCTCATGTGGAAAAATAAAATGTATAGGTTAGATCACAGGCCTTTGTGATCAAATGCCTAACCGACTAACAATCTTCATTTACACTAACCCCGGGCTCACACTGCATCCAGTCCAACTTAACTTGAAAAGTCCGAAGTGGCTCATACGGCGTACAGTCCGTCCGGTGTCTCCGGTACGGCCAATCCGGCACTCCAAATCCGTTTCGCTTGTTTCAAATTTTGGCCGGACGCCGGAGCGCACCGGAGCTTGTGAAAACAAGACACGATAAACAGGAAACCAAACGAGCGCGGGTGAAGTTAATCCGGCTGTTTTCAAAATAAAATCATTACGTTACCACTAATAATACAAAATACGACATTTACACGGTTATGTAACACATAAAATGTAAATAAACCTCCCGTACTTACCCATTGTGCGGCGAAAAATCCAACAGAAAATCAACTGACGTTAAACAAGCCCAAAACTCGGCGCATGTGTTCTTTGTTTACCTATACATGTGCTCAGCGAAAGAGAGAGAGAAAAAAAAAAGTGCTCAGCGATCGCGTATTCTCCAACGTTGAGCGTGAACCTCCGTGAGTTCGGGGTCTCGCGAGGTCGGCAGCAGAGCCAGTGGCTGCAGCAGGACTGCAGAGCACCGGAGCTAATGTGAGTCACCCACCGTAGCTAGACCGGTCCGGTGGCTGCACCGGAGTTGGACTGGAGGCAGTGTGAGCCCGGGGTTACACACAATTAAGCAGGAAATGTCTTAAAATAGGATCAACGGAGAACTTTTCCCCAAGCTAAATCAAACCACAAATAGGACAAGCAGCCGACTGTCTATGCTGTGTTTGGTCAGGACAGTAGGTCTTCTTACTAACTTATTTTGGAACTGAGTAGTTCTGATGAAGAATGATGAATGCCGGATGTATACTGACTGCGATGTTGGTTCAGGACACGCGTTGGTTTATTGAATGCTCCAGTCAATTCCAGTCCATATTAGTCCAAAGCCACAAAAAAATAGACTTTGTGCAGATTCTTTCCCCAGACTCGTGCGACTCTTGCACACACATCCGCACTACTCGAAGATCAGTATACATAGACACATTGGTTTTAAGCATTTTTTTTAAGTTCTGTGGGTAAGGACCTGCACCAAACTCACACTCAAACACTATTTGGTCAATTAATCTGGTGGTGCATGTTGGATAATGAGGCTGGAGTAATTATTGAAAGTAAATAGAACAAACTCGGTGAGGAGATGTTCAGCTGGTTCAGTTGTGTCTATCATAAACTCCACAGGGACATGTTCTTGCCTGTGTCCCATTGTGAATCGCTTAGGGCTGGGTGTGGCTCCGCTCTGAGACAGGACAAGGGTGGGCTGACCTCTGACCTGTGAGGTGTTTCATCTCCTTCAGGGTCCAGTCAGTGTTTGTGGATGTATTGTGATTTCACTGTCTTTGCTCATGTGGAAACCTTGGATTTATGATTATTAAAACTTCATGCTCAAAACTAGGACTTCAAATGATTAAAAATGATAAAGACATTAAACGCACCTTATGTAACTTTTCAGAGATGAAAAGCTGCATATTGTCAGTGAAAGTTAAAACCAAATGTGTGTTCATAATTCAATACAAACAAGCATGAGTCAGTTTTGTAAAAACGCAGCCCACTCACAGTAGGACAAAGCATTGTTTTTTAGTATATCAGTGATTAGTTTACTGTCGTTTGCTACTTGGTTAATAATACATATGTATAAATAACATTTTTATTAATATCTCAAGCTTCTTGCACAAAAACACAATTCAGCTTAACTATGGCAACTAGATCACATACAAAAAATGTTTTAATAATTGTAACTGAGCTGATATGTTCTCTGAAAAAGTCCTGAGTGCTTTTCTTAGTTGGCCCAAGTAGACTACAAGTGGCGCCCCTTTAAAGTCCCATGTAGTTGGCTGTAAAAATAAATAAATATGTTCCATTTCCCTGAAGGTTCAGACCACACACACATTTGCACTTTCACAAAACAGACTAAATATAAACACAACCATTAACAAACAGACACAATATAAATGGGCAAAGGACACAGATCATTAGTGTATTAGACTGCCTCTTATTCATACTGCTATACACAGATTCAGCCCTTTTGATGCTTTAAGGTTATTCATCTGAAATACACTTTAGTAAATACAGACTTGAAACTTTAGCCTTGAGAATCTAATTTGATATTTCTCTATATTATTTTATGCAACTGCTGCTACAGAGTTGAGTCTTTAAGTTATCGAGACTTGGACCTGGAGTCTATAGTCTGGACCGCCTAGACTGGTTTGGTGCAGATGTGAAACTTAGCACTTAAAGGAACAGTATGTATTTATGTATGTGGGTTTGACTAACAAGTTAACAGGACAATAAATAACAGGGTACCTCGTTTCCATTGTCCAAAGTTTTACTTCCTCACCATGCCCACAGCAAATATATCTTTATAATAATTTTTCTGTTTGCCATATGTATAAGACTGTTACAAATATTTTTGACCTAGACAGACATTTTTCTTTTAACCCTCCATACAACCTTTAAGTGTACAATGAATAAAGTATGTTGTGGTATTTCCTTGGACTAAAGTTACATTACTTTAGCATTGATTATAGTTTCCATTAAGTCTATTAGGTTTTAACTTTCTTTCTCTGTTTTTGAATCATGGGGGGAGAGACAAAATATTAAACCTATATTTCATTCTTTGGGCAATATACCAGGCTATATCCAGGAGTTTCTTAAATTGTTTATTTTTTTCTACAGAAATATGTTAAGACTACACGTTACATCTACATATTCCATACGGTCAGAATGATGCAAAAGAAGATAGACATTTTCCAAAGCGAGTTGTGATTGCTGCTAAAAACGTAATCAAATCAGTGATACTACTGTATACACTGAGCCTTGCTTGCCCAAAAGGCCTATTGTTTAAAAGCCTGCGCTGCATGTCTCATTGCGGTGTGTAGGAACACTGCTCCTGCTGCACATTACACCAGTCACTTTGGTCTAGACCGAGCCAACACAAACACACAGCACTTCCACATACAGAAACATCCAGGCCACATTCATATGAGCGCGGCCAAAGCAAATATATCACAGTCCGTGTCTTTAACTGAGCTGGACCACTGACTGCTGGACTGCTGACACTCCACACAAACATGCCACACTTTTAATATGACGTGAAGAAATGTGCAATGGTTACATGAATGGAATGCTGTAGTCATTATAAATATTAAGTTGCATAATTAATCAAATCTGAATTGAAATTGAAATACTGTATTACACTTTAGCAAATCACGATATATTTTTTATATATATCGTCTGACTGACTGAATAAATGAATGAATATAACTTTAAACTAAAATATTACCTTCAAACATAATTTCATTATTAAAACATAAATTGCAAATCTATGCTATTCAATAGAAAAATAAGAAAAAACACAATCAGATATTTTCCCCAAATTGCAGTTCTAGTTGAAGCCATTAGCTCATACTGTATTATTACTGTATTTGTTGAGAACAAAGGATAACAGGTGCCTTGTTATTTTGTTTGACACATTTTCCATATCCATTAACTTATATTCTTACGTTTGCCTCCTAATGGGCAGTTTTGCAGAGTTATTAAGTTAGCAAATAGAATCCAGGGTATGCATGTCAATGTCATTTACAAATCTGTATCAAATTTACAAAAAATAACCGTGATAACAATGTTTTGGAATGGCATAAACAGTGGATACATCTGGACTCATGATACAGTCTTTATAGATTCAAAACAGAGCATTTGTTTGTTGTGGTTTGCAACAGCCTATAGGCAAGTTTTTTTATGATCTCGTCTCTCTGAAGTTAATCAAAACCATTTCTCAGTAATATGGCATTATAGTTAACAGCCATTTTTGCACTTAACTCAATACAAATGTTAGTTTTACACTGCCAGTATACAGTATTTTAAGATTGTGTTATAGTGATGTCCTCATCTCTCCTGTGATGTGGCTTCAGTGGAAAACTCGCCCAAACTTAAACAATACTCTATTGTGAGTCAAAGTGACGTCCGGGTCACAGGAAGGACGTTTTAATCACTAATCAGGAGGGCTTACAGTAACTCAAACTTGAACTTTGAACAGTCTGACGCTTTTATAAATGTGCTTAACCTTACTTTATTCAAGTGTCATTTTGAAGCATTCTGCTATAACATTATTTCAAGACTGACATTATTTGCATGTTCATACAAGATACCACCAAACAAAATTATGGTTATGAAGCTATTGAAACTAGAAGACTCATCAGTTTCTATGCCAGATTCTCTATAGGTCTACTTCACCACACACAGTCAGTCATTGCATTTAAACAACTCGTGCCTTCTCATATTCAGCTTTCAGCTCATGAAGCTGCGCTCCTTCTCCCCTCGACCACCTCATCAGTGAGACAATCTCTTTTCAACATCATCAGCTCATAACTTCAGCTTCCATCACTACAGTCTCTAGGGTTTATCATTCACATTTTTTTTATTTGCCATCCATTTATACTTTTACACTTTATATTTGGCAAAATATCATTCTCTGTACCAGCATTTTCAAATAAATATCCTAATGTGCTTATAGTTTTAGCCTAGTTTGAGTCTGGAATCACAATGTCTATTCACATCAAAAGGCCTGGAAAAGCACAATTAGTGTAGTAAAATATATTTTCACATGGGGTTAGAAAAGATGCTTTGACTATGATGCAAACATTTAATATAAATAATCACAGTTACAATTTGCTGCACACTGTTCCTTTTTCAAATAAAAATGGTTGAAAAAAGTGCAGACATTCTATTCTATATTAAACAAATGTGTATAATATTAATCTATCACTCTCAAACAAAGGCCTGGGTCTGTCCGCACTGGGACATGTGGGAAACATGCTTTTTTAGGATCATGCATTTCCTTAGTCTTAGTTCTCAGACAGGTCAGGTAAAGGACAAGGCCAAATTGGTTCTAAATTGAGCTCCTGATTCAGTCCAACAGTGCATGAAGTATTGCTTTGTGATATGGGACTTTCTGAGGCTGCACTAAACAGTCTCTGGGCAGCACATGACAGCAAAAGTGATGCATTTGCAGCTGATGAAATGATTTCCCAAAAGAGGAGAAGGATCTTTAAGAACTTGATCTAGTCATTATTTAATGTGGAACAAGAGCAGTCGCTATTAGTGCTCAGTCTTCATTGATTTTTCACTTCGTATGTCATGGAGTCTAAAGTTTCACAAGAGAATTTTCACAGTTGGTTCCCACTGTCTAAATACGAGATGGAACAATAATACTATTATCTGAAAACTGCTTTTGTTTGGTTGGTTTTTAAGGTTTAATTGGCTGCGTTCATGTTTAAAACACAAACTGCATGACGTATTTTAGCTGCCAATCAGCTGTATTAAATATTATTGGCCTGCCTAATATTGGAATGTTGCGTGAATGCTGTTTTTTTTTTAATATTATTTAACATTGACAATCAGTATTTGGATATCTTGAAAACATTTGCAGCTTGTCAATGACTGTGTGTGCTTCTTTTACAGCATATATTTTCAATGGACCCCTTTAATGTGGAGAATGGGCGAGGCAAGGTCCCTCATGATCCTAGTCTTCCCTTCGCCAGCACCTTCAGTGGTAAGTTACAGAAATGTATTTTGGACAAACAGTGAGGACAATGCAAAGGAGATGTTAAGCTTTGATGTGATGCTTTAAGTCAACTTCTGGATCCAATAAAAACAGCCTCTTGCCTGTTTTAGCGTTGGAAAAACATCAGATATTCAAAATGTGTGTTGAATATTGCTGTCAGTCTTTTGCGATGTTTTGACACAACGCTTCAAGCTTTAGATTGCTACAAGAAAAAACAGAACATTGCAAAATATTTTATGCTCAAAGATTACATTTAAAACAGACATATTATTGTTTTTTGAAGCACTTATTATTAAACTATATCATAAGTAAATTATCATTTTATATTTTGTTTATTGTAAATGATAACACTGATTGCAAATGGTTTAGTAACAAAAAAAATGCAGAACTGATAAACCTCGCCTCATTATCATTTACATATACATATTTATTTTAGTAAAGAATCATACATGTGTAACTGTGAATGTTACACAATCAAACTATGTACAGTGAATATTTGTAAGAAGATTAAAAGCTCATTACCATTAATTCAACCTTACATTTAATAAATATAAACAAAATGCAGTCTGTCACTTTTAGTATAGGTAAATTGTCACACTAACCTGCACTGACCCATTTCAAACTCAGAGTTTAGTTTCTGCTGTTCTCAATAAATGTCTTTGATTATTTAGGTTTGCATCTTTTATAGTTGCTAAGCTGAGCTCAAATATTTAAGTATTGTAGTTAATAAAAATGACAGTTACTTCAGTGGAAAGATAGGGATAAGGCCATTTGTTATTCCCCAAATAAAAGTAAGTTCTCTAATTTCACTTAAAACTCAATAAAGTTAACTGTGGGCAGATCCCACCTTTTTGCTGTGTGCAGCTGGGAGCTTTCTAAGCCTGAAACTGTCCCATAATGCATTGTGTCTGGCAGGAAGTCATCCTCTTAGAGCCAGGACCCCAGTAGTTTGGACTTGAGCATTGACATAAAAACTCAGTTTTCAGAGAGTGTGATAGGATTGGAGATGCTCAGAAGCCACACCTGCAGATTTGTCTCGTATAGTAAACGCTACATTATTCTGTCCAAACTGAAAAAATATGTGAATTTACTCGCTGTGCACGGCCAATACAATAGTCCCTGACCAACAGTGACCACCCACTCCTTGGGATTCAGAAAAAAATTATATATTACACATCACATAGTTAATCAACTATGTGATGTGTAATGTGATGTGTAATGTGAAGTTTTACTAGCGTTTTTAGACCGAAGACAACCATGTTATGGACCATATTATCAGTCAGCACAGCTGCACTCCTCCACATACCTATACATACACAAGCATAAATTACTGAATTTTTATGAAATTCTTTTGGAATTTATAACAGAAATGTGTACTTCGTGAACCACAATCATCTTCAACTGACATTTGGGAAAATTATAATTCATTTGTTAAAGGCAAATGTTGGGTTTCTACCTTAAATATACAATATTTAAGCTCATTCGGTGACTATTTTGTTTGTTTATAGTTTTGCAGTCTTCCGCATAGCTTATATTAAGTGAAATGAATTGTGTCTAAAACAAGTATTTTCCTGATTAATTATCTCAGTATTGTTGTCTAAACCTTTGAATAAAATTATAGATAGGCGTAGATTAGTGGTCCTAACATTTGAATTGACTGCGTGAAGAGTGACCAGCTAGTATCACAGCCTTGTCCTTGACTTGGCCTTAAGGTCTTTGACCTCTATGTCCTCCCCCGTCTGGGGTCGTGACCTCTCTAGACCAGAGCATGTCAATCAATAAAGAACACATACATCTTTTATCGCTAACCTTTCTCTCCAAAATAAACACTTTTTCAACACAAAACTAAATTAGACACAATCTTTGAACAACTGATCGAGCCTTACCACACAGAAGCCCCCAGGTAAACTTAAATTAATCAAAATCAAAGAGCTTTTGTGTTTGTAAAACGTGACTTTAAACTTTTTTTTTTTACCTTAAAAGCGGCTACGTGACAATAATTGTTTACATCGAATCAATTTTTTAATATCGGAAGTAAATACAGGAAAGGGGCAAAGATAGGTGATAGGTGAAAACAGGGCACGAGAGCATCAGCTACAGGACAATACAATATTACTCAAGCAGGCAGAAATCAATCCAAATACAGCTACGAGTTGTTGCACGACTTGGTCTGCAAAATAGTTCTGAGGTAGATGGCATCGATTGGAGAGGCAACAATGTTTTGATGTTCTGTCCATCCAATAAATGCGTAAATAAAAATAAACTAACTATGGGGGTGCAAGGTTATTAAAAACTCATAAAAGTTGATTTTACAGAAACTATCCCCTTAAAATTTCAACACATCTTGGGAACTTTACCTTGATAATGCATATGAAATATTACTGTCATGTGAACACTTTGGACCCCATTTACTGATATGGTGATATAGTTGTCTTAATCTGAAAACTTCCCCTTCTACTGGCCTAGAGCAGATTTCTATCTTCAACCTGTTCCAAGTGGTATAATGTGTTTGAGTAATGGCAGACAACAACTGTTAAATGTTTTCCTTGATTCAGGAAGGATTGTGTTTCTACATTTTCCCTGTTTGGTCAGAAATCGAACCACAGTGATTCTCAGAGGAGGATGTAAAATAGTAGTTGTCTGTCAGGCATTATTTCTCCTTGTTGAGTTCTGCGGCAATCACCCACTTCTCCTTTGACCCACATGTCTCTGTGTTTGGGAGTATTTTGGTTTTACTGTGGTCTCACTTGTTTCAGGAGGTGAGCTGTACACTGGACTGACGGCGGACTTCCTGGGCAGTGATCATGTGATCCTCAGAACCATGGGAGGACGCTCCACAATGAGGACAGAGACTGACCAGAAACTACTGCATGGTGAATCATTTTACTATTATTAATTTATGAGTTACTAGTTTTTTTTATCAGCCAAATGAGGGTGGTCACTTCAGTGTCAGAAGAATTCTACTAAAGTTATGCTCATGGCCAAAAACTCCACAGCAAGGGATGAGTTACAAAGGTCCAAGTAACTACTCAATTATATTTTATTTAGGTTGTTTTAACTGTTGTTTTAATACGTACCTACATACATTGTTTTCTCCTACATTGAGATGAATCTAAACTGTTCCTCATCTGTTTTTAGAATGTCTGACAACATCATGTTAATCTACAAAGGGCTTTTGTCTATGACATTTAGGGTTGGGTGATAAGGATTTTGTAAGCAGGTATACAAATTTGGCCTCTGCTGTGGTTGATGAACGAGATTTGTTGATACCAATATTTGAATGGCACAATCAGCAAAGGCACAGACAATATTTCCAACATATTTCCAGCAATTTGTCCTTTGATTTCTCTCTCTAAAAAACAAATGTCGTTTCATATTTAGTCATTATTGCTGACTTTTCATTTCCAGACAGTTCTATTAAGTTTAAAGTCATATTAATGGTTTACATAAATCCTAACCCTTCTAAAACAACTTTTTCCCCTTCAGACCCCAAATTTGTGGCTGCTCACCTGATCCCAGACAATGATGACAAAGACGACAACAAAGTTTACTTCTTTTTCACTGAGAAAGTGACTGAGCCCGGAGACAGAGAGGGAGCCATCTACTCAAGGATTGGACGAGTGTGTGCGGTGAGATGCTTTACTTTACAACATTGAATTTCGAAGCAAATATGAAGTGAATCGTGACTAGCTTTGATTCAGAAAACCTCAAAACAGACTTGCACAGATTGACTGAATTGTTGTATTTTGTTCTGTTTTCTCCTGGGAAAAGATAAACAGTCTCTTGGGGCTGCGCTGTGCTTGTGGGATTCTCCCGAGACTACAAAAGAAATCTAATATCCCAGATCTGTCCAAGACTCACACAGCTGCTGGGCCAAAACTCTGCTGCAGCTGCTCAAAATGTTCCTCACATTCTTTCATGCATCCATTTCGAACCAGATGCACTGTCTCCACACGCAATCCACACACAAAGCTTCATATCAATGAGCTCTTTCACTTCTGGTGTCAAATCTGCCTGATTTTACAGATTGCACCGTCCCTATCGCGGTTTCATGCCAAAATAACGTCATCACTTCACAAATTCTTCCTCTTTCCAAGAAGAAGTCAAGTCCTGTCAAATTCACTTAAAATGAAACTGTACAAGAATTAGATCTGACATTAAAACACCTGCTGAAAGGAATAATGACATAACAATGTTTTAATCTAGTCATGCTACAATTACTTGTTTTGCAAAGACAGATTACCATTATTTGTTGAAGAGCAACTACTTCGATTACAGACATGTGCAACCTAAAGCTCTTTCTTATAACTTATCCTTATTTTATGAGACTATCGGTACCTTTACAAAACAACAGGCAACACAAATGATGAAATATGCGCTGCTAAACTGTGGATTTTGGCCATTACTGCAGTGGACAATGACATTTCTAGCTCATACTGTGTGGGATTATCAATCACAGATTTCCCATGGTTACGGAATAATCATTTGTGCCAGATGACAAACAACTGCTGACAGACCAATCATATTGTCCCTTATACCTTCAAACTTCATCTGCTTTTTTTTTTTTTTTTTTAACTTCTCTAGCACTAATCACTTTGCCAGCTCTGTTTAAAATATGATTGTGAGCAGATTTAGGAGGGTGTAGTGCCTGTGTCTTGGGTTCAAAAGTATCCACAAATTTAAAAATAGGAAAAAGGGAAAAATACATAATACTGTATGTAACTTACACTGATTTTGTAGGCTTTAAATTGGTGACATAATAAAAATTGACACTTGAGGAAACACATCATAAACTTCTTTTGTTCTGTTTTTTCTCTATTTTTATGAATTGGACAGAAATGCGTCTGGTTTTTATGGATTATTTTAATTTTGTCTTTGGCAGAATGATGTTGGCGGTCAGAGAGTACTGGTGAACAAATGGAGCACTTTCATCAAAACCAGACTTGTGTGTTCGGTGCCCGGACCTCACGGCATCGACACACACTTCAACCAACTGGGTGAGTCTGCAGAGTACGTGTCAACAGTGACACAAAAAGAAAGTGTCAATTTTATGGTTTGGAGAAGAAAATATCTATGGAGATGTTAGTGTCTTGAAATGTTATAAAGTGCTACATACAATACACATTTTTAACATATGTTAAAAACTGAATCATTTAAATTAAAACTTTATTCAGTCTATGTTTTGCTCATTTACCTAATGCATTCTGAGCCTTTGAATTATTTAACACAATGTGAGTAGAAATATTTTCACAACTTAGCCAATTGCTAACAACACATTTCCTGGATTTTAGACGTAAACAAATTTTTTACAATAATAGATACTTTGACCATAAATTTGTGCTGTGGTAATACTGATTTTGAATAATTTTCTTTCTTTCTCATGATTTTACGACACTATACAATGTAATAATCAAAGTAAGAAGATGAAAAGTATAACTGAGATGATAAAATACTGTTAAAAACTAATTTAAGTATACTAATCTTTATATTTCATCATGTTTTATGTTGCCTATTTGTGGTTTGGTTTGGATTGAACTAATATGAAAAGCGACCGTTGTGATTCTATGTTTTGTTAAAACAGAGGATGTATTTTTGCTGAGGACCAAAGACGAGAGAAACCCTGATGTTTACGCCATTTTCAGCACCATCAGGTAATTATAGAGTGTGTTTATTATGCTTCAAACACTGTAAATCAATCATTTTAAACATGTAACCTATATCGCATCATATCATTTGCCACAAGAACTGTATTTTACTTTTCTGCAGTGATGTATTCTTAAATAAATCCTCATATTAGATCATGTATTTGTTCTCTCTATTATCTCTACAGTAACGTGTTCCAGGGTTTTGCGGTGTGTGTCTATCGCATGGCTGATATAAGAGAAGCCTTCAACGGGCCGTTTGCGCACAAAGAGGGTCCTGAGCACCAGTGGGGGGCGTATGAGGGCAGGGTCCCCTATCCCAGACCAGGAGTGGTGAGTCACATGTGCTAGGCACTGCACTGTTTTCAATAAAACTCTGGGAGAGAAATTAAAATGGTTGAGAAGGGAAAGCTAAATGCATCCCTCAAAACAATACGAACCTCATCATGAAACCATGCTGCTAGCAGGCAGCTAATACTGTCTGACTAAATATTCCCTGACTGCAGACTAAGCTCTACATGATCCGAAGCTTGAACACATTTGAACATTTCTTTGGCTTCTTCTCCAGTCTCCATTTCTGTTGCTGCTTAAGTTGATTGTTGGCTTCTGAATGCAATAAACACCCCAATTTACTTTCTATAAATCTGAAGAAAGTTTTCCCACACTTCTAATTTAGGAATAGAATAGTGCTATCTTGTTAGATCTCCAGGGCAAACGTAGTCTTGTAATTTTTATACCACAATGCTCGTAAACCCACATCACGCTGAATACCTGTGTGCAGAAGCTGTCATTCCATTGCACTTGTCTACAACAATGTTCTCAAGAGTCATCTTTTGTCTTAAAAGACAAATGATTTATTTGCCTTGTTCTTGTCTTTTAAACATATTCTTGACCAACCTTTACTTTGTCATTTTATGCACTAGAACATTAAAGTGTAATAAAGCATTAAGAAGTCATGTGTTTCCCACATCAAGAATTGAGTAAGAGCTTCATCTACTGGATTGCAATAGAAATTAAGTTGGGAAAATATTCAAACTGATATTGCCTGATATGCTAAAGCTAGAGAAATGCTCACAACAAATCTAAATTTATAGACTTAAAACAGTCAGGGATCCACATACGTCACAAACTTGTGGCCTTTTAACACAAATGCAGAAAGTTGATTCCTTTGGGATATTGTTATCTATATGGCTTGGGCTAATGCTAAATACAGATGGGCTAAAATCCATTTTATAAGAATATGGCATAGCAACCAAAGACCGTTGTCTTTCCTTTTAAATTTGGATTTTAAATTAATTCACATTTTATCCTAAAGCATATTTGAACTTGCAGTCCCTAAAAGTCGACTGTGTTTTCTTGTTTCTTGAATACTATTTTTGGACTAAGAAGCATTTTGTGCCTTTTCTCTGTGTGGGCGGGTCTCCTCCTGCTTGTTTCCATGGAAAAGTCATTATTTTAAAATCCATCCAGCACCATATAAAGAATGCTCAAAGTAAGGCTTTAACTTTCTGATTCAACAGATTTATGCAGGTGATTTTGACTTCCTAAAACGTACACGTTCACTTTAAACAAAATGTATGGCAAGTGCCAATTCATTTATTCATTTAAGTAAATTAAATATATAAATTACTAATAGTACAAGGGTGAGCTACTTCATTCCATCTCTAACATTTTGGCTCCAAATAAGCACCATCACCATAAAGACAGTATTTGTTCTCATTATAATACATATAGAATATATTATTTAAAGACTTTTTATATAGATTGAAAGGCATAACCATCCAATCCCACATGGCAAATCAAACGTGTTAAACTTAGGTGTGAACAGGACCTTTGTCCGGCCTCTCTTTTTGGTTGATTACTGAAACATGACCTCCCTGGATCCATCGCTGTGTGTAAATCTCACAGAGCCAGTATTACAGTGCTCATGTGTCTAATAAGTCAAACATGTGTCTTTTACATTATCTCTGCTCATGTCCAGCCCAAGGTTCAGTTTAAATTCCTCCACAGTGGAAACCAGACCAAGCCCATAACATTACAATGCTGAGCAAACCTCCTGTTATGATAAGAAGAGAGGAGTAATATTTAAAGCAGACAGATTTCAGATTGGAACAAATTACACAAGTGCTATTTCCAACCTATCAAATGTTTAATCTCACAAGAATATAGGCCCAAAATCAGCTTTGTCTCATTTATTTTGATTTCTTTTTCCTTTAAAAGATTTTGTATGTTAAATTAATCAACTGTTTTTCTTTCACTTTTGTTTTCCAATTAATTAAGAAGTAAGATTTGATTTCTTGTTTTTAACTGCTAAGTATAAAGTTAGTGTTGTTTTTTGTTTGAGAGAAATATTCCTTCTCTTTATGTTTTGGACTTGACTGGAAACTGATAATCATGACTGACTTTTCTGCTTCATATTAACTCAATTCAAAATAAGCATGTTTCTGGCTATTGGTTAAAGACCCAGTTCTTTTCATCTGGCAGAACAAAGTGAATTCCTCAAACACTGGTGATTAGAAAAACATGTATTTCAAATGAGAAAGTCCAGAGATGTGTCTCTAATTGTCTTTTGAAACAGAAGCTATTCATCTTAATCTTTCCGCAAAAACAGGACTCTAAAACTTCTCATAACCAGAAGCGTAAAAACTTAAGTAAACAAGTAACATGTCTAAAGAATATATTTTATCATCTGTAGTAATACCAAAGGCTTGAGCTGCACTTCATCTTCAAAAATGATAGCTCATATTAAAAACAGCTGTATTTTTTCATTACATATTTTGAGTACTGCAACTGTATAACGCATGCCTCCCAATGACTTGTATTTGGATCAAAAGAAAACAAAGCAATAAACTATATTTGGAGCATCAATCATCTCCACACACAACTAAGGGACAAAACAATGCTACTGCCAGAAGGCCAAAAGTTCATCCAATAATGTCAGCTTTGTTTGTATTGTTTTGCAGTGTCCCAGTAAGATTACAAACCAGCCGGGCAGAGAGTTTGGCAGCACTAAAGACTTCCCTGACTCAGTGCTGCACTTCACCCGCAGTCACCCGCTCATGTGGAGGGCCGTGTACCCCGCCCAGAGGAAACCCCTCCTGGTCAAAGCCAATGTCCCGTACAGGCTGCAACAGATCGTGGTGGACCGCGTGGAGGCAGAGGACGGACAATATGACGTCATGTTCATCGGCACTGGTAAAACTATTGACAAGAAGTACATTATGAGCTACGACAAGATTTGATTTTCTTCTTTAGACAAATTGTTAGGGGATGGTAAAGAATGGGCTTACAATTTCTCCAACAAATAAATCAGTGAGCTTAAATAAAGTATGCTGCTTTTGAAATATACAGTATATTGCAATTTTTGTCTTCTATGAATAAAAAGAGGCCACTATATGTCACAACTCAGGTCCTATGTGCCATTTTCAGAATTTGACTTGGGCAGCTTTTCAGACTGGTATCCCTAAAAACGTTATTTGTAGTTTATTTATACGACCATATTGACTCAATAAACAAGCATTAAATACATAGTTATTGCTGTAAAGTCACGTCTTAAAATCATCCTGCGACCCCCAGATTATGCTTTGCTTTTTCTCTGCAGTAATGAGAGCAGTGCAATGTATTGTAATTTAATGTTGTATCTAGTTTGCACTAAAATGCTATTTAACTAAGCTAAGAGAAATCAGTTCCTGGTCTCTTTTAGTTACTGTGATGCTGTGTTGTCAGGACTGCTAATACAGTATGTTGCCAGTCTAAACTAGAAAAACAGTGCATGTTTAAACAAGTGATTGTGTTGCAGATGTTGGGACAGTGTTAAAAGTCATCGCACTGCACACTGGAAACAGCCTGGAGACTGAGGTGATCACACTGGAAGAACTGCAGGTTTTTAAGGTGAATTTGTTGAAAAATGTGTTGTGCAAATTAGAACTATAGTGCTGTATGTCTAAATATTTGCCTGATTAACTGTATAAAAAAAAAAAATCTAGAAAAAGTAAGCAATGCCTGCTTTTTGCATGCAGGTTCCTACTCCCATAACATCAATGGACATATCAGTCAAAAGGGTGAGTGGTTGAATCTGTCATTTTTACCATTAACTAGAAAATCTAATTTTTGCTTATTAATAAAAGGTTTTAAACTCTATAATGTTTTCCCACAGCAAGCGGTGTTTGTGGGCTCCGAGGTGGGCGTGGTGCAGGTGAAGCTGCACCGTTGTGAGACGTATGGCAAAGCCTGTGCAGAGTGCTGTTTGGCCAGAGATCCATACTGTGCCTGGGATGGGACGTCCTGCTCACGATACATCCCCAACAGTAAACGGCGCTATCGCCGCCAGGACATTCGCCATGGCAACGCTGTACTGCAGTGTGTCGACCAAAACATGAGCGGTAAGATGGAACATACTGTATGTTGGCCTTTATTGTTTTTTGTTTGTTTTTTGTTTTTTTTTTATTCACAAACATGAGTAAATATTTCTCTTTTTTGTTAATGGCTGTTAGTAAACAGCTGTCAAAGTCGTAATTTTCTACATTTTGTTCTAAGACTCCTGCTAAAATTCAATAGAAAATGTTTGCTCTATAAGTGCAGGGATGTCACAATACTTACTTCCAAATGGTCAAAATAAGGTTAATGTAATATTAATATGTACATTTGGATCATAGATTAAATTGTAATATTCTTTCTGTCACAATTAGTATTTTAGTTTTAATTTCACTTCCCTAATCAAGCAAGATTTTCACTTCCCTAATCAAGCAAGATTTCTAAATCAAATTGCACTAATTTTGATTGCTCACTATTATTGCTTGCATCTAGAAAGACATTTCACAAAAAGAATGTTTAGAGAAAGAACAAGGGACTTCGCACATCAATGTGATGCGGGTGCGTTGGATAAAGTGGGAGCAGCCCAATACTTAAGACAAAAAAGATCCCGCACACCGTCAAACCATGCAAAGGTATTTAATTGTGCAACGTTTCGGCCTGAAGAAGACCTCATGGTCGAAACGTTGCACAATTAAATACCTTTGCATGGTTTGACGGTGTGCGGGATCTTTTTTGTCTTATACAAAAAGAATGTTTGAAAAGAGCTCTGGCATAAGAGCAAAAACTGTGTTTATGTTAGCAGTATGTAAAAAAAAAACCTTATCCTTATCATATCCTCCTCCATCTAAAACCAATATGGAGACAATTGATGGAGCGTAAAGAAAAGGCGATAGGGAAAAGGTAGTGTTAGTTTACCTTCTCTTACAAAGAATGTGTGTGTTGCAATGTCTAGGTCAAGTGTTTTCTTAACCAGACTGAAGTGGGGTCCTGGACTTAAATGTCAATACTGTTATCTTGCACAATATCACTTAAAGGTGCATTGTGTAACTTTCGGGAGATGAAAAGTCAACTACACAATTCAGAACAAATAGAAAATTAAAATCATATTTTGGAACAGCTTTTGCATGGAATTTTAGTGCAAGAAAAACATGTAGGCCCATATGACAAATTTTGATTAAGCTCAGTCTATTTTTGGTTAGGAAGTTACACAGTGCAACTTTAAGCATTGCATGAACTTGTTGCGTTATTGATTCAAAAGCAAAGTAAAGCATATGTGATAGAAAAGTTGGAAATACTGTAAACATTATGTCTTATTGGCGGTTGAGGATCAAATTCAAAACTTGCCGTTCAGAACCATTACTTTGTCAAATGAATTTAAATGTCCAGTATTATAATTTGATTTCCTTTTTGATTTTCTAGTCAATTAACTCAGTTTGACCTGTCTGTCTTTGTTTGAGCAGACGAGGTGGATATCCCTGATGAGAAAGTGGTTTACGGTACGGAGAGCAACAGCACGTTTTTAGAGTGTGTTCCCCGCTCCCCACAGGCCTCTGTCAGCTGGTTGGTCCAACGCGACGACCGCAAGGAAGAGGTGAGCTATGCTAAATGCCACACTATATCTAATGCTCCATTCAAATTTGTGTTTGTTGCTGGTTTGACCTCAGATGTACCTGTCGATTATCAAATGATGTTCAAACATTGATCACAAATAATTCAGCACTACTGCAGAAAATGACTTTTTATATTTTTAAGGATTAGAAAAATCAGTGGTAAACAAGGCAGATGCCACTAATCATGAAAAAAATTAGAGAAAGGGCAATGTGGAGTACTTGATTTAAATGATTTACTTCCTAGCTCTCACAAATGCATCTTAACTTGGTTACAGCCATTTAATTATATTTATTTTAGCTGCAATTATAGCTTAAGAACATTTTACAAACAACTGGTGAAACTGAAATGGTGTATATAAAATTACAATATGCTTTTTGGTGAAAAAGACAAAGCTTCTACACTAAAAATACAGGATGCTTAGTTGTCTGAAGACATTCTGCACTGATACAAATTGCAATTTCAACGTAATTATGATTTTGCCTCATCCACTGCCAATTCAAACTGAACAAAACTACTTAGAGGCAGTAACGAAGATGTGAAACCCTTGAGCAAAGGCATATACTTGGTGCTAATCTAAAATAGGAACTGCACTAAAAAGTACCACTGGAATTACCTGTATTACTAAGAATTCTTCCTTTCGCAAACAGTGATCCTAAAAGTGAGAGTTTGGCATGTGCCTGACACTTTTGACAGCAACTTGACATATGGTTAAAATTGGAGCATATATATTTCAAAAGAAAAAGCAGCCGTGTTTCTCTTGCATAAACACTGATCTTTTTGCAAATCGCATACCACCTACACTTAAATTGTCAGTCAAACCTTCTCTTTCGTGCAACTTTACAAAGGGCTATTTCAGTAAATGTGTCGCCCGGTTCCACACACCCACGGCAATTTTTCTCCTGTTTGAGGTTGTGTTTGTCTAAGCTTAGGGTCTTTTTTATAGCATTACCGCCATTCACTATTTCCCTGAAAATAAACAACGTCCACCTGTCACTCAAGAATAAATAGCAGCATTTTTTTGTTGTTGTTTTGGCTGCAAAAAGTGATTTCGTGAAAGAGAGACGTGGTGTGGCAGCTTGTTCAAAAGGCAGGTGGAAATGGTTTTGAAATGTTGAACCTAAAGTGTGAGGAATTACGGATGTGGGTCTGTGAAAGATATTTGGATGCTGTGTCAACATTCAGGAGTTGCATTTGAGACACATTCTGCAAACAATATTCAAATCACATGTTTTCTTTTAAAACACATTTTACCATTTGTTTCTAATTAGTCGATTTTTAGTGTGCTGTGTATCAGTAGCACTGAGGATGCTCGGTATCAAAAGTACAGACAAAGTCATTATGTTTCTCACAAAAAGTTGACTAAGCTACACATTGAGTAACAATCAGAATTCCCTAAGCTTACCAAGATGTTTTGTTACAGAATGTCTGAATATATATTTCTAAGAATAAACTATGCCCCCAAAGCTCCATGGGTGTTTTTGTGCAGTTAAAGGGGTGCACCACAGTCTTATGTTTTAAAACGTACATGTTTTTTTGTTCTACTTTTCATGTTCAAGGCTTAAAGTCCTTGAAAAGTACTTTTTTTAGCATTTAAGCGAGGCTTGATAAGCTTCAAATTCAGAGTTAATTGTAGTCCTTTAAATTTATTAATCTAAACAGAAAGTGAAAAAAGTGTATTGTTTTATCCAAATCCTTTAGTGTCTTTCTTTCTTGTGTTCAGGTGAAGCTGGACGACCGTGTGATGATCACAGAGCAAGGCCTGTTATTCCGTCATCTGTTCCGTCAGGACGAAGGTCTGTACATTTGTCGCTCTCGCGAACATGGCTTCACTCAGACTCTGTCTAGACTAAACCTAGAGGTGCTGCCCGGTGACAGTGTGGACGAGCTCATTCAGCGGGAGAGCCATCCCGACTACAAAGACCGCTCAGGACTGGGATACCGACCCTGGACTCCCTGCGGCACCTACGGCAGGGGCAGTTCAGCCGGGCAAATTGGCCAATCTCGTACCTGGTTTAAAGACATCATGCAGCTGATTGGTCCGGCCAACCTGCCTCACGTGGAGGAGTACTGTGAAAGGATGTGGTGCAACGACAAACTGCGGAGGAAACACAAGAGCATGTTGGAGAAGTATCGACTGGCACAGGAGAGCGCCAGGAAGGCCCGCAGTAAGAGTGTCAGTGAACGCAACAGGACGCCACGTGATCTGAGCCGGATCCACCAATAGGACTAGACACAAGTCATGTGGCCAATGGAGATGCATTAGGCACTGAAAAATAACTAGAAGCACCTAGAAATGAACATTTAAGCTTGGGGTTCAGTCTGTATCCGACCCAACACAACGCAAAGCTACAATATAATGACTTTGAATGGAATCATGGGACAATACGGGAAACTTTATCCAATAATTTTGGAAATGAAGAATTATCAGACATACAAGATACCTAAAATGTACTTTCAAGATTTGCAAGTTCAACTCATTTTAACAAGGTATTTCTAGTGTTAATCTGCTTTTATCTTCACTGTAAAGAGTTCTCAGCAAAAGCATTTGATTTCAAATTGAATATAATTTCTTCTTATACTCCAGATCTACTCTAGGTGCATAGCAGTTTTATGACATTTTATGATGATGTGAACATGGCAGAAATATCACTTCAAAATACTGCACAAAGCATTTGCTAGTGATTATCTGTGTTTAATTCCCAGAGCTATTATTTTGAGCACGGCTCACAGAGAGCATCTTGTGAGAGAAACACATTTTACTAAAGTCAGCAGTCTTCATGAAGCATTGATATCTGATCAATAATGCACAGATGTGGCCCAGCTGTGACTTGGATGTAGACATGGCTTTGATTTAAGTCATATTTGACTTCACTTCACACCACACAGATGCTGCTACAATCAGTTTGTCCACTATTGTTTTAAATCATCTTTGATGGAAAAACTGTAGAAGTTTTTTCTTGAAATTTACAAGTTACAAAATATACATTTAGCATTTGAGTGTTTCACATTTTAAATGCCTTCACAGTTTGTCAATGCTAAACACATATATAGCCTGAGCATTTGAAATATGTATATTGTAAGCAGTTATTTTCAAATCAGCTGGAGAAGACTCATTGTAACAATAACTAAAAAAAAATCAAAAAGTTTTTTTTTTTTTTTTGCAGTTACAATGTTACATTGTGCTGTTGGTAAGCCTTATACCAACAACATATTTTCTGTGACATTTTTTCCAACTCCTTCGAATGTTGGATATACAGTCTACCAGTCACTGGATTCACTCTAGCTTCTCCCTTGGACACATAAGACGAGAGTTGACTTTTCAACAGAAACAGAGCTGCATCACATCACTGAATGTGGTCATTGGCATGCATGGTAAATCTAAATGTGTTTAAAACAACACAAGCACACACATACACAAATACTGTAAATATGCTTAAGAAGTGCAGCGTCTGTAAAAAGTTCACAATCCTCTTGATCATAGGTATTTTAAGAGCACATCCACAACAGCATTGCATAGAATGGAAATGCTTACAGTTATGTGACAATCTACAAAGCTAAGATGAAGTAATGAAAAGTAAAAAGAAATGGAGAAAAACAAAATAAACTGATTATACTGCATTTCATATCTTTCCAGAACACAAAATCATGGAGGCATATTTATTAGCATGATCATTGTTCCTTGTTGTGTGCAGAAAAAAGTAAGTCAAACAATCCTTTCTAACAAAAAAAGTGAGACTAAGGAAAATGGAAACGGTACTGAAAGTAAGTTATGACTACTATATCTGCAGTTTTGGGAAAGCTGGTGCAGTTTATAAGCCCATATAGAGCACATTTGGTGTTTTTATTGTTGTAAACTGAGACTGTTTTAGAGTGATAGCCCCACAGTGGTGTTGCATGTTGTTGAAAGTGCATGTTGATGGTTTTTGCATGCTCTCATTCAGTCCCTTTGTAAATTTGTACAGAACGTTCTCTTAAATTTTTTATATCGTCAACTTTTTTCAGTGTTTTTCTTTCTTCTGTACTAAACACTTTTAATTTGTTATTTGTGTAGCTTATTTTTGTAAATAGATTTTTCCCTTGAGGTCAGTGAAGATGAAGTCCAAAAGTCCATCGTTTTGAGAATAAATGAAAACTAATAATCACTTTATGATGTGGGTTATCTATTCATGTCAAAGCAATGTCTCTTTGTTTTATTTATGAATTTACTATTGTGTGCTATTTAACATCAGCAAAAATAAATGTGGATTTTTTTTTTATTTCAAAAATAACAATGCGGCTCTTTTTTTATGTGTTTAGAATTGGAAGCTCATTTTCAGTGCTGCAGTTTCCCTTGTCAGCATGAACAATTGAGGAAAAGGCTAGTTATGAATTCATAGCTAAGTTTGAGTGTAGCTGGCTTGCATTTTGCTTTTTGGAGCAAGTTTGGATAATTTTTTGGGGAAAATTGGCCAATGTGGCTGCCAGAACATTTTTGTATCCGAGAAGGCACTGAATCACAGAAAACACACCCAATCACATTTAAAACCACAGCCACACCAAAAAGCAAGGAGCAGGTTCAAAAATATCTTTGTTTGAATGCAGTCATTTTCTGCAGTTTGATGGTTTATACATTCTGCCATTGTGAGTGAAATCAGCCAATATAATCTGTTGTTCATTGTGTATGTGACCTCAGCCAGGCCCAGCAAGTCATGACCCTTTACCCTAATTTCAAAACATTGAAGCACATATAAGTCAGTCACACCTCATTAGGCTCAGGCACAAGCTGCTTAAACAGGTGTCTCCAGACAAATTGCTTTAAATGAGCTAAAATAGGTATTAATTGCACTTTGTACATGCAAATATCTTAGACAGTTAAATATTGTTTGGAATTTATCTCAAAGTAATTAAATAAAATAATTAAAAATATCTAGAAATGCAACATGAAAAATGATTTACTAACAAAGTCAATTGTTCAAAAAAAAAAAAAAGAAAAAACGTTATTCCCGTCAGCCTATGGTTGATCACACGATCCAGTGTCGCCCATTTTGTATCGTAAATGTTAAGTTTTGATTGCCCATTTATTATGTCTGTGGAGCCAAAGCAACTTTAAAACTAATCCTAACTTAGTCTACAGAAAAAAATTACATGTTACACTAGAATATTAGATATATACACACACAAAAACTAATTCCTATCAATTCCTATCAAAGTGTAATATGTAAAACAATACATTTACTAATGGAATGGGTAGTTTGAGTGGTTAACCAGTGGGAGCCCATTCAGGGGTGCTGGCTCCACAGTGACTGATGAAGATTAATCTGAGGGCCTCACTGTTCAGAGCTGGAGAAAGATGATCTATAGAGACTGGACTGCACAGAAACATTAGCCCCAGTAGGAACATATCAGAGCCTCACCCTGTGGACCTGTAATCTGAACTTTAATGTGAAAACCGCGTGTAAAAGGGAAAGCACAACAAGCCTTATCAGGAGATGAGAGAGGCTCAACAGGGCTTGTGTTCAAGGCAGCTGCCATGTTTGAGGAGTACTGTATTAGTGTCTGTTACCAAACCACCTAGTGCTCTGCACTTGCACTTTTTAGTTGTTCAGTCTTTTATTGTGACGTCAGGGATACGCTAACACTTTTGAGCTTAAAGCAGTAATCTTTGGGGAAAACATGACTGAGTTATTTTATTCAAAAGTAGGGATGCACTGATACAGCTTTGTCAGTTCCGATACTTTGGCTGTAAGTATCTGCCGATACTCGATGTCAACCATGTTAGGACTGAAATAGTTTTTTTCAAATTGGCTGTATGGTGTTATGTAACTGTCATTCATAGTTCAAGTCATAACTTAACAGCTTACTCTGAATAAAATGTTAAACATTATGAGACATTCTGAATCAACACCAGTCAGTAATTAGTCCAATTATATCCAAATAAAGGCACTACGAGGATATATCGGCTAAAACAATATCATTGGGCCAATACCCGATCCAGCTAAATTTTCTTGGATCACCAATATCCGATCCTAAAAAGGTTGCATCTTTGTAATTTCACTAAAAAATGAGATACAGTACTTTTAAGACTTTTCAGAAACACATCAAGCAAATCAAATTTCTAAAAGATATCCAGGTATTTTAAACTTATACATTCATAAACCTGGATATGTGAGACCTTCTGTCAAAATGAATGGTCTGCTATCTTAAAATTTGCATATGTTGAAGATGGCGGTATGAAAAAAAATACTATGATAAAATATACTTGTACTATATAAAAAGATCAAAGAAAATACAGTCATCAAATTTATATAGCAAAACCGCGGGTGAAAAGATGCATCTTTGGGGGGGGAAACACCTCAAGTATATCTCTTGTTCTGGTCCCACAGGGAAAAGCTCTAAGTGTGTCACAAGTGTGGCTGTTGTTCATAATGAGAGCTATAACTCATGAGCTGATAGCGCTGTTCTGATATAATCTCTATGGGACCGCAGAACCAATGACAAAGTGAATCTGACCCAATTTAAGTGAATGCAAATGATTTATTACTCGTCATTTAGTCTTGTGTCAGAGCAGAGCAAAGAGGATTATTGTTCAAAGTGGAATACTTTACAAAATGCACGTCGATCTAAATGTGTTAGGTGACATTTCAAAACATGAGTTTATTAATAAGCATCTATCAGAATATTAAACAGGCATGATAAGAAAGACTTAGTACCTCAAAATGTATTGCTTATTTTACAAGATACAACAATAATTTGTATTATCAGGTACTTTAGACTAGTGTTGTCACAATATTAAAATTTCAATTTCGATACCAGAGGAATTACTCGATTCTCAATACCAATTTCGATTTAAAAAAAACATTCTTCAGGTCAAAATTTACATAACTGAAATGTTCAGCCCAAAATAATATTGTTCACTTTATTACAAACTGTGATATTTGTGGTGGAGCATTTTATAATGAAAATAATGAAATTGTAGATATTTTGTTGCCGACAAATAAGGATAGGGCTCTCCAATCAAAATACCTCTTACTTCTGTGACAAAAAAATAATATAAAAAAGAAAAATCAGCACGTTAAATAATGATAGACATACCGTAACGAGAATTATTCCTCTAAAACCATCAACACAAAAATGACATCAAACATTTGAATCCAAAATTTGAGACAACTGCAATTTTAGTGAATCAAACAACTCTTCCTTAATAAAACCTATATCAGAATTTTGTACAAAAGAAGTGCATTGATATAAAAAAAAAATCAACAGAACTACATCTGCAAAGTCATAAAGTGTGTATATCCTAGTGACACGTTTTGACCCACAAATGTAGACCAAATATAGGCAAATACAAACAATCAAACTGCAAGTAAAACACTAAAGAGAAAGAGAACGACAGACTAACAGCTTAAACATGTGTGGAGTAGTTTGTTTATTGGGCTCACCATAAAATCTTAATGTGTGCCAAGTAATTGAATACATTTTCTAACTGCAAATTCAATGTCTGGGTTAAAATTCCATATAATAGAAAATGTAGCTCCTTTACTTATATTCAACGCAGCAGGAGATTTGATGTCCATCTGTTGTTGAGTGCAAACTATATTTACCAAAGTGTTGATGATGTTTTGGGAAGAGCCTTGTTACGTCACAATACCTTTGTCTACATCCTGTTTACATGTTGGCTTTTTGAATCACTACAAAACCCAATCACATTAGACAAAATCGCTTCGGGATCAACGCTGCATCATCAGACTCAAACATCTTTCTCTGATTATCTCTATGGTTGTTTGTTAGCATTTTGAAGAAATCTTGAAACTATTATCAGAGCTAATTTTATTTCTCTGTAACAGCAATAAGCTACAATGCAGTTCAAAGCACTTCAGTTCATTACATGGGTGAATGTACGGATAAGGAGCACACATTAAATATTAGTTAAATAGAAGTAAAAGTTTCACATTGTGCTGAAAAATAATTAAACGTACTAAAGAAATTTACCTTAGAATTGAAATTGCTGTTTGGTTTTATTCAGTACAGTTAGTTAAACTACGCCTAAAAAAAGTAAACAATTTAAATGTATATTTTTTATAGTTTCAAACTTCAAAAGCAACAAACTAACTGTATTTTTTACAAAAGACAGGAACTTTGTTGACAAGAGATAAAATACAGTTTAAAGCAAGCAACAGCAAACTGACTCATTCTTGATCATGCGCCCAGTCGCAGTACACACGCAATCTGAAGTCATCAAGGACTTTCATTTTTGTAGAAATGTAGAGCAATCTTTCAAATGTGGTAAAGTGAAGGTATGACGAACTTGAATCAGGTGCAAATCTTCAGAAAGTACATTTACTTAGTTCATGTAAGTACATTTTACTTAGTGTAAATATTTTTACTCACTAAACATCTCAGAAGGAGCAATGACACCCGCTCTACAAATAAGCTTCAGCATAAGTGAAGCATGAGTTTTGTTTGTTATGTAGGAAGTGACGACAGCAGTCACTTCTTGTGCTGAAGTGACTTTCCCATGTGTCCAGAGTCAGATCACCTCACATTTAAATATGATAAGAGAACCTTTATATGTTCTATAATGGGGATATTCTAATTTTGCAATGCAAGGATAGCAATCAACTTTAAAACTATATTGTACTTAAATCTCGCACAGTTCAAAATGTAGTTTACAGTGATTGTCTCTGACTATGGCTAAGTACAGTGCACTATATTGATAGAGACAATTGCAGGTAAACTTGCAGGTGACTTATTGTGAGACTAGGACTGTATATGTACAGTGTTGCATTTGGACAAAATATAATATCAGGTATGTGACTTTAGTGATTTGTATATGATTCACATGGTGACTGACACATGTACAGAAATGGCAGTGTTCAGTCTGATGGCAGCAGGAAATAAAACACCTGCAAAACCTTTCCTTCTATTCAGCTGACTTCATTTTGTTTTGTTTTGCTTAATAAGGAGCCATTTCTGTCACCACTTATTGCTGCCTATGTGTGTGCTCAATGGAAGAAATCTCAGTGTTTTTATGTCAACACTTCTTTTGCTCACAGAGGCTAATCATGGAGGTAATCATGGCTAATTAACCTCATTTATCATGGGGAGCTGTCAGAGGGTCTCCGGCACACTGACTGATTTTGCGAGCTGTTTCTGAAAGCAGTGAGAACAACTGAATAGACTTGACCTGTTTGTGAAATGTTATGCACAGGGATGGGTAAAGTTTCCAACATTCACAAAACGCAAGAGACATTTATTTACATCAAAGTTCTTAAATCCACTCACAATCACTCAAAGAGCTGGCAAACTGGTCAGTAAAAACTAAAATAGAGAGAGAGTGCCCTATTTTGCCCTCCATCTAATGTCTTGGCGTTAGCGTGAAGAGATTATTTGTGGGATGGCCACTACGCGCTCCCGATCGCAGCGCCAAGCACATGGCACAGATCTGCTGTTTTGACTGACATCAGTTCATTTAGTGAACCAACATTTCTGCAGAACATGACGGTAAAGCACAGGAAAATATGTTGCATGTTTTTTTTCTGTCAATAGTATTTTGTGATTAGATTTAGTTATCCTGCGATGAGTTGGCCACTGTCCAGGGTGTTCCCCGCCTAAGGCCCAAGTTACTGGGATAGGCTCCAGTCACCCGCGACCCCTAACGGGATTAAGCGGTAGAAAATGAATGAAGGATTTGATTTAGTCAGGAAAAAGCCAGGCTTAATGCCTTTATTTTATTAGCCTATATTATTATCAACAAATTAATTAACTCTTTTGCAAGAGTTTGCTTCCATGAGTTATGAGTATTTTTTCCTTTAACAACATTCTGTTATGTCGACCTAAAGTTATAATAAAATGATCCACTGTGTGTGACATGAGACTCACCCCAGAATCTTGATCTGTGCGTTAAAGTAGGGCTGGGCAATATCGTGATAAAAATCGAATCGTGAGCTCACTGTTGTGACAATCAGTTTTTTGGGTGAAATCGTCAAATCGTGATTGCCCATTTCTCTATTTAATTTATCAGTTTGTTAAAATACAGACAATTTTTTCTAACCTACTTCTCCTCAGAGTTGCCAAGTTAATTTCTTTATAACAAATTTGGTCGTTGAATTTTGAAGGTCATGTGGTCTTTGGTGTTGCAGCTACAAGTCAAGTTCCAGGTGATCTTGGACAAATTTTCAGGTTTGATTTACAAAAATATATGTGAATGAAACATGGATTTTAGCACATTTTCAAATGTTAGAATTTGTATTATCACACAATGTTCTAATTAATCGATTATTTGAATAACTTTATTTATGGGCTGAGGTCGCTTGTCTAGGGATTTTTTTTAAAGGCTTTGTCATGTTTTCTCTGAAAATCTGGCAACACTGGTCAGTCTTTGTTCTGCTCTGAGTGAGTGATCGCTGGATTTAACCAATCACAGTAAAGTAGGAACTTTCAGAAAAAGCAGATGATTGTATTTACCTCAAAAGCAAAAGACAATAGTCTACAAGAATTGTGATAAAATCGAAATCGTGATCTGTCTCCAGGAAAATCGTGATTATTATTTTTGCCATATCGCCCAGCCCTACGTTAAAGATTAATAAACTCAAAAGAAGTGGCGAATTCTTCTTATAATCTTTTGAATAAGACAACAACTGTCAATAGCCAGGCTCAGGGGTTTGTCGGGCCCTTGTGTGATGAGCGCAGGTAAAGTACAGAGTGGGACTCTGGTCCGGTTTGTGACAAACGGTTACGCACGCTCTTCCTCATGCCCACACACGGTGTTCATCACCGTAAAGTTGGCAGCCTCTGGTCCAGTGGCAGGTTCTGAGTGCGAGTGACCATGGTCCACGATGATCCAAAAAGCGCAGAAAGTACAGGGGCTCACGCAGCACCCCACTCTCCGGTTTTATCTCGTCTGTCTGCCAGAGAGAGCTGCATTCACACTGACACTCTCACATTTTCCTCCTCACATCTGAAAAATAGCATAACAAATCACATTTGAAGATGAAACATAAGACGTTCTTAGAATTTAATATTGTAATTATGAAGCTTAAAATAGTATTGTTTAATAATCCTAATATTTGACTAGTTATTCAAGTAAATATTACTGAGTGAATGTAAAGTTGTCTGACTCTATTTATACAAGATGTTTATGGGTTACAGGTAATGAAACTACCAAATACCCTAGTGCTGCCAGCTTCATCAACTACAACGTGAATTGCTACTGAGTTATTTGCTTTGACTGCCCTCTCCTGTTTAGAACGTGTATGACAAATGTTTTTAGAACATTTTGAATTTATGCTAATCAGCCCAGTCTCTCTTTCTCTGTCTCTTCTCTGAGTAAGTGCGTATGTCTCTCTCTTTCTTTGAGTCTCTCTGTCTCCATCTCTCTTCAAAGTATCTTCAACGTTCAGCTAAGTGTGAACACAATCCTCTGCATATCAAATACAAACATATGTTCCAGGTAAATACCTAAAGCTTCCAGACTTAGGACTCCAGTTTCTTGCATTTTCAAGGTTAAAAGGGAAACAAATGCCAAGTCAGAACATTTTGTTATTTACCTAGATCATAGGATAACTTAGATGCAAATGTTAGAAATGAACTGCACAAAAGACCTATTCAGTATGTCCATCTGTATGTCATTTATATTTGCATATTTTTCAATAGAAACTGGATTGTGGCAGTTTTTTGACACTTTGCACAGACTCTGCAAACATGTTAAGGCAGTTGTATTTTACTTTGTTCTGTCTTGAGTGTGTTTTATTTGGAGGAGGCAGTGTTAGGGCATCTGAATTTTACCAAAAAGGAGACTTGGTGATTGGGGGTCTTTTTAACATCCATCAGGACGATCACCCTCAAAACTTTTTTACACCAGATGTCCTACAATGCGCAAGGTGAGTTAAGACAATGCAATAATAAAATTATGTGCTATTTTTACCTTTGTTATAGTTGTATTATAGTAATTTTGGTAACTGCTTTTGAGAGGTAACGTATTGTTCTTGGTACTTTTGGCTAACCTAATACGTAAACTGTTTATGTGGGTCGTATTTGTGTAGCCCTTCAAATCAACCTGCAATTGTTCACAACAGAGTGGTATTTCTTATTGCATTAATCAAATTGCCAATGTCAAAAATGAGCTAAACCAGTGGAGAACAGGCTTAGTGCATTCTAGTTCTCTTCTGTTACCTAGACCTTTGTCAGAGTGAGAAAACACCTGAGCCTTTTGACTTGCAGGACTCAAACAAGGCTAAAGTGACGATGTGTTTTGGAGACACTGAGAAAAACATTTTGTTTTGACACATGGGTAAAGTGTTTTGGGAGAGAGATGAGCTTGTGCAGGTGATCCATGCGGTTGTGCTGAACCAAGGTTTTTTTTTTTTTTTTTTTTTTTAGCAAAAGTGACACAGTGAATGCAAATGAGTCAAAGCAACTGAGAAGGATCTTTCTCATTTTGATGGCACTAACTCTTTACATGGGAAAGTAACTTGAAGCATGTATGAACAGTTTTGAGAGAGATACAGTATGTGCTTTTGCTGGTGAGAGTAATAAAGTGTCATGTGTCATTTCAGTTTCACAAAATGAGCCAAACCAATTGGGAAAAACTGTAATGCTGCAGAATTGGTAGAAAAAAGTTTCAACATCTCAAATCTTCTAAAACTTTGTCCAGGTTGTAACTTAGTTGCTGCAGAAATGCTTGAAATGAGTAGATAATTTATGGTCTTCACAGAGACATTCAGAAAAATGTTTTCTGAGCCATGGACAAAACTTCAGCTATGGTTTTGGTGAGGAAACAATGCTAGAAGAGGATTAAAAACTCCAAAAGGTTTATTTTCAATATTTTGTGTCCTTTGCATCTTGAAATGGCAAAAAAGACATTAAAGTGCTATCATCATAATGGTATTAAATCTGTATCTTTTGTTGTGATTTTTTTTTTTTTTTTAGAAAGCCATTTTATGTGTCAAGCTACCGACGGTTCCAGCTGATGAGATTCTCCATAGAAGAGATCAATAACTCCAGCAGCCTCCTGCCTGGCGTCACTCTAGGCTATAACATCTTTGACCACTGCTCAGACACACAGAATATTCCATGCATTTTTAACCTTCTCTCAGGCAAAGACCCCATGAACCCCTGGGCCAAAGCATCACACATTTTCCCCAAAATAACTGCATTGATAGGGGCTTTCACCAGCCCTGTCACTAGAACTGTGGCTCCCATGTTTATGACACATCTGATTCCTATGGTAAACACACTACTGTAGACCATTAAAAACAATTATGCACCACATTTTTCTGACTTATACTGATCTGACTCTTTTTCAGATCAGTTATGGAGCGGCCAGTTCAATATTTTCACTGAAACACGTATACCCCTCTTTTCTGCGTACGGTCCATCCCAATAAGGATGTGGTTGAAATTATAGTCCAGATGTTACTGTACTTCAAATGGCATTGGGTGGCCTTCCTCAACATTGACAACGATTATGGAAACGATGGCTACACTGTGTTTATCAAGATGATTCGAGACACTGATATCTGCCTGGCTTACACCAAAAAACTAGATAAGAACACAGACTACAACACGGTTTTTGAACAGATAGAGAATCAACGAATACAAGTCATCATAGTGTTTGCTCCTGAATGGACAGTTGAAGAACTTATCCCATCTGCTATGCAAATGAAGGTCACCAACAAGACATGGATAGCAGTGGATTCCTGGGCTTTAAATAAAAAACTTCCAAAAATGCCAGGTATCCAAAGTATTGGAACAGTACTTGGGATTGCAGAGCCGGAGATTTCCATTCCTGGTTTTGATGATTTTATAAGCACATTACAAATAAAAATCAGCCTGGGGAATTTTGTAACCAGTTTTGTAACTGTAGTGACTTGACTCCAGATGACATTTTGAAGGCGGAGAATTCTTTCAACTTCCCTGTTTATGCAGCAGTGTATGCTATTGCCCATGCGCTACACAACACTCTACAATGTGGAGACAAAAAGTGCAACAAAAGCATCACCCTTTATCCACACATGGTGAGGGCAGGTATCACTGATAGAGCATAGACTACATTAGATATATTCATTCTTTTTTTAACTTTCTAGCCTGTTTTTTGTATTTATTTTTTTTTTCAGTACTTTATCATCATTCTTAGTGTAAATGTGTTATATTTACAGCTCCTGTCACAGTTGAAGAAGTTAAACTTCACGCTCCTGGACCACACTATTCTGTTTGACACAAACGGTGACCCGAGGTTTGGATACTTTAACATCATCACATGGAACAGCAGTGGCGAGGCAGAGACAGTGGGAATCTACACATTTCAGTCTGCACCCCATTTTTCCATCAATGAATCCAAAATACAATGGCACACCAAGGGAAAAGTACGTTCACTTTGTCTGACATTTTTACTGAATAAATGTGAGAGGGTTTGTAGTGTTACAAAAAGGTGTGAGTTGTCCAACAGCAGCATAGCCTGAGGGCATAAGTCAAGATTTAGTGTTCCAAAAAGATTATGAGGCCAGTTGGCCTACTATGGAATCAACATTTAGTAAGTAACTTTAAAAATTTGGCTTCTCAAGTGTCACAAGACTGGTATCTCAAAAATTGATGTAAAATAGTGGAAAATATAACAGCATTTTTTTTTATTAAGTGACAGAGGATGAGTGCTTCAGTGGGTTTAAAAATGTGAAAAATCTTTAAAAATCAGGTGCTCTTCAGGATCAAAGTGGCAAACACTTAGCAATAATAAAAAGAGAAAAAATCCGAGGCAGTCTGATTACCAAATAAAAGTCCTTTATTAAAAGTGGACTTGCCATCATCGTTAATCAGAGTGCCTCGGATTTTTCCTCTTTTTATTTTAGCATTTTGTTTATTATTTTGGATTTTCTAGTTTGCCTCAGATGAAAGTGTGTAGTTGTTTATATTAATAATATGTACTCATTTGTTGAGTAGATTCCCTCATCTGTGTGCTCACATGAGTGTCTACCTGGATATCGGAAAAGTCTGGAAGGAATTCACAAATGCTGTTTTCAATGTGTGGAATGCCAAAAAAATGAATACGTCAACTTTTCAGGTACATGGTATATTTCATTTTCTGTCCGTTTATTTGTGTTCCATAACTGATCTAAATCCTAGGGCCCTGAGAAGCAAACAAAAAAAAAGCTCTTTAGAGCTTCTGTATGCAGCCCAGTTGTTTGTATTTATAAATTTCCACGTTACCATGTCGAAGGTGTTTGAAAACCCTAGATGCTATGCTGCGTTATGCTCTATGCTCCTTTTATGGTCTCCCATGGCAAACATGTTCTAGTGATAGGACAGAGAAAGTTCAGGTTCAAAATCTAGCAAAACTAGAAAGGTATTGCCAGGGCCAAACTCTGGAGCCACACCTGGGAAGGGTACTCAGGTAAACCTGTGTCCATAAGGTCCAGCCAAGATCAGCCTGCAAAGAGCAGCAAAGGTCCTGCTCACCACGCATGGAGGGTTGCATGGGGTTGGGTGCATAAAGGACTAAGCACCAATCATAAGCAGGAGCATCAGCAACCTGCTTTGTTCGCACAGCAACAGTGACCTTCTTGTTGTGAGGCCAGAGCGCTATCCGCTAGTGATGGGCTAAACAAGCTGAGGCACCGATACGTGTGCCATGCACTGAGAGCGAGGCCTCAGTCGAGTTGTGTCACCGAGCACATCGCTTTAGGAAAAGTATCCGCTCTGCCACCGTGGCGCCACACAGTTGACAGAAAAAAATTGTTCACGCTAACTCTATGATCAGGATCTTTTGGTAATGACTGAGAGGACAACATCAACTGCTACTACTGAAACCTGAGTTCAGGCAAAGCAAAAGGGAACTGATAGATGCTTGCTTCTCAGGGCATTTGTAGCCAGTCCACTCAATTATATGTATTTATTTGTATACTGTTTTGTTGGATCTTTTCAGCAAATCCATACGAATGTCTGCCTTGTGGGGAGCTTGAGTGGTCATCTGCACATAGCTCTTCATGCCTCCTGCGCTCAGTGGAGTTTGTCCCATTCAATGATCCTTTTGCAATAGTGATCAGTTGGGACAGTGGTTTTGGTGGGCCTCTCTCTCCTGACTGCTGTTCTCTTTGGCCTGAACTACAACACTCCAGTGGTGAAATCTGCTGGTGGACCCATGTGCTTCCTGATTCTAGGCTGCCTCAGTCTCTCCAGCATTAGTGTATTTTTCTACTTTGGTAAACCTACTCTTTCTACTTGTATTTTGAGATATTTACCATTTCTGTTGTTCTTTACGGTTTGTCTGGCCTGTTTTGTGGTGCGCTCCTTTCAAATTGTTTGCATCTTTAAAACACACTACCCCTCATTGCACAAGATGTGGATAAAATATCATGGACAATGGTTGCTGGTAGTGGCAATATTTATAATACAGGGTACTTTGCTTCTCATCATGTTCACGTCTGCACCACTGGAGCCTCACAACAACAAAGATTGGTACAAGGACAAAATAGTTATCGGCTGTGGCCTCAATCTTACTGTCCACAGTGCCTCTGTGGCATTGGTCGTGCTCTTGGGTTTTCTTTGCTTCATTCTCTCATACATGGGAAAAGAACTCCCTAAAAACTACAACGAAGCCAAAGCCATCACATTTTGTCTGTTTCTGCTGATTCTGACTTGGATCATCTTCGCCACTATATTCGCTATCTACCGCGGAAGGCACGTTCATTCTGTAAATGCATTGGCAATCCTGTCGTCTCTTTATATTGTCCTCTTGTGGTATTTCTGTCCTAAAAGTTACATCATACTTTTTCAACCTGAGAAAAATACACAGCAGCACTTTCAGGGGCTCATAAAAACTTTTATTCAAACAAACAGTCAATGACAACTCTAAATCTTGCAGTAAGCTTAAATAATTAATAATGTAGACAAATCAATTGCCTAGAAAATACAGACGATCTTTTTCTAAGAGAGCGTTTGTCCACAGTATTTAGCTAGTTTCCGTGATTGACAGAAGAATTTTGGACTTGGGGACTTGCATTGTCTATTGTATAAAAACAAACATGGCTTCTTGAGAAAAAAAAATGTGTGGAAAGAAAAAAAATCAATATCTCAATGCCACAGGACGCAGTCAGCAAAGACTGTAAATTCTTTCGCAAACAACTAAAATATGTATTTTTCTGCATTAAAATGTTAATCAGTTTGGATCTGTAAAAACAGCTTTTAAGGTATTGCAGAAGTGTGGGCTCTGGCAACAAAACCAGAACTAACCAAGTTTAAGTTTTTATCAGTAGCATACCAAAAACTAAACTAACAAATCAAGAAACTTCGGTCCCAGGCAGGACTCTTTGGACATATCAAGGTTTGGAGCCACTAGGCCAGAAATAAACTTCTTCTAAACTTGTTTCTGTTGTGGAAATTGGTCAAAAAATAAACATACATACTGTATAACCTGGAAAGAAATTTTTGTGAGTTACAGTATAACTATCTTATTTACAGTGAAATGAAATAGATGACACAATATTATCTATAAATGAAAAATGTAACGGAGTGATTTTAGTTATTTAGTAATAACAATTTTTATTGTATTTTAATGTAAAGTTTGTACTCACACATTATTGTATAATGTGTAATAAATAAGAAAATACTTTTTTTTTCTTAAATGGAGTCATTTTTTACATAATTCTAAGTTAATTTTTTTAGTTTTTTCTTCATCTGAATATATCTTATCACGAAACTACAAAAGACATTGTTATTAATATCAAAGTTGCTCCTATAAAACGAAGCTCTGCATGGCCAGTGGTTAATATACTGCATGATACTGCGTGTAATAAGTGATGGTTAGGGCTAGAGTAAAAAAAGAGCAAAAATAGCATAGCTGCCTATAAAAGCACTATTCTACTACGCTACTATTCGTCTCATTGTAAGAATTGTTGACTGATATGGCATAGACTTATATAATAAGTTCCATGACCATTTTCTTGACTGCTCCGTGGTTTTGAAATTGGTAGTGCAGAACCTATTTGGAAAGGATGTACCCTTTGTTCAGCTTACGGTACAATTAGTCCATTTGTCTTAATTTGCATTCAACTGTGGGATTAAAGAGGTTTAAAGAGAATTTACATGTCGGTAATGTGGCCAGTGTTTGTCATGATAACTTCTCTACATTTTCTTCATGTTTGTAAACACGTGTATTGTCTTGCATTTGTCCCATGTCTAGCAGCAATACCATTGAAAATAACTTCATATTACTTATGCTTCAGCCATTTCTACAATCAACACACACTGTTGCTATGATGCTCCTGTACTGTGGCCATCACAAACATGACGAGAGCAGTTTTGATTTGTAAATGTGGTGGTAGGAATCTGTAATGAACCCAGCCTGACATTAAACTTAATCACACTAAATTCAGTCTTCTGTGTGCATCCAATGTTGTCTGTCTGTGAAGGACTACAGATGGAAATTAGCTTGCTGATAAATCTGGTGCAGCCATCTTTTTAATGTAACTGCACATTGTCAAATCAATCAATCAATCAATCAATCAATCAATCAAGCATATGAGAAACAAATGCCAGAGAAGTTTTATTATTTTTGAGAAGTCAGGTTAAGCAGGGCTGGCCTTCATAAGATTAAGCAAATGCTGAGGGCTCCAAAGTCACTGGAGAACATAATAAACATTCATTATTAATGTTCCAGATCATACATGAGGAAAGAGCCTCTCAAACCCATTTGATGCCAATAAGGTGGTCAGGGCTCCCTGTGTCCTGTCCTGTCCTGGGTCAGCACTGCAAGTTCAGAATAACTCAAATGCAAATGTGTGAAATGAATTGAACATTAGATTTACTCAGAACACTGCTTGTGTCATGGAGTTTTGCATGATTTTATGTAAATGTTCCTGTGGTGATTTTTAAACACAGAAGTGATTTGACACTTACAAAAATGATCTTGACAGTACTCCAGAAACATTTCTGCTGCAACATTTCAATAATGCAGTGGTGTTTTACAGTCTTGTGCGTTTTATTGGGAGGAGGTGGTGTCAGAGCATCGGAATTTTATCAAGAAGGAGACATTATGATTGCAGGACTTTTTGGCATCCATCAGGACGATCAGCAGCAAAACTATTTTACACCAGAAGCCGTGCAGTGCTCTAGGTGAGTGAAAAACAATGACAAAGCTATTTTTGGAATTAGAATAAAAGTATGCATTGTGGTGAGTACTTTTACTGTTTCTGTGCAAGAGGTTGTAGTGCTTGTACACTATTGTAGCAGTATACAGAAGTCCAACAACAGCCTCCAAATAACATGTGTGTGGGTACATATATTGAACTCTTTTTAACTAGAAACTTGTATTGTTCATGTATTATTTGCTCATCTCTGATAGTGTTTAGTCCAGTGTCTAGAGGCCTTTGTTACCTGTTCTAGCTTTTCAGGTTGAGAAATGACTCTGAAGGTTTGATGATCGTGTGTGTATCTGTGCTACAAATCTCTTAAAATTTACAAGAACTCACATCACAAGAGCAGATGATTTCCATCTGCTGTTGAACATCTTTTGTAACTACGTTTACTACTGTGACCTGTAATTCAATCTGTGGCTATTTGGTCATATTTGGGTTTTTAAATTCTTTTTATGCACTAACAAATTTTTCTTTCTTAAAGCTTAAGTCCAAAGCTTGTTATATGTTGCATCTCATAACATATTTGTCATTTGATTTACTTCAATAGTGTATTTAAGTTTGCTGTCTGTGTTTTTTTTTTTTATTTGTTTTTGTCTGCTAAAGTTTAACTACTTTGTGTATTAATTGTGTTTTTAGGAAGCCATTTTATGTGTCGAGTTACCGGCGGTTCCAGCTGATGAGATTCTCCATAGAAAAATCAACAACTCCAGCAGTCTCCTGCCCGGCGTCACTCTGGGCTATAACATCATTGATCACTGCTCAGACACACCAAACATTCCAGACATGTTTAGTCTTCTCTCAGGCAAAGACCCCATCAACCCCTGGGCCACACCACGTCACAGTTTCTCCAAAATAACTGCACTGGTCGGTCCCTTCACAAGTCCTGTCACCAGAACTGTGGCTCCATTGTTTACAACACAGCTGATTCCAATGGTAAGCTCACTACCATAGGCTGTATTTCAAAAGTGACACTGAAACTCACCTTAATTTTTCAGTGGTTAAAATGAATGATCTCTGTTGGTTATACTAGATTAAATGCATTCAAAAACTATATCTAAATCATTCTGTCTTATTCCAAATGTAACGTGTGTAATATTTATTTATGGAAAACAAGCATTACATTTTTGGTTGCTCATTCCGTCTTTCATTTAAGGTTAGGTTAAAAAAACAACGCAGATAGGTAAAAAATATTAATCATAACAATAAAAAGAACATGCAAAAGTCCCATTACCACACATTAGGGTAGTCACCGAGCCACAAGGATCAATAAATCAATCAAACCACACACAAAACTCAGGCTTTAGTCAAATCAGAGAACATAATATGACCAGAACATAAATGTGAGACGGTGTGTCTATTATGCAATACAACATGGAAAACCAGATCATTTAGCTCACAGAAACCAGCAAAAGGAGTGTAATAATTACTGTGAACTGAAATACAAAAATGTATTTCAGACTTGTCATGGGGCCAAATAACAAATTGTAGTTATGCTTTGAATACTGTGTAGGTGGTGTCAGGAAATAAACAAAAGAAAGTAGCCGAAAGACAAATAAATACTATATGTAAATAAGAAAATCTGAAATCAGATATGTCAGACCACTGCAAGAAACAAAACTATATTACAGGCTGGAAGAATGTAAGTCATCTGCGGACACACTGCATTCATTCTTATTTTAATCTGGTATTATCCAATTTCTAATAAGATAATGATAATAATACTATTTTTTGTTCTTTTTTTCAGATCAGTTATTCAGCAACTAGTTCAATATTTTCACTAAAACAGGTATACCCCTCTTTTCTGCGTACGGTCCATCCCAATAAAGATATGGTTGAAATTATAGTCCAGATGTTGCTGTACTTCAAATGGAATTGGGTGGCCTTCCTCAACATTGACAACGATTATGGAAACGATGGCTACACTGTGTTTATCAAGATGATTCGAGACACTGATATCTGCCTGGCTTACACCAAAAAACTAGATAAAACACAGACTACAACACGGTTTTTGAACAGATAGAGAATCTTAATATAAAAGTCATCATAGTGTTTGCTCCTGAATGGACAGTTGAAGAACTTATCCCATCTGCTATGCAAATGAAGGTCACCAACAAGACATGGATAGCAGTGGATGCTTGGGCGTTAAATAAAAAACTTCCTAAAATGCCAGGTATTCAAAGTATTGGAACAGTACTTGGGATTGCAGAGCCGGTGATTTCCATGCCTGGTTTTGATGATTTTATAAGCACATTACAAATAAAAAATCAGCCTGGGGAATTTTGTAACCAGTTTTGTAACTGTAGTGACTTGAGGCTAGATGACATTTTGAAGGCCGAGAGCTCTTTCAACTTCCCTGTTTATGCAGCGGTGTATGCTATTGCCCATGCGCTACACAACACTCTACAATGTGGAGGCGAAAAGTGCAACAAAAACATCACCCTTTATCCACACATGGTGAGGACAGACAAAATGAATACAACCAGCTATATGCACAATAATTATAATCATTAAAAAATTGCATTTTAATAAACTTAAACTTTGGAATTGTTTTTGAGGTGTTGTCGGAGTTGAGGAGGTCAAAGTTCACGCTCCTGGACCACACTATTCTGTTTGACAAAAACGGTGACCCGAGGTTTGGACACTTTAACATCATCACATGGAACAGCAGTGGCGAGGCAGAGACAGTGGGAATCTACACGTTTCAGTCTGCGCCCCATTTTCCATCAATGAATCCAAAATACAATGGCACACCAAGGGACAAGTATGTTTTTTTTTACTATTTAGAGAAGCACAAACAGGTCCATCTTGTGTAACTGTGGCTTGCTTTTTTATGATTCCTTTGCAGTGACACAAAGGCGCAGTGGTTAGCACTCTGGGGTCATAGCAAAAAGGTCCTGTGTTTAAATCACAGTCAAACCGGGCCTCATATGTGGAGTTTGAAAATTCCCCCGTGTCTGCATAGGTTTCCTCCGGGTGCTCTCGTTTCCCCTATCACTTAAAAATGTCCATTAATGCCTTCCCTCTCCCCAGGACTTCTCTGCAAAAGAGACTTTGCCTATCCTGGTTAAATAAAGTTAAATTCAATTTGTACTTAGACTTAAAGGGTACTGTGTAATAAACAAATAATAATAAAGTGATCTAAGTAATGTCCACTTTTGAACACCAGGGTGCGCATTTCAAGTGCAGTTTGCCAAACTACCATAGTGACATCTAGCGTCAATAATCACATTCCAGCCCGTAATAAAACATTTCGAATACGTATAAATGTATCACAATTGATGTGGATTGGTTAACAGTGCTCGCTTAAGTATTAATGTTGTAAAGAATAAATATGGTTTAAATGTTTGTGCACTAATTAAAATTCCTCTCAATCTTGCACAGTGCCCCTTTAACTAAATAAATATGAGTAGTCAAGTAGCTTAGCAAAATTTCCTTATAGGTCATAGGTGAGAACCCGGATTTAGTCGAAAGTCATTTAATAATTTGGACTTGCGAGAATCAGCAGAGCTAAGGTCAAGAAAACCAGGTTAGACGAAGACAGACACATTTAAAATTAGTGATTCTCCATGTTGATCAAATACAAGTGGTTGTGTGGAAAAAAAAAGAATAAAATAAAATGTGCATTTAAAAACACACACACCAAAAGGTACTATGTTTCAAATAACTTTATCAAAATGGTAAAGTAGTTGCTGTTTCTCTGAGCAGGTTCCCTCATCGTTATGCTCAGAAGAATGTCCACCTGGATATCGGAAAAGTGTGGAGGGAATTCACAAATGCTGTTTTAAATGTGTGGGATGCCAAAAAGGCGAATACGTCAACATGTCAGGTACATAATATGTATTCAAAGTTTCTACCAGTTTGATTTTATAGCTAAAAAGTAGTTTATAGAATCTTTTTTTCTCTCAGATCTTCAACACTAACTCTTCCCAGCTCATTTAGTTGGTTATATATTTATTTGTATAGTTACTATTTTCTTTCCTGTTTTCAGCAAACCCATATGCATGTCTGCCTTGTGGGGAGCCGGAGTGGTCGCCTGAACACAGTACCTCATGCCTCCTGCGCTCGTGGAGTTTGTCCCATTCAATGATCCTTTTGCAATAGTGATCATAGTTGGGACAGTGGTTTTGGTGGGCCTCTCTCTCCTGACCATTGTGCTCTTTGGCCTGAACTACAACACTCCAGTGGTAAAATCTGCTGGTGGACCCATGTGCTTCCTGATTCTAGGCTGCCTCAGTCTCTCCAGCATTAGTGTATTTTTCTACTTTGGTAAACCCACTATTGCTGCATGTATTCTCAGATATTTACCATTTCTGTTGTTTTTACCGTTTGTCTGGCCTGTTTTGTGGTGCGCTCCTTTCAAATTGTCTGCATCTTTAAAATATTCGCCCACTACCCCTCATTGCACAGGATGTGGATAAAATATCATGGCCAATGGTTGGTGGTTTTGGCCACATTTATGATACAAGGACTTTGCTTCTCATTATGTACATATCTGCACCTCCTGAGCCTCACAACAACACAGCTTGGTACAAGGACAAAATCATTATCAGTTGTGACATCAATCTCAAAGTTTATGGTGCTTCTGTGGCATTGGTCTTTCTGCTGTGCTTCCTTTGCTTCGTCTTCTCATACATGGGAAAAGAACTCCCTAAAAACTACAACGAAGCCAAAGCCATCACGTTTTGTCTGCTTCTGCTGATTCTGACTTGGATCCTCTTCGCCACCATCTTCATCCTCTACCATGGGAAGCACATTCAGACAGTAAATGCACTGGCAATCCTCTCGTCTCTCTACGCTTTCCTCTTGTGGTATTTCTGTCCTAAAAGTTACATAATACTTTTTCAACCTAAGAAAAACACACAGCAGCACTTTCAGGGGCTCATAAAAACATACAACCAAACAAAAAATCAGTGATATGACACACTACTTTGAGATTTAAGAATGAGCCTCACTGCTACAATTTAAAGTTAGCTTAAATCATTAATGAAGTAGACAACCAATAAATCAGGTAATTGCAATACCACCTTGAATTATCTTTGAAGATATCAAGGTTTTTTTTTAACTACAAATGGCCATTAGCAATAAACTTTATTTACACAATGACACAAGGTTCTATTAAAATGACAGGGCAGCCACCACAGGGAGTGAGCGATTTACAAAATACCATAAGCATCATAACAATAAGAATTTAACAGTGGTTCCTTGTGGGCCCCCTAAGCTTGGCCGTATGTTGTTACTGTTTAAAACGCTGTTGTAGGTTTTAGTCAGATGCTTTATCTTGAGGTGGATATTTGCTTAACCTGTAGAGATGAATTCTTGTTTTGTTTGCCTTATATTCTAAAAACAGGTTTAACAGGTTAAACTATTTTTGATATATAAACGATAGATGTGGGAACAAATAATTTCATTGTTAAATTCTAATACAAATACATTCCTGTATACTGTATGTGTGCTATAGAAAATGAAAGAAAATAAATAAATACAGAATAAAGTCAGATGTCAGTTAAAACATTTTTTAAGTGTTTATTTTGTTAGTTTGTCTAACACTAATGTTGGAGTCAAAACCAAAGGCACGACCAGCGGAGACTGCAGACTGGCCAGATGTAAGATCTCATTTGGTCAGAGCAAGTTCACAGTTAAGGGTCCACAGATCTGGAACACAATACCTGCCGACCTGAAAGCTCTTACAGACTCTTTAAATGTAAGATCAAACAATGGCTCAAAGACAGTTAAAGATGTGAACATTAGTTTACTGTAAATACTTTGTCATTTATTTGTATGTATTGTATTGTATTGTATTGTATTTCATTGTTCTTTGTGACAAGGGGATCAGGTCTGCAAATTAGCTCTGATGTGGCCTGTAAATGTGGCATCGGTTGCACCTAAAAGGACAACAATGTTTAATGTTCTGTCCCTTTCAAATAAACTAACTACTAATGTAATATCAAAGACTGCTTATGTGAAACTAAACTCTACACATATGGCCTAAGGTTCAGCATTCATAACTTAAAGAGACTATACTAAATTTTTTTATGACAAGATAACTTAAAAACCCCTAGTACTGATATCTTGTTAATGTATCTCTTCAGATGGAAATTAGTCTGCAAAGTCCTGTCTATGTGGATGGATATGTGTTGAACTCCTATCTGAGTTCTCACTATATCCATCTGGGACTTTACTCGCTGAATAGGTGTTCGAGAAAACGCGGGGTGTTTAGTGAAATACTTCGAGCTGATTGGGTGAGCGGCCTACCTTACAAGTACACGTCACACATACGACTCTTCTTTCAAAAAGAAATGACTCCGTATTTCTGCTAAAACCGCATCCAAAGTTTAGATTAGGTTTATCTCGTGTTTGTGAATTCACAAATATCGCAAGATAAAACCATCTGGCTGGCCAGGTTAATAAAATACCGTTTGTCGACAACTTTTTCTGTTTTTGTTTTTAGCATTGTGGCTAACTGTTGTTAGCATAGTGACTCACCTCATCGAAAACAGCTGTGAAAAAACATTAAAACACATCATGATGAACAATTCTGAAGCTCAGAATGCATTAGCTAAGTGAGCAAATCATGTAGACTGAAGTAAGAAGATAAAATGAATTATTTCTGTTACATTTAAAAATGCAAAAATCAGGTACAGTCCCTTTAAAGCTACTTCTACAGTATCAAAGTTGCATTTTCCTACTTTGTAATTTTGGTTTAAGTCACTTGGGGGAATTTATTGGGAATAGGATATTCAATTTATTGTACTTTTGGTACAATTGATCCATTTGCATTAAAATGGCAGGTTACAAAACTATATAGCTCATGTCTGTGATAACAGTGGCTTCCCTAACTTGACTGCATATTTAAAACATTAATTAGCCCCTAGAGGGCACCCTTTGTCAACATAAAAGGTAAATGAGCTATTCAGCCCAACACTACCATATTCTAGTTCTCCCTTAGCCACTTCTGCAAATAAGACAAACAGTTTGTAGAATACTCATTGTTTCTACTGCGACCACCAAAGCATGTCAAGAGCAGCTTTGAATAGTAAATGTGGTGGTATGCATTTATTATGGGCTCAGCCTGACATTAGGTCTATGGAAATGATTCTTTGGCAAATGTGCACCACACTTTGACAAGCAGCTTCCTTTTCAGTAGTCCCAACTGTCAGAGCAATGAAGCATCTATTAATAATTATTTTTCTACTGGAAAAAGGTACACATTGTGTCTCTTCTCAGGGCACAGTGGCTGATTCAGAGTTTCGACAGAGTGGAGATTTTGTATTGGGTGGACTATTTGGTATTCACTACATCAGTGAATCCATGGCTCAGAACCTGCCGGAAGCTCTCCATTGCTCTGGGTAAGTTTTCTCTGATTTACATCGTGATTGATTCTTATCTTGGCTCATGCATGTCCTGATTCACTTGAGCAGTGCTATTTAGATCACACCATGCCAATCACATCAATTTTTTTTTTAATTGTTATTGTTGTTATTATTATTATTAATCTCATCCTCATCAATAGACTTAAACATTTTCATTGACCATCATCTTTAAATAAATTGAAGGAATTTTAAAATACAACAGTGTATTGTATTGTATTGTATTGTGTGTGTTGTATTGTATATCACTTTATCTCTTCTGTAACAGCTGTTGCTACACCTGTATAAAGGTGTTAAGTAAAAAACTTTGACCCACATTGTGTACATCTTGTGGTATACAAATAAAATTGTCTGGCCTTGCCTTTTCTTAACCTAATACATACATTTTGAATTAAATAAATTTACCTAGCAGTATTTACTGAACACATAAATAAATTCATTCATAATAATTCTGGTTATAAATCTGAATACTATATGATAACATTTGCTGATTTTTTTGCATCATATTCTTTCCACTAACCCCAGGTCATGTGGTATCCAGCGGCCAATGAGATGAGTTTGCTGTAAGCTAGGAGGCCGTGCTCCATGGTTTTAGGCAGTTTCACTCGTCGGTGTGTTTATGTCCGTTCCACTCTACCACAAAGTCACTCAAATGTCTTTGAACTAATGAGGCACACAATAAACTTTTTTTTTCATTCTGTCATACAACTGGATAGGTCACACTACACATGACAGTCTACTTTCGACAGGAACAGGTTTTTTACATGAATAAGATGCATGCTATCTTTTATAGCATGCACCTTATTCAAGTAAAAACTGGATAGTTATTTTGGATTTGCAAATACAGTGAGTGATATGAAAATAAAATGCTAAACAAGAAGGCTTTTTTATACCGGCCATATTGGTTATTAGGTTAAAATAACTTAAGATTCCCAAAGCCAGATGGATAAAACAGCAAAATCCAAGTGCACCACAAGATATTTTGTTAGTCTCACAATGGAGAAACTCTGTGTTGCAACACAGAAGAACAGCAAAAATGCCTTCAGAAATGGTCATACAAAACGTTAATGAGTCTAGTCCTTTGCAGAATCACACATTTCAAATTTGTGTTCTTGTTTTTGTTTTTTGTTTTGTTTTCATGGCAATGTACTGTACAATAGCATTAGGAAAACTGCCCCTTTATGCTTCTCCTTATGATGTAATCAAATTCCACAACTTGAAACCAACCTATTCTTTGTGTAATCAAGCAGCTTTTGGAGAGCAATACTCTAAAGAAGGGGTCCTAAACACCGGTTTGGGACTCAAAACCAGGCAATGGGCCATTTGCTACTGGGCCTCAGTTTGTCTTAAAATATATTTTTATTTTTGCTTTAGTCACTACTTGTGCTTTACTATGAAACTATTGAGCCATTCAACTCAATAAACTGCAAATTCAAGCAATGAGAGAGCTAAAAATATATACAATGCTCAGTTATATGCATTTTACATTGTTATTAGCACTTGGAAAAGAAATTTGTGACTGTACAACTCTTTACAAGAAAAAAGGTTAGGGACAGCTGCCCTTAAGGAAAGATCCCATCATCTAAATTCAGTCTACATGTAATCAGATGTAGTTCTCTATTACTCTGCATGTTATTGTGTGAAGCTTCAAGCGTGAGAGACTAGTAAACTAGTTTATAAAAACACAAAGTTATGACTCTTTAAGCTTAAGTTGCAAACCAAGATATTTTGCTGGGTGAGGAAATCTTAGATGCAAATGTGTGAAGTGAGTAAACAAGAGACCTTTTTAGAAGCCTGCTTATGTCACTAGGGTTTGCATGCTTTCATGTAAATATGCCTGTGGCACTTTTTAAACAAAACTGATTTAAGACATGAAAATTATCTTGAGTGTCCTCTTTTGAACATTTCGACCACCTAAGCACCCTGCAATTACGTCAAGAATGGAGTGGTATCTCACGTTCTTATGTCTTGAGTGTCTTTTTTTGGTGGAGGCAATGTTAGGGCATCTAAATTCTATCAAAAAGGAGACTTTGTGTTTGGGGGACTTTTTAATATCCATCAGGAGGATCAGCCCCAACATTTTATACCAGAATCTGTGCAGTGCTCAAGGTGAGTGAAAAACAATGACAAAACAAAGTGCAAATTTGCTTTGATGTTCTGACCAAGTTTTAGAGCTTTTGTAATGTCAACTTGTAAATGACTAAACAATCTGCAGGCCTCGTCTTTGGTTGGCAAATAATTGATTTGGTCAGCTGCAGCACAAGTGGGTACATGTCGACTTGTTTAGCCTGACCTTGTATCTCAAAACCAATCAGATTAGGCCTACGGTATTCGTAGGAACACTAAAGGGAAAAACGTTGTCAACAAAAACGTCTACTAAAAAGCCATTATCTGGATTAAAAAACAATAGCCTATAAAAGTTAGATGCGCAGCAAAAATGCTGAAATCCAAGACAAATTTTGAAAAAAAGCCTTTACTGAAACATGGCTCAATAAAAAAATAGGCCCCAATGCATTTCAGTTCAGTTTCAGCCTTTCGCAGCATGCAAATCTTGCATTCAGCCATTCAGGTGCACATTTGATCTCATACTGTTCATATTTCTGTGAGCCTGGATAGTGTGCAGTCACCGCACTGTCTAGACATTAATTTGACAATTTCGCCTACACTTGGTGTCCCTGTGACATGTGTGGTCAGCTGGTTTATACAGGCTTTGGCATCTAACTTTTGTTGGTGTACATTTATTTACCTCTTTTAACTGTATTGCCTGTATTGTTTATGGACATTTAGTTCATGTCACACAGTGTTCAGTCTGGTCTCTTTTATGGGCACAAACTAAAACTTATTTAACCATGTATTAATTGGGCTAAAGCTCCTCTCTAGCAACAGGCTTTTACTGAAGGGTTATAATTGCATTAAAACATACTCTTTTTGTTACATTGATGTTTAAAGGGTCAGCAAATGTGCTTTTTGCAAGATAAGTGTGTGTCATCACTTTGGAACTCTCCTCAACTTCCTGTTATTTACAACATACTGTATATACAAACTTTTCTTCATAAATTTGTTCTTGGTTCATGCAAACCATCTGTTTTTTCTACTAACTAAATCAAAATGCAAAATTCTCATACGCACTTTAAGTTATTGTTCATTATCGTGGTTTGGCTTTTATTTCATTTTATTCTATTATTATTTGTATTTTTTTACAGAATGCCATTTTATGTGTCAAGTTACCGGCGGTTCCAGCTGATGAGATTCTCCATAGAAGAGATCAACAACTCCAGCAGCCTCCTGCCCGACGTCACTCTGGGCTATAACATCTTTGACCACTGCTCAGACACACAGAATATTCCAGGCATTTTTAACCTTCTCTCGGCAAAGACCCCATGAACCCCTGGGCCAAAGCATCACACATTTCCCCACAATAACTGCATTGATAGGGGCTTTCACCAGCCCTGTCACTAGAACTGTGGCTCCCATGTTTATGACACATCTGATTCCTATGGTAAACACACTACTGTAGACCATTAAAAACAATTATGCACCACATTTTTCTGATTTATACTGATTTGACTCTTTTTCAGATCAGTTATGGAGCGGCCAGTTCAATATTTTCACTGAAACACGTATACCCCTCTTTTCTGCGTACGGTCCATCCCAATAAGGATGTGGTTGAAATTATAGTCCAGATGTTACTGTACTTCAAATGGCATTGGGTGGCCTTCCTCAACATTGACAACGATTATGGAAACGATGGCTACACTGTGTTTATCAAGATGATTCGAGACACTGATATCTGCCTGGCTTACACCAAAAAACTAGATAAAACACAGACTACAACACGGTTTTGAACAGATAGAGAATCAACGAATACAAGTCATCATAGTGTTTGCTCCTGAATGGACAGTTGAAGAACTTATCCCATCTGCTATGCAAATGAAGGTCACCAACAAGACATGGATAGCAGTGGATTCCTGGGCTTTAAATAAAAAACTTCCAAAAATGCCAGGTATCCAAAGTATTGGAACAGTACTTGGGATTGCAGAGCCGGAGATTTCCATTCCTGTTTTGATAATTTTATAAGCACATTACAAATAAAAAAATCAGCCTGGGGAATTTTGTAACCAGTTTTGTAACTGTAGTGACTTGACTCCAGATGACATTTGAAGGCGGAGAATTCTTTCAACTTCCTGTTTATGCAGCGGTGTATGCTTTGCCCATGCGCTACACAACACTCTACAATGTGGAGGCGAAAAGTGCAACAAAAAACATCACCCTTTATCCACACATGGTGAGACAGATATCACTGATAAAGCATAGACTATGTTATAGCCAGTCTTTTTAACCTTCTTTCTAACTGTTTTTGTGTTTCTTACTGTATGTCATTATTACTGTAAATGTGTTATCTGTACAGTCCTGTCAGAGTTGAAGAGGTCAAAGTTCACGGTTTTGAACCACACTATTCTGTTTGACACAAACGGTGACCCGAGGTTTGGATACTTTAACATCATCACATGGAACAGCAGTGGCGAGGCAGAGACAGTGGGAATCTACACATTTCAGTCTGCACCTAATTTTTCCATCAATGAATCCAAAATACAATGGCACACCAATGGACAAGTATGTTTCTTTTTCCACTATATATTTAGAGACAGATGCATCTGGTTTCTCTTTGTCCAAGTATTTGAAAGCCTATTTACTGGTATTGAATAAATGTGAGACTGTGATTCATGTTGGCACTGCCTGTCAGAGTGTGAGCCTGTGGCGCCCCCAGTGGATGGGTCAAAATTTAGCTTAGCAAAATGTTCTGAAGCCATCATATTTGAAAAATTTAGTCGAAACTCTGAAACATATGGCTTCCTAAGAACAAGGTTAATATTACCATTACTAATATTATTCTTCAACAAGCTCAATATTTCAGTCTTTCAAGATTGTGTCAGTTGCACACATGCAGATATTGACATACTGGTGTGTTTTTGCTGATTACCTGAGCAGTTCCCTCATCTCTGTGCTCACTTGAGTGTCCGCCTGGTTATCGGAAAAGTGTGGAGGGAATTCACAAATGCTGTTTTAAATGTGTGGGATGCCAAAAAGACGAATACGTCAACATGTCAGGTACATGATCTACTATTTGTTAATTTTTAGCTTCGCTTAGTCAGAATCTTAGCTGGAAGATTTAGTGCAGTTAGTGGGGGAAACTGAAATTCAGCGGGATAGAGTCAGGATGTCTCAGGGCAGGTGGAGCAGGTGAACTTAAGGGCACAAAATGAAAAAAGCTCTCACTCTGTTGTTTCAGTTGCAAATAAGATTCACTCAAATAAAAGTATTTCCTCTGGAAAGTTTTCTGTTGCAGAAGTTTTAAAAGTCTGTAGCTTTCAGAGGTCCATAGCTAACATAGCTGGCATTCATAAATAGTTTTTTGCGTAGTCTTTAAGGTTAGAAGAACAAAAACCACAAAACCTACCAGTCCTTCAAAAAAGCTAAGCTAAGCCCAGCCTATTCATTTGGTTGATTATTTATTTTTGTTGTTTTCTTTCCTGTTTTCAGCAAACCCATATGCATGTCTGCCTTGTGGGGAGCCGGAGTGGTCGCCTGAACACAGTACCTCATGCCTCCTGCGCTCGGTGGAGTTTGTCCCATTCAATGATCCTTTTGCAATAGTGATCATAGTTGGGACAGTGGTTTTGGTGGGCCTCTCTCTCCTGACCATTGTGCTCTTTGGCCTGAACTACAACACTCCAGTGGTAAAATCTGCTGGTGGACCCATGTGCTTCCTGATTCTAGGCTGCCTCAGTCTCTCCAGCATTAGTGTATTTTCTACTTTGGTAAACCCACTATTGCTGCATGTATTCTCAGATATTTACCATTTCTGTTGTTTTTACCGTTTGTCTGGCCTGTTTTGTGGTGCGCTCCTTTCAAATTGTTTGCATCTTTAAAATAGTTGCTCACTACCCCTCATTGCACAGGATGTGGATAAAATATCATGGCCAATGGTTGGTGGTTTGGCCACATTTATGTTACAAGGTACTTTGCTTCTCATTATGTACATATCTGCACCTCCTGAGCCTCACAACAACACAGCTTGGTACAAAGACAAAATCATTATCAGCTGTGACATCAGTCTTAAAGTTTATGGTGCTTCTGTGGCATTGGTCTTTCTGCTGTGCTTCCTTTGCTTCGTCTTCTCATACATGGGAAAAGAACTCCCTAAAAACTACAATGAAGCTAAAGCCATAACATTCTGTCTGTTTTTGCTGATTCTGACTTGGATCCTCTTCGCCACCATCTTCATCCTCTACCACGGGAAGCACATTCAGACAGTAAATGCATCAGCAATCCTCTCGTCTCTCTACGCTTTCCTCTTGTGGTATTTCTGTCCTAAAAGTTATATCATACTTTTTCAACCTGGGAAAAATACACAGCAGCACTTTCAGGGGCTCATAAAAACATACAACCAAACAAAAAATCAGTAACATGACTCTAAAACTGTAAAGGCCCTAAGTTAAAGGACCTTTAACTTATACTGTAGAAAAAGCAACATAACATGCATGATTAGCCTTGTTTGGAAAATCCAGACGATATATAAAAAACACAGTCTTTCATCTGGTCCCCCTTTCAAATTTCAGTCGGTGTGATTGACAGAATCTATCAGGGACATGCATTGTCTCTCTGAAAATCATCATGGCTGCTTACAATGAAAAATAATAATAATAATTTTTAAAAATGGGAAAAAAAAATCCCATTGAAATGAAAAACATTGCAGATTTCTGCAGAATTAATCAAAGAAGCATAAAAAAGATTTGAATGTGTTACGTGAATTTTTGGTCTAAATGACAGACGACCAATAAGCTCCTTTGTTTCATGTGTGGCGTGCAACTACAACTAAATTGATTGCCTGCTTTGTTTTGGAGATGACCGAAACACAGCCAGGGAGAATGGTGATCAGACCCTTTTCAATTTGCTTAAGAGTCGTCTCTAGATCCCACGCAACAGTTAGCTATAGCAAATAAACTTTATTTAAACAAGGTGACATGTTTATTTTGGCAGTGGCTTTATTTTGTTTAACTTGTTTCTGTTGCAGATAATTGCTTAAGATTGTTATTTTGGGAGATTCTCATAACATTTGTGAGTTCACAGTCCTACACACATATCATATTTAAAAATACAGGTTAACTGCGAAATTGATAACACAACATAAATCAAAGATGTGAAAGAATGATTTTAAGGATTTTTGTTCATTATATGTATTAAATTAGTATTAAAGCTATGTTTGTGATCCTTATATATTCTTGTATATGTGAGCTACCAAAAGCAATAAAGACATAAATACAGAAAATAAACAATGTTGTCCTTAATTATACAGCAATTTGGTAAAGAAAGTTCACTTTGCTCCACATACTATATGATTTCAATTGTGCCTATTTGCATTAAACCAGAGGATTAAGTCCATGGATAGCTTTGAAAACAATCCAAGTTTCAAACAAAGTCTGAAAAACACTGGAAGTCAATGGAGAGGGGATTTGACTGTGTTTACGAGTGTTTGTCAAAAGTCCAGCTTTAGCGTTTTGAAATAGGCTGAAGAATGTAGTTTACTTCAATAATAATTTCCAGAAGAGAGTTGAAAGAAGCTGTTTCTACCTAAATGATCAACTCGTTCAAATACTTATCAAATGTATATCCCATGTTTCTAACATGTTGAGGAGAAACACCAAAGTAAGGCAAAACAACAACAATTTGGAAACAAAAGACATACATCTGTTTGTTTTAATTTAGACAGATGTAGGACGTTCTGTGAAAGTCAATATTAAAATCCTCTAGAGGGCACTATTTGCTAACATGAAAAGGTATATGGTCTTTTGTTCACTCCAGATGTATCAGCAATACCACTTCACTAAAATAACTAAGTTCATAGAATGACTACTACTCCCTTCTCCATTTCGTCACTTTACACAAGCTGCTGCTATGGTGCTCATACAGTATTTTCTTCTCTGGCCACCACAAGGATGCCAAGAGCAGTTTTGATTTGTAAATGTGGAGGTATGTATTTATGATGAACCCAGCCCAGCAATAGGTGTATGAAAATGATTCTATGGCAATTGTGCACCACACTTTGACAGGCAGCTTCTTTTTCAGTTGTCACATTTGTTATGCTGAAAACACAACAATGAAACATCTATTTATAATTCTGTGTTTACTGCAAACAGATCTAGACCTGGTCTTTTCTCAGTGCACAGTGGCTGATTCGGAGTTTCGACAGAGTGGAGATTTGTATTGGGTGGACTCTTTGACATTCACTACGTCAGTAAAGCCGTCACTCACAACCTCCCTACGGCTGTCCATTGCTCCAGGTAATTTTTTTTAAAGATTTAGTTAGTTTAGTTAGTTAGTGGAAATTAACTTGTTTCCTTAAAATAAAAAAATCACAAATATTGTTTCTAATTTAGATAGAATAGTTAACATGTGAACATTCAGGTATATCTTGCAAACCAATAAATAGATCTAAGCACATAACGCTTAAACTTGTTTGGTCCCATATTAATTCTGACATAGATACGACTTGATTCTATTTTAGTTATGTTTTAGCCAAGCTTTGTCCATGTTTAGTTTGAGGTTGTAGTCCTAGTTTTGTACCAGTCTGAATTTGTTGTATGTGTAAGTGTAGAATGTATCAAAATTTCAGCAACATTAACAAACCTAAGCCATTATTATTAAACACATTCTACTGAATTAGCTAAATGAAGCTAGGTTGGTTTGGCTAAATGTAGCTAGGTTGGTTATGGTTTACACAATCACTTACTCGCACAAACATGTCATTGTTCATTTAGAGCTAGTTGTTTCCACAACAGTCTTGTCGATCATAACACAACATACAAAATGTATATCATGTTTAATCAATGTTTACTCTGTAAAATTTCATCAACAGTCACACCTTCGTTTTACCAAGCTACCGGAGGTTTCAGACCATGCGGTTTGCTATAGAAGAAATCAACAACTCTTCGACCTCCTGCCAATGTCACTTTGGGATACGAGATATTTGACCACTGCTCTACCACAGGCAACTTCCAAGCATTTTCAAATTCATCTCACTGCACAGCAAGTGCAACCTTGGTATCACTTCAACAAAGGCCTGTCTGATGTCACAGCAGTGATCGCCTTTCTCCAGCTCAGACACAACCACCATCTCCCTCTGCTCATGATGAACTTTGTGCCTCTGTAGGTTGCTCCTGCAACAGTTTTACTTCATGACTGTGAGAAATCGAGCAATGTGAATATGTATAATTTAGATATTGAAACTGAAGTAATCTAAAACAAATAAAACATTTCTTTAGAAAATATTTTGTAAAAGCAGAACTGTGTGGCAAGAAAATCTGACCAGAAGTTTCCATTTAATTGTTAAACATTTTATCTTTTCAAACTCAAAAGAGCCGTCAGTCCAGGACTGTTTGGGATGAGAGCCGATTTGCTGTTCGGGAAACTATATCTGGATCACTTTTCTGCTTGGAAAAAGCTTTCTAAAGATGCTAGCATAAATACATACTTTCACAGTTTAAAAAAACTCAGCTTTAATGGTTATAAAGATAAAACTATTCTATTAAGTAAAAGATAAAACTACTCTTCTGTAAACTTCATTCCTCTCTCTTCTGCCCACAGATCAGTTATGGGGCAGGAAGTTCTGCCTTTTCCGAAAGGTGAAATATCCTTCATTTTCCGAACAGTCATTCTAACAAGGATCTGGTGGATGTCATAGTGAAGATTTTGCTTTACTTTAGTGGCACTGGGTGGCTTTCCTAAACAGCGGTGACGCATATGGCAGTGATGGCTGACGCTCTCAGGAGAAGAATAGCAGACACTGATATTTGCCTGGCTTACAATGAAGTGGTCAGTTTCAGCACAATGCGACTCAAATGATGAAGGAAATTGAGGCAAATAGAGTGAATGTCATAGTAGTTTTTGTGCCTGAGGAAATGCTGAATATTAATAGGAGCTGTAATAAACTTAATGTCACAAAGGTGTGGATAGCAGTGGATGCCTGGTCTTTGAATAAAAACTTCCCAAATGGAGGGGATTAACAATGTTGGAACGGTGTTAGGAGTTTCCCAGCCAACTGTTTTCATACCAGGTTTCAGAGATTTATCTACTCAAACTAAGAGTTCATGTCAGAGGGAACCAGAAGAGTGTGCAATCAGGACTGTCGTGATTGTGAGACTTGACTCCAGAAGACATCATTGTATCAGACCGTCCTATTCGCTTAATGTCTACACTGCAGTCTATGCCCATGTGCTCACGCCTTACACACATGCTACAATGTGGAAGCGGTGAATGCCAAAAAAATATGACAGTGTACCACCTATCAGGTTAACAAACTACACTCAAATCCTCTACCTCAACAAACATGTTGTACTTCATTTTCACCTTTTTATTTTCAATGTGTTTATCCAAGGTTGTGGAACAGCTGAGGCAGTCAAATTTTCCCTTTTACAAGAAGTCATTCAGTCGATGAAAATTATGATCCAAAGTTTGGGTTCTACACCATTGTATTCTGGAACAGCAGAGGAGACGCAGAAGAAGTGGGCTTCTACAGATTTTTCCCAAATGCCAAACTCAACATCAACACAAAAAAATAGAGTGGTACACAATGGAGAAGTATGTATATGAAGTAGATATATATTATTTCTGCAAGGGCTTACTGACATTCTACATGGTGTGATGCAAAAGCATGTGAGATAATGTAACTTCTCTGCCATCTGCTTTGCCTGTTAACTTTTAACTTAATTCAGCTTTACGGAGAACAGAGAATAGTCAATATGTGGAGAGGAGAGTGGTAAAACCTGTAATTTCTAGCCATATGCTAAATGTTATACTGTGAACAATCTAATAAAAACAATAACACCTCACTTCATTAAAGTTCTACGACTAATATGGGATTTTTTTCTTATTCACAGGCTCTATTTCATTATGCTCTGAAGAGTGTCCTGTGGGTTATGCTAAAAAACAAGAGGGTATCCACGAGTGTTGCTTCACTTGTCACATCTGCCCCAACGGAACCTACATCAATGCCACAGGTATAAATAATATATTAAGTAGGAGACCATGAATTTAAACAATTACGCCAACAAACAAATCTAGTTGGTAGTCTATGCTATGATTATACTTTAGTTAGGAAAACATTCTTATTTCTTAATGCACAAAGCACTGATGGCGAGGTGTATCATTCATCATATTAAAGGATAACGAACGTACTGAGATTATGTCACCGCATAAAGACTGTCACATATTGTCTCCTATGTCAACATTCTTTGTTTATTCAGTAAGTATTGTTCAAATATTAAAATCAATGTACAAACTAACAAATATATTCTTGACCACATCAAAGCAAAAACAATGTAACAACACAACTAAAAAAAATATACATGCAAATTATAACTTGTGTACCAGTTTTTTGTTGTGTTTTTTTTATCTGACAAATCTTTTGGCACATGGTAATATCACATGCATTCATTGAAACTAAATCACATAAGCAAACCAATTGGCTGTCTATGAAAATAATGATTTAGTTCAAACAGTACACAGCAGTGCTGATTGCACTTACAATATAGTTATTGGTGGAAAAAGTTTACAATTTATGACAAATGAATGTTACTATCATTAAGAAGTTTGAGTTTGTAAAGCTAATAGTAACATATTATAAAAGAGAATGATCAAAATCAACTTTTTGGAGTTTTTGAGCCTGTTCGTACACAGCATAATTTACTGGCTTCTGGTGCATGGGACTCCAAAGTGCATGGGGATGCCCAGGAGCTAACTTGAAGAACGGGAATGTAAAAATTTATGAATATGTCTTTTGAAATGTAATAATGTTACAAAGTGAGTAGGAATAGCGTCTAAAAGTCTTGTATGTTTGATGCATTATTGTAGTTGATGAGTACAACTGTCATGCCTGCACTGCGGCTGAGTGGTCTTCTGCAGGCAGTACCTCCTGTATCCTGCGCACAGTGGAGTTCATCCCATTCGAAGATGCTGCTGCTATAGTGATCATGGTTGGGACAGTGGTTTTGGTGGGCCTCTCTCTCCTGACCGCTGTGCTCTTTGGCCTAAACTACAACACTCCAGTGGTGAAATCTGCTGGTGGACCTGTGCTTCCTGATTTTAGGTTGCCTAAGTCTTTGTAGCATCAGTGTATTTTTCTACTTTGGTAAACCCACTTTTTCTTCTTGTATTTGAGATTTTTCCCATTTTTCATGTTCTTCTCCGTTTGCCTGGCCTGTTTTGTAGTACGCTCTTTTCAAATCGTTTCCATTTTCAAATTTCAGCCAAATATCCTTCAATACAGCGCTGGTGGATAAAGTATCATGGACAATGGCTGGTCATAACAATGTCTTTTGTAATTCAGACGGTGTTGCTTATTTTGGGGTATTCTCTCTCACCCCTGTGCCTTCAAGTGACTATGAATGGGACAAGTCCAAAATCATTCTCAGCTGCAGTGGAGATTTCCAAGCCAATTTTGCTTCTGCATTTTACTGCTAGTTTTATGCTGGCTTTGTTTACGTTCTCTTACATGGGAAAAGATCTGCCAAAGAACTACAACGAGGCCAAATCTATAACCTTCTGTCTACTACTTATAATTTTGACATGGGTTGCGTTTGCCACACAGTTCATTCTTTACAAGGGAAAATACATTCAAACTCTAAATGCTATGGCAGTCCTCTCCAGCCTATACTCTTTCCTCTTGTGGTATTTTCTTCCCAAATGTTACATCATTATTTTTCAGCCCCAGAGGAACACGCCACAATACTTTCAAGGGCTCATTCAAAGCTACACTAAAACTATTAGTCAATAATGCAAACTTTTAGTCAATAATGCAAAGAAACTACACCATGGCATGTGGAAATCATTTCATAGCTACATAATGAATTAAGTCTTTGTTCACACCTCACACAGCAAGAACAAAGACTTAATTCATTAGTTACTAACTCATGCCAGCGACCACTGCTCTATCGACCTTTCCCTAGCAGGATTGAAGGATGAATCAAATGCAGAGAAACAACTTTGTGAATAACAGCTAATCTAATTTATTTTACAAGCACAGTTCATTTCCTTAATAATGGATTATTTGCTAGGATCACTGAGGTAACAATATATATATAATTTGCTTACTTTAAATTAATATTAAATATATATGTTTCTAGAATAAAAAAAAAATGCTTATCAAAAATGTTTTCTTTGTATGTGTCAATGTGAATTTGTGTGGTGAATTAAATTATTTTGTGAAAGCACATCTTTCCATGTTATTGCAAAGTACTTCTTATGTTCTCATTTAATCCAAAGGGCACAGACAGCATCGAGCAGGTATTTTCAACCAGCAGGTCAGTGTGCAAAACTTGTTGCGGGTCATCTGCTGACTGCTACTGGGATGTAGAGGACATTTTAAAATGTCTTTTATTGATATATATATATATATATATATATATTAATATATATATATATATATATATTATATATATATATATATATATATATATATATATTTGTTTTGCTACAAAAAATATAGTATAAATTCAAGCAATAAATAAAAAAATAAATAAACACACAGGCACATAATAATTGGCTATAAGCCCTGTCCCTGTCAAGCTGAAAAAGAAAACTGACTGTCCTTAGGAGACAAAAGTTGGAGAGCGTTGTCAGAGAGTTTAGTTAAACTATTGAAACATTACATAAAAGTTCATAAAGGTTAGATGAGGAGAAAGGTCATTTTGATGAGTGAGGTCAGTTTCTTGGGTCTGTGGTTCTGAGCCACAGGCACTCCTTTCCTTCCCTTTTCTGTTTCATCTGCAGTCAAATGTTGGAGGCTCTCCACATTTATCACTGACCACAAATGCCAAATGATTTTTTCAAATGTGCAGTTCACCACAAACAAATTAGATTGGCTTGGTATTAAATAAACATCCTACTACATCTAATACACATTGTGTTTCATTACAGGAACAAACAAAAGCAAAGTCTTACTTTAGTGCATCCCTACTCAGTGAAATGTATTTATTGGTTATTGTTTAGGAAAAAAGGTGTCACAGTCACATCTATTTTATGCAGATTTAAAGCAAATAATATACATTTAGCATACCCTATGTAATAATGAATTTTATGCCTTGAATGAACAACCAATGTTAGTAGGATAAAGGTTTTGTTCGGAGTGAATAATGCAGATTATGCTCTTCAGGTCCGTTGTCTCGTCTATTCTCCTTGTCCAACAGTATTTTTATGTATTACTGTATTTAATTTGTCTTAATGCTGTTAGCAGAAACTGTTGGATTTGCATGGCCGAGTCAACACATTAATTTGTCAAACAGCATTCACCATCTCAAAGGCCCTACTTTTGCATACTGCTTTGTGAATTGTTAATAGTGCTCAGCATTTCGGAGCTGCAGATACAGTCTCAAGTCAGTTTAGTTCACTGCTATTCACTCTGATCCATCTACAGAAATGATGGACTCTCTCATAGTTACTCTGTTGTTAATGGATCGTATTTTATCTTCAGCCTCACAGTGCATTGTGGCTGACTCTGAATTTAGTCTTGCTGGAGATTATCTAATTGGAGGACTTTTTGAAGTTCATGACACCTTAGAGGTAGTTCCTCAGGTGACACCTGAAGCTATCAACTGCTCACAGTAAGTCTTCTTTCCAATTATATGGTTTTAACATTCTGTGCAAAGCATTTGTGTTTGTGAAGTTAATTGTTGTGACATCTCAGCCATTGCCGTGTGGAGTCTTAATTTAATCTATGGGGAACAAACCCTCACTTTATTTGCTTGTATTATCTGCAGACAGCAATTCAGCATTTCAAACTACCGGAGGTTTCAGATGATGCGATTTGGTGTGGAACAGATCAATAACTCCACACAGACCCTTCCCAATGTGACTTTGGGCTATGAGATCTTTGATCATTGCTCAGACACAAGGATTTTCCCCGGAATTTTCGATTTGATCTCAGTCAATGACTCTGTCAAGCCCTGGCCTGGACCTCAGGGACAGAATATTCCTAAAATCATATCAATGGTTGGAACATTCTCCAGCACTAGGGCTCGCACTATTGCGCCACTCATCACTATGGACTTTATTCCCATGGTGAGTTTTCAAACAAATATAGAATACTGTACATACTATTGCATTGCATTGCCTTCTTTAACTATAGCTGACATTACCTCTGTTAGGTAAACTATGGATCCTCGAGTTCAACCTTCTCACAAAAAGTAAAATATCCCACAGTTCTACGAACTGTGCTTCCAAATCAGCAGATGGTGGAGGCTATTGTCAACATCCTTCTTCACTTCAGATGGCACTGGGTGGCTTTCCTCAACAGTAACGGAGATTACGGCACCGACGGCATAGACTTATTCATGAATAGAATCAAAAACACAGAGATCTGCCTGGCTTACAACAAGGATGTAGACACTCTGACCAACCACTCTGAAATGTTCCACCAGTTGGAGGCTCAGAAGATAAATGTGATTATAGTTTTTACGCCTGAAAGAGCTGCTATGACGATTATCAATGCAGCTTTAAATCTCAAAGCTGGCAAGAAGGTTTGGATAGCAACAGATCCATGGGCCTTCAACAGGGAGCTTATGGAAACACCCAACATAGATTCCATAGGAACTGTGATTGGGATAGTTGAGCCAGAACCTGAAATACCAGGATTTTATGAGTTTATTTCCTCATTAAAAGAAGAAAGTGGGCATTGTGAAGTGGGTGAAGAGAGAGTATGTAACCAGATGTGTAACTGTAAAGGATTGAAGACAGAGGACATTATACAGGCAGATCCATCTTACTCCTTCCCAGTGTATTCTGCCGTACATGTGATTGCTCATGCCTTGCACAACCTGCTGCAGTGTGAGAGTGGCCAGTGTAAAACCAGTATGACAGTTTACCCCTACATGGTGAGTATAAAACCATCATATTCACATTTAGTGTAATTACTGTCAGTGGATCTCACTCAGACCGCGAGTGTCCAAACACACATACCGCAGAAGCCTTTTGATTTCCTGTGTATAAATGTATCACTCTTTCTCCAGGTTCTGACAGAGTTACAGAAGTCCAACTTTACTCTGTTAAACCAGAGTATTCAGTTTGATAAGAATGGGGACCCTATGTTTGGATCTTACTCCATTGTTTTCTGGAAAAATAAAGAGGCAGAAGAAGTCGGCCATTACAAATTCTACCCGTCCGTTGACTTTCACATCAACAGCTCAAAGATTCAGTGGTATACTAAAGGACAGGTAAGTGATCTCAGATTAAATGGGAGACATGGGAGGAGGTAGACATTGTTAAAGTTGGGATCAACTCCACAACAGTTAAATGCCATTACCTGCAACCTAGAACTAGGAGCACAGATGAGTGCACTTTTCAGTAGAACATTATCAATCCAATCCCAGATCAACTAAAATGTATTCAGTAATGGCTTCATACAGAAATGGGTAAAGAAAGAAGCTAAAAATTAACAAAATACTGACTCTGACAAGGCTACTTTTGTCCAGGTGCCTACCTCGTTCTGTTCTCTGGACTGTCCTGTAGGCTATGCCAGACAACAAATTGGGATTCATAAGTGCTGCTTTAACTGTATCATCTGTCCTAATGGAACTTTCATTAACATCACAGGTAAATGGGAAACAACAACAATTTTAACTATAACACACATTATTATTACAATACATTTTTTTGTAACTGATTTATTAACACTCTGCTGTATCCTTAGTGGATCCCTTCACATGTGTCTCCTGTCCAGCAACAGCATATTCTACACCAGCGAGCACCTCCTGTCAGCCCAGACTGATAGAGTTTGTTTCATTCACTGATGATGGTGCAATAGTGATCATGGTTGGGACATTGGTTTTGATGGTCCTCGTTCTCCTGACCGCTGTGCTCTTTGGCCTGAACTACAACACTCCAGTGGTGAGATCTGCTGGAGGACCCATGTGCTTCCTGATTCTAGGCTGCCTCAGTCTTTGCAGCATCAGTGTATTTTTTTACTTTGGTAAACCACAAAAGTTATACTGTACTATGAGGCTTTGGCCCTTTGTTTTGTTCTACACTGTGTGCCTGGCTTGCTTTGTTGTGCGCTCCTTTCAGATAGTGAGCATTTTTAAAATAGCCGCTATGTACCCTTCAGTACAGAGGTGGTGGATGAAATATCATGGGCAATGGTTGGTCATTGCGTCTGCATTTATACTACAAGCGCTGTTACTTCTTATAGCCTATACATCTTCCCCTCCACAACTCTATAATGAAACTGCATGGTACCCCGACCAGATTGTTCTTGGTTGTGAGACTAACTTAGGATCGCTAGGTGGTCCACTCACTTTGTTTATTACATTGTGCTTCCTCTGCTTCGTCTTCTCTTACATGGCAAAAGAACTCCCAAAGAACTACAATGAAGCTAAAGCAATCACATTTTGTTTACTTCTGCTGACTCTCACTTGGATTATCTTTGCCACCATCTTCATTCTCTACAGAGGCAAACACCTGCAGACACTTAACGCTTTAGCCATCTTGTCCAGTCTATATTCTTTCCTTTTGTGGTATTTTCTTCCAAAATGTTGCATTATGCTTTTCCAACCTGAGAAAAACACACAACAGTACTTTCAGGGCTTAATACAGAGTTATACTAAAACAATTAGCCAGTAAGACAAAGTATTTTTACTATAATGGCCAATTAATGAACTGTCTAATTTTATATTTGCTTCATACATGTATTTGTCCAAAGAATTTGGCTTGTTTCTACGGTAGTAAGCTATAGTAAATAATCACTGGTAATCACTAGAAGTAATGCTAATCACCATTTGCTGTTATGTGATCGGCATACTTTGTTTCACTACATGTTATAACCTTAGAGAATAATTTGTTGTAGGATATGAGGTTTGTGCGCAAAGGCATTTGTGTAATTTTATGCTGCGTTGCTGAAGTTCAACATTTTTGGTTTTGTCTTAAAAAAAATCTTGCCGTACGTTTTGTTTCAAAACATGGTAGAAATGCGTTTTTATTCCCTCAAACGATACGCAAATGCCTCGTGTGAGTTGTGCGTGCTATGCGCATAAATGAGCTGACTTGACAAGCGTGCGTGGGTGCTCTGTGCACTGCTTTGGTTCCAGTGAGATGTAAAGTGCCATCACTTTGCCCTGTGACAGGTGCCCCGCCGGCGCCTGGCCACGCAGCGCGCGTTCTACTTTGCTCCATTTGAAAGTCAAAGTTTAACGTCCTGTGAAACGGAAAAGCCCTCAGGGAAAGTCTGCCGCAGGGGGTATGTGGCCATTCTACAGCCTCAATTACTATTTTGTTGTGGCTTTTGAGTTTCCTGGCGGGTAGAAAAAAGGGGATGGACCGTGAAACTAGGAACGAATCGAAAAATAGTGCAACTTAACGTGGCATATGGGGCCTCTGAGAGCGCGGCGCTGACACCTACAAATTGTCGATTTCATACTAATTTTACAGTACCAACTCGCCACACAAGAAGTCAAAAGAATTAATTTAAAAAGAGAGAAAACGCCCAGGATGCAGTAGGCTCACCCACATGGCTTTTACTGGGGATAGCCTAATGCCTGTTTTATTAACACAAATTAGATGTTAAATTAACTAAGAAAACAGCATATTAAAAATTGCAGTAATGAAAAGAGTCAAATCTTGCTGACACGTCTGTTTCAGAAATATGAAGCGAAGAAAATTGAAGGAACGCCCCGTGGCTTTCACTTGTGGCTTCCAATTTTCCACTTTGGTTGGATAAATGGTTAATGCCTGGGAAACGAGTTGACTGGTCTTGGGTATGACCAAAAACGCTTTTTAAGAGCGTTTGGTGGCCATATGGACTTCTTGAGTGTCCTTAAGATGAAATGGCCTGGAATAAACTTTCATCCAAAATGCCAAAGCTTCCACTACTCACGCATGAATAATGTGCTTTTACTAACAAAAGTTTGATGATTAACCAAAAAGAGACTCAAACTGACTGTATCAAGTCGTTGTTAAGTATGTTCATCTGTGTGCTGTCCCTTCACGCCCCTTTTTTCTAACGAGACAATAAACCCATTTAATCTATAGGATTCTCCACGTAGCCACGTCTTCTTGAATCTACCGATTGACGTCGTTGTGCGTAAGTAAAACCAGCTGCACTGTACCCAATAGGGCTCGTAAATCTATCAAGCCGAGATCGATTGTTAGTAAATAGAGATGCCCAATAAGAAAAATGTGACGTTTGAAAAAAAAAAAATCTAAATTGTGATGTGCAGTGTTACTGCCGTTACCGTATCAATGTTTAAAATTAGCACTTCACTTGTTGCGAAAAGTTTACGCACAGTGCCGTAAAGACCCGCGGCTGATTCTCATTTAAATCCACTTCAGAGTAAATGGCAGATGTTTTGCAATTCAAGGCGCATCAATGGCTGCGCGCTTTAGTCTTTAACAAAGCGCTCTCCCTTTTGTTAGTCGCCTCTGTCTTTCACTTCTAAGCTGGACAAAGGCTTCATCCTTCAGTGAGTTATAAAGTTACTTTCCAGCCAGTTCATTTGGCCCTTGAGAAAAGCCTAAGCGATGTTAATGTGCACCTCTGCTCCTTTGAGGCGCTAACCCTGGTGCACACAACCAAACACAGGCTATTGTGCGCACAAACCAAAGTGAGAAGTCTTTTAACAACCCCTGCACAGTCTATAGAAATTCATGACACGATTTGTATTTGATGTTTTGGCAACGGGGCCGTCGCGTGGCGTTTCAGGAAAGTCCAAGGTTCAATATTTGTAATATCGTTTTCCAGTGCACCTGCTCCTGTACCTGCCTCTTTACAGCGGCCTTGTTGCGCACAATAAGGTTTTGGTCACACCACTTTCTGCCCCAGAGATGAGTGAATAGAAGCGTTACATCGATTTGCTTCGGTCCAGAAACCATCGTCCAGACGCATATTTTAACAGCTTTTAAGTCCGAAGAAGAGAAACTCAAAATTACGAAAGTAAAGCTAGTTACAAGGCATCTATTTGGCATTAAAACACTTCCACTACAGAAATGAACAGTATCTTGCAACAGTGTCATATCTTGTGCAAAAAGTTAAGGTGCACACTGTGTAACTTTCTGAAGGTGAAAACTAAACTAAAACTACACAATTCAACAGAAATAGAAAATTAAAAGCATAGTTAGTGATAACTGTGTTATCCCATAATGTGAAACAAAAACATATTTCCCAAAGAAACACATGCCCTCATTTAAGTAAAGTATTTTGTGGTCATGAAACTCTGGTCAAAGACGCATTTCTATTTTTAGCGCACCAAAAACAGAGACTAAAAATGTCTTTATATTATCGAGTACATTATTGTTCAAGTCAATTTAGGCAAAGGAATAACTGCAATACTGTGTGCCCTTGGTTAAATTCACAATTTAAATATTTTGTTTCAGCATATGTCTTTTCATTTTGGTGCACCATAACTGACTGATCCAAATGCAGACAGTGCGTTGTAACAGCTCGTTTGATCACCACGTGACAAAGCCAAAGAAAGTTTGATTCTTTGCCTCATCATGGGTTACTTAAATGAAATGGTTAAGTGAGCATTGGTTTGTAAATGACCCTGTTTGCTTCCTCGGGTGGTGTCGTTTATTGCCGTAATTGAATAATTGCTACACTAATTGATGTTAACAAGTGCTGCAATCATCTCATTATTACTGAGTCTTGTGCTCACGCAAATGCATCACAAAGGTGCGGCGGGTTAATGAATGATCGAAGGGTTTTTCGGTGAAAGTGACGCATAGTTTGGCTCTTTTTAGAAACAAACCCTTAACTTGTCATTTAATGGCGCAGTCCCACTGGGAGACATGGATCTCAGTGCGCTATTCGTATTCATTTCACTTTGAAGAAAAAGTTTAACTGAAGAGCCCGACAGGCCCATCCTGTTGCGGTTGTTTCCTCCATAACCATACAGTCATTTAAATTCAGTGTCTTTCCAAGAACCTAATTGGAATTATACCGAATAATTAGCGCAGCAACTTCTCTGTTATGGACATGATGCTCTGACTGGTGGTTAAAATAGTCGCTCCACGGTCTAGTGCGGGAGTCAAGCGTGAAAAGGCGGACAAAGGAGGCAGCAGGAGCGCTCCGACGTGTCAGCGCCTTGGGCACATTTTAGGGCGATTAAACGCTTCTGAATGAGGCATCAAACTGTGATGAACGATTTGTCGGTACATTTTACGCATTTAGTAACGGCAAGAACTTGTTATTGATGACAAGAGCTTTGATCAAAGTCAGTCACATCAACAAAAAAAACGACCATAAAACTATAAAAGAATAGACTCGTTTATCAGTTTAAACTAACGCTAAACCGATACGCATAATAGGTCTGTTATGTGCGCAAACTTGGTAAAGAAAATATATCAGATTGCATTATAGCCAAAGTGAAAAAAATACATTTTAACTGTTAAATTGTGAAAGCATAATATATAAAATGAAGTTATATAGATAATTGAGATTTAATAAATAAATGAGGTGTGTAAAGATATTAGGTCGTTAGTGTACACTGATGCACACGTCCGCAGTCACAAAACTCAAATAGAAAAGATCAATGGTTTCGAGCTATAAAGTGTGTCCTTTTCAGTCGGCTTTACCCCAGGACGTCTTTACGACACTCTGAGCTCCTTTGTGTCAGCTCTTACCCCAGAGGAAATCCACACTGAGGAAGAATTTATAGCTGAATCCACCACTTTCAAGAGATTTAACAGTCCGCAGTGAAACGTGTGTCAGATGAGTAAGCCAATCAGAGGTGTAGGCCAATCACAGGTGTAGGCCTACATTACTGGTCACTGTTTAATGGAATAGGTTCCAACTTAAGTAGGCAACTACTGATAGTAAGAACTTCTACTTGGGTAAAAGCTACAAAAATACAAAACATTTATACTGAAAATAGAAAATTCATATTCAAACATTTCCTACTAGTATTTGTGATTTAGTGGTAACTTTTTTGTGGTAACTTTTGAATAAAAAACTTTAATTAATGTGTAATGAACGCCTAGATGTAATACAATATTTGTACTTGAAATGCTTATGTAACTGTCTCTGAAAAAAATTTCATAAGAATATATTTTTCAAGCCACCTGTAAGAATAAATAATAAAAATGCTAATTTGTTATTAGGTTGCCTTAAGTGTGGTCACTTCATGATTTAATTTAATGTTAAGTTGTAATTTTTGTTTTATAACACTATGCATTAGTAAAATCAGTTCATTAGGCTTCTTCTAAAAAAAAAAAAAAAAAAAAGTAATAAACTTTTTACTTCTCTAATGTGTCTTTACTGCTGAACATGCGCGCGTTCAGAAGATGCACCAGCCCACAGACACATTGTTCAGGACTTTCCCAGCCAGAGTTCTTTTCAGGGAGAACTGTGGAGAATCAGGAGGCGAAGGTGCCGGACAGAGGGGCGGCCCACAATTCTCCTCGGTGCCTCTCTGCACCCCACCAAAACAAAACCACAGCTGCACAAAGACCAGTTGCAAACATTTTTAAAAAACCTCTTGTGCCTTTATTTCTTACACGTTGAAAAAAGCGGCGGTGAATAAAAGATCAGAGTCAAGTTTGGCCTCAGAGTGTTGAACATTTTCTTCAGGTGGTCCGAGCCATTTTACTCCAGCACCAGAAAATCTGAATGTTGTGGTACAAGAGAGAATTTTCACGGTGCTGCCTTCAACCTGCATAGCGTGAAACTCACCCATAAAAGCACCAGCACGCACAAGCCCAAAATCACAGACCTCCAAAAATACAGCACACACAAACTTTTATGATTGGTCATCAATACAGCTTCACTTACAAAATAATTAGTATCAATATCAATAACTCATTAGGTGTTCACTTAAAAAATATTATCAATTACACAAATATACGTACTGAAATTGTTGACCAATTTATGTCACTTCCTCCCACAGACAAACAAAATTGGTTTACATTATTGAGGGAATATTTTGGTCATATATAGACTATATTTTTTTAGAAACACGTTGCACAAATCATACTCAGGGCATTAGCTGCATGTTCTATTATTAATATCTGTATTACAACAAAATCTGGTTTACTTGTAATATTATTCAAGCAACATTCAAGTTATCAAATAGATTATGTCCTATAGCTCCAGGAGGTACAGCGCAAGTTAATTGTGCTTGCATGGTCTGTGAAATGTTCTGTTCTTTTCTGGTCTGTGAGGTGTTCAGCTATGCTCATTTTGGTAAGGGAGCAGCGGGGGTCGCACTAAGTGTGGCCCATTCATATGATAATTAGGTGGTACTATATAAAGCCACTTGCAGTCATAGTTTATTGTGTGAGTCAGAGGAGCCTAGAGTCTAGCAGAATGGTGGCCACAACAGACTGCAACAGGTCCAGAGCCATGTCTTCTACCAATAAGGTTTGTGAACTACATTTTCACTTCAATTTTCCCATAACTTTGTAACTTTTGAACACAACTAGTTTAACCAGTAGGATAATAATAACGTTTCTTCGTTCTTCAGGTATCCAAACCATTAATGGAAAAGAAACGACGTGCTCGTATCAACCAATCTCTGGACCAGTTAAAATCTCTATTGGAGAATCACTACAGCAGCACTGTAAGCAAATGACTATTCCACAACAACCCAAGCCAATGTTTTATGGTGATACACGATTAACGTAGTGCTTGCTGTTATATTTCAGATTCGTAAGCGTAAAATGGAAAAAGCTGATATTTTGGAATTGACAGTGAGACATCTGAAACATCTACAAAAAAGGCTCAAATGTAAGTCGTTTTTTTATATATGGTAGCTTTATGCACGAACCAAAGGGGCATTTGTTTACCTTACTTTCTGTTTTCCAGTTTCCAACGTTGCACCCGATTCTGACTACCAAAACGGCTTCCGTAGCTGCGTGTCAAACGTGAACCACTATCTTCTGACAGCCGACCATTTGAGCGGTTCAGACCGGTGGAAACTCTCACAACTTGGCGCGCATCTCCTGAGCGCGCACAGGCGGGAGGACGTCTCCAGCACCATGGACAGCGCCAGTCACGCACATCTCACAGGGAGCCTTACGTCGTCCACGCCAGAATCTGAAGAATCAAACACAGCCACATTTAAAGCCCACAGTGTCGCCAGCAGAGAAAGACACATTTGCTCTGGAGCTCTCACTGCTCCGACAACATTCAGACATTCAGACTCCAATATTCAGAACTCCAAAAGTCATTACGACGCTTTGAACGAACAGCTCAATGTGTGGCGGCCATGGTAGTTTAGCTTAGTTTTGTTTTAGGCAACTTTTGTTACTTGTATTAAATTGCACTATTTTATAGTTTTAAGTTTGGTTGTATTGTTGTTGAACGTGAAATGTGTATTTTTTGAAAATTGAAAACTTAATAAATGTCTAATTGCTGTATCTGTGTCATTGTCTAAGCAGGAGAAAAAAGTCAAAAGACTAAGGCAGGATAGGTCTACACGAAATGACAATAATTGATTGGCTTTGTACTAGTAAGAGTCACATGACGAGCTGAAGAGTGCGTAAAACTAATAGTTTATGCTACTGGTGTCCTGCTTGCTCGTGTGATTCGTTTTCACTGATAAATGACAGCTTTATTGTGAATGCCACATTGCAAAAAACTGTCTCCTGTAATTTTCTGGGGTTTCTCCTATTCCAAATTCTTTGACCACCATAATAGTTGATGCACACAAAAGGCTATTACAGCTCAGAAGGTCTCTTTGATTAGCCAACAAGTTAGAACACAAACAAGAGAAAACACTTTTAGTATTGACAAAGTGTGACCGGGGTTATTCTATCTGCGTTGTGCTGGTTACATAAGTCAAAGTTTCTCTTGAGACACATGTCTGCATAAATAAATAGGAATAACTTTGGTGACTGGTGAAGAGCAGGGTGTTTTTTGGCCACACTTATAACTTGGGTGGAGTCACATTGTCTGTATATAGCCTATTCACACTTCACCGCACGGTTGCTTACAATTTCCAAATATATAATAGTATTTGAGCATCAGTCGTGAAAAGCATGTAACATCTAGCCTACAGCGGTGGGCCTTTTTCCGGATCAGATTATGACACTCTGGGCTAAAATGAAGGATTAAATAAAAGGAAATGTGTGTGCAAAAAGGAATAAATATTTACAATTGCAAAATGACAAGTTATATTTCTGCGAGGAGAAACGTTGTGCTTGAAGTTCACGCTTAATTGCCGGAACAGAGGCAGGAAATCAGAAAGTTGTCAGACAGCACAGCATTTGCGCCAAACACCGCGTGACGTCAACCCATGGGGCAGAAGGTTATTGCGCCAAAAACACTAGGGGAAAAAGAGAATGGGTTTTATTTTATGGTGGCGTAATACAAGATAAAAAATGTACTAGGCTACACAATTTTATAGTAAAATGCATTAATTTATTTTTAAAATGACAAAGGAAATTTTAAGAATGGTCTATTTCTTAACACACTGCCATCCAGTTTTCTTGTGCGGTTGCACTGGTGGTAGGTGGGTGACTGCCGGTCTTTGTCCTAACCTTGTCATAAAGCGCTGTCTCTGTTGCAGGCAGCGCGGGCTGGTGGATGGCACCATAGAGCGAGGAAAATCGCTGAACCGCCCATTTTCTTTCACTTTTTGGCTCTCACAGGGGCAGTGCGCAGAGATGCAATGAGGCCCTCTTCTTAAAGTCAAGGAACTGCTAGCGATCTTCTTAATACCCTTCTTCTTTCACAGTCACTGCTTTTGATGAGATCAACAAAGGTTGTGGACACAAGAGAAGTTTGTTTAAATGTGAGAATGGAGAAATCACGTGCTTTCTCCAAAATAATGGAATTTTTCCATTGGAGTCCAAATGTATTGTTTAAAATGGGGAGTTGTGAGGCTCAGTCCAAGATGCGCGGAGAGAATGACTAGCATCAAATTGGGTTCAAAAGTCTAGCACAGCTGGGCTCTGGCGCTGGGATGTCAGGTTCAAGGGAATCTTGAGTCAGAGCTCAGGAAGATGCATCAACAGGCCTGCAACAGCTGGCGGGAAATGAAGGACGAGCGGAAATGAAGTAACACTTAGATATCCACCACACCCCGTAGGCTATCACTTGGCAAAGACCTGAAAGTGAACTCATAAACAGTCTAATGATTGCAAAAGTTGCAATACAAACACACAAAAATACATGATGGCTGACCACATGCACTGCCATCTTACTTCCGGTGAAAAAAGTAATACTGCAGAAAAAAAAAAAAACTTCTGTGCATAAAAACAGAACTAGAAGGTTACTAAAAGAAAAAAAGCAACAGAGCGCACATGACCAGAGGGCTATACCACCTAGAAAGGCCTAGTGAATTTAGATTTTACATAAAGTAAAAAAAAAGTGATTCCTTTTTCTGAAACACCTCGCAGGGCGTCACGTTCGTCAAAGCTCTGTGCTGTTCACCATTCCTCAAAATCCTCACCTCGACTGTAAAATCAAGCTCGACTCCGTCGTTTGTCTAATTCATCGCACCTGGGGATTCTTGGTTACCTGGCAGCCATTAAAATTACCCACAATGCGCTGCATTTTTTTTTTTTTACTTAAACTCTGAAATATTTTAATAAAATACAGAAGGTGAAAGTTGATCAAATAAGTAGCTTAGTATTAGCTGACATGAATAACATTAATATTAGCTAAATTAATCATTAAATGACACATGTTAATCTGAATTGCTCGAATACCACCAATTCTAGTTTTTGTAGTAAAGGAAAGCGGCTCTGCATTTGTTTATTTTTTAACCTAAAGAATTTGGTACAAAAAAGAAAAAAAATCACAGAGCTTTTATTTTGAACATTTGTATGAGCTGAAACGTACAAACCAAACCCTTATTCAGACTTATTTATGTATTAAACCTGCAGAGGAGTCTGTGGGAGGAAGTATGCAGCTTTGGAGACCAGGCTGCAGAGGGATCTTTGGAGGAAGGATCCTCTTTAGAAGGAGCGAACTTTGAAGCCAAACTGCAGAGGCTTTTAGAGGAAGCGTCCTAGCAATTGTCTTTCACATCCACAAGATGGCGACATATGACAAGTGACCGAAGAGTGTCAGCCTTGCAACAAACCCTTTGGGAAGAATTTTTATTTTGTGGTTTTGTTGTCAAACAGGAAAATGAAAATGCTGCTAAATTATAAAAGTAAGCTAACATTATGGCACAGTGGCAGTTGAAATTGTTAATTAAATATAGCCTATAGCCTACTCAAATTGTTTATTCCGTTTTAATAAGCCTAGGCTTATCCATTCTCCTCGAGATTTATTTTATTCCAAAAGACCATCATTAGATTGTGTAAAGTGTTGTCACAGTGGTTTAAACGAGTGCAACAATATGTAGGACCAGGACAACAGCGCCCCCTGCTGTCTAACTTTGTTAGGCTGAGTCAAAATGATCTCGTACAATGATTATTTTAGAGAAAAAGAAAACAAGATGAACTATTTACTTATCTGCAAAAATTTGTTTTTGAGGGATTTAAAAAATAATTTAGCCACATACGAGATACAAGCAAAAGCTACATCATACTCCCCTTCATTTTGTGCAGAGTCCAAATAGGATAAATGAAAAGGATCGGATAAATACTTGTTATAAGACACAGAAATGCTGATTCAGGAAGTTAAAAAGCACTAAACAGATTCATTAGTAAACTACAGCCTTTTCTGAGTGCTTTGGTCAATACTTACACTAACAAATTGACAACTTTTCACAGACTACTTCTTAATTTTGACATAACTCAAAATGTTATGAATTACTCAAAGTGCTGAACACGAAGTATGTAGTACCTTTGACAGAGAGTTTTCTTGCCTCCTCCATCTGTCAGTGCAGTTTCTCAGTAAAGATCCATGGAGATTATTGAACCATAATCCAGCTGTGAACCTCAATCAGCCATTTCACTTTGGTTTTAAGTATAAAAAAAAAATTAGGTTGTAAAAGTTTGTGATTTATGTGTGTTAATCTGTGTCCTGATTACAACTGATTAAAATATGTGTCTTTAACATGATTGTGAAAAAAAAAAAATAAAGATCTTGATTATTTAAGTAATAAATTTAAGTCATACTCTTGCTTAAGAAAAGCATGGGGTTTATTTGCAAAGAATGATCACATAATGTAGATGACAAATCTCACAGAAATAATGAGTTGCAATATTAGGAGGCACAATTTGGCAGCAACTGTGCAGTAAACACACCTATGATTTAATATTATAATTACTCAAAATCACGCGATGTTTGTGAGCGATTAGAGCAGATATTGTAATTGAAATCGCCATTCGATTAACGGCACTATAAAATAAAACATTGAGATTGTAAAATGTCTTGGGTAAGTAAAGGTCTAGGTCTAAATGCAAGGACACAAATCCAAAACTATCATGGATTCAGCAACTGCCTTAGACCTGTTCATCCTCTGTCATAGGACGCTCCAACACAAGAGTTAGGAGACCACTAACTGATGAGAGCTGTGTGGAACTGCATCAGTGACAGAAAAGACAAAAAAGGGCAAACTGTTCCAACTATCATATTTCTATATCATTAAAACAGGCCTTAAGATTACAACATTTTGAAGAATTTTCTGGATGCTTAAAGTCACTCTCATTTTGAGGTGGCATGAACATTTGTTTAGGCCATTGTGTCAGAATGATGAATTAGGAGCTAGGATGCTTGTGAGTTTTTGTGCAGGGGCTGAAAGAAGTGCTGACTTGCTCCTCCAGCAGAGCAGAACACGACTGAGACAAGGCCCACACAGAGATAAGCCTAACCCACAACAGCTGCTCAAAAATTGTTGGGGACTCACAAAGATGGAGTCCAGTGCATTTCATTATCAAATAGTGGCATTTTTTTCTCCCAGAAACTTTTAACATTGAGAACCAGCAGCACTGTTTTTACAGCTTTGAAAATCTCAGAATAATCCAAAGGAACAATATGGGGTGGTATTTGCATTGTGTTTGTTTTTTGTATGCATTCTTTTGAGAACCTTTGCTTTGGCATGTTATGCATTAGAACTTTTTAAAAATGTGTTAAAATGTACAGATGACAGTCAAGTGTTCCCCACATTAGGAATTGAGAATAGTGCTTAATCAAAGGAATTCACAAAAGAGGACTATTCAAATTTATCTTGCCTGATACAGTATTATTTAAAAACAGCAGAAGATCTCAGTGATACCTTTGACATCACACAATTGGGAAGCTTGGGGTAGTTTTCTGATGCTCAGGGAGAAAAGAAAAGTATAAAGAGAGAATTCTAGGTGTATTTTTGATGTGGAAGCAATGCTAAAAACTAAAAAGCAAATATGTGTTCCTTAATGCTGTGTTTTTACTGCATTTGATCCTGTGAAGTGAACAGCCAGCAAGTGTTGAAAAGCTTGTATCAGTTGGGTCTTCAGCTCGACTTCACATGGCCCTCTGTCATGGTCACTGAATGAAACAACACACAAAGAAATGTAACCATTACTCTAGCATCAACAGAGAACAGATGGAGGCCAGAGTTCTTAAAAATGGGATTACACTTCTACATCTCAGAATGTCTTGACAGATAATAATTTTTTGTGAAGTTGTAATTTTTGCCACTGTAAATATCCGTCACATAAAAAAGATGCAGCTCTAGTCTTTTCTAACTTGAACATATTTTTCTGATTGTGAATATATTGTGTTCGTTTGTTAAAAGAGACCTTTTATGTAAAATCCAACTGTGAATTTTATTTTTGTTTTAAAAGTGTTCCAGTTCCATCAAAGTTGTATTTGGATTGATTCATACACGTTTAAAGTGCATATGACAGGTTTTTATGATTGTCTCATTTTAGCTTAATTTGGCAGTTTAATATTTGTTGTAAATACAAATGATAGTTTTACTTTAATTGAGAGCACAACTGATGACGTCACACTATGACTTCTCAACAGAAACACATCTTGACTTCATTTTAGTGAAATTTGCACTTCAACTTGTCAGGGGCACTTTAAGTAACTATATATTGTCCTGCAACTAAAGCTTGAGTGCTTAAAAAGGTTCTGTTTTCACCAGCCACCCATCTACACCTACTTGTATGCATTTAAAAATCCTATTCTAAGCAAAACATGTATTATTCAAAATTGTCAAAAACTAGTATATTCAAATCAGTTGCTTGTTGCAGTGAAATTAAACAATGAAGAGGCAGGCTTATCAGTTAGGCAGTTTTAAACAGGAAGTCAGTGGGCGTGTCCTGATTATATTTCTCAACAGTCTTTGATAAAGTTTGTCTTTTACAATGAACAACATGTAAATAATCACGTTACAAATGTCAAAGTCTACATATATATGGAAAAAAACATAGTCTGTCTTCTTTACTTCAGGCAGAGAGACAGTCCTGCAGTGACAGCCTTAAAGCTGTACCTGCCTGAGTGCAGTTCCTCTATTACAGTACAGTATATTTCCCATGTAGTCTGTGGTGAGCAAACTCAGTCACTTCTTCATCTTCTGCATAAAATTGGGCTGGGCATTTCCTGTTCATGAGCACTTGTGACATCAAAGAAACTAATCCTGTAACCATCAAGAACCCTTTATGCCAAACTTTTTACCATCCCCACCAGAGCATTAACTTAGTGATGTGGCTCTGAGCAGAGTGGTTTTAAGTCTGCCGTGTTTTGTGGTGAAATACAACTCTGTTTCTATAGCAGCAAGTCAAATGTGTGTAAAACTTCTCTTGACTTTGCTCAACACACAATTTCAAGACCTTTACTGAACCACCTTAAAGTTCACATGCACACCTCACTCAGAACTAGACAACCTTTTTTATACTTTATATCTGATGTAATTACACAAGTGCTAAGTTATCTTTCTTTGAACTATGCAACCTGACAGACGTTCTCAATAATAGAAGCAGGAACAGAAAGTGTAATAAGCAAAACCATAAACACATTTTCATATAAGCAGAGATGTAGCGTAGCCAAAATTTGTACTGGTATGAGTAAATTTACTTGCAAATATTGTTACTCAAGAAAAAGCACAAAGAAGAAGTTCAAGAAATTGTAAGCTAGAAATAATTACAATAGTAACAGTTACAATTGATGTGTTAATATGAAATACTTGAAACATTTTTTCTACTCAGATCTCTGTATTAGATTACCGTAATATCTGGCTGCTAACCATTTTCTGTTATCGGCTGGAGCAGCTTAATTTTAAATGTTATCTTAGGGCAACCGTCTAGTTCTGTTTTTCAAGTAAGACCTCGTGAAAGAGGTGAAATGCATCCTCCTTTAAGCCAACAGCTGCGACTTCCTGCATCACATAAAGCGCTTAACCTCATCCGCCTGGGCTGAGTGCGCGTTTAGTTCATCGCCTCAACGCGTTTCACTTTTTCACTTGGGGCAATGAGACACACAGAGACTATAGGGATTTTGGGAGGTTAAGTTGGATGGCACTTCAAGGAGGAAGAAGGGTGAGTGAGAAAGAGACAGCGACGGAATTTGGCACTGTTTACTTTCTCGTGCCAGGCGCAGAGGAGCACTGCTTTACGCGCACGAGGTCCCGCGTTTTAGCAGCATGTCAACGGTAAATGTGTCCAGAAGTGAAATGGAAGCCAAAAACGCGAGTTATCACGGCACGAACTCAGGTATGACATTGTTCAACGTAGCTTACGTCTCTTATGTTAATATGGTCCTGTGCGTCATGTTAAAGATCAGTTGGCACAGCTTGTTGGTCATTAAAATATAATTATTCTGATGTCTTAAATTGAGCGTATGTAGAAGGTGATTGTTGGACAACAGGCAGTCTGTGTGGTTTAATCAGGGACTCCACAGCTGGGCTTCTCACGCAGTCTCACGCGCACGCACGTTGGATAAAAGCGCTCTGTTTTGACCCCATCATGTTACGTATTAAAGGCTCTCTTTACTCTTGTACAGAACCGTGATGACTGCTGCTGTAATACCAAAGTGAGATTGAAAAGCAATACATGGAGGATGAGAGAGAAAGAACAGAATGAGACAGTTTGGACATGAAAGTCAGGTGACCAAGGGCAGGAGAGACTGAAAGGTGCACTGACTTTTTGGCCCAAAATAGACTTGAATAAAATCATGCTTTTGTTATTAGGTTTTTGTCGCACTAAATAAACAATACAAATCTGTCTTATTACACTAAACAAACTTGCATGGCCACAAAATGGACTGGAGGAGTTTGTTTTTAAGAAAAATGATTAGTGTAGCTGTTATTTTTCAGATTATGGCATAAATGTATTTACACTCATTCAGAATGTCCCAAAGTCTGTATTTGACTTTCTAATTCTAGCAAAGTGTGTAGTCGACTTTTCACCCCCAGAAAGTTACACAGTGCACTTTTAAATAGAATGTTTTCATTGCTGTTGCGAAGAATTTGAATGTTGAAGTTAATCCTTCATCTGAAGAGGAAACATTCACAGTCTGAAATTGCATCAAGAATAGTGGATATTATGTATTAATTCCTATTGGCCGCAAGCCAATAGGAACCACCATATATGCAGTATTTGTATATTGAGGAATTCATTCTTTAGTGCTTTTAATATAAAACTCCTATATATTAGACATTAAGTAAGCAAAAACAAAGAGGAGCCGTGCGTTAAGTAGTTTTAACCGCATAGCAGTTAGCATTTCCAAGTGTATTTCTATTGATTTGTACATATTTGAGTCCTTTTACAGTTTTCAGTCCTTTCTGTCTGAGTAAATCCCTGTATGTGATCAAATTACTTGAAAAATTAAATCTGAGCAGGGTTTTAAAATACCATTTAGCTACTTTTCACAGATAAAATATGTAACTAAATCTGTTACTAGATACAATAATGAAAACCCTAGGCTCTTCTGTTCGGCAGTTAGGGTTTGAACAGCAAGTTAATGAATTTGTCTCTATTATTAAGTTGTCATTGATCATTTTTGTGGTTTACTTTAAGCAAGATACAAGGACACTCCAATAGCCATACATTTTTATAATAACCCTATTCAAACACAAGGAATTATTTATTTATTTTACGGAATGCCCCTTGAGATGTGCCAAGTCGTTTTCGAGAGTGTCCAAAATTATGCTCCAGGTAAGGTAGTAGTCCTGACCAAACCTGGCAAGAAGATCTGTATTATAGTTCTCACTGCCCTGACAGGTTGCCCCAATGGCAATGAAGGATAGGTCAAAAGATAAACTACCCTAAGGAACAATAAAGTTACCTCACACTGAACCTATAATAATGTGCTGGTTTTGTTTACATAAAAGCATACTAAATAGACTTAACAAAACTTCTACTTCCTGCCTGCTGATGTACTCAGTGATGTGAGACCTCCATGCTGTAGTGAACAGACAGATAATGTTTTGTATGGCGTCAGATGAGCTGAGCTGTTTCCACCAACCTCACAAGCCTTTGTTGTTTCAATGAGTTATCACATTTCCTCTTTGATACCGTTTGAATACACCGAAAGAATGTTGGACCAACATGTCCCTGTACTTATGCCTTCTTAAGCTGCTTTTCTGAGAGGTATATGACAAACAAGATCAATCTTTTAACAGAGGTATGTAATGTTTTAGTCAATAGGCTCAACTGAATACTCCTTGACCATGAGCATCCAGCCTACACATTAATACAGGAAGTTGCATTCATGTGTGTGATGATGCCAGATGATGGGCAAGAGCAAATATTCCCTATATCCAAAAGTAATTTCACAAATGTTTAATTTCTATTAGATTCAAGACCCAATTGTATTTCTTTTAAAAACTGCACTTAAAAATATTTATTTTAGCTGCCCTCAATGTGTATTAAAAATTATTGGGTTAAAGAATGATGTAATGCCATGTGAACAGATCCTAGCACGTATTACCTTTACAATAAAGTTTCAAATGCATAACTATTTGATCTCTATTACATAGGTTATATCCAGACTCAGTGCATTCCGCAGCCCCAGCCTGCTTTGGGTTTCCAGCGGATTATCTATGGAAATGGCACCAGCGTGGGCACCGTGATTGCCCTGCGCTGCCCGGACAAGCACAAGCTGATCGGGGACAGTGTGAAGTGTGTGTTAGGCGACAACGGCACTCACTGGGAGGGAATGACCTACTGCAAACGTAAGTATGGCTTTCTCAAATCTTTTTGGCACCTTATGATAAAACTAAATTATTAAGCTCCTGAACATTGCGTCAAATTAACTTTTTAGGGATGAATCGGGATAAGTTTGTACTGTAAATTTGCAAATAAAAAAATACCTCATTCATTTATTCTCTACCGCTTGTTCCCGGTCGCCGGTGACTTTAGGTCTAAAATACTGAATACTGAAATTAAAACAAACTAACTTTTTATATAAGCTCCGTTTACACATTCTGAACTTTTTAAGTCCTTAAAACTCATTTTTAGTTAAATAACCTTCATCTTTTAACAAGTATTTTAAAAAAATGTCCTAATCTGTGTCATTCAGGTCTGTTGCTCCTTTTATTTACTGTGTAGCACTTGTTCTCAATTAGATTAGAGTCAATCAGACATTAGAAGTTAAGTTCAAAGCCTCAGCTTCACAAAAGTCCTGCTATTTGTTTGTGCTCCAAAAGGTGCTTTATAGAAAATAGGCCAGATCCATAAGAAGGAGCATTAGTTCTTTAGTTAGTGTATAACTGTATGGGAGAGAGTATTGATTCATTTGGCAAATGTTGGTCGGAATGCCTTTTTGAAGAAAAAAAAATGCACTAGGTAGACACTGGTAGTAATAGCTAGTGATGGGCAAAATGAAGCAAGGCTTCGAAGCCTGTGCAGAGCAAAAGTGGGTGTGTCCAGTGAAGCCTTGAAATGAATCGTGGTTCAGCAGCAAGGAAGTCACGTGACTGAAGCTTCAGTTTGTGAAAAGTTAATAAAATCAAGGAAAATACCGACTATGTGAGTACGAATCACTATATAAATATTCTAGTTAGTAAAAAAAAATGACAAAAATACTTAAACATGAAAAGAAGATCATTTAAATAAATGTTTTAAGCTTTGTGATACATTGGTCTCTCCAGGTGAGGACAGTATTTTTGAGGCTTCACTTTGTTTAAGGTTTGGGCTGAGTTTGGCTGTGAAGCCTCATTGGTTCAGGAGGCTTCACATTTCCCATCACCAGTAATAGCAACACAAACATTGCATTTCATATGGTAATTGTTTTAATGTTTTACAATGTCATTTATTATTAAAACTCCTTATAGTCACCATTCATGGTCCTTCCAACCACCACAATTAACTTATTCACACACCACATTCAGAAGTGACTTGCTCCAAGGCACAACAGCAACAGCTGATTGAATTGTTGATTGTTAGGTTGGTGGTTGAACCCAGGCTATATCATCTCCACTATGCACCATGGAGGCAATGCACAATGTCAAGATGCAGTAAAAGATGAATAATAATCAATAATCAATCATTCATGTATTCAACAGGATCATCTTGCCTTGTGATGATAAAGCTGAAATGAATGTAGATATTTAAGGGCACTGTCAGAGTGGAATAATGAGAGACAGGTGCACATTCAGTAATTTTGTGGTCAGTGAGCTTGAAAAAAAGAACTATCAGACCAGCCTCCATGGGGAGAAAGAGACTTCAGTTGTGAAATGTGAACTTGGAATTTACATACTGTCTGTCGAGTGAAACGTTTGGTCTGTTCTAGATGTCATTTTGAGGAACGGATAGTTCCTCAAAACAAAACGTTTGTTGTTTTAAGTTGTTATGCCAATGCCATTGATTATAAATTTGCATGTCTGAAGCTAAACCAAATTAAATACAATGCAGACACAGCACACATTAATTTTGCGCCGCAATGGTGAATGGGGAAAAAAATTATGAGAACTAAAAAATGTTCACTTATCTAAATTTCTCCCTTTTGTTCCTGCAGCTCTCTCCTACAATGAAGTCTATGGGTTCCAGCTGGCCTTGCTTCTTTCGATTGTGAGTTCTGCCATCATCTTCTTCATGTCCATGGCTTTCCTCACCTGCTGTTTGGTCGACTGCATTGAAAAAAATAAAAGGAAAGAGATGGAAAGGTTGGTTAAGTGAAGCTGGAAGATATACACACAATCTGCATAGCTATGCTTAGTTAGAACAGGTTGCTAATCTGCTTTTATAATATACTTTCAATTACTATGAGAAAAAGAGAAAGTGAGTGAAGTTTATGACTCTGTTTCAACTTATAAAATGGCAGAGCAAAACAAGATACAGCACTATTGGGCTATAACACAACACAATCCATATGCATCACACTCTCAAATATCAGTTTGTAATATGTTTTAAAGTAATCTGACTAAGCATAACATATAAAATACATATTATATCATTACATTTTTAAACAAACTTGGAGGCATACTTGATAAAACATAAAAAAAAAATAAACATTAGACATAGGTTATTTAATCTTACAGTACTCAAAATTTTGGACGTCATAAAAAATAAAACACAATAATAATTTTTAAGACAGCTGTTAGTTCATCTAATATTACACACACTTCATTTCTAGACATTCTGAAAGGCCGCCGCAGTGGGAGGAGCAAAACCAGGCGATGAACAGACCACGATACAGTAATAAGAGCAGGAACAATAATAACAACAACCTTGTGGAAAAAGAATTAACCCAGTGGAGCCATCGTGACCCAGAGCAGTGTGTCAACTACTACACATGCAGGTAATCTCTGGAAGCTCTGGAGTGAATGCAAATTTGCTCTGTAACTGCTACAGTGTAGTGATGGGAAGGTTTGCCTGTATTGTGTATGTTGGTGGTCTGTTGTTTTACCATTTCACAGTTATTTTTTTCTTTCTTTCTTTTTACAGCTGTTTTTTCTTTCAACAAATGCTCAATTGCAGCTAAACATTAATTTGTTCTTTACAGGTGTCAAGAGCAGTACAGCTATGATCCAACTGGTCTTCCTCATTCATTCGATGCTGCTTCCAGATATCCTGCTCTTCCTGGATATGAATATAATCAACCACTTTATCACAAAATCCTAACTCTTCAGACCTGACACAAGTTGATAACACAAGGTCTGAGCCGGTGTGGCAGTATGGAGGAGAGCAACAGAGCATTTGCCACGAAATAACCAGACAAGGATTAAAAACTCTGCTAAAGAATTTTCTATACGAGTTATATCTGTCTATTCCCAAAAGGTTTTTCAAAGAGTTACTTACAGACTGTGCAAGAAAAAATACTGTGAATAAAAGATTATGTATTGAGAAGAAGCAAGTAGGTGCCTTGGTGAAAATGAAAGCACGCTGCCCTCTGCTGGTAAAGACGTAGATTTACATTCTACGGTGTCTGTTCAGTGTTACAATTGAATGAACATTTGGAGATATTTCCTACATTAGACTTTCTCGTTCAAATGATGGTGCTGTTAAAATGCAAAGAAAATGTATCCTAATGATAGAACAAATGTTGCAGTAATTAAATATGTTTAAAATGCATATAAATTAAAAGACTGTAAAATATTTAACTGTAAATAAATGAACTCTGGTTGTGCCCCGTGAGTGCCATCATGGAGTGTTCCTGTTGGTAATCTCCTGTCTGCGACCTAATTATACAGTGTAATCATGGATCCGTAGGTCACGTGGCTCCGGCTGTGCTCGGTGTGTCTTTGAAGGAGGATCCACAGCCCCAGACTTCGGAGGCAGAAATTAAACCATCCAAGCCGTTTTATCCAGTATATTATGGCAGGTTTGTGCATTTAAGTTAGGCAAGGCGTTTTTTTTGTGTAGCGTGACATCTTCGCAGGTGTGGATATTTAAGTGGACAGTAAAACAAAAATGAGTTTATCAAGCTAATTAGACTAGCAAATGCCGAGCTAAGCAATATTTGCTTTACAAAACACCCATAGGCTACCCAACAAATTAGATTGCATAGTTTTACCTGATTTAGTGAAGCAGCAGGTAAGCAAACTCCTCCCACAAACACATCTTGAACGAAACGTGGAGAGCAGCATTGTGATTGGTTTGACAGCAGGTGTTTGTGATAAGCACGATTAGCGCACAGTTTTGATTGGAAAATCAATGCTGATGTCACGTTGAGTAGGTATGTACAAACTGCGATGAGAGGCTCTTGGACCTATTTTGTTGGTCCTCAGACTTTCTGCTAAATTGCTCAATTTACAAAAGGGACCTTTAAGTATTTTGTAATAATAACACAAAACAATATAATTTTATTGCAAATTGAACATTTCTGAATTTCACAATGTATGTTTAGGTGGCGGCTCATCAAATAATATGCAAAATTTAGTCTCTGTTATGTGGTCCCCGCTGTTAGAGAGACAGGCCTTTTACAGGATTTGGTGTATTTTGACGTAAAACATGCTCATTTGCTCTAAGTTTCTAAAATATGATTTAGAACGGTAGGCAAAGAACCATGTACACAATTTAAAAAAAAAAAATTTAATTAAGCTTACATCATACTAGTCCTGTATGGCCAAGACAACAGCATTAAATCAACACAGTTTATTTATTATTTATTTATTTGTTCATTCATTCATTCATTCTTTAGTGTTACTTAATAACTGCTACAAACCATGCAGCAGGGATTTAGCTGATCTTTTAAAATGTACAATTGCTTGACCATATCTTTAAGCTATGAACTCAGTTTGAATAAGTATCTATTTTTACAAATCCTAAGGTAATAATCTCATATGTATTTGTTATATTTTTTGACTAGACCCTGATAGCTTCCAATGCAGCTACTGATAGATGCCCACTTTCTGTGTTCACACCACAAGATGGACACTGAGCTGCTCGATAGACTAGTGCTGCAGCTCAACAGAACCTACCACAGATTCTGTCTGACAAGGAAGCCCATAAGGTGAGTATTAAGTTATCATGTATGAATTATGTTTGTGCTGAAAACAAAACACAAAGTTGGCTTTTTGTATTTGTAGTGATTCTATAGAAGTAAATTGTCTTGATTATCATTGCGGGACAGAGCATTTCTCTTGCGTCACACCTTTGTTGACAGTGATTCCGTGTGTCTCATCACAGTTTAGGAACGTGAGAGTGCTGACCAAGCTGCGATTTGCGGAGCTAATGAGGAACCTCCACTGTAAAGGTGAAGAGGCCTGTCATGAGTTTTACCGAGGACTTCAGATCCATGCAGAGGACGTGTACTGCAGACTGCCATCCAGAGTGAGATACAGAGGTACCACCACTGACTTATATCAAAATGTTGTGGAAAATGTAAAACACTATCTAATATACAAAACCACAATCTTTCTATGTCATGATCATGGCTTATTTCCAAAAAGCCTTTACATTAATACAGCAGATTGAGGACATGCATGCTGCCATAATTTATTAAATACATCTAATTTTCACACTTTATCAAACATTAATATTCACTTCAGTTACACATTATCATCACATTAGACATCAGACATCTTTTTCTGTGCCCAGCTAACCAAAAGAGCTGACTGTGTAATGGCAAATGCAAACTTAGATTTAAATTTAAAAAGGTTTTGCTTTTCTTCTTCAGATATGGAAGAGCTAAAGTCGATCAATCTAGACCCTGATGTGCTTAATAATAAAGGTTGGTTAAAATATATTGTATATCATATGTTGCTTTTTAAAGTGTCATGAATAAACTGATTGCACCCTGATCTGTAAAGCCAGTTGTCCTTTGAACCTTTTAACCCATGGCATCAGAGAGTGGCCCCTCCGCTGCCTCTGTCCAGCTTCATTCATCTACATCCCATTACATTCAGAGCTGTGGCTTTGTGGGTCACTCACGTGTGCAGGACATCCCAAAACAGTTTTCTCTGTGCCACATTCCTTTGAACAGTCCAGGTCCATCCACTGGGTCAAAGGTGTGTCAGTGGGGAACTAGGTCATGGGTCATGTACTAGAAAACAGTAAGGCAACTGTGTCAAAACACCTGTGAAACTGAATGTACACGTGACTCTTTAATAATATTGTGCATTTGGTTTGATGACTGATAAAATGTTCAGATAAGGCAAGGTTTGTTCAGAAAAGTAATTTTTCTGTATCCTCATCTACCTCTTATTCTTTTTTAGGGCCCAGGTTCTTCTTGAGTTGTTTTAGTCTGGTTCTTGGTGTTGCCATACTTTACTACTGTGGAGGTGAGATATTTGTGCAGAATGTAATGGACTAATAAAAATAATGATGATATTTAAATTTCTGTGTCCACAGAGAAGGAGACGCTGACTACACAACCCCATGGCTTCAGTGCTCTGCAAGAAAACTTAGTAAAGGTGCTAAACAAATTTTACTTTCTTACAGTGAAGTGGGAAATCAACATTTCTAAGATGTAAATTAAATAGACAAGCATGTTATCACACGGGCTGCCACTGTGCCCAACACAACCTGGTGCATAAATTCACTTATTTCTTAATGTAAGTTAAATTACCCCCCTCCCAAAAACATAATAATTGATAAGCTTCATGTTTCTAAAGTTGGTGCTGTATGAAGATAGGTGCTATGATATTGTGCAGTTCATAATGTGATGGACAATGTGCCTGAATTTCCAATAAAAATAAAGTGTGCAATTACAGTTCATTTGAAATGTTTCAAATGCACAAGAACATTCGCAACTAAATAGTTTATAGAACATCTGCATTCAAATACATTAAGTAAAATACAGCTTTTTAATTTGCAAGTATAGGCCTCAAAATGAAAAGATAACAATAGTAATACTGAAGGAAAATTGATTTTTCCTATAGCACCACTAGAGGGGGTGTCATGCTCATTCAATTTACCAAGATGTTTTAGAAGAAGCTGCCTGGTGTCCTATAACACTGGCAAACAATCAATACAAACAGATTGACCATCTATTAATAATGACATTTACATTGATTGTTGACGAGGCATGCTTTCTGCCCCATTAACTACTTTAGACAAAACCTTAATTACAATACGGCTCTTAAAGAAATGTCAGATTGGATGGGTTTTGTCCTGATGTGGGCCATAGTTTATGTTGGCTATACTGTATGTGAACGTGTCTTTGCCTTACTAGAGGACACCGGGTTGAATGCAATACTTATCTCTATATCATATCTTCACTTGTTCCTCCACAATGCCTTGTTAAAGTATCTTGTCACATTTCACTACTGCTTGATTATGCAAATGACCTCAAGTCTTTCTCTGGTGTCAGACTGTCCAAGTGTATGTAATGAGCATTTGCTGGGTTTAATTGGGTTCCAGTGACACACAGAGTCTAATTAGGGCTTCACATTTTAACGATCTGTTCTGGAGCAGTCTGTGAATCATGGGTTACTGCTCCAGACCTCCGCACCATTCGCTCAGAGCAAAGACAAATTGCATGTTATCATTTAGACTGAGACATGACGAGAGAAGTGGGAGTATTACTCAGCGGCAGCATTACCAGAATGTCAATTTATGAGAAATGTTTGCAAATTACTGCATTTTTGTGCATTTTGGTTCTTTTCAAGCACACGTTTCTCTACATTGACTAACTTTATTGGCAGTGCTTTTCCCTCCACTGTTGAAATGCATCAATGTGATCACATATCAGGCCAAATATGACATGTCTTGTATAAAAAGACATGTTTTGGATATATTTTCAGGAGCTCAAATTTGGGCTGTTCCAGGTAAAATAGGATGTCTGGTCACACTACTCAATGGTCACAAGACTTAAAATTGTAGGTATTATTACTATTATGCATACATTTTTATTTTTTTGTTTATTTTTTTCAGAATCTATATTTTCAAATATTGTTAAAACAAACTTAAGTGATTAGGATCACACAAAATAACAGTCTAGTCAATTACCTGAGCAAGTAAAGTGACATTTTGAACTCCCGTGATCAGTATAGTAACTATTTCAGGCTCTTATAAGGGCGTTTGTGGTTTGAATGCTTATTTGTCTGACCAGTGATGTAGGTAACTTTAGGCCTATGGACACAGACTGCATGAGATCACCAGTTCATCACCGTTTTCCTGTTTACCACTGAGAACAAATGTAGTGCTGTTCACATATTGGCCTCTTTGTCAATGCTGCTCTTTCTCCCATTTTCTTCAGATAACAAAATCATCTACTAGCTAAATTGACACCAGTTGTATTTTCAGTAACTTGTTGTTGTTTGTTTTGTTGGTGGAACGTTCTATGGTAGCCTGGAGAGGTCAGTGTGTTTGTGGGTCAGCTTTGGGTTGGGACAGGAGAGAGGAGAGAAGAGGACCAAAAACATGCTGACTACAGGGCTGTCTAACAGGACAAACTGCATCGTGAGGCAGCAGGGAGAGTACCTGTCTCTATTGGAGGAAAACGTGTGAAAAGATTTGTTGAGTATGCAATTGATTGAATGAGTGAGTGCATTTTTGGCTAAGTTAGCCTAAAATAATGGGCCTGTGCATAGAATAGCAATTGTACTTGCACTCAAGTTGATTTCAGGCAAAGACATTCATCTGAAACCAAACAGCAAGTATTGGTATATTAGAAAAATGTAGACTGTTGTATAGCCTATAGTGAATTGCTATATTTAAAGAGTGACCCCAGTAAGAATATCTGACATAGTTTTTTTTTTTTTTTTTTCACATTTTAGTAATAAACTAAGACATGTAGATTAGTAGTTTACACATGGGCTATTGTAAACACAAAATGTATTTAAAATGGCTTGAAATCGTAACACGTCCACTGACTTCCTGTTCAAAAAAGGTTTTAATGTACTTGTTGGAAAATGGCTGCGTGGCAATTTGAACCCTATATGTTTTATTACAAATTAGATTTTTTTTTTTTTTTTTTTTTGAGAAGTTGTGATTACATTCACTGGGTGGGGATAGGTGGTAGGTGAAAATAGGACTTTCCTAAGCATTCAAGCATTAGCATTAGCTGCAGACGATGGCTATAAGATTACTCAAACATGCATGAATCTAACCAAATACAATTTTAACTTACCTAATCATGACAAAAAAGTGGTTATAGCATGGTTCAGAAAAGTTAATTTCACACTTAAAAATATTTAATCCATTTATGCCTATTAATTATTATTTTTTAGTTATCCATAAACAATAACCATTTAAAAAGCCCCTTTTTTTTTAAAGAATGTTTGTTTGTTTTGTAATTGGTTTTAAACACAACAGACAAATTTGTCAAAAAGTTTGGCAGATGATAATTCATCAGAAAAAAAAAATGCAAATGAGGTTTAAATATTGCAAAGTTCATCAATGAACAAGTGCACAAAAATCACTATATCTTATTTGAATGGTGTTTTGTTTTGTCATTTCAACTCTTTTTTTGTATATATATATTTTTCAAACCACCTTTGATGTGCCTTTTTATTTCTTGCTTGCTATTTTTTATTTATTTACTCATTTTTGTTTATTTATTCTTTGTACATGTCCTTCTTCTCTTGTCTTATTTGGAAATGTGGAGAAAACATTAACTCAATTCTTTTCAAAACAAACTTTTTCCTGTTGTCCATTTTACATTCACTGACAAATTAATACGTCCCTGACTTTTTGCAGATCATTAGGGGTTAAACTAAACTGTGAGTTTGAGGTAGCGGTATGTAGGCCATTCACTTCATGCTACAGTGCTTCTATTAGACCAGACTCATCTATAGGGAGGGTGGGCCAGACTTGAGAGGGACCAGCCCGGAGACGATGAAGGTGGCTACTACACCAGAATAACACGATTGTCAGCAATATTTGGCTGTTGAGATGTGGGAGATGTGGCAGACGTTTTGGTGGCTGTGGGTGAAAGGTCAAAGGGGTCAAAATGTTTAAACATGCAGGGCGTCACGTGCTGCCTGACCTATTTCTGATCCTATTGTCTGGAAGAGTCGAATTGTCTGGAAGAAAATCATAAAAGTTGAATGGATAGGTTGTTAACATATATTCAGCATGTTCGTGTTAAAAGTGGTAGGTTTATAAGGCCACATTCCAATGAATTTCCATAAAATTGCTTCATGGTTATGCTTAGGCTGTGAGGATTGCATTGACTAGCCAACTATATTAATAGATATATAGAATTTAAAATGTGAAAATTAAGTTTTAGTGTCTAGTTTTAGTTTTTGATCGTATAATGCCGAAGTTGTTTTCAATTGAGAAACAGAAGAGAATACATATTATGTATTTCAGCTTGAAAAAAACCCTGATACCTCACAGATTCTCTTTTTGCCCTAAGCTCAATCTCAATTCTTATTTTTAAGTTGTTTTGTTTGTTTTTTTCACCCCCACCAGTGTCAAAACTCTAGGGAAACAATTCTATCATATTCTTTTATTCAGTTATTTTTTTTTTTTTTTTATTTTTTTTTTTATATTGTCTTCATTTGAGTTTTTCCAGTTTGAAAACAGATATTGGCCATACATTACATCAAAAGAATTCAATCTTGACACTTTAACAGCAGCTCATAATTCTCACCTGCCTACATCTCCTGACAGCGGTGTGAATACAATCATGTGGGAATGTATGTGGAGCGTGCCATCTCAAGCCTCTCTATATATAGTTGTTTCTTTCATTCTTTGCCACATTCTTGTATTCTGTACTTAAAAAGAGCACTGTGTAGCTTTCTGAAAGGAAGCGAAAAGTCTCCTACAAAACTCTGTAGAAATAGAAAGTTAAAACCATTCTTGGGAATATCGTTAATAGTGATTATTGAATGTTATGCCATGACGTCAAAAAATAAACAGTGGGAGTCTCTCCTTCATTTGAAATATTAGTTCATTTTGTGACTGTACAAACTTGCCTAAAGTATAAAAAAAAAAATTGAATTTGATTTAATGCATCAAAACATTTCTAGTTTATTTTATCAACAATGTGTTTGTTGATTTTTGAAGATTGAAATACATCTTTAAGAATATTTCAAGAAAAAATACATTTTAGTTCAGACTATGAATAAACATTGTCATAAACAGTGATTGACATACAGTGGTGTCAGACAGTCCCATGTGAGCTTACAGCAGCACAAGTGTTCAACCTCACGAGTCAGACCTCGTTGCCATGGTAATCGCTAGAGAGCATTCAGTAAAGAGCTGTTTGTCAGAAGTCAATGGACTTGACATTGATGAGGGGGATGTGTTATGGGGCAAAAGGTGGCACATAGTACTCATCCATCATGCAGAGAGGGACAAGGAGAGGTTAGACGACAAGACAACACTCTGAGAAATTAAAATGACCTCTGGAACTATCTGCCCTGCCATGGAAAACCTGTAGCAGAAATACCAATACTCTGCCTGATACTAGTTTGCACTCATTTGTTGATTGTTCTTTTGTAAAGGAGCTGGAGCTTTCTGGTGCAGGTAAATGTATTCTTGTGAAGTTGGAGTCTATAGGCTTATTTGTATGGTGTATCTGCTCTATATTGTATTTGTTCTCATTGGAGATTTGCCCTGATATTTTCAGTCCAATAGCTGGCAACAATGTTTTTGTTTCTATATAGTCCCAGTGAACAGAAAATAAAGACCAATTAAATGGCAGTAGGTCAGCGATATGGCTTTGTTTGTGTGTGTGAACAATGCAGTTGATAATATATGTGCTTGATTGTTTTAGAAAATATATATGACATTTATTAAAGTATATACTTGTTTCAGACTAAATTACGTTTATAAATTCTGCTTCTCCAGTAAGATAGATAAGTAATTTTTTTTAGTATTAAGCCACAACATCTTTCAAAACTGAGAGTAAAGTGCACTGCAGTGCACACATAGTTGTGTCACAATTTCCCGCCGTTTATGGCTGCATCGTGCACATAATCATTTTATTTCTCAGCTAATTTCATCTTATTATGTTTGCAAAACTGAAAAGTTGGATCTTTGAGAAAGTACTGTTTTTAAAGTGAAGCTGTTAAACTGTGTATATAGTGTACAAGTATCATTGCTTACTATTCTGAGTCACTTTTTAGTACAATTTTAGTGCAAACTGTGACATCAGTGTGTATTACCCACTCAAAAGTGTGTCCTGATCCCAAACCCTTGCTGTCAAACTAATCACACTGCTGTTTTCCTCACTCAGTCCCTTTTTCCTTTCTCCTAATGCTTTTTTAGCAACCTGCTTTGTTTGAAATTGAAAATCTGTATCACACCATCCCTAACGACTTTAAAACTATAGTTTTTTATAATATTTGTTCTTTTAATCTCAACTGCTAATACATATTAATAACTAAAACTTTATAAATTGCCTGTCATCTCATCAATAATCTGTAAGTTCTAATTTGCATGTTGTCTGCATTTATCTCTCAATCGTTTGAAATGCCCCAGGACGTTTGCAGCTGTAATATTTCCTAGCTGTCGATAAGATAAGGTCTGAAATGATAAACTGCCTCTCTCTAATGCTTTAGCAGGCATCTATAGCGTGTTGATGAACACATGTGATCTATGCTTCCTGTTCATTTCGAGGGAAACTTCTCCAATGCAATTAGCACAACAGCCACCATTAGCAGACCGCCCCTGCACTAGAGACCATTAGGACCAAAGATCACCACAAGTTTAAAATGTATGTATATTATTATTACTTTTTCCTATTAGTTTATACATCATGCAATAACAATAATCTACAGTCAAACCATGAACAAATACCTACAGTCTTCTTTATACTTCATCTGCTAGAAGAAAATGCAGTACAGTAGAACAAAAAGTAGCCACTTAAATGTGCCAATAAGGGCAAAATGCACACAAATATGGAAGCTCACACCCAAACTCAAAAACACAAACACAATTTCCACCGTAGGGCGCTGCACAATTTTCCATTTTGTCTATAATAAAATTACACATTATGTACAAGTGAGAGAACAAAACACACACATGCTAAACACAGACCATATTAAACCTGTTCAAAATGCGAATAGTAAAAATATCAGTGGGTTATGATATGGACCCGTTTTAGATTGTCTAGTGTCTACGTGAACTTCCTCACGACAGCTTCAGTTGTGCCAAGGCCATGCTTTGTTTCTCCTCCAATAATCAGTCCTGCTCTGTTTGCTTATCTCTGCTGGAGGTTTGGTCATCTGCATCTCGCCCCTTTAACCACACACAAAGAGAGGAACAGAACAGAACATAGCAGCACCCTCTAATTTACTGTAGAGCTCAGTTATACTGTTGTCCCTTCTTGCAATGGCTTTATGGGAAACCATTTTTAACTTGCAGCAATTCTAAATGTAAAATAACTACTTTTAGGGGCGCATCAAATACATTTGACATACATGTTTAGCATCTGCGTATGAATGCAATACACTACAAGAGAAGATGAAGCACATTATTGCAGCCGTAGATTTAAGCACTGTTCATGCACCTTCAAAGATATTCTGGCTACTGTTCTTCTGCATCTTTGTAATTAACTTGACCTCAATGCATTTTTTTGTATTCTGTAGTTTCAACAGTAGTTTCTATTGTTAACAACACTATTGGCAAGTTGAAGAACTTTAAACCACGTGTGGCAAAGTTTCAAATACTTTCTCAATCTTAAAAACAAGCCTGTTCAACGATTTGAAGCATCTGTGAATAACTTGAGTCTTGAAAAAAAGGAATCCATCAGAGAACATTTTGTGAAATACATAAACCCTGTGTCATAAGTCAAAGTTGTCCGCCTGCACCTGTGTTGAACTTCTCATTTCAGTAACACGGATGTTGTTTTGCTGTTAAAAAGTTACTCAACTACACCATGTATATTCTATATTTCAATTTAAAATTTATTAACACTTTGTGCCACGAATAATGAAAAAAGGAATAGAGCTGAAGACAATTATGAGTGTGATATTAGGCCAGTACTACAGACCACCCACTCGGAGAGCTGTCACATAACACTTCAGTCAACAAACTCCCTGCTGTCCACTCCGATCAAATGTTTGAGAACAGCTCCAAAAACACAAAAAAATAGGTGTTCAACTCAAATCTACACTTTGATTTGTCTCGCAAGGAAAGAACAGCACCGTCCGGAAGCACAAAATATTCAATAGACCTGCTAGAAACACTACCCAAGAGAAAAGAAGAACATCAAACAGTTAGAATGTGGAATGCATTATGTAAGGACAAGGACATTTAAGTCACTTTTGGTAATTATCATAAACAAACTTGGAGCTAAAAACTGGAAAGACCACATTCAAGCCTGCAGCTGAATTTTAGCATAATGACCTTATGTTTCTTCACCTGTCAAGAAGAATACATACATATGTCTTCAGTGTCTCCAAAACAACCATTCTTGAGTGTGGGAACAAGACAGTCACTTAATTTAGTAGAAGCAGGTTAAAGGCCTTTTAAGTGGATGTGATTTAAGATGGACTCTGTTATGTAGTGTTAGACAAACTATTCACTTATGTGGATACCTAAATCTCAAATGAACCATAAAATCCACTTATAGCTGCTTTTTTAGGGTCAAGTAAAGTTTATGGCTGCTGTCCAAGTAATAATAATTTGACTCACTACTCACTTCATCACATTCACACTCAGCATTCACAATATAAATAAGCATAGATTACTTGTAGAAGTTATATTTTGTAGAATATATATCATTTCAAGTGTTTGTAGATGATAGATATAAAACATAGGCTTGTTGTGCAGTTTCGCAGTTCGGACCTCAGATCATAGGCCTCCAAAAAATCAGTCTCACAGAAAAATATAATTGAATAGCCCTGTTGCAGAAGGTTACACTAAACGACTGTCACTGTAATTTTTCTTTTTATGCGGCCAGAATTAACCATAGTCCCATCTCTCATAGAAACGCCAACCTAGCTCTTCACCTGTCAGTGGTCATAATGTTATGGCTGTAATTTGATAAAACTCAACATTAAGTCAAGTGGCAATCCTCTTCCTTCATCTCTTCCTCAGACATCAGCACTTCCTTGCCTTCGTTTCATCATGCGGCATCATCAGCATCCCCCTCTCTCTCTCCCTCTCTCCTTCTCTTTCCTTCACAGCTGGCCCTCATCCAGATGGGATCGACCCAAAGTTAAATCTAATTTCCACCATTCTCTGTAGAGCTTTTAGTTTTACAGCTTTGCACTGAGCAAAGCAAACACCATACTGGTACTCAGTTACATTCACTTGAGTAACTTTTTGTACAAATACTATTTTTCTGACACCATATTTTACTTATGTGAACATTTGTGCAGTGGTGTTTTTTCACACTACGAGTAATTCTGTAATGACAAAAGATTTATGTTGATACTACTTTCAGAAACACACTATGTATATTACTATTCATAATACAAAACTCAAAATAACTATTCCCTGAGATAATAATTGGAGTTTTTAGAGATGGCAACCCTGTTTAACCCAACAAAAATCATTTCTGACGTTACTAAATTGGTTTTACTAAGCTCAGAAATACCATTATGCAGCTCCATCCAAATATTGACTGTGTTTTTCCATACACATTATTCATATGTGAATAAGCTGTAAAGTGAACTTGTTATATTGATCGTGGATGCATTAAATTGTCTCTTTATTTTCCCACTATTGACAAAGACCAGGAAGTGTCTGTGTCTGAAGCTGTCCTCTCTTCCTCCACCTGCTTCCTCTCCAACAGATGCACAGTGTATGTTATGTCAAACTTAATGGCTCCATTAAAACAATGCTGTGGGAATGATATAGTAAAGTGTTGCCACAGTAAACCCAAGTGCAATGCCAAGTAATTGCTTATCAAATGTCAAAGTCAATCTGAATATTAAACAATGAACATTCAATTTGTCTTTGACAGGTTTGCTGTAAGTGTTCGTAGATGAAATGTTGGAAGTTTTTATTTATTCTTATTTATTTATTTTTATTTATTTGACTTATGTAGACTTGGATCATATATAGCATATTGTTTGTTTTTTTCTGATTGCCACCATCTCAGAAAATAATGAGTCATTGTTTTTACTCCTGACTGAACTCAATTTAAAACAGTCAAATCCAAACTTGGTACAATATGCTTGCACAAAACTTTAAATTAAACACAATCAGAATTTTACTTTCAGTTGTTGATTCATTCACATGTTTGTATGTTTTTAAGTGGCTGTGTGACATTTCATTTTTTGCCTTTATTTTACCTTGAGCATGGATAAGTGAAAACATGAATTTAGCCTCCACAGCAGGAAAAAAGAAGCAGAATTAGTCGGTATAAAACAGTCAGAATCATTGATGTAATGAAGTACAAAAGTAATACTATACTTGAGTAATTGTTTTAAAGCATCTGTCCTTTCTTTTTGAAGTTTCTTAAGTAAATACAATGGGTTATAAACAGTAAATTTTACAGTGAATATTTTACTTCATTACTATTCAATAATGGAATCTACTTTTTACCCTTCTACATTTTCAGGTTGGTCTAAAAAGTGTTTTCCTCAAGGATAATAATGACATCTTGCCTCACAAATATGAATTCAAATTACAAGTAATTTTTTGTGTGAAATAGGCTGCTTTTACATTTTAAAGCAAATTTTCAATACATTTTTAAACAGATACTTAATTACTTTAACTTAAGATAATGCTTTTATGTGATACTCTTGCTTACGTGTCCTTTTTATTCTGTAGGCTATTTTTACATAAAGGTGCATTGTGTAACTTTCTGGAAGTGAAAAGTCAATTACACAATTCGATAGAAATAGAAAGTTAAAATCATAATTTGGGACATTCTCATTGGGGATACTCTATATACATTTTATGAAAAACACAGATAAAGGAACATCTTTTCCATGGAAACATACAAGATGACGTGCTTCCTAGTTTATTTTGTGGTCATTTTTAATATTTACTTGGTCCAAAAAGACATATAAATAGAAAAAAACGTGCATTTGTTCAATCTGGTTAAAGTGACTCTAACTTTTTGAAAGTTAAAACTAAAGCCAACTTGCAAATTTATGTTTACCACACTGTATTTGGTAGGCTATAGCATCTAAACATCTAAATGATTTTATTAAATTTTTGACAAGCGTTTATTGAACTAATTTGGAGCTATGAATTTCTAAAGTGAGCTTTTAAGTAACAAAAGTGAGAACTTCATCTACACCTGATCAAAAAAGTCTACAACTTTGAGTAAAGGCGAGGAAAATGAGGTAAAAAAAAATTACAAAGTTCAACAGCAATAAGTGCCGACTGTCACCTTTAAAAGAGCAATGAGTGCAAAAATGATTTCATCCAGTGTCTTTGTGCCTGTCTTGTCCCCCTCTCTGCTGTTGCTGCTGTAGAGGCCGGGGTGCAGACGTGCGCTGTGATTGGCCGCGTTCTCCGCTCGTTTCCAGGGGCGTGGATCCCAGCAGTTAACTGAATGGGAGCGCATTTGTGTGCCACATTGGTGAATCCGCCTAACGAGCTCCGACGATGACCGCTCAAAACTGTTGTTCTGGCATATTACTTCCCCACAAGGCCACGGGAACACTCAGCATTTCTGCCTGTTAAAGCGGCCATACTGGTAAATGCGCACTGTATCAGTCACGGTGCTGGTGCCAACCGAGGAACAGCAGCAGCAGCAGCGCGGACCTGTGTGCAGCCGCCGATACGAGATGCACGCACTTAAACGGAGATAAATAGCTTACTTTTTTATTTCTTACAGGATTAATCTCTTCGCATGACTTGATTTGGGGAGTAGGATTACAACAGCTCTTTCCACAATGAGGCCCATTTGTAGATAGGGCGTTTTAAAGTCCACATTTTGCAGTGGAAATCCTGCTAATCTAAGCAAACGTTCTTCTAGTAACGCCACTGAACTGGACACGACAGGTCTGTCTGCAAAACGTGTATCGACAGCGTGACTTTTGATGTGTGGTATCCCTCCCTGTACTCTTGGATTTCTAATGGGTAAGTGTCTTTGTGTTTTGTAAGTAAAATCTTAATAAAATATCTCCAAAGATTGTCGTGGCGCTCAAGAAATGAAATCTTTTGTCATAGTTTGCATGATACAATTTGACACCATTTTGTAGCCACTAATTGCCTTCATGTATATATTTGCCTATAAGGACCTTAATTATATAAAACATTATGTAGCCTATGCAATCCAATTTTAACAAGTCAAACCAAACATCATCAATCCAACAACTCCAGCCTATCTGAGGTTTAATAAACTCGCTGAAAGATAAAATAATTTATTAATTACCCAGCAGCCACCCTGTATTTTTATTATCATATGAAATATCAGTAAATGCCTAGGCTCAGCATCACACCGGTCTTTATGTGTCACCATGTATTGACTAAACAAGCATTTGATCTAATGGTGTTTTTGATCTTTTCATCTTCATTTTTACATTTGTTTTTTCTCCTTTTTTTCCAGCTCATGTGTCTTCTACCTGAATACTCAACTGTGCTATCCATCCTGGTGCTGTTGGGGCTTCCACTGACAAAGTGCGTCACCGAGTGGGCACCGCAAGAACTCACTTATAGATTTCCCCCTTTTGGGAAGTGTGAAGTGCCTCATGCGCTGAAAGCAAAGCGAGTTAGTAGATCTTTTGCTTAGCCATGGATGTAAACGGTGGCATGAACTCTGACTCCAGCTAAAACGCCCCTCTTTACCAAACTCCCAAGGTGAACTAGAAATGAGTCAGACCAAGAAAAGTGGCAGTGACCCAAATGCCCTACCTGTGTCTAGTTTTCAAAAAATTGCCCATCAAAGATTTATAAGACGAAATTTATGGTTTACAGATGTGGAAGAATATGCTTTTGAGGTCCCTGAATGTGATAAAAAGAGCAAGTTACTCAATATTAACTTACGAACAATTGTGGATAGGACTAGAAGTTCCAGTTTGGGGATACAAGAAGGTTCCAGCACTGAGAGTCAATGTGGGCTGAAGGACAGTGCAACAGAAAGTGCCAGTGCAGACGAAGAGAAAGACAAAGGTGGAGAAGTGTTAAACGTGACGTGCCAAGATGGTGGTAAGGGCGCAATAAAGGCATCCAGTGAGGACAATGAAGAGGAGGCAGAGATGAAGGCTGTGGCCACGTCTCCAGGAGGTCGCTTTCTTAAGTTTGATATCGAACTGGGCCGAGGATCCTTCAAGACGGTCTACAAGGGCTTTGACACAGAGACCTGGGTGGAGGTGGCCTGGTGTGAGCTGCAGGTGAGCACTTCTTTCTTTTACTCGCAGTACAGCTAGGCTTTTCAGTAAGTGTCCAGACTGTTCAATTCTTCATAATTGATCATTTGGTCAGTAAATTACTCACTTTTTGTGAGGTAAAATCTTAATCCACTGACCTTTTTAGAGTTGTTTTTGTCACATTTAAAGGCTAGGTTTTGAACCTGGTTTAGTTGGGCTTTAGTTGACAGAATAAGGTTTTGAATGCCACAGAAACTTCATAGATTTACTTAGCACTGTACTTTATGTTGTGATGACTAATTTGCACTGATTGAAAACCAATTTCAATATTTTAGTTACAGGGGAATGCAAAATTGGTGCTGAGAAGGAATGTGTTCTTCTTTTTATATAAAAGTGACAAGGAGTCACACTGTTTATATCTTTTTGTACATGTTCTACATGGGTCCACTTGAGTAAAATATGTACTTTGAAGTGGTTGCAGGTCGAGCACCTAGAAACATTGATTTGAATTAAGCAGTTCTTCCACTGCTCTAACAATAGTCAAGAAATCACCTGCTCAGTCTGTGCAATAACTTATTATTTTTCTCTACTGAAGACTTCAGAGGGGATTATCTCTCTCCTTTTACTCCCAGGAGGCTTAGTAGACCAGGCATCAGCAAACTCAAAGACCCAAACCCATGTGTTTGATAATGCCTTTGCATCATCTGGTCAGAGATCGTACTGCATTTTACGTTGAAAGGTGTTTTTATGTAAAGTTACAAGTTTTTATTGCCAAAATAGTTTTTCCCTCTCCAGATTTGATCCATAAATTGGTCTTTTATTCTCACCTATTTGTCTCAGTAGAGGTGGTCCATTCTCAACCAGAAAAACTTTAATTTTTTCAAATTTTAGAGGTGGGGTTGCTAATTTTCACTTTACAAACACAATTTATGTTTTAATTCTGACTACTTTCTCTCAGAAATAATTTCACACATGGATAATATCGAGAAGTATCCATTCATGTTTTTTTTTGACACAACCAATCAAAAAGCTGCATTCTGCTCCCACTTAAAACTAAAATTCTTTAAAATCTAATGGGCTGTGTGCACGGAATTTCAGTTGGCTTGCGATTGTTCAAAAATGCTAACTTCTGTACATACAACCATTTCCTGTTAGCGTTAGCATTTAGACACAGTTATGTCTCTTTTTAAACACAGAAGTGTTCTCTGATGAAATATTCCTCTGATATGTAAAGTCTTTAACATGTTTTCTGTAACATTCACCACAACTGTCTGATCTAAAGAGTATTTATTAGTTTTAAACTGATGTAGTGAAAACCTCATTGAAGAGTATTGAACGAGTCTTTATTTTCTCCAACACAGTTATGCCGTGACCCAGTTAGCTTACCTCTCCCAAATCCCTAAACTTAACCAAAATAACTTAACCTAAGCCTAACCCTAATCCTAACCCTAACCTTACCCAAATTCTAGCATAGCCACCAATGCAAAGTGATGGGAGTGTGGCATAACTGGGTTGGGAAAAAAAATCTGGCATATTGAACAGGAAGTCGTTGTATGTACAGGATGTAGTATTTTAAACCAAAACAAGACAACTGCACTCAGCCAATTCAGACAGTACACAGTGGTCTAATTTTTTCACAAAGAGCTGCATATATCTTATACTTTTAGTGAAAAACACAAAGTTTACTAATTTAAAACTAAAAAAGCTATTTACCCCAACTTTAATGTATTCTATAAGTGCTTGATAATTTTTAAGAGAATGCTCTGGGCATACTGTAAAACATGCATAAATCCAAACTTGGACTAAAAAAAACTAGGACTGAGTCAGGTCTTGACTTGTGGGATACATTCCTACTGTGTGGATGTGCATTACAGAAACCTAATGTTTGTATTAAATTGTGCAGTCTTGCAGTGTATGTAGGGTCTTTGTTGTTGCACAGTTTTTGAGCCACGTGATATGATCTTTACCACCTCCTTCTGTGCGACAGGAGGTAGGCAGACAGGAAGCAGCTGAAGTGGGCTGTTGCATGCTGGGAACTGCATGGTGGCCTCAGTGAATAGCCTGCCCAAGGTATTAGAAACATGCTGAGTCAATGTCCAGGTTTAGCCCAAATGCAAAATTTGACATATTTTGTACCAGTGAGTTGTTTCCATAAAATAAATTCTTAATACATATGCTAGTCAGTTGTGTTGGTTACCACCGGTTACCATCTCAGCCTTGTGGGTTTACTTCCTGGTTTCAACAGTGCCCTGAATGTCTCTAGCTTCTCTTCCCATTTCACACACACAACAATTAATCTGCCCATTAAAGATTTTTGCAAACAAAAATGAATACATAAATCTTTTGGGGGGCTTTTTAGGGGCCTTAAACTTAAGTAGAAGGTTAATTGTAGTTTTAATCTTCAATATACTTTACTGTTTTGTTAATCTATGCAGGGCTAGATCCACACCAGACTGCCAAGTGTCCATTAAATGCAATTATCTACACGAGCACTCAGCATAGAGACGGTGTAGATGACTTCATGTAAGTGGTGATGTCATGCAGTGGGGCAGCACATGATGATGATATGAAGATCCAGGAAGTGAACCGCCATGTTTTAGTCATATTTAAATTCAGTGTGTCCCCATGGTAAACAAAGACTGTCAGGCCGACCTGTTTTGTGTGCATTTTTTTGATGGTACAGATTAAGGTCAGACGAACAGGCTTGTGTGTGGTAATGTTATGTAAAACGTGTGATCTTCAGACCACACTCAGCTTAATGACTTATCGAACTGCATTGAAATATTGATCAGTGCTTTGAATGCTTCGCTCCATAAAATCTCCCAGGGGTCTTCACGGCAGAGCTGCTAACTAGAGATGGAAAGTATGTCGCACTATCATTATTTGTGTAATCAACATCTATCAAGGTATTAAATGAAAAGAAGTTTAATGGCAAAGGGTGTTTTTGCAGCTACTATTGAGAACCTAATGTTTTTAAAGTTGAAAATCATTTATTTGTTGTTGAATTCAAAGTAGCTTTGCAATAAATCAATTTATTTGTGTACATTAAACATTCATCGCTCAAAACCAAGTAGTTATACAGAAAATCAGAAAAGTCATTGTCAAGCATGTCGAAGCAGATTGTTCAACAGTAACTAAGCAAATGGATAATGTCCCAGAATCTCCCCTGTCCTCAGACCCTCCTTCTCGATAAGGAAAAACACAAACCAAAAACAAAACGTTAGCATTGGTTTTTTATTTTTTTTTTTAACAAAGACAACTAAAAGCAGCATTCTTTGACTGGTTGCACTTGGTTGCTGTCTGTAAAAGATGTTCTTAACCTCTAAATGCAGCTACAAATGAATTTATGTGGATATTAACCACGTGTTGACGGGTTTAAAATGTCCACTACTTGTTTTGCAACATGAAAATTGGTATCTGGCCTGATGAATACAAAAAAGATGCCCAACTTTGTCAAAAGATTACAAAATTTGATTGTGGTTTATGGGAGCTTTAAAATGTGCCTTATAAACCAAATTTAAAATAGAAATGGCATACATTTATCTTATCCATCTATTTATCTGTGTACTTCACTTTTTTTTACTTTATTCAGCATTCCCCCTCATTTTCTCAATATTGTGAAAACTGTGATATGCATATCCTGTGTTTTCATATGACTACATGTAATTGGATATCACTTCCTTGCTTTCTGTGCAAAATACTGTCAATATATTACAAGGTTATTAGTTCAGCAAATTTAAGATTTGTTTATCTACAAAAAACAAAAACTGTCTAATTTTGCAGTCATAGCTAAAGTAAATGACCAAAGTCTGTGTTCACTACAGGATAATGTTTAATTAATTAATTAATTTATTGTATTTTTTTTGCACTATCAAAATCCTATAGTGCTGAAATATTCAAATGTGTGGATATTGAAATGATGTGCAAAAGAGAAACGGAATTCTGCAATTTTCTACACCATTTTAAATCTGGTATTTTGTTTACCTTTTTCTTTTCTCGCTCACTTTCTCTCTGTCTCACGCCTCCGTTCTCCCCGACACATCTCCCCCAGCTCTGTATTCGTGCCAACTAGCTGGTATGACACAGGTGGTGCTGGCAACCGACCGAACACTGAACTATTTAAGTAGCTGTTTTGTAAATGGCTATTATTAAAAACTCTGGCTTCCCAAAAGGTAGATGTTGTGTAATTAAATGTCACTAAAACGATAAAATGATGAATTAATCTTCAATGTAACAAAAAATTACTCACAATTGTACTGATAAAAGGATTATTAGCTACTAACATACTGAACAACACAGTTATGACACTTCAATAAAGTGTGACGCAAATTGTGTTGCCATAAGACTAAAATTTCAAACTCAATGTTCATGTTGAAAAAAAGAATCAGAAAAAAATGCATAGCATAAAACTCAGCATAATATCAACTATGATAAAAATATTGAGAAATATAACACAAAATATAAGGGCATGAAAAAAAAGTATACAAAAAAAATACACAGTCATTTATCAATTTCAATTGCTCAATGTTAACAAAATAATGATGTCTTTACTTCCTTAAATTAATATTTAGTTCCAACAATGGTACAAAACAGAAAGTAGAAGACTTGCTTTGAGCTAATGTAACATTTTGAAGCAAATCAAAAGTGTGTCAGCCTTATTATTAGGGTGGGGCAATTAATCGATAGATCGAGGGATCGCAATCCAATCATGTCAAAATGTCAATTATTTAGGTGTACTTTTCAAAACAGGAGTTCCACAACTACTTTGTCAGGAAAAACATGTGGTTTGAAGCAGAAGCCAGACTTTGGAAGAGGAAAATTGATTGTTTTCTGTGTGAAATGGCAGTGATTAGAAGTCTATTTAGTAAAGGTTTCAGAAATCATTACCAAAAGCCATTACTGTTTTGTTTGGAAAATGTCCAGCCAAAGATATAGAAACGTTTCAGAGCTTTTGCCACATACCTTTTTAGTCAGCTTTCAATTACAAGGCTTGTTTTTAGTTGACAAAGAATTACCTTTAGTAGTATACTAGCCTCAATTTGTACAACCAGTATTGTGATTCTAATTTAATAACGTTTGTGCAGATCGAAGCTATGGGATGAACACTTTTTTTGTAGAAAATTACAAAATTTGTGAAAAAAAACTGCAGTCTTTTGATTTGCAAATTAAAATTGCAATTATATGCAGTCCTATTCAGTATGATAACTAATGCTTAAGAACTTATCTGAATAGGATTTATCTTTTTAAACACTCCACCCACTTTCTTCCTCTTGTTGTTCCTTGTTGAAGAGATCGTATCCGTGTCTAACACAGGGCACGTAGTTTCATAGTTTGCCTGTGATTTTGTGTTGACTCCTCTGTGGTATTTGGCAGCAAGCTTGTTTGTCAGTAGATTAAATCAGTGAGCACAGAGACGACTGTGACGGCCATGTAAAGATGTGGAAATCATGTCTTTTCCTGTGCTGCTTCAACACAACAGTGGATGACCTATTTATTAGTAACTGCACCAAACCAGTGTTGCAATATAATCTCAGGTAAAACAGGTATACACAATTGATTTTTCCTGGGGCAAAAAGGGCAGCATTAGGACAAGTATGTGGAAGCGTTTGTGCATTATTTTATATTGGGAGAATATATTTTTTATTTAGATACTGTAGTTAAATCTCCAAATGGGGCTGGGTGTAGCAGGATGGGCGTCCAATAACAAAGGTTTCCAGATAAACATACTGCAGATTTGTTGTGATTTTTGTTGGAATAACAAATTCACAACAAATCTGCAGCATCCTCTTATACTGTGTAAAACCAAGGAAGTGTGTTTGCTAGTGTTGTTAGCATTCGTGAATCTGCTGTTCTCATAAGAACATGGCCCAACTTGGGTTGGTTTCCAATAGTTGTGAAAAGTGCTTATAAACACATCTTGGTCAATAAATCAGAAGTTCAGAATGAATTGGGAAAGTAAGTAAAACGTCGACTGCAGTTTGTATTTCTGAAATTGCAGAAATGGGGTCTATGGCTTTTTGTTAACCACAAAGAATCCAAAATATAACTACCCTTGTTTGAAAAGAATACACTGCATTTTTTTTATGTTTTCATTGTAGTTGCTATAGTCCTTTTGCATTTCTTGATTACATATGGGAAAAATATCTAATTGTGCTTTTTCTGACCAGTATGGGGATTGCTATTAGATCACACATTCAACAAATCTTATTTTCTACATGTCCAGTACCATTGTTAGTTAAACTGTGAGCACTAATAAAATGAATAGTGGTTAATGTTTCATACAGACACTTCAAAGTTTCCCATATAAACTCAAATCTCTTGTGACCACTAAATGAAGTAGCTCACTGACATTTTTGTTTGTGAAAGTTGCTCTCTCGAGGAAAAAGTAACACCTGGTCTAGACACAGTGGTCTTGGCTAAAAAATGTAATTCACTATTTTTTCTGTCTCCTCTTCTCTTTGTCAAAAGCAAGATTTAACCAATTACAGTGAATGTGAACTTCCCAAAGAATCAGATTACTTTAAATACCTCTCATAGACATGCACATAAATCGCAATAAAAATCTGGCTTTAATTCACATAGTTCTAATAAACATTTATGAAGGGAAAAATTCTTCTACTGCAGACAAACTTTTGAGCTTTTTGTGGAACAATCCAAAGTGTCACAACAGCTCATTAGCGGCTTTAATCCCAGTGGAATTCACCAAGGTTATGTGTGTGACCAGAGACCTCTCTTTTCCATTAGGCCTCTAGTCTCTAGTCTGTAAATTTAAGTTGGTCACTACATCACTGTAAATGATTCCCCATGAATTTCAAAAAACAATTGTAGGTACATTGCAATCATCTTAAGAAAAATGGCCTCCCCATTAGGCAAGAAAAGTTTCTTTGTACTTTGCAATTCTTACACAAAGACATTCTTTAGGTAGCAGGAAAAGACACCTTAAAATCACAAAATAAAATTAGTAATTATACAGTCATCATAAAAAGTACTTTTAAAAGAAAAAGTACAGGTTAAGCTCTTTCACTCATATGACAAGCAGAATACTTTCACGAAAACTATTAGCTGAAATGCAGATTCCCCATTTTCAGTCCTGGCACTAACTTAGAATAAACTACAAAAATCAAAACATTTTTGTTTTTTAATCCATGGTCAAAATATTCTGAATCAAAACAGATCTATGCTTGAGCTAAAGTCTGTTTTATTTGTGACATAAAACAAAGACCATGCGTTAAAGAATAAATGTCAGAATCTTCGTGTATGTTCTTCTGTAGTCAGCTCCTCTTGTTCTGTCCTAGATTCTTCCTCTGCCAAGCGTGACAAATTGCCTCCCCAATAACTACTCTTAACTATTTAGGTACGGACCTTGGTACCCACTTGTCTCTCTGTTTTGCATGTAGCTTTTGAATGGTTGAAATTCCAGTTTGGAGGCCACTTTATTTTGGTCAAGACATGCAGAACTGGTTAGTCTTAAAGCTAACATTGTTGTCTGTCTTAAATGGATCTCTTAAGAGCTTATTTCCCCCTGAGCCATTGTTTAACTAAAGTTAGACATAGTTTGATCATGCTTTGGGACATTACACAATGCACTTGAAAATCAGATCATACTGTGAACAACAACAAACTGAGCCATAGCTAGTAAATGACAGTATTTTGACAAAACTGTTTGCTCTGCGACTCTGTCAAAAGTAATCTCACATAAAATTGCAACTGCAAAACGTACAAATCATGCGGCAGGAGATAATTTGCTGACACACTGCATGAAAAACAGAATTGCATTTTTTTTTTTTCACTATTCATTCAGTATTATTGTTTTAAATAGAGCATTTTCCTTTGGGCAGGTCTTAATAGTCCATATATTTTGGTCATAGTAAAACTTGTGCTTGTGTGTAGTCTGGACCAGAGCATTGTGCTGATTCAAGTCAGTCTTGTTGGCGTGTTGCCTCTCACTGCAGCGGCTGCTAAAATAGTCGGGGAGGAGGTCGGCTCAGTTCTCAGTTCATCCTGGGACATCTTTGGTCACTATTCAGCTCCACCCCACCTGGCATTTTTGCTTCAAGCCTTCATCGTCGCTATATTACTGCATACAATTTTATTGTTGTTATACGTCCACATTTTAGAGCGGGTCTATCTCATATTTACACAATGTTCATGTACATGAGTTATATTATTATCCAATGTTAAGGCATTGCCCATATTAGAGATTATTTGTCTTGTTTTTTTTTGGCTAATGTTCAGCCCTTTATATTAGAGGCTTTTTGAATTGTGCAGATTTCAGTTTATCAATTCCTTAGAATAGATTATTATTTAAGGTTGATGCACTTTGGTCAATATTTTGCCAGAGCAGAACATAGAACTAGAACTTTACTCTAAAAACATTTTACAAGCCAAAATATTATTGATTTAATATCAAACAGAATATTGTTGACTTTACATAAAAGCATATTGAGTTTTTATGTGGCGCTTGCTTAAGTTATAAATTCTGTTTGCAATAATAGTGTGCTGCTGCATACACTGTAATGTAATGGACAAAACAGCAGAATATTCTTGTTTTTGGAAAAAGACCCACTGTGTTTTCTGTGTGTGTGATATGCCTATTATATTTATTCAAACTTCATGTTGTAGCTCCTCATCCTCCTCTGTTCAGACCGAGTTCATTAAGGTTGCGTTTGTTTACAGTGTTATTTTTATTTTTGGACTTTTGGGTAGAAGTCAGTGTATTGTGCATGCTGGTTTATCAATTCCTTGCGGCATGTGTCATCATGATGACCTCTAAGGAGCAGAGACTTCCTGTCGAATCAATACAAGAATCACATCCTCTGCACATTCAACATCCAGTTCTTTAGTGCCTTAGGTTGGAGATTGTTAGTTTATGCATCTAATCTGATTGTTTACATAATAAAATCCCCTTATTGTTGACACAGTTTCAGACACAGGCTCTAAGTTTTCTGTGCAGGAAGTTGACAAGACGTTCTTAACAAAATCCTTGTCACATTGGGAATGGTAACCCAAAATCAACCTAATCCTGTTTGAATGGCATGTTGTTATTAAAGGAAATAGGAAAGGGTTGTGAGTGTAAGCTTTAGAAAACCTGTGTGCAATAAGGATTTGGTGTTTTACTCCATTGTAGCAAATCTTAGCTGTTATAATGAGAGATTATTCATAATTAAGGCCAGATATTCTCATAATCTGGTTTAGTTAATCAGTAAGGTATATATGAGGTAACTTGCCAGGATCAAACCGGCTTTTCTGATTTTAGAAAGTAAGTCTATTTGGTCCTATGAAGACATTTATCACATTTTGTTCTTTGATTGACATTCAAGTCTCATTTTAAATACTGTGTATGTACTATTATCTATGATGCACAGCCCTACTTTGGGCTAGATTCTTAAACTCCATGTTTAAGAATCACTGATTTAAACTATGCAGATTTTGAGCAAAACAAATCTATTCTTCGGAGAACCTGACTTATTCTTTCAAAATCTGACAAAATTTTGTGGATTCTCGATTCAAACATCACAAGCAAACAGTGGCCAGCCAATCACTGTGTCTTTCAGTGAATATTAGAATAGTGGTTGTTTTGTAACTTTTCTAATTCAAATGTTTTTTTCAAAAAACTTTAAGATGTCAAGTTATTATAATAAATAACTGACAATTAGTTACCTGATGTTTAACGTTTTCCAAAGCCAACTGTTAACTCCTCAAGGTACGTGCCCCTGACACACTAGTTGAAAATTGACGCCCTAGACTAATACATGGCCACAAGCTTTTTTTTTAACCAATACTATTTAATCTTGAAGGCATATATATGTAGATAATACAGCTGTAGCACAGAACAGGAATAGTATTTATTTTTCTTCGGTAGCCTCCTGTAGTGACATCAGTGGTGTTGTCTGATTAGTCTGTCCGCTTGTGTCGTGAAGATGGATGGTCCGGTGCAGCCCCTCTTCAGCACAGCCTCTCTTCAGTAGAGCCTTTCTGATTCTATTAAGACATAATCAATAGTGGGTGATAGCTGCAGTTGTCCCTCGAGATTGTCACAATTTTTTAAATCTAAAAGTGCAGCTAGGGCAGAAAAATTGCTTTATCATTTGTAGTTGAACATTTGTCTGTCTCAGCACAGTGTGTTTTGCCATGTGGAGCTTTACATAACTGCATATTTTGTTCACTAGTTTATTTTCATCAATCTTTCAAATAAATGTATTCATTTGACCACTCTTTTCAATTACTCCAAACTCAAAATTGAGAAAAAAATATCTAACTTGCAATTGTGATTAGATAGTTAAAGCTTTCAAAGCAGGTTTCAGTTCACAGTACATATTTTAACTTTTTAACTTTTTTTTTTCTTCTGAATATTGGAATTTTAAAGGGGACCTATTATGTCAAAATCACTGTTCTAAGTTTTTAATCTTGTTATAATGGCTTTCCCTTTATCATTAGTTTACTCAAAGTTATATTTGAATTGATTCTTGCATGTTTGAGTAATCTTGTATTTTCTTCAGCTGGAGCTCAAGTGCTCAGAAACCCCCGATCTCACCTACCACCTATCCCCTCCCACTTGTCTGTATTTACTTGAGATATTTCAAAAGATTAATACTCAAGGTGAAGCATGTATGGTTCAAAACTGTCCCAGAGCCACTTTCCAACAATAATAATTTGTTATTTTAAGTCTGTTGCTTCTTACAGTTACATTTTAAAATGAAGAGGCGGGGCTTATCAGTTCTGCAGTTTTGAACAGGAAGTCAATAGAGCTGTTTCTATTTTTAAGTTGTTTTAGATCAACTTTGTGTTTTACAATGAACAAAAGGTAAATTACTGATCTGCATATGTTCTAGTTTCTTACTAAATATAAAAAAACACACAATAGGACCACTTTAAGGATAAATTATTTCACTCATTGAAGGAAACAAACAAACATGTAAAACCAACACTTGAGAAAAAAAAAAAAACATAAACTGCTCATGGCACTGACACGTTTTTTGGTTTGCTTCATTTAGATATTTTCTTAGTCTTCCCTTAAACAACTTTATTCACAACATCACAGATTTCATCCTTGTTTTCCTCTGGGCATCCTTTAACATCTCCTCTTCCTTTTACCCAAAACTGTTCTGACTCCAAAACCTATTGATTAAAACACGATTCATGCATTTTAATATTAACCCCTGTAACCTTGGCATTAACTAAACCTGCCTCAGACATTTGTATTCCTTTTGGTCTGTCCCTTTGCAGACATTGGAGCTTGTGCATTATTCAGCAGTGGCCACATGTGGACCCAGTGCTGTTGATGTGTGCACAGCATGGCAACATCCCACCTAATACATATTCACAGAAGGACCACAAGTGTCACCCCAAAAACCAGGACTAAGATGCTCATGAGAAGCTAGATAACAGCAGCTTGCATGAATGGAACTGCGGCACTTTTACTGAGAGGAAAGTGTGTTTTTCACAAGTCTGACTCATTGCTGTGTTTGAAGCTTGAGCGTGTCCCTAAATAGATTTTCTGTGCGTGCTCGGAAGAATCTGAACTGACTGAAAAGAGACACCAAGGACCAAGTTGAAATACACAAAGATCAAAAATACATTGGTTGGGATAGTACTCTTACTACAAATTCAATTTAAGTTGTGTTTTGTGTTGTCTTAAGGTGGCAAGATTATTTACAATCAAATCATAACTGCAAATATGAACAGACTCAAACTGACCGCGGCAAGAAAACAATGAGCATGCGATAAATTATGAGCTGTTTGAGTAGGACTTTTCCCTGGTGCCTAGACTCTGGTGGTGAAGAGAGTTTTGGAGAAAAGAAGATTATCTCTGAGGTGGCGATGGGATGATATAGAAAAATGCAAACGGCAAACGAAACTATACATGCATGCGCAGAAAGCTGACTGCCTTTGAATCTGGCATTGGCACCCCGATAGGCTAAGAGGAAGAGAACTGAATCTGATTGGATGAGCTGCGCAAGGGTTGAGCCATGGACCAGGATGTGACAAACAACTACATATCTTGTCTTAAAAACGACTAACTCTGAAGTTCTGTGCAAACCTTATTATTTTACCGTAATTTCTGGACTATAAGCTGCTACTATTTTCTACATGTTTTGGACTCTGCAGTGATGCGGCAAAATTCTAGATTCTCATTATGACTTTCCATAACAAGTGAGGCTTATTTTAGTGCTTTTTTGTTTTCTTTTTTTAAGTCTAATTTGTTCCGCTTAAATTTAGGTGCGCTCAATAGTACAAAAGTTACGGAAGGAGTTTGTTCAGTCAAAGAAACCATTGTCATATCACTTTGATCGCTTTGTTTAAAATTGTGTTTCTCAAACTATTTGTTTAGTTTAAACTTTAGAGTATGGCTGCAACAAGTTAATCAATTAATCACAACTGATCAATTATTCAAATTATGACAGCTATTTAAGTAACTAAATAATCATTAACTGGTCTATACAAAGGCTTAACAACATGCCATGAACTGAGAGAAAAAAAAAATTCTGTGTTTTTGAAGGAACTATTTTGCATGTGAACATACAGCTGGCCCTACTTTTTGTTAATCTATCTTTAGAACTGCCTTATCCATAGTTTGCCAATGTATTGGACCTGCTTAAGTTTCATTTGAAACCACAGTGGGCAGTAACATATCGGTAGGTCTGTTAGAGTGAAATGATATTTGCAGTGGTACTTGGTGTGAAAAGTTTTGAGAACCACTGGCCTAAAAGAATACCTAAACACAAAAACAGAAAAAGTACAAAAGGCTAACTCAAACAAGATTATATATAGATGTTTTAGGACATTGTTTATACATAGAAGTGTCTGGTTCCTCTCCCTCTCTGCACAAACCAGTTTACAGGCAGCAGAAATGGAGAAATGGATGAGGACATGAGCTAGAGGCCATTTATAAAGCCAAGCTCCACTGTGCAGCCACCCACCACCTCAGTGTACAAGACCATTAGTTCCACAGGCTGCAGAGCTCATTCAACATAAACAAGATGTTATGCACTGTGCAGGAAGGTAATAGATTTAAATATTAGTCATGGGAACTCACTGAGGTAATGAAGTGTGGAAATTGCACAAAAATGTGTGTTTAAATCAGGTGGATGGATGGTTCACATGACAGTGTTAGCTCTAATCTAAATCTAGTGCTTCTGTCATGCAATTCTTTGTCTCTTTAAGAAATATTACAAATGAATCACACTTTTTTATGATCTTGATTGATGACATTGTTTGTTCTAGTTTGCCTTAGAAAAATACTATTTCCCCTGTTTTTTACCACAATTGTCAAAATGCTGTCTCCAAAATGTAAACTCTAATATGACCAAACAACAGGCTGTGGTGCTAGCCAAACATTGTCAAACAGAAATGACTTAATCTCGATCGACATGAGGAATCAAAAATGTGTGAAAAAAGTGCAAGCATCAACAACGATATTCACAAAAATGAACTGTATCACAATTATGACTGAGAATATTCTGAGTTATGAAGAATACGCTACAGAAGCAGCTGCAGAAGTCAACGAGGACAAAGCGGTTTATGCCTCACTAATTTTTCATGCCGTATATGTATCTGTATCCACGTGTTTCTGTGAAGCTGAGAGGAGCACGTGGGGAGAAGCCGGCTGTCTTTGGGCGGACCCCCCCACACTCCGAGCGTTGTGCCTCTCGCCTCTGTCCTGGGATCTCTGCAGCGTTGAATTATTCATGGCACTGGAGAGGAGCGCAGAAAGACCCCACCCCCAGAACAACCCAACCTGCATCACGCTCTGCATGGTTCTCATGACGTCATAGAAATCAATTTTGTTGATGAAACTATATGGTTTAGATTTCTTTTGACAGGAGAATGCATTTGCATTTGGTATTTGGTTGCGAGTATGAAACCAGCTCTTGAATGCTTAAAAGACTAATAGCAGAATTAGAACTGGCTGTCAGTGCAAGTGATTAGCACAATTGCCATGAAGTTCATCAATACACTTTTGTACAAATCATTGGTTAAAATGTTTTAAATGTTAAAATAAAGAAGAAGAAAGAGAAAGGTGCTTCTTAAGTGGCAAACCGCAAAAATAATCAAAGTTTGAGTTTGTATTATGGGATTTATAAGTATGCAAATGAGTTCAAGTGTTTGTATTCATTATTATGAATGGAGTCTATGAAAAAATGTGCTTTCATGATTGGAATGAGTTATAAATATATCGCATGTAAATGTAATGTTTTTTAAGAAATTCAAGAAATAGATATTCTTTGCACTTGTTATCAAGACAGAGCATCCGGTACACAATAAGAGGAGATTGCAACATGATTTATTAATTGTATTTTGAATGCACATTTTTATGATAGAATGTCATTAAAAATATTTTGGTTAAAGTGTTATCTTTATATGGCTATCTATATTGATTGCATTTCAGCTGGCAAAGAGAAAACGATAATCACTGTGCACAGGGTGGAGAAATTTTTGATATTTGATAAATCACAGAAACTTGTCTTATGCGTGATTTATATTGCTACATTTTGTTAAGACAATTTTTTGTTTAGTAAGTATAGGATATCACCTGACTACTTCATTTCATGTCGCTGTCTTTGTTGCCAATCTCTGTGAGGGTGGGGCTGCAAGGTTCACGTCTCGCCTGTGAGGACTGCACATGCATTAGTTACATAAGCGACCACTGTGTGTAATGCAAGACGCTGCAGTCCGTTTTCTGTAAGCGCATCGAGTTGATTGGAGTGTGCTAGCAAAGTGATGCCTGTGAATGGGTGATGCTGGTTGTAATAAAGGTATGGTAGGTGCAAGGTTATTGTGAGACAGAATGCAAAAATGGTAGAGTATTTGTGCGTGGTTGGGGAGGGTCAGAGCTGAGACCAGTGAAAGGTGGAAGAAGTGAAGGAGATGGAGAGGGAATCGATGTCGTTGATCTGCAGCATTGGTGGAGGGTGTGAGTGTGGGCTTCTCTCTGTTCTGCCTCCCAACAAAGACCACTGAAATGAATGAAATTACGCAGATATTAACAGTTTGCAAAACCTCTTGATATTTAATTTTTTTTTTTTTTGTGACAGTTTTTTTTACATTTGTCTAAAAAGGGTAATTGATGCTCAAAATGGCTATTACTAAATCATGTTGCAATTCTTGGCAAAGTTATTTAAGGCACCAGAAGAAATCTTGTACTTGTACTTTTTTTTTTCTTAGGATCGGAAGCTGTCCAAAATGGAGCGTCAGCGCTTCAAGGAGGAGGCAGAGATGTTGAAAGGGCTTCAGCATCCCAACATAGTTCGCTTTTATGACTTCTGGGAGTCTCCTCTCAAAGGGAAGAAGTGTATTGTGTTGGTGACAGAACTCATGACATCAGGCACACTCAAAACGTCAGTAGTGAAATAAATGACCATTATCTTCAAGGTTATATTTTGTGCTAACTGTGATCTGTAATTTCCTTCTTCTTAAGGTATCTCAAGCGTTTTAAAGTGATGAAGCCTAAAGTTCTGCGAAGCTGGTGTCGTCAGATTTTGAAAGGATTGCATTTCCTCCACACACGGACTCCTCCCATCATACACAGAGACCTTAAGTGTGACAACATATTTATTACTGGCCCCACAGGGTCAGTGAAAATAGGAGATTTAGGACTGGCAACACTGAAAGCAGCCTCTTTTGCCAAAAGTGTCATAGGTAAGTAAAAACAATTGTTATTAATACAAAATACAAAAAAAAATAAAAATTTTAAGTTTTTCTTTTCTTTTTTAGGCACACCTGAGTTCATGGCCCCTGAGATGTATGAGGAACACTATGATGAAGCGGTGGATGTATATGCATTTGGGATGTGCATGTTGGAGATGGCCACTTCAGAATACCCCTATGCAGAGTGCCAAAATGCTGCCCAGATCTATCGTAAAGTTACCAGTGTAAGTTATTGTCTTAACCCATAGTCGCTTTATCTGCAATACCTTAAGGAAATCCCTGGATTTGATACAGACTTGAATTTAGAATGTTGTTAGCTTAAAAAATTTATATAGTTTAGTTTTATTTTTCTCTGTAAGAAAAAAGAGGCAACTCTTACCAGTAAAAGAGACAAATTAATTTTACTTCAACTTCAAGCAGCAATGCTTTGAAGGGAAAATTGATTTCCGCTCTTGGTCTGGTTGAAATTTGACCTGTGTCTTATGTGCTATTTAATAACGACATGGTAATGGTCAGGGCAGACTATGAAACTGTCTCTAGATACTTGTGCTTATTGGTATTCTTTGTCCATTACTTTACCTTTAAGAGACAGTTATAACAAACCACATAGTATCCCTGTTTACAGTATATAACTGTGTAGCACTTAAAACAACACATACATATTAGCTTCTAAATGGAGCATATTGTGTCAGTCAAATAGACAAGTGATCTGGGATGAAGTAAGCAAAAAGTAGCATTTGATAAACTTAAACTTAAAGGTGAGTGCAGCCTTGGTACTTTATGGATGTAAATATCATATCTGCAATTATTCATTTATTATCACTTTTCCACAGGGAGTTAAGCCAGCCAGCTACAACAAGGTCATGGATCCAGAAATAAAGGAGATTATTGGAGAGTGCATCTGCCAAAAGAAGGAGGAGCGGTGAGTGTGAGAGCCCAGGATGCCGTATGTCTACACTTTGAAACCAGCAGCATGCGCTATTTGTGTTTGGGCAGTGTTTTGTCTCACTTTCTCTGCTTCACTGCTTTGGCAGCTACAGCTGACAACTCAGCAACATCACAGTTTTCTTTTGTATCTGCAGGGCACCTATCAGTTCAGTTATGTAAGCACAAGGGGTGACATTAAGGTCTATGTGGCTTTTTATTGTTATAGCTGGACTTTTTAACAATCAGACAACGCATTGCCACAATTACTTGCTCAATATTTGTTTATGAAGTGTTATGCAACAAAAGAATTTTATAAAATTGTCTGATGCTTTACTATTGCAATAAAGAACTTTAGTTTTTGATGTACCCATAGGTTTTTAATCTATTTATTTTCTGTTCACTTGTCAGGTACACCATCAAAGATCTGTTGAACCATGCCTTCTTTGCCGAGGACACCGGTGTAAGGGTGGAGCTTGCAGAAGAAGATGATGGGCAAAAGGCATCAATTGCTCTAAAGCTGTGGGTCGAAGACCATAAAAAACTGAAAGGGAAATACAAAGAAACTGGAGCCATTGAATTCTCATTTGACCTGGAAAAAGAGGTTCCTGAAATTGTGGCACAAGAGATGGTGAGTGAATATTAAAATGCTTTTTAAAGCTCTCCATTGAATAGATTGTTCAGTGTTCCACAATTTAGCCCATATTAACTATGCTCTAATTCTACACAACTTTTAAGAACAGCACATTGAGTTAATAGTATTGAGCAAAAACCTATGGGGTATAATACAACCAGATACAGTTTCTTCTCTATTCATATTTTTGGAGCTCTGACATGGGCGATTTTGTTATTGTCTGTTATTCATCTTTGACGCTTTTAAAATTTTCTGATAGATGTACAACCATTCTAGCTTCTGACAAAAGCAATACTTTAGCACTATCTTCCGTACAAAAAAAAAAAATCCCTCTGCTTACTTAATTTCTTTTGTTTCAGTGTCTCGTGTAAACTGTAAACAACTTTCTTTCTTTAATAAACTATCTTTTAATATTTTTTATGTTTTTCCAGGTGGAGTCAGGCTTCTTTCATGAGAGTGATGTGAAGACTGTGGGGAAGTCCATTCGTGACCGAGTAGCTCTGATCAAATGGAGGAGAGAGAGGACAGTGTCTGCATCCCTGCAACAGGACAGAACTCTGGGAGTGTTGTCTCAGGGCGCCTCTGCCAAAACTGAACCAGAGGAACCAGATTTAGACCATCACAGCCGCCTCTGCAATCTCCCAACCAGCACCACTTCAGTTACATGTGAGCAATTCTGCTTTTTCATTCAATACTCATTCAAACAGAATGAGGTGTCATTTGATCATTATGTAAGATACTGTAAGAAGTTAATGTTGTGTTTTTTAAAGCAGAACATTGTAACATTATGACTTAGGCAGGCATTTTTGAAATTCTTGGTGATGGTTACATATGAAGCACATGTCTGCTCTCTTGAAAAACCCTTTCATCCAGAGCTTGCAATTTTGCAATACTTTTCAAAAGCCCTTTACAAACAGCGTACACTGCTCTCTGCTCGTTCCAGTATATAAAGCATTTGTAAAAAGACGATTGAGTCCATGCATTGCGGGGGAGCAGTAAGTAAAGAGGGGGATATGAGTTTGTTGGCGCTGCAATTAACAACTCAGGAGAAATAAGCAGAGTTAATCACACTTGTGGCAGTTTACAAAATCAGATTTTCATTGTATCCACCTTAAATATACAAGTTAAATATATAAGTTGGCGCGACTGTGGTTAAAGAAACAGGCGCTCTGCAAACAATCAATTGAAGTTGGTCTGGTGGTGCATGTTTGTAAAGGGCTAAAGAGTGGGTCAGGAAGATGAAAAACTAAGGCATAATTTGCTAAATAAACTTAAAATATAAATTATGTGGCATAATATCTGGACAAATTGGTGCTGTACCAGAACTGTGTGTTATTGTAAAAGGTGAAACTATCAAATGAAAAGCTTTTTAGTAAAACTATACTCTATTTGTATGTTTTTCCAGCTGACAGCACACTGGACAGTGGAACAGGCTCCACTGTATATTCAGACTCACACAGCAGTCAACAGAGCATTCTTTACCAGTCGCTTCTTGAGCCCACGATGACCACGCAGCAGGTCTGTATCTACATTTTTTTTCTAGTCATACTGATTTTATATTCAAGGTTTGGTTTGCTAGCCACTACAGGTGATTAGGAAAAACACATTTTAATTTAAAGCCAACAACAACAACAAAAAAACATTTTATTTTTTGGTTATTTTTAATCATACTTTGTCAAAGATTATAACATTTTATGCACATCTGTTTAAGACCACCACTATGCCCAAATTGACTTCTTGGCATACTCTCACAAGTGTATTTACTTGTTTTTTTCGTTTTGGGTATCAGCCTGGTCAATCTCCAGTTCGACCTCGATCCTGTGACAAAGGTGAAGTCTGGAGACCTACTCTAAGCCCAGAGATCCGCGCTCGTTTGGGCGCTGCCACTAGGAGGGGAAGTGCACCTGTTATAGACACTTATAGGGCCAATCATTTTAGTCAACTTAACGGCCATATTCAATCTCAGAGGTCAGTTAGCCCCACCCCTATAGTCTTAAGAGCCAATCAGAGTTGAGTCCTACAGAGTTGGAAGTAGAAGATGGATTTCCCCTCTCTTGGCCCTGCATCCTTTATCCCCAGAACGACGCCTTAGTGACACCTGTGTGAGACCTTGTTCTCAATCGACCAATCAGAATTTAGCAGCTCCTGCACCAGGCGGTCGTAGGCATTCAGACCTAAGCAGTCTCATCAGTCTAACATCTCATCATAACCACTTGCTGTCCATGCAAAGAGGACACACATGCCAAGCCTGCTTGGCTTTGCTTTATATGACTAACCGACCTCCTCTACCTAACTACAATGAACTTCAATATCCCACCACTGGAATAACCCCTGGATTGGGACGCCTTGGTTTAGGACAAAAAATGTCAACTGAAAGTTCAGATTTCTCACTGCTGCAGAAAAACCTTTTTAACATAATAAGTGGCAAAATCCCCAACCCAAATCCCCAACCCATGCACCCTACAATATCCACCGCATATCCCACAGTGACGGAGATGGCACTTTGAAGGCACAGCTATTGACATCTATTGGAGACCTAGAAACGTCTCAAGACCGCATTCTTGTAAACTCTGCTGAAGATCCAGTGACCAGGGCTATGGGAGTGGTAAGATTCAGATGAATCCTTTTGTCGTCCTAACAAGGTCTCGACTGCTTTCCTAACCATATGTCTACACCCTAACTTGTAAAACCAACGTCTGCATGGGGACGCGCTGACCTATGGCCTTTTACCTCTGCTTTCTGGGGCCTGTTGCTTCATGACCCCTGATGATGGATAATGTTAACTGACCGTGTTTTTCTGCTCATTAACTTTTACCAGCTTTTCTTGACTGATGCAAATCCTAACATCTTACCAATCCAGTTTTACTGCTTTCCATTTTGCTGGGCTGCTGGGTTTACAACTTCGTTAACTTGCGGTGCTGAGAACTTATCCTACCCTATTGTTCTTAACCACTGTTTGTCTCATTTGTTATCATGCACTTGTTTTTTCAGCTTAATAATATAGATGTTATGTTATTTCTCAGCAGCACTTCTTTTGATTCCAATATAAAAAGGTTATATTGACTGGTTTTGGGATAAACTTTGTTATGCTGTTCATTCACCATTTCTTTTTTGTTTTAGGTTAACTCTATGGATCACCAGAATCAGTCTATTCAGGGCATGTCCAGCACCTCTCTGCAATGTCTCCAGTCGGGTCACAACCACCCCACAGCTCCTCTCAGTTCCTTCACCAACGCTGCAGGCTATGCACCTCACAACGTACAACAAAGTCAAGGATCGGCCACACCACAATACGTTGCACAGGGCTACCAAACGCAAAGTCAACAATCACAGTATCCAGCTAATGCAGGCTTCTATTCAATACAGCAAACCTACCCCAATTGTGTTGCTCCAAATCAAATGGCATCAAAAGCCACACCAGAAATGTTCAATCAACAAGAGCACCTTGCAACCATGCAACCAAGTACTGTGTTATCACAAAACCACGCTGTAATTACAAACCAGGATTATGCACATTCCATAAATGGACCGCAGCAACATTCGGCTCCAGTCCACTTCACTCAGACATTTGTGGAAGATGGTCAAAGCTTGCTCAGCCATGCAACTCAGGTGAGGAGAATAAACATTGACAATAAATGTGGAAAAAAAATAAAAGATTGTTAAATATTTACCTTTTAAAACTAAAAAAATGGTGTCCATTATATTATAAACTGCCATAAAAATTAATGAAGAACTGAATTTAATAGCAACCTATTGTGGTTTTTTTATACAGTTGGTAATAGTGCTCTGTCCTGTCTCTTCATTGCAGAATTTAACTGCATCAAGTGAAAAGTAGTTGCATAACAAAGTTGAACTCTGAATGATTTACCTAGAATCAGAATTTTTTTTGAGCAATCGCAAGTAAATGCATACACATGGGGATAAGTGGTAGGTGAAAACAGGGATTTTCTGAGCAGTGACGCATCAGCTGCAGAACAATGTAGGATTACTCAAACATGCATTTATGAGGTTTAATTTTAAGGACTTGTTCTCATTTCTTAACTACCTAATTTGCAAATCCAGCTGCATCAGAGAGCTCTTCTCTCTTCAACCTTTACTATGTGCACTTATCAAACATTGTTGCACTATTTGGACTCTGCTTTTTTGGTCCAGATTAGACACTTAGACACTTTAGATTTTTGCAGACTGACCTCTGTTCCATATTAGAGTAGATTAGATACGATGTCTTCCCAATACATGGTAGTGCTTGTTGTACTGCCTGCATTTTGCAAGCAGTAGATTTCAAACCTTGTTTATGCTGTATATCAGATTTGATGGTGATGTCAGTGGAGGAAGTTCTATCATTTGCAAATGAGAATGCTATTGTTAACTAATTCAATAGAAGGAAATGAAGCTTTTCAAATTTAGGTGAAAATGTTCTGCCTAACATCCTCTGTCCTTGTTTCTTTTTCAAATTGGTTACTAAATTTTGCAAGCCAGAGCTGCAAGCTATTTCTGTATGTTCACTCATTCGAAAAAATTTCACAATATTCACAATGATTTTTCTCTGTTTTTCCAGTCTTCTGCACACAATCAGCTTCAGCCCCTGCAAATCTCCACTTCTCTGCAATCTACACAACCCTGCCAGGTATTGTTTTTGTTTTTCATAAAGAAATTGGAATTTGGTCCAGGATACTATAGTAAAGCAAACGTATACATTAATCTGGCGCAACATCGCTAATATTTGGCTGTGTGTATTATTTAAAGATACAGCAGGGCTCAGTTATGGGATCAGTCTTATAAAATCCAGAAGGTCCAAATATTTTCTGTAATTTATTCTACTTTGAAAATTAATCCTCTGCACCGTTTTCTTGATTTCCTTCTTTTCTTATCTTCCACTTTGTCTTTTCCCTCTAAATTCCCCTCTCAGTACCCCACAGTGCAGGTGATGGCTGACTGTGACTCCTCTCTTCCCACCACCACCTCCAGCTCTGCTCCTCCTCCAGTCTCTCCATCTCCCAGCCCCATGTTCCTCTGTCCCGGCCCGGTCCACCCCACAGCCACACCATCCATCTCCCCTCTCTCCCCCATACTTGTAGAGAACATGTTGTCCCCAAACATGCCCGTCTCGCTCTTACCTTCTCCCACACCGGTGCTGGGGAAGATAACGCCCACCTCTCCATTGCACCTCCCACAACCTTTATTTACATCGACATTAAACGCATTACACCCGGTACATGCTCACAGTGCCTTGGTTCAGAACACACAACCTCCCCCAAATGGAAGCTCTCTGATGCAGGTAATTTTGATGTAGTTGTGGCTTGACGATGTTACCTTGGCGACTTGTTTTGAACTCTATGCATTTTTATAGTTTGACAAAAGCCTGTGATTTATGCTTCAACTAGTTCCACACTCTCATTGGAACATGGTCATTAATATCCACATTAATCCATGGCTTTAGAATATTATGTTTGCACTTGCAGTATACCTTTTGATGCTAAAGATAAAGTTTTATTTTATTTACATACAAAAAGGTTTGGTATTTCAACCTTAATAGTTTGTGTTTACGTTCTAGAATTTGATAAAGTCATAATTTCAGACAGTGTAACAATGGGAAGTTCATTGAAGCATTCCCTGAAAGAAATATCAAATATAGAATTCCACAAATTGGGATTCACTGCGCAAATCTGCTCTAATTTAGCTGACAACAAAGACACCACATTTAAAATACAGTTAAAAAAAAAAAAAAAAACAGACAGACAGACCAGTAATTATTACATGAACCACAAACCAGGTCAACATATCGACATTGTGATGTTAAACTACATGGATGTGGCTATGATGAATGCCATTGGAGTCTAAAATTGAACAAAACTTTTGAAAGAAAGCATGTGAATTAAAGTTGTTGACTCTGCACTTTTTTCTATTTTAATAATACTAGTATTATTATTTCAAACAATATTAAATAAAGTATTGTTTTCTCATTTAGCAGGTTTCCCAGCAGACCCATGTCATTCACCCTGGAGTGGTTCCCTCACAGTTGGTCCAGCCTGGACAACTGGGCCAGCCCACATCTTTACCTGTGCACAGCGGATCACTTCATGGCATCTCTGCAGACAACAGTCTATCCCAACTGCCTTCACAGATGCAGGCAGAGACCCAAAAACCCATTTCCGAGAGTTCTAATGTGGTCCAGCCCAAAGCGCACGTGGCTGCTCATGGGTCAGTAGGACAGGGAGCAACTGGAACAACAATGGAGGTAAAAGCAATACATTAAAAACAGTATGATCTTGAAAAAGTATTTTTTTGCCATACTATTATATTATACTATTCTACTTTGATTATTGGAAGTGTATTGAAAAGTGCTCATATACATCTTTGAGTTTTAGTTTTAGTTCAGTTTATCTCTCCACTCAGCACTCCTAAGCAAATCATTTAGAATAATTGTGATTTCAAATGTGATTTAAATAATTTAGATTATTCAAATTATTTATCATAATCAAACAGCCCTAATGTTAACTAACTATTAACGTGTAACTGTAGTGTAAAGAACATTTCTCAATGATGTCATGTCTCACATATTTCAGATTGTTCTTTAATTCACTCTTTTGTATTTCTAGGACCAAGTCACAGAGAAACACACTGCAGGCCAAAGCTATGACAGGTGCCATGTTTTGATTAATTGATTTCTATTGAAATCAGATACAACTTGCAATAGTAATTACATTTTTTTCTGTTGCTTAAGTGTATAGTTGTTGTTTTTTTCTTTTAGTTTTTCTTTGTGTTGTTTGATCTTTGTTCAACCAAAAGTCTAATAAGTATTTGTTCTGCCTCCAGCATGAACTCCGATGCAACCTCTGGTAAAGAGATGAGCGATGGCTATGAGGGGTCCCATGGGAGCAAATGTGACGGAAAGGTCAGAAAACACCACCGCAAGACTTCACGGACCCGTTCCAGACAGGAGAGGATCAGCAGACCAAAACTCAGCATGCTTAATGTAGGAACTGTGTATGAGTCCCATAGTGTTCTTTAATCTTATCCATTCTATTTACTCCATGTGCAGGTTTGTAATACAGGGGACAAGATGGTGGAATGTCAGCTGGAAACCCACAACCATAAGATGGTCACTTTTAAATTTGACCTGGATGGGGACGCGCCAGAAGAAATTGCTACTTACATGGTGTGTGTTAAGTAGACTGGCACACTTGGTTACAGATTTGTTGTTTGTTAAGATACATACAAATGCTAAATGATTAATTACTAGTAAGTATTAGTTCATTCTAATAAAAGCTAGAATTATAGACCAAAAGTTGAATATAAATTTATGCAATAGACAAAATCCAGGCATACATTTTTTTCTCCCTTTTAAGGTGGAAAATGATTTTATTCTGCTGCTGGAGAAGGAGATGTTTATCGAGCAGCTAAAGGACATAGTGGAGAAGGCTGAGGATATGTTGAGCGAGGACACTGAGGGAGAGAAAGATCTTGATATGGGAAGTAGCCCCAAACAGAACAATATGGATGGCACTGCTGAGACTGAGGTGAGAAATTAACTGTCACCGTGCAATCAATCTACTCCTGCTCCTTGTACAGTACATGCTTCTGTTAGATACCACATCACGTGTTCGCGTTTCACTTTTATTGGGATATTACTATGCCTTCTGTTCACTTCCATGTAGCATTGTACTTTGCCATGAAATGTCCAAAATGTCATTTCACTCTTTTCTTTTTTTTTTTTTTAGAGGTTTATATAAAGGACTGCACCCATTCTTATTTCGTATTACAACAGCAACGAATTTAAACAATATTCATGATAGGTGCCCTCCATCTGTATTAAATGTTATTAACCTAGACGTCACATTGAAATAATTCTCACCTGCGTACACTTTACTTGCATAATCTGTCTAGTGTAATAAAGAGCTAGCTTAGTGTATAAAGATTGCACTCTTATGTACAACATGAGGCACAGTTTAATATTTTATAATTTTTCTTTTCTTTTTTAGGGTTCAAATGTTATATTTCCAAGCAGTCCTCAGCTTGTGTATCAGCAAAATGGTGAATACAATTAAACCGAGTATCAGCTATGTTTATATCAAAAGTTGACTGATGTGAATTTGTCTTTTTCGCCCTTGAAAGTCCTGCACACAGGCAAGCGCTGGTTCATCATCTGCCCAGTGGCTGAAATACCCAACGCCGACACAGAAAAAACATCTCTGACCTCTGCTGACCAGGGTAGGCGGCAACATCTATCTTTCACTGCACTGATTGATTTATTATGTAATTCACAGTCTTAATTAAAAGCAAACCGCCACAACTTATTCTGTATGGCTCTACAAGACTCTTTAATGTCTTGCAAGTACTTGTGGGAGCTTATGGTTAAAAGAAGATAAAACCGATTCACCACAAATAACCTCAATATCACTTGTTTTTTAATTGCATGCTATTGTTGTACAATGACATTTATTTGTCTTATTGCCACTTTTTATCCAATAATGTGTATGCTGTCCAGCTTTTTGTGGGTGGTTACATAAGAGTGATTCTGCAGTGGTTCGGGGTAGAAATTACACTTGTGCTGACAACGCCTTATGGTGATTTCAGTCAATGATGTAAGGCAATAGCACTCAGTGGACCTGGTCTTCCATTGTCCTGTATTTATTTTTTAAGTTGTGCTTGCTTATTTTATTTATATGTATGTTTTTTTTCTTTTACAGAATCTGAAAAGTCTTCCGTCAAGCCCTCTACCACCAGTGCTGCAGTGTCTACTCCTGCTGCATCTTTATCCAGTTCAACCTCCTCCACACTGCCCCCTACAGACAAAACACCTTCAGTGCAGGCACAGCAGCAAAACATCAGCAAGACCCAGATACAGCAGCCGCAGTCTAGTGTGACTAAACATCCCCTTCCTCCTGCTAATCTCAACCACTCATTTTCTGTCGAGGATCCTTGTATCTCCATGGTAACAGAGGTGCCATGCTGTGCCATAGTGCCGCCTGTCTCCCTGGAGGTGAATGGCAATGATAAAATGCCTCTCACTAGTGCATTACCATCACAAAAGAATCAAAGTAATATTAGCCCTACTGGGGAAATGACTCCTCAACAGTCTGTAGTATTACAGCAGCCTTTCTCCTCATCAATGCAACCTGGTTCGTTACATCACAACCCGAAAGTCCTGCACATCAAATATCCCAGATCCCTTCCAGTCAACAACAAGCTGCAAGTGGCCACCAGGGGGAGTCAGACAGTGAGGGGCCTCGGAGAAAGGAGTTTGTGGATCGGACAATAAAGACTTTAGATGAGAAATTAAGGACACTTCTCTATCAAGAGCATGCCCCATCTCAGTCATGTAACAACACATCAGACCAGCAGGCTTCCAGTGCAGAAGACATCAGCTCTACACCAGGGTCGGACGGACAAAGTACAGAAGGAGGACATTCTAAGATGAAGGGAGAGCCAATGGTAAATATGAAATTAATATTTGCAGTAGGAATAATATGTAATGTATATACTAGATAAATCAAAAAGTTTTTTTTTTTTTTTTTTTAAGTACAATCAGTACCACAATATTAAGATCAACTAAGCTGGTTAACAAGAAGCTATTAATGAATGTGATTTAATTTAGCACAGCATAATTATTAAATCAGTTGCTACTGAATATATGATTTTTTTTATTTTTTTTTTAGCCTCAGATACCAGAGCATTCAGATGGTGTCAGTGCAGCTAACTCCACATTGACAGGTAGGTGTCTTTTATCCTTTATTTTTTATATTATTATTATTGTATTGCTATATTACACCAGTGAGTTTTGAGCTATGTTAGGAAGTAGTTAATTCATTAAAAAACACTCCTGGAATGTTTCATTCACACAACCTTAATTTATAATTTGCCTGTCCACTTCAAAGCTCAAAATGCACTGTCCCACCTTGTGACATCATTACAAGTTATTTTGTGTGCATGTTAACAACTATTTTTGCCTCAATAGAAGTATGTTGAAAACCTCGTAGAATAACTTTTTTTTTTCTGTTGCAAAGGCAAGTTGATGTATAAGTATGATTAAAATGTGGTTTCGAAATCATATTTGCTGGTAGATCTATGGCTGAAAATAGCCAAGGGATTCTTGTGAAGTTGTTTGCTTTAACGACATCACAAGGGGGAACAAGGTGTTTTTATTCTAAGAGATCAGCCTAAACTTACACAAATGTTGGTAAATGGAACAAAATACACTCCAAGTTTGTTAAGGATAAGGAAATAAAATTATAAATCAGTTAAGAAATTTGCATACCATAGGCCCTTTAAACAAGAGATTTTATTTTAAATATTTTTTATTGTAGACCCCAACAAGAACCTGAACCGAAAAGAGTCCCTTGCTCTAAAAGCCGTTTCCAAGTAAGTAAACACTGAATTACGTTATTTTTTAATTAAATATTAATGTTTAAGTCTCTCTGGAACATGATGATTTTATATTTTACCCTCTTTTCAGGTTATTCCCACCCCTCTAGATGCCATTGGCAAAATGGAGAAATGCAAAACCAGTGAAAGCACTAGTGTTCTATAGCACCCTCTTGTGGTCCAACTGGCTCTCAGAGTCACACCAAGAGCTTGGCCAAGTCCAATAAGTCTGGTATTGTTGCTGCACCAAATGACTCTTCTGAAATATCTAAGCCTTACAGTAATCGATACTCTGCTCCACCAAACTTATACCAGGCCACTCCTGGTTCTAGCCCCAATAGCACACCACAGCATATCCCAAGAGCCAAAACGGTTGATTCTTCCACACATCATTATCATCACCAATATTCAGATTCAGCAGATGAAGAGAGTAGTAGTATGGTTCCCCCCCTGTCACACTCTGTTCCCCCTGCTCATGCCCTGTCTGAACATAGTGGAAGTGACCTGATGAAAAGGGCAGTAGCTTTCTTAAGGCGTGGTGGAAGAAGCAAAAGCGAGCACAGCACATATTCCCTAAACCGTCACTCTGTAGCAATGAACGGCCATGCCCCCTCGCATCTCCAGGACACACCCAGTCATCGTATATCAGCAGCGACAATGATTCGGAGTTTGAAGATGCAGACATGAAGAGGGAATTGCAGAAACTGAGAGAAAAGTACGTTTTAGCTTTTTTAACTTGAATAATGCATATGGCTTGAATTGACAGTAGAATGTGATGAACAAAACTGTTAACTTTTTAGACACATGAAGGAGATATCCGAGCTACAAGCCTTCCAGAGGAGCGAGATTGAGCGTTTGTACAAGGAGCTGGGGAAAACCCTACCTCCTAGTGTTGGCCTTCTTCATGCTGCTCCTCCAAGTGGCAGAAGACGCAGACCAGCAAGCACAAGCTGAAAGCCGGAAAATTGATGAACCCAATGGTGCAACAGCTCAGAAACAATGTTAATGCTTCTACTAGTGACAAAAAAGGTTTGTGGATCAGAAATTCAAATGTTAAACTGCTAATAACTATAAATGCGTAATTTGAAAGTGGACATTTAATTCTACAATGTTAAAACATCTGATTCTTTAGGTGAAAGTGCTGTCAGTTCATCAGACTCTCCAGCTAAGAGCTCAGTGTTGTCCGAGGCTTCGACATTTTCCAGTGTGAGCTCTGGGTCCAGTACTCAGCCAGACCTGGTCCAGTCCAAACCCAACAGCCATGTTCTTTGAAGGGCTCTCTCTCCTCGGACAACATTTACACTGGGGGACACAGCGATAGGATAGTGACACAAGCTGCACAAGGTACTCAATATACACTTGCTTTTTTTTTTTTATCTATAGACTGAATTTACATAGGGCTGTTCAATATAGTAACAAAAAAACTTTTTTTTTTCAGACAAATATTGTGTTTGCAGTTTAGTTTGCATAGTATAGCATATGTTTTAAAAAAAAATAATTTGATTCTGTCCATAGTTTGTATTTTAAGCACCCTGAAATAGGTCTATGAACTTTATTTTATACCCTGAGATTATTATAGCCTTTGTAGTTTTTGCTTTTTAAATTGACAAAGACAATTTATTGCAGTTGAATAATTTAAGAAGAAAAAAATCCCAAACATGTATATAAGGGATATATTAGGTAAGATGTTGGTGAATATTCTTCCCTTAATCAAAATGCTGTCTGTCGGAAATACAATTGTGGTGAGGAAACACCTGTTTTAACAGCAAAAGTACAGCTGCTCCATAAAATATAATGTGGTCTCATACCCATATTCTTGGCATCCAGCTTGTTTTGTAAAATTCATTTTCTGAAACAAAGATTTAAGCAAATCATGTTGACCAGTTTCCTACACTAGTATCACAAACAATATAATTTTTGGGGATATAATTAAAGACCTATGCATTTATAATTGACATTACAAACATCTTTTATTACAGTTGATTGTCTATAGTATATTTCCATCTGCTTATTCTATATTCTCCTGATATTTTGGCTGTGGCTTTACTAGTGCGGGTTTCTCATACCATTTTCTGTACACTTTCACATGTGTCTTTCTTGTTTCTTCTCTTCTTCCTTTATATTCATCTTCACAGGATGGAGCGTTTACCACCAAACGACAGAGAGAGTCACCTATAAATCTAGTAGCAAACCACGCACTAGATTCCTCAGTGGACCTGTGTCTCTGTCCATCTGTTTGTATTTGTTTTTTCTATTTCTTCACTTTCATTTCCATCTCTTAATTTAACATGATCATTTTCATAAGGCCAATTTTGCAAATCTTTCACAAAATAAATGATGCGTCAAAGGCATGTTTGCAGATACAGCTATTAAGTATTTAGAGGCGAGGCTTTGGGGCAGTTTATGGCATCCCTAGTTATATTTGTCTGTTTTCTGATAGTTCTTGGCTAAAACATGGTTTATTCTAGAACTGAAATACAGTACTTTTTATAGAATCCCTAGCTTAGCCCCTCTTGTGCTGGCCTTGTCACCTTGTTGTTATCAAAAAGGTTTTTCTGTCTCATGCTTGGATGAAGAAGACTGCATGATCCAGGCAGTGTACTAGCAGACACTTGCTCACTATTTGAAGGGCTGTATATTATATATAATAATGTTGTAATGTTACCTATTCCCTTTTTCTTGCGTTACCCGCATGCCTTGGATTATATCTTTAATTTTGTGTGCCTATTGTGAGGTTTTTCTTTTTGTTTTTGTAGGATTGTGATAGGTTTTTTTTTTTTTTTTTTTTTTAAGTAAATGTGTTGTACCCAGAACATGTTATTACAATCTTCAAGGTCCTAATTAAAGTAAGATAATATATATATAGGCATTTTGTTTCTAGTTCAGATTTTCTGAACGTACAGGAACATAGATGGTGTCTTTTTCACACAGGCATGATATCCCTTCTCACCTTTTTTCTCCCTATATGTTTGTTTTCTTTATAGATCAATGTGAAGATGTTTGTCCACTGACCTATGTTGTTCAGTGTGTTTTGGCCTAACTCTTTCTGTCCTGTGCTGTTTTTACCTTTTTAGGGTCTACTCTGAAACGACTTTGCCTAGGCAAAGAGCGCAGTAGTAGTAACTATCATATTTCTTCTCTAGTCTGTGTCTTTCTCTGTCCTCATCTTTAAAAAAATCTCATAATTGTATGCATTTTGTATATTGTGTTATGTTGCTATATATTTTAAAGTGTATTTGTTATTGTGGGGAATTATATAATTTATTTTCACTTTTTTTTGTTGCATGGCAGTTTACCATATTGCTTGCATTTCATTTTCTGTTTAAAAGCATTGTACTTCTTAATCTAATGGCTGTAATAGCACAAAAAATATATCCATTACATACTACAGCCAGTAGATTTAAAAGGTCAAAACATTTTCTAATTTTTTTCTTTTTTGATGTCTTTTAGGGTCTTCTCTAAACTCTGCTGCAGCCCAGGCGACATCCCTTCAGCCTCCGCCCTCCCTGACCACACCTGCATCGACTCCTCAAACACTCCCACGACTCGCTCAGGTCCAAACCAACAACAGCAACAACAAACAAGGCACTTTTACTGAAGATCTTCACAAACTGGTGGATGACTGGACAAAGGAAACGTTATCTGTTTCTCAAAAACCCCGTCCCACACTCAATCAAATGAAACAAGAACGATGGCAACAAGAACTTCAAGGCAAAGGCCCACCAATTAGACCTGCTGCACATGAGGTATTTAGGATGGACCACTTTAAATGATGACTTTGGATCACACCTAGCTTCAGCCCTTGACATTAAATATGAAGCTAGTTTGATTTGTGCCATTTGTAAACTCTTTTCCTTTCCAGATAAAATGCCCTGCCAATGTTGGTTGCAGCCAGTTCCACCTGCCTCTTTCCTGCCCCCTGTCTGCTGCTTTAAGACCTGGTTTCTTCACAAACCATGGTCCAAACTCTCCGCCAATCTTCTTCCTGCATATCACTTGCCCTTAGGATTTTATGGCAGTGGAGCATCTGTTTCTCTTTACCCAAGGTTTCCTGGGAAGCCTGCTCCTTTGGTTGGCTCTAGAGGCCCTGCTGTTGACCTGCTTGGTGCTGCAAGAATAATGCCATATGTTACAATGGCAAGCCCAGGGATGCAAGCCTACCCTGTGGTCATGCGCACAACTGAGAGTGGTGCATGTCCAGAAACCACAAGGACTACATAGATATTAAAACTTGGACATTCTATGATTCAGGGGAGATAACATACGTATGTGTACTAGATACAAGTGTTAAGATATTCTTAATACAACATCTCTGTGTGGTTGCGTTTGAGTGGTATGTTTGTAAATCTAGAAACCATCTGTGTTAATAATGTATGCCTGAATATTTTTCAATTTTCATCACTGTCTTAATTCTGACAATAACCTATTTCTTTTTGGGGAAAAATCAATGTTTGCATTTCAATGTACACACACTACTTAGTATACCACTGTTTTGGGGCAGGCAAGCATTACAATATTTCTGATTTTGAGTAATGTTGTGCCTTGGACAATGTGTCTTTGATGGTCCAATCATATCAGCCAATAGCCATTTAATTTATCAGTACCCTGAGTGCAGTCTTATTTTTACGGTATTCAGTGCATTTTTTTCTGTTTCTATTCATAAATACCCTTGCAGTAGTGCACTTTTACAACATATGCTCTTATTTGAATATAAAATATTTTATTTTTGTTTACTTTCACCCTATGACATACGATATGCCATAATGGTGAGATGTACAAATGCCTTGTAAAAAACTTTTGAAATATGACTAAAATTGCAAAGATATTTTATGATGCCAGCAGCCAAAATCACTTCTTCAGGTTGAATGGTTCAGTGGGACACAGCCTCTGGATTGGTCCTGTGGCTGATTTCTGGTGAGAGGATGAGAGTCCAGAGCCAAGAATACCATGCAGAGTTATTTTATAAATGTCTCTGGTAGAGCTTTTATCAGAATGTAGCTATTAAGTACATGATGGTCAGAGGTTTAAAAAGTGCAATTTCTTCTCCACAAAGCTTTGATAGTGGCCTTGCCACAAGCCTTAAAGAAGCCACTTGCAAGTAGAACATGATGAATCACTTGGACTACTGTACACGTTGAGTGAAACAAGCAAACATTCACTCTTCAAAAACTAAATAAGAATTAAAACTGGAAAATATCCTTCCTTTCATCTCTGCTGCACTACAGCATACACTGTAGATTTATTGTGCAATCAGTTAGTTAGTTATAGTATTTTTAAATTTAATTTTATGTTGAGAAATTTTTGTGTGTGTTTCTTATGCTGCTATTTTGAGGAAATTCCACTGTACAGTTTCCACAAATTGTATGGTACTTAAATAAAAAGCCCTCTTAAGTTTATGTGTCAAGACTTTATTGTGTATCCAGATCATCAACGTCTTTAAATCATCCTAATAAGAATAAACAATATAATGACTTGAGTGGAAAACTGAATACTTAACTTTTTGTATTTTTTTTACCCCTAGCTTTATGCTGGGGGGAAGGGGGAGGGGGGCTGCAGTCAGGACCTAGCTCAAGGATGGGTGCAGTTGGTGGGTAAAACAAACAGAAACTTAAGAAAACTGAAGAGTAACATCTTGTAATCTAGACCAGTTGCATCATAATATTGATAAGATAGATGCCATTTTGGAAATATATTGGACATGCTGTGACTTTGCAATCAGGCGTTTTCGCATATGCAAGTACCTAGAACTAGGCACTAGGAACATTCCTACCCCATTTTTTCACGGGAGCTAATTCTACCCTAGCCGAAGAATTACTTGCTATATGTCCACCAGGGGACCTCAGACGCTCAGATTGTTTGAAGATCGTGTAATAAAAACAGAATATGAATGTTTTATTTACACAAGCTACTCGAACACGGTGCGTCAGGTGTTTAATGCAATAGGTCCAGCAGGAGCCGTGATAAGTAAATGCTCCATGGATGGATAGCCCGAGCATGGAGCCCGAGCACACCCAGCCCGAATGGCAGAGACGAGGTAGTAGGTGAAGGAAGTATGAGTCAGGAAACAATACTGGTGTGTGTGCTCGCAGATTCGCCACAGTATGTCTAAAACCTTGCCAAATAAATCGGGTTTTGGACAATTGTTGGTATGCTAAAGTGATTCAAAACCGTTTAACAAACACAACAGAGTTCAAGATAAAATCAAAAATTTTAATTAAAACATAAACAAAAATGACGACGATTTAGCGAATATGCGAAGTTTCCAGTAGTGACGTGACGCTGAGGGCGCCACAGCAATGGACGCCCCTTTTGTCCAGAGGAGTTCCTGAATTCCTCCCACCACAATAGAGTAATTGGGTTATTGTTTTGTTTTATATATATGTATATATGTTTCAGTATATGGACGCACACTTTGATATTTTATACGTCAATGTGATGGATTAAAAACGATCGGATCATTCTACTTGTTTGAAGCTAGCTTTCCGGGGCACATTTTTGAAGAACGTGGAGTAGTAAGTGTTTATATTGTTATACCCGATTTGCAAGTCGCGGGGGTTCATCTTAAGCCAACTAGGTTTATTTTCTTTGTAGATAAGACATGCAGATATATTTCTGTCTGCATGTAGATCTTACATCTTTTTTGTGAAACACAGGAAAACGTTCCATTACGTTTAGCTATTATGGGGTCTTTGTTCTCTAATAAATACACATCATACCGTCACTTTTAGTGGTGTTATCCCAAGCATTTTGAGCATTTCTTCAAAATCTTTACTACTGTATTTGAGTTCAACCGACAACAAACGTCTGCAACTGACTGAATGCATCAATTGTGGAGGGAAACTGGGATGTTCAGCCTACTTCTTGTTTGTTATCATACGTTAGCTTTCTTTAGTGCTCGTCTGGAATATTTACTCCCTTTTATGAAAATAATTATTATCAATTATGACATTTTATATGTACACAGTGCACAACAAAAGTTTTTAGTAAGTACTATTTATATGTGCTTATTAAATGTCTAAAAATACTACTATCTGGGTGTAAATGACTGTTATTTGGTCATAAAGAAAATACTTCATGATTATGTCACGTGTTTCGCCCAACAGGTGCATGCAGTACAGAGCTTTAAATTAGTTGAATTGTTAATACAATTTATTGTGTAATTAATAACACCTAATATTCATTCCAGTAATCAGGTGAATACTTATTCATCTCGTGTTTTTCAGATGGAAGAATAGATGCATCTGTCCCAGCCGTGGCTGTTGGCACAATGGGACTGGACTTTGATGTGAAGACTTACTGTCATAATCTAAGGGCTTCCAAGCCCCCATATGAATGTCCAGTGGAGTCTTGCAGAAAGGTGTACAGAAGCTTCAGTGGCATTGAGTATCACCTTTATCATTATGATCATGATAATCCTACTCCTACACCAGCTATCCCTCAGAAGAAGAGAAAAGGCCGGCCTCCTCGCATGCCTCTGCTTGGTGCAGGAGATCCAGATGAAAGTGGAGGTAATGGAGGCGATCCAGGGCCTGAGGGGAACAGTCCAGGAAGTCCCAGTAGATCTGAGCCTTCTCACTCTCCAAGCAGAGACACTATGACCTATGCTCAAGCTCAACGCATGGTGGAATTAGAATTTCAGGGACGTGTTCATCGCATCAGCATCTTTGACAATATTGATGTAGTGTCTGAGGACGACAGTGATGCAGAAGATGCTCCAGCTGCTGGGGCTGGGGGAAGCAGTGGGGGGGTCTGTAATGGCAGTGATGGTGGAGCTGGAGGCAGTGAGATGCGAAGTAGTAGCAAGGAACGAAGTGACATTCAATCTTCAAATGGTGGCAAAGCAACTCCAAAGTCTGGTAAGCATAAAAGTAAAGAAAAGAAACGCGAGTCTTCATCCCACCATCATAGCGCTCAGTCTGGGCCTGCCATCAAGCTCCCTGAAGCAGTTTTTCGAGAATTGGATCAAGACAGACCTGATGCCCCCCCGCGACCATGTTCATACTACAGGTATGTACAGTATATAAGAATCAAAAACATGTCTCTGGTTCAATAAATATAAAATTATCTTTCTTTCTAGGTACATTGAAAAGTCGGTGGAAGAGCTAGATGAGGAAGTAGAGTATGACATTGATGAAGAGGATTACATTTGGCTCGACATTATGAATGACAAGCGCAGACGAGACGGTGTAACTCCAATTCCCCAGGAGGTGTTTGAGTATCTCATGGATCGCTTGGAAAAAGAATCTTATTTTGAAAGCCACAACAAAGTAATTTAGTATTTCAATTCTAGAGTATACTTGTTGCATCTAGCAGCATTCATTTAATTTACCGTCTTGTTGTTAGGCGGACCCCAGCACATTGATTGATGAAGATGCTGTCTGCTGCATCTGTAATGATGGAGAGTGTCAGAACAGCAATGTAATCCTTTTCTGTGACATGTGTAACTTGGCTGTACATCAGGAGTGCTATGGTGTCCCTTACATTCCTGAAGGACAGTGGTTGTGTCGTCGCTGCTTGCAGTCTCCAAGCAGAGCTGTAGACTGTGCGCTGTGTCCTAATAAAGGAGGAGCCTTCAAGCAAACTGATGATGCACGCTGGGCCCATGTAGTGTGTGCCCTCTGGATCCCTGAGGTAAAAAAAATATATAAATACATTTTTAAATCCTTGGAAGTAGAAGAGAATAGAAAGTTTTTTCTTAACTTTGATTACGTTGGCTCTTGCATGTTTTGTGTGATACTAACTGACCTAAAATATAAACAATAATTTTGTTTTTATTTTAATTTTATTAGGGATGGACCACCCCAGCTTATTTAGTTCCGATAACGATTTCAATATTTTGACTTTTAAGTATCTGCCAATACCCATGTAGGAACAAAAAATATATATTTTAATTTCTTGAAAAGCAGTTAGTTTGTTAAAAAATCATAAGCTGTTATGTAAGTGCTACTTTTTGTGGTATAACAATTTAACAATTTTATGTGAACAAAAAATTGAATAAAAATAAACAGAATATCGGCTGAACTAATATCTGATCCCAGTATTTGGTGCATCACGAAATGTTATATGTTGAACTCAATTATATACATTTTCTATGTAGCCTATCAATTGCTGATTATACGGCATGAGTATTGCATAGGTGTACCTGAAATAAGCCACAATAACAAGACCCTCTGAATGCGCAAGTGTTTTTAGAGCTGTTGCCCTTGCATTGGATTTAAATTTCTCTAGTAAGCCATATGTAATTGTGTTTCAAAAATTCTTTGAATACATTGATCTGGATGCATTCTAGGTGTGTTTATATTTTTGGTCAGTGCAGGAAAACAGACATGAATTTATTCTGTCATGATCAAAAGTTGAGAGCCATCATTTGCAGTGCAGGGTTAAGTTGCATTGTCAGCAGCTGAGCAGCTGTTGTTTAACATGATGAAAAAATAACACCAATATTACCTTATACATTTCGAATGTTGGCAGCATGATTCCTTTATAATTTGCACACCACATTTTTTGCTCATATTTTCATTTTTAGGTCTGCTTTGCAAACACCGTCTTTTTGGAGCCAATAGACAGTATTGAGCACATCCCTCCTGCACGATGGAAACTGACCTGCTATATTTGTAAGCAGCGTGGCTCTGGTGCTTGTATCCAGTGCCACAAAGCCAACTGTTATACAGCTTTCCATGTCACCTGTGCCCAGCAGGCGGGTCTTTATATGAAAATGGAACCTGTCAGAGAAACTGGCGCTAATGGCACCTCATTCAGTGTCCGCAAAACGGCCTATTGTGACATTCACACTCCCCCTGGATCAGCACGACCTTTGGGGGGAACGGGTGGTGGCAGCATGGGGTCATCTCACAGTGAAGGAGAGCTTGAAGAAGATGATGAGCCCAGCATTGGCCCAGATGAGGACTCTAAGGGCTGGAGCTCTGAAAGAGCAAAGCGAGCAAAAGCAAAATCAAGGATCAAGATGAAAAGGGCAAGGAAGATTTTAGCTGAGAGAAGAGCAGCTGCACCAGTGGTTTCGGTGCCCTGTATACCACCCCACAGGTTGGTACATAGTAAATGTTATAATTTATAGTAATTGATAATTGATAATTTGTAGTGTTTACAGTAATTTAGCTCTGTACAATTATGATTTTATTTTTTATTTTTATTTGCTTAGTACCATTTGATGCCTGTTAATAATTTTTGATATAGTTAAAATGATATAACATCCCTAAAGTAATTCTTACAGCACATTTTGCACAAAATTGTACAATTGTGAATTATACATTTTAACCAGTATGTTTTATTTTTAGACTCAGCAAAATTACTAGTAACTTGACGGTACCACGAAAAAGTCAGTTCATGCAGCGACTTCACAGCTATTGGACACTGAAAAGACAAAGTCGTAATGGAGTCCCTCTGCTTCGCAGACTGCAAACTCACCTGCAGTCGCAGCGCCATGTAGAGCCTTTACCACCACAGCCAACATCACAGCTTCCCCCAGTAAATACTGTTACCATATAGCATAAGCAAACTTGTTCCACTATGATGTACTCATGTGTACATTTTTGTCTTCTGAATACTGGTGTTGCAGCGAGACTCAGAGGAAAAGCAAGGGGCTTTAAAGGAACAGCTGAAAGCCTGGCAGAGACTGCGACATGACCTAGAGAGGGCTAGACTCTTGGTGGAACTCATTCGCAAAAGAGAGAAGCTCAAAAGGGAGACTGTAAGATGCATTACAAAAAAAGCAATTTTACATAATCCTACTATAACTGTACATTTATTGAAAGTTTCTGTTTTTTAGCAATGCATTATCTAATAAGTTTTTTTTGTGTTTAGATTAAAGTCCAACAGATGGCACTAGAGATGCAGCTCACTCCCTTCCTTGTTCTTCTGAGGAGCACGCTGGAACAGCTGCAAGAAAGAGACACCAATAACTTTTTCACTGAGCCGGTACCCCTGGCTGAGGTGACTACCCACATGTTTGTCTATTTAGCATCAATTACAGACCATGCATCCATCCATCTATCTATCTATTCTTCCTTCAATCCATCTATCCTTTCATTTATCTATCTTTTTTTTTCTCCTCTAAATTTAGGTTCCCGACTATCTGGACCACATAGACACTCCCATGGACTTTCAGACTATGTGGAACCTACTTGAGTCCCATCGCTACCTTACTTTTGAGGCTTTTGAAGCTGACTTTGGGCTCATTGTAAACAACTGCCTAAAATACAATGCCAAGGACACAGTGTTTTATCGTGCAGCCCTAAAGCTCAGAGAGATGGGAGCCTTTGTGTTAAAAGCTGCTAGACGACAGGCAGAGCGCATTGGCTTTGACTACGAGACTGGGCTGCACCTGCCACGTGATTTAAGCCCAGAAAGTCAGAGAGAGCAGGAGAGAGACAAAGAGCGAGCCAGGGAACGAGACAGGGCAAGAGATGCTGAGCGACCACTGTCCTCAAATGAAGATGGTGAGTGATAAATGAAAACGTAAAGCAGCAGAAAATAGAATATTTGGCTCAAGAAGGTATTCAAACGGCCAAATGTTAGAAAGATGTCTCGTGATGACATTAGCATCATGCTTTATTTTAATTAGACATATTATTTTAAATGTTTACCAACCTAAAATAAAAAAAATCTGATTAATGGTGTCTATTTGCAGATATGATTTTGCCTGAAAACAGACGTCGTTTGCCGCTTGAAGAACAGCTGCATTATCTTCAGGCACGACTAGATGAGGTCAACTCTGGGAAGCACAGTATTGGTCAATCCAGGCGTGCCAAAGCTCTGAGAAAAGAGATCAGTGTTATTAAGAGGAAACTGGCTCAAAGAGAAGGCAGCTCTCTTTTGGGAGGCAGAGACTCTTTAGGTGGAGGTGAACGAGGTTCTCTTACCCATCATGTATCTGGAGGAGGACATCACGATGAAGGCGGGGAAAGCAGCAGTCAGGAGATTGGCGGAAAAGGTTAGTATTCAAATATAAACTCAAAACAATACTGAGTAAATGGATGTTTTTTTAAGCCCATATTCAGAATTGAGAATTCAATGTAAAATTTAGAATTGCAGTGTGCAAGTTTCATTGCAATGTGCTTTTTGAAATTGCAATTGGCAAATAGCACTTTAATTAACAACTTGTCATTTGCATTGGCCACTTTTCAAGTTACATTTTGCATTAAACAAAATTAGATTGCATTGCATTTTTATAGTGTATAGTGAGGACAATAAACAATTTGAAGTGTATTGTTCAATTGCATTTTGCATTTTTAAAATTACATTTTTTTCCCCAAAATTAACGGATATTTTAAAAATGCATTTGGCAACTATTATTGTAATGATTAATTTGCCAATCGATTTTGTAAATGGAATTCTCAATTTGACACTGACTTAGTCAATTTGCAAGAGGAGTTTGCATTGACTTACTGTACATGTTGATTGCAATTGCAATTCAACATGATACATTCAATTAATATTTGAAAAGGCAACTTCCATTATGGCATTACATAGACATACCGCAGCCAATCAGGAAGTTCTAGCACCACAAACACAGGTACTTCAGCTGCTGTTTGTTAGGAAAAGACTATCTCAATATGGCATGTCACTCCACAAAGGGAAAAAGAAACCAAGTAAACTTGTAGACACATATATTAGTCCAGTGATTCCTCGTTTTGCAAATTGACTAAGTCCATTGTCAAATTGAGAATTTAATTTACAAAATGCATTGGCAAATTATTTGTTGATTAACGTATTATTTGGCAAATACATTTCTTAAATACATGTTCAAGTTGAACATTGTCATAAAATATCATATATGTAATGCAATGTATATATTTTTTATTATTCAATAAAAACTACAATTTCAATTGAGAATTTCATTTCAAGGGTTAATTAAAGTGCAATTTTCCAATTGCAATTTCTAAAAGCACATTTGTAATGAAAATTGCAGACTGTTATTGCCTAATGAATTCTCATTTTTAAAAATGTTTTTTTAAATTGTAGTTTGAATTCTCAATTTGAATATTGGCTTAACTTCCATTGAGTTAGGCCATTAAACTATTTGGCAGATAAAACAAATGAATTACAATTGACTTCAAACAAAATGAAAACATTTAGCCCTACCTTGCCCCCCAGCGCTGGCTGTGACGATGTTTTTTCTTGTGTTGGCTGCTATTTGGCTCTCTCAAAGCGCTAGGCCTAAGTCTGACAGATGCAGATCTCACTGACACCATTTTATTCAGTGAACCTGTGCAATGAGATGTGCCCTTCGCCAAGATGTGCGCACATCTGCCAATGTGACAAGTGAGCAGTGCACTAAAATCACAGAAAAAAGCATGAAGCATAGTTAACCATCCCTTTCCCAGAAAAAAGCACGGTTTTGCTCTTCAGCTTACCAGTGTGGGTGTTCTAATCCCCGATGGTTCAAGACTTGCTCAGTTCCCGTTGCTATCAGGCCTCCATATGTAAGCAATATGTTCTTAGTCTGTGCTCTCCAGTCCTGGGAACAGACATGTCGATGGGGTCTACTCCAGCCTCTGTACGGTGTGTCCTTTGTTTTCATTGCTTACTATGAAGAGCTCAACCGTGAGCAAACAGAGACCAGACTGGAACTGGACACAACTCCGCACTCGTCTGTACCAGAACAGCAGCACGCGCTCAGATGAAGAACCTTCCACGCGCATCACTTCAGAGCCCGGTGAGCCTGTGAGCCTTGCTACACAATGTTGTCTCTGTCAAAAGGATTATAACAAGGCTACTTTTGAGCAGCATACTGGATAAGTTTCATGTTCACACATGGGTAATTTTCATTACATTATTAGGCTGATTAATATAGAGAAGTGCATTATGCATGGCTTTTTCCTAACAAAAGCAAATAACTAAATTGCAATTTTTAACAAAACATGTAATATTTTCCAGTGAACTTCTTGCACTACTCTACTGTCATCTTCTGTAGATGTGTACTTCTTGGTTCACTAAATTAACTGGGATCAGAGACAAAAGAGCGCACTTGTGTCACTCGCTTTAGCTCATAGTAGCCAACACACAAAAATATCTCATCACGCGAACTCCAAGACATAGACCAAGGAGGACCCTATAACTAAATAGTGTGTAAATAATGTCAATGCTTATTGTATATTTTAGCTCCAGAGGTGGGTCGGCGAACGTCTGTGCTCTTTTCAAAGAAAATCCAAGAATGGCAGGGCCCCCCAAAAGACCAGGTCGACCACCAAAGAATCGAGATGCAGGCTATGCTGGGGCAGGTGTTGGCCCAAGTTCAATTGGGCCTCCTCAACTGCCGCTACTATCACCATCCAGACCCAGGAAGAGACCACGCAGCCCTCATAGCAGCTCCAGCTCTGACAGTGACAGTGACAATGATGATCTACTTCCAGGTAAGGATGTCACTGTTAACTTAATTTGTTTGAACAAATATGATACTCTATACATTTTTCTGCTATTAAACATGCATGGACAAACAGTAATTTCTTCCTAACTCAGGATTGCCAAGTAATGGCTTTGATGGAGGAAACCAGCCGGTAACAGAAAGTTTCAGAGTGTACAGGAACGAGCGCTGCCTCCCACGGTCCAGCTCTGACTCTGAGTCCACCACAAGCAGCAGCAGCAGTGCAGCCTCAGACAGAACAAGGTGGGCTCTAAAAAGATTTAGATTGTACTTTATCTTCACAGACACCCATGTTCACCAATTTTGTAATATGTCACAGTACGACCCCTTCCAAGCAGGGCAGAGGAAAAGCTTCTTTCCCCCGATCGGCCTTTCAAGAAGATAGCAGTGAAGAAACATCCGGCACTGAAAACGATTCCTATTCTGTTGGAGGATCACGCAGCGTTACACACTGTATGCATTATCAGTCATTTGATAAGATAATGTAAACAAGGGGTGTTTAAACTAGTATTTGGGTCATTCTCTGAAAGTGGGACTATAAAGTGTGGGACTATCCAGGCTGAAAATTCAAACTGCAGCAATTGTTTTATTTTTAGGTTAATTTCCATCTTTGAGAAGTGTACTGACAGGATCTATAATGATCAAGAAAGATGCAGAACTATTTTTTCCAATATAGCCATTTCAATTTCAATTTCAATTGCTCTCAATCCAGCATAATCCTAACCCTAACCCCTGTAGCATGGACACCAATTGGACCACATTTTTTAGCTGAGAGAGTTGCTATATACTAAATAAAATGTTGATTTTTGAGATATTATCTCTGAATACGTACACACATTAGTGGCGTTTATCCGCTGCAAGGTTCCTGAGCGTTGAAAAGTCTTCACTTGCTGATAAAACTGATCAGGTCCGTGTGTAACTTATCTGGACGCCAACAGTTACATTCGGATACCCAGGAATTCGGCTGTCATTTTCGCAAAACTGAATATAAAAAGTAGAAAAACGAAATGCAAACATATTTTCCAACATTATTCTTCATTTTATTGTGTTTCAATGCAGTATTTTATCGAGTTTACATGAGGAAATTACATCATGTTTATAGCTGGATAAAAATGTCACACTTTTGGTCCATTATTTAAGCTATTTTTTGAAAAACAGGTTGTAAAAAAAAGTTCCATCTTATCTTGGGCTGCAATTTTTTAAAAATCTTTTAGAGGCACATTAGTAGTATATATTACATACAAAATTAAAACAAAATTATTATTATTTACTTAATAAAAACCTGTCAAATAACCAATGGGCAAAACGGTCCCACTTTCAGAGAATGACCCATTTGACAATCAGTAAGTAAAACATCTGTACAAACCTGTTTTGCTAAATGAATGTTTTGACTTCCCTCAGTAGTGCGAGGTCGAGCCAGGTCCTCCTGCTGGATGACTTCTGATGATTATTCCTCTCTAGAAGCTTTGGACCTCGTCTGGGCCAAATGCAGAGGATATCCATCTTACCCAGCCCTGGTAATAGAATGTCATTAAACAAAACAAATGTGGTTTGATATTTTTATTATTATTGTTTATATTATTATTTTAATCCCTACATTTTTTTCTGCAGATAATTGACCCAAAGATGCCACGGGAAGGTGTTTTCCATCGAGGTGTCCCCATCCCTGTACCTCCGTTAGATGTGCTGAAACTTGGAGAACAGATGACACAGGAGGCTCGGGAGCACTTGTTCCTGGTCCTGTTTTTTGACAACAAAAGAACCTGGTATGTGAGGTGATATACTAATGTTAGGGCAAGTAGGACACGCTCTTACTGGTTTAAACTATAAACTCAGCTGAGTTGGGTTGATAGTGTCCTTACCTGCAAGTTATTCACTGTTTTTTTATATAGAGCTCAGATTCACAAATATTCTATGACTTCGAAGAAGAAAAAATGTATTATTTGCTTTAATTTTTTTGTCCTTTCTAGGTTCATTTCCAACTCATTTAGCTGTACGGTTACAACAAGTGTTATAAACTTGAGAACCAAAACACAAAAGGACAACATAAATAACTTGACCATCATAAGAACATATCTGCTTTACACATCAAAGAATTTGATTTGAACATGTATCTGAGGAAACAGGCTCGTATTTAACACTACTTTCTAATAACAGGGTTTCTGCATAAAAAAACTAAAAGGTTATCTTTAATGTCTAAAACATCTGCCGTTGTAGGTCTTAAAAATGTTTGCACAAGTTGTACATTTTTTAAGAAGCAATGTGTCGGATTTCCCAGTCTATTTCACACTGCTGCAATTTCTTAATAATATTTTCATTATTATTTACATTGTGAAAATGCAGTTGGTCACAACTCGTGAATAGGTCCTAATTTGCATGCTTCGTGTTTTTAAGATATTTGAAAAAGTCTTCATTTAACCTCTCGATCAATACAGAAACCTTGTAATGAATACATCACCACTAAGGCATTTTGCTTGAATGGTTCAATAAAAATATAGTTCTGTTTGATATTGTTGTAAATATTCTCAGCTATTGTTAATTCAATGGCAAGCACCATGATATTGACAGTTAAAATAGCTATATTTATTTAGGTCAGTGTTTCTGAAACTAGTACACCACTGGTGATATGAAGAGTGCTTATGATGGACTAGTGGTATGTGAAGCAACCTGTAGTTAAAGTATTTGTTCATCTAGAAACCAAAAAAGTTTTGTTTTTTTTTGGGGAGGTTAATTACTATTTTAAAAATTGTTATTCAAGGTTTTGTTTTATTTTAGACCTTCTTTTGACCTAATTTTGGTGGTCCGAAAAGTCAGATTTTCTTTTTTTGTTAAGTGCAGCTTTGTCGTTAAACAAAATTGTAAATAATAGATTTATCTGTGTTAGTGCTTTGCATTTGTTCAATACAGACTAAGTGAACTAATGATGAGCACTGACATTTTTCAGATTGTTAAAGCACACTTAAGCCGTGGTTCTTCAAAGGAAGCTGAAGAGAGTACAGACAGTCATTTAGCGGAAAAAAAGTAGGGCAAATGTGGTTTTACTGACAGGGTTGTGAAGGAAAACCTGATATACGCAGTCTTCTGGTGTTTTTGTGCCGCTCTACTTCTGAAATATGATGACAGCATGCCTTTTTCTCATTCTTAGTTAAACAATGCATGTGGGCTGGTCACAACTGTTAAATAATGTCTATAGGGACCCCTTCATAGACACAAGCTCAGCTTCTGATTTTGAACTTCAATCTGTGATTATTGTTCAAGGTTGTATACTGTAATTTCTGAAATATAAGGCACTACTTTTTCACAAGCTTTGAACTCTTAGGTCTATACAACGATGCAGCTGAATTATAGATTTTAGTATTGAACTATTATCAAGCCATTAACAATTTACTGACCAATGTGTACCAGTAATATTATAAACAAATGTATCAATATTTATTTGTCGTCTTTTTTTCTTTAAATTCCAATAGGCAGTGGCTTCCTCGCTCCAAACTTGTACCACTCGGAGTGGATCAAGATCTGGACAAAGAGAAGATGCTGGAAGGCAGAAAATCAAACATCCGCAAGTCTGTGCAAGTGGCGTACCATCGAGCTATGCAACATCGCAGCAAGGTGCAGGGCGATCCTAGTAGTGAGACCAGTGATAGTGACTGAGCACACTTTGGTATCCAGTTGAAATTATTATATTGCGTGTTAATTTAGTGTGTCAATAGGAAGGTCCAACTTGACATCACAAGACCAAGAGGATCATGGGAAATCAGGTTCACTACATTGTCCCCAAGAAACTCATTTTATAACACACACTAAATGATTCTGAATCATGAGGCATGTAAAATATTGTAATTAAGAGAAAAAAAAAGGTAATGTAATACAAAAAGTCAGTTGAAAATCATGATTTAAGTAATATTTTTTCAGGAGGTGATATGAAATAATTACAGTAATAGATTGGACCAGTGATTCTCAGACTAGAGTTACATAATTTATATTATCTAGAATTTCCTTACTGTCGTGCTCAAACTAAGAAAAACAAGAAACCATAAAAATGTCATTAAAAAGCAAGCCAAATTTTAGATCTCACCAATAATTTGTTTGAGAATCACTGGCCTAAATATAAAAACTCATCATGACAATATATTACATTATGTGAACAATATAACAAGGAATTGTTATTAATAGGCATTCCGCACCTCAAAAGTTTAATAATTACGTTAATTTTGACCACAAAAAGGGGAGCTGTAGTCAGTACTATTCAAAAAATGTTATTTATTCATTTACATTTTTTATCATGGTCCACAGGCTTCATGGACTTTAATCACTCCAGCCCTAGATGTGTAGTTCATTTCTGTTCATCATGTTTCAATTTTTTACTGTTGTATTTATCAATGGTTATTAATGAGAACATTCTGAAATGCTGGTCTCACTGTTGGCTGTAGGAATTTTATATATAAAAGTAATAAAAATAGACATTTAATAATAAAAAGAGTTTTTAAACATCTTTGTGTGTTATTCCTGTAGTTTCTCTTCATGTTCTTCTAATTGATAATCAATTTGTTGAGACATAGTGAGATTGAATATGAACATACCGTGTACTAACAGCTCAGTTAGGATAAACACAGCTGATTAAGACTCTAGTACCATTAGAGAAAGCCATATATTCCATACACAACAGTTTTTTGTGATTAAAATGTTGAATCTGTGAAATGAATTATTTTATGCTTTGTGTTCATATAGAAACCTTGTCTGCCATCACAACGCCCACCAGTAGGGGAAAGTGGGGTGAGTTGTGCCAGTTTTTACTTCACATGACTTTAAAGTGAGACCATGAGAGTAATTCTTCAAACTACAACATGAACACATATTTCAGGATGTGGTGCATCTTTGGAATCATTTTTGATCTGAAGTACAGTATTTAAGAAATACAGCTTTCTGAAAAAAAGTTGTCTTGTGGCACAACTTGCCCCAGGTGTGGGGGAAGTTGTGCCTTTGGACAGATTACACTGGGGTAAATAGTGCCATTTATTATTACAGTAAAATAGTATATTTTAATTTCAGAAACAGATATCTTCAGCAGGTTAAACTCATTATGCATTTTCCACTTACATTTTAGATTAAACATAAAGTTATTTAACATTAAAGATAAAAAAGGCTGAGCACAACATGCACACGTCCGCTCAGAATTAAACGCCAAACTTGATTGATTGATAAGTCCAATTTCCTTGAATTTTGGTCTTATTTCCTAATTTTTCCACCTGTGTTTGGTATAAAATGAAGAATTAGAATGCTTTAGTGATAAAATGACACAATTATCAAAAAATCATATATTTTCAATTATTCATTTATGGGGTGTCATTGGCACAACTTAACCCAGGCTCTTTGGCACAAATCAGCCCAGGCCCACCATTTTGGAAAAAATGCATCATCTCTCAGTTTTGAGCTAAAATCTTGCCAGCTTTATAGATTCAAAATGTAGCTTAGCAAAGCACTAACACAGGTGTGAAATACAAGCTTGCCAATAATTGTTCAGTTACAACAATCAAAAAACCTTGATCATAAAAATTTTACTTTGAAGGGCAAAAAATTGTTTTTTGTACTTAAACGCGCTTATTTCTCGTGCAATAAGGCTCCCATCTTTACAGGATGTATTAAATGGCTAAGTCTTCAATAGTCACAAAACTAATTTCTTCAATGGGTCTTTAGAAACTGGGGGTGGCACAACTTCCATTGGCACAAATCACCCCACTCTCCCCTACAAATGGAAAACCATATTTTGTACGCTTTATAACCCACATGGTTTTGATTGCAGACAATGCAGTCTAATCGTCCAAGGAGGGGATTTTATTTTTTTTTTTTTTACATTTCCTATTGGGGTGGTTTGAAACATTGTTTACATTGTTTTTGTCACACACGAGTAAATAAAATCAATGTGCAAATATACAAGTTATAAAATTACATGTCTCACTATAAGAAAAATGTCGCGTCTCACTGTCAAGACAGGATGAGGGTAGCTGTTACTGTAACTTCACCCACCACCCCTCCCTTCTCTCTCTCTCTCTCTCTCTCTCCTCTCTCTCTCTCTCTCTCTCTCTCTCTCTCTCTACTTACTTTTTCGCGGGTTAGGCATTTTACTTCACAGCTACAACAGGTGTCTTTAGAAGTTGTAGGCTACATCGTACAGCTCACATAGCATAAATGTAGGTTAGACCATCGGGAATGATCGTTTGTGGGCATAAACATACTGTTGTGTGAGGAATGTCGGTGCCAAAATGCGTGTTGACACTACTTTGGCAATAATTGTCGTTTGTCTGCTGCTGGATAGTGCTCGTTCTACGGGACAGGTAAGTCCTGTACAGGCTATTGGCCAACGTACTCTCAAGATTTACAACAAGGAAAGACGCTAATCAACACTGCTATCCACTTGGACCATGACTTATGACTGCATAATAATACAAGTTATATCTTTCTCTTTTTTAGCTTCCGTATCCGAGAGGTAAGTTGTATGGTTTCTTTCCCACTTAGCAAACTACTGACTAGCCTGAGCCCGGTTCGTCGGCACTCATCTGCAACGCACTCGACACTTTCTGTACTCAAACTAATTCGAGACTGGTTCATACAGAGATCCATATGCTTCATACACGCGCATCGACTCAAAATTTTTACGTCACTATGGTTATGCACTGGCATAATTTTATTTGGAAAAATGCGATTTTGTGGTGTGTGTGGTGTCGAAATGCAAACTAATCATTTTCTGTTGTCGTGGCAACAGTGTGGTGCTTTACTAACTTGTTTAGCCTACTAGTTAGAGATTTATGACATCTTAACTGCAGAACTACAATTTATATCCTCATCTTTTTAGGAAGAAAAAGGTAATTATTTTAAGTGATTCCAAAGTCTGTGATAAATGTGAGAGAGGCTAAAGTCTTTCTTATCTGCTTTTCTGCCACTAACCTGCTTTTCTGCTTTTACATGTCAGTTACAAACTCAGTGTTCTGCAGAGTTGTGGGTTGATTTTTTTTCTTCTCACATATAGCTTCTTTTCCCTATTTTAACTTTTGAGTCTCCATTGACTCATGCTTTTCTTGCCACTCACTCAGTCCTCACATTTAATGCTGTGATGTCACCGACATAACCTCTATTCTAATAGACCCGTTCAGAGCCTACGTCATTTTGGGGGCGGAGCCGCACGGGTGCCCTCCGCAGAGTTCTCCATAAGTTTCTATACAAAACGAGTAAGCTGTACTAACGATATTAAACGGTTAGGAAACTTAACAATGATTTCAAACGAAGCTCTGACCATTCCTAATGTGATCCATGGGTTTGCACCAGTTGACACATTTTATATATCGTAATTTTTCGGGCTAACTAGCTTGCCGCTAAAATCTATAGAAAAAATGAGGGATCACTATCAAAACAAATACATCGCCTCAGAATCATGTAAGTATATCCTTGGAGTCTTTTATACAATAATCTTATGTAGAAATCAGCACAAAATAATGCCACACAGGTGCAGTTTACTGTGACTCTAATTCTCCACTGATAATTGATAAATAATTAACACAACTTGCACAAAAATCTTAAGCAATGTCACGTTAACTCACCTCCTGTGCTTTTCTGCAAATTACGTCGTCAAACTCATCAAGGGATTTGTATAATCAAAGCTTTTCTCTTCTGCACATGAGTTTTTCCCATCAAATATAAGTAAATATCAGGTGGCTGAATGTCGGGACACTTCCTAACGTCATGCTAACATTCAGTAGCTAACTGTACATGGATCCGGAGTCGCTTGCTGTTCGTTAAATTGAGTTTTTAAAGAGAGTTTTGCGATTTTTAATGAAAATGCACCTGCGTAGCTTGAAAAGCCTGAGACTGGGCACCACTCAGGGCTCCAGTTAGCGCGCGCAGCCATCTTTGTTTACTAACAGTAAATGGTCTATACACATCTGGTTAACACACTGCGTGTCGAGAGAAAAGAAAATCTTTTGGTGCAGACGTGGTTACTACCCTGCACTCGAGTGAAATTTCTAGCCCAGATCTGGTTAACATAGGCTACTTTAAATCTAATAAAATGCCAATCTGGATCTAACAGTTACCCCAAAGCGCTGGTTCATTGATGCTACTTTATTTCCTTACAGACAGCCACTATAGACAGATTGGATGGCTTGCTGTGCAGCTACAACTTAACAATAAAAGTATCGAAAAAATGAATTGTTAAAAAATAATTTATAATATTTAATGTGTCAGAAGATAAAATGGGTCAGGGTTAGGGTTTTGGGAACCAAACTGACTGTGTGCACAAGAGTATTTATTTTCAAAAATACTAACATCTTGTCGGCAGGTTCATTTCCTGTTTAGTTCATTCTTATGAGGTTTTCACTGCCTCAGCCTAAAATGAAAAATTACTAAAAATCAGGCAGTGAACAGTGAGCAGTTGGTGATTTTCTCTGAAAACATGTTAAATGCTTTACAAAAGAAGAGAATGTTTCACCAATGGACAAAAGTGTGTTTATAAAAAGATGTGTTTGTCTCTCAATGCTAACGCTAATGTCTGATAATTTGAAAGTAAACAACTTCAATGCACAGTGTCAATTGTCAATTATTTGTTGGTGGACTTTGAATCGAAAGATCAAAAACCAGTCGTTTGTCAGTAAAAATGTGTAGTTTGGAGCAAAAGTCAAACTTTGAGGTAGAATATTGATACCGAGTTTCAAAAAATCTAATAAATGGGCCTTTTTTTTTTTTTTTTTTTTAATAATAAATGGCAATTTAATCCATGACTCCAGTCCCGACGTTAGTTAAAGCATGGTTTGTCTTGGGTCTTGTTCCACCACAATTAGGGCTGGGCGATTTGGAAAAAAATATAATCACGATTTTTTTCATATGGATCATTCTCGATTTTCAATAAATTTTGCTTAAACTTTTCAAAAACAAATGAAAAATGCCATTCATGAACAAAAACAAAACAAAAACTTTTAATATGTCCCATTTATTCGATTTTTTTGAAACTATATATCAATATTCTGCCTCAAAGTTTGACTTGTGCTCCAAACCACACATTTTTACTCACAAAAGATTGGTTTTCCATCTTTCAATTCAAAACCCACAACCAAATAATTGACAATTCTTTTCGATTCAATCTCAATCTCTTGATTTTTTTGGGGGGGACCTCAATTTTACTGTGAGTTAACTTGTTCCCACCAGGAGTGTATTGCGTTGTTTCACATTTGGGACCTTGTTCTTGGTATAACTGTGTTTAAGCAGGTTCACATTGAAGTGTGTTTCAGTTTGTTGCACTCGCAGCATTAGGAGTGCAACACACTCCTGGTGTTAGGACCATTTTCCCTGTGTAACTGTGCATATATGTTAGCAACAGGACAGAGTGATTAAATGTCATTTTCAATCAAATCAAATCAATTTATTTTTGTATAGCCCAAAATCACAACAACAGTCGTCTCTGAGGACATCCCAAGATTATTAATTTAGCAAACATGAATAATAGGAAATAAAAATAAAACAATACATATTCAATGAAACAATACACATTCAATGAAACAACTGATCAAGCATGTCAAAGCAGATTATTAGTAGAGCAAATGAATGATTGTCCAGAGCATACCCTGTCCTTAGACCGTCGTTCTCGGAAAGGAAAAACTCAAAAAAAACATAAGGGAAAAAGAGAAACCTCGAGGAGAACCACAGTGAAGAAGGGATCCACTCCCATGGACGGACAGGTGTATATGTAACTAAGGCAAAGTTATAGAGTTTATGTTTGTGGAGGCAGAGTCCATAAGCAGAGGGAAACGACTCGTCTAGCAGGACCAAGACAGGCCAATCCTCGAGAGGGAGGTGGGGCGGAGGTCCAGAAAGAGGAGCGAGTCCGGCATCAGTGGTCCGGCCCACGTCACTGGGCAACAGCAACATCTGAAACAGTTATGGGGAGTGGGACAGGGACAACGAGTGAATAGCAAAGAACAGACTAGAGATGAACTGTAATTTATTATTCTTGACAAGAAAGGCAGAAGTGAGAGGATAGTGCTCAAGTTGCCATACTTTCCCCAGTATATTTGCTCCTAGGGCAGCCTGACTAGAACTGTGGGTTTAGAGTCTGTTCCTAACTGACCTGACCATAGCTAATCCGAAGAGGAACGTTTTGAGCCTAATCTTAAATTTAGAGACAGTGTCAGCTTCTTTGACATGAGCAGGGAGCTGATTCCATAACCAGGGAGCTTGATAGCTAAATGCTCTGCCTCCTATTGTACTTTTAGAGACTCTAGGAACCACCAAAAGTCCAGCATCTTGAGAGCGAAGTGAATGGTTCAGACTGAATTTACCTGAGAAACTGGATATAGTCTACAAGGGCTGTTGTCCTGCCCCTTAAGAGAGGGTAAACTCTAAACTTGTTTGGTTGGTTCTGTAGTTTTGGCTTATACTGCACCTTAATTGTTTGTCTAAGCTCTGCTTTGACTAAAACTACCTAAAGTGTAAGTACCTAATTAGTATATCCATGTGCTAATTGACCTGGCTACCTGGAAACTTTTCTTGTAAACAACTTGGCTGGCCCAATCACAGTAATATGTCCCTTAAACTGTGCTAAAATTCTTAGATTACATTTGCTTTAGGGAGTATACTTCAGGTAAGTTGTATCTTAACCCTTCATTTCTGCTTAGTGATGGATTTTCTTTTGTCACAAATATGGCTTATTTTTCAAATATTTAAAACCATCCCTTCTCCCTGCATAGAATTGTATTGTTACTATCCTTAAATTTATTTTTGGAAGCTTTAAAAGGCAAAACAAAACAGACACTTCCCAAAACACTTTATTAACACAGATGACAATCCACTTCAAGTCTAGGGCTTGTCAGTGTTTGTGGCAGCACAGTAGTGATTGTGACCAAAATAGCGTTCTGTCCAAAAATCAGACAGATCAGAGCTCAGACCAGTGCTCATGATCGCTCTTGCACTCAGACCACCGCTCCTGCACCTCTCAATCGCTCCGACGGTAATCCCTGCATCGTTTCAGCACTTACCCCACTGCTATCAGCCGCTCGAATGCTGAGACACCACCCATAGTAGACGGTGGTATAGTGCAAGTCCAATGGGTGTTGTTGAGTTCAATGAGTCCTAGAAGTCAATAAGATGTGTCCAGCCTTATCAAAACATGGGCAGGGAGGTGTGACTGTGAACACAAAAGCAGGCCATCTGGGAAAGAATATCACATCTTCTGAACGCATTTTTCCTTTCAGTTTTCTACTTTGTACAGAATTTCAATAGACAACGTGATTAAAGTGTAGGGCATTCTATGAAGCCAGCTAATGTCTCTTGTTCTGAATAGCTGTATTTAGTAGCAAACACGCAGATATAAACCTAGTTGGGACCAGACAAACTGTCAAGATTATTTTAGTCTGAAAAAATATCTGAGAGAACACTTATACCAGATGTTTAGGCTGTGCATCACAGCCCAAATGTCAGGTAAATGGTCTATTTATATAGCGTTTTTCTACCTTTTCAGGCACTCAAAGCGCTTTACAATCTAGCATCCACTCACCCAGTGTACGCAGACACTGAGGCAGTGTGAGTTAAGTGTCTTGCCCAAGGACACAACGACAATCTACTCCTGTCATCCCACTGTGGACCTGGTCTTCTAACAGTCTCCCATCCAAGTACTAACCAGGCCTTTCCTGGCTTAGCTCCTGAGATCTGACGGGATCAGCTTAGTTTCTGAGTACAAAGCAAAAGCAGTAACTGCATTTGAAATCATTAGAATATTCTGAGCTGCAGTTAATGCACTCTACCTTTGTTTATTTTGATATTGTCTTTACGAAGTACAAGTACTCTGTCCTCTGTAAGGACCCTATAGGAAGTCCCTTTTTGGTCACTTTGGTCACAGGACAGCTGTTGTACTTTGTTTTTGTAGTGCATACTTTTAGGCCTCTCTGAAAGAAGTAACCTGTATGCCTATATTTAGTAGATGCCTTCAAGACCATGCAGTTTGTTGTGACTTGAGCATACTCTAATCAGGTTAAGCCAGGCCTGATGGGAGTACAGTCTTCCCCACAGCCTTCATGTAGGATTTAGCCAGCAGCAAAGTCACACAGGGCTACGCACATAGACCATAAAATCTTATCTAAGAACCGTAGTTCTATGAGTATGTGCTTAGGCTGCTATACCTTTCGGCTTACCTGGCCTGCCTCTCTCATCTAAGTGTAAAGAGGACATTTATTGGCTGAGTTAGGAACGCAATAGCTGAACTGAAGGGCATATTTAATTGTGCAAATTTCACACAAATTTCTTCACGTTTCTGTTGAATTTTTTTTAGAAGACATGAAGTTTTTTCAAAAGTTTGAAACTTTAATATGCCTATTTCAGTTCACAAAATTCATATTATATTCATGATACAGCAGCATCCTTTCAGCTATGTTCTCTGCGCACTGTCAGGAGAGAGAACAGTGGTGAAGAGTAGAAGGCAAGTAGGGAAATTTTTGGGAAAAATCTGGTTTTCAAACAATAAAAATTGGCAGGGATTTATTTATTTGATTGGGACAGACATGACGTAAACACACCATGCATAGTTTTTATTAAGTGATGTAATAGATTTCCAAATTCTATTGACAAATTTAGATTGACTTCTATTGAATAGATTTACAAATTCTATTTGCTCATTTTCTTTGCTTTGTAATCTATTGCTGCCCTTTTTTTAGACCTTATTTTGTCTTTTTTTAGGCACTCCCAGGTTCAACTTTACTTTAAATGAATCTGCCAAGTCTATCACCATTTATGTGGAGCCTGGATATCCCATCAATGCCAGAGCAGTTTACAAAAGATTAAATCGAAACATAAGTGCTGGTCCTAAAGAGCTTGTAAGTCCTGAATTGTACTTTTAATTGCAATGTTCAACCTAGCTTGGCAACATACAGTATCATTTTTGTTGCCTAAAATATTGTTCTGTCTTAATTTAAATTCCTGTAGATTAATTCAAATGTGTCATCAGCTGTTCTTGGCATTTATTACTGGTTACCTTGTATTTGTGTTGAGGTATGGTGATTTCTAAATATTTCTTCATGAAAAGAATCTATCATCAAAGCAGTGCTGATGCTTTGCTCTCTCATTCACAGGCTTATTACTTTGGCTATGACAGTAAGAGACATTTCAAGTGCCCTTTGACAAATTCAATTGTTCCAGGTAATTGAGTCCTGCTTTTTTTATCATCATGGGCTTAGGTTTGGTAAGGCCTATTTAACATACATACATACACATACATATACATACATACATACATACATACATACATACATACTTGTTTTTCTATCTTAGTGAGGACATTCATAGGCATAATGTATTACCCAGCCCCTTACCCTAACCTTAACCATCCAAACTAACCCCCTAGCCCTAACCCTAGCCCTAATCCTAACCTTAACCCAATTCTAACCCTAACTCCAAAACCACATCTTGACCCTCAAACAGGCCAAAACAGGCCCTTCAGAAAGTGAGGACCGGCCAAAATGTCCTCACTTCCCAAAAATGTCCTCACTCTGTTGGTTAAAAACTCAAAACGGTCCTCACTAAGATGCAAAAACAAGTACATACATACATACATACATACATACAAACATACAAACATACATACATACATACAATAATTTATTATTATTTTTGTCAGATGTTAATGATGTTTGGGACTCCACTGTCATCAAACTGGAATCAAACAGTTTAGCAATGACATTTCAGTGTCCTGCGATTGTAACAGAGATATCTACTGCCCTCTGCTGGAAACATGACAGCTACTGTACTGTTGTGTTTGATCTCTCTCTTGTGGAACGAGTGCAGGGAGTAAAACGAGTAGGTTTAAGTATGTTTCTCACTCACACGAGTAACTGATTGTTCTAACTGCATAGATTTTCTTATTACTCAGGAATATAACACTTCAGCAGTAGACAAACACCCTCAAATGTGTGTGCAGGTAAGCAGTAATGATAGAATCTTATGAGCATCAAGTCAATAAGTTGTTAATAATCATCAATTTTTCATATTACAGCGGACATTACAGGGCAGCAATAATATTTCATGTCATTTTAAAGCTGGTAAGTAAAGAACTGCTGTATTACTGTATGTGAGTGGGTGTGATTTTTATGTACTGTCTATACGTTTTTAGGAATGTCTTCATGGATGGTTGATATTGAGCCAAAGAGCCGGAGCATATTTGTCTACATCAACTCCACAGTCCCTGCTAAATTCTCTGTTCAGCTGTGTAAACTGAATCAGACTGCTTGTGCGTCCAGAGGACAAATTCAATCTCTAGATACAGTAAGAATCTTCATGTTTTTTCACCGTGCAAAACATATTTTCTATTTATGCTGCAATTGTGTCTTTTTCCAGAAACAAAGAATAGCAACTTTCCAACTATCAATGTTGCCAGTTGAGGAGAGGCCATGTGTTCAGGTAATAAGCAGTTTCATAATACTGAATGATTGTTTTATATTATTAGTTCTCTTTTTAAAGCATGTGTTTTGTCTTCTTATAGGTGTGGCAAACGGAGCCAGCTCTACATGGGAGAAGAATTTTTTGCCCTCGCTGTAAGTTTTCCTAAAAAAGGACTGTATTTTAACATATATTTTTCATACTAAATTTACCCTTGTTTTAGATACACGGAGCAGTTATGGGGTTTATGCTGTGACTTTTTTAGTCTGTGTAGTCATCACGATCGCACTGGGAATTTGCTTCAACCGTTTGACCAAAAAGGGCACTGCAGGCAAGTTTCTGTACACTGAAGTAAACAGTTATATTAAATATTTAAGCCTAATAATTAGGCCACTGTTGTAGCTTTCCTTAGTAAATAAGTACAAAGATTGTTTTTTTCTGGGCCAGTAAAAGCACGGGTTTGGTAAGAGGACTCCAATCACTAGTGAGACTCACACAACTAATAAAAAATAAACATGCTAAGCAACTGACACATTTTTGCAAAAAAAACTGGAAAAAGAAAAAGATTTTTAGCCCTAAGGGCAGTAAAAAAAAGGCATATATTTATGCCTTTACCAGCCCAAGCCCCAGTGGTGGGTCAAACCAGTTTACAAATAGAACACTTTAATGTCCCTTTGCAAGTCTCAAGACTTCGTTTTTGTTAGTAGGTCTGACAGTTTTTTCTGCTTTAGGTTGGCTCTACATCCAAAGACCCATACTTCTTGTGTGCTCATCCGAAGACTATGTCCACGTCTCCTCAGTTTGTGCATTGGCTTCCATTTTACAAGGAGACCTTGGTGCAACTGTGCATCTAGCTCTATGGGCCCAAAGTGTTCAGACACCACATGGGACGCGTGTGGCTGATGTGGGACCTCTGCCCTGGCTTTACGGTCAATGGGACACTGTTATCAAAGCACAAGGAATGGTACTAATTTTTTGGAGCTTGGATGCTAAGATTGCTTACAAAAAGTGGTGGAGTAAAAAGGAAAGTATTAAAAGTTCAAAACAAAAAGATTTTATCTCACGCTTGCCTCAGAAAATGGAGTATTCTACACTGACTGAAAAATATGAATACAGAAGAGTAGATAAACATAGATCTCTGACGAAAGATTTTTCTGAGCCCTGCTCAGTAGTTAAGCCTGTGTTTAAAGCTGCACTTACCTGCCTCATGGGGGCGCTGCAGGAAAATAAACCCCAGAAAGTTGCCTTTGTTTCTTTGCATGGGCACAATAGCAGCAAGGACATACCAAAAGCTTTCAAAGGGGTCCCGCATTTTTGTGTACCCCATCAGTTCAGTGGACTAATACAAGAACTGGGGGTGAAGATAAGACTGTCAGAAAACTCCAAGCTTCATTGTTGGACTCGGCTGCTATCGAAAGTGTTATGCTTTTGGTTGGCAAAACGGTTGGCAAGGAGATTCCAAGGAACTCTTCAGTAAACCATATGGAAGTTCTTTCATAAAAGCATTGCTAAACTCCTCTGACTCATGATAAGCACTGAACTAAAAGTGAATCAAATAATAATGAACAGGTAACTAAGTATTGTAAATAAATCCACTGGTAGCCAGGACTTTTTATTAGCTCAGCCTTAAATGTTACATTCAGAGTGAACATTATTTTAGACAGATTTTGAGTCAGTGTCAAAATTAGCAATTTTCTAACAAATTGAATGTATTTATTTACTTATTATATTTCATAAGAAACAGTTGAAGGTATTTCCACTAAGTAAGTAGTAAAGTTTTACAATGAAAAGGCGAGGCTTATCAGTTCTGCCTTTTTGAACAGGAAGTCAAAATATGTGTTTTTGTTTTTAAGCCATTTTAGGTCAATTTTATGTTTCATGACCAAAATGTAAATTACTGATCTACAGATGTTCTTGTTTTTACTTTATACGTAGAAAAAACACAATAGGTCCCCTATAAGTTCTCTGAGTTTTTTTAACCATGTTATAACAGTGTTCTCTCATTATGACAAAAGTTATATTTAGATTGATCCACACATGTTTGAGCAATCCTGCAGCTCATGCTTGATCAGAACATTCTTGTTTTCACCTACCACATATCATCACCCACACTCCACTTCTGATTCTGAGTAAAACATCTTGTTTTCAAATTTGTCATGTAGCCACTTTCCATGTATTAAAACTAGAACGTTAAAATTGGCTGCTTTTACGGTTAAAGGGGACCTATTATGTAAAATCTACTTTTGTAAGTTTTTAACCATGTTACTTATCTGTATTTACCAGCAATAATTTAAAAATTTAGATTCTGGGTAAAACATGTGGGTTCAAATTGTCACATAGTCACTTTCCAACAACAACAAAATCAAAAAATAGTAATTTAATATCTGTGGCTTATTAAAGTTTACAATAGGTCTCCTTTAAAATTTACAAGGAAGAGGCGGGGCTTATGTGTTTACCAGCTTTGAACAGGGAGTCAGTGGACCTTTTTATATTTCTAACCATCATTTGTTTTACAATGAACAAAATGTAAATGTTTGATCTATGTCATAATTTATCACTGAATACACTGAAAAAACACAAATCTTCATTAAAATGCATTTTGAAAATCACAACATTTTAAGTTGATATGTGACATAAGCCGGGACAAAAGAGAAAATAATATAAGTAAAAGTAGCAATTGCGCCTCTAACAATTACATTATTTACTAACCCTAATTACATTATTTACTAACCCAAACCCTCACCCTCACTTAATGTAGTAACAAGACATCTCTGTCAACATTGCGCCATGCAAAGTCATAAACATCAGAGAACCAGTGAATCCGTAAAAACAACTTGTTTAGGGATTTGCATAGTGAAAGAGGTAAACATGTTCACTTTCATTAAAGCACAGGGTCCCTTTGTGGTTTACCTCTGTGAGCATAGCCTGCTTTATGAAAATCTAGTTGCAAATCAACAACATTTTAATGTTTGTTTGACAAAAAGTAAATTGTACTCCCACTTGTTATTTACATAGCATTTGCAAAACATTGAAAGGGTTTGATCACAAATGTTGACGAGTTGTGTTTTTATTTATTGTTATGCTATTATGCTAAGTCTAAACTAAAATGAGTTGTAAAGTAATTGTTGCAGTAATGCTATGTCAACAAATAAATTATAAAGCAATGTGTAGTGTGTGTTCTTTACCTTATTAACAATAGGGTAAAGAGATGTGGTTATGACCACAGGAATTTTAGCGCACTGCTTCAGTTTAACTGAAGATTTTATGCAAAACATCCTCAGACTTAGTACCTCTGTTTGCATGTGTTTTTTCATGTGTGTGTATGTTTAGAGAGGAATATAACATATGTGTGTATTTTAAGTTGCAATCGTGTTAACATATCATTTTAATTTGTGATCTTATTTAATAAAAGTTTAATGAAAAAGGTGATAAAGATTTTATTTTATTTATTTATTCTTTTTTTTTTCAGGTTTCCAGTTAGATCTCCCAGTAAATTATTGCATGCCATAGCCTATTGCCTACTCTCTTTGCCTACATTCCTGCAATGTTTACACATACAGTGAGCTGTTGAACTAATGAGGCTACTGGCACTTATTGACACAAGCTAATGTTTGATTCTTCTCACGTAACACCAACACAGATACTATAGTATGAAACAGTAATGGACAGTAATAATGTGGCATGGTGGGAAAAAGTTAAAAAAAAAAAAAAAAAAAAAGCCTACTTCATTGAACTTGCTGCTGTAAACCGGAGATGTCACATCTGGAAACATGAGTCGTGTTCACGGTTGAGTTGTGGGCGGGCCATTCTCCACCGACCTGCCACCGCACGATTGTGACATAACTCAAGGTGTGGGGAGGGGGAGTGGTAAAGCGGGTGCCATGCCACGATATTAGATAGGTAGATTATTTGCTTAGGCATAGTTTGAACAGACATTCAGTTCCCTAAAACCAGTGCTTCACAGTACAGTAGGGAACCAAAGATAAAGGAATGATGGCACAGGCTGACATGGCGCTCAAAACCACAAAGTTTACAGGAAAGCGCGTTTTTATTATGGCATCATTGTTGCATCTGTGCTGGAGGAGTTCCTGGACTGAGGCGATGGGTTTGATAGACTTGAACTCGCCAGAACTCATCTGCAGCGAGGTAAGATAATATTAGACAACAAACTTTGTAGACCTGTATGACATAGTCTAAGTGAAAAATATTTATGCTTAAAATTTCACAGTATAAAGCAACAAGAATCACGCACATTTCTAAAGGGCTGATCTGGGTTTAATGTCCATTACTTATTTACTGCAGTGGCTCCGCGTGACATCTTACTCCTGCGCTCAGTTTCCAGGCTTGTAAGTCAGTCACTCTCGACAGATCATCACCGTCTGTGAGAAATGTCTGAGATGCCACATAATGACTAATCTGCTTTGTCGAATAGAGTGTTTGTCAGTGCATCAAAACTAAACTCGGACGGGATCAAAGCAATCAACATGCATGAGGACTAAACTGAACTCAGATGTTAATGACAGAATAAGCATGCATGTACTTAGCTTGTTTCTATTCAAGTTTATTTAACCATAGCCCGTTTAAAGTAGCTTTAGCTGACCAAACTGCTTTTCCTGCTATTTGAAGACACAAATAACATCGCACAGTGGAGAAAATGTATTACACAAAAGAATAGGGCTATGAGATAAAATAAAATAGTTTGGATAGCCCTACCTTTTTGTACTGGTATAGATTTGTGGTTTTTATCTTACCTCGTATCTGCCAGATGTTGTCTCTTATCTTATCCCTAACTGAGACCTGTGTTCCCATATTAACCCCAACACGTTTTTGTCTACAGGGATTGCAGGACTGCAAAGTAACAACAGGTATAACACTATAATGTTAAATGCCTGAAATTTTACTTTTGTTCTATTAGACACATAATTTGGTTTTTCACCCTTGCAATAAATAGTTATAATTTATTGTTTCCGCTTTTCATCATTCCTGCATATGTGTTGAAAATGAGAATAATGCAACAACATTGCCATATAACATATAGGTCTACGGCAATCTTTGCTTGGGCACAAAAAAATGTGTCTGTTTTTAGTGTCACTCTATGAAGCAGAGGCGAGTGATCCGGAGGGGTCAGTGAACATCACTCAAGTGGATCTGAGAGCTGTTCTCTGCTGTACACGGGGAGAGTTCTGTATGCCTTGTCTGCAGCTGATCATCAGCCTCACAGGTAACCAGGATCACATGCCCGGAGAACATGCAACAAGGGACACACCTTTCTAATGAAGTTTTAGTCATTACTGATGCTTGTTGTAACAGATGTTCTATCAAAGATATTATGTGGGTCAACCTGTATCAGCATAGAGTTACTATAAACCCAGTGTTGTGCAAGTTTCTTTAAAACTCTAATAGATTGTCGAGTACAAGTTGCAAGGATAAAAGTTTTTTGTTACTATAATACTGTCTCAAAAATGTAACTGAGTTACACTACTATCAGTTAATTTCACAATTGCTTTACGTTTGGGCTCTATACAAAACTATCCTATTACATTTATATTTAATTATGTATGTAAATGTGGCATCATATAATATTTTGTTGATCTTTGAATCGAGTGAAAAACACCAGACGCTTAGTGAACTATAGATAAAATTTAACTGGAACAATTATGTAGATGTCCAAAGAGACAAAAAAGAAAAAAACTTTTTCCCATAATCTCAAGACAGGTTTTATAGTAAATATTGGCTTAGTAGACATACTACTAACATCTTCAAGCTACAAAAGTATTAACACAATATTGTAACACCATTTTAAAAATGGTTTGTGTCTTTAGAGGTCGTGAATGACTTGGAAGAGTCTGGTGATAGTGCTGAGGTATCTCTCAGCAAACAACAAACAACAGAGGCGAGTGGACATTCAATGTTTCAAGAAGGTAAAAGAAAATGTTATTTGTATTTTAAATTATGTAATAATTTAAAATGTAATAATTATTTTATCTTCCACAATTATTCTCTATGCAGCCCTGGTCAAAATATGCTTCAGTTCTCCAGGTTCTAGGGAGTTTTGCAAAAGACTACAATTTACTTTCTCCAGACCCAATGAAGCCATTCAACATAAGGTAAATAAATCATATTTCTATTGCCAGCCTTCTTCAGATAAACAGCATATTGCATTCTGGCCTTTGCTGTGCACTGGGCTTGAGCAAACCTTCTGGTGTGAATTATTTAAATGATTTATATCATATGCTAACTTTAAAAGTATTAAATATCCTTTTTGCTTCATGTTTTCTGTATCAAAGTTAGAATTTTATAAAACTCACTAATTTTACAGAATTGTAACTCAAAGTTAACAGCATGTGCATGTACCTTTCTAGTTACTGTTAAAAGAAAAGGTAACTTTTGGCGCTCCGGTTTTGGTTCGTGTCCTTGCACAAATGAGAGAATACAGACGAAATATCACAATTCCATCTTTAGAAAAAGGTAGAACCTATACTTCTTTTCTTTCTTTTTTTTTACAGTATGTAATTACTCTGCTGCTTTGTATATTAAATGTGTTTTTCTTTCAGTTTGTTCTCTGAACCTGCAAAGTACCAAAATTACAGAGTGTGAAGGTAAGATGTGGTAATCAGTAACTCCTGTGAAAAAACAATCCTACTAGTTGGTTGGTTTGTTAGTTAGTTACTTTATGTTAGTTTGTAGTTCTCTTTATTTGAGCATTTTAAAATGTAAAAAGCAAAAAAAATATTTACCAGTTCTATTCATAAAAATATTTTAAACTTATACTAAGGGCAATGTTCAATAGGAGGAAATGGAATCTATTTAATCTATCCCCATTTTACATATCATTCTTCACAGTGTTGTTTTGCTTTAGTGTCAGGACTTCCAACACATTCTCATTCCTCCCTTAGGCCATAACCTCCTTCTCTCACATTGAATGAACTTTATGTTGCCGGGGAGTACGTTGTTTCTTAAATAACATAAGATTTGCTATCCAGAACATGCTTTGTTTTCTTTACAACAGCAATACACTTCTTTGAGATTTTTGATGCTCTGTAGTTTACATGAGGTTTCCAGTTGATTGTGGGATTTGTAATCACACCAATAAACTTGTTCAAAGGCTTTTATTTATTTATTTATTATATATATTATATTATATTATATATATATATATATATATATATTATATATATATATATATATATATATTATATATATATATATATATATATATATATATATATATACACCACACGATTATATCTAATATTATTTGAGCATTATATTTGATTTTATGGTTTCCAAACCAAAGAAAAGATATTTTTGTGGAAATTTGTTTTTGGTCAAATCAATGCTATAATTAATTTGTTTTTGTTGTGCTTTGTGTCTATTGCTTTTGCATAAAGTACATATACTGCATAAACTTAGACCCGAAAAATAAGCTGTAATAATCTTACTTGAAAAATTGCTCAAAAGTTTCTGCTTACTTTAAATATGGAGTTGAATGCATTGTGTAGGTGAGAGTATTTTGAAGAAGCATTTTTTCTGTTTGGTTTCACAGTGCCCAGTCTTCAGGTTGTTACTGATTCAAAAGCAAAGGTAATTCGACTCAAACTGGAAAATAATACGAAGGAAAAGACGCTCTTGTGCCAGATGATGTGGGACGAAACACCAGGAGAGATGATACCGATGGTATTAAGACCAATCAATTAACACAATCAACGCATTTTCTTGTAGATTATACCAGTTTTTCAGCATTGAATTATTGCTTCTTAGTGTGAAGAAAGAAAAGAAATTGTGGTCTCATTGAACTCTGCAGCACCATGCTTATGTTTCCAGGTGAGACTGGAACACAAAGCAACTATTAAATGTTGAATGCAAATACGGTATTTGATTTAAATGTTTGATACAGGTTTGGTGGCAAGATAACAAACTTCGTCGAAAATATTGTCCATTCAAGAATCTACAAGGTATAATTAGATGAAGATCACCATACAGTAATGTGAAAAATTTAGGAAACTCAACTAACAAATAAATGATTTTTTGGATCCACATAAATTATCTTTGCTTTTAAATAGAGCACTTGTCTGTTTTATACGATACATGATCATGATCTTACTTTAATGATTCAGTTGCCATGGAGAGGATGATAAGCAGTGTGTCACTGACTTTGATGGAATACACAAGAGAAGGGAGTTCAGTGCTGCTCTGGAACGTGAGCGCCCCCTGCAGGCTGAAGGCTGAAGTGTGGCTTTGTAAGAGGGATGTCGTTAGTGGGGACTGTCATGAGGTGACAGAATCAAGACAAAAACTGGATGGCCGTGCCTGGGTTATGACTAGAAGAGAACGCTGGGTAATAAAATAAAATGATGTTATGTGAATAACTGTATTAAACTTATATTCATTAATTTTCTTTTCTTTTTTTTTTTTTTTTGCATTCTAGAAAACAGGAGAATTCAATTTTTCATCACATCCTTTGCTCTGTCTTCAGGTAAAAGATGCTTTAACACTAAGCCTAAGTCACAAGCCATGTGTTGTTGTTTTTTTAAATATTGGTGCTGATATGAAATTTTAGATAAAACTTGATGGAATACACTCTCACTTGGATCCCTTTTGTCCATTTGCAGGTAATTTAATAGTATTTGAACATTGTAGTAAAGGGTTAGACTTACATCCTTATTTTTTTTTTCTAGTAGCAAGATGGCATTGGATTGTCTTACTACTTGTTGCCTTGTTATTGGTATTTGTGTCAATTCTTGGAGCATGCTGTATACAGGGACTGATCAAAGGTCAGTTAATGTAATGTAAAGTAAATTAGATGTGATTGTGTTTTTTTATTCATTCATTCATTCTTTTTTTTTTTTTTTTTCTTCATAGGATTTGCATGGAAATGGTTGAAAGATGATGATGTCAAAGGTACTTAATGAGTGCTTTACATTCTCACAAATATTTCTCTGTCCTGTCAGTTTCCTAGTTTATGATAATAAGATGATTATGAGAAGCTGGGATATTGCCACTCAGATATTATGATTGTATCCAGAATTCTGTGGCATCCAGATTACTGTGACATGTACAGTTTTTAGTACAGTGTGAGCTGTACTGTACTGAGCATGTGCAAACTCAGTATGAAAAATGGAAGGGGCATCTAAAATTCCCCACAAAACTCAAAAGTCTACCTACCAGGACTTTTTATTTATTTGCTTATTTATTATTATTATTATTATTATTATTATTTTGTCCTCTTAAAATAACTGGCTGCAATCTACAACATTATGTACTTATTTGATTTCATGCTGCTGTTTAGTGTTGAAAACACAAGTTAGTAAAGTTGTTGAGCTTTCTGCCATCTGTGTCATAAATGCCATATTTGACATATATACTCACTGACCTTTATCTGCAACATTATTGAAGTGAAATATTCCTTTGTGTAAATGATCATACCATCATAATTCAGATCTGTTTTTCTGCAGGTGCTGTAGGTGGTGGTCACATAGTTCTGCTATATCCACCCGACGATGAGCAAGCCTTACCTGGTCTGATGTGCCACTTGGGATCATCACTCCAAGCGCTGGGCTGCAGTGTGTCTCTGGACCTGTGGAGCCATGCTGAACTTAGCGTCTTGGGCCCAGTGCCTTGGCTTCATTCGCGATTGGACCAGCTGCAAAGACAAGGTGGAAAAGTTGTTCTCGTTCTTACGCAAGCTGCAAGAAAGAAAGCAGAAGAGTGGGGGGCAAGAAGCTGGGAGAGGTTTACAACAAATCAGAAAGACATAGACAGCAGTTCCAGCTCAAATTGTGTTGATGTATTTAGTGCATCTTTGAGTTGTATTCTTGCAGACTACTTACAAGGTCGAGCAGGTGAGCGCTTCATGTTGGTGCAGTTTGAATCTCTTCCCCCTGAAGGAGTTTGCCAGCCACTTCCAGAACTGTTCCGCGGTCTACATGTCTACAGCTTGCCATCTCAAAGCTTGGGATTTCTCACAGAACTGGCAGGAGCAAGGCAAATGGCTACGTCATCATCCAGACGAAAAAGGGCACATGGACTCAGAATGGCTTCCCGAGCACTAGCAAGAGGGTTGTCAGGGTTTACAGCCGGAACAGCAGTGTTGAGGCTGGCCGTGATGCCCCAAAGTTGTGTAAGGACAGGGGAAGAAGATGCAGCAGAGACAATGCCACTTCAGCCATACCAAGTGACACCCCCCTCCAGTCCAGACACTGACCTCAAAGTCAGTCAGATGGAATGGGTTTGACAATGTCCAAAAAATATTTTATTGTACGACAAGTCATTGCAAATATTAGCAAGATTTGCATATCATATGGAAAACATTTTTGTTTAAGATAAATGAATATATTACTATAGGCTACTAAAAGTCTACTATTAGAAAATGTTTAAAGTTAGTTTGTACTTTATGCACTTTGTGTTTGCCTCCTTTTTATTTAACCTATTGTTAGCCTATTTGCTTAAAATGAATAGGTTACAGAAGTTTTTTGTTGCAGCTGAGCAGAAATATAGGCTTTGTATGTTGTTGATGGCTCCTCAGAATACAAAAATTATAGTGAGACAATCCCGAGTTCTGATTGGCGGATAAAACAATTCCCAATGGACAAGGGGATGGGCGGTGTCTGTGATCTGAAAGTGAATTGGTCGGCGCAGCTGCACTGTTCATTCATTCCTTTTAGGACATTGGTGGCAATTGCATTGTATGCTAGCGTTTATTTTTACTGTACGTAGACTATGATTAAAATGGCACGTTTTAAGTTTTAAAGTAAGAATGGGACAAACGTGAAAATCACGGTGTCCATCCAACAAAAACATCTGAAGGAGTAGCAGCGACGCGGTGCTTTTGAATAAGGTAACTTGCATACATTTATTACAGTTAGCATTATTTTTTTGTGAAAATGAAAATATGCTACTCAGATCAAACTGCTAAAATCTAATTTGGTAGGTAAACAGCGGAAGATGTTTAGAAATACATGACTAGTCAGCATCGCGTTGGTTAGCTTGATGTTAGCTATGCCTATGGTGCTGATGCTGAGCGAGCTAACAGGAAGTAGCATCCCAAACTGATCTGATCTAGCGTAAACAATGACAAATTATTGCAAAAGTCCGCGTTATGTGAATTAAAAAATACAGTAACACTTGTAGAGATGTTTTTTGTTTGTTTGTATGTCTACTGAAGCATGATGTGGTGGGTCTGGTCATTTCTGCCTGCTCTGTTGGTTCTCTCTGAGCTCTCTGCTGTCATGGTCCAGACTGCACCATGTCAAACCTGTCGGAAACTCACCGATAGCTTTATTCAGGTATGACGTGCGACTGATGAGGTTATGCTATTTTGCTGTGCTATGTTCATTTAACACTTACTCTCTTAGGGCTTGGAGAGAACAGCCAACAAAAATTTTGGTGGTGGGAACACTGCCTGGGAGGAGGAGAAACTGGCCAAATATGCACGCAGGTAAACACTGAACACACTATTTTTAATCTTTATTATTGGTATTTGATATCATTTGTGTTAAACTATTCCAGTGAGACTCGACTGCTGGAGATTGTAGAAGCTGCTTGCGAGAAGACAGATTTTGAATGTAATAAGCTACTGGAACAGATAGAAGACCAGGTCGAGACTTGGTGGTTTCACAGGTGAGTAAACAAAAATAATATTGTTTGCTGTTGCTCTTATTTGTGTAGAGTATACTCAAAATGTTGAAATTGCTATTAAGGAGGAGCTATGTAGAGGTGAAACAAAAAGTTTACATTCTATTGACCCTATTTTGTCCCACCCACTTTTCTAGGAATTGTACTTCCTGTTTAGCTGCATTTAGCCTGTAGACTTCAGACAATGGTTTTATTTTAACTGTCATGACACGTTTGAAATTGCCCCACAAGACAGACAGACAAACATGTAAACTACTTTAACAGAGCTAAACAGGAAATGCAAATCCTAGAAAAGTGGGCGGGACAAAATAGGGTCAATACAAAAACACACATTCTTTTTTATATTGTCAGACATAAAAAAAAGTAAGCTTTTCCTGTTTTTGGTCATTGAGAATTAACAAAATTATCTGTATTTAGTGAAGGTGTTTTTTAAGACAATTTTTAGATTACAATTACAATTCCTTGTGTGCATCAGCAAACTCTAATCTGACTTTTCATGTTTCCTTTGGAGTAATGGCTGGTTCCTGGAAGAGTATCCTTTCCGCACATGTCTTTACAGTATTCGTTTCACCCTTGATAATTACACATTCTTACCATTTTCAGCCAACATCTTCACAGGGTCTTTTGCTTTTCACCTTGAATTGTTGTTCTAGCCATTTCGACCAAAATAATGAAAATACAGTATGTTCTCTGGGACACATCTCTTTCCTGAGAAATACAATGACTGGACATTTCCATGCCGTTTAAACTTGCATATAATTGTCTGAATGTGTCACCTTCAGGCATCTGAAAATTGCACCCAATGATAAAGTAAATGCACAATTAATTCTCTTCCTGAGATCTTGACTGTTTTCTTTTAATTTTCCCATGATGTTTCAAATGTAAAATACTAAAATACATCTGCAAGAGTGTTCCTAATGAACTCAATTAACTGTCAATAAACCTCAGAATTGTATAATGAGGTGACATAATTAGTGTATGTAAACTTATGACTTTGACCGAAGAGAGAAAAATCATTTTCTCCTTCTTCTGGCATTTAGCAAATGCAGATAATTTTGTTAAATCTTATTTACCTAAAATAAGAAAAGTTTATATTTTTTTATGGCTGGCATTTAGAAAAAAAAACATGTGTGTTGTTGTACCTATGTAATTTTTTTGTTGATAGTATAAAAAATAAGTCTAATTTTGGTAGATTAAAAAATATATATGTATAATAAATGCAATACATGTCTCTCTGTTTTGTAGGCAAGAGGAGGCACCAGATTTATTTGAATGGCTTTGCATAGAACAGCTAAGACTTTGTTGTCCTCCAGGCCACTTTGGACCTGATTGCAAAGGTTTATACCCAACATGCATCAACAGTCTAATCATTTCAATACAATGCTTATAACTGTTTCATACTGTCTAATCAATATCCAGAGTGTCCATCTGGTCCTGGTGGTATCTGTGGGGGCCTGGGGCGTTGTGAGGGGGAGGGAACTCGTCTTGGGGATGGAGACTGCGTGTGTGACCCTGGATACTCGGGCAATCTGTGTCAGAGCTGTGCTGATGGATATTATAGAGAGAAAAGCTCAAATAACAGTGCCGGAGCTTGTGCAGGTAGGTCAATATAATTTATAAGCATCATAACAGTTTAGTTTCTTTGTTTGTTTTTAACTTTGTCATTTTTTTAGCTTGCTTCCATTCATGTAGGAAATGTTCAGGACCACAGGATTATAAATGTCTTGACTGTAAGCCTGGATGGATTCTCCATGACAATAAATGTGTAGGTGGGTGTAAAAACATGTTATTTTGAAAACTTTTTTTTTTTTTTTTTCTAAAAATGTATTTGTTTCCCAGATGTTGATGAATGTGGAACTGAGTTGGCCCGCTGCCCCACTAACACATATTGTCATAACACTGATGGATCGTATGATTGCAGAGGTTAGTATTGTTTTATATGGTCATGTAAATTTGATAGTTCACAGATTGTGGTTTGAGCCCAGATTAGTGTGTTATTTTTTATTTTTTATTTTTTTCTACTTTATTCAATATTTTGTTATTTTTACTTTATTTATTGTCTCATTACTTCACCTTAGGCCCTATGCTTAGCTTTAGGTAAATTCTAAAATAATGTCAGTTAAGTGTTTGCATACAGGGTACACCTAATCTGTTTTTTAGTGGAGTCATAAAGCACAAATATGTTCTCATAACATTTTATGGACTGAATTATTAGCAATTTGTTTATACCTAACCTCCCAGGTGTTGTGTAGACTTTTTTTTCTTGTTTGTATAAAGTGTTATCTTGCACTTTTGTTTTCTTTGCCTGTCAGGTTGTGACCAGGCTTGTGTTGGCTGCATGGGTAGCGGACCTGCACGTTGCAAAAAATGTGCACGAGGTTACAGACTGAAGGGTGCCAAGTGTCTTGGTAAGTGTCGTGCCTTGTCAGCACAGTATCTTATGTTACTTGTCATAACTTGTTTGGATTCTGTTGTCATTGCAGATATAGATGAATGTAGTGTGCACGCAATTGCGTGCCCAGGGCTAAACGAAGCATGTATTAATGAAGAGGGATCCTTTCACTGTGAATGTGCCGATGGTTTTATCAGAAGAGACAGTATTTGTGTGGAGAACAAGCCCACAAGTAAGTGATATTTGATTCACAGAAAAATATTAAAACTTACCAGTGAACGGCAAGCAAAGTAACAAGTAACAATAGTTACAGTTAGAGGATAAGGTTTGTGTTCATCACAAAAAGAAAACAGTTTGTTGGATCAGGAAGATCTTTCATTGCCCCCTGTGAAACATTGTCCATTGACCTAACATTTATAAATTAAATGCCGTCATAAACTGATTGATGCATGTGAAGCATTTGACTAACAGCTGGTCTGGAATGCTTTTTTTTTCACCATGAAAATATATTTTTATATTGTGAAAAAAATCCTTTATTTCTCAGCTGATCCAGACAAGGGTCTCTTTGATGACATGACCGATGATGAGGTACAGGTGCTGCAACAGATGTTCTTTGGAGTGGTCATCTGTGCCCTGGCTACTCTGGCTGCTAAAGGAGACATGGTTTTCACAGCTATATTCATTGGCGGTGTTGCTGCTATGGCTGGATACTGGCTCACAGAGAAGGGAGATTACATGCTGGATGGGTTCTTAAAGGGCCGATAGACTGTCTAGATTTTAAAGATGAAAAGACTGAAACAAATACTGCTGATGAATGTGAAAAAGACAGCATCTTGGCATGGCATTCTCTCTGCATTGCTTTCACTATGCAGGGATTCATTTGGAGTTCACTCTAAAGGGCTTGAAGTGTATTTATTAATGAAAAATCCTAGACAAAGAGAAACTTGAAGGCTGACGAGCCATTGTATGTATGTATTGTAAGGAAATTACCTGTAAGATCCACTGCACTTACATGGGTGATGATGTACCTCAATATCTTTGGGTGATTCCAAGCATTGTTTGTTTCTTTGGGACTGTTTTGCGAACTTTTCCCAAGATTCCTCTTTTCATTTTAAACTAGTGCTGGGTGATATGGCAAAAAAATTATGTAATGATTTTGTTGGAACCAGATTACAATTTATATTTTATCATAAATCAATTACATACACTGTATTTCTGTAGATATTTTTAAAAAGAAGAAGAATCTGCTTCTTCTGAAAGTTATCTTTCTAGTGATTGGTTTAACTCAGCTGTCACTCACGTACTCAGATCCTACAGATCCTGACCAATATGGGGAGTGGATGGCTGGGAATAAATAATTTTTTTTAATGAAAAGAGATGCATGAATTCTCATATGAATTTATATAGATGTTTTTTGTTTTATTTTTGTTTTGTTTTTTAATAAAACAAAATGCACTGGCATGTCAAAAAGCTATCAACAACAAACTGAGAAATTAACTCTAAATGCAACACAAGAACCATGTTATCTTGCCTGTTATTTATTCTTTAAATTTCAAGCTCTGTGCAATTTATTTATTCAATTGTTTGATTTCCAAATAAACATCTCATTATTTACATTTGCATCTGATTAATTTGCAGTTATGGTATACATGAAGTCTCATTTAAAGTGCTTTAATATGCAAAACTTCCATTCATTTTTTTAAAACACAAATTCATTACCGCCAATTTGAGCTGTAAAGATTAATCAACAATTGTGACTAGTCAACTATAAAAAATACTCCTTATTGTTTTTTGATTATTTTAAATAACTGGACTATGCTAACTGTAAAACAGTGGTTCTCAAACCTTTTGTAAAAGTACCAGCTAAGAAAACATTTTGAGTACCACTAGGTCAAGATCAGGTCTATAATTTATTTTATAATTTTAGGTCTAAACTAGGAATACATCTGATCTAAATTGAGTCTAATGTAGAGTACAGTGTTTGTACAGTAGACCTACTAAAAAATCACGAAAAAGAGGAAGAACTTAATATAGACTCTCAATTGAGCAAACACTAGTACTACAGAGAACTAATAGATACAACATTCTCCTTAATGTCTCATTACACAATAGAAATTATTGACCCAACAACTAATAATAAAAAAAAACTTTTCTCATCAAGGTTGTAAAGCCTTCAGTCACATACAGTCTCTCTAAATTTCACATTTGGGTCTAAGACATCAGATATTTTCTTTCTGAATCTATTTCAGCGTGCCACTCCAGTTAATAGGGTTGAGGCGCAGCAGCTCTCTTTCCTTCAGAACCTCCTGGGAACGTGTTAATGCTCTGTCCTTCCAGCCTTGCTCCATTAGCTGCACAATAAGAGGAGAGCAAATACATGTTATGTTGTACAATCCTAGAAAAGGAAAGCTGACATCCAATCTTTACATTACCAAAACAATGAGGGTGGGTTGCTGTGAAACACACACACTAATCTGATATAACTATTTTTGGCTGTCTCAATTCTTTATCTTTACCAATATTTATGGTTGTAACAATTCAAACTTTAAATGTAGTAATACAGTTTTTACTGTGGTCATTAATAGACAGGTGTGACTGTGTACCCGCTTGTTCTCATCCCTGTATGCCGTCATGGCTTCTCTGTGCAAAATCTTTTGCTCTTTTTCTTTGGACAAATCTAGGCGATCCATTTCACAGAGATATTCAGACTCTTTTGCTCTGTTAGTAAACTGAAGCTTCAGAGCAACACATTTATCTTCCATCTGCTTTTTTAAGTGGTTACGAATATCTTTCCTGAAAGAGAAGCAAGCTTGTAATATAGTCCTTTTTAAAAAATGATTATTTTTTAATTTAATATTTGTACCTGTACTCCTCTCTTTCACTGCTGGTTCCATAAAAGGGTTTTCGCCACACTTGATGAAATCTGTCAATCAATCAACAATCACAGAATTTTATGATGTTAAGTAAGGTCACAAGTTTAGAAAAAAAAAAAAAAGAAAGCAGAAACTCACATTTTTATGCAGTTCATTTGTATATTCTGTGTCATTTACTAAAAAATAAAAAATCCCGCACAGGCCTGTTATTTTTACTTTGTAAAACTTTTCTATCTTCCATGAGGGGCCTATTAATGGCACTTGTTTAAACTTGTGTGCATAAAAGAGGTCTTCACAACCTCAAACTGATTCCGACCGATCTCTGAAGCTAAGCAAGTTAGGGCCTTACTTTGATGGTAGACTGCTGGAACACCAGGTACCACAGTGGGATGGCAAAAGTGGTTTGTCTTTGTGTCCTTGGACAAGACACTTAACCCACACTGCCTTAGTGTCATAAACTGGGTGAGTGGATCCTTGAATGTAAAGCACTTTTAGTGCCATATGGTGAAAAAGTTCTATATAAATACAAACTGTTTGCCATAACAAAATGAAGGCCATACAAGCTCACTGACAAAGTAAGATCTCATTGTTTGGGAGCATCAGTTATCCCTGGTCAATGACCCAAACAGAGACAACAATCGTAAAGGTTTCTATTAGCAAAACTCTATGTGTCATGGATTCAAATGGAGCAGCACCTTAAAGGTCCTAATGCTTAAAGTCAGCACATATCCAGACTCCAGGCCCATTTGCCAATGACCATCTAGAGGAGGATACGGAATCATCAGGAGAATCAGATGAGACCAAATTAGAACTTTATAAACTCTTTTCTCTGTGTTTGGGAGGAGACTAATGGAAGAATGGTGAATGAATACTGTACCCATTGTGAAGAACTGTTGTAGAAACATCATACTCATAGGCTGCTTTTCTACAGCTTTAGGGCAAAATTATTATTTTTTGTTTTTGCTTTTTGTTCCTTGAGTAAGAGCACTGAAGATGGAACATGGAACATAGCTAAGTCTTCCAGCATGATAAAGACCCTAAACACACCATTCGGGCAACTACGGAGTAGTTCTGTCAGAAGAATGTGAAGGGATAGCCAGCCCATCTCCAGATCACCACCCAAAGAAAAAAAAATCTATGAAAAGAGTTGAAAGTCTATGTTTCCCTTCAACAGCCCCAAAACATGACCCATCTGTACAGGAGAGTTGGCCAGAATACCTGCTGCACAACATTCATCCTCTAATAATCTCAGCCAAGGTTACAATACAAAATATTTTGTTACATTTTGTGATAGTAAAAAACATTCAATGTGATTTTCTTTCTTCAGTCTCAGTCTCTCTTGCTCAATCAATGAGTAAACAAATACTTATATTTACCCCTCTGTACATATGTGTTTGTGACACATACATACATACATACATACATACATACATACATACATACATACATACATACATACATACATACATATATACTATACCTGTAATGTTCTTTGCGCTGCATTATTAATGCTCTCTGGTGGTTGTGGTAGTGCACGACTGGTGTCTCCAGGCTTACAGTACGCTTTTGGACAAAAGGTGGATGCAAAGGATCCAGTCTTGGTATAGGCTAGAATAAAAAGAAATGGTATAGGCTAGAAAAAAGGGAACCCATTATACAAAATCCACTTTTTGTTGTTAACCATGTTATAATAGTTTATATAGTTTGTAAACTTTGTTTACTCAAAGTTTGGATTGATTTATACATGTGTGAGTAATCGTGTATTTTCCTACAACTGATGCTTGAATGCTCAGAAAGTCCCTGTTTATCCCTGGGGTTAGCAGTTCTGCAGTTTTTGCACTGCACGAAATTACTACATAGAAATCCCAAAATGGCAACTTTATTCAGAGAAAGTATCTTACCCGTTGGCCAGACAATATGGAAGAGTCTGAAATCAGAGGAAATTTCCTATAGGTGCCCCACATCAGGAAAGACTGTCCAGCAGAAGATGTGGGTGAAGAAAGGCAAACTGGTGTGGAAGCTATGGCTGCTGTGATTACAAAAAATGTATGAAATTCATATCAATATTTCATACTCTCTCTAGAGCACTTTCCCCAATATGCATTATATTTTGAAGGAATACTAATTGTAAATACAATTTTTGTCAATGTAGTCTGTTTTTTTGTTTGTTTTTTTAGATTACATTATAACATTTAACACATTATTTGTAATATATTTTCAAGAATTGGAACAAAGGAAATGTATTTTATCTTACGAAGTCTCATTTTGCAGATTAGATCGGTCCTGGTAAAAAAAAAAAAAAGTCGGGTTTTCATCCATAAAAATTTTAACTTTTTTACTTAAGGTTAATCAGCTAAAAAATGTATTATAAAATATCAAAATTCCATTAACTAACTAGAACTGTACTACTACTGGTTAAAGATTAAACTGTGACAACACAAGGCAGTGCATTGAATGAGTGTTTTGCAATGGCAACAGTCGCCTTGGGAATCAGGTTACCTCCAACTAAAAGAAAGACAGCATACAGCAGGCACACGCATCACTGCACTCCAAAAGACTTTATTAGCCTGTGACAAAGGAACATGATATTGCCAAAGGATGTCTCTAAATGTCAAGTACATTTAAAGAGACAGTTAGGAAAACCTATAAAAAAAGCATTGATAGAGTTATTTTTGTATATAATTTTATTAACAGTTTTAAAAGCCAACATTACATAATTTCAAACTCATTTAGAATGATCTGGATAAGCTAAAACAAAGTCTTTTTAGTCTTTCTTAAAACCTTAAACTATAACTAACAACGCTTTAATGCATTTGTTCTTGAGTAACCCCGAGCGCTTCATGGTTCTCCCATAGCCAGGCATGATATTTATTTAACATGTGATCCTTGGGCGTCACCTTTCACAAAAACAAAACAAACTATGTAAAAATAGCTAAATAAATTACATATATTCATAACAATGTAATTACATCTTTCCACTCCTCCACGCAAAAGATTCGATACGAGTCATTGCCATACTTTCCAATACCATGTAACTCTATGGGGTAGCGCCACTGTTTGGTGAGATATTCATCTGTGCAAGAAAAAAAAAAAAGATATTGTATACAATCATTTTCAGTAATTTATGCACATTTCTCAATTGTCATATGATTGATGGCTGTTTTTACGTTTCAGAAAAATTACCTGAAAATCGGATTATTATTTTGGCTCTAAGTTTATAAAGGCCCAATGGTTTCAAAATTTCAGATATTAGTTTCCAGTCAGCTTCCCGTGCAAGCTCAGCAGTAGGGTAATCCTCAAAGAACTGCCACATTACTGGTATAGCCATCTTGCCTGAAAAATAGATTAAGCACTTATTTTCTGATGAAATGAAATATATCTTGTAAAAAAAAAGAGTAATAATAAGAGTGTAATTTCAGCAAATATACTGCATACAAGTAGTAGTACTTTCCTACATCAACTCCAAGGTAGCAACTCACCACTGGTCTTGTTCAGAAAAATAGTAGCCACCAAGAGCTTCCAAGGGTCATGAAAAAGAGTTTCTTGAACAAGGTTAAATGGAGATCGAGGAGGTGTCCATTTCTTGAAAACTTTCCTTCTCGGTGGACTGGGACCTATAAACAAATAAAGACTGACCATGAAAAGTGCATATGGTGACAATGTATGGTATGCATTTTTTATTACAGTCTCTAATATTAATCTTGCTAAAATATGGGCTGGTTTTTCTGTTGTCATCCAGCTTCCTTGGCTCTGTAAAATAAAATAAAAAATATGAATAATAAATTGGTATCACAAGCTACACGGCTAATCTGTCAGCCATTTACAGGCATACTTACTATTTTGAGAATCTCTTGCTGGTGAACAACTCCCAACTGAGATGTGAGGTGATAACACCTGCTCCTCCGTCTCACGACTGCTGCTGTTCACTATCCCAGCTCTGAAATAGGATTTTTGTCGCCTTCACTGTGAATCAGAGCCACATCTTGTTCATTCTCACTCTCACTTGCAAGTTCCACATGCAGAGAGGGGACTAAGGAATGCGAACTCGCTGTCTCTTTGTCTTTTAAACCTGTTGCCACCAGCAGTTTTTCTTTCAGTAAACCACCTCTTAGTGGGCTGCGCCCCGATGTGACTTCATTCTCAAAAGTTGCATGGATACTTGTGTGCATATGATCCTTTATGTCACATTCATCAAGTATATCTGGGGCAATAATGTCACCTTTCTTGCACATTTGATTTTTGTCATCAGCAAAGAGTAGTTCGCTTGATTGTGGTGAGTAAGCCTTATCCGGAAGCCCATTTATTTCCTTATTACAGACCCTGTTGTATTTCCGTTTACTTTTTGCTTTTGTGTCAGTGGAGGAAAATTCAAACATGTTCAGGTCACAGTTCTTTTCTCCATTTTTCTGCAGAAAAGCCTGTAAAGAAGTCATGGAACGAAATCTTTGCCCATGAGGACTAAAAAGAACAATGCCATTTATATTAGAGTTACATTAAAATAATAATAATAATAATAATAATCTTAGGAAATCATAGTCACCTTATAAAACACACATCCAATTTTCCAGCTGTCTTGCCTGTTTTTCTTTGTCTAACCTCTCTGGTCCACCCAGGAGGTAGTGAAGAGCCACAGGGCAAGTAGTCTTTGTCTTGTCCAGCCATACCTTCATGTTATTGCTGTTGGACACTGTTGGGTGGATGCATTAGTACTGACTTTGTTGCATAGTGTGGTGGTTACATGTGTATATAAAATTATGGTAGCAAAATGAGTTTTGGAAAAAAAGAGCACTATGACTAGAGTATTACTTTTGGTCTTGTACAAACCTGAAATTTGAGCTAACGTTAGATTTGATTGCATAATAAAAACAAAAAGACATGACTGCCACCAACAGAACCAAAAAATTGTTATTACAAAAAAAATGTACCTATTATTGTTGGCAAAGTCCATAGGTGACACCTCCGCACCATGTCTCTTCAAAACAGGAAGTGTCTGAGCATGCGCAGTTCTGGTGTAGCTATGTTTGGGGAAAAAAATCTGACGAAGGATTCAACAGCAAAATATCAACTGCTACAAGCAGTTAATTTTGATTAAAGCTTTTCTCTGATGCTACTTTAATACGTGGATATGAGAGCTGTGTTGGCGTGGAAGGAATCTGTTCGGGATCAGTGGTAAGTCCACGATTCTGTTTCGATGAGAGACGTTAGTAACGGTGGTTGCTATGTAAACTAAAATTAGCTTGGCATATAGCTAACGTTAGCATTCAACATTTTCTTCTTTTTTGTTAAAATATCAACTAAGTTAAGTTTTAACTGATCCTACTATACTATTTGAAGTTATTTATTTATATGTGGGGGAAAGCCATGCTTGTCTGTTAACACAAGCTAGCTTAGCTTTACTAACTTAACTGTTAAATGATGCTGCCCCAGAGTTAAAAACATGCCACTGATAGCATTAACAATATAATTTTATTGTCTCAGTGTTTTCCCTCATGTTATTTTGTATGTTAACATAAGTGTACAATCCCTTCATTAATAACATTTTTTTCGTGTAAATCTACAACCACACCACATTGTTCACTGATTTTAATGTTTTGCAGTGTGTATGATCTTGCTTTCAAGCCAGATGGCACCCAACTTATTGTTGCAGCAGGCAAGCGAGTTCTTGTAAGAGTTTTATCATATATTAATTACCAAAACAATTTTTATATAAAGAGTAATAGTTTCTTAAATTATTTTCTTCCAGGTTTTTGAAGCCTTGGATGGGGCAATTCATCAACCATTAAAAGGGCACAAAGATACTGTATACTGTGTAGCATATGCTAAAGATGGTATAACAATGTTTTATTATCACATTTTTGGGACCTGCTATAATTAGTTAACAGTGGTAATTTGTTTTATAGGTAAGAGGTTTGCCTCAGGTTCAGCAGATAAAAGCATCATTATCTGGACATCTAAACTTGAGGGGATTTTAAAGTACACGTAAGTTAAACTCTTACACTTTTTTTCTGATCAGTTAGCCGACATTTGTAAACACAGATTTTGATGTATGCGCAGACACAATGACTCAATCCAGTGTCTTGCATATAATCCTGTCACTCACCAACTGGCTTCCTGCTCGACAGGCGACTTTGGTAAATAAGAATCTTTGTTAAATCTGATCATGTTCGTATTAACCCTGAAATCAAATTTGAATGATTCATTTTGTTTTAGGCCTGTGGTCTCCAGAGCAAAAATCGGTGAACAAACATAAAGTAAGCAGTAAAATTACTTGTTGTGGGTAAGTAATATTGCTGTGTACATGGATTTGTGTTTATGTGGCTTTTTATGATGTATATTTCTTTTAATTTAGGTGGACAAATGATGGACAGTACCTCGCTCTTGGTATGATGAATGGAGTCATAAGCATTCGCAATAAGAATGGAGAAGAAAAGGTCAAGATTGAGCGACCAGGAGGCTCTTCATCCCCCATCTGGTCTATAGCTGGAATCCCTCCAAGTTTGTCTTATTTAATTATACTATTAGGGTTACATTTATCAAGCATTTGCTCATTTGCAACTAGGTTAAAGAGAGCAAAAACTGACACAATTAACATTTGTGTCTCACATAGACACTATAAATGCAAAATTGTTTGTTTTTTAAGATGATTTTTATGTGCATCTACTAATTGTAAACTGAGTGCAAAATATTCACAAATACAATATGCATCTAGTTATTTATTTGGTTGTTGTTGTTTATACATGCAATTTAGCCTAAGTTGATACATGAAGCCTTAGTGTACTGACTGAAATATTTTTTTAATTAAAAATTATAGTTTTTATTAATATAATCATGAGTTATTACCATGGCAATGACTAGTCTTCATTTGCTCCACATAAAACAACATACTGTGTAGAGCTTTCATGTTCTAGAATGTGATAATGTCATAGGGTGAGCAAGAGTCAGGTTTTGATGTTTATAACTTTGTACTTTGCCATGAAATATCTACAAAGTCCTTTCACAATTTTTTGTCATGTAATTTTTGTCAGTGACTCGAGCCATTCACTTTTGTATTGTATAAAAAACTGCATTTAACAATATTCAATGCCAAACATCAGCATTTAATAATATTTGGCTTTAAAATATGGTGATGTAGCCAATTAAAAATTACACGTAGACTTGCTTTATGCAGTAGGTTAGGGATCATGTCTTCTTAGCCTTTATTTGAAAACGTTTTCTTCTCTATCAGACAAAACCTGACTAGTTTCAGTGGTCATTTCCGTCCTCATTAGAAGCGTAGAAACTTTAAGTAATAAAACATGTCTTAGCGAATTTTGTCTGGTAAAGAAGAAAACGTTTCCAAATGCATTTCATTAGGAAAGCAATATGTGACTGTCATTTTAAGTTTGGACACAAGGTGGCAGTATCAAACCATGAAAAAATTTTAGTACAACATTTTAACCAAACAATTTAGTACTATGATTAAAGAAATCAACTCATGACGGTTATATTCCTTTGTCGTATATTCTTAGAGATGAACACAATGACATCTTGGCTGTTGCAGACTGGGGCCAGAAACTGTCTTTTTATCAACTCAGTGGAAAACAGGTAATTATCAAAGTATTTTTTTTTCCATTAAAAGTAAATGCAAACAAATGTGCAGAGTTTATTATTTGTTATTTTTATTTAGGGCACTTTTTATTTTCACCATCAGCAACCAATTCATAAAAAAATTAAATAATCAAGAACTGCATTGTAAAGCAGATTTTTAAATACCTAAGCAAAACCAGATGCTTTTTTAAAAGACATTTTTATTATTTTTTTTTTAAAGAAGAAAGAAAATTAATGCTGAGACATACATTTTCAGATTTTTAACCCTTTATCTGAATTCTTTAGATTGGAAAAGACAGAACCCTCAGTTATGACCCCTGCTGTGTTAGTTACTTCTCCAAGGGAGAGTACATCGTGATGGGTGGCTCTGACAAACAGGCGTCTCTTTACACCAAAGATGGCGTTCGGCTGGGAGCCATTGGGGAACAGAACTCATGGGTGTGGACGTGTGGGGTCAAGCCTGACTCCAACTTTGTGGTAGGTCGACACTGCAACATATGTCCAAGAAAGTGATGTAATCCTCAATAACTGTGATAGAAATGGGTTTGTCATGAATACATTAAAAAATTTACATATTTAAAATAATTTGAGCTTTAATGATAATTTCTTCCAATTTATGAGCAAATGGGTGTTGGCAAGTCTCACACTTTCACTGTGTAAACGCAATACTAACAGGAACGCTTTCCCACTCTTACAATCTTTTTTAGAAGTGTTAATAGGAGGTACTGCTACATTGTTATCTCTTTTCTAGGTGTTAGGCTGCCAGGATGGGACCATCACCTGCTACCAACTTATATTCAGCACAGTTCATGGCCTTTACAAAGATCGCTATGCTTACAGAGACAACATGACAGATGTCATTGTTCAACATCTAATCACAGAACAGAAAGGTATTTTTTCTTACTCTTTATCAATTTGTCAAATAAATGTGTTTGTCTTGTGAGAGCAGTCTGAGCAATTCAATGGGCAAAAATAAATTATTGTGTTAATTCAAACAATAGGATGGTTAGTTAAAAAGGTCAGAAAAATGATCCTAAATCTCTTAAAGAGAGTGACAGAAAGCATGAAAGGGTACTGCCCTCTGGTAGTCCAGTGATTTTTAAACAACTTCTAACTAAAACAATTCTCCTTTTTTGTCCTCAGTGAGAATCAGATGTCGAGAATTGGTAAAAAAGATTGCCATTTACAGAAATCGTCTTGCAATCCAGCTCCCAGAGAAGATCTTCATCTATGAGCTGCATTCAGATGACTCCACAGACATGCACTACCGCATCAAGGAGAATATTGGCAGAAAGTTTGAATGCAACTTGTTGGTGGTCTGCTCTCAGCATATCATCTTGTGTCAGGTGCAGCCCAGATGAAATACAAACACAGAATCACAGAGACTAATTCATTTATGTTTAAGAATGTTTAGCCATTAATCATACACAGGACAAATTTGTATGTCTCTATTCTTCTGTTCATTACATTTTAATTCTTAGCATTTGGCAAATTGCTCAGACTTGGAACACTGTAGAAAGATTAACAGCATATTTCACTTTCTTAAACAAAGTAACAAGAGATCTATCACAAATTAGCCAGTTCTCCAGATGTCCCTGCCTACTTGGAAAAGAAGATCCAGCTGTGTGTGTGGTATGCAGGCTCAGTTGCCCTCCTCTTCCGTTTAAACTAGATAAAGTTAGACAGTTGGCTGAAGGCTAGGACCACAGACTGTTGAACCTGTCAGGGTCTCTGGGTTTTTCCTCTCCTGCTTGTCTGTATGTATTAGGCAGCAGGAGATCTTGTAACTCTGGTTGTTTTATTCGTAAATGTAGGCTTCAGTTCTGTTTGTGGTTTGTATTTTTTTATCGTATCTAAGCTATCTGAACTTTCTAGAGATTGTGATCATATTTGTGTGTTTGTGTCACATCACATTCAGTTGAATCTGCGCAAAACCTTTCATTTCAGAGGTGCATGTTGAACTTTATATTCATACAATATTTGTCAACTTTTAGCTGGGTGTCATTATCGCAGTACTTTCCAAAAGTATTTCTTTATATATTATCACTAGTTCTTAATTAATATCAATATCAATATCTTAACAATACACTTTTGGTCAAACAACTTCTGAAAGTTACTTTCAAATACTACAGTCATTTTGGAGCCATCAAATCACATGAATGAGCTCTGATGTGATATTAAGGGTAGAAGAGATGTTCAGCTTTTAATGTTTCATCTTGTGTCATGCAGGAGAAGCGGCTGCAGTGTCTGTCCTTTACCAGTGTCAGAGAAAAGGAATGGGTGATGGAATCTCTGATCCGCTACATCAAAGTGATTGGTGGTCCACAAGCCAGAGAAGGCCTACTTGTCGGGCTAAAGAATGGAGCTGTGAGTGTGGGGAAATTTGAACAAAGATTGGTTTTCTTAAAAAAAAGTTTGTATTAAAAGTACAGGTCAGCCAGAAATCAATTTAGCAATGTTTCAGCTTGTACCTAATTCATCAATCAAGACAAAATATATAAGCTACACTACACGGTTACACTCTGTTTATTTTCCCAAGGGCAGTGTATATAAACTAAATATTCAAAACAACATTGCAAAGCCATACTTGTTATTGTATTTATTAGACATAACCTTCATTCAAGAGTAAATCTTATATTTTACTTTGGTTGCATATATTAGCCATTGTGTGTTTCTAATTTCTCCTTTTTTTTCTTAATTCAGATTTTAAAGATATTTGTTGACAACCCATTTCCAATCACATTATTAAAGTTGTCTACTTCAGTTCGCTGCTTGGACATGAGCTCTTCACGCAATAAACTGGCTGTAGTTGATGAACACAACACCCTACTGGTTTATGACATTAATAATAAAGAATTGCTGTTTCAGGTTTGTGCAAACAAATATATATCTGTATATATAAGTATATGAGATATATGATATATATGATATAAGCATGTAATTTCAATGTTTAAATGTGCATGCATATAGTCTGTGCCCACTGCCCACAGTGACTTTTAATCCTTCTTTGTTTACCTTCTCCCACTCTCCTGCAGGAGCCTAATGCTAACAGCGTGGCATGGAATACCCAGTGTGAGGACATGTTGTGCTTCTCTGGCAAAGGGTATCTCAACATCAAGGCCAGTAACTTCCCAGTTCACCAGCAAAAGATGCAAGGCTTTGTGGTTGGCTACAATGGTTCTAAGATCTTCTGCCTCCATGTTTATTCCATGTCTGCAGTGGAAGTGCCTCAGGTAAATACACATGACAAGCAAACATATTTGGACAGAGATATTCAACTTTTCTGTCCTGAGAGCTGTGACTAATCATATTTTTCAGCAAGTTGTGGCCTCTGGGACAGAGGTACATGACAATACAACACTTTTAGCACAATTTGAAGTCGCACAAAATATAATACATATTAGATCTCTTCTAGCATTGTATAAAACTACAGTAATATTGCACTAGATTTTTTGTGGAAAAATAAATGCAAAAGTCTAACATTATTCTATATAAAAAAAAAAATCCATTGCTGTGAGCTAAGACTCCAACGTCATGCATTAAAACTGCCTAACACATGTCTTGTTTACTGCTTATGTGAACAATGTTCTATAGATACAATTGGCATCAGAGGCCACGCCCACTAACTGAGCTCATTCTATTACAAACTAGACTTGGTATCATGACATCGCACATCAGAAGAATGTGCAGTTGACTTAATGTTAAATCAGTGGAGCTCTGATTTAGCTAAAAACTGAAAATAGCATTTATATTCTGGCATTACAGAGTGATAAATACATTTACCAGTACTTACCAAGCACTTCATTGAGTTGTTCCACGACTGTTTTGTTTACTTTTTAATACCACTGCTTAACGCACAGGTGGTCCAGCACAGTTAAATCACTGTTCAGTGATCAACATAACAAAAGCTAGGCAAATTGATTGTTGGGAGGGAGCTAGCTTTGTTTAAAACACAGAAATAAGTGAGATCTTATACTTTTTGAAACCAGAAGATGTTCAGATTCATACGTGAGCTACTTTTAGTTTGTAGTTCTGTAAACCTGACAAGACACATGGCAGATTTGATTATTTCATGGTACCATTGCAAAAGCATTATTCCTAGAGGAGTTTTGCAAATCTACCAACAAACATGGCAGATTTTTGAATTTTTTTCTATGGTAACAGATGTTTTTTGACATCACTTCCTGAGCTCTATAAACACTTGTCTGTTCTAAACTTAAAATACTTTATATATGTTTAAATTAATTTAAATTACCCAGTTGTGCCTATAGTAATTATATATATAACTACTGTTGTGCATACAGTAATTATATGAGGATATTTTTTATGGTTGGATAAAAGTCTCTTACTTAATGGTCTCGTGCATTGTCACTATTTCTTTGTAGTCAGCCCCCATGTACCAGTATCTTGAGAAGAAGATGTTTAAGGAGGCCTATCAGATAGCCTGTCTGGGTGTGACAGACAGTGACTGGAGAGATTTGGCCATCGAAGCCCTGGAGGGACTTGACTTTGATACTGCTAAAAAGGTCAGTCGATGCTCACAAATCATACTGATCAGCACTGATCACTGTGAGCTGCAGACAGAGAGAAAAAGATAGACATGGCCGTTTATTTTAACAAACATATTTTGTATATTTGTATATTTTTGAAAGGGGTTTATTAAGATAGTAATTTTGTATTACATATTCAATCATTAACATTGTTTGAAATAAATTGTAACATTTTGTGCGTTTTATTTTATAAATCCAGGCCTTCATTAGAATAAGAGACCTACGCTACCTGGAGCTCATTAACAGTATTGAGGTAAAACATGATGTATTCATTTTTCCAAGCTCAATTTATTCTTCAACAAAGCAATCATCACATATTCATTGTTGTTTTCATGTATTTATTGTTTGGCTTTTGTTTGGGTGGCATTTCTCACAGCTCCATTGCATTACGTAATATACAGTACTATGCAAATGGATTAAAAACTAAATTAATAAGATCAAAATTATAGCAATTTGATATGATTTTTATGTTAGGTTATCAGTCTGATGCATTGTTTCATAGTAGTTGAGTTCCTCACATATGGCATTGCCTTTTTCTGTATACATGCCACTGTTGTTTGACAGGAGAGGAAGAAGAGGGGTGAGAGCAACAATGAGTTGTTTCTGGCAGACGTCTGTGCCAACCAGGGGAAATTCCATGAGGCAGCCAACCTCTATAAACGCAGCAACCAGGAGGCCAGGGCCCTCAGCATGTACACCGACCTGCGAATGTTTGAGTTTGCCAAGGTAAAACACCAATGGATCATATACTCTAACTATAACCTCAGTATCAATATGGACAAAAGGGCTAAGAAAAACATTGCATGTTATAGGGCTATACATATGTTTTTCCTTATCGTGTACTCAGATGCCAAGTTGGGGCCTCCACAGGGTTTACAATCTCCACAACCTCCTCCACTTCCCATACCCGTCTTGCATCTTCTGAGTCCTGATTTAATTATTTCAACAAAAAAGATACAATTATTAAAAATACCATGTTTTAATCTTCATTCAACTGACTGACTATAATACCACAATAAACCCAAGTATTGTGTTTACTGTATAATACTTACTGTAGTAAGTATTTTACCTTATCTTGCTTGTCAGTCCATGTTTGCAGAGATCAGGGATTTAACATTAAACCCTTGTTTGTGCATCTGAATAATAACTAACCTACTCAAACTTCTTTGATTATGATTTCCCAATGTATGACAGAGAGGGGGTTTTCCCTGACATACTATGCCATGCATGCCAAGGGAAAAACACTGCTTTGGAAGCATTTATGGGTTGCACACATAAGTAGTTAGATTTTAAGACAAATAATATGTCAAGAGACATGGCCTTAATCAACAATAAACTTGCATACACATTAAATATTTTTGAATGGACATTTTTATAGATAAACATTGTTTGTGGGTTAAGACCTTTTGATTATTTACTGTTCATATAACTTTATATCCATAGCTACACAACAAAAGCACACTCATGGTTAGTTTGTGTACGATTCGGGGCGTATCACAGATGTGACTGCTATAAAATGATGCGGTCATATCAACATCTGATTGCACAGGTTATTTGTTTAGATCAGAATGGTTTAGACACTAGAGGCAAAAGCCATGCTACTAACTGTGGTTTCTACAAGTTCTCTTTAGTTCCCGTTTGCCTTCATGTTTATGGCTATCCAGACCAAATTTCCTTATGCACCACCAATGCTGCTGAGTCATATCACTTTGTACTATCTCTCGTCTCATGCTTTATATACACCATATAGTCAGTCCCAAGAAAGTGCATCTCTTGTCACTAGTTCACCTCAGCTTTTTATTTTGCTCTAATCCATTTTAGAGGAATACTGACCTCTCCAGACCGAAAAAACATTTTGGAAACAGCTATTATTATTCTTTGTCACACCTACTCAAACGTTTTTTTCCTGTTTTTATTTGTGGAGGAATTAATGTTTTCCTCTTTCCCACTGTACATACAGTAATTTCTGCACTATTGAGTTCACATGAATATAAGCCGCACCCACTAGATTTAAGTAAGAAAATTATAAAGTACATATATAGGCCACACTTGTAAGTCTATGAGAATCTATAATTTTGCTGCATTGCTGTATAAGCCGCAAATTTCAAAGCTCGTGAAAAAAGTAGTGGCTTAAAATTCAGAAATTACGGTATATAGACATATGTATATATTTTTGATTAACAAATAAGTTCAGCCTTTGACGTTCAAAAGAGAAGTTTAACTGTTAGAGGTGGTTTGAGTTTTTTTTTTTTTATATTTATATATCCCCCCAAATACTACTATATACTAATATACATGATGTGACACTACTTTATTCTATTTATCCCTGTCATATCCCTGCACTGTGCCATAGCAAAATTTATTGTAAATAATAGACTTTTAATTATTGTATCTTTATATATATTTTAAGTCTATTTTATTTCTATTATCTTGTTTGATTGCATGTTTCTATTTTCCCTGCTGTTTTTAAAATGTGCGTTGCAACACTGGAATTTCCCCATTGTGGGACAAATAAAGGATATCTTATCTTAAATGTAGCAAAAGATCTTCCAAGGGAAGTAGCCTACTTTGAATCTCATCACATAACTGAAACAGCTCAGAGTGAGGCTTAGAAGAGATCTTATCTTTTTGTACCTGTGTGTCCATCTGGACATGAGCTGTGATACCTGAGTTAAAGAAGAGAGGACACGTGTTTATCTTGTAATTTGTTTTGTTGGGTGAGAGAGTCTTGTGGTAAATATTTAGGTTTTCCAGCAGTAAAGTTACAGTTTGAAACTCAAAAAACAAACAAACTGAAAACGCGGCCCATGTCAAATTATGATAAACAATTATAAATGTCATCAAAATAACCAAACCGTAGGAAAAAAAGTCTTAAACGTAATTAAGTTTAGTTCATTTTCCCGAAAAGTTAATTTGCATTGAGTTCTTTGTTTGTAACTGGTAAATGGTTCATCAGGGACAGGGCAGTTCTATTGATTGACTGATTGATTGAGTTTTTTGCAGGAGTATGTTGGAGGGACTGACCCAAGAGATCACGGGACCTGATGACCAAACAGGCAGATTGGGCCAAGAGCAGTAAGGAGCCCCGAGCTGCTGCAGAGATGTACCTTACAGCTGGAGAGCATCTCAAAGCCATTGAGATTATCGGAGAAAATGGCTGGGCAGACATGTGGGTTTTGTATACATTTTTCCACTGTTGTAAAAAATGTAAATGAATGTAATTATGTGAATTAGCCTCAATTTAAGATCCCCAAACTATAATTATTCAAATCACAGCACATTATATCCATTAGCTAATACAGCTCAGAGGGAGTGGAATAAAGCAAAATGTCATGAGCGTGTGTAAAACTAGATACGCTCTGACTAAAGCCATCTGAGTTTTTACAACCATGAACTGATATTGCATCTATCCGGAACATATGTTTCTTTCCCTGAAGATAAATAATAAAAGATACATTCTGACATGTCGAGTGAAAGCAAAGGCAAGGTATAAAGTAAAAACACACTTTTTTTTTACATTTTCAAAAAATCACCTCAGTGGAAATATTTACTTTATTTGTTTTGTTTGTAACTAGGCAAAATTTAAGCTGTTCGAGGTCAAATTTACAATCTAATTAAAACTAGTCTCCTAGTACTTTTCATAGTAACTATATACTGTAGATATGTATTATCCAATTGTCTTTGTACACGTACAGTAAACGTTTAGCCTACATGTAGAGTCCATTAAAGTCATCAATGGTGAAAATATTTTGAGCTTTAACGCAAAGCATAACATGATTGTAATTATCATTTTTCGCTTTATTTAGGCTAATAGACATAGCTCGGAAGTTGGACAAAGCAGAGCGCGAACCACTGGCAAAATGTGCACACTATTTCAAGAAGCTGAAGCACCATGGCTTTGCCTCAGAGACCTACTCTAAGATGGGGGACTTACAGGCGCTAGTGCAGCTGCATGTGGAAACCCGGCACTGGGACGAGGTATGACACAGTTCTGCACACGGGAGGCACACCTGCTCCACTCATCATGACTTATATACAGCCTCCAGAGGCCATAATATAAATATTAGCTGTACCTTCAGGGCAATGCATTGTGCTAAAAACATAGTGAAGTTTAGAAAGTAGTGTTATAAGTCACATAGAAAACTGTGTTCTCTTTTTTTGCTAACATAAGCAGCAAAGTATAGAATAGTGACCTTGTAGTTCTCACACTGTGACTATCCCCTGTGTTCTTCCTCAGGTGGTGCTCAGGAGTTAGGTCTTATAGTTACAGCCAGTTCTGGACATGTTTTAGTGTTTCTCAAATGAGTCCAAATAATATTTAGAGATACCTTACTAACATGAAAGCACAAGCCACACTGGAAGTTAAATACTTATAAATGTGCCACTTATTCCTGTCTAGATTAACTTTTAAATATAATTCACACAAAGAATATTTTTTTATGATTGTCAGAGAGAAATGCAGCTAAGCAACATAAGAGAACAGACAGAACTAGCCATATGAATGCTATTTACTACACCCTCTATTTGATAAATAAAGGATTTCATTAAGCGCTTAGGAGTCAAAGACGCAGGACTCTCATCTGTGTTTGGTATGAAATGTGTGTATTTCTTGGCTCAGACGTGGCTACAGGACATTTAGTATTATCCATCACTGTGACAGTTCTGCAGCTTGTGTCCGCTAGCCACTCCACCGACTCCTTTGCCCTGTCATTCAAACTGCTAAAGGACTGAACCTGAGGGGAGAATGAAATAGACTTAGGTCATTGTCATTCTAGCATTGCAAATGTGAAATAAGAAGTTATGTGCACTAAATTTAACTTTAGTCGTTTGTAGTTGCACAAGGCAGTTCATTATGTTTGGTCTACTTTGTTTTTTTGCAGGCCTTCTCAATGGTGGAGAAACACCCACAATTTAAGAATGATGTTTATGTACCTTATGCTCAATGGTTAGCAGAAAATGATCGTTTTGAGGAAGCCCAGAATGGTGAGTAATAATGGTTTTTGATCTGCTCTCCTGACGTCACACCATATAATATAATTAATTAACATGTAATAAAGTGTATCATAAAGATATCTCGCTCTGCTTATTATTAAATATGAACCATAAACTTAGAGGTTCACATAGAGTAAAGCCTTCGAGGAGTCCAAAAGTAATTTTGTATTACCAACGTCACAAGAACTTTTTATAACTTTCTCAGTTTGGCTTTATAGCCTACATATGGAAATGATAAAAATACTTCAGACTAGACTCCTCAGATCCTCTATATCCACTGTAAAACATGATCGTCTTTGCAGGAGAGAGCAAAGGAGAGCTGCAATCTTAACTAAATGACAAGCATGTATGGCAGTAATCACCCGCACTACAAGCCGGCCTGATGATGATTACCAAATGTAACCATAGTTATAATCAGCTCATAGATTTATAATTATGATCTCAGCGGGCAGATTTCTTCGTCTTCACAATCTTCCTCCGCCTGTCTCTACATGTAATACAAGACTAAACGCTGCTCATTGTTTTAGTGTATGCTATTGCTCATAGATTGTGTGGTCGAGTTTGTTTTTTATTAGCGATTTATTAGCGTTATTAGCGACAAGAACTTGACTTTTACGATTCCGATTCAAGTGATCAACATTGCATAAATGTACAGTAGCTAACAAACTTGAGAAGTCACTTTTGGCACTATGTAGTCCCAGTTACTGAGCTGAAAGTGTTTCATTTATTTCAACAGTGCACAATTTTTAAGAGAACCTTAAATATATATTTTTTTCCATGTAGTGAAGTAAGCTTATTATTATGTGGCGGTAATGAATGCTGACCCCCGCTGTGTGTGTTGGGCCTGGGTCATCGGAGGGGGTCGACTCCCTGATGCTGTTTCTAATTACCTTCTGATGGGAACATGTGCATAAGACCTTTTAAAGCCAGATGACGTTCATGAAAACAAACCCAAACCTTGTCTTTAGTTACTCAGAAAGAGTCCAGTTGATTTAAGTTTGTGCTTGTAATTTTACAATAATTATTTATTATTAGTTGAGCTGTTTCAAAACCCAAAGACTGCATGGCAAACAACTATTTATAGACAAAAGATCAAATAATGTGTAAAATGTTGATTAAAATCCCACATATATAGCAAATTCATGCTACTTCTCTCCCATAAATCTGCAGAATCTAAAGAAAATATAAAGTAAACTTTAATCATCTACGACACCATTGATTAACTGATTAAAGAGGCCACTCAAACTAGTGTTCACAACAAAAACACAAAATTTGCACAAGTTTTATGTTATTGCCTTTGAATCCCATGTTTTTTCTCAGTGCATAACTTGTATTGAAGCATGTACTGTGTAAAGATCAATTGTTTGATTACTTACTGTAATTAGTTGCCGATTATTCATTAATCGATTAGTTGCGTTTAACCGATTAACTTGTTGTTTCCCTAAAAACTGTTCTCTGGATTAAGCAAACTCTAAGAGACAGCTGCGTCAATAATGTAAAAAAAAATTAACAATCGTGATTTTCATTCATAATTTATAGATGAATAATTGTTAAGTAACTGACTTCTAAAATATGTGCTTGTGACAGCCTTGCTGTTGAACAAAATATACTAAATACATATGTATCAAAACACAAGACTAATATATTTTTTTTGTGAAGCTCAACTCCCCTGTTCCCTGTTCAAGTTGCAATGTAATCTAAGCTTTACTTTCATTCATTTTTGTTATTTTTATTTTGCTCCATCAGCATTTCACAAAGCAGGGCTACAGAATGAGGCTGTTAAAGTCCTGGAGCAACTTACCCATAATGCAGTGGTGGAGAACAGGTTCAGTGATGCCGGTTATTATTACTGGGATGCTGTCTATGCAGTGCCTGGACATTGCTCGAGGTGAGGACTGAAACATCTACCACCACAACAACAAACAGATAGAATACTTTGTGAGTTAAATTGAATGTTTTTTGTCTGTACTTATGTTTATCAGAAAGTGAAAATCAGTGCAGTGATATGCTGAGCAAGTTTAACCGGTTTCAACATCTGGCAGAGCTGTATCATGTCTATAGATCTATTCAACGCTACACTGTGAGTAATGTCCACTCTTTGTGCCTTCAACTCAGTGTAATCACTCATTTGTCCAGGAGTCATCCATCCCCAGAAAGGCTTTAAAGTTGTCATCTGGACAGCGTTTTCGAAGATCGAGAGGTTTCAACTATGTGTGAAAATTATTGTGAAAATGACGGGTGATAGTCGGGTGATAGTCGGGTGATAGTCAAAACGTCTCGTTCTTCAAAAACGCTGTCCAGATGACAACTTCAAAATCTTTCTATGACAGTACTAAGCCTTGAAATATTATATTTAGAAGTTGATTCCAAAAATTAGTTTTAACTATATTTAGACGTATTTCCAATTAGTTTGGAATTATTCTTGTATTATTTTATGTTTAATTTCATTTGGGTGATTCCTAAGATTTTCAAGTTGTATAATGCTGCATAAAGTTTAAATAATCAAATCAAATTACTTCTGTATATTATGACTTGAGACTGACATGAGTAGACTCCTGATGGTGTTTTGATAGCTTTGATTGATAACCTACAATAAGTTGGTTTAGTTTTTATCCACATATTTTTCCAATACGTATGTCATCATCAAACTACTGTAGTGTCACAATAATTACTGCTTCATCATTGGTCTCCCAGTCCATACATTTAACAAATAAACATAATTTGGTCCAGAACACTTTATGGGTGTCCTGGCCTGTGTCTGTCTTCTTCGTTTGTTTTTCCAGGTTTGGACTGAGCTGTGGATACACCCAGTGTAATAGACAGACATCACAGTGATTCACAGCAGAGCATAAAACCTTTACATTTGAGCTTAACCCTCCTGGACAGTCACTATATACACTATTTGATTGATCACTCCGGGGTCATAAAGTGGTAGTCGTGCCTGCAGTAAATTGAAATATGAAACTAGACATTTAGTAGATAAAATGTAACCGTTTTGAAATGATGTCTTATGTCTTTAAATTCATTTCTGTCTGTTTGCATTCACAGGATGAGCCCTTCAGTTCTCATATGCCGGAAACCCTTTTCAACATTTGCAGGTTTCTCTTGAATAATCTCACCAAAGAAATACCACCAGGCATTTCAAAAGTGTATCCTTTTCCACTAAAAGCTATATTCTCGAAAGTGCCATATTGTAAGTGCTTGACAACAGTAAAGTTGGAAAGTGACTTAGCCAGAGCTGGCCATGCTGAGCAAAAGAAAGATGTGATGACAGAGAAGAGGCCATGCCAAGTCGAGGCAGACTCTTGTATTCAAACAAATGCTTTGATTAGTCAAGTTTGTTGTGACATACTGTATGCACACACATTTCACACAATATGCTTAATTTGATCAGACAGCACCCCAAAGATATTTAAAGCAAACACACAGTAGACACAAAGTAATCTAAGATCACTCTCCCAACTTTGAACTCCAGAAATTGGAGTTCCCTTGTGGTGGGAAATAACAATCATTACTACAGTTCTTGGTGACTTGTGGAACTCTACAGTGACCGCCAGTTCTGTTTCTGAATATATATTTTCCATTGTTTTTGTTTTAAGTAAATAGGCACATAATAATCTATGTGGTTGCTAAATCCACAAGATCTAGAACCTTTATAAACAGGGCTTCTACAAGTTTGCAGATGTGTAGGTTTAAAAATGTTTGGACAGGTCTTACATTAAAAAAAAAAAAAAAAAAGAGCAATACATTTTCTACTGTTTTTTGGTTGATGGAATAGATATAATGCTTATGTTATTCTTTGTTAAGTGGTTAGCCCTCTGGAAAAGAAGCAGCATTGTGAAATACTGTAGGTCTCAACTCATAAGGTCTTAATGGTTTATGTACATTATGTTTTTTTGTCTTAAAAAGTTCTTAAAAGTATTAAGTTTGACCTCTTAATCACTGCCAAAACACTGTATAAGTTGCTGTATAATTTTCAAAATTGTATACTATAAATGCGTATTATCCTGAACAACAACAGCATTGTGAATATTAGTTACCACTATAGTTGAGCCTTTACACTTATAATAGTTTGGAATACTAAAGATAAAATTATTCTTTATTTTCAATGAGGCTCTTTTCTATTTTTAAAATAATTGGATGATTAAAATGTAATTTTGTCAAGAGATATAATTGTAATATTCAGACTCTTATCTATATTGCCGGGTCTATTCTTTCCCATGCATGATCCTGATAATATTGCTGGATCATGACCTGGAAAATTGCCTGATCAAAAATGCAAAGGGATCAGTTATGAGTTTATTCACACATGACCCTGCTCTGACAAAACGTTTGGTAAGTTCCCAGGTCAAGCTTCATGTGCGAACAAGGCTTTAGTCATACACAAGTGGAGCAAAGATTAAAAAAAGATGTTCTTCTGCAACAGAACAGCTGAACACCTGGAATCTTTTATAGCTGTAGTTGCTCTAAAAACCCTAAGCTTGGATTTATGGACCTGATGTGAACAATTAAACACTATGTCACAGAATAGCTACACATACAATAGAGGAACATGCATTTATCAGGAGGCAAACAGAATTGGGTGTGTGGGAGGAACTGAGAGCACTGAGTAGAGAGCCGAAAAGAGGCGATGTTAAGTTGAAGTGATTGAGAAGTGCCAGTGTACGATACTGCAGCTGCAACTCATTGACTTGTCCATGATGTTCTAAGAGAGGGACACTCCAAACTCTCCTTCTGTGCCTACTTACAAATGTAGCACTTTGCACCTCCACACATGTTCCAAAGAGCGCACACGCAAATCAAGAAGTTACTGTTTGCCACGTGTGGTATGTAGGGCTTTGTGTTGCAGTCTCAGCAAAGATATTTCTCCACTCATTAAGCACACAAGGGAATGTACTGTTGTTGTTTTTTTTCGATTGTGATGATGATAAAGTCTCACTATCCTAAAATAGTGAACTAGATCTACTGTAGTTTTTGTAATCCATTTGAGGCTGAGGTTTGCTGTGGTGGCAATGCCCAAAATAAGGCAACAGCTGAAAGAAAAGTTACGTGCAGAACAAAATCTGGGTCTAGATCTAGATGCAATGGTTTCAGCCAAATGATTTCTTCCTAATTTGAAGATTTAGAAAGACCGCCCCCCTTCAAAAATGTATCGGAAAAAACCCCAAAAACAATTATTTGACTTTAAGGTGCACTGTGGAACTTTCTGGAGGTAAAAAGTCAACTACACAGTTAAAATAGAATTGGAAAAAGTGTCTTATGCAGAAATGTGAAAAAATACAGCTAAAGCAAAGCTTTTCATAGAAACATAGAAAAAAGGCCCTCCTACAGGATAAAAAAACCTAAATTAAAAAAAAAAAAAACTGTCCATTTTGTGGTCATGCAAGCCCACTCAAAGTAAAAACACAGATTTTAATTATTGTTTTACCACAATAAATACAGTGAAATGACAAACATTTTTTCATTCAAGTTTATTTTGGTCAAAACTTTACACAGTGCGCCTTTAAGCTAATTCTATAACGCCAGATGAGTTTTGCCAGGTCATATCCTTCAAATTTGGAAGTAATTTCTCATGTCTGAAATGTATTGTAACTTTCTGGTTGAAGGTCTGGCTGCTACAAAACTCAACATATTTGTTGTTGTAGGCATTCTAGCTATGAACAGATTCACCTCTGGCATCATTTGCTTGTCTTCATGCAGTTTGACAAGTTTATTGCTATACTGGCAACAAACAGAGGTGGACTCTCTAACAGAAGTGTCAAACTAGGGCCCCGGGGCCAAATTTGACCCCCAAGATTTCAGATTATTAATTGTGGCATCCTGATTAAAGCACATAACAATTGAACTACATGTCCCAGAATACACTGCAACAAGAGGTAATAAGAAAGGTAATAGAAAATAAAAAAGTTTGCTGAGCTGTGACTATAAAACCTAAAATGCACTGGAATGCAGCAAAACGTACACAGTTTGTAAAAAAAAATTCATGAAATGACAATATGTACAATATTATATAATGCAATGTAATGTACTGTGATTTAATTTAAATCTGGACACAGTAAATGTGTTATATTAGCTTTATACTGCTCAATTGTCATATTTGAATAACACAAAAGGACCTGTATTCTAAATGCGGCCCTCGACTAACTCTGACTCCCATCGATTTGGCCCCAGCTCCATTTTAGTTTGACACCTCTGCGCTACAATAAAAGTTACATGTGCATTTTAAGGAAGTACAAATGCTTCGAATGATTATTTGAGAAGCAAAATGTTTTACCATATTGGATTGCATATGACTAGTTAGAGATACTGACAGTTTCCTTGACCCAATAACCAGAAACACATTGTACGCACTGGCGAAACAGAGTAGAAAACTGGGCGCCTACAAACTTGCCAGATACTCGTATGAGAAGCTCCAGGAGTTGCACATCCCATCTCGGTTTCAGGACTCTGTTGAAGTGGGCAGTCTCACTATTCGCTCCAAACCTTTCCATGACAGTGAGGTGTGTTCTAAGATGTCTGTTTTCACATACACTTTATCTCTGTACTTTGTCCTTTTTACTGTGTTTATTTTAAAAGAGCAGTTTACAAGTTCTGCATATTGGGTTAAAAAATGTTGACATTGGTCAAGAATAAAAAGACTTGAAGGAAAATTGTTTTTGCTTGTTATAATGAAATGCCATAATGAAGAGTTGGGGCTTGTCAATTCTGCAATTTTGAACAAGAAGTCAGTGACCTGTTTCTGTTAAGCTGTTATAGATCAGTAATACAGCTTATTATTAATAAATCAAAACATCTAAAGTATTCTTTTAGTGCTTAGTGATGCCTTAGTGATGATGTCAAATGATGTCTTTACTTTAGGACCTAATTGAGGGCATGATGTGTTACCGCTGCTCTACCAACAACCCTCTTCTGAACAGCCAGGGAAGTGTATGTATCAACTGTAGACAGCCTTTCATCTATTCGGCCTCCTCTTATGGTCAGTGACTCACAAATACACCACACAACTTCTGTCAGATAACTTTATCATGTTTCAGTTTTGCTTGTTTATTCTCTTTTTTTGCAGAAGTGTTACCACTTGTGCAGTTTTACCTGGAGGAGGGTGTGAGTGACGAAGAGGCCGTTTCTCTCATCGACCTGGAAGTCCCGCACTTAGATCAGAAGGACACAGAGTGGCACAATGCGGACAGTGGAGGTATCCTTTGATCACCTCAGACAAATCCCACACTCACACAATAACAGATGGTCCACATGCTGAGTTTATGAATTATTTACCTCACATTCTGTCACTCCCAGGAGCGTTTGACTCACTAGGCACATTCGCCAAAAATATACTTGAGTAATAGTATACAATGCTATTATATTATTGCCTTCCTATGGGTCAAACTTCAAACTAAATTTAGTATCTACAATAATTAGAGATGGAATTTGGATTTTTAAAAGTTATTTAGCTAATTCACTACTGCTTAACTTACATTTCTGCTTTGATCACCCCCAAAATGAAACATGGGATTGCACTTTCTAGTGACAGCCCCTAGAAGCTGTTTAGTCTGCCCTGGCCTGGATTCTTTGCTGGTGGGTAAGCTGTCAGAGCTAAGTCATCTTAGCTCTTGAGCTAATAGGGTTAGTGAGGCTCTCCTGTCTCATCTTAATGACTGTAACCCTTGGAGTCGTAGCTGCAGCCGCCGAGCAGGGATTAACCTGCATTAGCCCAGGAGACTCAAGGCCACTGAAGCCTGCCCTGTTTTAACACATTTATCTGACAGACAGAGAGAAAGTGATTGACAGTTTCAATCTTTTCCATCTTAAAAGGGTCTTGATGGCACATTTGTAAAGCAAATAGGATTTCTTTAGTGGGGAAAAAAGCAAATACTTAAATATTTATGTTGTTTTTTTCTTAACTGATAAAAATTAGAGCCCCAGTCATTAAGAATAGATGATGGATTCAGTGAGGTAGAGGAAGACCCTTTCACAGCCAAAATGACCTTTGAGGTAAGAAAAGAAAGCATTTGTTAATTACATATACCACCATCTCTATGGGCAAAAGTAGAATGTTGAACCACAAATGTGTGTGTGTGTTTACAGCAGGGGGGCTCAGAGTTTGTCCCGGTGAAGGTGAGCCGCACTGCGCTGCGGTCCATGAGCAGACGGGACGTCCTGATCAAACGCTGGCCAAGACCTCTCAAATGGGAATACTTTCGCTCCCTGTTGCCCGATGTGAGCATCACCATGTGCCCCACCTGCTTCAAGGTAGGATACTTGGACACACAATGACAGCACTTCATTTAGTCAATGTCCTTCCTTTGTAACATTGTGTTCGAAATACCCTTTTCATTTGTATTAAAGGGTGAGTCACCTGTGCTCATGTCATTGTCCTTGCAGATGTTTCACAGTGAGGACTATGAGCTGCTAGTGCTTCAACACAACTGCTGTCCGTACTGCCGCAGACCCATTGATGAGCCAAACTGACTTCAACTTTAACTATTTTGGGCCTATAATAGATAATGAACTTTTATATTTTATTCACTCTATTCATACTGTTTTGTGAGTTTCCTCTCAGCTTTCGTTGCACAAAGCAAAAATTACACCTTAATCCTTTGAAATAAAGGTTTTGTTGAATACCAAGAATAATGAATTGGACTAATTCCTGGCGTGTTTGTGATTATAGTGAGAAAAGTGCGCCGTCAGACACTCAACTTGACTGGATTATTGGGATTAGATTGTCTAATGCACTTACTGGTAACATCAACTCTTTTAGGATCCGAAGGGTCCACTTTGTGTAAATTGATATAAGAATTTAGTATCTATAAAGTCAATAGAGAAGTATATCAGACTGACTGTGCTTGTATTTATTGTTTTAGATTTGTATATATAAAAAACAATGGTGAAGAAAATGTTTTTGTTTGTTTTTTACATGGATTAAAACTACTTTTTGCAAAAAAGTCTTTTGATTTTTCTGTGCTTTAGATGACATCTATGACTCATTTTCCATTTAATCTGAGAGTGAAAGCCATGCATCATCTGCCAGTGCTTTTGATTATACTGAGAGTATGTGAGAGTATGGGGAACTTGTGCATTATGCAGTTATTAGGGATTAGGCTTTCCATGATGCTAATAAGTTGAATTGACAAAGACATTGCATGTGTAGTTGATCCACTGTGACTGCTTGAGATCAAGTAAATTGCTTTTCTTAAGTGTTCAGCCTTTTACTCTTTACGAGATTATTATGTTCTTGATAGATTTTTACTTTTATGGTAATCAATGATACAATGGTACAGCATTATGAACATAACCTCTGACCTTCAGGATGCTTACCATAACAGAAGACTAAAAGCTTTATGTGTGTGCTGGGAAGCTGAGAGTTTCTTAATACCATGTATGCTAACACTTTACTTCGTGGATGTCCCTAATCCGGCCTCCCGTTAAAAGGTGCTGTTCCCCTCCTGGGGACTGCACTGCTCATCTTTCTATCACCAGAACTTGTGCTTTTTCCTCTGCAGCTGCATGCCAGGACTGTGGTAGTTCTTTTGAAAAGGCTTTGCTCTTTTCCTTCACTGTCAGCATCTTAGAGGACATTTCTGCTTCTATCACCTGCAGCGATGAATGGCACAGAGGGGCCCAACTTCTACGTGCCCATGTCTAATAAGACTGGGGTGGTGCGCAGTCCATTCGAGTACCCACAGTACTACCTGGCTGAGCCCTGGAAATACTCACTTTTAGCGGCCTACATGTTCTTTCTCATGATTACCGCTTTTCCCATCAACTTCCTCACTCTGACTGTCACTGTCAAACACAAGAAACTGCGGACTCCACTGAATTATGTGCTCCTGAACCTTGCTGTCGCAGACCTTTTCATGGTGGTGGGTGGCTTTACTGTCACATTTTACACAGCTCTTCATGGGTACTTCTCTCTGGGGGTCACAGGGTGCAACATTGAGGGATTCTTTGCCACACTAGGAGGTAAGATCATAAAATCTATATGTTTTGAATTTATTTTCATCTTCCTGTATTTGACTTAAGCCTACATTTGAACTGCACATGTAATGGGCTAGAGCATTTGGTCTAATAGATGTCATTTTGCAGGAGAGATTGCCCTGTGGTCACTTGTGGTTTTGGCCATTGAGCGCTACATTGTGGTTTGCAAACCAATGGCCAACTTCCGCTTTGGAGAGAAGCATGCTGTAGCCGGCTTGGCCTTCACCTGGATAATGGCTTTGACTTGGCTACCCCACCCCTTTTGGGATGGTCCCGGTATGTGCCCTTTTATTCTTAAAGAGATGCACATTTGATTTCGCTATATTCAAATCCTGGGGGAATAGTTTTGCTTGCTTTGCATTGCTATAAAAAGCTGCAGACAACTAGTCATCATGTTATGACTTGAAAGTGCTGTTATTAATGTGTTGGTTGGTGCAGGTACATCCCAGAGGGTATGCAGTGTTCCTGTGGGATCGACTACTACACTCCGAAGCCTGAGATCAACAACACCTCATTCGTCATCTATATGTTCATTCTGCACTTCTCCATTCCTCTTATCATCATTTTCTTCTGCTATGGTCGCCTCCTCTGCACAGTGCGCGCGGTAGGAAACACCTTTTCCAGTGTCTAATGCAATATTAATAACAGGGAATCTGATCTTTGTTTATCCTTGTTGGTAGATAAATAAATATACAGTTTATTCTTTACCTTGTTCCCCTTTCGCATGAAGGTTAGGGGCATCTCTGAGCACTGTCTCTGGAGATGTAAAGGATTTAGAGTCTCAAGGACACTTCAGAAGGGCAGACCACAGCTTAGAGCCCAGCCCTCCAGCTGAAAGCCAGTCTGTCTGCTCCAGTGTCATCTTAATACCATCATCATTATCATTTATTATACATATTGCCAGGACATGTTTGTTTATTCTCTGTGTTAGTGTCATTAACATTGATGAATGAATGTTCTGGTCCTGTTTGAAATCAATAATGGGACATAACAAAGTTGGCTCTGTGATGACGATTACACCTGCTGCTGATCAATACTAATGTCTAATGACAGATCTGTATGTACATATGTTTGAATTTCTCTATCGAATATTTTTATTTAGGGGTTATTTATTCTGCTTTTACCCATTTGAGCAGAGTGACAGGAGGAGAACATGCCTTTGTGCAGTGACTGAATGTTTTATTTTACAGCACTGTCTCTATCAATTTATACTTTTGATTAGTGGCTAAGATAGATTTCTTTTTTACCCAGCTATCACGTGCACCACTATAAAAAAACAAGAAAATGACTGTGAAACACTACTTTTAAATGTGCACTATGTAACTTTTCTGGTAGAAGTTTGCTTTCACATTATCTTCACATAGACAAGCCTAAAATGTTCTGTGGTATGATATTAAATGTGTTTCACCATGGAAACAAGTAGTTACACATCAGGTTCAGTGAAGGATAACATTTCTAGAGAATCTACCCCACTCATGTAAATTATTGACTGGATGCAAAAAGACCAGTTTATTTTTATACAAGGGAACATTCCACACGAAACCGGAACATCTCCAGGGAGACATATGACCCACCCGAAAATGTACATAGTGCACTTTTAATCTAGATTCTTTTCTTTAAAGAATGTTTTCTAAAGTTACTCCTCTTATCAAATAAATGACTAATGCCTTAAATGTGTTTTAGGCAGCAGCGCAGCAGCAGGAGTCGGAGACCACACAGAGAGCAGAGCGTGAGGTGACCCGGATGGTGGTGGTGATGGTCATCTCTTTCCTGGTGTGTGGGTGCCCTATGCCACAGTGGCTTGGTACATCTTTGCCAACCAAGGAACTGAGTTTGGACCTGTCTTCATGACTGCTCCTGCTTTCTTTGCTAAAAGTTCTGCTCTTTACAACCCAATCATCTACATCCTCCTCAACAAGCAGGTATGCAGTCAAATGTACAGCATTTTAATATTTTGTATACTGGTAATTGTAATGTATAATAACTTGTCCTCAAATGCGGAAACTGTGTGTATATGTTATTATTGTATCTCACATTACACACAAATGGACATTACCAATCATTCATTTATGTGACTAACAATAGGAGCTTTTTTCTATAGAACCGGTTTGTAAAAATTGTTGCCAACTGTTAGTTTTCAGTCTTTTTTCATTTGATCTGACTTCTGTTCTAGACTGTAATTATTTAATTTTAATGGTAATTACAGACAACAGTGAGTTCTGTCTCCTTGGGCCTACAAAACGAAATGAGTCTAATTACAATAAAATACATTTGGTTCATAATAACAGATATTTCTTTGCTCTCTTTCACAGTTCAGAAACTGTATGATCACCACAGTGACCTGTGGAAAAAACCCATTCGCTGAAGAGGATGCTGGCACCACTGTTTCTAAGACCCAGACTTCTTCAGTGTCCTCCAGCCAGGTGACCCCCGCCTGACCCCCCCACACCCCTCCACTTCCCATCTGTCTTGAGCACATGGGACCTACTGTACGCTACCAGAGCCTGGCAGCAGCACGTTCTTTTGGCCAATCCTCTCGACTTACCTCCCCGAGTCTTTTCAGTGCCACCACTCACATTTGGTGGGACATACTGAAAAACCAGCATGCAAATTTTCCATTCGTTTAATCATGAGAAGTGTTCAGTTGGCTTCAAAGAGTTTAACCCGGGAACATAAGGAGAGTAGTCCTGGTGCCCATCCAGCTGAACATGATCCAAATCTCCCACTACCATTGAAACATGATCCCTTAATTTATCAAAGCAGTTTTCTTCTTTTTTTTTTATGTATTGTAAGCCACAAAACACTTCACTAAATTAAATGTTGTGGAACTTTATGGTTTATATTAACAATGAAAACTTATTCATTAAGTAGATTTGGTATTGTCATTAAAATATTTCAAGTTTTTTAAAATTTATTGTAATTATAGCGGTCTATTGTGAATAAATAACCAAGTTCAGTATTATATTACGGTATATTCACCAGAGTATCCAGTCACATCAACTGCATTTTTAAAGCTGTATTTTGAACACAAATACTCAATGAAGCAGTTTTGGGGGTGGCTCAAACATCACATTGCCGTGCATTATGGAAATAGATATTCCTCGTGGACAGATGATCAAAGTCTTGAAAGATTCAGTGATTTGTGTGTTCTAAATCCATGTCAATTTATTGTTTTCACTGCTAAATTGTTATTGGAATTAATATTTCCCAGCAATTGCTTATAGTTCATATGTGATAGTGAGTTGTTGTGGCTTGTTAGTTATTATAAAATTGCACGAAAGGAACTCAAATTGGTGTGAGCCTGCAGTAATGAACCAGAACAGCGCCTCTACTGGGGGAAGGAGCCTCCTACAACAAAACAGTTTATGTGTGCAGCAGATTGAGTTTTATTTGGTATTGAAGCCAATTATTCTTTTACTTTCTCTGTGGCAAAGACTTACAGAATGTTTTGTAGAAATTCTTCTGTGTTCTTCTCAATAAAAAGGCTAAACATCTACAACACAATCTTCCTTTCCTGCGTTTACAAGTCATTTTGAGACATTCCAGATGCTGCAGTTTAAAGGATGACAGGGAAGAAAGCTTAATGGTTTTCAAATGTTGTTAAAAAATTGCCTTTCTTTAATGCATTTTGGACATGACAGAAGCTCCGGTACTTAGTAAAAAAAACACGCTGTCAAGCTGGGACAGGTTAAAATCCTAAATACTATAATTTATTTCACAAACTTTGACAAGTCATTTGGCGTCACAATACAGTCATCCTCTTTTCAGATTATAGTGAGCTCACATTATTTCCATATATGTAAAATTCCCTCTTGTAATTTTTAATCCGAGATGATTTTAGCTTGTTTTACATGGATTAGCACATGACAAATGCAGCTCGTCCCACTGAACCGCATCACATCCAAACTCAAACATTTCAGCGCGGGCTTATTTCCACACACATGATTGACTACTATTCCCTCCTCCTCCAAACTCCATCATCAACCTGCAAAGCACACTTAGATATATAAAAATACTGTGTAAAAGTCTTAGGAAGGTTGTAACGACTAAATGTGTGACAATGTTCAAAAATACATTACATTGTTACAAATCAAAGCAAAACATGCACTCAAGGCCACTGCCAAGGCACTAGTCTTATCTTGCAATGATAAAGAGCTCAGAGAAAGACATCTATCTTGGAAGCTAAGCAGTGTTGGGCCTGGTTAGTGCTTGGATGGGAAACCCCTGGGAATATCAGGAGCCACAGTGAGGCAGCAGAGCCTCTAATTGAAACTGTAGATGTCTTATGAGTGAATGAATAACACTCAAGACTGTAAAGTAACTGTATAATGCATTGATATAGTTTCAAAGATCTTATGGTTTCGTAACAAAACCCCTTTTTTAACTTTTAATGGTAAAGAAACTACAAAACATGGAATTTCTATTTGGGATAAATAAATAAAAATGATACTGATATGATTGAGTTAAGTTACATCCACCTACACTGGAATTGTAAATTTGGTCCTTGGCACAATACTGCTCTGTTAGAATTGTTTCATAAAAGGAAATCAAAATATGTAAGCATTCTTGACCTTGCCAAAACTTTTGCACAGTATTGGATTTTAAAGCACCTATGGAAATTAAAATCTTCAGCAGTCACACCTGAGAACAATGCAGGTCTTAGGAGCTGGGAGGAGTTTGTCAAGGTCCTTCTCTGATCCTGATAGACCACTTCAAAGTGTTATAACACATCTATAAATATTGCTATGGACATTATATTACAGTACAGTGCATCATTGGCTCAATCCCTTTAAGAAGGGCTCAGTGCGTTTTGCCACCAGGGCTTTAGGTCCCAGCAACGCTAAAGACATCCAGAAATAGCATCTTCAAACTCTGATTTTGACAGTCAAGCGAAACCGGCATTTTATCTGCTACTTTCACTGGAAAAGATTTGGCAAACGAAATTACTCCCCGTATGTGAAAATGCCGAACATCTCGCTAATAGATGATGCTAGAGAGGCAGTTTTATATGCATGTCCTTCCGCTGCTTTTCACACTATTAAAGTCTGTGGCGGTGGAGAGCTGGGAATAATAATGACACTTAGAAAAAGGCTAATCCCTCAGTGGCCAACATTCCCAAGAATCCGCTCGCAGATGAGAAGGAGGAAGTTGGTCTTAGCACAGAGAAAGACAGAGGCGAGACTTCAGGCTTCACTGCAGCACTCATAGATGTTGTCCTCCACTAAAGCAATGACCTGCTCAAACTTGTGGTGCAGTTGTGTGCGACGGGCAGTTGGGTTGGCCTCCAGAGCGTTCACCACCTAGATAAAAAAAAATTATTTACTCATCCAGCAGATGAGAAAAAAAGTACAAAAATAAACTTAAATTGTACCTGCACTAAAAAAAATATTTCCTATGTTTTGATAAGCATGTGGTGCTAACACCCTTATTTCCTTGGACAGCATGGTGTTACAGTGGCTAGGAGCTCTTGTTTATTGCAAGTAGGTCCTGGGGTCGACTTCCGAACAGCATAGGGTCTTTCTACATGGTTAAAGTTAAGGTACACTATATTGTCCTCTTAGGGAAAATTGTCCTCTGCCACAGTGCAGCACTCGAGAACCCATCTCTTAGCTCTTGCTAGGCTTGTCAGGACTACTGGTACCTTAGCGTTTAAATGGAGGTCAACAAAAAAAAAAACCTACTAAGATCATAATAATGTACAAAAATGTACTAACATCACATTAATACAAAGTAATAAGAATTTTCTTAACAGGAAGTGTTGGTAAATGTTAACTCACAGCAGAGTAAGAAATTATCAAAGAATAAATAAGTAATAATTCATACATTATTAACATTTACAACATATACTTACTAGTATGTCAACTAGAAGCTACTTGGATAAGTGTATCCTAATATGAAATATTTCGTTCACAATAAATACTATATAAACTTGAAGAAATTTCACTGACACTTAAAACATGGCTTCCTCTCCAAAGGGTAGAAATAAGCCATGGGAAAACTTGGAGTGAGCCTGACAAAACAACACAGAACAATAGGTACTTTTAGTGTCTGTCGAGCATTCAAGCGTCGAGGAGAGAGGGCGAAACGTGCTCTAGCCTCTTGCCTTCTTCACGCATGCCTCCACACCACAAAGGCTCTTCACCACTTATTTACCAAACCCACGCCGGCTGTGTTTTTCATGCCCAATAGTTGTCATAGTGTCAGTGGGATTTATGGGCTCTTAGCAGCGGCGTGCTACCAGGCAGAGAGAGCTGAGCTGAAGCAGGGAGAATAGGCAATCAGCGCCCATTCACACAGCACTGTGAATCAGGCTCTAAGCCCCTGGCCCATGTCTGTACAGTAGCCTGACAGAGGAAGGCAGCTAAATGGTATTATCATGAGGGCTCTCTATTAAGGCACAGTCACCACTGACTAAGCCTCTCTGGAGAATACTCACAGTACTACAGAGCACAAGTCTGACTGGAGGTGGGGCAGGAGCTGGGGCAGAGCTGGAACTTGACATTAAGCAGCTCCAGTGCAGAGTTGAACTTTAATATGATTTTACTGTTGTGGTACTTGTAGTGCATGTTCTAAAACCTAACTTACTAAAAAAAAAAAACATTTTACCAAACCATTTCAGATGATTAAATGTTGTAGTGACAGTAAATTTTACACTAATTTGATGTCTTGATACAAAAACGTATCACTAAATTTCTGTTCTAAAAAATATGAGAATATACTTTCAATAATTCATAGTTTTAAAATGCTCTTGCAAACTTTTTAGTCAAATGTTTAACTTAGATCAGTCGTTCCTAACCTTCACAAACTTCCTAACGAAAAAAAAATATATATATATATATATATTTTTTTTTTCGTTAGGAAGTTTGTGAAGCTTATATTATATATATATATATATAATAAGAGATTATATATTATTATAGGTATAATAATATATAATATAAAATATAATAAAAAAAAAAAAAAAAAAAAAAATAATAAAACACCTCCCAACAGATTCTATGAACACAATTATAATTATAAAGCATTTATTTCAGACAAATAAACAACTATTGAGGTGAATTTGCTGGTTCATCAGTTTTCAGTCATATTTACGTATTTTACTATAGTAAAACTTAACTTACTACATACTAACTCTTACTAACTTCTGACCAAACAAAGACTGATTTAGATAACACACTGATGTTTTCAATGAAAAATAATTGTAATTTTTTCAACTGTAACTTGATACATTTTAAGTTTAAAAATCTATATACACAGTGTTCTTTAAGTAATAACGCAAACCTTAATCTTAGGTAATTTACTACTCATTTAACCTAAAGATAGTTCTAACATGCAAACAGTTTGGACAAAGACTAAGGACATGTTATAAATTTGTTCTTATGTTGAACTGGTTGTATTGGAACATGTGGGTTGAAAAGGGTCATTGAACTGGTGGGAGCAGAGAGGCTTTTCTCAGAAACAGTAAGAGAAAGAAAAATAATGACTTATTCGGCGCCAGCACACCAAGCCTTTACTTGAGTGGCAGTGACACTCGATTTGAGAGACAATAATCTGAGCTGGTATGTCACGCTCTGATGCCCAGATGAGAAACTTAATACAGCTGCAGGTTTGGGTCGAGGTGTTGCAAGTGAAAGGCCAGTTTAGACACATCATTGTATCACATATGATTTAGATTTAAAATTGATAAAACTTACCTGGTTTCGATATCTCTTGGCATATTTGTAGATCTCTGTGACGGCCAGATTGGTGTTGAATTCATTTCTGTATTTCTACAGAAAAAAGAGCAAAAGTAAAAGTTAGTTTTTTCATTTATACTTCCCAGTAAGTTTTGTTAGGTTGTGGAAATGTTCCTTCATTAAATTGTAACACATTAAAAATAGAGGCTCCTTTTACTTCTTTATGCTTGTTGCCATAAAAGATTGGCTAAATATCTATCCAAAGTGAGGAACTAAAAGTGTGAATTGTCACATGGTCATATTTTGCTAAATTGTTAATGGCCTTAATAAGTCATCTAGCACAAATTAGCTTACTTTGATTAATTCTTTATTTTTCATTGAGACAGTTTACACCTTAGATTGTACAATGGACAAAACTCACAATAAATATTCCTGACTGTAATATACTGAAATATTGTTTCAGTGTAATCAACTTTTTCTTTCAAACATAGACTTAAACCAGAAATTCATCATACTGAACTTGGAAAAAATGTGACTAAATTCAACCTTCTTCTGCTTTGGACCTAGACAAATAGAAAGAAATGTTCAAAATATGACGCCCACTTACTCTGGACTCTTCTGCTAGGTGTGCGTTCATCTCCTGCTCACTCAGCGGCGCCATCTCCTGTATCTGATTGTAATACCACTGTACTCTCTTCTTGTACTCTGGGATCTCCTTGGCATACAGAAGCTTGTTGGTGGGTGAATCCTAATGAGAGAATAGCACATGAATTTCATATTTTATAAAGTATACACTGAATAGTGGACATTAGTAATCATCATGGCACCCACTCTGCTTGAGGTGCAAATGAAGAAAATCATTGTGTAGTCAGAAAAATCATCATATCAATGGATTGGCATTTTGGGGAAAAGTTACTGTGCTTTTTTATGTATTAGCTAGTCAGGACGTTTTAACATTTTGCATAGAAAAACATTAGAAGTAAACTGAGCCTAAACCTGGAACTAAAGCTGGACTGGGCAATGAACAAACCAAATCTAAAGTCTCAAACTGGGCTCAGACCACAACACCACATTCTGAAGCTCAATAACATTTAATACAGATGGAGGGCAGCTAAAACGAATATCGCCTAAATGCAATTTTTGTTTTGATGCAGAACATGCATAGGGTTAGTCATTCATTAAAATTACCAGTGAAACTACCTTAGGGATATTCCATGGCAAAGTACAATGACATTAAAAAGAAAAATTGACCATCTGGCCCTGTGACATCATCACATTCTATAATGTGAACACAACATATGGAGCACAAAAAGGGTTCCTAAAGTAAATTTCAAGTTGTTGTTTTTTTCAACAAACTTTTCTAAGTGAATAAACACAACAGTTAAAAAAGCTCACAAGGGGCTAATCAGCTATGTGGTAACTAATCACCATATTATTTAGACCAAATCCTGTAAAAGCTGTGTCATTTTCGGAGCTTGAAAACTACTCTAATACTGGTTTGCACTTTCAACAATGAGAAAGACAGATACTTTATTAATCACATTAAGGAAATATTGTACATTGTGTTGCAGCAGCAGCTCAAAACAGCTCAAAAACACCACACTAAAATGAGCTTTGTGCATTAAACAGTCTAATTGCAGCCGGAACAAAGTCTTTCTGAAATGCTCAGATTTGCACTCAGTCTCTGGTTAAACGTACTGCCATTGATCACCTCCAGAGCCTGCAGCGCATGGGAAGGGTTGTCCATGATGGCTCTGAGCTTAGACAACATCCTCGCCTCTGTCACTTGTTGTGTCATGGTTACTTTGACCCCACCACCACAAAGAATGCTTTTTTTTGTATGCGCTCATTGAGCTGGCTGGGGCACTACACCAAAAATCTAGTTATTTTCATAATTATGGTTTATGGAAAAAATAAATGGGAAATGTACTTCCATAATCTTGGCAGCACTTCGGTATTACAATATTAACACCTTTTGACGAAAGTATACACATTCGTCTTTAGTGTCTTTAGTGTAGAAAGTCTAAAATCCTTGGTAGAGAAGTGTTATGTCCATGGTTCACCCACTCATTTTTGTACATTAAAAACAACCAAATGTTCAGATCAAACTTTTGCTTACAAGAAAAGCAGTCAAATCTTCCTGTGGGGGAAAAAAAACTAAATCAAAGTTAGGTCCCTAAAGAATTTATCATTTGTGGTCCTGCATTTCAAAAAGTTTCAAACAATGTCAGGTGTGAATGCCTATGCATAAAAAAACTGTCTGAGTCAGATTGAATGAATAAACAGGCTTGCTTCTTACCTCGGTCACACTCTCCACTTTCACTTAAGGCTCTGCAGCTTATTCAGGCAGAACAGAAGAGAGGCGAGGCTAAGAGGTTGTGGCATATTCCACTTTTAAAGGGACTATGCTGATGACTGTGTGTGTGTGGAGAAAGGAAAACTAGGACAAGGGAAAGAGGAGACAGGCAGCCTCAGCTCTCAGCATTACCCAATGTGCTTACAGCGTAAATATTCCTGCATGTCACGAGTTATTTATGTCACCTATAGTGTGTTCTGAGTGCGGCGGTCTTTGTCTGCGTTTGTTAATGGTGGCTGGAATGCAACTGGCACTAGGGCTGCCACATATTAAAAAGACATGTAGTAAATATGTTAAAATTATCACAAAAACATGGAGATAACGTAGAATATGCTTTTTGTCATAAAAAAATGTTTTTGACAAACTTGTGATTAGTCGTTTAATACTGGAAAATTATTTTGATACATATTGTACTGCTCTACCCTTAATGTGCTTTAAATTAGTCCATTATTCATTTACTCTGACTACACATCAAAACTGCCCTGGGGCCAAAGGACACAGATGTGGCAGCTATTTTATGCCAAAAACCTCTGTGACCACTACCAAGCACATACTGTTCATACACCACTAGACTATTTTGTGAAAATAGCAGCATTTAAAGTTGCTTTTTTTTAATCAATTGTGCAATCTGTACAGTCTCATAGCACCAGTTATGAAGGCAGTATAGACAGTAGTAATACATTTGCATCCGTTGTGCAGCCCTGGTACCTCCCTTTGTCTGACTGTGTTGATGCCAGGATGCACTGCCACAGTCCCTCCTCTCTTCCTGTCCACAAGGTCACTTCCTGCTGGTGGCCCATCTGCCTGGTGACCCCTGTGACCCCTTTGTGACCCTAAGGTCCCTCTGTGAGTGCCTCTCTCTCGATAAGAGAGCCAGCTTTGCCTCATTTCCCCTCTCTCCCGCTGTCACCCATGCTGCTCCACCTTAATCCAGACGCTAGACACGCCCTAGACCAGCCTGTCCCACAACGTCACATCATCCTGAAGAGATGAAGGAATACATTTTCCAAAAAGTGTATATAAATATGTAGATATATACTGTGTATAAATGTCTATTTAATGAAAAACAAAGTATTATTCTGTTCACATAACACTGTTAAAAGTGTATTGTGTAACACCAACTACCAATACCTGGAATGTTTTAGTGTGTCTAACATGAAATCTATCTTGCATTTCATCAATAACATGTTTTATTGCTCAGAAAAGCATTCTGTGTGCATGTTCATTTCCATCTTTCATTTTCTCTATGTAGATAGTTTATGTTGATATTATTTTGTCAACATTTGATTCTACCTGGTAGAACACCAGAAAAATGACTAAGTGAATTTTAAATGTCTTGACTATTATACTATTACTGCTGCTATAAATTTTTTTCTAACCTTTTTTGTGGTTCCATTAGCAAATATTGGCAAGTTGTCAGCATATGCAAAGTTGATTTCAAAATGGCAATTACACGATTGCTTTTCATTTACTACATCACTTTCTGACATTTTTCAGTGTGTGGAATATTTTTAATGCCAATACTGTTAAAATTGTCATTAACATCAGTATTTACCATACATACAAAACTAATGAAAGTAGTGCTATTGCTACAATTTACTTTAACATTAGAGTATGTAGTATTTCTAATTAATTTGTTTTATTTTTACTTCAAATGCCCTTGAGTAAATTACATTATCAAAACTATACTAAGATGAAAAGATACCTGAGCCTTATGTTCCACAGTGACCATTTCAATGTCAAAATCCTTGAACTAAGTTTCTTCACAAAACAAACACAGCCAGACATCACATTAATGATGTTTAATGTAAACCAGGGAGCGCATATACCTCATTTAATGACTATTACTGCTGCGACCGGCTGCACTTTTTGGCTCATAACCCCCAAACTAACCAACTCTGACAGTGTCCTGGTGAAAGAGGAGCGCGGTTGTGTGGACTCTCTAGGGAAGAAGGCGGGCGTACAGAGCCAGTGTCTCAGGGTCACTGTGTTAGACGAATGAGTTGGATTTGTGAGCAGTAAAGGACATTGACATTCAGCCGCACACAGCGAGAGACAGACACACACGTATGCACAAAAGCGATCCCCATGTGCCCACGACCTTGGATCAGTGCTCTGAAATAACACGAGCAGAGGTAGACAGTCTGTTCCGTTTGGGACATTTTCGAGTCAGGATGAGATGGAAATGGGGAAAAAAATATTTTGGCAGTGGTGTTGAATGGAAAGATTTCTGATATGCTATGTTCTATTTGTAAAAGTAAAAATTCATCTGTTTTGCTTCATTGGGAGGCACTACTAACTGAAATACGACAGTTGATCCCTCACCTCTTTCAAGTTTTTTTGCTGTTGTGTCCTTAAGCAAGTAATTTCTTCCATGCTACCTTGGTCTGTATCACTTAATCTAAATGTAGCTGGTAGCAGTCATTGCCACAGTAAGGCTAGCACCTTTTGTGTCACTTAACCCCAGGGCAGTTCTAGTAGCATAGGTTGTAATTCACCATGAGTGTGTAGAAGTGAATTCATAATGTACAAATAAAATATAGCAATATGAATATATTGTGAAGGTTATTTTATAGCAGAAGGTGTAAACAAGTCACTTGTAAACACCAAGCATAAGTCTTATGCAAGGTCAGAGCCACTAAGTTTCAGTACTTGCCCTCACCAAAGACTAGTTGAACCCAATAGTAGACGAAACGATATAAGACGGTTTAGTCCCAGGAGCCATTGTTTTTTTAAATAAGGTCACTCAACGAAATTGATAGCTCTTACTGTGTCTTATCATGTTTACATGTATTGTGTGCGTGTAGGCTGATGCCTCTTTATCACTGCAAACCAACTTTATCCAAGGGTTCAAATAAAGCCAACCTAACATACGATCAATTTCTTTATCCTAAAGGTTGTGTTTAAAACTGCAGTAGTCAAATATTTGTTCAGATCTGCACAGACAACCATTCACTCCAACACATTTATTTGTAATGGAGGGTAAACATTCATGTGTGTACTTGCCAGAAAGTACGGGCATTACTTGGTCAGTCAATATAAGCAGGTGGTTGCTATTTGCAGTTGGTATTTGTTTTGTTGATCAGTTGATTGACAAGTTTGGCTCACCTTGCCAAGCTGCAGGTCAGAAATGGAGCAGGCGTCTATAAAGGCCTGAGCGATGACAGACAGACAGGCGTCCATGTGGTCCGTCTTGTCAATGTCAAACACAAACTGTGGATTCTTCAGGATGTTCACCCAGAAGCGAAGAGGTAAACTATAGACACAGGAACAATCACACAGCCGATTAACCACTGATTCCCCTGTACAATGAGCCAACCAGACGACACAGTATATTTAGTTTGAAGTTGTACCTGTTGGTTTTCCAGATGTGCAGGGTGTCAGGGTCTGTTATCCCTCGCTTATCCGCTTGTTCCTCCAGGAAGTCAAAGAAGTATTTGACGGCCAGAGGTGGGCGGTCTGGAGGGATGCTGAGGATGGCCTGGAACAGGTCATCCAGGAACTTCTGCAGTGTTCCCTGTGGAGCACAAACAAGCGACTCATACATAAAAGTAATGCAAGTTTTGAGTTCGGAGCCTTCAAAAACAATAGTTTCTCAAAATGTGGCTTCTTTTAAGCGCTAATATAACTTGTGATGTGAAAGTTATTTGTTAACACTTTATCATACCTACACTTATTTATGCATTAGTAAAATAATGCATAAATAAGTGAACTAAGACTTAATTAATAAAGAAAAAGTGGCTAAGGAGGATCCAGGCTTAAAACTACAAATCTAAACCATATCTCTTTAAATGAGTAGTTACTAAGACTTAAACATTCTTTAGCATTCTTTATCCACTATTTGTTTATTAAGTCTTTTTATTTGCTTATTAAGGTGTAGTTTTTATGAAGCTTTTTTAATTTATTTATTTCATTTAATTGTTTGTCCAAAAAAATACCACTCTTCAATACTGGTCACTGCTGATTAAAAATCCTGCTTTCACTGTTTCTTACAGGCAGCCCCAGTGGAAATGAAAGATTGAGCAAATGCAGAGGACAAATTTTCTCTACAGGGAGAGTTATAAGTGTACCTGACCTTACCTTAATTCAGTAAGTCCTTTACTAATACAGTAAAAAGAAAATAAAAAATATATATATATCATTCGTAATGTAATATACAAAGCATTTTTTTTTTAGCTTTGCATATCTATTTTCAGGATAGGATTGATAAAAAATAAAAATATAAAAAAGATTTTGATATTTGCCCTTTGTAGTTACCTTGGTGGATAGGAGACGTGTCAGATAGATTTCCGGTAGCACTTTCTTGTGGTGACTTTGTCTGTGTTTTTTCCTGGTCTCCATAAGCTCGTCGTGAGGTAGGACCTGAAACACCAAAAGGTCATCACACATGTTTAAGCAGTGAAATCAGGCATGAACACTTCTGCACGCTGGAAGTCAAAAGGGGAATTTTTGTCTTTGCTTCAACCCTGACACCACCAAAGGCTAAGCCGCATTAAATAACTAACTTTTACTCACATTTTTACAGATGGCCTATGGCTCTGTGATATGACTTGGATTAAATTTCCCTAAACTATATCTCTAAACCGTTTTAAATGAGACTGTCACTCCAAGTTAACTAGTAAAAAACGTAGACAGTAATGTTTGCACTATTGAGCACACCTGAATATAAGCTGCACCCACTAGATTTAAAAATAAAACAAAGCAGAAAAAACATACATAGGCATCACTTAAAGGGGACCTCTTATGTGTATTTTTATTTTGTGAGTTTTTAACCATGTTACAGCAGTGCTTTTTGATTATTAGAGTATCAAAGTTGTTTTTAGATTGATTCATGCATGTTTGAGTAATCTTGTATTGTTTGCAGCTGATCCTCCAGTGATCAGAAAATATCTGTCTTCACCTACCACCTATCCCCTCCCACTTCTCTTTATTTAGTTATTGTAATTTTAAAAAAAATTAGAAGGGTTCAAAGTTGTTACGTAGACACTTTCCAACAACAAAAAATGGTAATTTTTAATTCTGTGGCTTATTAAACATACATTTTAGAATGAACAGGAAATGAATGAACTTGTTTCTATTTCTAATTTGTTTATGTAATTTTTGTGTTTTGCTATAAACGAAATATGAATGATTGATCTGCAAATGTCATAGTTTCATCCTAAATATACAGAAAAATCACAACAGGTCTTCTTTAATCTTAATAATAAGTCAAACAGAATATATAATTTAGCTGCATTGTTGTAGAGGCCACAGGTTTCAAAGCTTGTGAAAAAAGTAGCACCTTATAGTATATTTTAAGTCATTATAGAAGTGTTCAAATAGTTTTTTTAACTGGTTCTATTATATATGTGTGAATGTGGTCCTAGTTACAAATGTTGAGTGACTAGATAACTACAGTTCACCAACTGCGGCACACATTTCTTTCATTATCAACCTTTGAGGGTAGCTAAAGGAGGAACAGCAAATCCATGGTAACACCCGCTTAGGTGTTTAACATTATCCATTTTTTCTTTATTCCTCAATTTTAAGCTTTATAGAAAATCTATATCATTTTGGGGAAAAATGGCAATTGGCACAAAACATTATTTCACCCAGCCCTTAGATAACCTGTATATTATCATGCATCTGGCAGGTGTAGCAGAGGGGAGGATAAAACCATACAAAGTCCCCTCAAACTTGCAGCAAAAAAGAACCCAAAAACTAACTATTCACCCGGCAAATTGTATTCCAAAGAACTCATTATTCTGAAGTCAAAGGGCCCATATCTTTTCTGACGTTTATAAAAGAGCTTAAGCAGCATTAGCGCTGTCATGTCCTCTCAGCAGCTTTCCTTCTCACCTCCGCTCACCTCATTTCTCTGTCGTCAGCCTCTCTCCTGACTTACTAGTAACAGCGTGCACCCAAAAAAAGCCCAGGTTTGAAACATCAGAGAAGCTTATAGGTGTAAAGTTGGGAATATGTTCTGCAGAGTCCATTAATAGACTATTGTTCCCATGCAGAGGTTTTTCCTATCTTTTGTGTTCAATAAATTATCCAGATGTTCAAAATTCAAACTACCATATGTTTTTTTTCTAACAATTCACCTAATTTTCTATCTTTCTTGACCTAACCCTCTTTATTCAGGTTTGGGTTAACACAGAAACTTCCAGCATGTTTTGTTCTTTAATATATAAATTAATAATAGCTTGTTTATAGTTACTATTACTCTAAGTATGAATGTATACTGTTATTATTAGCTATGGATTTATAATTGTAGAAAATGACCCACAAAACCACTCAATTTTGTATGAAGGACCTCAACCATGAAATTAGAAAAACATGATTACATGTACTCACCAAATGCACATACTTCTCCGTATCCAGATCTTTTACTAGAAAAGACACAAAAGTATAGTGTGTAAAACAATGTGCAATCAGCGAGGTGGAGACCAAAGGGACACGAGGGGGCAGAGGTGTGTGTGACGGATAGGCCAATGGAAAAAACTAGACAGAGATTGACAGCCGAGCAAGAGAAAGAGATAGAGAGGGAGTGATTAGGCTGGATGGGGTAGAGTGTGCAGAAGAGGGGGGTATGCTGGGGAGATTAGCAGCGGCAGACACACAACCAAGAGTGGTTCTGGAGCCACTGTAATGAGATGGTAATGCTTAGCCAGTGTTTGCAAATGGCATTAAACTGAGCTGGTTTACATGTGATACTAAGCATAAACATGAGCACATAAGCATTCTGTGTTCTGCCATGCAAGTTTTTAAAGCTCAAATTCACGTTGTCTTCTTGATATGCCTTTGGTAATGTCACTTACAGTATAATTGGTCAGGACAGCTGCCCATTTTAGTGTCTAGACATACAGAATTATTACAATTTAATTGCACATCCAACAATATGAAAAGAATGTAATCTTAGATCTGTATGACGTCAATTAGGCTGGTAGACTTTATGTATTTCTGCTCAAATTGCAGTTATTTACAGATGCAATTAATTGCATTAGGTGTCATTATCACTTCTTCAGTGTGATTCAGTCACAAAGGTCTAATTCACAAATCTGTAATAAAGGTAAACTTTAATGTGTGTGCAGTCCCTGTCTGTCTTTACAGTGATGTTAATTGCTTTCCCTAGAATGTTACCTTGTACAGCATTACTACAGCTTTGCTGTCGCTTTGTGACTCTATCTGTGAAAAGCGCTATACAAATAAAGCCTACTAACTTACTTACTTAGAATTGATTTACAATGTATTTTTATTGCTCAAAAAAAACCTTGAAAAATGTGCTTTCTTACGGTGAGCGGACGTGTCTTTCCACACATCTGACTTTTAACTTGACCTGGTAGCGCCTATGCTTGTATCTGCCTAAGCTTAAAGGCATCTCCATCTTTAAAGTTTAATGTACTAGCACTACACTAGCTCTATGAAAATAACATGCCGAAAATGGATTAAGTTTCCATTTCAGTGGCAGATGAATATAGAATTTGAAAGTACCAAATGGTTGAAAATGGTCTGAAAAGTGCTGAAAGATCACTGTCAAAGCATTTTGATTCTATGATTCTATTCTATGATGAAGATCACAAAGGTTTATTACCAGCTTCCATATAAACAATATAGTTTGCTTCAAGTGTATACTAACATTCTACACTGCACACGTTCTTAAATGGCATTGTACACAGGTGAACATACAGAGCAGATTATTCCACGCTTACAAAGCCACAGGAAACAATGGAGATACTTGTTCAGGCTTCACACAGATACTCATGTGCTCTCATTACAGGCGGCTCCGCCAGAGATGCTCCTGCCCAGCGGGCCTCAGTCCAGCCCCTCAGCACTCATCACAGCCTGGACACTGTTTCACATTAGCCAGGGAGCACTACAGGCACATAACACCCCTTGATGCTTTGAAGCAAGTGCCAGGTTTTGGCCCATAAGCCTATTCCTGGCACCAAGTGAATGGCTTTGATGGACGCAGCCTGTGCAGAATACAGCTCTGGTCTAGTACTGATTATAAAAAGGGAAAAGCGTGTCCGGCCAGAGGACGTGGAAATTATGAAAGAATCTTTGTGAACATGTTTTACCTCTGATCTTGACAACTTATCAAAACTTTGTACATTTTTCAAATATCCCTCATCAGCATATTGTCTATTTTCAATTCTTATTGAATCATTTTCAACACTTCTATAGGTGGTTACTTTTGATATTTTCAGTTTACAAAAAAAATTAACAACAAAATCTACACAGCATTGTGCGTTGTCTTTGAACAACAACAACAAAAAAACTTCTGTCACAGTAAAGGTCAGTCCACTCATCCAGCTCCAAGTTGTGATTTTGGTGTATGTTATAGTAGCCTGCTGCTCTGCCCTTAACTTATGTCTCACGCATGAATTGACTCTTTGTTTAATCTGAAATGTGTGTGTAAAATGTCTTAGCTATCACAGAAGCTTAGACGATTATGTCAATATTTTAGAAAACACAGAGAAGTTATCCCGAATGAGTTCTGCACAGCTTAAGCTCAAAAACAACAGCTCAATATTCAGGATTAACCAAACGTGTGAACAAAACAAAATCAAATTCCTGTTTTATCTTGAAATGCGTGAACAACATTTCAAAAGCTGAGAAAAAAGTTAGCATATTATTCCCGTTGAAGACATTAAAAGCATGTCTTTTGTTTTAATAACATGCAGCTCGAATATGAAACCAGCTGTCAACAAGCTCAACAAGCCATTTTTACATTCACAGTCGAGCCTGGACATTGGACCGAGTTAAGTGGCATTTTTCCCTACCAGCTGACATTTGCTAATGGAATACATCTATAACACAGAGAAGGAGCCTCGCTGGCAGCTCTCCCTGTGAGACGTGTGACTATGTGTGGTGATTTATTAGCTTAGATGTGAGCTTTGTGTTTTGGGGGCGAGGAGGGGAGCGAGCGGTTCCGAGCTTGTTTACATGGATGTATCATGTTCTCCTGATGAACGGACCATGTGCCTCTATACAGTGATGAAGCGGGTGGTTGTATTTATTCAAGGGCGAGCTGTGAGTGTGTGTGACAAAGTGACTGCTGGTGGGGGTGTTTATGTGAAGGTTGTTGAACGTACCTCTGCCCAGCGTGTTTTCCTTCTTGTCTTTCATGCTCATGGCTAGCGATGCCCCCTCTGGGATCTGCACAGTAAAGGTAGAGGGCAGGAGGTTAAAGGTTAGTTGGGGTAGATCACATCAAATGCTCTCCAGGGGTGTGTTGGAGATGAGAGCTGCATATGTTTGGTCAATTGGTGTAAATCCAATGTAGTGATGGTAAATCGGCAGGATCCGACGGGATCATTTAAGTCTTTTGTGAAAAAAAAAAATGGATTACAGGCATACTCAATTGTTTTAGTCAAGATTTAGTTTGATTAAGTTCATCATTTGGTTGAGTAGTCTAAAACGTTATTTAGAACAAGAACTTGTTCATGTAGTGAAATATATGCAATAACTTGTTTTAAACCGGCTGCACACTAGAGAAAATCGTATGCGATTTTTAGACAGATAAAAAAAAAGAACAGGCCACTGACAACAATTATTTGTCTCACAATTGCATCATGTCGCAGAAAGTGTGTGCGTCACGTGATCGAGCGCAGAGTTTTCTTTCATGTGTGCGGTTATAAAAGTGAAACAACAACAATAAAGATCAAACACTAGTGGATTAAATTAGGTTTATAAATGTAATAGGACAACGTAGGGTCATTAGAGTAAGAGCTGTTACACTCACGCATTGTGAGTGTAAAATGAAAAAGTTTACACAAACTAAGTATTAGCCATGTTCCCGCATCCCATATTTGATTATGTGCACAATGAGTTGCAAGCATGTACAGATGATCAGTCAGTGTTTCATACAGCGTCTGTTGAATATGTAAAACAAAACAAAAAACATTTTTATAGTTTTTAGTCCAAAAAAAAACAACAACCAAGTAAAATTCAGATTTAATTTTGGGGGTGAAAAGTTTCACGATGTACAACTAATCCAAAATCAAGACCTAAATCTTGGTTATTTTTTTGTTAGTTTACACAAAAATGTGTGAGACTAAACTGGGTCTAAGCTGAGAGTAGTACAAGTTCAAACCAATGAATGTTTTTAACAAAAGTTGTAATGCCGGTTAAATCAACATTTAGACCTGAGTTTGTCCTAGTTTTTTATTTATTTATTTTTAGTTTAGAAAAGGTCCATCACCTCGAATGTCCTCTCGGGGGGACAGCGATTAGTGATGAAGGATGCATATGTTTGTCTATCGGCGGGAGACAAAGTTGGCTCATTAAAGTCGAGTCTTGGTGAAATGGATTGAGCAGCCTTTCCAGTGAACCTGAGTATGTTAGTATACGGCTTTGCCTCATCGCCTTCACAGCTCGTCCCAAAGAGCAGCTTAAACTAAACAAAGCACTTAGCAAGTACAGGTAATGGAGCAAAGGTCAGAGGTCACCTAATGTCTGTTTTTTCATTTGCAAATGAATGGGACATAAGCAAACACATATAATGATGTCCACAAAGAAAGCAATAACATAACACTTAGACACTGTTTATTTTTCCTCATGAGTCAAATATTGTGGTCATTTACTGCTAATTAAAGAGTTGCCATATGGTTTTCTATAAATGACAGACTAATCAATGGGTATAAGTTACACATTTGTTATACAGACTTAGGAAAAATACATATGTGACGTTAATTAATCATTTGCACATTTTTATCATATATATTTTATAAAAGCTAGCTTGTGCCACAAAGATTTATCAGAAAGAAAATATTTATATTTCTAAACTGTATGTTGCATTAGGAGACTCCAGAAAATCTATGTAATTGATTGTAATTTGCACTACTGACTAAAGTATAAATAGACTTTTCTTTGCTTTTGTCTTGTATGTCAGTGTACAATCTGGGTATAGTCTGGACCTCATATAAAGCACCAGTGAAAGTGGAGCTGGCCCACCCACAGAGGACACCATTTACAAGGAGTTCTCACCTTAAGCCACCCGCTGCTGCTGTTAGATTGTCAGGATATACAGACACTACAGATGACAGCCACCACCTCGGAGACCTCGCACACACACATTTATTCACACACACAGTTATTCACACCTGGTAATGGAAGACTGTGTTCAGCTTCTTCCTGCCATCCTCCATCACTGACGAGTTGTCCAGGTCCTGCAGAAGTCGACTGTTGCTACCGGAGTCGAACCACTCTGAAAGACAGGCAGAAGTGTGGAAAAAGTGTAACAGAAAATGAGAATGTAGGTAGGATATGGCATTGGTAATGTATGTAGAAATACGTAAGCTTGTCATTTATGTAGTAAAACAAAAGGAAACAAAAATGGCATTAACTGTATGCTCAAACAGAAAACAATAACAAAGTACTAAGAACAGAGCTGACACTTAAATACTCGAGAAAGTTGGTTTGATTTGGTTCTTATTTCCTTTAGCTACACATTTCTGTGATACAGAAGCTGTGATAAAAGAAGGGGTCCCGCACACTGCCAATCCTTGCAAAAATAAATTATTAACAGTGCAACGTTTCGGCCATGCGGCCTTCTTCAGCAAACAGTGAAAAGGGTGTAAAGAGCCATCTTAAATAGGGTGTGGCCTTCAGAGGTACAGAGGTGATACAGAAGCAAAAAATAAAAGACATCAATTAGCAGATAATTTGAAAGCTTAATTTTTAACATTGCTTCCTAGTGCTTTGAGTATGCATAGTTGGTTTGTATGTGAACTCTAATGAATGTTTTTGGTCGACTACAACCCTAGATTTCATAGACATTTGCCTCAAATTAAGCAAGTTTAGGTGTGGCACCAAAAGCACACTGGTTTATCCCCAGCAGAGTGTGCTGAGCCACTGAAACAAATGGATATTGGAAATGATATTCTAATTTTCTATAATTTCATCCTAAATTTGTAACTAAGTAGAGAGGAACAGAGAGGAGCAGTCAAGCACTAACTGTCTGTGCCACGACCTGTGGAAATATTCCCTAGCCATTAATCAAATCAGCTCTGGGGCTCCACGGATTTTGAAAGCAATAACTCTTTGTGATTATGACTGTACACCCTCCTCAATGTATTCTGTCATTTATTATATTGCTGCCTCGGGTTAGTTGAGCTTCATGAGGGGGAATTGACCTTTTGCAAAAGAAGATTACTATATCTCATACAAGGTGGCCGGATGGGAAGGATGAAAATAATCAGCCAAAATGTCCTCTCCCTCTTACCCAGGTCCACGTCCTCCGCTCGGGGCCACTGTGAGAATGGCAGATTTTTATAAAAGGCCTCTATGATTTTTTCCTTCACTTGGCAGATCGTGTCTGTGTTCATGACCCTGACAGACAGAGAGTCCATGCCGCAGCCCTGGAAAGATACATTGATGTTCTGCAAAACAAAACAAAAGTAAATATAACTTCAGTCAAATATCAAGACAAAAGCAATGAGCTATCCTGAAAGGAGGTAATTAGGCATTATGAGGTGAAACAGGTCATTTTTGTGTTTAATTATTTTGTCATGGTTGCTTTTGTAAGAGTTGTATTAACCATAAAATGAATAATTAGTATGAATAACTCTGATTTGGTGTAGTAGGGAAGGATATAGGTAGTAGTAATAACATACTTTGATTGATTGATTGATTGATTTGATTGAAGGAGGCACATAATGGCAATATTACCGACTTTGTGTGCTAAATAAGACAAATGTCATTGACAAAGACAAATGCAACATTCAGTTTAATGTCTAATTACACCATAAATCAGTGGCTGCATTACATGCACTCTAAAAATATGATAATTATCGTATTTTGCACCTGTGCACTGTTAATGAGGAAAAAGTAAAGACAGCTATTAAAAAGAAAACTGTAAAGACTGAAAGCATAATTTCAAAAATATTTTTCCTTTGACTTCTAAGGACTAAAATGCCGTATGATAAATGCACACCTGGTGTTTAGGGTTATCAGTTTCCTAATCTGCATGTAAACACATTTCAATAATCAGATCTAATCATCTGATTTTTTCCCAGCAGTTTGATAATGAAATGAAATAATGTGTCTATTTAGCCTGATGAGTGAAATTTAAAAGTTAAATCTCAAATCTTAACACTTAAGCACATTACTGATCATAGATTTTGAAAAACAGGTCTAATTGTGTGAATTATGAAGCATTAAGACAGTAAAATGAATAATTCCTCTGTCTGGCTTGGCTGTTCAAGGTCAGCGTGTGACTGTGGTGTGTCTGACCTGCGGCTTGGCCTCAATATTCTCCCGGAGCAGCCATTCCTCGTTGAGGGTGTAGCGCGCCTTGCCTGTGATGGCGTCTATTGAGCCCTTGTTGATCTGCTGCTTGATTGCACAAAGCAGCAGGAAGAAAGGCTCGCCCACTGTTTCCTGCAGAATGTGGACAAGTGGGCAAAAGCTCAGTCATGTGAAGGAATTAAAGAAATGATGTCTAAATCCACCAGTGGAAGTGGATACACAAATGACTGAGGTAAAACAAGTCTGTAAGTCTACAGTGGTGTCTATACATTGTAATTGAGCCATTCACTTTTAGCATTATTGATAATGAACAGTAAACATTTTTTTTTTAAATTAAATTCAACCATAAAGACTAAAAAGTATTTGGCGTTTGATATTTATATATATCTTACTTAATTTTCACAACTTGTCAAGCTGTCAACAACATATACCGTACTTACCTTGAGGTAGCTATACATGCATATAGACATCCAATTGGTCAACATTTTCTCCACGACAGACTCTGTTCTTCGAAGCATCAATTTTGGATTTTTGGAGGCCGAGGCATCAATCAAATCCACAAGCAGGTCCTTCATGATACTGGTGTAGTACTCCAGTTTACCATGAAGGGCAATAGTGAGGAGAGACGCCAAGCTGCATCTGGAGAGAGTGAGAGAGAGAATTATGTGACCATTGAGAGAAAACACACTTCTACAAACATAGCCTGACAGTGTGTGGTCAGTGGAGATTTAAAAATAACAGCAGCCCTGAGTCGTCCCAGTTGCACCTGTGACATAGGCCAAATACAGCTCTGATGTAATGCAAGGAGTGAGTGGGTGAGGCGAGTCCAGAGGTGCAGGGGGATTTCCCTTACAAAGTCCCTTCTAATCCACCACAAACAGACTGCATCAGTCGGGAAGTGCTGACTCCTGGGATGGGACGAGGATGTGGCCTTCAGGCGGGAATTTTTCTCTTTAAGTGGCTCTCCACAGTGACAAAAAGAGTAGGCTAAATGATTATTTACAATAAGGATGTTTACACTCAGGTTTCTTTCTTTATTAGGTAACAGACTGTATTTTGTCAGCTTTGCTTCCATACATGCAAACCACAAACTAAAACAAACAAGAAAAATTGGCTGAATTTATGCTAAATGGTAATTTTAGAGTCACAGTTGGCCTTCGGTCTTACCTGTCCCTTACTGCAAAGTCCTTCTGCTGCTCCAGCGCATGGACAAAGGTGATGAGAAAGTGCTTGTTGTTGAGAAGAGTGGAGAACAGAGTGATACCCTCCTCTATGTTGGGTTTTGTAGTTTCATTTGCCTGCAGAAAGAAAAAACAAAACATTACTTCTCCTACATGACTTTGTCCCAAATGTATTACAATGGAGCAGGTGAAACTATTTGTACCAAATGAGAAAACATTTCATTTTCTCGGCTCATATTTTAATGGCATCTCAGGTTCTTCAGGAGATACAAGCACTCAACTAAACATTTAGAACAAATCAAAAAGAATTTGACAAGCAGTGTTTTCAGGTATCAACAATCTTCTATAGGCAATTATATTTAATACAGATGGTAGGGCAGCTAAAATTGAACTTTGTTTAAATGCAATTTTCTGTTATAATACAACAAGTGAAAAGGTCTAGTCACAAATAGACACTTCAGATTGAAAAATGTGAAACTGCCTTTTAGATTTTCATGACCAAATACAAAAACTGTCTCTTGCTCACCATCTGGCGTTAGAAGATCATAAGATTCTAGAATGTGATCAGAGCCTTTTGCCAAATCATAACTTTTGTGTAATTTATATGGATTTTTTAAATTTAAACCTTTGTATACAATATGATTACTAGGCACGCCCCACCAAAAAGTAATCATTTAAACATTATCAAAATGGTCAAACTAGAAAAAACTCAGAAGAAGCTTAAGCATCACCAGTTTCACCCACTCCGCAGATTGCGAACCAATGCATTACACCCCTGCTGGGTCCTCCTAATCTACTTCACCCCTAACGCCCCTTCTATCCAGTGCACAATACATCTTTCCATCACATGCTGCGATGGACCCCTTACTATTGTGGTCGCTCCCTGCTGCATTACTTTATCTCCTACTTTGGGTCCTCTCGCTGGGTTGCAATTGTCTCTAAATGTGCCGAGTCGACTTAATGAGTATGGTCTATCTATGGTGCGACTAAGCAGAGGTGGTGATGAAGACTTCCCCCTGGACTGTGGCCATATGGTGTGGTTTTGGAGGCTGACAGAAGGAGAGCAGGGGTGTGTAGTAAGATAAATGCCCGCCCGTGAGATTTATTTGCTGTGACCTGGAAAACACTTCCTGGGAAGACGATGTGGATCCAAGGCACTTCATCACTGTTAGACAAGCTCCCCCGGCTGCCGACCCAAAACCGGCACCCGCAATCGTTACTTTCTCTCATGCGCACCCTCACAAGTGCACGTGCCTCCCCCTTGTTGGGCGTTTTGGCACAGAGGTGTGTGAAAGTGCATGCCCTCTCACTGTCTTTCACTCAGGACGTCATTTATATTTCCGTGCAACTGAGGTGAATTGGAGATTGATGCTGTATTTTTCCGTGGGAAGTGTGTGTCAACAGCTGTCATCAACTTAGCGGGCAGCGAGGTGTTTGACAAGCAGGTTTCAGAAAGTCTCACTCAAAAGAAACCACTAAGTGACATGTAAAAGTAAAATAGCAATAACACTTGTTTTTCTAAGCTGGTAAAAGATCTCCACAAAGACATTGACTTTTAAATGAAGTCGTTTGTGTATCTACTCCAAATACTTCATCAGGCCTGGTTCACAGTTTAACTAGCTTAGACCAGTTGTACATTTTTTTCAGACCTGGAATATTCTTGTTATTCAGTTTTATTTCTTGCTTAGTATCTTTGTATTACTATATTAGGTCATATCAACAACATTTCATCTATTTGCATCTGTTGTTCAGACTGCATATATTTAAAGCTAATATTTTTATAATATATTTTTGCTTTTGTTTTTAATTTGATTGAATTATTTCTCGACAGTGACATGATAGGAATGCTGTGCGGAAGACGTTGACTACATACAAGTTTAAAGTTGACAATATTCAAATGTGTTTTCTGTTGCAATTATATTATAAAGAATCATTAGGCTTGTAAGATGGCGTATTTGTACTCAATTCATCTAAACAGAGATGCTCTAATACCAGAATGTTTTGGAATTGCATAGACGTAGCACACAAACATCTTAAGTCCTAAGACACGTGCACACAAGCACAAGAGCGATGCGCTTTCTGCAAACTTCTTAACGGCAGAAACCCTAACAAGCTTCACTGTGACCTAGTTGAGAGACAAAAGGAGTTTAAAAGTTGCCAAATTAAGGCAGTGTGGCAGAAGCAGGTCCTAACAGCTTAACCCTTTACCTGCCAGTCCTGCAGCAGTGGGTGCGTCTCAGGCAGAGCTTTGGGTCTCAGCGTATCGTTCTCGTAGGCATGCACAACCAAGGTATTCTCATAATCCAAAGACATCTGAAAGAGACAGACACATAAATAACAATAAAAAAGTGGAAGCACTACTCTGAATCTAGTAATTAACCAATAAACTGTACTCTACAGCTCTTGTTGTTGATCCTTATGTCTAAAATGCTTAAATATGACATTATTATGCTTTTTTCAGATACACATTTTAATCATTGTAAACAACTATACTGCTCTAAAATGACTTAGAAACAGAGACAGGTCCAATGTCCATTGACTGAACTCATAAGCTCTATCTCTTGTAACAAGCAGCAGATTTTAACTGGCTTGTGCGTTTTTTGTTTCGATTTTTTTAGTGGGTACCCTCCATTCATGTTTTATTTGAAATCATAATTTTCTGAGTCATACAGCTCAAATTAAAGTCAAACATGCATGAATTAATCCAAATATAACATTAACTGAACTCACAGAGTGGATACAAACTTAGAAAGAGGATTTTTAGATGTCTTTTTTAAGTTCTTAGAAAATATACATATGATTTCAGAAATTGGCGAGTTCTAATTATTCGTAGAAGTTCACAAAAAATTACCAGTGTAAAAGCACAGTCAAGTATGCCGTTTATTTCCTTTGCACTTCTGTCTCTGAAACTTTGGTGCCGATTTACAGACTGGAACCGAATTGCTGAATTTTGTGTGACTGACCATGAAAAGGAAACATGACTCCGTGACACTGACAGTCATGAGCTGTAATGGTTTCGCAGGAAAATTGACTTAAAGCCAAAAAGAAGCTCTCAACTCAATCTGTCATTTCAGGGCAGTTACTTTTGGCTCTTTTTCAAACTGGACTTTCACACTTTTTTTTGTCACTGAATAATCAGCTGAGAGAGCTACTGTAAAAAAAGACAATAAGATGTTCAGAATAGCTGTGAAAATGTATAGATCTGTACTCCAGTAAAATTATTAAATAAATGAAAAAAACACAAAGAAAATGCATATCTTGGTAACATTGCTAACATTTTACAGCAACAGTAAGTAAAAAGGGAGGGAAGGTGTATGTATTTCTCGTTATCTCAGTTATTTTATTGGTTCTATTATTCTGTTGTTTAAGGGTTGTAATTTTATGTAGTAGAAGTAAAAGTGGGGATTTTATCAACATTTAAATAACTTGTAGAATGTTATTTTGAAGGTATGCAAAATTGAGTAAAGCTACAGTAACAACATTACAGGTATTAAAAGAGCAGATTAAAATGCAAAAATTAAAAATGTTGTAAACTGTCATGAGCAAGACAATAAACTGATTTTTCTGCACTTTTGTAAAAAAAAAAAACACAGCCAACTTTTCAAAATTGTGTGAAAATTAAACATGAACTAATTATTATATCTAAAGACATGTAACACATCACTTTTGGACTGACATCAGATCATTTTAAATAACAAGATACAAAAAATATTTAAAAAAAATAACAAAAAATTAAATGTTCATTTTTGTCAATAGTGATCACTCCTTAGTACCAGTAATATTTCTTGTTATACAACTAGATCACATGAGTAGGAGTCTAGTATCTAGTTACCTTCCCTGTGTAGCTTATGCATAGCATTTTGCTGTCTTTGCGGAAACTTTGGCGAAACAATACTGAAGCAGCAACAGTGGGATTTATGCTTCTCTCCGCTCTGCTTTTCAACACTCTCCTCTCTCATTTCCTTCACAACCAGAAAACAGAGCCCAGTGTCCAACAAAACAACTGAAGTCATATGACATTGCACAAGGATGTTCGTTTTCACAACAACAGGCCAGGCTTGTGAGAAAAAGAACACTGTTTAGAAAAATCAAGAGAAGTTTTGCTGTTTCTGTGCCCAACATTGTTCTGTCTGCATCAAAAGCCAGCTCTGTGGTTCACAGACAAAACACTCTCAATTGTGTATGCTTTATCTTGCCTTCTGGTTTGTACCTTCTGGTGTCACAGTTAATCATTTGTCTTGTAGAGCGTAGGGATTTTGTAAAAGTATACATCTAGAACCACTGCTACTGCTTCAGTACTATTAAATGATTACTACAGTAGGCCTAAATCATCATGTTCATCACTTCTAATTCATCCACTAACAGAACATTATTTTGGGATGATGGGACAACAGGTAGCTAGTAATACTGCTGTGTCACAATGTGAGGGTAAATAAATCTGAAATAAGTTCTACACATGTTAATTAATTAAATCTAGTATATGAACAAATGCACAAGTTAATTATTATGACTATGACTCGAGGGGTGCACCAAATGATTGGCTAAAATTTCCTTGTTTCATTTTATTTTAATTAATCTAGATTTGGCAGTAGATAAGCCTCATGAGTCTTAATATTTCCACTCAAAAGTGGCTACTACTGACTTACAACTGACATAAGAGTCCACTGGATGTAAGCATTAGAATTTTATTGTGTCTGCAATTACTGTAAAACAGCCTTCCACAGACAGATTTTACCTCGAGGCAAGATCACCCATCACAAAAGTGCTTACCTACAGAGAACACATTAGTGTGGCTGCAGGGGCTATGTGTCCACTGTGTGTTCTCAAAGTTACAAGGTGAAATTCTTTCCTATAGATTAGCGTCAGTAGGAAATGTGATATTGCATGTGTTGGCTGGCAGACACATTAAAAACCCCATTGAGAAAAATGCTACATTCCGCATGCTAGATGTGATGAGATAGAAGACAAAAGCAGGCATCCTCACCTTGGGGAAGAACGTGCGAGTGACAAACTGTTTGTACTCCAAGAATGGGATGCCCTGGCTGCGATTCAGCTCCTTGGTCAGGTCTGTCATGTCTGTCTGCAGCTCTGCGAAACCTGGCAAAGAAAACGATCAAAATCGGTCAGCTAAAACATTACGGCCATCTGTTTAATATGTTGCCTAGAGGATGGGCATATAGAAAGACAAAAAATGAATTTTTGGAAATTCTACCAATGACTATCCTGGGATTATATCAGAAACTGCCGTAAATGGGGTAAATGCAAACTTAAGAAAGTGGAACTGAACAACGCAACTGTTTGAAAATTTTAAAATCTAGTAAGTAAGTAGTAAGTATCTTTATTTGTATAGCGCATTTCACAGACACAGAGTCACAAAGCGCTTCACAGAGTGATGAACCCCTCCCTCCCCACTCAATGGTAGTAAGCTGCCCTGGGGTAGCTCAGCAGAGGCGATTCATCCAAACACCTGGCGCCTCAACCTCCGACTACCACCAAGTGTTCCCTAACATGCATGTTTTTTTGGTTGGTGGGGAAACCGGAGTGCCCGGAGGAAACCACCCAGACACGGGGAGAAACATGCAAACTCCACACAGAAAGGTCCCGGCCCGTGCGGGAATCGAACCCGCGACCTTCTTGCTGTGAGGCCAGAGCGCTATCCGCTCTGCCACTGTGCCATCTAAATGGTTAAAGGTGGGTGCTATTTTTTTTTAATGTGTAACTTTGTTTTTACTAAAGAGTATGAAGTAAATACAGCACTTTGTGAAAATTAGACCTACTGTACTGTTGAACTGAATAATAAAGAATTTATTCTAAAGGAGTGAATGCAGCATTCTGATTGTGTGTTGGCGTCATCAGTTTCTTTGTTGTTGTAAAAAGACGTTATAACCAAATGCAACCAAATGAATACATGTCGATATTAACATGTTAAGACCTATGAGGAAGTTGTCAGATTTAAAACCTAAATCGTGTTTGCAGTGTAAAATCAGCTACCCCACCTTTAAGTTCTTTCTATGTTAGTTAATATACACCTTACTACTTCATCTTGTTTTTGTACTGTAAATGCCCAGTAATTTAAACACAAACTTGTCCTCCTTGTTTAACTCTTTCAGTGTTTTTAATATGCTGTCAGTTTTCTTCAGTAAACAACAATTTAAGTTTTGTATGAGAACATTTGAATTTACATACTTCTAAAATTACCAACTCAATACTATGTTTGACACTGCCCACTTCAATGTAGCTCCATGCTATGACACTAAACGTTAATACCATTCTATACTTTTTTCATAGTTAATCTGTATTCAAAACTTGGAATCGTTTGGATCAAAATTCTGGATACTGCAAACCCCAAACATCCCTAAAGCTGACATATGGTATAGACATTACAATCCTTGTGTATTTTTTGAACATTTTTACTTTGAAGACTTAAGCTTTGCCTAATAGATCCCACTTTATGTTAAATAAACATTTTTGATTATTCACTTTATCTGTCAGAAGTCACGTTTCGCCTGATTGGTCTATTTTAAACAGCGGTAGCGGCTTACCATTTGTTTTTGTTTGTGGGTACAGAGTCTGTTTTTAGCCAGTCTGGGGCAAATGCATTACATTTCCTCATGATGTGAAGCGTCTGCCAAGCTGCTGATTACAGTGGAAGAGATTTCAGATCAGAGTCGCACAATGGTATCATTTAATTTTCCAGATCTGCTAGGCAGGTTCTGGTTGAATGCTAAATATGCCAAATGCAGACTCTCTGTGATCTGTCTCCTTCCTCTTCTGCTGCCAGTCGCTCCAATTGCAGCCCAGTACAACACACATACAAATATTTACCGCAAGACAATGCTGTGGCCAAATCCGGATAAAGCGGTCTTCCAAAACATGTGTCCAGGCTGAGGTTTTGAGTGAGGCGGTGAGAATGTATCCACACACTTCTCAAATCTGCATGCTAATCGCGACTTACAAGACACTTTATGTTCTACTAATTAGACACAAGAGATCTCCACATGGAAAAGCCTTTGTTGCCGAATAAGAGACATTTCTGGGTTACACCAGGCTTGTTTGTGAGCAGGGACAAGACCAGAGAGGCTGCACCACATAAAGCAAATTTTTAGCATGAAAAATTATGTTTGCAAAAGAGTCATTTTCTACAGCAAAAATTTTGACAAACATATTTCCACTGCGAGTCATACTATTACACGTATTGTTGTAGGTTCCAATGTGTCTCAACAGAGTCCTGTACTATAGCCAAGGGGATTGGTTGCTTTACTGTCCCTCTAACTCTTCACTCCCATTTTATCAAATAAAGCATATGAACCAACACAAACAAATAAAAAAATCACCCTCTAAAACTATTCAGGTCTCTGCACTATTTTTTTTTATATTAGAAAGTCAATGAGCATTTGGGAATTCCAAGTTACAAGTTGGAAATGTTTGTAATTTTGTCTGTTTTGCAACACTAGCACACCTTTTCATGTTTGCTTTTGGCACAATATCGTATTTCATCACTACCCGGGTTATTTATCTATTGAATCACCCGTCACTTCACACTTTTGATTAGATTCAGAGGCCTTGAACACACCTCACTGAATGCCAAAGTCCTCCCATCTCTGTAACCTGGAACATGTCTATTGCCAATCTGCTTCTTTTACTCCCTTTTTATCACCTCTTAGCTTGGGGCAGAGCAGAACCTCGCTGTTTTGCCCACACTCACCCTGAACTCAAGCCACAAATCTATCTCTGTCCCCTGACTAAATAGCCTCTCCCTCCCACGTTCCTGTCTGCCTCGGCCCTGACTCGGCGCTCCTATCTCCCCCTCTCCTTCATTCCTCTTCTCCTATCTGCTGCCCTATCTCTGCTCCATAAATCTGGCCCTTCTCGGATGCAGAGTGGCCTTCACGGCACTTTGCTTTAATGCCCAGGAAGACATGCACAAAACCTGAAAGTACACACCAGCACTCGCACCTGCGCATCTGTGTTGCTAATTTATTGGGTGTGGTAGTAAACATTAAAATTAGCCAATATTTTCACATCCCTAACTGTCTGTGGCAATAAATACAGAGAAGAAGCAAACAACAACAACAACAAGAACAAAACATTGGACAAAAGCCACTTACACAACACAATCGACCTTTTTAAGGAATATACCTTCCTGTAACAATACCTAAAGTGAGGCTAAACACGCGGTCAGTGACTTACCCCACCCACAACTGCACCTCAAACAGGCTTGCAAAGTGGGAGATGCCCAGAGGCTTTTAAAGAGACACCCAGGTGGGTGTGAGCAGACACTGATTGACAACACCAAAATATGGACAGCGAGCTTGGCAAATGACGTGAGTTTTGTGTCAAAGTGGTTTGGGTCCTGAGGAAGCTTTACAGTCTAGTTGCTTACTTGGATGACAACATTTTTTTAAGCGCATGAGCTTATGATGTGACTATTTTCTAAATATGAAATAAAAACGCTCCACTGACACGAATTTTGAACCTGTGCACCTTACACTCTCACTCAACAAGCTGAGCCAATGACTGATGATGTCATCGCACAGCGAGTGACCGCTTTCAAACTCTCCACAGCAGAGGTGTCAGAGGGAGGAATCTAGATAAACCTTCCGGGCGGCTCGTCTGTAGCGTCAACTCGATGTGACGTCAGCGTGACTGAAAATGCACTGACAGTGTTTGGTTTTTGCACACATAACTGCAAAATGAGCGAGTTTGCTCAAAAAAATCCAGAAAAAGGCCTGGAAACAGTAGACAATTCAATTTTGACCCTATATACACAGTTTGACAGTGGATTAAAGTTGATTCTGAGTTTAGTTTCTCTTTAAGTAAAATTAGACGAATTCTATTTAAGTTGAGCAATGCTGACACAAAATAACTTTTTGTTTGTTCGTTTTGAAAGAGAGAGAGTGAGGGAGTGAAGGGGGGGCGACAAAGAGAGAAAGAGAGAGAGAAGAGAGAGAGATAGAGTTAAAATTATTTAGGTTATGTTAATTATAGACAATACTAAATCATTTAATGTTGCGCATCCCAAAACAGTAATTGTGAAAATATAATTTTTCTATCTCTCCCACTTTTCAGTCATCTAATAATTACACGTGTGCCTTGCCTGCAATTTCAAAAAGCAAAAAAATATTAATTTTACAGTGACACTAACCAACAAAACTCTGAAACGTATTATTTTTACAAACTATTTAGATCTTGGTCTACGGATGTTTTTTTGGCACAATAGATGAAAGCGCACATCAAAATGCAGTGAATTATAGAAAGCACTGATATACCTGCACCAAAGTCTCTTAATTAATTCACACTAGAGTTTTATTTTGAATTCACACTTCGACAACCGAGCAGACCTTTTTGTCTGGAAAAGATGAAAGATTTGATTAAACTGGACCAAAAAGATAAAATGTGGCCCTAGAGAGTGGAGGAATATATCTGACGTAAAGAGGCTATCTGAGCTGTGTCTGCTTGTGACTGATCATTTGTCAGATGCAGTGTTTTATGAGTCACGCTTACTAGACACAAATCTATCAACTGTGGCATATCCCTCCCACCTCACTCTCTCGACCAACACAAACCAAATCACAACAAAGAAACACATTTGGTCGATACTAGACTGACAACGCCACATCACTGCAGATCTGAACAGGCTTTGATAGTAAATACTCCCAAAGTATAAGGTATTTTTTGCATGTTGCCCAGTGTGAGTGCTTTTGCTTTTTGGAGTTGCACACCTTTACGGATCTCCTCTCTGATCTGGGACTCCATCTCCTCCATTTGCAGTAGGGTTTTCTGCCAGTAGCGCTCTGCCCTCCGGCTCTTTGTGCAATATACCACAAGCGCTGAAAGGAAACAAGAGACATGAGGAAAAAGATATTATACAGTAATAACTTCAAAGGAATAAAAACAGGGAGTGTTGGGATGAGGTGCTCAGCAGCAGCACCAGCAGCAGCAGCAGTGACATAATAATTAGACTTAGATAAACGCTATTGATTCACATGGGAAATGCTTGGAGGTTTTGGGTGACTGGTCATTTATTTCACGTAGTTACACCATACATTTCAAACATCAAGCTTGAGCAATTTTGTTCTTTTACCCTGCCCTTACGTTCTACTCCTTTCTCTATAATACCTGAGATATAAATCATGTGTTCACACTGTGTTCTTAATAAAGACTGAGGGAATGTATTAACTTGAGCCCGCTGCACCCCACACAATTGAGATTTTTTGTGATTTTAAAATATCTTAAAACAGCTCCATTGACTTCCTGTTCAAAACTGCAGAACTTCATAGTTACATTTAATTGCAACAAGCGGCAGATGTGGTATTATTTTTGAATTATTTTTCTTGATATTATACAATCCAACATGGTTATCTTAGAACCTTTTTTAAAAGGGCAGAGGTGACAACTGATTTTCTGAGCACTCAAGTTCAGTTGCAGGATTAAACAGGATTACTCAAACATGTGTGAATCATTCCAAATACTATGAGTAAACTAATGATAAAGAAACAATGCTAAAAGCTCTCAAAAGTCGATTTTGCATTATATGTCCTTGTTAGGATCAACCCAGCTTTGTGTACTATTAGAGAAAGCAAACTCAATAACACACTACTTCAATGTTGACCTTGCGACCTCTATTGTAAGACTTGTTCCTGTGTACAATACTGATATATTGAAAACAGATGCTTGATGGACTCTCAACAAAAGACGTGACACAGGAAATAGTGCAAATCCACTCAATCCCCCTCTGCACCAGTCCACCTGCTCCAAACACCATGGTTCCTCTCTGAGATGACAGGCTACAGTCCCACAGTCAGACAGACCCAGACAGACAGGCCACAGAGAACACAGGCTGCTTTGTGAAAAGAGGGGAGATGAAGAAGCCCGGGGACACCATGACCACCTCCCCACCTCCCCTGCCTCCCTTTTATCTGCTGCACATCTGGGGCATCCATCGCAACAGCAGCCACACAGCCATATATCATAAACGGGGAGAAGGGATATAAAGATGCATAGTGAAAGAGAAGATTTTCAAACAGTACTGCATTCTAAGGCAGAAGTAAAATTGCCTCCAGAACAGATTTAATACATATAATAGGTGTTAAAGGTTATTACTACATCTACGATACTTTAGCTGTGCGCAGCATTTGCCCCTGCAGTTTTAATTTTGTTGTTTGGTGTAATACAGATGTTTCAAAATCTGCTACACTAAGAGATGGCTTGGCTTTTTGCTTTGACAATAATGCTTAAGTAGTCTTCAGAAATGGTAGCATGTATGTTCTAAGCTTACGCCAGGGCTATTGATTTAAAATGCAATCCAGTAAATATACAGATAGAAAAATGAAAGTCTAAAGAATTCAAATTGATATCTCTCTGTATTATTTATATTATTTCTGATACAGAGTTTAGCATAGCATTTTCCAAGCTTTTAAAACGTATCATTTATGAGACAGCCTGGACTCTGGAGACAGAGAGACCAGAATAGCTTTGTTGTTTAAAATGTAAATACAAAACAGTATACATGGTTTACAATAGGGCATTGTTAAAGACATTGTACTTGTACTATTTCCAAAAGACGACTACTTTGAATTCTATCTGTGCTATTGTTAGTACGATTCACAAAACTACCTGTCTTGGTCAGCCCAAGATTAATTGTGTAATAAGATGTGCAAATTTGAATTGAGAGAGGACTCATTAATCTTCTTGCACTTAAAATTAGGGTACACGATGGTCATTGACCACCTGGTTTCAAGGCTGACAGAAACATAGATAAGCATTCATTCTTGTATTTATTCACCGGAGGCAATTTAAAGTCACTTTTCTCGTCTTAAGACATTTTGTTCCCTTAAAGACAAAGATCACATAGAACTTGCTGTACTCTGAATTGCTGTACTCTTTGCTGGTGTATGAAGATAACTTACCCACAGTGCACAGCAAAAGCAGCACGCAGCACACAACAATGGACACCACAATGGCCAGCTCGCTTCCTCCCAGCTGCACTTTGGCGATGGTGTGGTGGAAGTTCCCCACTTGGATCTACAGACAGAGAAACCACTTTTGAACCATCACATCCCATTTATTAAATTCATCTCGTAAAGCTTGATTTAGTGGCTACATTTAGAATAGGTTGTAGTTAGAGTAGAAAGGATTGCGTGCAGCATAATATAGGCAGGTCTTAATGGAAACAAGTGCATGGTTTCTACACACACATAAATTTTAATGGACGCAGGTGCATGCACGCTCACAAAAAAGAAGAAAAAAACATCCAGCAGGAGGATTTGAAAAATGGCCTTGCGAGTCGAATGAGCAAGAAGAGCCACACAGTTCAGAGTAACCCAGATGTGTTGAGAAAAGGACACACACTTCCCCTTCTGATTAGTCAGCAGGGCCTCTGTGCTGCACCACCACCACAGCAGCGCCTTCCCCAATCCCAACTTCATGAAAAAGACAGAGATGAAAAGCCCCCAATCCTCAAACCAAATCCTTCTTTACATTGGTTCGACTCCGAGGGAGAAGCTGCAGTAGCCTCACTAGACTTCACTGCTCTTTCATTTGAGCTCTTTCTAGTTCCAGTCATTTATTTGATATATTTACCAAAATGTGGGAATGTTTTGTAGAGCATGTGTGAATTACTCTTCTTTTTTATGTTTCCATACAGGAAGATGTTTTGAAGTGTATTGATTGCATAATGCAACTATGTTTATTTCCATTTATTTTGGTCCACAAGGTATTACTAGCTTGAATCATTTAAAGCAATCTACTATTACTAGTCTATTGTTTTTTGAAGGCTTCTTGTTTGAAGCCTATAGTTATTTAGATTCTAAGTATTAGTTCCTTTTTTGGTTTTTGTCACCTACGATGCAATCAGGAAAAAATCTAGAATTTTCAAACTACTCAAAGTAAATTAAATAAGTTACTTACTTTTTTGTGATCAAATGTTTTAACTCTTCATCCAAAGTTAATTTTGCTACTATTACACTAATTTACTAAAACACTTTTTGAATTTTACAACAAACACAATCTGATTCAGGACTTGTTTGTTCTACCTTTTACTTTTCTATCATTGTGGTTCCAGACATTCCTTTAATTTTACTGCCAAATCCCATGATGTGCCTTGAAGAGCAAAGGTAATGGAGGGGAAAATGCCATTGTTCCCAGTTCCTGTTTCTCTTTGGTTAAAAAAGCCCAACTTCCTCTCCTTGGATCACTCCAGAGCCAAGAACAAACATGCTATAGTATAAATAGATGTGGCACACACAGAGTAAGCAATGAAACAAATGTCCATGAGCTATACATCGGCTGAATGCATTGACTGAAAACCAAAAATACATGCACTATATCTTTATGTGCTGAGGCACTTTGAAAACATCCTCAGTGATTAGAAAGGCACACCGCAGCAATATAGAGTAATGACCTGTACTCAGAGCGTCTACTCAAGAAAGTGATCTTATTAATAGTAGAAATGTTACTTCAAAAGTTTCCTGAATATTTTACTATTATGCAAATTACAACTACTTCTACTGCTAGTAGCTTGCCTTGAAACTATAGGACCGTGTAGGAACTATTTTTAAATGTGTCTTTTTAAGTTGGATGTGTTTTGAGTCTGTTGCAAAGCACTTTGAAAACTGAATATAAAAAATATATATAAAGAAGAATTATATTGATATGCAAATGTGATAGTACATGGTTGCAGAAAGAATTTCACTGTATTGATTGTAGTTTTGTGGAGAATAAAATAGAAATACTATTTTTTGTTACAAAAAGGAAACGACTTGACAAGTCTTTGTGTGGTTACTGTCTTTTTTCAAAGAATTTGGATATACAGTAATTTCTTCATGTTGTCTGAAGTGAAATATAACAGAAACTTGTGGCTAGTGTAGTTCCTAGTTTTTTAGTTGCTTCTGCAACAAATCAATGTAAAGGAGCTTATTTGATTTAGTGTGACAGCCCACTATATTATTGTGAGACTTTTGGTGACATGATATGATTATTACGTCCCCCAAAGCATTATTGTTAGTAATATTAACAGTATTATCATTATTATGCAAGAATGCTGAGAGAAAACCTTTTAATCATTATACATGTTTTTTCTTATCTCACACCGTAATATGTTGACTTTGCATTCTTAAGCCACTGCTAATTACCTCCATGTATTTTGAAGAGGTCGTAAAATGGCAAGATGGAGGGTTAGAGGCAGCCACAGGTAAGATCCATAACAGTGGCATAAAAGCTTTGCTGCTATTTTGGGGTCTAAAAGTGGAATGCTTTCTGAAGTAGTTACAAGTCAGCGAGCAGGCACATACAGTCGGGAAACATGTGTTTCCAGCTCCGGAGAGGTACTCTTATTTAAATATAGATGAACACTTCTTAGCTAATAAGAAGTCACTTGAATGGACAACTACGTCTGGCACAGGGTAAGGTCTTAGTGTTGTATGGGACTGTAAATTATCAAAGTTAGGCTGCATGAAATTGATGTATTTTCTAATAGATGGTTTGACCTTGCCAATGTAAAAGCATATTGAGAAATGGGAAGAATCAATGTCACTCTGCTTTGAGTAATATTGTAATTGTCTTGTATGCGACTACTGCTTCCTCATGCGCGAGCTGTGTAATGCAATCTCCAATAAATCTATTAATACATCTTCTCAGTGTTCAATAGGTCTGGATTTTTGAAAGAATGGTGCTAAGCTAAGCAGACCGCAGCATCAGTAATTAGCATTCGCCACCACATTTAGAATAATCAAGATTATTTTAGCTCTTAATGGGCTACATGTACATAACGCCTGTTTAAATAGGAAAATGTTTTAAATTTTATCTATTTAATCTAGTAATTAACATATACCATAGGTTGTGTTATTAATAAACATTGTACTTTGCCAGGACTTATCTAAAAGTTATTTTTCTCACATTTTCAATCTGGTTCTTTTAGTGACTTGACTCATTCACTTTTTGTATCACATCAAAACTAAATCATTTAATATATAGTATTTCAGCTGCCCTTAATTTGTATTAAATACTTTTTGCCTGTAGACGTTTTGTCTGTTGATGTCAAATGAATGAAAGTTTTAGTATAAAGTAATGCTTCACAATTTTAATAACATTCAGGCATTGTTAAAAAGAATTGGTTGTTATTGTTTTTGAGTAAACCTCAAGCATGGTTCAAACTAATAACAATAAATATAATACTTCAACTAAAAAAGAAGGAAAGGATGGAACAAGACTAATTTGTAGATAAGTTGATAATGGAAAGTATATATATTTTTTAAATATATAATCCATCAATCTAATACTTCTACCTTTTTGTTTTTTATTGTAATTTATCAAGGTTGTTCAGCTGTCTGCACCGATTTTATTCCAACACAACTATATTTGTACAAAAAGACAAAGCAAAACATTAGGCCTTTAATTGGGAGCATTAATTACAATTTAGAAGCCTGTGAAGTGTGTAGTCCCTTCGAGATAGTGCCATCTGTAAGATAGGTGAGACTGCCATTGAAGAAACAGGCTGATGAATGTATTAGGTAAACATTTCACTGTTCGTCTGTGGCATTGTGGCACTCATGATGAATCACCACTCTGCTAAGTGCTGACTCATGCTCTACAACTACAAATCATTTATAATGCATAGAAAGAGGGACACACGCATCATTGAATATGTATAAACCTATGAGGGCCGTTTTGAATGAGCTCTGCAGATGGTGAGGTTTCTGACCAAATGTCTGGACTCGCACTGAGAGGCAGGCGGAGGTTTTGCTTAAATTACCCGGGTCAGTTTGTGAATATTTCCAACAAGGGCTTTCATAAAATGCCCATTGTGAGTGCTGTGGTCGGAGTCATATTAATCAGGACCCCTGCCCTTCGACCACAGTGAACTGAGACTAAGACTAGACCAGCATCGGAGCAGACTGGAGTTGATTATTTATGGTTCCCAAAAGAGAATTAATGTTAACTGAGGGTTGACATGTTACATAAATATAGGATATCTCACACAGAGAGATAATAGAAGTGCTTACAATAAATACACAAGAGAGATTTAGCTGGTTGCCCACTAACGAGAGAGTTCAATTTGCCATCTGACACAGCACATCCTGCTTTTATGTCTAGTCAGAAGAACCACAGTATAGGTTTGATTGTAATGGGAAAAACAACACTCCAGACAAATGTGAGACTGCTAGAGAAAAGCAAAATAAATAAATGCATTTTGAAAGTTTGGGGTACCAGCCGTAATTAGTTTCAGTCAATCATAGCGATGACGTCAGATGTTTTTTTTCATTTCCATGGGTTCATGTTTGAAAGACAAAGTAATAATGTCTTCTAAAGCCAGTGGCTCTTACACATTTTACTTGCATACCCCGGAGAATTAGACAACCAGTGATTATTACATCTTACTCTAATGCTCTTGAACAAAATGTGGATTCTGAACACCTGTACTAGACAACATCTAGTAATTAGTAATTATATTTAAATAAGTATAAAATTCAAGACGCTTTGGACAAGTTTAAGTCCTTATAACAAAAACAACAATTGTCTTTTTGTCACTATAAGTTTACCCTAAATATACCAGTCCCACAATGTTGAAATGCATATCCCGTACTATAGGTTGAGACTAGCAGACAGCAATATAAAGGACTAGGATAGGTATTAGCCAAATAGTCAGGTTGTTACATTATAAATATCAATATTGGTTAGCTCAGAATTGAGTTGTCAGGTAGACTAATGTTAAACCATTTGACATTTTAAGACGCTAAATATTAAACACTGGATTTATTAAAGCATTCCGATACTAAAGTGTGATACATGTATTTACCCACAGTGACCCAGCAGTCTGTCAGGTTGTTCCACAGCTCTTTTATACCTTTTTGTTGTTTTGTTGTATATCTGTATGGGCATTTGGCACGCCGAGAAGTTTGCATACTTACTGTGACAGGTAGCTCACTTTCACTGGTGCTGGGCAGTTCGTTGATGGTGCAGTGGAACAGCTGGTCATTATGAAAGCTGATGTTACAGGGATATGAGCCAATCATCACTGAGTACTCCTCTGGTACCAGCTCCAGATCGTTGGGCCCTTTCTGTGCCAAAAACACAGACAGGAAAACAAAAACATCAGACATGCAGGGACAGGTCAATAACAAAATGCACAGGATGGAGCGAAATGCCTCCAAGCTGTAATGTACTGGGGTCAAAGTATTATTACTCAAATCAATATTACAAGTATCAAAATTAGATATATGCTTGAGCAGGAAACAATACTGAAAAAATACATAAATAGGACAAGAGAAGAGACATTTCCTGAATAGTTTTTGAATTATCACAAACTACATGTGTAAGTAGGTATACAATACAATAAGATGGAATGTAGTATTATTTTCATTGCAGTATCAACAACAGTATCGAGTATGAAACATTAAAATCATCATATTATGACAACAAAATTTTACAACCATACATTTCTTCAGTTGCAATTGTCAGTAAAATATACACAACTGAAAAGCAAACGCATGCAGCAATTTACAAAATATACAAATACACAATAAATATGGCATTGATTGTCCCACACAGTAATGATCATTTAGAGATGTTTTATTCACACATGTGCTTGTTGTTCCAAAATCCCAGGAGGGCTAACGTGGGCCGGGACAAAACTGCAGTAACTCCACTAGTTTGGGCTCACATTCAGCTTAAAGCAGCAAACACTCCCTTTGAGTCGCTCTCACATGACCGGGGAAATTTCTCCAAACAAACCCACTGACAGTCATCGCCACTGCTGCCCAAAATAACATTCTCAGGGCCTTTTCACAAGATATGAGTCTAGCCCTGTCTCATATCCAAACCACACAACACTGCTAAAGTCCTTAATATCAAAAGGAAACATATTGACCATATTTGGACTGAACGCTTGGCCAACACTGTGTATATCTGTGTTAGACTAAATTGATTATTGTGTAAAGTGCCCCAAGCCCATAGTAGCCGAGACACCAAAACATTAAGAGCCTTGTCTAAAGGAAAACACACAGTCCATGTTTAGATTTTAAGCTATTATGTATATTAGATTCAACCTCTTTACAAGAAGTTTATAAATTTTGCTAGCTACATGTAAATAGATCTAGTTTTCGAACAGTAACTGAATGAATAAGATCTTCCCAGCTTAACATGCTATAACAACTATTTTCTGTCTATTGTAACCATTTCAAAACCACACAACACTGCTAAAGCTTTTAAAAGATGTTGACTTTCATTTTTATTGTAATTATTCTATATTGCAGGTCTGCTATCCAAATGTTGCTAACCTAAACATGGAAATTCACTGAGGCAAGATAAAACAGAAACACAATTGCAACACAAAGCCGAACCAGGAAGTTAGCCTATAAACAGTTTAACAAGTTTACATTGGACATTTCGGTCATCACTGGACTGTTTTTCTTGCCTAATAAGATTGACTGACCCGTGGTGTTGTTTGTAAGTTGAATGATTACGTTTGTGAAGCTATTTGGACTGTGCAACGTGTCCACATTTATCCTATTAAAACTTTGTGCCGACTTTGTTTCTGTTGCCAGCTCTAAACAGGGGAAATGAATTGCAATAGTATGAGGTAAGCTGTATGTAATTCTAATTTCCTTTCAACATAACCAATGCGAGGCAAGGAATTTGTGATTGTGTATGTGTTTGGGTCTGTTTATTCCCAGTGTGCTTCCGTGCTTTGATTGCACCCTCAGGGCTGTGTCCTGTCCCAACTGCTGGATGTTACCCCCCGGGTCTCTGTCAACAGAAGCTCCACAACTCAAACACAACACTGACATATGCAAACATAAAAAACAGACATTATTTGTTGCTGAATATTGTTTAAGGGAAGTTGCAAAAGCAGACAGAATGCCTTTCGCAAAGAGGTTGTTGGTTCTGATAGACAGTTGACTCATCGAGTACTCATGGCTCCTCACAGTGTCTCATTTAAATGTGCTGAGGAAATGGATGAATGGATTGAGTAAATGCATTACTTTTATTTGCTTATTAGAATACTACAGAATTATTGGAGAGTGCTGTGTAAGGAAGGGCACCTGAACCACTTAGAATTGTAATCCTTTACAACCACAAAGAAGAAAGGACTGCAAATGGTTTAGGTCAAGAACACTTCTGGATTTCAGTCAAATACATTCCCAAACACACTGAATCACACTGCACCTCTCCCAGGTCTGGAAAAAATCTAAAAATCTACCAACACCAAAGAAACACAGGAAACAAAAACCCTTTTATGAGTCAAAGTAAATAAGCAGCCTCTAAAAAAAACATATGCTGTATTATAGTAGGTATGGATGAACCCATTTTCCAGTTTTACTAATGGATTGTTGACAAAAAAGTATGCGATTTATCACACAACTAACATCTGAGCAATGGGAATTTTGCCTTTTCATGTAATTGCTTAGATTGAGAAATCTATGCAGATAATATTATTATATTATTATTTCTTGCTAATATCTTTTGGTGATATTAAAATTAGTAAGCAGTTTCTTACTAACCAGACAGTACCCTGCCTACAGTCCTTGTTTGTGTTATGAAGGTTCAACCACCCACAAATCTGATTCCAGTTCTTCACAAAAAACAACAGTGTAGTAGTGGCCTTGTAGTCAGACTGAGTAAACCACATCTTGTTTGCACTTCCCTGTCTACATGTCCTACACGCTTTCAGAGCCAGCAGCTCCTAAAGGGTGACGAATGTGTACAGACAGGTGCTTAGATCAGCCAAAACGCATGAACACAGACCACCCTTTGAGTTGCCGTCCCCCTTGAGTCCCCCCCTTCGGACCCCCGACAGAAAACAACACATTTTGAGACGCCGCAGCCTTTGATGTGGTGTATGTGCCTCTGGTTTATGTGAATATGAATAAAGAAACGCAGAGAGGTTCGTCTGGCTGCTCACAGTGGGGGCTGCTGGCTCTGTGACAGAGCTTCCCGTGAACATGGAAACACAATGGATTTAAAGGAGGAGTAGGTGAGAAAAACACAATTTGTACAAACAAATGTGTAAAATGACCAATGCGTAAGTTGAGAATTGTAAACTGACAAAACATTTGCATGAAATGTAAAATATTCACAGATATTTACACATTGCAATCAGTTTGTTGTTACATTTATCATATTTATTCTTCACACTGTTTATGTAGGTTTTCCTTGCTTTTCTGTTCTCTTTAATATATTGGAAAAACATGAACATTTGTTCGGGCTGGGCAAAATAATAAAATGAGGATATTTTAACTGATATTGATTGATCGTGGTTTTATTTTAGTTTGTCTTTAGCTCTCAAAAATAAAATCGTTTTAAATATAGGCCATTCCATATAAAAGTGTCTTTCTATTCCAAACAATAAACCTGTACTAATAGAGAAGTTGCTGTAGAAAAAAATCTAAGATGATCAATAATGATGACTAAACTTTGCTCTTGATTAAAATTTGATCGATTACATAGTTCAATGATTTGTAGTGCTTCCCAATGTCTGTGTTTTCATAAAAACACAATTTACAAGCATGAACTCAAGTTTCTCTCCACAAAAAATTCTCAAATTGGTCCCCATTGCCAGTCAACTAAATTAAGACTATTGTAACTTGGGTCTAAAGATGAAATATTGAAACCAGGTCTGTTCAAGTACTAAAAGAGTTATGTACACCAGGATCAAAACTGCACCCTAACTAAAATTAAAAACATATCCACAGCTTGTTTTTGGGTAGATGACATACCTCTAATTACTTTGCGCATAATGTTTGAATGTGTTTAACAACTAAAATGGTACGTTAACTGTCCATGCAAAGGAGTCAGCTCATTTATAACTTTGTGTTACATACAGCTGAGCTAATTAGGCGTCTCCTTCTGACATGGTCCGGAGGAAATGTCTGTGAAGGTCTAAAAATAGCCTTGTGAATGTTTGTGGATTAGGTTCAGTAGATTAGGCTGATTACACAGGCGCACATCAACATCAATAACAATCTATATGCTGCTCAAATTAAAATGTTGTTGATCATAAACACACTGAAAATATTACAGGAGCTTGGGTCAAAAAGAAGAACAAGAAGATTTAAGCATGTCATTATTTGGTCCTAAATTAAGGTATATGGATTGAGTCCCAAAATTGATAAATATTTAATCAGCTTACATTACATATTTTGGGTTAAATTGTTAAATGACTTAAAGCATACATCAAGTTGTGATGTATTTAATTTACACATGTTATCTTACAAGCCCTGTTTTCTTTTTTTAAATAAAAAACAATTAATAGACAGCCAAATAATGCAGGATTACACAAATGTGTGTGAATTAAGCAAAGTATAACAGAGGTAACAACAGTTTAAGCAAAAAACTCAATGTAATCGATTTGCATAGATCCTTAATTCTTGCATTGACTGACTACTAGTACTTTTTCAATGTCATCACAATTATTAATCTGCTATTAGGATATAAACATAGAAGAAAGAAATGCGGATGACAATTTTAACACCCTTGTCTCTTAATAAAGACAAGCCAAGACTATTTCCTAAGGTGAAACTGTGCTTGAATTCTCATCTCAGTGAGTGGCCTGGTGCTCATATGAACTGTGTGTCCCTGGTCCCACTCACATTAATGATGAGTGTCAGCGGCTCTCCGGGGTGGTGTTTAATCAGCTTCTCCTTGTTGGCTGTGAAGAACTGCGGGTCCTCCACGTACTCCAACAGGAAGTGACCTTTAAGAACATCACTCTCCTCTTCCTCGTCTTCCTCCTCCTCATCCGCCTCGGGGCTGTCAGATGGAATAGGACTGTCCCCTGTGTAGAGCACTCCGTTCAGGTAGAACTGCACTGAGGTCTGCTGGGACTGGAGCGCGGCCGGTGATGGGCAGGTGATCAGGGAGGTGGAGAGCACTGTGCAATACTGAAAGAGCATTTGAGTCATTTTAGATGTACTGCCTTAAAAGTCCCAGATTATGCTTTATTATTATCCCGACAAACACTAGACTAGGTGTGGTTTAACAGACAAAAGTTAATTTACAGGGCATATTTAGATGCAGTATATGTAACCTTTCTAGTAGATGGTAAACTTATCTATCCACACTTAGACAAGCAAGGACAGTTGACAGGCCAAGTTACAAGTCAGATCTGCAAAGAGGTGAATACTTTTCCAAAAAGATGCAAATGTGAGCATGCAATAATCTCTCCATGTAGACAAGTATGTGGCAGAGAAGAAAGGTTGCAAACATGTGAATATCTAAAAAATAGTTTAGATAAATACATTTGACTATAGGCTATTTAAGCTATACATTTGGCTATTAGATTGATTGTATATATAGTTATAACATTATTTTAAAACATTATTCAAATCACAACCAAGGTTCTTATACAATTTGGTATATATAGCAAAATTATTATCTAGAACCTGATTTCTGTCTGTGTTCTTAATAAAGAATGAATTGAATTGAATTAAATAATATACAGAAAAGGTGTGAAGAGATTAGGGGCCTCATGTATAAGGCTTGCAGAGTAACAGGGACTTTTCACAACAAGTTTTAAAGAGGCATAAAGTAATGTACACTCAATGAGAAAAGACGGTTTTCAGTCTATATGTACATTTTTACTGAGAATTCCACATTGACTTTAAAGAAATTTCCTGCTCCGAAGCTTCATCCGGTTAGAACATTTCCCGAATAGATTTACGTGTAATGATAACAATAAACCATTATCATAAAGCACCTTTCATATACTGTATAAAACCAGTTAGTTCCCCTTTAACATTGAAGTAATTACTCACTGATGTTCCAATGCCCAACACCTGCATGGAGACACTCTGCACCAGATCAAACCCCTGGCCTGTGACGGCGATGGTCCTGCCACCACTGGGACACATCAGAGAGATAGAGACAGTCAAATCTGCTCCAGGACTAAAATGTGACAATTGCACACACTGATATGCAAATGCTTTGGAGCACAGCAAAAGAAAGGGGAGCCGATAATAATGCAAATCAGTCTGTGTGTAGAGAAAATCCTAACACATGTCATCACAAGAACTCACACACATACAACAGGCATGTCATGAACAGAGGAAGCACATGCGTCAAGACTTGTTTACTGCATAAACAAACTATGACAGTGACCAAATGTATCTGGCATAAACTGGGTACCTGATGTAGCTCTTGGTGGGGTGGATGGCGCTGATGGTGGGATTCTTCTCATAGGTATATGTAGTGCTGACCCTCTCAAACTGACAGGGAACGTTCTCAAACTCCACACACACTAGAGCCGCATCTGTGTGCGGCTGCAGGGCCGGAGGCATGGTGCACTCAATGGTGTCATCTGTTTTCCTGCAACATGGAACAAACATCTCAACCACAGATCTTGTGATGTCTGCAAAGGCTGCAAGCTAGTGTGCCAATAGTCTTTGAATGTTCTGCCATATTTTTGTTTAAACGGTAATTGTAGACATATTAACCATAAACCTTTCCCCATTGGCTGTTTGTACTACATTTTTAACAAGACAAGCTCTTACAACCTATTAAAAACAGATCAACTTCAAATAAATTTGGTGTCAGGAAATTCACGATGGTTCTTACTTTGTGATGATGCATTCTTCTGTGTGATTGACTATAACTCGGACATAATAGCCGATGTCCAAATGCTCCCCTCTGATGGTCACTCTGGTACCTCCTGCCCGAGATCCCTTCACTGGGTACATCGACAGCAGCTTTGGGGCCTGGATGTAAACAGAACATTATAAATAAAATCAGGCATTACATTCAATGATTTCTAACAGAGGTACATTTACATTTTCCTCTACTCAAATGAAATCTTTGAGTTTTTTTCTATTCCTACAATGGCGCCGACAGTTGCTGACTACAAGAGTAAATTAGTGAAGAAAACTGTGAAGACGGCCCACGCTGCAGTATGCTGAAGCGTTACTGGAGCCAACTGGTCTATGGGCCGGAGTGAGGAGGACAGTTACTCTCTTACATAGTACTTGAGCTTTACATGGGTCATACTGTACTGTAAATTCAGGTCCTTAGACGATGGTACAGATTCTTGCATTATACAAGACAAAGAGTCTTTGTAGTTTAATTTACAGCTTAGTCTACAGCTTCATTTATTATTTGTTATTGCTTCTTTTATCTTTTGTTTTTTTACAGTAACAGTCAATTAAAAAAGAGATATGGTAGTTTGAAAATCAAATATCTTTTGAGCATGTGCCTTGAGAACGAGTGCTCTGATACACGCTAACAATGCACCCTTAAGAGAGGATGAAGAAGACTGTTTATCTTCGCAGCTCCTGGCATCAGCATTCCTGGCCCTGGTTCTTTAGCCCAGCCTAGCCAGCCTTCCAGGGGAAACACTTATCCGTACTGACAGGATCCACTTCCTCAAAGGAGACGGCCTATTGTGTGTGGTTGTGAGGAGGCAGATGTTTCCGGACTGTGGCTCAAGGAAGGAGGTGCAATAAAACGCGCACATATCCTGTCTACAAATCTATTTTCTACAAGTATTTCCCCATTCAAGAGAACAACACATTCACTAATGCTCTTTGTAATGCACAGAATCTTGTGTATGGACTTTCCAATAGTATTCATTAACACCTTTTTTATATTAGCAGAAAAAACAAGGTGCTTAATCTAAATTCAATAAGGATGAAGTTAAAAGTGCATTTGAGGATGATTCTCACCAATCCAAGTGAAAAAGCTACTTATGGCTCACTTTTAACAGCCTCTTTTGTATTGTACACATCTCAAGAGGTAAATCTGTATGCCCGCAAGGGCTTCCCACAACAGCACAGCACCGTTTGTGTTACTCTGGATTCACTTTTATCCGTCAGTATTGAGGATGGTTTGAAGACTGGGGTGATTTCTCAAAGGGATGACTAAGATTGTCTGCAGAACCTCTGTCAAAAACAGCTGAAATGATAGGCCTCTGCAGTATTACGTCATGAACAACCTATTGTCAACAAAGTCACTGTATCAAAGCACTTTTTATATGGGTATTTCCACCACTGAATTCTGTTAATCCAGTGGGAGACTGTCTGGGTCAGGGTCAATTAGCACACAAGTGGCCAGCAGGGCTATAGCCAAGACAACTGAAGGAATCACAGAAGTGTCATTGTTTTCTACCAGACAGAAATTCTCTTCACTTGGCACAAACTTTCTATTCTTGGTTTAGAACTGACTTTGTCTCTTTAAGGCACAGTACTTACGATGTAGTAGACAAGCGACTCTGGCTTGAGACTCTTAACCAAAAATTTACTCCACACACAGGGGGCATTTCCATTATTGTGTTCTGCTTTTTAATCCATCACAGGAAGTGAAGAAATACTGATGTTTATTCATAGTTTTAGGAAGAGAAAAAAAAAATCATATGTGACAGGTAAATCACAGAAATGTTACCCCTCACTCTTTCTGATTGGTCAATTTTTCAGTCAATCTGCAATCGTAGCCATTCACAAAAGAATATTTTGCTTCCTCAAAGCAGGTGTTTATCTTTTCTATTTTTCATTTTCAATGATCCACAGTAATATGAGAAAAACATCCTGTCGGCATGACGACATTGGAGACAGATACATTTGAAACAAGTTTATTAGACTAAAAACAACTATATTCCTAGAATTAGAATCTGTACTTCCGGAAACCTGGGCAAGTTCCAACTCTTTTTTCCAAAACCTGATGTTAGCATGCTATGTTGTATGTTGCAACACTTACTCTGGCACCTGAAAGTTATGGAAAGCACATCAACTTGAATGTGTGGTATGTAAGAAAAAAACTGTTGTAAAAAGTTTTAGTTGTTTATGTCTTTAAGTTTAGATCAGGTATAGAGTCTTCAAGGCCCATTGATTATTCATGGTTTGTTCATGTGACTTGTCTTGATCTGGCTCTGGTCTTAGATTGGGTTGTGTTGTAGCAGTTGCTGAAGTTTTTGTCCTAGTTTAAGCTGAATTGTTTGTGGTTTGAGGGTTTATTTTTAACTACCGCTTTTACAAAGACATTCATTTTCCACTGAAGGAAACCAAAATACCACTGATTATTGTTGTTATCCTAGTATTAAGTCCAGATTATTATTTTTTTAATACTGTGCAGCTACAGCACCAAACACTTTTCTTTACTAGTGTGCAGCGAACACTCAAACAAGGCTGTATTTGTTTTTGCTGGCAGCGGAGTGACATCAGTGCTTAGTTTCATTGCACATGACTGTTTGAAGATTCCCACACACTTTGCATTCCTCAGAATCATAAAATGCATCTGTTAGCACTCAAGCTGCACCGCTGGGGTAGACTGTCCCAGTGGGGAACAAGGAACAACAGAGAACAGGAGGAATTTAAAGGAGAGACAAAAGATAGATAGATAATGTAGGATACTTACTAGATATGAGAAGGTCTCCCTGGAGGTCCCCACCTTGCTCTGGTTCACTTCTACTTGGACAAGATCTGTCATCTCACCAGGGGATGGCTCAGTAACACACACCAGTCTGAGGGGAAAAATGGGGAACATGAGATCAGCAATGTAACATAACATCTGTGTATAAAGTTAAATGATAAATGACTAAGAAAGGATCACTTCAAAGTCTAGGTATGATATGATGTTCTTAGATATAATATTATTGTAGCCAAAAAGAAAAATCTAATGAAAAATACACCATGAAACAAGCATTCCATTCTCTGACCAATGAAAGTCTAAAAGTTTAGCTGAATTACCCAGTATTTCGACTTGTTAAACGCGTGCACACAGAGATGATTTGCTCATTTGTGGAAGCATTGTAAGAGCGTTCAGAGGCTGTCTATCCAGACTGATAAATGTGTAAAATTAATTCAGAGGAATACATATATCAATCTGGTGTGAGTCAGGTTAAATGGCAAAAGATATTTCATACAAAGTAGAATTTATTATCAGGAAAAAAACTGACTCTTGCCTATCATCTGACTTTTTAACATCAACACATACTACACATTCTAGAACTTAACTATATGTTAACCCCATAGGCACCAAGTAGGACTGCAAAAAACAACAACAAAACAAACAGCCATTGTAGTGTTGTCATTACACTAAAATTTCAAATCTCAATTTTTCGATACCAAAGTAAAGTCTTAATACCAATTTTGATACCACGATGGATTTAAAAAAATGCTCTTCTTTAATTTCATGTTTTAGAATATTCTGACATTCTTTACCACAAAATATTATCTTTCTTCATTCATTACAGTTTTTGATCGCTTGATTAAACTTTTATCTGAACAAAGGCTGAGATGGGCAGAACATCTGCAACATTTTTCATTCATTCACACTTCACACAGCTCTCATTCACAAACTCACACGTTCAGTGAGTTTAATGAAGACAGCTGACCAAAGTGTGAGATGCTAAACCTTGCTTTTGACAAGAAATTTTAACAGTTTTAAATATAAAACCTAATTTAAATGGAGCCGAAATTTAGTTTTGGAAGTCTAAAGCTCAGTTTGGGATTCTGTGTGAGTGTGTCAAAGCGATGACTGTAAACACTCTGGTGGTAGTTTTTATACATCTTTACTAAATCCATCTAAAACTGTTCAAGTTTATTCAAGTTCAAGTCTGTTTTTTGTATCAATACTTGTAAAAATGAGAAACTAGTTAGTATCGATAATATCTGAATTTTAGTTCTTTTGACAGCCCCTTCGATACTTTGTTAAGAAATAATTCAGTCACTGAGGTCACAAAGGTTAAGAAGCCCTATTTTAGGACATAAACACCACCTATTAGGATGCTGGTGTGTGACGCAATTGTGTGCTGTTCCAAACTGAACTACTTTTATTTTTCACAAATTTAATTATGTAAAAATCAGAACCAGAACCTTTAACTTTATTCTTTTATCACTGCACAAGAAAAAGAAATAACTTGGAACGTTGAAAAGCCAAAATCTAAACTCTGTGTTCATAGAGAGGCTCACCACAAATCTGTAATGCTATTTTGTAGAAACCACAATTTTAAGAGAGAACATGCATTTCCAAGTCAACCATTGCATTGCTCACTACTGTCACCACTGAATAAACCCAGACTTACACCTGTTCTAAATAAATTTGCCATTCTTCTTTGGACCCGTATTGGTTGAGGCTTCTCGGCTGAACAAAGAAGAAAAATGATGAAATAGTATGTAAAAACATTCACCACTACAATGGTCCCTTTGATAATATGTGTGAAGTGTAATGTATTTTGAATGTGTGAAGAATCATTTTAATATTCACAAATACTTTTACACATAATGTCAGAAGAATGTTTAGTATTTTATGTTCTTGCCAGACATTTCAAAAGATAAGAAATAATTAATTATTGATTAATAACTGGATGGCCTTGAACAACCTCTATAGCATAGTTAGGTTTAAGTGAACTACAAACCTTTGTGCTAACCACGTGCTTTGATAGATTACATTGAGACCAGGAAGGGCATCTGACATAAAGCAAGAAGTGGGAAATATATTAGGATCACACTTCTGCATACAGATATTTCACATTAGTTTGATTCACCTATACATAAACTTATATGCCTTAAAATACATGACAGATTACCTTATTTTGTCTGACTTTTATCACTGTTGTTATGAAATTAAAAACACAATTAAGATAGTCAGAAATATTCTAGAACGAGCTGTTTCATGAAACAAAACAGGCAATAATAATATAAAAATGTACCATTGGTCTCCCAAAATGAGCAGAATTTGGTCTTTGTTAGTAAAATACTGGACCTCCCTGGCACTGTGGGTGGAGCAAGGCTATCCTCCTCCAGACCGCTAAACAAAGACCCCTAATTAATCACAGAGAATTATGCTTATAAGCTTATTCATCACAGCGTATTACATTTTGGTCTATGATCCAATAAAGGGCGACATCAGATATTAGAAGATGTAAAGTTCAAAGGGCCTCACACCAGCTGCGATTGGGCACAGAGGAGATTAGGCAGTGCTCTCACCTCAGGCTCTTATTAAGACTCCTGTCATCGGTGCGCGGCGCTGGGTCTATGGGGACGTCCCACTATAATGACACAGGGTTGAGACAAAGGGGGCGCAGAAAGGGATCTACTGTTCAGGGGTAGAACCGTACCAGAGGGGCTGAACAACCTTTATCACATGATCCGCGTGCAGCTCCACACCTCGGCTTTATTTAGTCAGGTGTTCGGTTATAAATTCTCTGCCGGCGATACAGTGATTGACAGAGGGGATTGTGAGAGAATTTACATAAGCATAGGATCCGGGTTTTAATGTGGGAGGAGGCGGTGATAAGGAGAGCTGGAGGGAGAGACAGTGTTTGACTGGAGGTCAGTGAGAGACCACCAATGTAACCGTGGTGTGTGTTTTAATTATATGCTTGGACTGAAATTAGTTTTTACAGGGAGAAAGACGACAGGAGTATTGTTACCGTAGAATAATGATACTCAAGTCTTTGTTGCTTTTTTGAGAACAGGTTTCACCCATGAAATTGCATTTTCAAAGATGTCTGATGCTTTTTATATAAACTATAACATATGAATTATTTTTTTGTTCATTGTAAACCTCACTAATGGTCTTAAACAGTAATTAAAACAGATAGTTATTTTTTTAAAGAGCATTTCATAATAAGCAGCATTTTAAAATGGCTGTCAAGTCACTTTTCGTACCGGTAACCCGATTGTCCGGAAGTTCCTTTTTAGGTCAATGACGCATGCGCAGACCGAAATTGCGTCTTTTAAACACATTATTTGTAAGTGTACATTTAATATTTTTCTTTATATTGATATTTATGAATGTATCTTGCAAAAGTGTGCCAATAGAAATCCCAAAACGGCACATTTATTTATCGCCATTTTAAGCTAACAGATAGCAGCCAGAACTAGCTTAATCCGGCATTTTACAATCATTTGCTTTGTTGAACTCTGTAAGGGAATTTTGTGTTTAATAGATTCATTTCGTCTGTGTTTAATTAAAATTTCAATACGAATAAAACAATGTAAAAGAAGTAAGACTAACGGTACCAATCGGGTCTTCCGGTACGAAAAGTGACGTGACAATGGCTACAAACATTCTGAACACAGAATTACTAAAAGGTACTATACACCAATAACTTGAAATCAGTTTTGACCCAGAAATCAACTGTCAAAGTATGTATTCATTTAAAAATTTGTTCACAGTGTCCCATTCATAATAGAGCTTTTTGTTTCTAGGAAATGTCTTTACTTTTGTTGTTAGCATTCGATTAGCATCTGCTAGCATACCGACACGGCTCAGCTCACTTTGGCTTCTAAATACCAAGGTAAAATTAATTAGACTTAAAATGTACTAGGCAAGTGGCCAAGTATTAAATTACCTATCTCTGTTTATGTTTTTAAGAGGGTACATCTCACATAGTGTCCTTAAACATGTGAGAATCATTCAAAATAAAACTTTGAGATAACGATGATAATTTTAGATACACCATTGTGTTCTTTAGCACAGTATCATGGGACTGGTGTAAAGGATGCATTGTGTTACTTTCTCTTTTTCTTTCTGTCCTTGTATTGCACCATGTGCCCAATTACAAGATAACTTTAACTTAAAATAAAAACAACAAAGCTATGATTAAACCCGTCTGTCGATAGCAATGGAGAATAGTCTGCATAGTAATTATAAAAGCCGCAGGTAAAAGAATGTCACCCCTCAAATTACACTCCTGTCCGGTACAGGGCAGGAGGCCACAGTCACACCTGTTTGGAAAAATAGACCAATTTCCAGCTCTGATTTAGCAATGAAAACAAAATGGAGGTATGTAAGCCTGAGGGGAGAGAGAAATAAGAGCATGTATCATTACAATGGATTCAGCCTGTCACACGATTATATTACAAATGATATCCACCGCACGTTTAGTCTGTGGGGCCAATCATTTATTTACAAGGCACATGTAGATTATATTATTAACCTTTTTGATTACAAAGATGGTGTTTTTAATCTACTGTTCATCTGAATTTTATTTTTTGTCGCTTCAGCAAGCCAGCTGCCCCGAAGGCTAGAGTAATATTAATTTTTTACATCAGATGCCCTTTCAACATTCTTTAGCATACTTCATGCATCCTACTTACAACAAGCATAAAGATGTTTTGGCATTTCATACAGTTTGGTCTTAAAGGAGACAAACATATTTTTTTCATGTATATAAAATAAACTATGACATATACAGTATAGATAAGAAATTAAGCATAGAAAAAACAAATAGGTCCATTGATGCTCTGTTCACAAGAGAGGCAGAGACAGATAATCACGCTCTCATTCATTCATTCATTATGTGAATTTCTAGTGATGCCAACTGACCTATACCTGCGTGTTTTTGGAGGTGGGAGGAAGTCCGAGTACACAGAGAGAATCCAAGGGGCATATAAGAGGTAACATGGAGAAAACATGCAAACTCCAGATCATAAGATGTTGTAAATAATATTAGTAAGTAAATTGTATTAGTGACAAATGTTTGGAAAAAGCATTATAGAACACAAATGTATTTACTTTTTTGTTTAGAAAAAAAAAATATTTGGCAAACAGTTTTAGAAATAAGAGTTTAGGAGGTCTATTAAATTAATAGAGATTTGTGATAAGTTGAGAAAGATGATTCTATTTCATGCTATAAACTAGAAGCCTAGAACAAAAGCCTATCTGTATGAATGCTATAACGAGGTTGGCCTGTAGCTCAGTTCACAGCGAGTGCATGTCTGTGATGTTAATGCGATATGATTTCAGTCAAAGGACATCCAGAGTCCCGGTAGGAGCAGCCTGACCCTGACTGACCCTAAACCCACCCACTCTTTCAGCACTGCTGTATTGTAGCTTTTTGCATTAAAAAGATATTTGGACTATTACCAATGATGTCTGTTCTTTTCTCTAGAGATCATCACCAATCCAAAATGTGAACACTTGCAGCGGAGAGTGAACATAAAAGAGTGAGACAATGGCTATTCTCAAAAAAGATAGATATGGTTGGTCCAAAAGGGTTTTTGGTGCTATAAAGTTTCCAAAAAAATCAAGCTTACTAAAGTATGGTTATCACACTGAAAGAAATCATGCTGGCGCTCAGCGATATGCCTGTAAAAACTGATGTCATTGACTTTTTTTCCACTTGTTTACTCAATTTAGTTTCACCTTCAGAAAGTACTGTTTATTGTGAAAACATACATTTGCAAAATAAACAAATAAATAAGTGGCTTAGTCTACTTATTAAACTTTTTTTTTTTTTTTTTTTCAATTTTGTAAGACAGTGAGACACTGCTTGAGTCTTTGGGATGAGAGTTGATTGCTTCTGCAGAGCATGACAAACTTGCTTTATTTTTATGTTAGAAAAAAATCTGTTCTAAAACTTTTCTAGTGACCAAAAAATCCATGCATAGCAAGTATCTAAAGACACACTTCATTTTTCACAGTTCCAAAAGTAGTTACAACAGCCTTAACATGAACGTCCTGCACATGAACCATTTCTCGATCTTGATTAAAAAGTTGATTAATTGTGCAGTCCCAACTTAATAAAATAAAATTACTGAATTGGCTCATTACTGTTGCCATCACTCTCGCATACTACGCACAAAGACAAAGCAACTTTAACTAAACTTTAGTCATGGACAACTAAACCAAGTCATAACTAGATTTAAGCAAGGACTTAATAAAAAAATCAACCAGGATCCAACCACATCTTAACATGGACCTAGATGTTTCATTTCCCTGGAGTAGACTGGGATCATCACCAATCAAGTATGTGAGCGCACTTGTCTGCAGCAGCGGCGATAAATGAACATGAAAAAAACGAGAGGACCTGAGCCAAATATCAAGTGAAGTACTTCGGTAAATGAGGTGTGCCTAGACTGAGTGAGCTATTAATTAAAATGTTGACACCGAGTGAAGTCGGTGGTGCTCTCCGCAGCGCTACACATTTTCCTTTTGGCACGCAGATGTGACCTTTGACCCCGCAGCACACCTGTCTCAACAGCCCTGATAAATGAGGTCGCGTTATGGGCAGGTGCGAGTGTGTCTTTGCCGCAGAGCTGTAACGCCCCAGTGAGGGCGTTTTTGTCAAGCATGGCTATTTTGTCCCGTAGCCATTTATCAGGACATGGCTTAATTGAGCATTAGATTTAAGGATAATTTATACAGCGGCGTAGATTAAATTGACGTCTAACTCCAGTCAAGGTGAGGAGATAGGATCAAAAGTAATCAAGTCAATGGACAGGAGATAAATAATCTGACTACATTGTGTTTGTGAGTAAGACGTGCCAACAGTGTTTAATGGACAAATGAAAAATGTGCTCCAACTCAGTCTAAAAGTACTGTCACTTTTGAAATATATGAAGTTCAAGTCTAAAAATTCTACAAAATCTTATTAGAAGGGATTTAAAGAAGAAAACTAAGACGTTTAAAATGTGTATTTACGACTATGGTCAACTGCTAGTATCACTTCTGTTTTTTTTTTATCTTTTTGTTAGAACAACAAAGAGAAACAATGGAGAAAAGTTCAGAGCAATGGACATGCTTTTCAAATGTTTGTTTTTGAAGCCGAGATCTATATCTGCTGACACTGATATGTGCATTTTAAAATGCGCAGCACTGCTTACAAGATCACAAATTACAAATTAACTTTTCACTTTAGTAAAATATAAAAACAAAATCTATTTATCTGGGATATAAAATATGTCTGTGGCATTATTATATAAAAATATAGCCATAACCAGGACTAAGCCCAAAACCTGGACAAGTTCCACACAATAGAACTAAACTGACCTCAATTTAGGAAATACCCACTGAAGTTACGAGTCATTCATAAAAAAGCTATTTCCGTCAAATATATAAAGACCAAATATATTGCTATGAGTGAGTGAAACTTGCTGACAGTGTCTAATGCCCTGATGTCTTATGATTTGTCAATGCCACTACAGCCTCAGAAAGGATATACTTAACTGTCAAAACAAGCGGCCCACAAAGCCAATAAGGAGTGACGACATGAGATGAGATCAGGCCTGCAGCGATGAGGGAGTCTAGACTCGGGCGCTTCAGGGAGCCTCACGCTGACAGGTAGGACCCGGGTCAGTGCCACAGACTACAGTCACAATGACAGGCTTCACTGGAGCAAGTCCAGATAAACAGCACCATTTAGACTGCATTAAAGATACACAATGGACAAGAGTCCACTGGAATCTGACATAAGCCTTTGTTATATTTCATTAGGGTAATTGCCAAATGCAGATATAATTATGGGTTAGAGTGGTCTGTTATTACGATAAATCATCATTTCTAATTTTTTGTCACTCTGACATCTGCCAGTCTCCTTTAATTAGGTATGATTGGGTCAACTTGTAGGTGAGACCCAGGGCCGGAGTGGGACTCATTTTCAGCCCGGGAAAATTTTTAATGGACCAGCCCTCTGACAAATAAAAATGTAAATATGTATGCGATTATTAATATTATTTTTTACTTTTATTATAGGTGCTCAAATGAATGTGTTATTTAGCGCCCCAGCAAAGTCAACTGAATCTTAATTTTTTTTAATATAACATGGTTTTTATGTAATTCAGGGGGGTCTGGGGGAATTCTCCCTCAGGAGAATTTTTTAAAATTCTGTGCAATTTCCTGCATTTTGGTGAGTTTTAGATGTGATATTCTTATTATGTTATGTATTTTTACTATAATTAAAAAGACATGAGTCAGTTTATTAACAATATAATTATTATCATATTCTAATATCAGTTTAAAATGTTTCATGTTAGATGAGCCCCCCCTTCAAAGGTCCTCTTTTTTTTTTAAACCGGCCCTGCTCTTCCCAGCGCAGACCGTGGAGAGGCACGGATCCTTTACGCAGCAGTGACAGTGAAGCAGGAGGCTCTAAAAAACAAATGTTTAGTATCACTTTTACATCTCCTGTGTCTTGAGACAGTGAATTAAATGCTTCGTAACGTCCCGTCAAATTCCGCGCGCCCGCCCCATTGAAATGAATAGAAATTTTCAGTAAAGGCAAAAACAATCATAACTTCGTGAATTTGAGGTCTATCTTCGTGAAATAAAAAGTGGCTGAAAGCTTGTGAGTAGTAGAGTGTCGCTGTGGACTTCAAAACACTCACAGGGCTCAGGATTTCTATGTTTTAGCTTCATTAGGAGAGATCAGCCAGGTTACAGCACAGCAGCTTTACACACATGCGGCTCTCTCTCCCTCATGTCGGCGAGAGGGAAAGAGAGAGCGCGCATGGAGGCGCAAATGTTTCTGAATAAGCCAAAAAGCCGCACTCTGATTGGTCAATAGCCGCACGCGGCTCGCAAGCCTCGGTTCGCCACCCCTGCTCTTGAGCGACTGCCCTCGTGCTTTCAGCATGTCTCTGCGTCTTGGTCCAATCCGGCAACAGAACGGGAAATGTGGGCTGACTTGGGACGGGGCTCGGGCCGCTCCAGTCACATCTGTACAAACTGTACTGACATGTACATGAGCCACACCGGCCCTCAAAGCCCCGGCCTTCGGGAATTCTCCCGACTCTCCCGATTAGCCACGCCGGGCCTGGTGAGACCCCAATTGTATTTTATACATGTATTCTTCAACAATAAAAAAATCTGTCTTGGAATAAATGTTGATTGCAATATTATGGAATTTTTTTAAGTAATCTGGTATGAATCTCTGTGCCAGAAAGGTTACATAGTGCATCTTTAAACAGTTAAAATAAATCATTGTAATTGTGTAAAATTGTGTAAGCTAAGCTTGAAGTCTGCTGACAAGTTGAAAAACCCACTATATTGAATCCAACCTCAGACTATATTCTCCATGCTTCACCTCGTTATTCACCATCACATGCTCACTAATGTTTAAACAGCCAAATCTGAAAACTAGGGAAAATAAAATCCTTGACATTCCCTTCAATGACTGACACAAATCATTCGGTTGCCGGGGCTAACTGGCCTGTGCAAAATGGCGACACCACCTTCAGGGCCATGGATGCAAAGATCTAGTCAACTATGACCCACAAGGCAGAAGATAAAGAAATGCATGAATGACTGACACGATTGAGTGAGCAAGATTTAAGGGGAGCCAGGCAAGATAAGCATCCCACTGTAACAATTCCAGATGCAAAAAACAGGGTAAAGTCGCCAAGTGAGTCACAAGAGTTTTGTTATGTCAGAATAATATTACACAAGAAGTACTGAGCAAAATTGTGTAAAATACATAGTCATTACCCACTGAAGTTGTATAATTGTTGAGTTTCAGACTTGCAGATCTGTGTTTTTGGTGTCACATCGGGGTCCTGCAGTCTCCATGGTGACAGTGTAATGGTCCTTTACTATGGAGTCATTTAAAACCAGAAGTGTGCTGCATAATAGTGTTTTGTGCAAAATTAGCCTCATGAATACATAAAATCCAAAGCCCACCGGAGAGGCTGACATTTCAGTCTGTGACATTCAGCTCGAGACGGATCCTATTGATAAACTGCAGCCATCTGATCAGACAGTTTTAAACAGATTTATCAAAAACTGTGTCAGAAAAGAAATGGAATTAAGTCATTTAAGTTGTCAGGACTCAACTAGATGAGACATGACCAAGGCTAAAATAATAGTGAAAATATCAGGTAAGTCAATCAGTGTTTGAAATGAACCAAAAGTGGTGCACCATTTGAGGATTTTTACTATTTACATGATTTTCTTTTACAAGTTTTTCATCTCAAAAAACGTCAATTAAAAAGCCTGTCTTTGGTGGTATGACAGTTCAATAATGCTGTCCCACCATTGTAAGCTGTGGCATTGAATTACAACACAAAACTACAACCTTTAATTCTTTATTGCAAATAGACAAAAGAATATAGTGTTAAATATATGATCCTAAATTCATTCCTAAGCTTCTAAATACTACAGACTCCATTGTGTTTATTGTGTATTAATATTCATGCAACCAAATTCAATCAGTTCAAATAATCAGAAGTAATTAAATAACTTTGAGAGGCAGCGTTGAGTCTTTCACAGTGAATACCAATGACATATTTTCTTGCTTTTCTGAGATGATAAGGTATTCCAATGAGGAACACAGGGTTATTCAGCCTATTAAATAAAAAACTGATTTAGACTTGGATGTTCTATTCATTTGGCTAAATGTGACAAATTCTTCTAGCACTGTTTCTAAAAGTCTGTTCCCTCTGTCTGATTACTTACCTGACCAAACATGTCTGGTGCTACCATGGCAACCCAAAATTTTACCATTGCCAAACCCACTTTAGGTGAGGCATGACTAAATTCTATTTCTAAATGCTAATTCTAAATTGCACAGCAGCTAACAAATGATTAGTTTGCCAGTAAATGATTTCCTAATCTGTCAACTTGAGCAAAAAGCCTCAAATATTGTTATCAGATCATTCTATGACCACCTCTTCAGCAAACTGTAAAAAATTTCATGAATGTATCTAAAAAATGTAACACACTTTTAGACAAAATGTCCCCCTGCTCCAGATAAGTGTTTATAATCCACACATGGTAGAAGTGTCATGATAAAGGCTTTATCAATAACTGTGTGTGTGTTTGATAGTGTGCAAATATTGGTGTGATTTGCAATGTTCTTAATTACAAGTTAGTCACATTAATGGGGAAATGTGTTAGTGGTATTGAATGAAAACTGCTTAACTTACTGCTCAGAGACAGTGTAGCGTGAAGGCACGAGGAAACACGGCACGTCTCCAATAGTGACGGAGACCTCCTGCGCCCTTCGCCCCAGGTTCCTGCCCTGTACAGTCAGCATGGTGCTTCCCTCCACAGGACCCTTCACTGGAAAGATCTGACAAAGGCAGAGAAAGACTAGGTGAGAAGGACACTCATTACAGAAATTACCATAGTTATTATAATTACAATTTTCACAATAAAACATATGAAGACAATTTAACAATAGATACTCAAAAGCCAAAAAGTTGGATTATATGCTTGTAATGTGAGAATAGTTTTATTTGATACTTTTTTGTATACAGCAATGTAACAGGCTGACTTCAGCTGAAAGTAGTACACGCAGTCAACCATGTAAACAAAATAAAATAAAGGTGAGTGTTTTTCTGGAATAGTCACACTAACTTACAAGTTTAACTGCCAAAAGTACTCCTTATTTACAGAATACTCAAATACCCATAATAAAATGTATTTTATGTTATAATCCGTTATTTCAAATCAGTATAGTATATTGAAAACTTTTATTATATACATGCTGAATTAACTTTTTTTATATATCATATCATATCATTAGGTATCATGATTGAAAGAAAAATGTAATAGTAGAAGTGTAATTACTTCTCTGATTTAAGAAAAGTAACTGTAGTCTAATAATGAGGAAAAGAAAAAGTAAAAAAGACAATTACTCAAAATAAGGATTCACAAAATTTCTTGTACACTTATTCAGTTACATCCCAACACAGAAACATGTCTTGGTTTAAAAAAAGAAACATCATATAGACTTTGCACATCGAATAATGTACAAGACATTCAGAGGCTCTAAAAGCAGCCAGCATTAAAAAAATCTGCAAACGAAATCAATCCAGACATAGAGCACTTCCAGTAGTGAATGCCTTTGAACTCCAAATCCAAGTTACTCGTAAATCAGACGAAGAAATCTCTTGCTGTCTTACTGACCACAAACTATGCTTTCCTCCCAGTATTCCTGAATCAGATTTGAGCCCTGGAGATAAACAGGCTACATGTGTTCAAGTTCAATAATGACATTTAAAACTGCCCACAACAAAAGGGGGGTTGGGTAGGAGGAGATGCTGTCTGCTGACATGGTGAGAGAGAGATAAGGACAAGTGGCCAGCGCGTGTACCCTTCTCTAATTGAATAGGCACACGAGCGTTTTAGGTACACACACACATGCACAATGTAGACACTTAACTGTGCCAGTCTAAGACCCTTCAGCCTCTAATCCTCTACAGCAGCACATGCAAATAAAGAGCAGTGTGAGAGCCCCCTTCACATCCCACAAGAGACAGGCAGACAGAGGAGAGCGGCTGGAGAGGCTGTGGAAAGGTGGGTGAGTGCGCCAGGCAATTTAGGCAACTGAGTGTCGAGAGGGGTGGAGAGAGAGAGAGAGAGAGAGAGAGAGAGAGAGAGAGAGAGAGAGAGCAAAGCCTCCACAGGGGAATTAATGCACTGCGCGCTTCCCTTTCATCTGTTTTCCTGCATCTGCTCCGTCAAATTCCTCCGTCCAATTGCTGCTGTTGTTCAGAGAGCACACTCACACGAGTCATTTCAATGCTTGGCTTAATCAGAGGCTAAAGAGAGGAAGACACAACTAAGATAAGATCAAAACAAGACCAAGGACAGTCACGATACCAATATTTTCACAGCCATGGGACTATCAGTGAGATCTTATTCTGTGTGTTTTTCTAAATAGAGCTTGGGATTGTGTGGTTATACATAATCAGAATGTCTAGCTAGCCACATGTTCAACCAATGCAGATTTTAAGATTAAAATTGGCGTAGGCCTCTAAATACCAGTAGTGTTTTAGGAATGGACGGAGTATTAGTTGGGTAACATTCATAGAAAATATGCACAACACTTAAAACAATGCCTAAAATTTTGTTTAATTCAGTATATTTGGGTCAGCAATCAGCTTAAAAAGCAAAGGTATATTAAAGGTTGAATGGAGGATTTTCAAAAATTGTTTGTTGTCAGTCTTGGTCAAAAACAGTTGCATAGATTTGTAGCAGCCTTGTACTTATGCTAAACAAAAAAAGAATTATAAAACATATAAACTGTGGACATGATGAGGCCAGTAAAACGTTGACCAATAGATAACGAGGTACCTCGTTATCTATTGGCCTGTTAACCTGTCAGGCAAACCCTCAGTGTTCCTAAGTAACTCATTGGCCCATTTAGCAGTGAAGGGCGTGGCCTTAGGAGGAGAAACACATGTGCATCATTTGAAAAACAGCAAGCAGTTGTTGGATTTGAAAAATCCTCCATACAACCTTTAAGTAGATAAAATAGTAAAAAAAAAAAAAAAAAAAGGAAGTAGGTATTTAAACCTAACTCATTCTCACAAACCTTTTGGACATCACTAGTTTCATGTGAATGGATATATTTTGGATACTAGAAGAGCTTTAAAACAGGTTTTTAGGTGCAAAAGTTAAGCCTGCTTACCACTCTCTGCACTAGGGTTGCAACAAGTTAATTAACTGATTGAAAATGATTGATTACTGAAATAATCATCAACTAATTTAGTAACTGTTAACTGGTCTTAGATAGGCTCCAAATACGCTGAGAAAAAAAGGCTTTATTACTCAATGACATGGAAAGTGTAATTTTATTGTTCTTAATAGAAACATTGCTTTGTTTTTGTAAATTTAGAATGCAGGCTGTCCTCAAGCGAAGTTACTTCGGCTTTGTTTGGGGAAATTCAGTAAAACAACTAATTGCTCAACTAATATTTTGGAAAGAGGTAAATTTAGCCCTGTCTTGTCTTGAAAGATACTAACAATTACATTATAAATGCACACCACAATTCATATCTCTGCTCTATAGAAGTTATGCATGGACAGTCTTTTGTTTAAAAAACACTCCACAACATTTAGAATGCTAGAACTATTCAACTTATTACTGTATATCTGACAACATCCACTCATAAATCCTTGGACACATGATTACTATCAACAAATATTCTTTATGGTTGCAATTATAGCTTATAAACTTTTATTTACAAAACAGCAAAGTGAAACTGGAGAGAGCCACCTAAGCACAGCCAATCAGAATTCTGTATTCGGCTCCTGATTAGAACCAAAAATCTTTATTCAATTCAGGCAGTATCAGTGTTCTTGTTTTTTCAAATAGTTCAGCATTTAGCATACTTTTTAGTGGAAAGCATGACGTTTTCTCATTTACAACTAAAAACGTTTTTCATGCATTGTTGCCACTCAGGCCTAACATTTAGAATGCTGTTATGTCATCTGCTTAACCTCTATTCTGACAATCAACTTCATTCTTTGAAAGCCTTGCTCAAAGACGCAATAAAAACACATGTAGATCAAGCCAATTTTGAACTACTTACCCCTGGGTGTTTGCATGACTACTGTCTAATTACAACAATCTAGACAATCTTTTAATCTATTTTCCCGCATCAGCTCTGTCAAAGTCCTCTGCCTAATTTCACTGTTGTTCAGGAAGAACACTCACACGCATCATTTCAGCACTCGCCTTTGGTCTTTGAATGAAATCAGTGGCCGAGGAGAGTGGAGAGCGTCACTTCTCCGTAACTACAGATACACAGCCTTAGAGATAGCATCAGAGACGGCCAGACAGAAGCAATCTAGTATCATCTTGCCACTGTAGCATGGACAGGACCAGCTGTACTCCTCCGAATGACCCCTAGCTAAGCCCGAGTCCCAGTGACCCTTCTGCGTTATTACTTTGGCTCCGGCTCTATCAGAACCCCAGCACAAGAATGAAAACAGTCCTTCTGTTTGGTCTAGGTGAGAGGACAAGGCCGCAGAATTTAATGCTAGGAAGAGTGACAGTCTGGATAAATAAACTAGGAGAGGAAAAGGAAGGAGTAGTTAAGCAGGACAAAAAATAAACAGTTACTCCCTGTAAGAATGTGGGTTGTACGTGGTGTAAAATATTTGGCCACAAGATTTTAAACACTAATGTGACTGTGAATGTCTTTACTTTATTGGTTTAGTCAGTCAATAGTGTCTTAGTCATGTTGTTGACTAACAGCCTATTAGTAATAAAACAGCAGTGCCTGGAGTAAGTCAGCTGAATATTTGAAATTTTAATCCTTCATGTTTACAGACAAAAGAGTGTATTTTGTTTGTTTTGGCATGAGAGCCTATCTGTAATATTGTTTTGACAACCAACCATCACCCCTTCATTGTAGGGCTCAAAAAATAATTCCGAAACTCAGATAAATGAAATAATTTTGATTAGATAAGATTAGATGTTACTGTGAACATAGAGAGAATTGTCCACTGCATTTGACCCATCTTCAAATACCACTAGGCAATATGCCAGAAGCAATGGTCACTGGAGATGAGGCGCTCGGGGACCTTAATGCTAGACTAGGTCATGACTACCATAGCTGAAGGATATTCCCTGATGTGCATATTTTGTACAGGCTTTCAACAAATAAAACATGTTGAGATATCAACTCACTATGTGTAGAGAGGCAGATGAAGCCAAAAGTGAAATCAATTTTACAAATCCAACCAGCTGGGTGTGATATTGCTTAAAATTAACAGAGACAACATTTTTAATGTAAATACAGCAGCTGAAAAAAAACATTGCAACTATAATCAAAATCCTATCGTACAACTGTCTCTTACAAAAGATATCTGTGACATCTATTAATCTATCTATCTATCTATCTATCTATCTATCTTCTTCTTTTTTTTTTTTTTTTTTTTTTTTTTTTTTTTTTTTTTCTTCTTCTTTTCTTCTATCTATCTATCTATCTATCTATCTATCTATCTATCTATCTATCTATCTATCTATCTATCTATCTATCTATCTATCTAATCTATCGATCAATCTAGCTAGCTATCTATCAATGTATTTATCTATGTATCAATCCTCTTTTCCATACTCATATTAGAGGCCAGACCCAGACCTTAAGAACTCACAATATAGCAACAAAAATCAAATACTTGACAATATTAACTTTAGTTGCCTCCTCTGTAGTAAATATCATTGGTCTCTAGAATGTTGTGATGTTCATCTGAAGCCCAACAAAAGTCTATTTGCACCTTGTCACAACAAAACAAACTGCGACATTAGTCCTGTTGTTGCTCTCATAGAATGTAACACTTGCTACATTAAGAAAATGTATAATTAGTGTGAAAAGCATATTAGCCCATGTATACCCAGTCTCCAAACATATGTGTAAGTACTATGTCTAGGCACTTTCCAGCTCTTGTATTCCTCTCCCAGCTCAGAGTAGGTGCAGTTATTTATTATCACCATACATCTCGGCGCTCCTTGTGAGTCTCGGCGGTGCCATAGAGGACTGACATCGACGGAGGCTGCCATGTTGTTCATTTACACCTCACACAAGCCCTGATTTACAGTGCAAACTCCAGCAGGCCTCCGGGGAGATCTCGCACTGCCAATACGTGTCTGTGACAAAACCTCCATCAGAAAGAATGAAGCTATTAAACGCGTTCAAGGAATAAATTATATTCTCCAAGCAACAAGGAGTTCTTAGGTTGGGCTGGGCAAACTGATACAAGCTGTGCTAAGAATAAAATATGCAAGAAATAAAAAGCAAAAAGTAAAACAGCCTATTCATTCATAGTTTGATTTAGTATAAACAATGTTGTTAAAAGGGATTGCATTTACAACCATGATACAAACATGTAGGTCTTTTCATTTGACTGACAGTTGAAAAATTTAAGACTTTATTATTGCTTTTATTTTTTAAGCTTTTCAATTTCACAGCTTCAACTATATCCAAAAGTAATATGGGAGGCACTTAGACCCAAATGTATTTATTTAGAAGCAGTTAGAAAGCCAGCACACTCACATTGCAGACAAAATGTGGTCTAAAATCTCATTAAAACCATCTTCCATCCTAGACTTTTTCTACTGACCAATCATAAATATTGATTTAAAAAGTGTTCAACATTATATAAGTGATGCATTGCAATCTTTGATACAGCCTCATGTTTTGGGTAAATCTATAAAGGTAATCTGTACTCTGTTTTTGTTTTGACAGGCATTAGACACGTTGATGCTTTTCAGTGACATCGTTGTGTGCTCTGCTGGGGGTAATTGCTTTGGCGATCCACTGCACAAACATGAGTAAACATCCACATATCTTCTGAAAACTTAAGAAAAAGGATAAGATATGATGAAATATCACATTTTCAGAACTTGTGATCATTACGAGCGTGCATAACCATGGTGAGCTTCACAAAAAACTTAGCTTCATACAAAGCAAATGTTGACGATTACGTGAGTATTGTTATGAGGATTAGAACAGTATTTAGAATGACTGGTCAACATATCTCAAAAACAAGAAATGGAAAACCTGAACTAAAAAGTGCTTATGTTTTACAATAGTTTCCCTCTTTAACCCCGACCAGAAGCTGAACACTATTCCTGTGTTTTTGTCCTACCTTTAGGCAAGAGATTGAACTAAATCCCATATGTCATAGGTCAGCACTTTCATCTTCCAACTCTCTGCAGTTCAAAATGATCTGCCAAACTAAGACAGACGTGAGTACAAAAACAGGAAGCGCTTCTCCCTGTACTGTACCTCATAGTCCCACTTGGTCCAAGCCAAATACTTTGACTCTTTGGTTTAGACAGAAATTGCAATTGGTCCCAAAGAGATTGCAAGACTGGTCACAATTGTATTTAGTTATGTCCAGTCCTATTCTATCCATGGTTTAGAATAAGTTTAGACATTTTTTGTTAAATTCTATATATTTTCACTTTGGCTTTAAAAAATATTCACATTTTTTAACCATGTTATACCAGAGTTCCCCCATCAATAGCTTAATCAAAGTTCATGAATTAATTTATACTCGATTGAGTAATCTTGTCTTGTTCTGCAACTATTGCGCAACATCTCAGAAAATTTCTGTTTTCACCTACCTCTTATCTCTGCCCACTTGTCTGTATTGCAAAAACTGACAACAATGAAGAGGTGGGGCTTATTAGTTCTGTAATTTAGAATAGGAATTCAATACACCTTCTCTGTTTCTAAGTTGTTTCAGATATTTTTTTATTTTACAGTGAACAAATTGTGCATTGCTGATCTACATATGATATAGCTAAATATATGGTAAATACACAGTGTGACAAAGGTTTAAAATAATTTGAAAATAACATTTATAAATCCAATTGTTTTATGTGGGTCTCTTGCAGTCCTATGCAAACTGCACAGTCCTTCTTAATTTGGCCGTACCTTTAGCTAAGATTTGATTATTATGCCCACACATACGCACGGCTAACATTGGCTGTGTGGGTATTAGAATAAATGTCTTCATCGTCTGAGTCAATGCTGAGTACAGATGGCATTCGTCTAAATTAAGTTTTATGTGTGCCACACTTGAGGGTGTAATGAAATCCTCCTCTGTGATATTGATATTTTGTTACAACGGCCTTGTGAGTGAGATTGCATGTGACAAAACAAGCAATAAAAACTGTGCACTGATGCAAAGTAAGTTGGATACATTGGTAGTAAATATTGGTAAATGCACAGCAAAATAGGAGTACAAACCTTTTTATTGTAATTAGTCAATTGTTTGCCTCTAGACAGCTTATCATTAGTGGATCGGATAACTACATGCTGTCTTTATTTAATTATTAAGCATTTATCTTTTCAAACTTAAGTAAGAAAGAACCATTGTGGCTCTTTGGAATAAATTCTGATTGGCTGTGCAGAAGGTAGTAAACTTATTTTACTTCTGTGCCTGAAAAACATGTTCTAAAGCTGTGCTAGTGGCCAAAAAATCTATGTATGTAAAAACTAGTGCTGCGTCAAAGCAAAGTGTTTGAGCTAGAAAAGTTTAAATACCTACTTCCTTCTTTCACAGTTTGGAAATTAGATCCCGTAGCTTCAAGGCTACAATAGCAGTAGTATCAGTGATAAAAGCATATAGAGCAATGGCAACTCTTCAGAAAGAAAATAACCCAAAACAACTATAATGAATTTGCTGCATATTCCACCTACAACCATTGTAAAGTGACAGTGTTTTTACTAAAATACTGATTTAGAGAACCTAAATTCAATCACTGACAGCCACAAAAACATTGCATTTACCAAATTGACTCTACAATGTGCTGCTCAGTGTCAGGTTGGTAGATAAGTGAATATTTGGTGGTAGACTGGCTTTCTCTCTAAAAGCCTGGGAACGCCAGACTCTAACCCTTGTGGATATTCTGGTTTAAAAAAACATGGCCGTCAAAGCGTTGCATCACTCACAACAGAGAACCACAGCTCTTCCATGGTCTCTCCGCATGCTTCCCCTGAGATCCAGCCATGTGTGTGTGTGTGCGTATGTGTGCGTGTGTGAGAACAAGCCAGTGTAACAATGGTGCACCCACGCATTTGCCAACAGTGAAACTTGAGTCACCCAAGGAGTCCACTGAAGTTAGTCTCTCACAGCGCATCCCGTTAGTCACAGTTTGCAGACAGCTACAGAGAATTAGGAATAATCATGAGCGCTTCAATATGGCCGTTTGTTGGGACAGATTGGGAGGAACTGTGTGTGTGTTTTTGTATGTGTGTTTGTGAGCGTCTGGCTGCTTTGTTCTGCTGTGCGTTTTCTCCCAGGTTTTATCTACAGAAAGTTCAGGGCCAACTGGTCTTCATGTGAGCCGTGTTTCCCATGACCGACTCCCGTGGTGGTGCTGATAGGGCGTACAGTGTGTTGGCGGAAGATGGGGCTGTGCGCAAAGCTGTGACTAATGAAAAACTAATAAATTTAATCATAATTTTGAATTAGGTCCTGAAAGGCATTATTGCATGCTTGATTTTTTTATTCAAGAATAGATAAAAGCCTAGAATAAGGAGTGCTTAGTGAGTTACAGCACTATAGATCCAAACAGGGATCTGTAGTTAGTTTTTTAAAGGTATACTATGTAACATAATGACGATTAGACTTGCTACTTTGCCTGATGTGTTGTTTGTTTGTATCCATACATGCGTTCTCAAGGACACAAGTATGAGGCAAACCCTTCACCTGATACCGTGCTTCTTTATGTTGTTCAATAAAGTACTTTTACATTTTTGACAGATTGATACAAACTAAGTCTCCCCTTTTTTGTGGTATTTTTCCACTATTTCTGCTACTACCATGTTCCTATTTTCCTTCACTGTCTCAACCTCTGATACAAGATACTCACTGTGCATGACAAGTCTTACCCATCTTTTGTTCCCACAGCTACATCCTGTGTAAAATAAACACTCTTTTTTACCAATGTGGTTTTGTTCAGATTTTGGCCTCAAATCCACAAACCACTGCTGTTTCTTGTTTGCTTTCTTTTAGATGCTGCGATGAACCCAACAGACTGAACCAATCCCCTTTGGAGTGGTTGTTCGGGGCAATAGGTGTTCCCATGCCCTCCTCAGTGACTGCACATCTTCTTGGGCCGTGTCCTGGAGGGCTAAGTGGTTGTAAGTGAGTGTTAGTGTTATTACTGAGCCAAGCGTTTTAATGAGACTCTATTCAGACAGTCCCAGAGCAGCTGACATGGGACAAGTCGGGCACAGGGCACTGCAGCTCCACACTGACCCCATGATTCACCATTTTACAGCATTCAAAAAGAGCCGGAGGCAGCAGAGAGCAGCAAATGCCAGAGATGGAGTAACTGGATACAATTACTTAACCTCATTCTAGCCATTTTAAAACTGGGATACCTGATTTTCAAGCAGTGAAACAAGAAAATATGTAGCTATTTAATATGTATGTGTGTTTTTCATAGCTTTCACAAACATCTATATTGCTAGTGGTAATAATGACTGGCATTATATGAGAATAGCTTTTTCACACAGAAATGGGAAGCATCACTTTTACACTGTAGCTAATCATCATTTATAATATGGTGACGCACATGGCTCTTTCGTACAATTTTATGTACATGTTTTTCATTTGTGGTTTAGTGGACACTTTCATGGGGTAGGGCAAAAAGTTTGTCACCTGAACATCAATCAAATAGAAACATTTTTCAGGTGTTTTTGATTATGCAGCCTCTTAAAGGGGCACTGTGTAAAAAAAAATAAAAATAAAGTGATCCCACTTTTGACACCAGGGGGAGCCTTTCCAATGCATTTTGCCTATCTACCCTGCTGACATCTAGCGTCAATTTATCGCATTCCGGCCGTACTAAAACATTTCAAATAAGTATAAATGTATCACAATTGATGTGGATTGGTTAACAGTGCTCTCTTAAGTATTCATGTTGTAAAGAATAAATATGATTTAAATGTTTGTGGACTATAAGTGATAATTAAAATTCCTCTCAATCTTACACAGTGCCTCTTTAAAATATTTTTTCGCTCAGTCAGCAAGTTGTAATTTCATGTACGATAGTGAACACACGAAATGAATGTCTAGAGTCAAGTAGCAACTTAACAATGTTTTGATCAGTGAGGATTGAGTTCTATCTGTAAAGAAAATTCTTGTATGAGAGCATTAAATATGCTCATTGAAATTGCATCTTTACAGCATTACAATAAAAATTTGACCCTCTCTCCCTCTGCTTTGTACTCTACATAATGTAAGAATACCTTGTAGATTTCCGGAGCTGGACACTGGTCTGTGATTGGCTGACAGTCATCCCGTGGTTTACAGCTGCTGTCGCACCAGCCGCAGAGGTGACCCTGGTCCTCTCGTCCCCAGCACTGGGAACAGTCAGAGCTGCCCACCGCACAGTTGTACACCTCCACTGGTGAGACAGAAACATAATGTTAACAGGAGCAATTACAGACATTATTTACAGCTAATTTGGTTTGCCTGGCTTGATTGGGCCACTTTCATATTAGTACCATATGTGCTTTGTGCGCCAAGAACAGGCATAAGCATTTTTAGAGGATGATATATTCAGGGCTATAAAAATCCACTTGAAAAAAAAACAGTGGAGGAGAACAAAGCCTGCTCCAAACAGATGATTATGTTCATATTCCAATGTGCCTCCCTGTGAGAAATCCCATTCGTATCGCCACATGTGCATCTGTGCATGTATTTGCAAGCAGAATCCAAAATCTTAACGTCTGCATGTGAATGATAAAAAAATAAAAATGCACTTCTTTAAATTTTGGATGACTCTGCATGTTTAGAAAAGTGTGTAGCCATGGTAGCCAGATATATGCAAGCTACACACATTCAGCAACAGCATCTGTGTCGGGAAAGGCCCTGGCTTTGAATTGGCTTGTCTTAGTAGCTCTATACAAACATGCCAAGGTGAACAAAATGCGTGCCACTTTGCATTATGTAGTCATGGAGCTTAAATTGTATTTTCCAACAATGACTGATGATAAAGCTTTTAAAGAGCCACCATAACACCTCAAATTGCAGTGCTGCGTGTCAGCTATAATCCTTAACTGCACTTACAAAGAGCTGCTGCATACTATTATGTTAAATGAGTACTATTTGGCGAACTACACGTCCCTTACATGAGCATTTATTATTGTATGTGAAAACACTGTTTGTCCTCCTGTTCATTTTTCAACAGCTTTAATCAAATTGAAAATATTCATGCTTAGGTGCAGTGCAATTTGGGAGCAACAGAGGCAGCCGACGTCAGAATTGTGTTGAATTTGGGAATAGGCGAATGCAGAGAGCCATTGAAGCATGGCTACAATAATTGTGTTCTTTTTTCACCTGTCAAAAATCCACGATCATTCAGTGGTTTTGTGTGTTGACGGTACTGATAGTAGTATACACATTTCCCCTGGTGGGAAGCTGGAGTCATCTTTGGTCTTTTTGGTCTTTTATTTATTATACCTTGTATTCTTGCCAAGTCCTGATTTGAGCCTGGTTCAGTCCATGTTAGGGCTATGCAATTAATGCAATTTTAATTTCAATTATGCTAATCAATTTCAAGTTTTGTGTAAAAAAGTAATTATCGTCTCTTAATTAATTTTAATGAGTTGCCTTGGGTCAAAAAGTTGCTCACAGAAAAGACTAAGTAACATTTACCATTCACATTCAATTGCAAAATACATTTTGAATGATTCAAATATGATTTAATATTTTTGAAAGAAAAAAAAAGTTTTTTTTCAAAACAAAGCTGACAGCATTATTTATCTCAGAGTTGCAGAAGGACATTTAAATATATAATCGTTCCAAACTTTACTTTGTCAATTTTTTCCAAACTTTCAAAGTAACATTTGCCTTGTTAAATGTCTTTATAAGTCTACATATGTATTTTTGGGGCATTTGAAGCATGCGTTGGCTCTTTCAGTTGCCTCCCTATGGAAAACCCGCCCTTGCAATTTTTGAGTCTAAACTCAACACCAACTCTCATGAGAAACCCTGGCTCTTTGATTTTCATTCTTGGTATTGTAGCATGTTATTAAATGTATTTTTGCTGCCTCAATTCAATAATAAAGATAACAACAAAAAAATAAATATATATTTTAGTTTTAATTTAACACAAGATAGTTGTAGGTGAAGCACTATTGCTGATGTTGCTTTGTTTTGCTTTCAAAGCCATCATAAACAGCAAAGGCTAATGCTATCTGGCTGCTCTGATTGGCTGATGCAAAGTTCACCTTAACTTGTTTCAACCTTAGATTCTGGTAAATAGGTGTATCACTTAAGCCAGGGGTCCTTAACCTTTTTGACCTTGAGGCCCAATTTTTCAATATACAAAGTAACCTGGGGCTCAATCTCATATTAAATATATCGTATTTTACTCATTGTGCGGCCCTTAAGGAGATGCCCTATAGTTAAGAATCACTACTTAAGCCACAGACGTGACATGTTATTTGGATCATGCCACTCTGAAATTGTCAAGAAGCAAGGCTAACAATCAAGCCTGAAATCCTCTTGTCTGTAGAAGTCTGTATGCTTGGCTGTGGAGAAGTCCCAAATGTAGTTCAAAAATTCTGTAGTGCAGGTATATATAGTCTCTTTGTTCATTGGGCTGCCCTTTTTGAAAATACTTTTGATCACTATTTCATGCTTTGCTTTAGATCTAGGTTGGTCAAAATTCACTTCAAGGCAAATACATTTCAAACTGGTATTTTGTGTTTAAGTATCAAAATAAGTGAAACATGGCTATCAATAACAAAGACTTTTTTTTTTACTTGTCTCCAAATCTGCAGCAGGCATAACTTACCTTTCATTGGCTCGGGTGTGTCTATGAATATTTCTTGCCCAGGACGATCAAAGTCATGAGTTCGCCGTAGATTCAAGTAGTAAACTTGAGTCCTTTGGTGAGTGGACAGCTATAGGGATATAAATGGAACAATAAAACAGTGGTAGACATGTCTGTTATCTTTCTGTGTGTGAGAGTATAAATTTAGCTGCATGTATTAATTCCCACATGCTGTCTCTGGTGATAATAATAGTCTGTTTTAATCTAGGATTTTAACAGCATTAAAAAACAAGTTAAAAACAGACAACGAAGCCAAAACAATGCCACATCATACATTTAATCAAAGTGAAAAACACCAATATATGTTTGCTTGTCAACCCGGGCAAATTTCCTTGTGGCAATAAAGTCAATGCTGAATTTGATTCTGATATACTGTATGTATAGGATCGGAGGCCGATGTAGACTTTTGAGCCAACAGTTGACCTTCTGCTTTGGCCAATAACTGAAATTTGTTGAAACTGATTTTTGACTTCTAAAAGCTATAGCCCACACTTTAGTCCCACACGATCACACATGTAATATTCACTTCATTGAAAACAGTAATAACTTTTTTGGGACATTAATTCTGGGGTTTGATTATGTAAACATATAGCTATATTTTCAACCTAATTGTCCATTCAGTTTAAATAACACATGTGGTGCTTTGAGGGCTGAAGTAAGACTGGGACAACTCCTTTGAAAGTATTGGCGATTTTGCTAAATAGCTAAAAAGTGGAAAATACCGATAATGTGCAAGTAAGTAGTGATAATATGTAACTAAGTAAACAGTGCCTAAAAAGGAAACATAGAAAGTGTCAAGAACTGATTACTTTTTACCGTGGGCCCACTAAAACTTTGTTCAAAACTTTAAATAGAATTTAAACAGTTTGAATTAGGTTGTTTTAAAACATAATCTGCATATTCAGCCAATTAAAGCTGGCAATGCTGTGATGTTTTGTTTCTTTGTAAGTACAAAAAAAGCAGGAACAAAGGTGAGACGACCATGGGATTGTGCTTTTCTCAGTACTCATACTAATTTTTTGTGTAACACAACACAATTACATGCTAAAATTACTTTCAATTAAAAGTAAAGGTTAAAATCTACTCAAAAATGCACATTTGCAATAATGAGAGTATTTGTAATTTTTTATCCTTGTTTATGACACATTGATTTTGATTGGTTATTTATCAGTAGTGAGTTCCTTGAATGTAATTATAGCAAAATGAATCATTTGGCAATACAGGCTGAAATATTGTCGTCTGTTCCAATCAAGTCTAAACAAAAGGTTTTCTGCAGTGACCCAAAAAAGGGAAAGAAAATGATTTGTAAGTTCTTAATGTGCACTCACTGTTACTCCACTGCACTTGACAGTCGAACTGTTCAACCAGGTGGCTTCATAACGCTGATCTGTCCCAAAGTCACACTCCAGCTGCTCGCCCTGTTAAATACAAAAACCATGGTGAGAATATAAATTGTATAGCATTCAACACTGCACCATAGACGGGAAGTACAGCCATGCAAATGCAAAGATGCTCTGTTAACAGTTGAGATATTTTTGGCTGTAAGAGAACATTTTGTCCTGTACAAAGCAACAAATTTGGCATTTGTTAGGATGTGAAGGCAACCAGTCTTACTGCAGTTAAGGAAATAAACATAATGAAGGAAAATTATGCCCACTAAATATTTTTCTATATACTGTTTCCCTCAACCATAATTTAATTTAAGAAAGACACAACAAGTGAGTAGTAAAAATCTTACATATAAAGCTATCACTGTGAAACGTAAGAAATATAAATAATTACAGTTTTTTCATCATGTAATGTTTTATATAGGAATACGGCATTTTATGTGTGAAAAACGCCAAAATTGCACATAATGGGGACAGCCAAAATTTTAAATGTATTTTGTTGACATATTAGACACAAAATTTGAGTAACTATTCAAATCTTGTTAAAACATTAGTAAATCAGGCTTAGAATAGACATCAACCAATTCCTCAGCAAGAACTTTCAAAATCTTTTAAATCTTCTTCAGTTCAATATTGTGAGGTTTGGGATGTGTAGGAGCTATTTTAGGGGGTAATCTTCCTTAACCTGTGCAGGAAAAAGCATCTTGAGAAAACATCAGAACAACCGTTACAATGTTCCATAAGATTCTACATGGACAATAAAATATCTTTAGGAGATTGGGCAATTACCCCAAATAAAGGCATGAAGTGTCTAGTCTTAGGAATATTAGTAATGATTAAAAATTACAATATTCTGTTAGAACCAACATTTAGCATTTAAAGCATTCAAGTAAATGGAAAGTACAGAAAGTAAGTGCCAGACTGAGATGGCTAGACTATAATCACGTCCCCACACTGCTAAAACAATCATGTAAAGAAATATTTACCACAGAAAAACAAGACTATAAGGAGGAAGTGGTAATTTAAATCTTTTTCAAACCCGTCTGCTAACAATTGGCTACTCCAACATAGTTAGCCGGAAAATGAAATAATCATTCCTGCCTGCCAAAGATGCAATTCATTCAAAATTCATATTCATAAACATCTGGACTCCCACACCTCGGCGAGTCATTGGGGAAAGCAAGAGTATCAACGCAATCTGGTGAAAGTTAGTGCCCAAAACCACGAGAAAGGTGAGTCCTGCAGTGGCTGAAATCACCGGAGAATCCAGCCATCTTAAATTGGTCCACTTTGATCAGCCTCTCCAGGGCTTTGCTATTTTCTTCAAGGATTTGACAGGCTCTTTCTAACTCTAAAAAATACGCACTGGCTGACTTTTTTTTTTTCTCCTTCTTCTGTCTAGTCTGAAAAGCAAGGCTCCTGAAGCTGCTTGCATGTGTTTTAGCTTGTTGCTGAATACTTAAAAATACTATTTGTCTAAATTTAAATAAGGCATTTACAAAAAAGAAGAACTCTTAAAAACTGCCCCCCCAAAAATGTGTTTCTTCCATTGTCACTGTGTCTGGCTATCTTTATAATTTGTTGGCGGTACTATCTTCCCTTTCTTCCTAAAACTCAGGAAGTACACTTTTTTATGTTTTCAGCATGTGGATAACCTTTTTTAGCATAATGTCACGGCTGAAGTTGTGCAAAGGGCTTCTAAACACAACACAACTCAGGACTTGTCCACACAAAGCCAAGCTCAGACATTTCAAAACAAATATTTGACCTAAACCACACACCATCCACACAAAGCAGGAGTTTATAGACATATGAATACGAATATTCTGGAAATCAAGTCCCAGAGTGAAAAGATTTAAAAACCCGGTTAAGCATCTCTGCAGTTATGCTTTATTCGCAATCATTTTTTTTACATGATGACATCATGCCCCAGAGTCACATCTCAGCTGCTGAATGTACAGGCCTTTATATGATGTTCCTGCAAAATTCTGCCATCTCATTGCACCATAAACCAAAGAAATCCACTCCAATCTCCGTTTAACCCATTCTGAAGCTTTGTCAAAATATTCCAAAGACAACTGAAGCATAAATCCACTTTCTGTGTCTCTTCTGTAGGTTTTAGATCCACGTTGTTAATTAAATTCTCCGCTAAGTTTCTGTTTACATTCAACACCTTTCTGCGCACGCTCAGTGTAAAGTCTTCCTCTAGTTTTTTGGCTTTTTGTGTCAGGGTCAGGCAGTTACAGGCATTACAGTGGCTTCAGACATTTTACTGATTCATGCCGACGCTCACAAATCTTAAGATTTCTTCATGTTTATGCATTTTGTCTTTAAAATCATCATTGTTTTGTCTTTGGTGGACAAGGCCTTAAAATGAATTCAGTAAGTGAACAACACATGTAGACTGCTATAAGTCTTAAATTAATTGATTGATGATCTGTTCATTGTGACATCTGTTACCACTGTTCGTTTCGGCAGCAGTGAACATTTTGTACTCAATGTAATAAAAGAGCTAAATGAGCAAGAATTTGAGTGAAAGTTTGACAAGGGCCAAACTGTGTGGTGGCAAGATGACTGGGTTAGATCAGCTGTAGCTCTTGTGGGGAATTCCAGGTCATGGTACACAATAACTCGGTTTTTAAATCATATATTTATTTAGCGAGTTATGATGTAATGATCAGTGTATATCATAACTGTGGGAATTTTCTTCGTGGCTGCTTTTCAAGAACAAACTTGCTTGACATTTCACTCTCTATTCTTGCCTCATTGTTGACATTAAGGCACTTGTCAGCTTGTGTAAACTTTCATAATAAAACCTAACTGCATGTTTGGCCTGTGTGTAGCCGCGGTGTGTTTATGGGTACATTTGTATGTGACTAGTGTCTGTCACCATAGAAACTGCACTAAAGGCCAGTCGGGGTGAGGCGTGTATCGGTCGGACCACGCCTGAAGACTACTCAGCACCGGAATTTAGACAGGATCCTCGCTGAGTCCTTATCGTCGATGCGGGATAAACCTCTGGAGTGGATTAAGGATGAGAATAAGAGTTGTATAAAATTGATTTGGAAGCAGCAGGGCGAATTAAAAATGACACAATTGAGGGAGTGCTGCCTGTGCTGGCTGCTGACAACGGCATATCTCAGGTAAAGACCACAGTCACATACAAAATATGACTAAAGCCAACACACAGCAAAGGAGGTCAGAGCAGAGGAGGATCAACATTCTCTTTAAGCCTCCATGAGTCCACACCTGAACTGTCTGAGTGGAAAATTGTCAAAAGAAATTATATGTAATGTAACCGTTCAATGATGATCACTCAGACATCACAACAAAGAAATGAAAATACATGTACTACTTTGCTATTTTTAAAAGTATATGAGAATCTTTGGATGTTAGAAAGGTACAGAGATGAGATGGAAAGATAAATTCCTTCAGATGTATTTTTTTTCGCTTGGTGTCATAACAAAGACTTTCATGCTGCTCATCTATTTTATCATTGGTTGCTAAGAAAACAACAACTGTAAATTGGGAAAATGTTACATCACCATCTGACTGAATGGAATGGAAAGGAAAGGAAAGGTAAAGACAGGTTTATATTATGGAAAACAAATAATGCAAATCAAAAATGGCATATTTGGGTGGATGAAATGTCTTCTCAACAAATCATAACATGCCATTCATTTTTGTAATTTTTCTTTGTCAGCATGTGTTTCATTTATAATATGTGTACAAACATATTTAACTAAATATAGTATTTGTTCTGTTTGTAATGTGAAAAAAATAAAAAGCTGATGAAAATAATATGATGTATCATTGTCAGTACAGTTGTCAATCTAAAGTAGCATCCAAACTCAATTTAAAATAGATTAAAGTTTGACCTTTCACAAACTGTATTAGAATGATCATAAGTTTTAGCAGAACTACCTTGATTTTTATTGTTTGAGAAAGTGAGTGAAAATAGGTTTTTATTACATGTTACAACACTTGAAACAGTTTTGTTATAGAAAATATATGCAATCACAGAAAATTTTGATTTAGTTTAAGACTAAAATATTGAGCAAAGAAAGTACTATTTTGTGTTTATTTCACATTTCCTAAAAAGATTGGTATTAAGAATCAAATACATTCCTTAGTATTAAAATTGTGTTGGAAAATTTTGTATCATGAAACATTCACATTGTTTCAAAAGGGACCTTGTTGCTCTAAACTGCTAGTTTTTTGTTTTTTTTCTACTCAGATGTAGATCTGAAGGTGATATTCACATTGATTCACATACTGTAAGTAATCCTGTATGCTGGGGCTCTTCTTTCAAGGGCAGAAAATGCTGTTTCACAGCTTTGAGAAGACACATGAGAAACCACGCCTTCTTTTGAAAGCACTTATTCAAGCTCTTATTGAATTACTTTGATACATTGTTGTGTGCAATGTTCTGGCTGACAAAGTGAAGTCTTTATGTCTGATGCAGTGCACTTCACCACGTCTTTTACAAACTGTTACTATGAAACAGAGAGCCTAGATGTCCACTTCAAGAAATATCCATCCTTATTAGCAAGAGAGAGAAATTACAAATTAGAAAATGTTGTATCTAAAATTCAGCTTGTTTATGTTTTATCTGGCTCGCAACAGCAGCCAGCCCTCAGCCAGGCTCATTATTGACCCCAAAGAATCCATCTGTGTTTAACTCAGCTTGAAGCAAACACACCATATGCTGGGGTTTATTCCAATCATTTTCACAACACGTCTTTTGGACTATTTCCAAGTGTGTCTGTCTGACATACCTCCTCCACGTTGTTCAGGAATAAGGTGAAGTCCTGGGACAGGCCTGAGGGAGACGGGGGAACTTCTGTAGACGCCAAACTGGGACACAAATCAGCATTCTGTGGACAAGGAAAAGACATAAAACAACTATTCAACTTCTACACAAGATTAAATGTTTGGGTTATTTTTCATGCACATTCTCTAAAAGTATTGATGACAAAATTGATCCAGTGCCCGCAGTAAGCCTCCAGACTATGAGCATATTACAATGGCCAATTCTCAACAGAGAATATCTGTTAATTAGTCTAACTCTACAATTCTGGCAAATAAAATAAGCCCGAATTATAAGCCAACAAATCTAAATCAAAGAGAGATAAATATAATAAAGATAATTAAGCACTGGTTTGCTAAATATAAGATGACATGACAAGTAAAAACGTCAAGATTCAATATTTTATGCATTATTTTGAGCTTTTGCAGATATATCTACATTAATAATGCAATTTGTGAATGAAGCTTAACACACCTTCCTATATGTTTTTTTTGTTGAAGAGACAATAATTTAACATGGCTAAAAGGTTACATGAGTCAGGTATTAACTGACTTTACCGGAACAGAAAAATATGCTTCAATACCAGCAAAAGAATCCAATATACAACCAAAGTTACCCATTTCACATTTTCAGAATCAGGGCCATAAAGCACTTAACAAAACAATGGCGTTCTCCACACACATCCGCAAACCCCAAAATACCTGTCCTGTTTATCTAAAGCAGCAGGAAATGAGACAGTGATTTCTGGCTCATAGCGAAACGACAATAGCTTCAAATAGAGATGTGATGGACTAAGAAAAACAAACCGCACCGGACAAAGTGATGGTTCAAGCAGACAGGAACACCTCCTCGTCCTCTTTCTCTCCGTCCCACATTGACCTAAATTACTACGCCAATATGATCAAGTTTTTATTTGGCAGAAATCGTATGTACGGCTGAAAAATTTTGAAAAAAAAAATCTGATCATATCATAATCATATTTTTTCCATTTTTTTGACATGTTATCCAATTAGTATTAAATTTGTGAAAATCTGAAAATCATGATTCAGTTCACTGAGCAGGTCTTGCACATTAGCATTTGAGAGAAAATCATCAAATGCCAAACTAATACAGGAATCATAACATAATTTCAACACATGTTTGTAAAAGTGCAAACTACAGGTTTAGACCAAACATACATTTTCATGTTTTTACATAACAACAATCAGTACACTGGAAAAATGACATTCTTAAGTTAAAGGATCTATACTAAAAAAACTGACATCAAAGTCATTTTCAAATGAGGCACACATCTGTTTTTTCAGGTTGTCTACATCTGCAATGCTCAAAATGCTCTGTATTACATTGTCATGTAATTAAATTGTAGTTTTAAGCTAAACAGCTTTTTACTAGCTATTTTATGTTTATTTTAGATTGCCACTGAAAGTCTTTACAATTTTTGTAAGAACTGGGACAACACAGTCTCCAGAGGAAAAGTAGATATACAAATGGTCAAAAACGTACGCTAAACACATTTTCACGCTTTTTTTTACGTTAATATGCCTTTTCTCCGGAGACTGCGACTGACTGAGAAGTGAAAAATATATGTATACTGTCAATAAATAAATAAATAAATTATTAATTTTTTCAATAAATAAATAAATAAATAGCTAGGTTTAGCTGTAGCTTTAAAGAAAACAGGAATGATATTTTTACTAAATATTGTAGCTAAGGTGTGAGGTCTTTAAAAGATAGTGGAGTCGATGACAAAGTTATTCGTTTTTTCCAGAGCAGCAGCATTTAGTTTTCTTATTTCAAGTTAGAAAATGAAGCAGTCAAAATTAACTCAAATTAAGACAAACTGAACTTAATGCAAGTAATTTTGTTTTAACATTGCTTTCTCATCTAAAACACAGTTGTTCTGTCTGTGAGATACTATTCTTTCCCTTTTGAGTCTCAGAAGACATCCATGTCCAAATATCCCAGATTTGTTGAGTCATAAAAAAGTCAATTTAATCACATAGACATGCTGTAGCATTAGCATATTGGGCAAGACTGGTTTAATTATTTCCTTATGTAATTTAGTTTGTTCTCCAGTAGATGAAGGTCTAACTCAGTTCCTGACATGAAAAACACTTCAATTTCTAGTGCAGTTTGCTGCATCATTACATTAAAACTGCATTTTTTAAAATTTGGTAGTAATTAATCTACAGCTTTACTTGTTTGTAATTTCATGTCTGTCAGCTAATGCAATACACATGGTATTGCTGCCTATTGCTACATTATAAAGTCATAAAATCAGATTGCTTATGTCGTCGTTTGACAAGGAGAGGAAGCAGAACTGAAAAACATACTTTTTGCTGAGGTTGTTTTGACATTTGCCTCTTCAAGCTTGGATTAAGGAGATATTTGTGCGTTGACGTAAAATGTAATTAGCAGCGAACTAGTCTGTAAAGCAAACAGAGTGCAAAGAGCGAGCGTGTGATAAAAGCGTTTATTTAAAGCCTCACTGGACGTCAGGCAGCAGAGTTCCGTGGAGTTTTTATTGTCCTGCTCAGTCCATCAGATTTTGGCCTAGAGGAGCAGGAGGTCTGACTGTGTGAGTGACTCAGGCTCTTGTCAGCTGCTCCTCAAATGCTCTGTTAAGACTTGAGAGCTGCATTGTGCTATGTTAGCATCACAAGACCACCACGAACAGAAAGGAACAATGGAAGAAGATTTTTTTTCAAGCATTACCTCCTGTTGAGCCATTTAAAGGTCCCAAGAGGGATGACATAACGTCACAGGAGGCAGATGTATTTTTATGCTACACTATTGTGCTAGCACTAGAGAACTGTGCTACTAAATAATAAAACATGTATAAACTGTACAAGGGAAAATAGATTGATGTCTCATTATCTTGTTTACACATGCCTCATTAATGATCAACTGTAGAAATTATTTATGTGTTTTTGTCTTACACGGCTGCACAAACCCTAACCAACTTTTAGAATGAAAAAAAAAAAGCAATAATCAGTTCACAATAAACATTAGGGGCGATTTATAAAACCCAAACTGCATGCGACATCCATTACATTTTTTGTTTTTTTGCGGTTGTCAAAATATGGTTTATGGAAATTTTTCAATCCACAGACAAAAAGACAGTGAGATAAAGTTACAATGACAGTTAGTCTCATAGTGTCGCTAAATAAACAGCATCTATTACCAGCCCGTGCCAGGACTTTTACACAGTTCTGTTTGCTTTACAGACTAGTTCACAGCTAATTAGGCTTTGCGTCCTCACACAAACATCGCCATAATCCCTTTCTACAGCCTCCCAGTTAAAACAGAAGCACAGCAGACAATACTGGGCGTATTTATTTCCTGGCAACAAACAAGTCCTGACAGTTGAGTAATAATTCCTGGGCAAAAATAGCAACACAGGGAGAGTAATCTTCCACATGCTGAGATTTCAAAACCAAAGCACTAAATAGAGCAACTCAAGAGGAGGTCAAGGAAAAGAGCTTAAAAAGATACACTAGCCAGAAAATAAACTTCACCACTCATAGTACTGTATTTCAGTTAGAAGTGAAGAAACCTATAATAAAGTAAAGAAGTGAACTAGTTAAATAAGTTCAGCTCATACTACTACTACTACTACTACTACTACTACTACTACAACACTATTTACTTCACTGTTAACTACACTGAGGCAATATATTTTACTTTTCCTACTATTAATACAGGTTTTCTTAGTAATGGCTCTAGTACCTTTTTGGTGGGTCACATGTTGAAATAAGAACTAAATGGAGGGTTGATTTGGGCCATTTAAAAGTGGCCATAGTACAACATTTCAATTGGATGCATTTAGAACATGTACAACAAGTAACACTATAACTAGTTAAATACTACAGGCTCTTTTGAAAAAGCATCAAAACTAAATAAATTGTGACAATAATTAACAAGTGTGACAGTTATTTTGTGCAATCAATTTAATTATATTGTCTAAATTATTATTTTATTTTTTTGCAGTTGTTGCAATGCTTTAATTGGTATTAACAACTGATAAATTCTATAGTATCTAAGTTGAACTTGAAATTTTAGTATGGTGACAACACTTCTGCCACATCTAATTGTTCTCATTTCTAAAACCAGGAGGCTGCCAATTAGCTTGGTATTGTTAGCTTTATTGCAATGGTCAAACTCACACTGGTTTTGAAAAGCTGAAAAAAAAGCTAAGCTACAGTCACTATTAATTTGTGGGCTGTAGAACTGTTTCCAGAGACTCTGATTTTGCACAATGTGCTGTGAATGACCAGTATCTGACTTCTGCACTCCCACAGAGCTGAGTCTGGCGCCCCTCCTGCAGTCTATTCTTTAAAGCAACTTTGGGCTTCTTTTGCTTTAAAAAGTTGAATTTTGACTGTCGAGAGTTATATTTAAAAAAAAAAATTTTTAGCTAGCTAGTCATAATGCTAAGTACCTTCAAATTTCAAATTAGTGTCCCAAAGGGAACTGGATTTATGTGTTTACACACAAACAGTACACATGCAAACAATAATAAATTAGATCGCAGCTTACATACATTTAAATATCTAGGTCACAAACTGAAAATATTTTGCAACATACCTGTGACTTTTAAGGACTTAGATCCTTACAATAGGCACTGAGTTTGTAGGGATTATGTCTAAGGCTCTTAATATTAGGAGATCGTCAAGGCATCTGCCATTTACCAAAGATAACAGAGGATGTCTCACCTCCAGCAGGTTGTGCTTTGACTCATCTTTACCGGCGACGCAGAGGTGCTTCTCCAGGTCCCAGTAACACTTCCACCTGGTGCTCAGGCAGCTAGCACATCTGTTCGAAACAAGAGAATGTGTCCATCATTACTTCATGTAATCGTGATACACATACTATTCTAATGCTGTGTGCTGCTTCTGCTGGGAAATGGTGAAGATAATGAAAGTTAGAAAGGGTATCTGAAAAGGAGTTCAGTGTGTCCCATGAATAAAGGAAGCTAGTGGCCCACCTAGGTCTAATTCTTGCACTTATCGTCAAAAAACACTTTGATACTTTATGGACGTGTTATTGTCATAAACATATAGAAGTAACTATATTAGTTCTATAACAAGTGCTTTTGTCAGTGGAGGATAAAGAGTGACTTTAACATATTTATTAAAATACAAATTGTACAAAATAAAAATTAATTAAATGAATTGCCTAATCCAAAGTAGTCTCCATATAATTCATAAGAAGATCAAAATTAATGAAGATCTTGAATTTTTAACCAACTCAAACATCTTCTGCACTTCGAATATTTATTTTAATTACAGGTCAATAAATGTATGTTTGTGTCCTCTTTTGGGTTAATTACTATTTTAAACTTATCCATAGTTTACTCTTAAATTAGAGCTGCTTTAGCCTGCTTCTGACCTGATAAAGACTCAGATTACGGCAAATCTGGAGGTAATTGGAAAGCTAAACATACTTATTTCATATCAGATACGTGGTATGTTTGGAGCTAATGACTAACAGTATAACTTTATTACATTTTGCTTCTTAGTGTAAGTAGGAAAACGGCAAGAGCTGAACCTCTTACTAACACTGTACTACTACATTTACAAAGTAATACTATTACGGTTATTTCTCCGGACTATTAAACCTACAACGTGGGAGGTGGAAGATTTGTTGTTTTGCCCCCAGATAGGAAAAGCTTAAATAAAAGACTAGGATAAAAACCTTCTTATACTTATACTTATGTTAAGTCTAAGTACAAGCCTGCTCTGATGTTTTTTGCAGTTTAACACCAGCTACAAGGATGAGACGATTAGAGACATCAAAGTAGAATAAATGATTAGTCATAGTAGCACTCATTCCAATGTTGGTAGACAGAGGCAGTCCTGGGGTCAAGGCAGGCCATATCTGCAGATAAAACAAAGCACTTCTCTCAAAACATCCACACACACAAATGATAAGGACAGTGTGTGAGCAATGTTTCGTATTTATTACTTTGTGAGGTCCATTATCAATTTCAGACCGTCTCACTGAGGCCATTAAGAGCCAAACAGGTCTATTAGGAATTTTATAGACACAGCCATTTTGTGTGAGATAGACACGGCTGTTTACGGCTAAAAAATAAGCAGTAAGGAAGGATTTCACTGCACAAACAAGGAAGTTTTTTATTTTTTTTAAACTGGAGTAAACACAATAGTGAGAAAACAGGATATATTCAAATATGCTGGTGTAGTTACACAACTTCAAATGAAGACATCTAAATCTTAATGCAATCCTAGACAAGCACTATATCATTGTATTTTGGAGAAGTGACTGTCCTTAAGGTCTGTTTGCATAGCTTGTGTGAAAGAAGCTCTTGTTCAGCCCATTCAGCTGAGTTTTATAACTGCTGAATTCACTCAAAACAAAAGATTCAGTCTACAACCGTTTTATTTCACATGGATACAATCTGTGGCTCAAGGGCAGCTGCTGATAAACAGCATCCAAAGTGCTGTGAATCATGAGGTTGTTGGTAAATGCTGTGTCTACATGAAGAAAGGCATCCTAAACTGTTTTAGTAGTTACAATTAGAGCGTGACATTCAAAGTAAAAGGCTGTTTGCCAAGGTGGTATATTGCCTCTAGCTTAATGCAGAAGAGGACATGACCTATAGTAAAAATAAATACTGTAAAGCAAATGAGCTATTAGAGGTTGTGTTTTTTGTTATTTTAATGAAAATTGGATTAGAATATAAAATAGTCATAGTGATAGTTGTTTAGGGTTTGTCCAAAAAAGCAAGAAAACAGAAACATGCAATAGAACAAGGTATGACATAGTGTAAATACTGCTGTCAGTTAGATTACAGTATTATATTTTTCTCAATGATGTACAAAATTAAGACTTGACTTGTTTTTACATATACTGTAAACATTCTAAAGATCATTAAAAACTGTTGGGACATCAATATACTGGTAATCTAATCTGAATTGCTGTTTGTGGAAGCCGTAGAATTTTAATGTATTCATATTATGATAACTTCAATTTGAATTTCATAACGAGCTTCCATTTGTTAAAGACAAAAGTGTGATGTTTTAGCATTAAGAATCGGCGTCTTCTGAAAGTTTAGTGTTCACTGTGACTGACCAGCTGCCACAAACTCAAACATTACACAAGTGGAGCAGTAGGAGGAATGGGTAGTCAAAACAATGTAGAAATAGTGAAAAACAATATGACAATTTCACAAATAAAGGCTCACAATTCATTTTTTATTGTTATAACATGCATACCTATTTTTTTTCATAACAAATTAAAGGACTATACTTTTTTTTACAACAATATAACTTAAAAACAGTTTCCCCCTAGCACTGATATCTTGTTAATGTATCTATTCAGGTGGAAATTAGTGCGTTTGTCTGTCTATGTCTAATAAAATACTGTTTGTCGCAACTTTTTCTGTTTTTGTTTTTAGCATTGTGGCTAACTGTTGTTAGCATAGTGACTCACCTCGCACTAACAACTCTGAAAAAACATTAAACACATTATGATGAACAATTCTGAAGCTCAGAATGCATTAGCTAAGTGAGCAATCATGTAGCTGAAGTAAGAAGCTTAAAAATAATTATTTCTGTTTACATTTTAAGAATGCAAAATCAGGTACAGTCCCTTTAAAGTATTTGCCAAAATACGTGTGAGAATTATTGCCACTAAATATGTTTTAATTGCAGATCTAATTGTTTACAATGCACATCAGACTGTAATAATAAATCCCTGCTCTAAATACACAAGTAACCCACCACCTTTAGACTCCCAATTAGCCCTTGAAGACAAATAGTTTTCTTTTCAAATACCTGAAAGCACATCAACAGGACAAGACCACATGCCCACACAGACGACCATTCACATTATCTGGACTGGGACCCAATTTAGGACCTTAACGTGGTGGAGCAACACTGATAAGAGCCAAGAGAAACTCCAGTAATTAATCACATAATGACAGCGTGCAAAGCGGTGCTGCTCACACACGCCCCGCTGTTTACCCAACACCAACTCCAGCAGCTGTGTAGACTTTAAAGAGTATAACAAATACATAAGGACATTTTACTGCAACAAAAATGACCTCCACTTGTACTTTGACAACTTCTGCTACAACTGCTGACACTGTTGTTTTAATCTGGACTCCATCTGTGGCTTAGAAGACTTTTACTTTCATCTCTTGCAACTGCTAAAAAGAATGGCTGTACATTTATGAGTTATTTACTTCCATCAAGGGAGCGCGACGTGGCAAAAAAAATATCACTATTTATGTACATCATCAGCATTTCTAAGAGGTAAATAAAAATCATCTTCAGAATAAAAGTAAAAAAAAAAAAAACAAAACATATTTTTGTAAAGCCCCAAATCACAACAGTCATCTTGGAGGAGTTCATAAGGTTGCTGATTTAACCAGTTGCTTGTTATCAAATCATGACAATGAAACAGTGGAGAGGCAGCATTCACAGGAGATAAGAACTTTACTGTAATTGGTTAAATCCAGTTGTCACTCGGAGCATGACAAAGGCTGACCAATAGTAGCAGTGGGTGGGTATAGAGTGATGGGGTTGTAATTTAAACAGACATCTGCACTAAACAGAGAAAATAGAGAACCGTGGATAACGATTTAACCAAATATCACAAATTTTTTTTCCAGCCCAAAAGGTGATTGCTTGTGTTCCAAAATTATTACTTCTGTAACGTCCTCTAATACTAACACACTGAACAACAGCTGTAACAATCGGATGCTAAAACTAGTAATAAGGTAAGTAGTACCAATAAACACTTGAGGTATTTTTTTCAAGTTTAAGAACACATGGTGATACTAGATATATTGGGTGCAATTATTTTAAGTTACAAAAGAATGTTAGTGGCTTAAAAATGTATTATCAAAACAGTACTGTATATCAAAATAATAATATCAAGACAAGGCTGCTATTAATACTTAACTGTAACAGCTACAGCTGTGACTGCGACTTCTACTAAGCTACTACTTCTGTGCAGGCGACTTTAAGCATAAGACGGTTAATGCCAGGAACAATGACTTGTCAATGCCTTTATTGAAGTTGTTGAGAGCAGCTTATTTTGCATGCTGTTGCCGTTGTTGTTTCCAATGATTACAAAAGCACTTCTGGAGAATTGTAATTAATATTTGAAAGAAGATTGGATTTGTGTGACCTGAAACCCTACAGAGAAATTAGTCCACCGGCTGTTTTAGGCAAAGCAGATAGAACAAGGATGATAGATTATTTTAAAAGGCAATGCTCGGAGACATTTACACGGAGCTAATAAAATAGTATAGATATAGATAGTTTGCCTTCATAAGTTTCACAATGTATTTTGTGGGGATGGGATAATTCTGTTTTGTATTGATTCAATTCTTGTCTCAATTCAAGGGGTCACAAATTTAATAAATATATTTTTTATTTTTCTTTGAAAAATAAAAAACAACTGCCTAATAAACATTGCTTTTCAGTAACTTATAATATTACTGCTTTAATGCCATCAAGTCTTCTTGAAGATAAAGTCTAAAAGTATGTTTGTTTGTTTTTTTGTCTGCATGGGAACTTCATGTGAACTATGAGCAATTTTGTTGAAAGCCAAACATGATCTCAGAGTTTTCAAAAGTTCATGTTTTAATAATTCCTGAGTAAAAAAAAGTAGGGCTGTGCATTGCCTCTAATCTGGCGATTCGATACGTATCACGATACACACAATTTATGCAATTTTTCTTTAACTTTGGTCATTTACAAAGAGAAAATAATTTTTAGTTTGTTTTGATGAGTCAAAACATAAAATTAGACACACAAGTTACAATTTATATTTTCTGTTAATGGTGAATGATAGTTTTGATACTTAATGGCTCTCTGACAGTATTGATACTTAATAATTCCTTCTGACAGTATTGATCATGACAACACAAAGCTAATCAAGTTTCTAAAAATAATAAACCACTTGTCTCTTTTTATAATCATTTAAAGAGATAATTTTAAAAAACATAGTATAGTATAGTATAGTATAGTATAGTATAGTATAGTATAGTATAGTATAGTATAGTATAGTATAGTAGTATAGTATAGTATAGTATAGTATAGTATAGTATAGTATAGTGACAGAAAGATTAAACCCTGCTCTGCTAGAACATACGTAGCAGCTGTATGGTTCGTCAGATGTTAAAATCAACCCTCTTTTAGCTGCACAATAACACAGCGCCATGGAGGAACATGTTGACTGAACTGAAAACCAATATTATATTGAAAAAACAGCAGCCAATGATGTAATGCTATTTAAAGGGGACCTAGTGTGATTTTTCTGTATATTTAGGAAGGAACTATGCCATATATAGATCAGTAATTCACATTTTCTTCATTGAAAAAAACAAAGCTGATCTAAAATGGCATAGAAATAGAATCTGGTCTATTGACCGTCTATCCAGTTCAAAATTGCAGAACTGATAAGACCTGCTTCTTTTGTAAAATGTAACTTAAATAGGCCACATATTTTAAGTTACTATTTTTTGTTGTTGGTGGCTACAAGATCATTTACTACATGTTTTACTTGGAATCTGAATTTATTAAGTAATCACAAGTAAATACAGACAAATCGGTTGGGATATGTGTTAGGTGAAAACAGGGACAATACTTAAACATGCAGGAATCAATGCAAATACAACTATGGATAAACTAATATTACTGCTGTAAGATTATTGCTGTTAAAACTCAGAAAAGAAAATTTTACAGAATAGGTCTCCTTTAAGATTACCATTACAAGTAGTCTTTTAACAAGTACCAAACATAGATAAATAGAGATTGTCACTGTGGCAACAACACGGGCCAAATCAATATGTACACCATCAGGCTAATTCAATTATTTTCTTTAATAAAAATGTAAATAATAGCAAGATGCCAGTGAATAGTTATTAAAACACCTCACAATGGCACTGAGTATTGGTTGTTTGGTTACTAGCAAAACCTGGAAGCAGAGATGAATGAATAAGATGAATGGCATTCTGGTGTAATATCACAGTATCTACGATCTACAGAATTGCAATTAAAACTAAGGAGAGAAGGCATATTAAAATGGTTTTGTAATATGAGCTGTATTGTTTTCAAGATTCTCCGGTCTGAGAGCACCACATGTCTTTATATAGTTTATCTTGTGAAGCAGTCGCTCATCCATGGCAATGTCACAAAAAGCTGTACTATTCTGATGCTGCTGAATGTAGAGAAGGCCTTTTAAGCATTGTAAAAAGCATTACAGTCATACTAAGCTTCACTAATCTGCTCACAACAATATTTCATACAGAGCTGGCAAACTGGACAATGCTGGGCAGAATTAAAAGAGTCTGAAGATGTAAGGAGCAGTGTAATTAGTCAGAACAGATATCTAACAAGTGTTTGTGATTGGCTGTAATCAAGACAGTCCATGTTGTCATGTATAGAAATATCACTCGAGTGAGTTTTTTTTTTACTGTTTTGACATGAAATTTATTTTTTTATTTATTTATTTATTTATTTATTTGATAGGACAAGTACGCACAATAAACATGTAACATACAAACATTATAGCCTTGGCTAATTTGCAATGTCTGTCCTAGAAGGGCTTTTACACACAAAAAAAAATTTGATACATTTGCAATTAGTTTGCATTAAAAAGCCTAAAAATGACTCTGAACAGTAACCATTACTATTCAAACACCATGCATATTGTTTCCTTGCAAAAAATGCAGATTTGTTGATTGGTGTTACTTTTGGAAAACAGCTAACAGCATCTTTTCTGACAAGCTTAGATTAGATTATGTATTTTTGCAATTCTATACAAATGTCACCTTTTTCTTATCAAAGAGCATAAATATTTGAGTTATAAAAAAAGAAGAATATCATGTTTTTGTGGACATGCTTGTAGCGGTCTGAACTATAGGATTAGCAGGTTTTATACAGAGCGAAACTCATCAATTTGGTATGAAGGGATTATAATAATTGCAAATTTTTGCTTTCACTGCTGCATATTTTATCTTCCACAACAGCATTTTCACCTTAAAGTAAGAAAGTGCTCTGTTTAACCTCCAAAACCAAGGGGAGCTTATAAAAGTTCTCCTGGTTACTCATATTTCCCCACGCGACAATAGAAATCCTCCATCATCTAGTTATGACCAGACATTTTTACTCACGTTTAGGGGAAGGGTATTGCTCCAGACAGGTTGCTGAGACAGTGGGTCAAATGCATAAAGGAGCATATCCCTACAGGGTATAATTAAAATCCCCAACTCTGCCTCCATGTGAACTGCTTTAAGTGGATCATTTGTGCGTTTGTGTAGGAGTGGAGTGTGTCAGTATATCGCCAGGAGGAGCGCACAGCTGTCCTCTCCTGGATATTGCCTCCAGTGCTTCCAGTCGTCCCAGACCGACAGGAGTGAGGTGCTCTTGTAAGGAGATGCCGGCTATAATGGAAAACACCCATCTATGTATGTGCGTGAGTGTGTGCTGATTAAAAGCAGATGGCCCCTGGAGGCTCTTATCGTTGTTGCTGTTTTCACTGACTCTTTTTCTGTCCCACTAAAACAACCCAACAGCTACCACCCACCCACAAATTCAGCCCCCCTCCCTGAGCACACGCATACGTCTATTCACACTCCCCCAGTCTCTCGGCTTGACCTAATGCTGACAGTAAATACTCCCCGACGCTGCCCTCCCCAAACCGTAATAATGACCACACAGGCAAATTTACACATAGGCTGAATATACAGGGAAGAGTCCTCGGTCTCAGGGCCTCTCAGTGGACATAGCGCTTAAGCACACACACTCAATCACAGCCCAGTCACGCAGAAATGTGGGCAGAAGAAAGGAGCAGTTTTAAGGAAAGAAAGGGGAGATAGTTGATCTGAAAATATTGGACACAGTAAGGGGAAGAAACAAGAAGTTGTAATTGATGTAGTAGTAAAAGCAGTGGCGAGACTAAAACTTGTTGTACCGATAAAAGAAGCATTAATTGTGGTATCACCAGTATTTCAAGGACTTTGCTATTGTATTTGATATAATGAATATTTTTATTAAAATATAATAAATTTTTTGTGTTTTTTTTTTATTGATGCTGATTTGTTGCTGTTGTGTACTGTGTAAAGTAAATGTATTTGTATCATCTTACCCTGCTTAAAGGTGCTGTATCTGATTAATACCATCCTATACCATAGACAAGGTATTTTATTTGTTTATTATTACCAACAGTCCACATGCTTGGCTCGCAAAAAACAATAATAACCACACTTACTGGGTTTGATGGAACAAAATGCTCAATTATTAATTTATCACTACTTGTGCAAAACTGATTTTTAGAAAAAGGAAAAAGTTGTGTCTATAAGTTGTGCTAAAGAAATATAATGATATTATGTAAATATAGAAGACATGGATGTTAGAGCTGAGACAATATATTGTTCCGATAAATATCGCGATGCAATTTGCAATTTGCAATACACATTGAGTTTATTATCATTTCTTCCCATGCTATTGTAAAAATAGCTATTGCTATATGCTATTGTAACAATATCCTCCATATGTATCACAATATATTGTGTATCGCAGCCTCGTATTATATTGTGACAAAAGCATAACATCCCAGCCCTAGTTGAAATAGGAGTGCCATTCACATCAGGAGCATTATTAATAATGTACGCTGAGCTAACACAAGTAAACCCTATCAGTAACACAAACACTTGAAAATAGTTCCTTTCAGCTTATTAAAAAATCTCATGGTCAGCTTAAACACTTTATAGAATTAGCTTATTTGTGTAAGGCCAATAGGACAAACAAAAAAAAAAATAAAACTTGAGACTTTGAGAGGAAAATAAAGGAGTGAAAGAGTGTTGGACATAAAGAGGCCAGATAAGGTGCATCCCACTGGGCAGGCTGTCATTACCACTTTGTCCAGCAAGAAACAGAGAAACAGCTTTAGACATGGTGTAATTTAAACCCCCCTTTGTTGTAGAGTCGGAGGCATGCTTTTGAAAACAATACTTACTTTTATTACTCAAGAGTATTCTGGGGGCATGTCCCATTGTAAAATACAGCTTAAAGCAGAAATAAATGATAGGTGTGTTTTCTTTCCACAGGGATGATATAGCCTCACTCCAGATGGGATTTACAGGCCACTATAGTGCAAAAATAAAATTTGGAAGATTGATTTTACGGCTCATTCATTTAAATTTCATTTCAACTGAAAAAAACATACTTAAAATCAGCAGAGGAGTAACACTCTGGTAGGTCTCTAAACTACTGTACTAATGGTGGAATATTGAAAGCAGTGAACTAGATTTTTAATTTACCACAATCGGAAGTGCTTTTACAATTTTGAGATGCCAGTGCAAATTGAGCTGTGTCCACATGCTAACGGAGCATAAAAACATAATTGATCGTAGGGATAAATCGCTATGCAATAATTTTATGTGAACGGGACAATGCCAAATCATTTTGACAATGAAAAGCTAGTTTTAGATTTACTTTTAGTAATAGTGTCACGGAAGGACAGAACAAGAAATAAGCAAAAGTTAGGACTATATGCAACATGATGTAAAAAAGCCAAGTCAGCTTGGTCAGACTCTGTAAGGCTCTGAGTGAATGACCAATTCACTAACTACCAATCACAGTGAAGAGTGAGCTTTCAGAAGATGACCTTCTTTAAGGCAATGAAAATATGAAGCATTGTGACTCAAATGTAGTTCCAAGCATGGTCATATTAATATTCTGCTATGTCACCCATTCCTAATAGAGTATATAAAATAAAAGTTGTTCTCTGGTGAAAATCTCATATTGTAAACTGAGTGTTTATTCCCCGAAATAGCTTTCGTCAGACAACTGTGTAGAAGTGTGAAATACCCCTTAATGCATACAAATATTGACTGGCAAAGACAAATACAGCGGGTAATGCATATTTATGACAGTTGGATCAAAGATAATTTATTGCAGACATTAGACACACCTAAATCCCTGACACTGGACTGCGTGATGCAGCCGCGTTTAGGAGCAGCTCATAATGCTGTCTCTTTGGGGATTATTGGAGTGACTGAAATCAGATAGAGCATCTCTCCCACTCTGCAGTTTCCAGCCCAATGTGCAGCAGCTTCCTGTGAGAATGGCACTGTGCTCATTATCACCTCCAACAAACTGGCGTCTAATTTCACACTCTTGGACCTCGCCGAGCAGCACACACATGTACCTGCAACTCCTCTATTCACACCTAGGCAAGCTTTTATCAAAACACGAACACAAAAGGAACAAAGGGGACACACCCAGATGCTTTTAAACGCAAGCAATCAGTCACACATACACACAAACACAGACTGTAGGCCTCATGAGCCCCTATGCTGTCCGCCCATCAGATAAAGTAGATCCTTTGACATTGTCCAACATGCAAAGAGAAGGAGCCAAGTTGGACAAACTCCACATCTGAGAAAACCTCTTTGTGACCGGGCCATACAAGTCGCAATCCTACACAAAAGCTAAAAGATGCATGACAAGCCATGCAATTACTAAGCTTCACAAAACATTAATTTCAGTTTTGCTTGCGTACTGAGACCTTTCTGGAACATTTTAGAGTACAGTCACAAGTGCAACATCATATCAAAAATGGGACTTGACTGAAATTAAACCTGGAATCTTGGGCTAGAACATGACGGAACCAGTGCAAACTACATTATCACAAATAAATAATTTGTCAAAAATTACTACAAAATCAAAATGTTAACAATAGCTTTGCTCACACTGTCTCTTTACTTGTCATTATTACTTGCTCCATATTTGTTATTCTCTACACCAGTGTTACAGGGTTACTTTAAACGCTTGTGAATAATTAATGATAATCTCAACAAAAGACATGCATTTTGACTAAGGGCCCGAGAGCGCAGTTATAAGCTAAAACGGTCAGAGTGAGATACAGAACAAAATGGCAGGAAAGGTAACATGGGAGAAGCATTGTTCTTCATTCTGCCTCTAGCTATTTGTCAGCAATACCACAGAGACATCTTAGCTGACATTTGAGTGACGTTGTAGCTTTAGGAGCAGCTCTGATCATGTCAAATGCTTAGAAAGGTCTTTTTTAGGTTTCTCCTGCAGCTCTAAAAAGCTCCTAGTTGAAGGTAAGTGAATTAAATTTGCATGTAATAGATGTTTTTCGCTTGGCCAGCGCTGAATAAATGAGGATTTGAGATAAACAGTGTGTGACAATGGTTTTGGGGGACTCACGACGTCTTTGGATGTATGGCTCCGGTCCGTTCACAGTCATAAACGATGAAGTTTCCAGATACCACAGCTGTGCCATTCACTTTTATCGCCACCGAAACAGTCAGATGATCTGCACAAACAAAGGAAACAGTGAGGAGTGCTGCCAGCTTTCAAACCATTCAAAATTCAGCCCATGTCACAAGACAAAACAGAGTCGACAGATGTCCTACAAGATTCGCAGGAGTTGGGGATACAAGTGCATTCCCTCCAGCAAGAAAAAGAAAATAACTAAAATTGTGGAATCCCTGCTGTAGCTCAATTCAAAAGTAAGAATGTTAGGTCTCATATTTTATGATTTAGAACTCAAAAAGACATAGCTAAAGATTTACTTATTAGGATTTTATTTAGTTTAATGTTTCATCTAACAAATAATGTAAGCATTTATCTTTGTTCTGAACTATCTTTTTAACAGTGCCTCAAATTCTCCATTTTCATGTTGGTTTCTTAACACGGTGAAGTGATTTGGCAATGAATTTGGCAAATGTTTCACGTCAGAAACCTTATCCCAGTGCAATCTTCTTAATTTGTTTGGCCATGGAACTAACACAAAACTACACTTACCTGCAACTCTTTGTGTCTGAAGTTTGTAATGAATGCACAATTTTTCAATATAACCTACTGTACTTGCATGCCTGTGTGTTTTTGCTGCTCACCTGTGCCGGGGAGGATGGGCTTGTAGTTCTCGCGGGGGAGCAGGGGGCAGGTCTGGATCTGCGCGGGTCCATAGTCCAGGTGCAGAGTCGCAGCTGTGGACACCCCCGGCCCATATTCACACTCCACCCGAGAACCAATGAGATCCGGCACACTGCCATTTATCAAGATCCCAATGTCCTACAACCACAAAGACAAATCAATGTGAATCAATAGCTGCTTCCTCGCACTGGCCCACACATTTATGGTTATCTGCACTTTTACTTATCTGCAGAAGTTACATCTAGTGGAAGGAATGTGATAATAGATATTTTTACTCTTGTACAAATGTCTGGCATATACTGTTCTCTTTTATATAAGGTTTAAAGCAAAACACCCATCTTGTACAGTGGAGTGTAGAGCTGCTTGCTTGGAAAAATATGTAATTGAGATTGTGATTAGATTTTAAGACTTATGTTTATGTTCAAGTCTATATTTTAAAGGTGTTCAGGAGAATTGATAAAGCTACTGAATTAGGTCTATGCATTGCCAAAATAATAAGCTAGACACATGTTTTTCCGATAGCGCTGCAACAAACAATTATTTTGATAATTAATTAGTTGAGCAATTATTTTTTCAGTTAATTGATTAGTTGTTTAGAATGCAAAAGTCACTTGAAAAGATTTTTGCAAAAGTTGAGCTGACATCATGTAACAAGGTTTTTCTCCTCTCATTTAAAAATCTATAGAAAAACAGTTAACAATTATTCGATTACTAAATTAGTTGACGATTATTTTAACAATCGATTAGTTTTGATTAATCAGTTCATTTGTTGCAGCCCTAGTTTCTGTTTGTACAGTTCTAAACTAGGATGAACACGAAAATCACTGTATAGTTTGTTGCTTGTGAAGGAAATTGCGGTACAATTTTGCAATTTAAAATCACTTTCAATGAATTGTGTAGCTCTGGTGCTTTTTGATTGATTACCTGTATGTTTTGACTAAACCAGAATCAAATTATCCAGGGTTAGGACTGCCAGGATGTGTAAACTTTAACACACGTGTTTGCAACATTCACTTTAAAAACGTTATTGTTTTACAAGCCACAGTGTTTTAGTGAGCAGTCAGCCGGTTTTAGAACTATCTTTAATCAGTGTTCAGCCTAAAACAAGATGAATATTCTGATCCTAAAAATGTCAAAACTGATGAACACTGCTAATATTCTTATGTAATACTGAGTTTATTAATTGAACTACAAATTAGACATTTTTAAATGTTTTAATATATAATTTTGAGCTAAAATTATTATCCAAGCCAAAATACCACAAAAATGTGCATCACTGCACACTAAAATACACTATGACAAATGTTATTTTTTGGGAAAAGAAATAAACTAAAACAGCTTTTTATTGAAATAGTGTGTAAAATGCGAATAATCGCAATTAATTGTAGCTCAAGCATGCAATTAAACTTTTAATCACTGCCCAGCTCTAAAAAATCACAATAAACACAGCCAGTGTGTGTATCTTGGCGTGTGCTTCCATTTAACATGTAAGATTTTTTTCTTAGTCTTTCATATGGATTAGAGGATAGTGTAATGTGTAAGTTGTGTGTTGCTATGGATTTAATGAGATAGTGAACCCTTTTAAACCTACAACAAAGAAACATTATCTGCAAAAGCACAATGAAATGAAAAGAAACATTGCCTGTTATCATTCATTTTTGATTGATTAGATGATGTAAAGGATACTTATTATAGTTATCGAGCTAATTGCAAGCCCTGAATGCAAGATATTCAGCTCCATGTCATATTTTGAAATTGAAATTTTGAAAAGGTGGTATATTTAAAACCTAACTTTTCTTGGAACAAAGCTTTCCCTTTCTGTAACATTTTGCAATATTTCTAACTTCAATAATATAATATTAAAGTAATAATACGTTGATTGCAAAGTACTTCTTCCAGCTCAGTGATTTATACAGTAGTAATAGGCCAAGTCTTAAGCAGAGGTTGAAAGACATTGGCTTTTATTCAAATTTGTTCAGTAGTTCAAGGAGAGAAGCTGAGAAAAGCGAATGTGCAATGAAGAAACAGATGGCGGGGTGCTAGCATCACGTCTAAAATTGGCTTAAGTGATGAAGTATGACAGACGTATAATGAGAAACATAGCACCTCTCTGACATGACTGCATTTCAGCAAAAAGATTTCAATGTGTGAAGAGACAGAGGCAAGGAGGCAGCTATAGGCTACGAACAAGGACAGGGTGACATAAAGCTATTCAAAATATACAAGATATCACCGCAAAGATCCATTTATCAGTTTGTGTTATTGACACAGAGCTGGGGCAATAGACAATGTTAACAAGACGAGACAGAACACAAGACTTGGTTCACAAGAACAAGACATAATTTCCTAACATCTAATTTTTGTAAATTGCACAATTTACACTTTTGGCCTTAAAATTTTTAATTTATTGAATAATGTATTTTTAATGTCATATATAGCACTGATTTTTAGAACTACGACTTCACTTTATTGTCTAAGTCAAATGCAAGCTAGCATGTGCATACAGTCTTATGGCAACTGTGTTGAAATAATGAATAAAATTATATCTTGTGACATGAGATCTTGTCCCATTCTTATTACTGACATTTAAGTGTTTATGAAAGGTTTTAATTGAATTTATTAACACCAGTTGTAAATCGAAATGTTAGTTTTACACAAATAAAGAACAAGATTGAACAAGATATGTTGAAAATAACAGGAAGTAGGGCAGAGTTCACACTAGGGAGACAACGATATTTTTAACTTTCTCACAATGAACATATTTTAATGACCCTATGAACATTCATTTAACAAAATGAGAACGTATTTTTATGTCTTAAGAAGCGAAAACCCATTAGAGAAATTTTGTCCCAATTTAATTCATGGTTTGGTCGCTAAGCGCTCCCTAGTGTGATGTCATCATTGATAAACAGGAAGTAAATGTGTAATCCTAAAAAATTGCTAAACTAGGATGAATTTTGCTAAATGTTCAATGAAATCTTTAATATAATGATCTTACTTAGTTTTAGTGAAATGAGTAGTTCAACCTGTCAGAGGCACTTAAGTGATAATTAAACTGAACCCTTCTTTTTGCTCTGCTCACACTAATTACCCTGACACCCCCACTTACTCATTCTGTTGTTTCAAGACTCTGGCACAGCTTCCTTCCTTTGCCCCATCATCACTTTAGATGCAAAAACAGAAGCCTCCCTGCAGCTAGGCTAGTTCTGGTTTCACGCTAAAGAGTGGATCACCTCTTGCGTCTACTCAGGAATTAGCCGAGCCACGCTAAAATGAATCAATATTTTAAAATCACAGAGGGAGAGCAAAAGTCAGCTAATCACTGGCTTTCGACTTTCACATACAAAGTGAATGCATCAGAAGTCAGTTGTTTTTGTTTGTGGTGTAATTTAACAATAACATGGTTGAATGACTGGTATGTTTATATTAATTAAGCCAAATTTAGGTTAGGGTTAGCATTAGCAGAGAGTCAACCTCTTTCTTAAACACTAGTGATGGGAATCTTGGATCTTTGTCCGATACGATGTGCATCCCGATACACTTGCAGCGATACGATTTTTTTAAGATACATGTCTTACAGCTAACGATCGATTCGGTTCGATATGCCCCCTGATCACGATGCATCTCGATTCATTCAAACTTGTTTTTTTTTATTCAAATACTTAAAATATTTAGTCTGTTTAATCATTCATGGGCCTTTATTACCCCAGATACATTAAAGCCATGTAAAAGTATCTTTCAGTCACTTGAAAATTCAATTACTAACTTTTAGTTATTATAAATAATAATAATATATAATATTATTTTTGGTTCGGTTTGCATCATATTTTTAACAGTGCTGTGTGCAATCGGACTTTAAAAGCATAATAAGACGTAGCCTAAGACCCAGCGCTCTCATTGGACAGATCTGCTGTGGAGGCGGGGCAAATCAAAGGCCAGTGGTATGATAAATATGTGGGGGAAAGAAAGCTAAATAATAAGTCCATTCTGGACCGTTTTCTTTCGGTCTACTATCATAACCTGCGGAATACAGCTTATGAAAAGCCTATGTAGTTTGTCAGTGCGGCAGGGAGAGTGAATGTGGAACCGAGATGCAGCTACGGCCCAAACTCAGAGCGATATAGGTGCCGCATCCAGCCAGTGCAAGGGGCGAAGAGAGACGGCAGCGCGCGGAGGATGAGGAGAGAAGAAACGGCGAGAACCAGCGCGTGGATAAAACACAGCAAGCACCGAGAATCAGCGCGCGAAGACAAGACAGCGAGCGAGCGCGCGGGGGAAACGCACATCGCCAGAAACAAACACGGGCAGGATCGAGGACCAGCGTGTTGGGAAGACGCACATCGCCTTGATTTGGACATAAACAGGGGAAGGACAGCTTTTACCGGGCAAAGACGCTTGGATTTCCTGCACGTTCACGGTGGAATAGTACGTGTTGTGGAGTTTCAAACTTTTTTTCTTCTGAACACACGGATTTCAATGCACTAAGCGAATCTTCAACACCGGAGACGCGTTTGGAAGATTTGCTTTGCCTGTCTCCTCTACAATACGCAGGTAAGGCACTGGACACTGTTTTGTTGTTATTACGTAAGCTTCGTGAAAATGAAAGGTGCTTTGACTGAAAGAGACAAACGCCAGAACAGAGTTATTTGTTATTGGCACATCTTTAGGTGAAAGTAAACCAAAACAGCCTACATAAGGAATGTCAGAAATATACAGCGTTTGCAGCAGTGAGTGAGTGAGTGTATGTGCGTGTCTGTGTCTGTGTAGGAGAACACTTTAATCAGTGAATCGTGAAAAATCTAGATTCATCGGTAAATAGTCTGATAATCCGATGCAGGCTGCTTTTGTCACACGATCTGCATCGATGTAGCTCCTTTCTACCGACGCACTCGCATCGCGCATGTTTACATCGATGTATCGGTGCAAATCGGGTAATCTTCCCATCACTATTAAACACATACATTTTTTATGTGAAGGTCTTAACATGCAGCAAATATTTTTCTAGCTTTAACCTGTTGTTCGTTTCGTAACAATAAAATATTAACTTGTCTTCGGCTAAATGGAACGATAAGTGGCTTTTACAGCAATCGTAACTACTCTAGATGAAGCGTGAAATTATTATTATTATTTTTATTTATTTTATTTATTATTTATTATATTTTATTTTATATAGATTTTTTTTGTCATTATTTTATACAGAAATATATCATTTCCCTTTTACCTGCCAAACCAAAACATCAAAGGTTATTTCCTCTACTTCAATTTTTGTGCTTGCCTTAATTTGAATACCTAATAGTTTCAGATCCTAATTATAAAACAAATATGATTAAAACAGAGAAAAAAAGAAAAAGCCAATTTATTCACATTTTGTTAGCTTTGTAGCTGTATTTAGTGAATCCGGAAAGACAGAACTGGACAAGGACCATGCACTAACTTGTCCATAAACTCACTCTATTGTCTTTTGGAATTGATCATTTCCTGACTCAGAACCTAACTTCCTGTCTGCTGCTTCCTGTTTATGAGACAGCCTTGAGCGGTCTTTCCTGTGGCTTAAAGGATGCCTGAAGGATGGTGCTGACCTACATAACAAGAAAATTTCACCAATTAATGAACCAATTAATGACCTGTCGCTGCGCCGCCTCTTCTCATTACGAGCCATAATTACAGGTCAAATGCATTTAACGTGTCAGGATTCAGCCAGCCAATTCAACTCGGCTGCTGCTTTTACGGTTGTTTTGTGCAAACCTGGGAAAAGAGCAACATAGCCGTCACAGTTCTCAAATGACATAGGCCATGTATTTGTTATTATGATTTATTATCTTGTCAAGTTTCATTAAATGAGTCTAATGGGATTATTAGTGTAGTCAATAGCACATTTCCCATGTCTGGGAGATTTATAAATTAGCTTAACCCTCGTGCACCCCTTCAAAAAAATCACACCTGTGATCCTAGAGTGCAAAAATGCACTCTCATTTTTAACACCCATTATTTTTATATAAAACAATTTTTTCTCCAACTTTTTTCACATCATTCTCTTCGTCTACTTCTCCTCTAAACATAGATATTAAATATTATAAAAAATATTACAATTTTAACCCCTTAAATGCTGTTTGTATGTGAGAAAGTAGCATATTTTTGATGCTGAAAAAGTGAAAAAGTGGATTTTTTCAAAATCCTTCAATATTTTTTTCTTTCATGGTGTGGGATTTATAGACCCTGGTGGTGGCCTAAAATAGTGTGAAAACTGATTTGGTCACTTTTATAGTTTTTGCATAATTTAAATTTTTAAGAAAAAATCACACCTGTGATCCTAGAGTGCAAAAATGCACTCTCATATTTAACACCCATTATTTTTATATAAAACAAACTTTTCTCCAACTTTTTTCACATCAATCTCTTCGTCTACTTCTCCTCTAAACATAGATATTAAATAATAAAAAAAATATAAAAATTTTAACCCCTTAAATGCTGTTTGTATATGAGAGAGTAGCATATTTTTTATGTTGAAAAAGTGAAAAAAGTGGATTTTTTCAAAATACTTCAGAATTTTTTTCTTTCATGGTGTGGGATTTATAGACCCTGGGGGTGACCTAAAATAGTCCCAAAACTGATTTGATCACTTTTATAGTTTTTGCATAATTTCAATTTTTAAGAAAAAATCACACCTGTGATCCTAGAGTGCAAAAATGCACTCTCATATTTAACACCCATTATTTTTATGTAAATCAAACTTTTTTCCAACTTTTTTCACATCAATCTCTTCGTCTACTTCTCCTCTAAACAAAGATAATAGATTTTATAAAAATTATTTCAATTTTAACCCCTTAAATGCTGTTTGTATGTGAGAAAGTAGCATATTTTTGATGTTGAAAAAGTGAAAAAAGTGGATTTTTTCAAAATACTTCAGAATTTTTTTCTTTCTTGGTGTGGGATTTATAGACCCTGGTGGTGACCTAAAATAGTGTGAAAACTGATTTGATCACTTTTAGAGTTTTGGCACAAAGTCCATTTTAAGAGCTAAAAACACCATTGGCGCAGCTTTAACCCGCCTATGACAAAGCAGTAACCACTAACAATACCCTTTTACTTCTTACATACTGTAAATTTTTCTCAAACTTTTTTCACATCAATCTCTTTATCTACTACTGCTCTAAACATAAATACTAAATATTGCATAAATTATTAGAATTTTAACCCCATAAAAGCCTTGTAAGTGAAAAAGTATATACATATGTTTTTGATTGAAAAACATGAAAAATGTGGTATTTTTGCATTATACTTCAATACATTTTACTTTTTTAGTGTGGGATTTATAGAGGCTGGGGGTGTGCTAAAATAGTGCCAAAACTGACTTGGTCACTTTTTTAGTTTTTACATAAAGTCAATTTTTAGACATAAAAACACCTTTGGTCCACCTCTGGCAAAGTAATAACATCTAACAATATCCCAATATTTTTTACATATTGAAAACTTTTCTTCAACTTTTTTCACATCAATCTCTTCATTTACTTCTGCTCTATTCATACATATTCACTTTTATTTCATATTTTGACTTTTTAACCTGCCTAAGCCCAGCTCAACATGTGGAGATGGTTCCTATCAGAGCTGCACTGCAGCAGCTCACAGCTCCTGACAGACGCCCCAGTGGCTCTAAAGAACGGCTCAAATACACACAATGATTAGGGATCAATACATTTGACCTCTACCTTTATACTGAAACACTTTTCTACTCTATGTCTACTCATTTCGAGAGTCACAAAGAAAACTATGAGCCAAATGGCAAAAACGTTCAGTTGAAGTTTACGTTCAAATGCACCTGTGTAAACAAAGCTGTACTTTGTTTTTTGTTTGGGTTTATCTGCTGGACAAGTGTTTGATGGCTCTAATTCTGACTCTGTTTGAAGGGGAAAAGTGAAAAAGTGTGTTTGTGTGTCTGGATAAGTCAAAATAAGGCTCCAAGGGAGAATAAAAGAAAAATACAATTGAGGGTGTAATTTTGACTGGATTTGATTGTGATGGATTTTCACACTTTAGACTTGCACTTGCATTCTGGCTTTCTCACACCTACATATAGTGGCCCCATCTAAAAATTTTTACTCAGGTACAAGCAGACAACCCTTAGGCATCCCCCCAAAACAAAAAAATATTTTAGGTGAAAAAAAAATTGAGCAGAAGTGGGAAAGACATTTGTAGGTTCAAATGCATAAATGCATGTTTGTGTTGCATTCAAGGAAAAAAGAAAATGCGACTAAAAATTAAAATGCTTAAAAAATCTTAAAAATTTAACCCCTTTTCAACAGTGAGAAACAAAAAAAATATTTCTAAAATCACATTTTAAAACAAATCTGTAGTGTTAAAAAAGTGTGTTTATAATGGAAGTCAATGGGACAAAAATGCACTCTAGGACCACGGGTGTGAGTATTTGAATTATAGGCTTAAAAAATTACTTGACACAAAAAATAACCACAGAATCTGAAAGAGCGTCAAAAAACACACAACCTGACCAAGTTTCATGAGATTTGATGCACCACAGCCAAAGTTATTGAAAAAAGAAAAGTTGCGATGGACAAAAATGCACCCGGGGGTGTAGGAGGGTTAATATAAAAAGTTATTACAAGAATTATCATCTCATCTCTTTGATTGCTACATTTCAGGAACAGCAGATCAATCATATATAGAAAAGATTTTTGCACTCTGCACAAATCACCTCCATCTGCTTCATCACTTTATCACTAAAACATCTAAAATACTGTCTGTGATACTGCTATACATTATCTTTTGCTCAGCTCTGCTCTTTGCTTGTCTTAACCATTGTGTGCTTTGCCACCTAAGACTGAAGGAACACTGGGTAAACAACTCTTACACTTTATGTGTTTTTACCCAGAATTGCCAGGAGCAGCTAGACAGCACGTTGTTCACCCCTCAACAACTCATCTAAGCGTCACACAAACTCCAAAATTGTTTATGTAAGGTAAAAAGTTACCGAGGTCCACTTCATTGCTCAGTGCGACTCAGCCTATTGTCTGAACAAATATTTACCCTTATGTGTTAAAGTGAAGCCATCAGTTTGCTGTGTGAGAAGTGAATGTGTTCAACTGTGTGTAAATACACCTTCATGTATGATGTCAAAGCTCGGGTACCTAATTTCAAACAGTGAAGCAGATATTTATTTTCACTCTCACAAAGTCTGGGGGAACAGATTTTTCAGAGCCAAAAGTGAGGCTTTTGCACAGCCAATCAGCATTTATCCAAAAGATTCATAAAGTGACACAAAGGGCTCTTTTAATACAAGCTTAAAAAGAAAAAAAAAGGTGAACTGACAAAATATGACAAAAAAAATTTGTAACCCAGGTTTAATTCTAATTATTTATTGACCCTTTCTGTTATGGCCTTTATTAACCCAGGAAGGTCCCACTGAGAAATCTGATTTTTTTTCTTCATGGAATTCCCGGGGAGGGGAGACAGGTGGAGCTTATTGTACATGTTTTAGTGGTAGGGAAAACTAGAGCACCCAGAGGAAACCTGCGCAGTCACAGGAAGAACAAAGTCCACACAGAGAGACCCCGAGCCGCCCAGGGATCAAACCCAGGACTTTCTTGCCAGAGCGCTATCGGGATACGTCAGGATACTTAAACTCAAAATCAATTTGACCTTTCTGAAGCTGGACTTCTTCCTTACGGTTGAAACTATTGAGCTGAGAGTGACTTCTTAGGACATTTATATGTAACATTAAAAACAGTGTGAAAATACTAAATTTTGCTACATAATCAAAGTTACATTCTTAACATTGATTTTAAAAAAAGCTCTACTTAAAAACATGTATCAGAAGCCTCTTGGCAATAAACAGCCCTACATGGCACAATATATAGATGGTGCAATGAAGCAAAAATAATCATATCACATTTCAAATGATACAAAAAAAGTTTTAGATTAGGTTGTTATATGTATTTGAGACAATTTGGAGAGAGAAAAAATGCACAAGTTTCATCTTTCTTGCAATAAGTGTTACACTAAAACTTGATAATGTGACAGTCCTACCTTGATGTCTGCGGCGATGCTTATCTCTGGTGGGGTGAGGGTCATAGATGGACACTGCTGTGGCCCCTCTCCCAAACTGATCCAGGAACGTGGAGCCACACCCAGACTGCAGTCCTTCTGGAGACTACACCTGCAGACAAATTAAAATTCATACTTAATACTCACACCAGGTATTATATATTCAATAAATGTTTGGTCTCTTGCACCGGCATGTTGTTGTAAATTTGACAAGAGCCTCAGACATGCCCATTCAGCAAAAACAGTCTATTTCCTGCAGTGAGACATTGTGGGGGAAGATTGTCTATTATCAGCAAAGCCTTCCCTTGAACACGAACATCTAATATACAGTAATTGCTTGTCAATGGTGCTGCTTGTAACTATCAAGAGTTGCTCTGACACAGCACCAGCGCCGCACTGAGAATACCAAGCCTTAAGGTCAACATGTCACCCTTTTGTGTGGAAAGAAAACACAAATTTACAACGCCCTACCGTTTTAATTTTGGTAGGAATTTTCACTGCCAGGCTTCACGACTGCCTGCCCAGAGATTTATGAGGTGATGCTAGTGTTCACAAAATCTGTTCAAGTTTTGCTGTGGGTTTTTTTTTTTGTTTTGTTAAATGGCTCAGCACTAGGGACAACTTGACACTGGGTCACACTTGCAGCTATGGCAACCTGCCCCAGGCAAAGATCAGGGGCTAGTTACAGGCAGTGCAGTAAGAAAAACCAACAATAACAAAAACAGTTTCTACATCTGTGTGTGGCATTGACTGGAGGACACATAGAGTACAGCAGTGTGCCTATCTGGGAGTATAATGAGGGTCTAGGGCAGAGGCAGTGTGTGAGGGAGAGAAAGAGGGGGCATTCAACAAGCAAGGTGGCCCTGGAAGTGACTTGTGCCTCGCTAATGAACTTGACTGTCTGTTTGGCAGGAAGCGCAGTTCATCTGTGAGAGGACAGACTGACCTCGGACTGAAGAGAACTCAAAAAGACACATTTTAGCACTGTCCCTCACAAAGAAAAAAGAACATCTCAGTCAACATACGCTTACGTAGGAGTTCAAAACTGACCTTTTTTGAAACACTATATAATGGATAGATGAACAGCGATAGTTATCATTTAGAGCTCGGGATGGGACGTCAAAAAACAAATGTTATCATGAATATTAGCCAATTTCGCAGCAAGTTAAAAATTAAACAAAAGAGTGGTAGAACAAGCCAATAAAGTGCTAAGTCAAACTGGTAACATCAGTCTGTAGTGTAAGAAAATGCACTACAGACAAATTCTAGCAAATTCTACTGATATTGTAACAAATGTTTTAAAACAGCATCATATATTTAGGTTACAGTGAAAAACATGGCTAACTGTGATACAAGTGACAAATGCAGTTTACAGCCATGTTTCCATATTAAAATAAATGCCGTTCATACAGGGTTTAGTTTAATCAAGCTAATATGCGATAAAGTAGAATGACAAATGTGCCCTCTTACCGTGAGTAATCACTGTGTAATTAGCCTACCATAACTTCACTTGCTATCATATTTCAAGAAGAATTTATTATTGTAAATGTATTTGTTACACTGCAAAAGTCATGTCTAGGATAGCTTGAATTTCTTTCCTTGAATTAAAAACATACTATTCTGATTTGAGCAGATTTAACAAAACAAGACTTTTTGTAAATAAAATAAGAAAGCGTGTGTCGTTCTAAAGGTGAAAAGTCAACCACACAATTCAGTCGAAATAGAACGTTAAACCATACTACGGTACATAAAATAAACAGTGAAAATTGTGTCTTGTGCAATATTATAAAAACTAGAACTAGAGGATCATCTTTTCCATGGAAACAATCAGGACGAGGCTGTCATCCAGGCCAAAAAACAGTATAAAAAAAAAATAAATATATATATATATATATATATATATATATATATATATATATTTACTATAAATAATAAAGAAATCTAAAATTCAAAAACTTGTCTATATATGCTTGTTTTCAAGTCTATTTTTGGTCAAAAAGTTATCCAGTGCATCTTTAATAAAGTAAAACTTTGTAACTAATAAACTAATTGTAAAATCTGCTTGAATCAAGGCACTCTATATTCTTAATTCAGGCTATTTTAACTTGCCTAAAAACTACTTTCTGTGTATTTCCTGCCCATTTCTGTAACGGTTTATATGAGTGGAGCTGGTCTCAAACTGAATTGGGGCTCTGATGAACTTGACTGTCTGTGCATCTGCAGAGCATTGTGAAAAGGACACAGTGACCTCAGACTGAGCCCAACCCAAATAGACCCCATTTACCACTGTCCCACGCAAAGACACGAGCTCATCACTTTTACACCCAAAAAAAAAACCTCCCCTATACTCGTGTCCTCCCCCCTCCCCCTCTCGCCACATGCCCGCTAGTGTTTGTGCAAAATGTATGTGCAGAGTCCAGACACTGAGTCCCTGTGGCATTGAGGGACAGAAAGGGGCTGTGAGGTCAGATGCTCCACTAAAAATAACTCATGGAGTGGCCCTGCTGCTAGCTACATACCCCCCCACTGCGAACACACTCAGAAGCACTAACAACTCACCAACTTAGCAGCAGCAGTGAGGGAAAAGCTCTGCGGTTATAGCCCCATCAGCCAGTAACACGTTCTCATCAGATTCATGCTAATTTGACCAGCAATTGCCACTTCTTTCCAAGTATCAAGTAATCAGTTCTACTTCCTTCCAAAATGAGGAGAAAACTTGCAGTGTAAAACTGAATAAGTCTCCAATCAGATGTAAGTTTATGGCAGATACACTGGTTTGGTCCAAGTTTGAGCCCAGTTTAATCTCTATTATTTGGTCTTTTGTTTTCTGCTGGTTTAGTACAAGTTTAAGTCAGTACACTAGAGGACATTAAATCTTCAGCCATTTTAAAACATGTCAAAACAAAGTACTGGACATAACAAGGACATTTTGCAACAATTATTTGTCTCACTGTTGCAGAAACACTTTAAATCTGCTGGTAAAATTTGCTTTTGCTACTTAGAGTTTCATATACTTTTAGCAAAATTTCTGTTTTTGATTGGCTGGGCTAAAGTCTCTCAAAACATGTTGGAACCTTATAATGTGAGAAATGTTTGTAACATTGTCACTCTTCATCAGAGAGAGGCAAATCAGAAAAAAACAAGACTTATAATCTACAAGTGAGCAGAAGGTTTTAGCTAAAATTTAAATTTTGACATGCTGTATGTGCATTGTGCAAGTGTGATTTATATAGGGCAGGGTCACAGCTGCCTTAAAGCAGAAATAACATTCTGACCTTGTTAAATCATGTCTGTAAGTCTGTAATGGTTACAAATGATTTTTGTATGTATGTTCTTTAATTTCAGATAAATATAGGACAGGATTAATGTTTTCTTTTGCAGTAGACCACAGCTCTTCTGTACCACACGTGCGTGACGTGGACATTACTGTTTTGGACAGAAAACCATGCTTGTACTGTTACTACCACATAATTGACTGATAAACTTTGCTGGTCAATTATTGAGATAGAGCAAAATAATCTTTTGATTTTTGGCACAGCTCTACTTCATAGTGACCTGTAAGTGTTAAGGAACTCTTTCCCACCATAATTGCTTTTCCAGTTGAGCAACATTATTATCTTCATGTAACATTTGAATTTGAATGATTGAATAAATACAATGAATCGTTTTGGGTAATTATGTTCCAACAAAATACCACAATTATCATGAGTCTTTTCGTCTCTCTGTGTTTTGTACCTTTTCTTAAGATCTAATTGCTTTTTGTATTGAGTTTCATGTTTAGGTCGCTTATGAATTTGTGATGTTTTGCCAAGAGATAATTGGAGCTTTTGAAGAGGAGCTAAATGAGTGTCGTGTCTAGAGTAGAACATATGTGGTTGCCTCTGTGTTTCTGATTTAGAGACAGACAGGGGATGACACAGGTTCAGCTTGTACCAGCTCTGTAATTGGGGTCAGCAAAAAGGCAAGAAAGAAACATACCATGCTGTGTGACAAGAATAGTGAAAGTGCTGTGCTAGCTGTTTCTCCAAAATAAGATGTTATGAAACTGAAGTACCACTAAAATGATTCCAAAAATATAGTCACTAAATTGTAAATGGATAATCAGTTACTTTCCACTGCTGCTAATTGCTGCTATTCTAAAAAGCTCCACCATATGCAACTTGGGTTTAAAAATTGTGAGTTTGTGTCACAGATTTTTGTTTCATCTAGGAACATTAGAAAGACTGAAAAATTAACCACTGAACCAACAAATGTAACAATTGTTTCTGAACATATTTTAAGAGTTTTAAAACTACAGTGTTTATCTATCTATCTATCTACAGAAGAGACTTTTCCTGAACAGTTTGAATGTTCTACTTGATCCCCCCCCCAAAAAAACAAGTCCAACATGATTCACTTGCATTGAAATTGCTACTTGAAAATGAATATTTCTGCAAACCTGGATAGATACCTTCAAAAGGAATAAAAACTATCCCAAAGTCTCTAACACCAATGATTCACTGTGTCGACCCTTGGCTGAGAGGAGCAGCCAAAAGGTTTACTACCAGAACATTTTAATAGCTTTAATGGCTGTAATAAAATGAGATAATGAGATTAATGTTATTGAGAAGTGCACGGTGGGACTTGGAGAATGAATGAATGCAAGTGAATAACTATGTTTATGTCTGTTGTGTCTGCATATGGCTCAAATACTGTATCAGATGATAAATTGAAATATTGGAAAGATGCAATACTTCTTATTCTTCTGTCTTTTCAAAAAATGATTAGACATTCAAGTCCACTACAGATTTCAGATTTCATCTTGAACAGCTCACAGATAAAGCCTGATGTAAGCTCAAAAACCCACTTCCTGAAAACATTTGAAAGAAACCGTGAGATACAAATCAACAAACAGCGGATGATGAGTAACAGCACTGTCCAGGCAACTCTTTTTGTCCCACATTGCAAACCGTAGCTCTGACTTCAATATCAAAGATGACACATATCCCATATATAATTTCACTTTTTTTCCTTGTACTGTCAGATATAGCCTTTTAACCATTGTGATCAAGCACAATAGACTCATTTCAAATTCACAAGACTTTCACAGTATCTTAAAATGTCATGATCACTCATTTTTCCAGCAGTTTTTTAGTTATTTCAAACAAGTTCTTAAAATAAACATAGTTAACATACATGCAGCTAAATTATGACCTGAGAAGGCGCATCACCTCCTCATGTGTTGAAGGATGGAAAGACGTTAAGCCAGTGTAAAACAGCTGAAGAACTGCCTGCACAATCTTCAAACTGAGCTACTGTGACATAGACTGAAAGATGTGATGATATATACAGTACTCTCTATATATGTAGTGTATGTATTTATTTATGTACTGTGTCAGCTAGGCCTATTGTAGAAAACAATTCAAGTACAGTATTTTATCCTGTTAGATCTTAATTTCCCGTCACAACAAGCATGTGCAGATCCTCGTGTGGTAATTTATAGAAAAAAGGGGAAAACAGCGCATGATGTCCAATATGATTTAAATAAAGATATTAGTCTGTTGACGTGTGGCGGCTGTGATGAGTTAAACCATGACACTGCTGATCATAGAAAACCTTTCATCTCATTTACAGGGATGACAAGTAAAGACACACCTAATACTAAATGCTTTAAACCTTTACCTTGTGATGGAAACCAGTTCTTTAGCTAAAGTCAACATTTACACACTAAATAACATAAACTCACAGGTTAAGAGGGTCAGGGATGCAGTGATAAGAGAGGCTGTAGTAGGAGGAGTACTTACAAGGTTGTCTAATCTGGTCCATTTAACATATTGAATTTATTCTTTATTAAGACAATATTTTAGCTTTTGTCATTCATTTTTAAATTACAATGAATTTTACCTAAACTATAGTAGTACAAAGCTACAACTTCAAATGAATACAATTGTTTAATATAGAAAATCTAGTTTCTATAATCTTGACCTACAAAAGAACATATTTATACATGTTATCTCCTTTATTTAAAAAAAAAAAATAATAATAATAATAATAATGACACTTGAGTAATGCTACAGTCAGCATAGTAATAGACAGTATCTAACAGCCTCTGATCGGGCAAAGCAGGCGGATGTTTAATGATGATAATACTGATAACTGATAATCCACCATTACCTGCCAGCAGAGAGGTGCAATGACAGACTTACTTAAAACAATTCTACTACAAAACTACCGAGCAAAGGAAGTGAGTCAGCCTTGTTTTTTTGTTTAATCCTTGTCTTGTGTATTAAAGCAATTTTATTAATAACGGTGAACAGTGGCGTACAGTGTTTTCGTCTAATTAATCAAACTCAAGCATGAAAGAGGTGATCAGACGCAGCTACTCATTCATCTCCTTCCAGACAACAAAAGGGTCTCCTCTCACAAACGGACTTGTTCTTATGCGGACACACAGGCAGACATCAGACTGAAACATAACATAGCCCAGACCCCCATAGAGACATTAGTGGTTTTACTGTATCACTCCTGACTCCCCCTTTTTGCATGCATTTTGAGACCCAGCGGCTACAGCCTGACCAGCCCAACACACACATGACATCGGTGGGAGAGAGAGAAAAGACAGCTTAGTGACACATAGACTTACCGAGTTTGACATTTCATCGTCAAAAGAGGCAGTGTGCACTCTCCCCTCCCACTGCCGCCATCACAATCACAGCTCTTTGTACAAGCATAGAGAGGACGACAAGGGCACCAGGGGGGAGAAGGGGGGAGGCTACAGAGACATAGAGAGACAGATCACTAAAGTCTCAAAGCTGAAGCAAAAAGATGAGGGTAAGACAGAGGAGGGAGAAGCATGGGCATAAAAGGGCAGCCAGTAAAAAGAAAGGGACAGATCTTTTGCAACTGGTATGTGCACTATGGAAACGAATGTGCGTTTTAATGTGACAATCTTGGTAGATTTATTAGAAGAAGCAAAAATAGAAAAAAAGTAGTTCTACAGATTAAATCGGATTATCATTTGTAAAGGGGAAGGGCAAACAGTGACTAGATGAAGGGCTAAAGGGCGATGGCCTGATGACACTGAAATCAAGGCATAGCAAAAATAGACTCATATTACTACATGCTTCTGATTGTATACTATAATATATGCTGTACTATACAACAATACTATGTGCAACACATTTTTGCTATTCATCACATTTAACTACAGCCACAGATAGCTGGTGTACCTCCTACGTAATAAACACAGCTAACTAACTTATTCTTTACTCTCCAAAATACTTAGACACATCACTATTTTTCACATGATTGGAGAGAAAGAGAAAGATTACTTTATGCTCTTATTAGAAAAGTGTACAAGACAACCTTCTTATTTTATCCAGCTCTGTTTATAGCATTTTTTGAGGGATTTTGCATATCACCACCAAAACAACATTCACATTATCATCTAAATACAGTATAAACTATATTGCCATGTTGACCTATGTAGTTGTATAGTTCATGCTAAATCAAATGCTGCTTCTGTTATTTATACTACTACTGTCACTCGAAAGACAGTCAGACGTCTCAGAGCTATTGAAAGAGAGGATGAGACAGAGCAGGGAATCACATGGGTAAAAAAGTGCAGCGAGGCGAGAAAAGGAGTAGGATAAAGAAATGACAGATAGATAAATATGACAGGGATAGCCGGCACATACACAGACACACACACAACTGCGGTCTTCAGTTCCACTCTTGCTGCTTTGAATGGCCTCTGGCAATGCAGAGGCCTCCCGAGCCCAATCTGAAATTCAACTAGTATCTCAGCCTGATCTGTTTTAATCACTAGCAAGCAAGCGTCCAGCCATACCGGGCCTATTACTCAAACAAACAAACAAACTAAAGCCCAAAAAAGAAGGAGCCAGATTGCCAAACCACAGTGAGAGAGAGCAAGAGCCAGCCACATTAATCAAAGCTCTTGTAACACTTCAGCCAAGTCACTCCTCGCCTGTCGTTCCCAAAACAAGTGCTGAGAGATGGGCCAAAACAATGATGTTGCTTTGGGCTCAAGGCAAATGTAAAGACAATTTATTTCACTACTTCTAACCCAAAAGACTGTTTAGTTTGTGTGTGTCGCTGCCAAGAGTCATTGAGCATGGCATCATAAAGAGTTAGAAAAAGAACCCCAAAACAGGCCTCATTGGTTTCACCGCATGACTGTAGATCATGCTTTATTCTAATTTCTACATGCAGAAATCACCATAATGAACTGTTTAACTACAAAGGCATCTTAATCACAAATACATTTACTAGGCTTTTAATGCTGCTGATAATACTCAAATTCACAACTGCTTCACACTTTACACAATCTGTCAAATAAATGTGCATAAAAATGTAATAATTAATGCAACACCACAATTGATTACATTTTTATGAACAACCAAATCAGTAAGACTGCAATTATTTAATACTCCAAAATCATATGCATTTTGCTGTCAGAGGAATGACTTTTTCAGTGCCTCCAATCCGGGTCCAGATCCAGATCGGATCTGTCTGGGTCCGGTGGCCACCGAACTATGCAGACCACAAGTTCACAGGGGTTCACACTCAACTTGGGACTTCACGCAACCACTGAACACGTGTATATAAACAAAGAACACTTGCGCCGAGTTTTGGGCTTTGTTCACATCAGTTCATTTTCTGTTTGATTTTTCACAACACAATGTGTGAGCACGTTTATTTACATCCTCTGTGTTATATAGTCGTGTATATGTCGAGCATTTTGACGTATCTTTATTATTAGTAGTTGCGTAATAATTTTATTTTGAAAACCACTTGATGCACTTCACCCTCACTCGCTTGGTTTCCTGTTTGCCGTGTCATGACCACAAGTTATTATTATTAGTAGTAGTAGTAATAGAAGAGTTGTAGTAGTAGTAGTAGTAGTAGTATTGTTTTCTTTAGTTTAAATATATAGATCTAGGGCAGGGATGTCTAAACTGCGGCCTGGGGGCCAAATGCAGCCCTAGGACCAATATGTTTTGGCCCTCAGACTTCTTGCTAGATTGGCCCAAATTACAAATAGTAGAGTCTTTAATGTCAAATTAGAGCAATTCTTCTATCACAGTCGGAAAAATCAACATTTTGATGGCTTTAAAACCTAAAATGAATGTTAAATACCTTAATAAAAGTGTAGTGGTTCATTAAAGTTAGGTCAAATGTAAAATTTTAAATGACTTACATGACCCTAAGCAAAATGTGTCCCACTGTGAAAAAAGTTTGAGACCTCTGATTTAGGGTATTATACTTATATACTATTTGTTATATCCAGTTGGCATCGAATTGTCACTCTATATCTTCTGCTTATTTTAGAAAAATTCAATAAATAAAGTCTACAAAAAATGCAGTTATTATACAGTTTCCCTTGACAAAACCTAACCCCTCTAAATCTCTACAAAATGCATTGGATTCTTGTAATAGTTTAGCAGTTCATTTTAATTTTCCTCTGAAATGCTAATACTCCTAGAGGTGTGTAAAATGTGCAGTGTGAACAGAATCCTATTAATAAAACATATGTCACAGATTTAATCGCAGTGTCTGTCAGAAAAAAAAGAAAAGCTACCTTTCAGCCCTACAATCAAGACATAAATAGTTGATTGCATGTGGCGCTTACCTGTTCTCCAGAGTGCACCAGCCACAATGAGCGTCTCCAGCTCCTAAACAGTCACTGCAGCTCTGCCACTGCTCACACTGGGCTACATTCACCCTCAGCATCTGCACAAAACAGGAACAAAGACATAAGGTGTTTAATTGATTAATCGGTTAAGGGTTCTTTAGTTTTTTACTATCAATAACATTGTACTTTGTAATAAAATGTCTTCTAAAAAAATCACTAATTGAAATTCTGGTCATTACTGTAGGAAACTAGACTTATTTCAAGTTCATTTTAGCTGTCTTCTATTTAATTGAAATTATATTGCCCTGTAGAATGTTGTGTTGTCACGTTAACAGAAAAAAAGTGACCAAAATTTGTATTAACCAACTAATTATTTGGTTTTAATACAAATTAATTGAACGAAAACAAAAAGGAGTGAGATTTGAGAGCAAATCATTTTCTAATATGATAATAATAAATCAGCCCAATTACATATACAGATGAGATAGCCTTTGATTAACTCACAATGGTGAAATTCCAGTGTTGCAATGCACAGAGAATAGAAACACGCAATAAAAACTGAATAATAAATAACTACTAAAAAGAATCTTGACTGAATGCATAGTTGAGGAAGAGTAAAAATATAAGGCTACAAAAACAACAATCTTATTCTACGTTGTTTTCTCCACATGAATTACAGGTTTTGCCTTTTCATTTTTAATTGTAGTTTGGATCAGGTACATGGTTAGATTAAGGAGATACTTTTTAGTTTATGCACTTTAACTAATGACTTGGCAGCACATGTCTTTTGTTGACCACAGCCCTACAAAGAAGCAAACTTATAGAGGAAATGTCTGTCAGTATCTTTATATCACATTTATGTCTGTGTTTACTTGTTTTATTATTGTTATTTTTTGCAACAGATTTATCGACTTGACCTCTTGACCCAAAGCTATAACAAACATCGTTTCAATAGCATCACAAGTGAACATGACCTAAACCAGTCCCTCTCTAAGCAGTCACAAGAGTATTGGTTGGGATCATTCCCAAAGGGCATTTAGTGTAAATACGTACTTCTATGTGTCCAATGTGAGCCATAAGAGGCAGAGCGTTTGTGGTGGCGCCACTGTAGACACATGCCATTTTCACACTGTTTTAAAATGTCACATAAATACTCCTCCACAGATAAATGATGAATCTGAACTAGTGTCCCAGATCGTAAAGATTAACATGTAAGCAATGAAAGTACAATTGTGTCAGATTTAAAGGCCATATGAATATGTGCATTCACAGCTTCTGGTAGAGGAAAAAAAAAGAAAAAAAATTTGGTTTTGCAGTTATTAGAAAACAGATACAAGCATAGAAAAAGAGAAGCGCTAGAGGTGATGCTCCTTCATATCACAAGCTTCACCCACACCACACACTCTGGCCTAGATAATCAATGAGCATCTATGGGGAATAGGAAGAACTGAGAGAAAGAAAATACATGTAGAATGATTTTAACATGTCAATGCACAGTTTTATAGTAGATCCAACGCACAGCATAACGCCTTGTACTCACATTGTTTATACTGCTACTGCTCTGCCACTAACAATGTATGTAAGGCCAGTGTGGTGCATTGTATAAATATTACATTTCACTCTTTTGTCAACACTTATTAAAGTCTGTTTTGAGTTCCATGTTGTCACTTTCCACCTATGAAGTAATTTAATAGGCTGTTTTCATTGTGAATCATCTCTCAAGTGGGTGTCCATAAATATTAATTATGACTGTAAAAGGAAAACAAGCATGTAAAGACAGGGACAGCATTCTTACATGGTTGGATGTCATCACATAGAGGAAGTTTCTGTCAGTGGGGTCAAAGCTCATGATGTGGTGGACTGACTCAAGCGCAGGGAGCTTCAGAGTCCACTGATTGGCCAAGGTCAAGTTCGGCAGCAGAGTCAGCTGTGAAAATACAAACACAAGTGTGGCACATTTAGTAAACTGTGAACTGAGAAAAGAAGTGTACTGCCACTTAAAATCATGTCACACAAAAGTAAAGATAATCATGTAAAGTTGATTTTAGAATAGCTATTATTTCTTTACACTCTACTTAAAACACTACAATCACATCTGTATTCGTAACTTTGGTGTTGGCTTATTTGCTTTCATTAACTAAAGGTTTTTTTTTACTTTACAAAAGCAAACTGCTATTTGCTTTTTCTCTGATAGTCTGGTGCTACGTCAGAATTAGAACAGTCTCCAATCTCTTGCTTCATATTTAAACAAAGAGTGCTCAAATAGAAAAAATTTCCCAACATAAGTGATAAGAAAAGGTGACTATTCAGTGCTAAAGGATATTTTCATGCAACCACTTGTAATCAAAACAAAACACCATTCTATCACAACTGAATGTTTTACAATGTATATCCTATATCCTATTTTTAAAAGACAATATTTTGACTGTAATAATTGTGTATTAAATGAAAGAATACATTTAATCAAGTCTCATTGGGTTTGAAAAGTAGCCTAGACATAATAATCATAGAAAACATTTCCTCTCAGCTTTTTATCATGTGGATCGGTAACATTCATAGATTCTTCTATAATTCAGCCTTGTCAAATCTAAAATAGATTTTAGAAGAGCTTTTGTTCAGGCTCTGTGTCTAATCTGGTTCAGTCGAGTAGTCATTTATCTGCACAGCAGCTTCTTACTCCGCATTTTTGCATAGAGACAGACAGAAAAGCACACAACAAAATACAAACTCGTACTGCTGACTGGGACTTCCTGTCACGCACACTGCAAACAAAGCTCTTATTTCTGCGTTTTGTCTGGTCTCCCTTGAATGAAGACTTAAGGGGAACAGACAAACTGGTGCTCAGAGGTGCAGAACAGTAGTAGTATTAGTAGTAGGAGAAACAGTATTATACACCCAACAGCTGTCTTTACTCTTGTTATTCCGGTGATGGATGCTTCTGACATCCAGGGTCTATGCTTAGTTCATTTTTAGTTCATCCCTGCTTTAAACTGAGTTTGGTCCAGTTTTGCCACTGGTTTAGCCCAGATTAAGAGGTTGTTAAATCCTAATTAAAAATTGTAGCATTAGTTAATTTAAATGCAGTCTGTCTATCCACTTAGTTCATTAATAGCTTATTAAGTCCTTTTTAAATCCTGGTTTAGACCAGGTTTAGTTCTGCTTGAGCATTTATAGACCTGAATTTACCCTTAATTAATTTGTATACATATACTCTTAGGTTTCTCCTGGCTGTGCAATGAAATCAACATTATTTTAAACGGTAATCTTGTTTAAATGCGGATGTATGAAATAAACATCCGCATTTAAACAAGATTACCATGAGCCCCCCATATGCATAAATATTATTGGCCTACAGAATGTTTTGATGTCACATCAGTTCAACCTGCTGAGGTGTCCACAGCCAATCATGTCATTAGACCATGTGGTTTGAAGCAAGATCATATTTGAAGGAAAAAATGTTCTGTCTTAAAATGCAGTTACTGAAACCCTGTATTTTTGGTTAGTAAACTCATATTCAACTATACTTATTAGACAAAATAAAATCTGTGATTGATTAATAAAGAGAAAATATCACTGATTGAAAAAGTAGATGGAATTTGATGATTTTATTTGTTCTATTGCCCAGCTCAGTGGTGCATAAGAACACAAATAACATGCCTTGACCCCAAACAGACAGACCAACACCCCGGCTGTGTTTAATGCTGACTGGGACTTCCTGTCAGGCGCTTTGAACCTCACAACGCTCTTATTTCTGATTTGTCTGGTTTCCCCTCAATGGAGACTGACAGACTGACCAGCATGTGCTTACAAGTGTGGACTCTGTCTCTTCCACAACACAACCATTCCACGCACGTAATACACACACAACACATGCGCACACACAGAGAAAGACAGACCTGTTACTGTTTGTTCAACCAGGGCAAACGTATTGACTTCACTTATCTCACCCAAAGAACCACTCTCCATTTTGAAACACCTGCTTAAACTAAATACACACAAGCCTGGGTTTTACAGCATCTGTTTTTACACAAAACAAATGAAGCGTGATCTCTGAGCTTCTTAGCAACATGGATATGTCAGAGATAATGGAAGTGTGTCAGACAGGTGTAACATTATGGCCACCTGGCAAATATGCAAGTTGACTTTTTTGTACATAATTATACATATAGTACGTTTGGAACATGTCAGAAAGAGACTATATTTATTCAGTGCTTTGAGTACTGAGTTTTTAAAAGATATGGCTGACAATTACTGACCCAGAAAATCCAAAGTCACCTATTACAATTAGAACTAGCCAAATGAACGTTTTGCCTGCTTGTAATGAAACTCAACAGTTTCGTCCAATTAGAAGTTTGCCATGCTTCCGGGTAGTAAATTTCTCATTAATTTTGGACATAGCAATTTAGACAGATTTAAATATTAGGAATTTACACACTATTATATTTAACTAAAAAAAAACAGATCTTATTCTCATTACTTACCACAAATTTTAGCTAAAACTAGACCCGTGCAAATTGTGAAATGTTTGTCCACGATTGTTCATTTAAAATCCAGTAAATATATTGAGCTTTGAAACATTAGCTTGACCTCTGGAGTGAGCGTGTAATGTCTTGGTACAAAATTGCTTTTTTGGCATTATAATTTTTTTTTTTCTGAATCCGTATGGGGGAAATGAATGGGGAACCAAGTGGTGGGTGGTCACTGCTAGGCTCCATGTCACTGTTTGCCATGTCAAATACCCCTATCAACTAAGAATTTAATTTCTTTATTGAGTAACTTGAGTCTTTAGTAAATCACCTGGCTAGTCAATACAAACACAGAATGGCAGCACCTGTGACTGTTTTGGAAGGGGAGGTCACTCACAATGTTGCCCCGTGAACACCTGCTCTGGCGACAGGTTTATCTAACTGTTTTCTGTTGTGATTGTTCTGATCTGAAAGAACCTATTTAAATTCGCTCGGCTGCAGTACTATGAATGACTGAGCATGTTTGGAGCTGTACCTGCTGTAATGGAAACTTCTACTCAAACAAAACTGAATAACACAAAAGAAAGAATGAACAGAGAGATTAAAAGACAGATTGAGTTGTTATTAAGTTTTATGAGAAAATGTATTCTTCAAGTGCTCAATCAGGTTTCTCAAAGCCACTTTTTAGATGCAGTATGTAAGTCTGCAACCTCCTTGTGATTATTGTTTCTTATTGTTGATGTAGAATGATCCGTAGGGCATGTCTCTCTAGTATTTACTTTATCACAGCTGTTTTCACAACTTAAAAATCTCTTGAAAAACATGCAGTTGAGCTATGAGTCTGGACAGCTCTTTACAGATTTAACCTGTAACTGACCAAAGGAGGTACATTCATTAAAGTGGAAATGAAAACACAGGTGAAACTTTCTTTAGAGCATGATTAATTATCTGGTCTCTCAGTGCAATTGGCAACATTTTTTCACCGAATAACGAGGCGATGGGGGAGCCTGACTGTTTGTTTGAAACACAGAACTGTTGTGTCTGTTGTTTGCATGCTTGCATCTGTATTTAATCTTCTAAAGGACCCATGGCGGCGCTGTTGCATGGGGCCCCAGAGACTCACTCCAAAACTGAATTCTTTTGTTGTAATTCAGGATTTTCTTTGCAAAGCACTTTGTGATTTTTCCAGTGTGAATTTTATCATTTAAAGTTGGGGTAGCTAACATTTTTAGTTGGAAATTAGTCAACTTTGTGATTTCCACTAAAAAGTAAATGATAATTGCAGCACATTCTGAAAAAATTAGACCACTGAGTACTTTCTGAACTGAATAATAAAGAATTTTAGTGCTAATCAGGAGTCGAATACAGCTCTCTGATTGGCTTACTTGGGTGGTCCTCTACAGTATTTTTTTTTGTTTGTAAAAAGGAGTTGATAAACTATAATTGCAGCCAAAATATATACATATCGATGTTAACCATGTTAAGATTTATGAGAGGAAGTTGCCAGATTTAAAACCTAAATTGTTTTTGCAATGTGAAAATCAGCTACCCCACCTTTAAGTACATACTAATTAACAAGGCTATTCATATTTTTTTTAAAAACTTATATTCTTATAAATTATAAAATTATTATCTAAAATGTCAGTGAATTTAATAGTTCACAAGTGGAAATAAATAACATGGCTTGACAAAACCACAATAAAATTAATAATAATAATACAATTGCTCACAAAAATGTAGTCCAGTAGCTAGGTGAATAGATAAAAGATGGAAATTCTACAGTCCTGTCAATTCCTTATGGCATTTGGAGTAAGAAACATTCTCTAGCTGCCATTTCCTGATCCTTCTGTTGATAAGGCAGCAGTTATCTTTATTGCAAAATTATTATGCTGGGTCAGGACATACAGCCCATTTTGCTATTCAAATGTGCATCAAATTGAGCTGACTGCTCGTGTGCAAGTAGAGGTGAGGAAATTGGATGAAGTTAGATAAAAATGGACTCTGTAACAAATGAGTATTAGCTTTAAATATTCTAAGCAGAAGTAATAGGTAAAAAGTAATGGTGGAGTTGTTAGTTATAATAATATTGCAATAGTAATACCTCAACCATAAACATTCTTACTTTTACTTTTTTCCTCCAGTGAGAAAATAATAACTAAGGCCATGTTATCTACAGTCAGTTTGACCATTTACATGTGATTTGAATTGACAGTGGAAGAGTGCTCAAATGGAGTTACTAGGAAATTGGACAGGAATCTGATAAAGTAAATGACCAAATACTAGGAGTTAATGGAAGCTGTTGTAGTAGTAGTAGTAGCAGTTTAGTTGTAGCAGAAAGTGTATAAATAACTTTGAATAGTAGACAAAACAATACTTCGTGAGTGGAAAGTCATCGTGTAGCCTAATATTGTTTTGCTTTGTTTTATTTTTATTTTATTTTAGTTTATTTTAGTTTACTGCAGGATTAATTCGATTGCAAAATCAGCAACAATCAAGACCATTCAGCTTCTAAAAGTTAACCTAATTTTTTAAATGCATCATAACTTTCTGGAAGTCACAAGCATAATTGTATGGAAACAAGGCATTAGACCTATAACTTATAATATTGAAGAAATAGTATTTATCACAGTGCCAATCAAAAACTATACATTTCTATGGAAACAAGCCAGAGGGGCGGTGCTAGGCCAAATATGAGTCAAGTTTATGAAGATGTACAGTAGTAGCCCGATGCATCCTTATTTCATTTCACTTCATGGAAACCGTCTCGCATCATTGGACCTTGTTCGATCACATGCGGGGAGTTTTTTGATCATTTTGTTGTCCAGGAAGTAGCACATAAACGTGTGTGTCAGTGATTGTTGCTGTTTCATGTGGTAATTAAACTTGCAAATTAAAAGGTACAATCACAGTCAGTTATCTCAACTCAAGTTGGTTCTGGGTGACACACCACTCTGCTCCTGCTCGCTGATTGGACGATCACACTTCCTGCTTTTTTGGAACCGTCTGCAGTCCTGTGATACCTGACCTACGACTGGAATGAAATTAATTTGAGTGGAGGCACTAGGCCGCCCGAGTCTAAGTAGTACACTAGGCCCCTTCAAGTAAAAACATATGGAAGCTTATTTTACACAAAGTTTGAGAATGTTAATGTAATAAATTCAATAGGCTTTGTCAAAAAAAAAAAGTTGATTGGTCAAAAACGTTTGGACCAAAAATTTTTTATTGGTTATATTTACAAGAATATGTATCTATATTTATTTATTTTTCCAAAATATATTGATAATATTTAGGCAGGTGATATAGTCATTTCACAATATGTCAATCAGAAAGATACATTTGGGTCACTGTATTTACTCTTAGTTACTGCATGTGTCAACTCCTGCAGACCAGTATTAGTACAAGCACTACTGATCAAGTCAGTAAATACTTTAGCAATAAACAAATACAGTTTCATTTCCAAACCGAGTTAAAAAAACAAACAAAATGAAACTATAATAATAATACAGCATGTCTTCTGTTGTTTTTGTCATTATATTTCAGGACATATAGCCAATTTCCACTCTTCACACTGGACTGGATTGAATTTTCAGTGAAAGGAGGTGGTCAGGAACTCACAATGAGGAAATTGGATGAAGTCAGATAAAGACGTTTAGTGTGAGAAAGGTAGTGATGGGGGAGGGAGCGACTTCATTAAAACATGCATGTAATCACAAATGACTTTAGTGAGGGCTCTCTCTGAAACGTAGTCAAAGAGGCCTAACTCAATCTGAACCGCGGCTCCCTTGTGTTTTAGCGGGAGCCAAACTCACATTCAGAATCACATTACATTCACTAACAGCCCCATTAACCTCTGTAACGGCTCTATCCTCAGGGCACAGGCAGACGCTGTCGAACACCAGCCACACATGCATAGGCAAACAACGAGGGGGCAAGCTAAAAAGCCAAGGTCACAGAATCGCTAAGCCACACGCACGCACACACGCACACATATATATAATGCATGTAGGGGAAGATTATAGTGATTTTCTAAAACGCATTTTGAACACTTACTCAAAATAGCAGCTTTAAGACTTGACATCTATTGTACTGTAATGTGTACAGACCTGAATTCAAAACAGCACCCAAGTGTCTCTCAATCATGCATACCAGTATAGTCATTTTAAATGTCTTTCAATTACAGTGTTTACTCTCAGATAATTAGGGAAGTATATAAAGCTTATTGCCTATGTTTAATTTTTAAGCACCCTTTTTGCTCATCATAGTTAAAAGGTGTAACGATACACAATGAGTTTTGATGGCAATATACTGTATGCTTTGGGATTTTTTAAGACAACAAGGAATGGATTTTAGACAATGGGGGGGGCAACATAAGCCTCCTCTTTTAGTGTGAAACAGTGGATTACATCTTTAGATTCACTCAGCATAAAGACTGTGGATTGCCTTAATATGTGCCGCAAATGCTAAGTCCTACGATAATGATTTAGTCTCCTATTCTAGACTAGAATCATAATGGTACTCTTTTTATATAAAGTAATGAACGAAAAACAAACCAAAATACTTTTGGGGTTATTTGAGCTACATGGAGTGCAACGGGTAAAATCTGTAGCAATTAGGGCTCTACACTTAACTGAAATTTAATCAGAATGGCAATATTATTAGACTAAAAAAACATAATTTTCTTCACAAACAACTACCGTATATCTTGTGACTTTTTGCATATACAGTACATTGCTAGTTCTATATTTTAGATCTGTACAAACATATTTCGAAATATACATTCAGTTATTTTGTCAATTCTTCATGTTAAAAAATATAAAGTCTGAACAGAATTCTATTGTGTCAATTGCACATTTAGCTAAAATTTAAAACAAGCAGTAGCTTATAGGTTGTACAATAGGAGTAGTATGAGCCCTATTATTCGTGAGCAGTATTGAGTTTCTGCACATGGCTGAAAGTACAAGAAGCAGAGGAACACTCTTATAGCTCATAATAACAGGGCTGGAGTCTGCGTGAGTAAATACATGAGATCACAAAACCACTGGCACTGGCGCGTACACAAACTCGACACCTCAAAACACAGTGAAACCTGCAATCAGCCAAACAGACACATTCAGACACACAAAGAACCAGCATCGACATCCAACAGCATAACACCATAAAGAGTGTCCAAAACCAATTACAGACAGCCTTCATGCAGGAAAACACTACTTTCATCATCCACAGGGACACTTTTAGTTTTGGACAGGAGTTGAGGTGTAAAGCTTATTTTCCAAACATCTACCTCACAGCTTGTTTGGTTACTTGTTAAATTGGACTCAAGCTTCTCAATACAGAGTTTGCTCAATTGGTGGTTGTATACAGTATATAAAATAAGACGACAAGATATGATAGGATACATTAAAAGAACTTTTATTTGTCTCAAATTTGGGAAATTCCAGTTCATAGTTCAAAGGAGAGGTTATGCACAGGCATTTTTTTATTTAAAAAAGGTTCTTCAACATTCTGATTGAGTGGCAAAAGTATGACAAAATGTCTTTTTTATTTTTTTTTTAAATAAATTTTTCCTCCAGAAAGCTTTGTTTGGCAAAAATGTAATAAAAAGCATGTCAGCTGTCATTGCAACAACAACAAAAAAAAACAACGTCTTAATTAGGCATAAAAAAGATAAGAAGTTAAACTGTGCGTGATTCCAAAGTCTGTGCCAGTGAGAAATGTGATGACAGAAGTGCTACTATAGTTTTACCTGATTTTCTCTTTTTACATATCAAATACAAACTCAGTGTTTAGCAGTAGTTGTGGTTGTTTATATTTATTATCATTCTGTGGCTGTTTTTTTCAATTTTAGTAGCATTTGGAGTATGTTTTTTTTTCATTACATAAAATATATTTTTTAGGAGCTTTAACCATAGTTGTTTCCCCTTCTCCTTTAACTTCTTAAGTTGTCAGACTAATCTTTATCCTCCTGCGTATAAGATAAGAATGCTTCCACAGTTCTCAATAACATTATTTTTGGAAACGATGATGAATATAGTTTTTGTTTAAAATAACAAATAAATACATAATAAATACAATGCTGCTGTAAAAAATAGCACACAAATATTCAAGATGAAAGTAGGCAGAATTTTAGATTGAGCTTTAAAGTAAAATACAGTCCGAATTGTAACATAATGGTCCACAGGTGTCATAGATTAGAACTATTCTACATTCACAATAGGGCTTAATAGGTTTAAATGTAAACTGTAAGACACAGGCAGAGCAAAGATGTAAGGCTACAAAACTATATACAATCAGTGGTTATGAAAATGGTTGAATGAGTGAAGTAAGAAGCTTTTGATTCTCCAAAAGCAACATCAAACCAATAGGGCAACTCAGCTGTACACAAACATGTACATCAGGCTTGTTATTATGCCCTTTGTCTACTTTTATTTTAACTCAAACTCCACCTTTGCACAATGGTTCCACATTACACTTAAAAAAACACTTGGAGCCAGGCATAAAGAAACACGTAACTTTTTTAATAAAATGAAACACCCACTAGCACTATTGAATTTAGTGTTGTAAATGTCTATGCCAAACAATGGGGCAGAGAGCTCCCAGGGCTGTTGTTTCCTGCAGACTGTGGTGAGTGTGTGTCTGCTGCTCAGAGAAGCCCAGTGAGGGGTGACCAAGAATGTGTGAGACAGAATTAAGGCATGTTGTTAATTAGACTCCAGTCGAACCCCGTGCAGATGTTTTAAGGTTTGCAGATTGTTGGATGAAAATCAGACAACACAAAGTAAGGGCCTGACTCATTTGTGGAGCAGCGATCCTGTTAAGCAGCTTTGTGGTGATCGCAGACAATAAGCAGGTCTCATGAACATCAGAGCATGTGATTAGGACGACTTAATGGAGCAGGAGGGTCATCATGGTCGGCTGCAGGACAAAAAGCTGGGAGTGACAGTGCAAGGATTGTACATTTATCTAGCCTTAATCTGTGTTCTTAAGATGTATTTTAACTTTAAACATGTATATAAAGTTAGTAGTGTCCATTACAGTAGAGTGGGGTATGCTAAAATTGCTCTGTGGAGTGTTAAAGCATTGGTGGGTTATATCTATGTAGTTCAAAACAATAATATGAAACTAAAGTTGTTTTTGAACATTAATAATAAACTGTGAACTGTACCGGGCTGTGTATCTATTATTTTTCATGTCCAAAACCTTGTCTTGTTCTCACAAACCCAACCCCAATGTACAGTGATTGCAATGTGGATTAAGTTTTAAGTAATCCGCCTACATAGAAAGGAATGCATGCACTTAGCCATAGTTGGTATAAAACCACCAATCCTCCGAGTAATGGACAACTGGCTTAACCTTAATAGTAAATCGACATTGTGAAAGAGTCCAGCAGATGTGCATTCAATCCACCAATCTAGGAATTATTTAAACTTCTCAAGGAACATCATTTGTACAGGAAACCTCTGGAGTCACCAAAATGTGGCAAAAGAAATAGTGTGAGGAGTTCAAAATAACCTTTTCAGTAAACGTAAAAGGTTTGGTGGCTCATTAAACTGTTCCTTAAAGAACAATGTATTCTAAAGTAAATGTTAATATAACTTCCCACTTCTGCTTATAAGTGATCTTACAGGATCTGTATAATACTTGTTCTGTCTGCCACATCAAAGCAGCGCTCTGTAACTCAGGAACGTTGTAGGTTTTCCAAGCTTCAGGGGAAAATCCCATTAAAAAAATTAGCTCTATTCAGTGACGATAATTACATGTTGCTATTAGATTGTGACCCGAGGTGGTGCATAGTTTTAGGAGAGGAGGAAGGACGAACATGTCTCACCTTACGCAGACGTCCGCTGCTCGTTCCCAGAAACACCACAGTGTGATTGTGCACTTCGTCCACACTGACAGAGGTGAGAGCTGGGGTCTCCAGGAGAGGCGCTGCTCTCAAGGATCTGCGCAGGGCCAGGGGGTGCTGCAGGTGGGCCGCGCCACAGTCCAGCTGGTCTCGTTGCAACTGTGGGTGAGACAAGGGGACAAGCTAAAGAGACTATACTTGATTTTTCTCACATTAAAATAACTTAAAACCAATTGTCCCTAGTACAGATATCTTGTTAATGTATTCAATCAATCACATGAAAAAAATTTGTCCGCACTGTCCTTTCTACATCTAATAATGAATCGTTTGTAGCTAACTGTCTGTTAGCATACCAGCACACCTCACTCCTAAGTCCTGAGAAAAAAGCTTAAAACACATCATGGTGAACAATTTGGAGGTTCAGAATACTTTAGCTCTAGAGTAGTCTTGATCCATTATAGATCTGCTGGTACTCAGCAAGCCTACTCTATTCCTAGGTAGTATTAGTGTGAACATTTTGATGGTCTACTGTCTTTATTTCATTATTACTTGTCCTTTTCTTAATATCATGAAATATTAGAAAGGCACGCACATTCATCTAAAGTTGAAGGAGCAAAACTAATCATCCAATGTGAAAAAAGCTGACTTGCATAACTTGCACTCCACATATGTAGTTTTTGTATGTATTTATTTTCTTTATCACATGCTCATGTTCTCTATGCACTAGATAAATAATAAAAATCTGCATTTTTACATTGAGCAGGCTTGTAAGTCTGTATGTTTCCATAGAAACATTCAGACTTTATTTTTTCACGTTATGGCATAATACAAAATGATCACTATACCGTATGTTCTCAGATATGGTTTAAACATTCTGTTTTTACTGAATTTTGTAGCTGACTTTCACCTCCAGAAAGATACACGGAGAACCTTTAGGGTTCTGGTTCTATCCAGTTGAGAATAGCATTTGTGATACATTTTCTTTCTTGCATTTCTTGCAATATGAGTATTATGTTTGCTTTGATTAATGAAATTACAATATATTATGCATCCATGCCATAGACCTAATTAAAGAGCTGCCATACCCAGTCCATACAGATGAGAGGATCAGACAGAACCTTGAGACAAAGTGGATTGATAAAACAAAAGCTGATAGTGGTAATCACAACCGTGCTGCTAATTCCACTGAATCACTTTCTTGACATCTCCGTGAATACTTGAAAGGGGCTTACAAGGGTCTTCAACACTCATAAGACCGTGCTTTTGTCAAATCCTCCACAGGCAATGATAACACATTAATGCCATGCTCGAATGCTCACCAGGATCTAGTGGGAATTCTCTGAAGATTTTAACGCACACATGGCGGCAGGGAGAATTAAGCAGTACGGATATTTGCAGAGCGCTTTCCCACGGGCTCTGGGTCTATCAAATTGTCTGACTTTTTAGCTGCACACTGGCCTTCACACGACTGATAACAAAAGACATTGATTCCAGTAGCTATGAAAACAATAACACACAGAACTTTACTAAGTTACAGACGGCTTTAAGTGAATAAGGCATTGAAGAACAGAAAAAAGCAGTGGGAGAGGTGGCCCCTACTCAACAGAAGGGCTGCTCTGGTGGCAGATCTTTGACCTGACATCACATTGGATTGTTGGACAGGGTTCTTTGACCTCACTGCTGTCACTCAAAACCGCCATAATGAAAAGATGGATTTCACAGCATTCCTCAGAACAGTGGACAGTTTGAAATCCTTTTAACTTTTATCAATTGCCTCAAAGCCAAGGCCAAATCATTACGTGGGATAGTAATGCCAAATAGTCACTTGAATTGTGTGGCCTACATCAAGTTTTACTTTGCACTGCGACTGCCTTTTGGTTGGCCTAAATCAGGGGTGTCAAACTGGCAGCCCGGGGGCCAAATGTGGCCCGCAAGATGATTTCATGCGGCCCCTGGGGTGATTTCTGATTATTATTGATTGTGGCCCACCATTAAAAGTACATAACAATGAGAACTTTAGACAGCTCTATCACTTTTAACATTTCTAAAACACAGAAACAAACACAGGACAGGAAGATTATGAGAGCAGAAACATCAGGAATACAGAAATTACACTTCAGACGTCCTGATAAAGGTTCAGGCTTGTGTTTGTGAGACAGACTATGGAAATATAAAGCTTTATATTGCAGAGATGTGACTATAAAACCTCTAAAATCCACTAGAATGTAGCAAATTGCATACACTTTGACCTAAATTTTCTTGAAAGAACAGTCTGTGGTGAAGATGTAATGTAATGTAATACAATCTAAATGTGGACATGCATATTAAGCTTAATGCAGCCTAGATGCCATATTTGAATACGTCACAAGAAGACCTACATTTTAAAATGTGGCCCTTGACCACCTCTGACTACGATTGATTTGGCAAGTTCAATTTGAGTTTGACACGCCTGGCCTAAATTTTGACAATGCATTAGGACAAGAAGGCAAGTTGTTCAAAATCAAGTGCTAATTCCATGCTGATGCTATAATTAGAGGCAAATAAAGGCTAAAACAACATGTCTGGAGCTTTTAAACTATTGACCCCGGCCCATCTTTAGATTTGAAGATGTACTCTTGAGTTGTCCGCTAGATGTGATGGGAGTTTCACCCTTCCCATAACCCCTGGTCACAACAGCTCTATCATCATGGCCTACCCTCGTGACACTCGCGCAAGCACCAAGTGTGTGAAACAAAACCATTGAACATGCTTTCGGAAGTCAAAATCTTTTAATCGCCTAATTGTGAGCTTGATACCTTGCGCATGTGTTATGGTAGAGGAGATTTAAATGAAAAACGTGACAAATATCACTTTTAGCACGTGCGTACACGAAGAGCGGGAAATCCAATTACAACAACAAAATTAGCATAGCCAGCATTAAAAAAAGTTTTCTTTGGCGTTAAAGTTTCATGTTCCGTGATTGTGACGAGCAGATTCCATACATGTATCATGTGGGAGATTTGCCACAGCTTGTTTAAAATATATAGTTTTGAACAGCTAAATCCTACTTACCACCAGATTGCCCTTCTGGACGCACGCTGCCCCAGAGCCCTGGATGACACTGTCCAGCACCTGCACGTCACTGCTGGGGGAGTTGGAGCAGTTTCTCCGCGCTTGTCGGATCTCCTCCTCGATGTCACTGAACTTGAAAGCGCACAAAGCAGACTTTCGATCAGCTTTAGAAAATACTCCGAACAGGTAAGGCTCCGGGCTCGACTGTTCCTCTGTGGGAATGTTCACGGGATAAACAGAGAGAAGTCGGTTGTAAATGTTTCCACTAGATCCACAAAGCAGCGGCATCTGGATGTAGGACTCTGTTAGTTTTCGGCTCTCGGGTCCACTGGGTTTCTTTGGGTTGTCAGTGTCCAGACAGATCCGAGCAAGGATGCTGTTAGGCTGGCTTTCCTTATGGCCCATTTTGGCGTCATTATTAAAGGCAATATACGAATATGTCTTTTGGATGAAAGCGTGCACAAAGTTCAGTTTGTTTTTCGTCTTGGCCTCCTGTTTGATCTTGAAGACGTTGTCCTCTGAAGGGTTAATGTCATAAGTGAAAAGTCTGGATAAATCTTTGACATTTAAAGAGCGAATAGCTATCTCAGGAGTGTTCTCAAAGCGCAAATCCTCTTTACTATGGTTTTTGGGAAAATATTGGGTACCAGCCCCTGTGTATGTAGCTCCCACTAGGAGACGGGTGTTGCCCCCGTGGCTCCTGAAAATCAGTCCCACCGTAGACGCATTTGGGTGATTGGCAGCGATGTTGAGCATGCTTGGGAACACAGTCTTCTCCCCATGAGGAGGGAACTCCACCGCTATTTCTGAGATATTGTCCATTTTCCTGAGCTCGCAGAAGCCTTGGTACACTGACCCACACATGACCAGGACCCCCTGCTCTCGGTCCAGCTTTAGCAGCTTGTTGTAATTGTCCGTGAGAGATTTGGGATGCTCGCACGGAGCTTGGGGCAGCTGTGGCGCATGGCACAACAGGTTGTCCTCCACTGGTCCCGTCCTCTTCTCCACCTCCAGACTAAGCGTCCCGTTTAGCTGGTACACTGTGTTAACCGTGGCCAGATAGACTCTCCCGGAGACTGGGTCAACCACAAAGTTATTGGTATGATTTGGAGACGCAAATGCCTGTTGGATGTGTAGCGCGCTGGCACCGCGGCGCGTCTCCAAAGCCAGGACGCTGAGCAGAAGGACGGCTATCTCTATCGAAGGAGGCATTTTTCCTTCTGACCGGCTTCCGCGTCTTCTGTGCCGTGGGGTGCATTGAGCAAAGACAAAATAGTGTTTGTTCCTAGTGCGACAATCCGAGAGGAAAGGCTGTTTCCTGCTCAACGCCTAGACCCGAATGACGCGATAAGCGAGTCGTGCTTCCTCTTTTCATCCTGCCTCCTCTGTCCCTCAGCTCTGTGTTGCGCGCTGCTCCACAACCTCGCTCCTCCTGACGCTCAACGGGACACATCACTCATGTTTATCACCACTCAAACCAAGAGCTTTTAATAGAGCCAAAAGCGAACAATAAACAGCAAACTCTTTAGAAATTATCTTAACCTATACAATTACACATTAAGTAGTAATAGCCCAGAAACAGCCAATTCTTTTCTGTCATGTGGATTCATTTGTTGATAACTCATTTGACGGTGTTACTTTTATTCATGTTAAATTTGTTGATTCATTAGACTATAAGAATACGTTATTCATTTTTATCAGCGTTGCACGTGCCAGTCTAACTTTTTCTCAATTGATTTCATGAACTTAGCATTACCATTTGGCAGATAAATTTATGGGTTTGCGTCTGAAGTTGCAATAACTATACTTTTTTTCTTTCAAGCTGTTCACTTGACCGTGCCCACCCCACGCCTTTGGTTCCGCTCATCTGGGGGTTAATGGTGGGTCAAAGTCCCGCCTCTCGCTCCTCCACATGTCCACTCTCAGATTCGTTCTGCGGATCCGTGGGGTTCCGTGTGGGCACACTCACAGCACGGTAAGCACCGTGAAAGTGCTACCAGATGGACACATGAGCGCACCTTTCCGGCTTCTGACAGTCTCGTTTCACCAACAAAGATCAGCTCATGAATATTCAAGCTAAACACATGCGCCCTCATTTACCACCGACTGGCATTTGTGGCATTGAGTCCTGAAAATACTATATCTTGTGGGGCAACAGGTGCCCCATAGAGGTCATACGTGGGAACATGTGTGGATATGGCTACGTTTTAATCTACATGGATTTGTGTCTCTTCACCAAGACTATAGCAATATATTCTCTAACTCACTGAATTCCTTCTATTGGTCAAGCCCACAGTGCCAGGTCCCCCACTCCTAGACTCTGAGTGTGACTGCATAAATCATGCCTAGGCATGTTATCTCTAAATACACACAATAATTAAAGTGGCTAAATCACCTCTGCCTATTTGCCGTCAGCCCTCGGGAGACATACTCTCCCATTCGCTGCTTGGCGCTTTGTGGCCAGATAAGTGGGCCCCGCGTTTACTTTGGCGCACAGCCATGCGCATCAAATCTGCGCGCGCACAAACTAGTGGGAAAGAGTTGGGATAAAGTGCGCATAACAAAATGACCCCCAACTCTGCATTGTACAATGACAATAGTGTGGCAGCAAGGGACCTCGACAGTGTGCGCGTGTACCGCGGTGTTCAAATAGCAGCTGTAGAGTGCGTGCGTGAGGACGTGCAGGGATAAAGGTGCGGCGCGGGTCAGAGCTGTCAGCATCAGAGATCAGCCGAGAAGTGCTGCTGCTCAATCACGCTGTTAGAGCGGAGACTGTCTGCCACAGAATGGGTCACACCGACTCCTCTCTGTTGTTTAGAATAAAAATATTGTCTCTAGAAGCGCGCGGGCTCTCAGTGGTGTTCCACTGGGTTTAGGGGCCTCGCACAGACCTGTTTCCTTCCTGATAAGGAGTGACACCTCATGCTTAGACCACCTCCTTCTCAATACTAGCGCCACATGGCACAGCCAGTCACTGTGAATCATGAAGGATGCTGTGAATGCATAAAGAAAGCCAAAGAGCGCCATCTACTGGCGATTTGAGGAAAAAGTTCAAAACTTCAGTTGGATTTACATTCTCACCATGACCCAGACTTAAAACAACAGCAAACAGCTGCTCATGTTAGTCAGGAATGCATTTTATTTTTTTTTTAATCCACACTTACAAAACAAAATTGAAGGCACTGGAGAGGTAGCACACAGCCATTACATCATCATTATTGTTACTCTTACCTTGTCTGCAATCTGCATTAAGAATAGGTACATTACACAGATGTAACAGTGCATTGTACATTTGTATAGTTTAGTGAAATTGATCAAAACATTGAAAGAGATCATAAATAATTGTAATTTGGCAGAAACAAAATTCTGCAATAAACTCATTCAGTTTTGACTTAAACTCACTGTATACGTTTACTCATCGTCAGTTTATTATTATTATTTTTTAAGAGTAAAGGATTTATTTACGTTTCGACAAGAAGTGTATAGTAATTGTAAATGGGTTTTTTACATAAGGCAGAGCTGACAGTGATTCTGACCTGAGGTCGCCTCTCTCTTATCCCAGGAGGACTACTGTCTTAAGAGAGGCAACCTTTGAAGTCTGAATCATCGTCTCAACTCGGCTGACACATATTATCCACTGTGTGCTAAAGTGCAGAGATATCGTACTTTGAATGGTCTCACTTTATCTTCTGTTTCTCAGTGCAAATTATTGCCCTTCAAAATAAGATGTATATTGAATACTGAAAATTTAGCGGAGTAGTGAATGATTTAGAAGCAGAAAGGAAGTCATACTTAGTTTCAACCATCTCCAAAAATATATTGAATGTGATTAGTATTTAGACATTCAATGCAACTTTACCTATTTAATCTAAGCTTCTTCTTACAAATGTGCATTGATAGCCCAGAGTATACCAAGGTTTGGCACTGGATGTGTGTGGACACAAAAACATTATGGTAAAAGACCAATTAGTGATTATTTCTGGTGAGTCTGAGAAGATTCCTGTGTAATGTGCACCTGACAGAGCAGCTCTCCCCTTGCTGTGATGACAATAGAGCATCCGTGAAGCTATGGTTCAGCAAATGATCCCAGCAAAAATAAATAAATAGATAGTGTGACTAGTTAATACTGCTTCATTAGCAAACTTACCAGTATAAATGGCAGCATGTTAAACATGTTGCAAATATGGCAGGTTCACCCTAAACCCAATGTTTGCTTTTTTGTTTTCTTCAATATCACTCTTTTACTTATTTACTTAAAAAGTTTGAGATTTTGTAGATGCTATGTGGTAAATCTGCTATTTAATATTGATAATATATGATAAATCCATTTTTCTCTACAAAAACAATTGCATTATCACAAAACTATGTTTTGGCCAGACCAGTGTCCTGACTAAACTCCTGAAGAGGAAAAGGACCAGAATGCTACATGGTACTGAATAAAATATTGAGGAAATATTCTTATTAGAAATTATATCATAATAATAGATTAAAATCTAAACATAAAAACAGTCCCGTGCTGTCCCGTGCTGCATCCTGTAAAGACCAAGAGTTCATTTCTAAAATGTAAACAGTCTTTTCCTTCAATGTGAAAATCATGGATTTCACTTCACAGTTTCTGCCACTGATCATCATGATTCAACTGTCTGGTCTGGCTGAGTTTTCCGTTTCCGACTTCGTCACTGTCACAGTCCATCACATTAACAAGTGTCTCGCATGCCTGCACTGACACTTTCTTCAACTGTTGTCACCAAAGCACCAGCGATCACCAGTGCCGAGCTGGTTTAGGTTCAGCCTGGAGACTGCAGCGCGCGGTGAGTGTATCCTGATAGAGCGTCCCAGTTCCTCCAGAGGAAGGCCAGCAGGACTATTAGCAGCAGTGTGGAGAGTGAGCGGGAGCGCGTTCTCATCAGAGGCACCACACAGTTGGCCACAGTTGAGACAAAGACCAGGAGGACGGCCATCAGGGCCAGCAGCACGTTGATGAGTTTCCCCAGGAGGGTCCGGGCCGTGGCGTTCTCCAACCCCTCCAGCTGCACCACCTGCTGCTGCTGCTGCTGCAGCTCCATTTTAGAGATCCTGGTCTGACACGCCTCCAGCGCCTCCTGTAACAGTTAATGAGCAAGGTCACCTTCTCCAGGCAAAAGCTGCACATGGATTGTGGTTTTCATAAGGCTTTGTCACCCCCTGCTGGAGAGCAGCGGTAATGCTGTTACAAACCTAAACAGAAACTTGATCCCTCCACAGTGACTATGAGCTGTTTAAAAGGAAATGCCCTTATTTTGAACCAACTCAAGGCTGGACAGGCAGGATTTTTGGACATCACATTGTTTGTCATTTAGACACAGACAATGAGGTAATCCTTGTTCTTCAGCAGGTATATGATAAACTTTAAATGACTGCACTGTGTTACTCTAAATCCAGTTTAAGTTCAAATAATCAGTTTGGCTTTGCTGTCCATAACTTAGATGGCTGACTTAAGACAGCTATGCAGTGTGTATACAGCTAGAACACACTGTAGTAAACTTGCTTATATTGTACAAATTATCATTGCACTATTGTAATGTTGAAACGTTGACATTTGCCGATCATAAAGCAGAAACATTTAATAATTTTACATGTCACATTATTATGACTAATAATGTGTAGGACAATATGCCTCACTGAATGGTAGAAACTAGAGTGCAAAGATACAAACCTGTATGTCTCTGGCTCTCTCATATGACTGGTAGGCAATCTTTTCCTCCATACTGGCTAACTCTTGTTTTAGATTGAGGATTTCGTTCTGATGAAGTTCTGTGAGGTCATTCAGCTGCTCCTCCAATCTCTCGCACCTGAACACATCAACACACAGACAAGCACGTGAGACCACAGTATAATTGGCTTACATTCTGAAACACATGCAGGATTTAGACAGCGACAGAGCTTCCTAAAGACATTTGAACACTTTGGCACCTGACTGGACAACTCATTAGATTTAGTCGTCTGCTGATCAAGCTGACTAATCACAATGAGGCAGCAGCTCGTTGCTGGCCAATCAGAAAGCAGCAAGAGAAAAATGAGCCAACAATGTACTATTAGCGTTTTTACATCTCAAAAATCAGTACAAACATAACAAAAGATAGAAATGCATGCCTTGCCAGTGCTAAAAAAGGCAGAAATATATTATTTAACTGTATGTATGAATACGTGTGTGTGTGTGTATATATGTATATATATATATATATATATATATTATATATATATATATATATATATATATATATATATAATATATATATATATACATATACATATATATACATATATATATATATATATATATATATAATATACATATATATATATATACATATATATATATATACATATATATACATATATATATATATACACATATATATATACACACACATATATATATATACACATATATATACATATATACATATATAACATATATATACAATATACACATATATATATACATATATACATATATATACATATATATAACATATATATACATATATATACATATATACATATATATATAAATATATATATACATATATATATACATATATATATACATATATATATATACATATAATATATATATATACATATATATATATATATAATATATATACATATATATATACATATATATATATATAATACATATATATACATATATATATATATATATATATATAATACATATAATATATATATATAATATATATATTATATATATATATATTATATATATATATATATATATATAATTCCAATTATAATAGAGGTAGTAGTATATTTTTCTATATACTATTAAGTAATGGTAATATGATGCTTTGTGTGAATACTTGGAACTGGCTGTTGTAATTGTACTAATTCATATATGAAAACACCATTATTACAACATGTTTGTAGGTGTAAATACATTTCTAGAAGAAACTACCTCACACCTTATGCAAGATTGGTCTTAAATGAGATTGACCTAAAATGGCACTTAAATTATAGTCATTTCTGAAAACTGTATTAAAATAAATAAACCATTTAATAACGGCATTTAAATAGTATTCCTGCTGGAATGATTTGTTTATGATGACTTTACCCAGCTGGCAGGATGTGGTCACTCTGTCCCCAATTACTCTTGGGACAAACAGTGCTTGCTTGGACTATGAACATTTTTGGAAGAAAAATGCTCTTGCCTCTTGTTATCAACTGTAATGTTTTTCTTTTAATACTAGAGACATTTTGTTAGTTAAACTGAACATTCTAGACATTTGGGACTGTTTTCAGAGGACAGCTGCCCACAAGAAGTCACAACAATAAACAGCACTGTTCTGATATCATAAAACAGGGAGGTTTGAAATTAGCTAAAAAAAACATAGGGGCCCTTGTAAGATGTTGCGTTTAAGTGTAAAACAAAAAAGCTTTATGAAAATTTCTACAAACAACAATATGCTATCATAATCATCAAATAATTAAGTGAACTATATAAAAAATAAAAGTAGGTTCAAAGGTTGCTTCTTTATCAGCAAGTAATTATAAAGGAAGTGTAGATTTTCTGTATGCTATCTTAAAACTCATTATATCCCATCATAGCTTAACAAAAGTTCACTGTAACAAATGATTTCTAAAAAATGCTTATTTAAAAAAAAAAAAAAAAAAAGTTCTAAGTCCCAACAATAGAAGTATATGCTACATCCTATCTTATTCTAAATTATTATTATTTTCGTTCCAAAAGTCTTTCTGGTCACAAATACAGTCATGAGAGAAAAAAATCTTGTCTTGCTCTCACCTGAACCGCTCTTCTTGCAGCGCTTGCATGATAACCGTGTAGTCCCTTTGATAGTGAGCCTTTATATTTTCCAGATTCTCCTCTAATCTAGTCTGGCTCTCTCTCAGCTCTTGCACCTCCTGTAGCAGCATGTCCAAACCCAAGCTTTGAGTCCTCTCCAGGGTGTTGCCTCTGGAACTGGGGGGACCGCCTGGCGCCCCTGTCATGCTATTAGCCCCGGCCGATCCCGATGTTGCGCTCGAGCAATCATCTTCACTACCATATTTTGGACTAGATTGAAACTGGTGCCCTAAAGATCGTCCACCTACTACAGCCACTGCCTCCTCCACTGTTGAGTCATCTAGAGAGTCTTTTAGTGAAGCGATGTTGTCTGCGCTTCCGAATTTGTTGCGGATGAGGGACGCGATTTCTCTAGGTTTGGATACAACAGCGCCAGCAGCGGAATGAGTCGCATGGGAGAAACTGGACAGGCCTCCTTTGACACTGTCCACCACACCTTCACTAAAGCCAGTGACTTTAGCCCCAACGTCCTTCAGCCCCTGTTGCATGTCCCGGAGGACGTCTTTGGGCTGGCGTGGGATGCCATTGTGTTCCACCTCACGCAGTTTTCGGTGGTAGTGTTCAAGTTTGCGCTGAAGCTGCTGGATGGTCTGTGCCGACTTCTGGTTCTTCTTTTCGAAAACCTTAGAAAGAAAAAAGAAAGTAAAACCTTTGAACTTTAAGGAAAATGAAAAAGAAATAAAGCACTTCTTGCTTACAAATGCATTGTACAAATAATAGAAGCAGACAAAAGACTACACTTGCGAAATATTGAAATTTTGTGTTATGATTATGATGGGCAAAATGAATGCAACTGAACATAATATCACAACATTCATTCAATCTGCTACTGGCAAGTTTAAAAATGTAGATTAAAATGTATGAATGTAATATTATGATCATGTCCCATGTCTAAACAACTAATGCAGCTATCTATCCCATTCCTACACCACAAAAGAAAACTGCAACTACCACCGACCACTCATGAAAAATACATAACATATTTAAATGTTGATTACATCTGGTGGTTATTACAGCTCAATAACAAGTCTCCGGTCTTTTTCACCCTAATACAACAAAGTTTAGATTAAGACTTCTTGTACCTGCTTGATGCGTGAGCTCTGCTGCTTGTCTGCATTGTTGGCCAGCTTCAGGTATTCTGCTACGTTGTCATCCCGAGCCGTTTGTTCGATTTTGATCTGCTCCGTGAGTTTAAGGATCTTCTGTTGCAGTTGGGCAATGGCCTGCTTGGTGCGCTGAGGATCTGGGGTGCCATCATCTGCCCCGGGGTAGGATCCGTCTGCCCCACAGGACACAGTTTGAGAGAGAGCACTCACTTCAAGCCGATCAATCTGAAGAGAAAGAACAAGAAAAAGGTGACATTAGACATTTTAAATATAAAATAAAACTCATGAAATGTGGTTCATGTTATTTACAAGTTGCTGTTTTAATTTAATAATTTTAAATCTTGTAATCATCACTTCATTATTAAAAAAACACACGTAAATGATATATTATGCTAAATAAATTAATTAAGATGTAAAAACTGAACTAAATGTCAACTAGTAGATCTAAGCATCTAAGGTAGAGTACAATCAGAAATCTGTAAACTTAAATCTTTTCAATTCATCATTTGAGAAACAGGGTTAGAAAAGTCACGTCAGAGGTTAAAAATGGGGAAATGAAGAAAAAGGAAGAAAGACATGAGTAGCACGTGAAATTCTTTTTGCTTACGATCATAAAACAACAGACAGTTGAGTTTCCCAAAAAAGGGGTAAAAATCAGGCAATGGGTGACTTTTGGTCATCTTTAAAAGAGGAAGCTAAGATACATCGGGATAGTGTGAAGAAAGTGAATTCTAACCAAAGAAACAAAATGAAACATCTGTGCCAGATTTGTTGATTGTGCTTTTTTCATGTGACGTAAGTTGTACATTATAGTATCACACAACAGTTTCTTTTTTTGTGTTTATTAGTTTATGATAATGTTTTTGTTTCAGTGTGTACTTTCAATTACCTCATTGATTGGGATCAATAAAATGCATCTTATCTTACTAAATGAATACCTTATCTTAATTTGTTTTCGACTCTCTTCAGATAGGCCCTGTAAGTAAACCAAATGATTCAATGAACTAAGCAGAAACTAGGTGACAACTAATCATAATAAGCAGCTTAATGACTTATTTGAATCATCAAGGATAAAGCTCATGGCATAAAGCAGAGGAAATGTGTCATCTAGACTCATGCCAGTCAAACAACTCCAGCTGGATCCGCCACACCATAAAGGGTCAAAACTACACGTACCTGGCTCACCTGCGGCTGCAAGAGCAACTCATGACTAATCCGCCTCAGACAGACAACAACAACCGCGGCTTTTGCGCAAATCCCACAACTCTATTAACCTTTTGCGTTTTTATTTACCAATTCAACGTATTGGATACAAAAAGTTGCCAGAAAACACGCTCTCGTACCTTGTTATTAGTTAATCGAAGAAGCTGTTCCCAATGCATTGTCGCTTAAGTAATCCAAAGTCGTATTCTGTCATCTGTAATTCCTTAACATCAAGTACAATTGTTTAAAAGTGTCCTAGATGCTGCTCTTCTCGTTTCTTCTGAGAGGTTTCCTTGAATTGTGACTGAGAGCACTGCCGCTCGCCGGGTGTTGTTGTTGTGAAAGTTGAAGCGCTCCTGAAACCAAACACGAGCGGCAGTCAGAAGCTCCTCCCCATTTTCGGTAAGCCCCGCCCACCTGAGCTGAAGGTGACATCATCCTTTTTAGAGCTTTTTACGCTGCGAGTTGAAATAGCGCCTTTTACTGTATGTGACAGGCAGAAATTCAATGACAATGAGTGGCGCATAGTAATGCATAAACAGCAGCAAATGGACATGCCATGTCTTTGACTAACAGAGACTTGTTAGTGCAGCTGGTGAGGGATTTATTATTATTTTTAGTAGACACGTTATCGTAGTATGGCAGTCTTAAACAACTAAATATTTTTGTCTATGCCTGTGTTTTTCAGTCTTATCAAATTACACCAGTCAGAAAAAAAAAAGATTTATGTATTGTATTTAGCAACCACCCAGAGTCTCATTCTTTAAACTACGTGACTGTTTTAATCTTGTTTAAATCCTTTATTTAATAGGCTAAATGTGTGAATCCACCAATTCATATGTTTTTTTATCAATATTATATTATCGTCAATTCTACAATAAAGAGATGCTTTCAACACCTTAAAAAAAAAAAAAAAAAAAAAAAAAAAATATATATATATATATATATATATATATATATATATATAAAATTGGTGTTGTTTTGCGAAAATGTATTACATTTAATAAAAAGAAATACTTTCACTTAAAAAAATAGGAGAAAGAAAATGATTACAAAAATGATTATGACATAACAAGTGTCAAAACTTTTTTTTATTTTTTTATCCTGGGCTGCATACTGAATGATTATAGACATGGTGTGTATCATGAGGCTTTAAGGTGCTTTAAGCTCAAACTTGATATTTGTTGTTAGAGTTACAATGATAGAGAAATTTTAAATTTCAGTAAAATATGTTAGAAGCTATTATCAAATCAGCTTCATATCATTTAAATAACACTACGCCATTTCGGGGAGTAGTGAAAGTAAAATAGACACTGAATGTGAAAAAGACTTTAAGCAAATCTCAGTTTTCCAGTTTTCTGCCTTTTTGTAACCCACAGAAAGGTGTAAAGTTCCTGAAAAACCAGTCCTACAGCTCTATTTGTCTCAAACAATGGACATGCAATAGGAGGAGAATTTAGCAAATCCCCAGGAAACCAACACAAAATACTTCGCGTTTAACCAGATTAGGGAGTAATAGAAGTTATACTTGTTTTAGCAACCGTAATAACAATTGTCAGCTACACAGGTGTAATGTTAAGTACAAATAGTTGTAATTTAGTTAGTTCTGATGTTAAAGAATAAGAAAGATAAAATTATCTTTTGTTCTGTTTTCCTACTTGACACTTTTGCAGTTGGCAAATGCACAAAATTAAAAGAGTTGCAGTAAAGAGCGGAAGTAGACATTTTTTAGAGCAGTAGTGACACATACAAATAAGTACTTTTACTTGAGTACTGCATTGTGCAAAAATAGAGTGCACTTATGAGGCACCCACAACAAATGCATGAGTACACACTGCAATCATTCACAAATCCCCTTTGGCCGGTCAGGCAGATCAAATGATGAAAGAACAAGAATAGCCTGTTGAGCTGGCACAGTTAGGACTTGGGGTTTCATGAAACACTTAGTCCTTTTCTTTAAATAAAGCTGATTTAAATGTTATATATGTATGAGGAAAGTAGCCTATATAAAGTAAAGGAGGAAGTTATCATAGTAAACACAAATGTTCTGGGCTTTTCCACAGTCTGAATGATCTCAAAGATTACTTAATTATCAGATAGGCCTTTGACTGGAGATAGACCGATGGGGCAGAGTACATGAAAACAACCGAGTGAATTTGATAGACTCTGCAGATAGATAGGCCCAGTGACCTGTTCTGATAATGCCCCATATCACACCCTTTTATTGGCCTTTAGGAGTCAGCAGAATGTGGTGTTTATGTATAGAAATTGGAGTTTAGTTAGATGGGAGCTTTCATGTTTGCCTGCGAATAACCCACCAATCACAGTCGAGTCAAATAGTGAGGATTTGAACAGCTAAGTAACTAAGCAACTAATAAAATAAGATAAAATAAGAAAAAATAGTAGCAACAATCACAGAAACTCTGAACTTGTACTGTGAAAATTGAACTGGTCCTGCTATGGTACTTTAACTAGTACAATAATTACTGTCATTGGACACTGAGGGCAGACAAAGAGGTGGAAGAGTCAGATTTACGGTATCTTTGTCCTATAGGACAGCTTTCCTCAGGCAGGAGCTTGTTGTTTTCTGTAAAGATAAACACATTTGGCTTTAATCTCTACCTCTTAACCTCATTTCAATGTCGTATTTGCAGTTAGTAATAACTGCTAACTGTCTTTCAAGAAGTGAGGTTTGATTTGTGATTTTAGTAAGATTCTATTCAAACATTTTAGTGCATCCAGGAGATAGAGGTGTGTAATATATGACTTTAAATAAGCAAAAAACGGAATATCGAGTATATCGTTTGTAGGAAAAAGGCAACAAAAAGAAAATTACATTGTAAATGTTAGATATTACATAATTATAGTGTAGTCACTTGATCACTTACTCATTGGTCTCTTTGTTAACCAAAATTGTATTAGTTAGAAAAACATTTCAGATTTTTTTTTCCACATGAAAATCTCATTTAGTTGTTTTATATTTTGCTTTTCTTTTTCAGTAGTGAATGTTCATGAAAACATCTGAGCTTGAGTTTTGTTTTTTTTTCGAAGCAGTTTGGGTCAGTTATTTGGTCACATCATTGAGACACTTGCTAGTTTTGCTTGTAGTTGAGTAATCAATTGGTAAGTCGACCAAGAATGTTTATGGTCAACCCGTCAAGCCCAATTTGTCTGAATTTTAAACTTCAACTAATGACATCCTTGATGATTGGTTTGAAATATTGTCTGATTATCGTAATTGAGATATGTTTAAATATATCTAGATATACATTTTTTTCACCCACCCCTACCGGGGGAATTGACAAAGAAATATTGGTTTGATTGATAACAATGCCTGATAACACGTTTACAAATCTTTGATACAAATTTAGTCGTTTTTATGCAGAATAAGACAAGAAATTAAGTTGTTTAAGGTAGAAATTACATTATTGCTGATACTTGTGTCTAATTAAGCTTGCAACTCAATAAGACCGGTGTCTTTGTTCACAGTATTTAAACTAGTTTTTACAATTTAGAGATAGGATCCATGGCACTCTCTGCAGTTTACACTCCACCACAGCTCCAGAATCCAGCTTGTGTAACTGATCCAGAACAATCTGTTTATCCATGAATGGGCCCAAACAGGACTTACCTCAAACCTATAAGGCTGAGGTCTGGGAACAGAGCAGCCCAAAGACCAGTCTTACCTAAACTCTCACAGCCATACGTCCCACACAAACAGGTATTTAGAACGCATTAGTAAGCTAACATAGTTAGACATGCATCACACATAATTAGATACAGCTTACAGAGAAGCCTTGTACACCCAACTCTCACTCTCAGCCAAAACATATGTCCCAAATACCAGCTCTTTCAATGTAGTTACATAGAACATAAAATGCAAGCAGAAAGTCATGAGTCTTAGGCATGCAAAAAGAAAACACTATAATAAAACTAAAGATACAAATATTTTAATAATTTGAGACTCAGTTCTGAACAAAAATCTAACTCTGCTAACAGCTCTTGCACTACTTATCAAGATTTGTATTAGAAAACAACTACAACAGAGGTACACAGTGTAGCTCAACTTCAAAACCAGTGTAATTTTAGTTTTAGTTAACAGAGAGATGCTCGAGCTTTGTCCTGTGTCAGTGATAGATATCCACTGTCAAACCAGGTCAGGTCAAGTGCAATCTGAACCTTTCACTTCTGCTTATTGTTTAAAGATGCATGGATTTTGCAGCCAGTGTTTAAACTATGAAACTAGCCGTGATAGTAGTGTTTGTTGTGAGTTTGCTTGATCACTTACATAACAGACTTAAGCGTACGTTAATTCGAAATCCTAGCTGAGAAGTGCAGCTCTCATTATTTTGATTATAAACATTTGTTCATGTGAGACAAAGTTCTGTTTTGTTCAGGATTAACATATTTGTCTTGAAGTAGAAGCTTGTATCAGTCAAGGTGACTGTAGACCTGAAAGCATACTCAGTAGTTGTGTGCTGCTCAATGTAGCAGAGTGTCGGTGGCTTCCTTTCTGTCATCTTGGGTTTCCCTTGAGGAGCAGGCTCACGTGCCAGGATGCAAATGTGACACGATTGACACAAAGTAACTTCAGGTTTCTTTCTGAGAAGGCTTTTGCATTGTCCATGTCCCTGCTCCTGTTACAGTCTTCTATGAACAAAGGAAAGATGAGGGGCAGGTTTGCTGCGGTTCAATCTAGCTAAAAGTTGTGTAGACAATGACTGAGAAGAATCAGAGAAGCTAAAACAACAGTCTACGTAAAGTGACTCTACTTTTCTGATTGATTCGTTTGTAATTTCAATAAACGGTAACAGTTTATTGTTGTATGTCGGACAGAGCAATATACCAAAAATAAGAATGGATGAGTGGGAGAAATAACATAACATCTGTGATAGTATGATAAATTATATAATAGTAGGTTAGTATCTACATTATATGCTCCTTAATCATTTGAGCAATGATGTAACTCAACGTAAACCAGTAACAACACATGACTGTATGGTATTTGTTAATAGGCTCACTACAACACAAGCTAACTATACAAATATTTGTACAATACAGGAAAAGAAAACTTTAGATATTTCAAACAAGCTTCAGGCAGCATGTTACAGTTTATTGCAGTCCTATTGCCACACTGAAAACAGAACATGTATTTACCTGTTGGTGGAGATGCACAAACTACAGACACAGTAAACAAGAGTAAAACAAACCATGAGGCCTAATCTGCAGCTATGAAATAATAAAAATTAATGACCAACTTGATAACATAAAATGTCTCAGAGATCAACAAAAACATTACGGGAGCAACACTTAGCTGTGCAAAAAATGACAAAAATTGATCAGTATTTTTTGTGTATTAAACTAATAATAAACAATTTTTAAAGAGCATGCATGACCCATTTTCCAGCCAAAAAGAAGTTAGTCAAGCTTATCGAAAAATTGCAGAAACAAAGAGCAGAAGTAGCACTTTATTTGAAAGCTTAAATTTATAGCGTTCACTAATTTCTTATCCTTTCAAGATTTATCTCCTACTTTGTTGAATAAAGCACTTTTTAACAACAAACAATATTCTCAATTTTAAACATTTGTATGTCTTAACATTATTCACAGTTATAGCTAAAATATAATAATCTGCTTACCCTTTGCACTACTTTAGGCCTTAGAATGGCACCTAAAGCCTGTTACCTCAATGTACAACTTCAAGTACATAACAACAAATCCATTTTAAAATACACTTGCATGATACAATATCATTACATTAAAGTTTTAATGCAATGTCATATAGTACTGCAATTGTATTTTTTGTGGTTTTGTTTTTTATTCAATGCTTTTGTGATTTCCCAGTGGAATTGAAGAAAACGGTCTAAAGCGGAAAAAGTTTGGAGATGATTTACTAGTGAGTCAAAAGTCATGTATGTTAGTGTGAAAGTTTTTTTTTTTTCTCCTGTTGTTTTATATTGTTGTGTTGAGGACCCTCTGATAAACAGAATGCTACATTTCAAAGAACTACACTTCCCAATTCTGCAAGAAACTTTGCCCAAATAGATGCTGTGGTGAAATGATTTCTATATGGTGCTTTTCCTCCATGATGCTTTATACAAAGCAACAGTTTGCACTTAGCTTTTGAAAAGAGAAATAGCATTATAGCAGTGCCAAATGCATTTGAAACTAATTATTACCAAAAATACGTTAGTGTAGAAACCTTCATTTTTTATGAGTTAGTTCTTCAAACAGTAGTTTGAATTAGAAAGTAACTGTACAACAATTAGTACTTTACTAAGAAAAACTGTGAGAAACAGAAACAGAGACAAAATTAAATCTACTCTATAGTAATAAGTTTTTGTTCATTTTTCCATTCTATACCAAGCTAATACTGTATGTAAACAAAAGTGCTATTGTATTTTAAGTAGAAGTCTCCTAATAAAAGTTATTAGCATAAGCAGTCATAGTTTTTAATAGATTTGTTGAAGACTCACAGTAGAAGAAGGAGACGTGTCAGGAGTCACAAGATTTAGGATGACCTCCATGGTAGAGCTAAGTATGTCTCAGAGTTCCTCTAACTTTTCTGTTCATTGGGTGATGTTGAGCCCAAAATCCAAGAACAAACCCACAGCGTCAATTCAATTCTCCCATATCACTTGACATCAAGCAAAGCCTTCGATTTGCCAAAAAGGAAGTAGCCACTCAAGAATATCAGAAAAAAAACATGGCTATTGAAGTCTAAACTCCAAAGTCTGATGGTGTTAGCAGCAGTTCTTCTGAACTAAAACAAGAGCCTTTATAGTTATCGAGCCGGTCTGTGGAGCTAGAGATGATGGAGGTTTTGGAGGTACCAGTAAGTCATTGAACAAATCCTAGGACGGAAGGATGCAAGATTTAAAAGACTGTTGAGAAGTTGAAAGTGTCCACTGGGCATGAAATCCACAGGGGAAGAGGAGGCAGAGCTAGACCCGGAGGACGGATGTGAACCAATAAGGGAAAAAAGCAGACCACCAGAAGCCTTCAGAGAGGCAGGGGAGGGAGGGATCAAAATGGAGGGAGGGGTTTCCTCCCTTCAATTTCAAAAGTAGTTCACAAAAATGTATTTAATGGATTAACCCTTTATGTGCCAAAATAGCAATTCTGCACCATGTCAATTCCCAGCACTTTGTTTCTGAACATGGAAAAATTCCTGACTCAAAGCTGTTCCAGGGCTTGTACAAAATAATATTAAGACATATCAGTTTGGATTCTCCAGACTAAAGTTTCACGTATCTGCATTTACTGTATCATATCTCAAAATGTACTACAGGGCCGAAATGGTTAGATTAGATTAAACGCGGACTAAGTCTGACTGACTTCAATAAACAACACAGACTGAAAAAGGTACCTAAAGATCCATGTCAGCTAAATAAACTGAAAGAAAATAAAACCATCAAGACAACACCAATCATCTGCACAACCAAGGTCCAACAACTGTTGTAAGTGACATTTTTTCTCTAGTGACATTTTTTCTTCTATTCAGACAATGGCTCCTGTGGAAAAATAGATTACAGAGTCATATGAGGGCTGCAAATCTGGTATTGCATCTAAAAGCACACATGACTGACCTGTTGCGACGAAAGTCACTGCTTTAGTTGTAACCCTTTTGCAATTTTACACAAATACTGAAAGCACATATATTCAATAAATTCAATAATGCAACTATCCATGAAGAATACATTATGTTTTGTCTATTATAGTTTTAATAAGACACTTGTGGATCATGATTTTATTATTTACTTTAATTGGCATAAAACTGTTCACCCTGTAGCTTAGATTTGTACAAGCTTGTTCTGAAATCATGTGATTCTTATTAGTCTTTTTGTGAATTGTCCTTTAAATGTGAACATAGCTACAATGAATCATAATACATTTCCCAGGTCATGCAGCCAGCAGCAGTGACAGGCAGATTTCCATTTTTTAAACCAAAATGTCAATGCAGCTGAATTTAACGTGTCTTAGAAAATATTAAATCAGAGAACCAAAAAAGTACAGAGCAGTAAGCGTAATCAAAGCAAATGTAAAGTGCAAAATTGTTCAAGCTTACAGAAATCACACTAAAGACAACTTTTGCAAATCAGAGGAGAAAGCAATGATAGCATGGTGAAATGTTAATGTCAATTTTGCGTATGATCCATTAGGCATAAAGGTTCTGGTTAAAACTAGGAAGTAAAAAAATTTCACTAGCTAAATGTAAAAGAGGCAATTGAATAAATGTCTATTATTATTAATGTACCTAATTCACAAGCTCCACTGTAAAATTTGACTGCAGTGCAAACACCTTTATGACAATTACATGTGTACTAATGCTCTCCCTCCACATAATACATACTAAGGTTAGGAGGTCAAGCTTTAATAATACCCCTTGTCACAGTTTCTTAAGATACTCAAAAATGTTGCCAGATTTGTCACTCTAAAAGGCTAAACAAGTTGCCAAGCACTGCACTGTAGGGGAAGTCTGGAGGTCAAAGGTCCACTGTTGAGGAGCAGAGGAAGGAGGAGAATGAAGAGTGAATACAGGCTTTAACGAGCACAGAGGGGGTTAGGGGCCACAGCAAGAGAGAGAGGGAGGATTTAGGGAAAAGGCTGATTACATAAGAAAACTACACTGCTGAAAGATTGTATGGAGCTCACAAGTTTGGACTTACTGTATCCGAAAGTGCAAAGATATCAGTATTTTTTAAAGATATTTTATGCTAACTTTTGGGCAGAGATTTGAAAGTATTAAAAATTAAGTTGTAGATGCGGCAGTCAGCAATAAAAGTATTAAACAAACAAATACGGTGTGCCATTGAAGTGGTGACAACTAGATTAAGGGACTCTCCACATAATAAATATCACCATGTGACCTGCTGTTATTACGAGATGGCTAGTCTAGCAGGTTCTTTACTTTAGGCATGGCATTCCTTCTTCACTGCGTCAGCTCATGCTTGGAGGTACTGTCCCTCTAACCCTCCGAGAGGCTTCTAGCAGCTTCTGTCACTCGGCTTCCCATGACTCAGCACGTCCCGGGCAGCATATTTTGAGGGTTAACTTACACATACCACAAAGACAAACACACTATGGGGGGTAATACTGCATGCCCCCTAGGGACACTGATGCTCTATAGGACAAACAAGTGGACAAATACAGGCTTTCTATTCATTTGGGTTGTTTATAAACAGGCTAAACATCCTAAATCCATTGTGTCCTGAATTGTAGTCAAAATTTAGTAGTAGCAAGCAACAGTAGCAGTATTATGGTGGTAATGGCTTTATTTTAGGGCTATATTACAATATTTTTCCAGCTGTCATAATAGTATTGCCTAAAAATTATAATTTTTTTTTTTGTAAATCCCTAAGGCATAAAATAATGCAGTTCTGTAACAGTGGTGAACTTCAAAGTGGGCGAGATCATTGAGTTTTGGACAATGGTTATGAACACTCCTCGACTATAGAGTTTTGTAGAGCTGTAGTCGGCCTAAACAAATTTTGGTTGACTAAAGACAAGTCGTATCAACCGATTAATTGACTAAAAAGGAGACGTGGCAAAATCTCTGAAGTTAACAATATCTGGCTCTTTATCTGACCCAAATTGTGAAGCTAAAAATGTTATGGAATTCATGTAAAAACAGCAATTTATTTAGAAAATGAATAGAAAACACATGTTAATAATATTTTTTTTAAAAGGCAGATAAACCAAAGAATTTGTCCCGAATATTCTCTTTTTCCTCTCTTTTGTTGTTGTTCAATATAAATCCTTGAAAGAATTAGTCAACTAATACAAATTTTAGTCGACTATGAATGCATCGACCGATTAATCGACTAAACAAGTAAAGAACTACAGCTCTAGAGTTTAGAACCCCTATCTCCTTAGATTACACACATTTGGTGAAGACATATAAATCACAAAATAATATGTTTGCTGTATCTGTCATGAAAAAACATAAAGGAGGTTTCTAACAATGCCGTAAATGGCCCTACAACCTCTGATTGATCAAAGCAGAAAGACGCGGAGAGACAGCGGGAACAGACAGTACTAGGAAAATGATGTCTTGCCCTGACATTCACTTAATTGGCACAGTGTACTATTATAAGCAGAACAAAGCTAGCCTTGTGGACCTTGGTCTTCTCTTAAAATAATATGCCCACACTACTGTTTTTCCCAGTACACATTTTACATCAACTACTGACCAACATTCTTTTTTTTTTTTGAGCACTGAATGAAAATGTGTGAGAGCTGGAGAATTGCATTAAGGTTTGTCTCCAGCAGCAGCAGCAACAGCAGGAGAATGCTCATTGTCATTCAGGAGTGTGCACTGAAACATGGCTTTGGAAAACTACCTGGATTAACACAGAATATGCTTGTCCAGGATATTAATCATTAACACATAATTATCAATATAATTACCAATTGGCGGAAATATTTTAACAATCATTTCCTTATTTCTGTCCAACTTAACTCTGGTTTTAACTGATTATGGATAGACAGGGTGCAGCAGGGCAGAATATCTTTACACTGCAGGCTGAAATGATTTTAGGGATGATATTAGTAATAATAATGAATATTAGGACTAAAAGACTCTAAAACGCATGCCAAATTTTTTTTTATAAAAAAGACAAATAGATTATAACGAAATATAACGAAAATGTCAAAAAATAAAATAAAACCACAAATATTTAAATATTTTCATTTTAGTTATTTGATTTAATAAAAAATATGTAAAAAGACTGACAGTTAAAGTGACACTGTGAAACTTGTGACACCATACTTTCGAACATTCTTAATTTTATGCCTAACTTTAGAAATGTATTGATAAAAGAACAATAATGGTAACAACAATGTAAAAACAAGCAGGAGGAGGGCTGATGCCCAACAATAAATATGTAAATTTTGAAGAGAGATGGAAGACTCCAAGAATAAAAACATAAGCCTAAAAAAATATATTATAGTCCAAGAAAACATCCAAACAACAAAAACACGCTTATTCCTATTTTTGGCTAAAAAGTTACATGGAGGACTTTTAAAGTAATCGCTCAGCCCTGCACTGGGACTTGAATGTAAAAAGCATTGTGGCAGAATGGCCTAATCCAAGAGTTGTTTGTTTGTTGGTTGGTTGTGGTCTTTAGTGGTCAGGGGCACGCGAGGTTATGTAAAAGAGGCTCTACGGCTTTGTTTGCACTGAAAGAGAGAAAACAACCATGAAGTGGGGTGCAATCTTTACTCTTTTACTATTAATTATAACCATAAAAAGTCTATCAAAACTAAGCATCGAGGATGATTTTTTTTTACATAAAGAGATGTAAAAAACAAACAAACAAACAAAACAGCTGGAAATTTCATGAACTGTACTGAGGCTCATCGTGAGGTCAAAGGAGCCTGAAGCTGCAGTGATCAAGTCCAGTGTTGGCATTCAAAAGAGCAAAGCAGGAAGGAAAACAAACAAAGATGAGGCCAAAAACAAGCTTGCACACTCTGTTCAGTTTCAGTCTCAGCTAAGAACAGATAATGATAAATTATGTCAGAAAAGGAAGTACACAGAGTATTTTCCAGAAGAAGCAAAACTTTGGAGATCTACTGATAGTGAGCAGAACATACAAAGATGTAAGATATATATTTTAATAAGCTACACAATTAAAAGATAAAACTAATTCAAAAGATCCGGGAAGTGCTGTCCTAAATTAATTTACGGAGCTAAATACATGTCGCAACTAACTGTAATGTACTAAAAATTAACTAAATATTATCTTGCAATAGCTACATTAGAGTGTTACAGTATTTAAATGATCTCTGTAAACACAACCAAACTTCTTAAAAACATACTGCTTTAAAACATTTAAAATTATTTTTCCTCAGTAATGCATGTACTCCCAGGTTTACCACAAGAGGGTGCTGGAGGACAACTGATGTCTTCATTATTTTCCTTTTCCACTACCAATTTATCCAAAATGTGTCCAGTGAGCTTAAAGAGAAGTTCTTGATAAAAACATAACAACACAAGAGCTAGACATGTGGATAATGTGAAGTTATGTTTCTTTGGTAGATAAAATACACTATGTGATTTTGCGGTCAGCTTTATCAAAAAGTAATATTAGTCACATTTTGGGCTAAAATGGCCAAATAGGAGCACTATGCTGTAATCGCTTTACCACATTCCTGAATCCTCCAATAAGTAACAGGAGAAAGCAATCCATCTAACTTCCTAATAGATGGTTTAACTCAATATAATATCTCTAATTACTTGTGTAGAGATAATGTAATGGTATTTCCCAAGAGGTTCCAATCAGATTTGAAAGCACTGTCTTGTGCATAAATGGGTCAGTGGAGCAGAGCCGGCCGCTACAATCTATGGCTTCATACATAATTCATTTGAATTGCACAAATGATACAGGGTGTGGTAGGAGCAGACAGACAGTAGTGTGTGCCCTATCTAGCATTAGCTCATAGCAATTTCCTTTTGAAAACACAGAACTGCTTAGACATACAGTCTGTTATTTTAGGAAGAGTACACAGTGCTGAGTTTGAACCAAGCAGGTGATAGCAGACATATCCAGGTTTATTACACTGCGTGGCTTAGTCAGTATAAAAGATGTGACCCAAAAACAGTTTGGAGCCAACAAGGCCTGGATTCCGGAAACTATTTACCTAAAAAAATGTGCAGTTTGAGAGAAAAGTTCAAATTCAGTGATCAGAGATATTATGATTTGAGAATAAACCACGAATAACCATGAATGAAACCAGCACCAGTTAAAGCACAAACTAACCAAGACAGGATCACACAAGGTCGAGGTACGGAAACAAAAATAAAATTTAAGGAGACATGGTGTGTATCCTATGTATTTAGTAATACACTATGAACCAAGTAGAGTAGGGATGGGACGAATAACTTAAGTCATGATTCGATTCAGTTTTTTACCTTAAGACACAAAATAAACCATAATAACTTACATTTAAAACAAAGCCACTGTTGTTAGTACTCAGAACTTGTATTTCTTATCAACATTTGAACAGTAATATTTATTGTCCATATTTAGAGGTCCACCCTTGAGTTGTTAACGCAACATATTAATGCACATTCAGTCAGATCTTACACATGTTCACGCTTTGTTTCTTCAGACTTTGTGGCTATTATTGTATTCTGGCTTTTCGATTCTATTGCTGCATACTTTGAAAGTTTTTTTAAGTTTTCGAACAATTTTCTATCCCTAATGTAGAGCAATAATTTCCATTTTATCCACTCCAAAACACAAAATGGATCCTAAAACATAAATAGGTGAATTGACTTTCTGTGCAGAACTGATAAACTTTACCTTTTCATTATACAGGTAAGTGAGTGGGGATAGGTGCTAGCCTAGGTGAAAACTGGAATTTCTAAAAAATTGAGCTTTAGCTAAAGGACAATATGAGATTAGTCAAACATGCATGCATTAAACCCAAGACAACTTTGAGGAAACTAATTATGAGAGAAAACTAACAAGACGAGGCTTTTGTTAACAGCAAGGATGAATTCTGCTTTCTGCAATAACTTTAAACAGAATCCATAAAAAAGAAAAATTAAGGTAGCATACAACGTAATGATGTCTGACTAGACCCGAAAGCTACGACAAATCTAGTCTTAAGGCCAGAAGATGACAAACTTTGGGGACAAAACAATAATAAAACTGGGTTTACGCCACAACATGGAAAAATTAAGTACAAGATGAGGGAACTTGCACCCCACCAAAAGTATCTGCAGTGTTCTCACAATTGGAAGACCACAGGAGAATCAGGACGCATACTCTATTTGGGTCAAGGTCAGTCTGTACGTCCTCACTGACCAGTGAATGAGGCAATCCAGCGACGGCTGAGAAAACAGGCTGGACATGCATGTGCATCGTGATGTTCCCCTTTCACAGACACACGCACTCTTTGGCCCAGAAAGGAAGAAGGACCAGCTGCAGCCCAAAAATAAATACACAATAGACGAAGCATAATGAGTCACTGCTGACATGTACACAATCTAACGCACATGACCTCGCACCTCACAAACCCGGAAGTTTTTTTTTAATCAGAAAATTAAATCTAGTAGTCTTCAGAAAACAGAAACAAATGTAACAGTGCTGAATGCCACATTAATAACTACAAACCATTAACAATCGTGATTTCCTTTCTTTATGCTTTCTGGAATAATCAATCACTTATGATTGATATTGCCTACATTTTCAAACAATCTCCTCCTTATGTTGTGTGTTCTCATTACTTTGACAAATTAGGAAAATAAATATAGCTATTATTAATTTATATTTAAAGATCGTAATAATGTTATTTAGCTTGTTTTGGAAGGCTAGTGAGAAATATAGAAAGAGGGCATCTACAATGTTCTTGACTGAAAATATTCAGAGGTGTGAAAGTCATGTATAATATTCGCATGGCAAGTAGAAGCAGTCATAACCTGCGATCAGTGACAGCTTAGAATAAGATCTTCATTACAATATTGGCCAATGAATTTGTCAAGCCTAAAGTAGAGGTGCACGGTGTAACTTCTTGAGCAAAAATAGACTTGATTAAAAGCAGTTTTGTAATTTATTTATCTTTGATATACTAAATAGAAAAATCTGCATTTACTTTATCTGCATTACTTTGAGAAAGCTTGTATAGCCAAAATGGACCATTGTTTGGTATATATTTTCTTGTTTATTTTAATGGAAAAGATAATCCTTTAAATATATAGCACACAACATCATTATTAATAATGTTACAGTGTATGGTTTTATCTTTCTATGTCTACTGAATCGTGTAGTTGACTTTTCCCCTCCAGAAAGTTATAGAGCACCTTCAGGACAGGTGTCTAATATTAGCACTGCATAGACAGAAGACCACTCGTCAGACCCAGATAATGAAAGGCTATAAACAGACAGAGGGAAAAATGACTTCTATCTCCTTGGCCCTGCTTTCTTTGCTTTTCTCATTTTTCCAGTGTTTATAGAGCCCAATATTCAGTGTTAATGTGATGACATCCTTTCACACCACCGCATCCGCTTGGTTTCACACTAAACATTAAAATTAATTGATTACACAAGTAACCGGTCCCAGCAAAAATATGAGGGTGTTGACCTAGATAGATAATCTCATATGAATATTCAGTCGATTATTAAACTTCAAACGGAAACAACCAGCAGAGGTCTTAAAAACAGATGCTACCTAAATGTGTTAGGCTGCAGACGATATCTTGAGGCTTAGCTCTCTTTGAAGCAGAAGTCCCACGGCGATGTGTTCACTGTTAAACATTTTACAGCTACTTATAGTACATCCTAGATAAATATTTAAGTGTCTAAACAGATCTAAACATGAAAAACAGAATAAGCTCACAAAGGAACAAATTGGGTTGGGTCGGTATTGCCAAGAAAAAGGTAAAAAGCTTTCAGAAAATTCAACTATTAATTGAAAGCGAAATATATACCGGTATCTTATGCTATAGAAAAGTATGAATAAATGGGCAGATATCACTCTCTTCTATGGCATTGGCTTGTTACAAAACAAGGTGGCCAAAGTGGTCTAAATTTAGCAGCCGATTATTTTGCCAGACAGGCTGATGAGGTGAGACCAGGAGCATTTAACCACCGCTTTGAACATCACTCTGTTACCATGACGATCAGCTGCTGCGTCTGAGCTCCGGACACACATGAGAAACTGGGAGGGACAGATTGTTCAAAAGACAGACAATAAAGGCACTTTCTTACTAAAAAAATAACAAAAAACAGGTTTGTAACAGGTGCCAGACAATAACAAATCAACTGTACTGTAATATGTCAAAACTATTTCTTGTTTTGGATTAGCACAAAACAGCATTATTATAGAATTATTCCCAAAGTGCTTTCTAAATATGCTGAAAACATTGAGATTCTAGGTCAGTGTTTCTCAAACTGTGGTGTCTGCTGGTATGTAAAGGTTGCCTTTGTTGGTAAGTTTTTGTTTAATTTAGAGAATAATCCACAGTATTGTTTGACCTCTGTTGAGTTAATGATAATCAGAACTGCCTATTTTTCTGATTTTAGCACTGTTTTAGTCTAACTTTAAACAATTATGAGCTGTAATTTAGATTTGATAGAGACAGAGTTTTGATCAGATCAGTTCAGATCTTAAGTGGTAGTAGGCGTGTCATGTTTGAGAACCACTGTTCAAAGACTGCCTGCTATTATTACTGTTTACAGTGAACTTAAAGTCTGCAATTAAAACACAAAAGCACCACAAGAGGACAGAGAACACAAACAATAGAAGCATTTTTATCTCTAGTCCAAAAAAATGTGCATTTTCTTTGTTCTAGAATTGTCTGAGAACCCACAACGTTTTGGCTACTAGGGAGAAACTGGAGCAGAACACAAAGAAAAGCTTGAATGAATGTCTCATTTCTTAAATGGGCTGCTCCACATGTTTTAATGAAGACAAAGACACCATAGTGAGATGTTACATTGGAATGACACCAATTACCTTGAGAAGTCAACAAAAACATCAAAACATTAACAGTAATTAAAGAGAAAGTGTGGCAGAGATTAAAGATTTTGAAGAGATAAACAAACATAAAATCAGACTACAATGGGAAAATTAAATCATTGTGACTAAATAATCAACTAAAAACAATGGTCTATTTTTTAAGACCAAAAGAGAGTAAATAGCGTTTCTATTTTGATAATTGTCCCAATGTGCGATGATGCTTGTATAGTAAAATGTATACATAAAGAAATGCATAGTAAAGATATATAATGCATAAATAAATAGTACGGACATGAAGCTAAAATGCAATTAAAAATATCAAAGCAGGGCAAAAAGATTGTTTTCTCAGAGCTTATCAAAAAGTAACTAAAAGCAAATATATTAAAAAAAAAAAAACTATTTTCCACACCCCAAAAAAGCATGTGAGAAAGCAAAAAAAACTCAGAGCCAACAAGTCGACACAAACCACAAACCTCACCACTGTCAAAACCATTAGCAGGTCACTTCCTGTTGCAACCTTGTAAAACAGCACAGACAGTGAACTACACAAGAGGTGAGAAAGGCACAAAGACTCACAATTTGCCACAGACGATGGTTGGCAAACACACACCGAGATGACATCACCTCAGTGTTAGCACATGCTTCAGTGAGCCCAGGGCAGTGTACAGTATCCCTCTGCTCAAAGTCAATAGAAACCCAGTGCTCGATTCAGCACGGATGAACTAGCGAGGGAGGGTATTTCAAGATAACCCCAAGGCTGCAAAAAAAAACTAGTGAAAGAGTGATTATTGAATCATAAAAGAAACTCTCAAAAACTGCAGTTGTAGCTTAAAGCACAGTTCAGACTATTACCAAGGTTGCTAACACTGGATTTGGAGTATTGAAGAATTAGGAGCTCAGTCAAAAGCACCCAAAATGTGCACCCAAAATTGTGTCAGAAATCTCAATATATCAACTGAGATTGAGACTGACTTATTCCTATTATCTCTAAAACCAACACATTGTTTTCGCAACAAGACAAGGATGTAAACCAGGAAATATTTCAATGTGAACCTAATAATGTACCTCACTAGAAAAGTCTCTATACACCCTCAAAGACATGAGTAATTTCAGACTAGCATTAGAAAGTGCACTGCCTGAGCGACATTAGCCTGAGGAGCCGAAAGACAATAAGACAATGAGTTAAGATCTGTAACAGGTTGTATGCTCCACCCATCTCACACTTCTTATTGCTTTTACTGCTCCGCTGGGATCAATGAAGCACAAGGCAAAGGGACATTAAGGATAATAGTTAGGTTGAATGACAGCAATTATATCCTCAGCAGTAAACTGGGCAATTACATCCTACAGGATATTAAAACAATATATAGTAATAAATAGGAAATTAAAAAAGAAAATCAGTTAAAGAAATCTTATCTTTGTCTCTGGATATGCCATGATCTTCACAGTATCAACAATTATGCTAAAAATTCTCTAATCTTTTTTTTTTTTTTTTGAACAGGGGCTAGAATGCAAAATGTCTTCTTAAACTTCACAAAATTGTGTACATTGTTGGCAAGGGCTCACAGACTGCTATTTGTGACACCAAATATGAAGAATGCTGAAGGACAATAGTTTGAAATATGAACAGGTATGAGCAAATGGGAAAATAATCTAAGGGCCACGCAAGAAGGTATATACAGTAATATGTTCTGATGGAACAAGACAGGTTTATCACCCAGAGTTCAGGAAAGCTAAAATGAATGAATGCCGTGAATCATTCATTTTAGGGCTATTAAACTTAAGGCCTGTGGCACTGATCCAACTAATAAAACCTTGCCATAACCAATCTCCCAAATATTAGAAAATACATTTTTCAAGTTTTTATGGCTTAATTAGGTCTAGTCTCTAATTAGGTAAAGTGGTATTTTTGTAAAGCAAGACAGACAGAGTCACAAGCGCTCAAGTGAGATGAACCCCTCCCCTCCCCACTCAGTGATAGTAAGCTGCCCTGGGACAGTTCAGCTGAGGTGATTCGCCTAAACACCTGGCGCCTCAACCTCCGACTAACACCAAGTGTTCCCTAATCTGCATGTTATTGGTTGGTGGGGAAACTGGAGTGCCAGGAGGAAACCACCCAGACACGGAGAGGAACATGAAAACTCCACAGAGAAAGGCCCGGGCCATGCAGAAATTGAAATCGCGACCTTCTTGCTGTGAGGTCAGAGCACTGTCCGCTCTACCACCATGCCGCTAATAAAAGTACATAATATCCTAAAATATCTGATATTTTGTAATCTACTGCATAATAATTAAGAAATTAATAATTACTCAAATAAATAAATTAATTATGAATCCATCATGAATCAACATAAACTGTATGTATAAGTACAAAATCAAATCTATTTGTTTGTGTAGCATCAGCATTATGACATTGACTGTTTGCTCTAATAATCTGAACTCCTCTACCATTTAACACTACATTCAATAAAACCAACAGGGCTAAAAATCCTAAAAAATAATACATTTTATCTGAAAGTATCGTGATGCTGAAAAATGCATAAGATATTGATACAAAATGATTTTTTTTATATGTCAAATATTTTTCTACATTCGTATTATTTTTCTACATTCGTATTATATCCGACAAAATAGGAACTCCAGATGACTCCAGAACATTAGATCCATCCGCTGATCTGGCAGATTTGATCTCGTCTGTCCCAGACCATGCATCTGCCAGCCCATGTGTGCACTTGCTGCTTCTAAAGAGCATCTCAGTTAAACCGAGCACAAGAATTCTCACAGGGAGAGTGTATTCAGTCTGTCAATTAATCAGCATCAGACTGTAATTAATCCCACAGGCCAAGTGGCAGCTGCAGATCAGTGGGTCTTTAATGGATCTAATGTTGAGCACTTCACAGTCATTGGCAATACCTCCAAGAACACCAATACCTTTCAGAAAGACTGTAAAATCAAAGGTGCACAAAGAGATGAGTTTGTTATTTAAAGCACTCCTTTAGTTATAATCATGCAACATCATTATACTCCTGAAGCCTTCTCTTTTTAATAAACTATTTTTTGTCCACAACCAACACATGATATGAGAAAAGATAAAACAAGTAAACATTGATCCATTAAATTGTCTGTAATACTCAGCATGACTGAATAACTGCAGTATTTCAATAGCCTCTTTGTGATATACCAGAAACAGTTATGGTACCTCAATAGTTATTCTTTAACATGTGTAAACACCTGTATTGATTGGCAAGTCAGAAGGTTGACCATCCCTTGAAAGCAACAGTGTGCACTATATGATGCACTTACATATACAATAACTAACACAAGAAAAGATAATCATTTAATTCATTAAAAGCTACCATATTGATTGACCCAAATGTTCACATGGTTATCACTCAATAGGTCACTCAATGTTATCACTCAATAGGTAAAATCCTTCAGTTAAGGTGGTCCTGACCAAGACTAGCACAACATCTGGAGATGGGTCTCTGAGGGCTGCCCTGACAGGTTACCACAAAGGCATTGAAACATGGGTTAAAGGCAGAAAACCATTTTCCAACTACTTCAGTAAAGTGTCCTTTAATTGGAACTACATGAACCGCAAAAAACAGAAGCAGAGAACAAGATAAGGTTATCCCTCACTAGAAAATTATTGTATTTGTGTATGTACCTTGGACTGCATACATAAAAAAAAAAAGTAAAACATTTCTAAACTTAACAAGCAAATCCTTTATTGCATCCACCACAAAAGCAACTACAAATATTAATGTTTTAATAACGCATCAGGGGAATAAATCTTGGCATTTTGTTGTGCTAAATGACATCACTTGCCCTTTTTGTGTTTAGAAAATTTATCTTGAAAACCATTGTTATTTACATAAAAAGACAAAATAAAATTAGGATTGCTCAATCTAAAAAAATACTTGCCTGTTGCATTATTATAATAAAGACCATTTCAACAGATTGCCTAAATATCTCACCACTGAAGGCATGGGCAAATGAATAACAGTATCTTTTTGAATCTTACCTTAGAATACTGTCTTCGGAGACTGAATCGCTGCACCATCCTGCCTGTCTGAGAGGCACAGCTGCCCCTCTGTTCACTCTTTGGTGCCTCTCCAGCTTACACAGAGCCCCTCACAAACTAAATCTACACTACACGCTCAAGCCACATGCACTCAAGGCTCTGCGCACCCTGCTCCCTAAGCACACTGTCCGTGGTATATCCATGAGCTGAGCAAACATCAGACCGGAGGAGATAAAGCCACCACAGCAGCGCCTCCCACACCTATCACACAAAATCCTTTCAGTAAAGTCAATGCAAAGATTTACAAGAAACAGTTTGAAGGGAGAAAAAAGCGGACTCATAGTAGTGCAAACCAGCCTGTTCGCAGTTACTTTGTTAACACGCCCAGACATCACACACAGACACACACTACTGCCGGTGCTACGCTCTTCGTTGAACTACTATGAGACCAGCTCGTCTCCAGCATGCTTCCTGTCGGTACACAGTGGGGAGGGGTGGAGGAACGAGGTGAGGTGGTGGGCTGGGGTGGGGGTGGGACCAGCTGACTGACTGTATTAACGCTCTCCTGGGATGGACCAATGGTGAGGACAGCCAAATAGAGAGAAAAAATCCATGTGAGAGACAGCCGGGAAAATCATTAAAAAGCCATGATAATGAAAAGTGGTTGGATTTCTAACACTGAGTGGTGTCTAGAATAAAAGAGCACCTGACGTACTGAACTAAAAAAAAGGAATGAAAAATGTATAGACTAATAATATGATGAAAAATATAGATATTATTTCTATAATATTTAGGTTTGATGTATGGATATAGAGCTCAGGAATGCGTTGCAACATGTCAGAGAAATGTAAGTATTCTATTTTATTATTTGTTCTTAACATAAAATAAAATTGCTGGAGCAAGTTGAAACAAAAGAAAGTCAATATTGTCAACGATCAATAGAGTCGGCTACAGAACTTGGGATTGTGCTTCAAACTGTCAGTAAGATTAATGTTAAACCAATTAAGATTTTAAGAAACTATTACAAATAGTGTAAACTCAAAACAATTTTGTCACAATAGTGTGATAAATGTTTTACTAGCTGTCATCCAGCAGTTCACTGGATTGTTCTACACATTTTTAGTTTTTTGGTTTTGCTAACACTTTTAAACAGAAGCTAATAGCTCAATTTTGACCTTCCATTCAGAGCTCTATTCAGGTTTTAGGTGAGATGCTACACCTCTCCAAGGTCACCACGCTGTTGCTATGGAAACCTACAGCCGGGTGTGACTTCCTGTTTGAGAGTTACCATGGATACTGTAGAAACGACCTCATTGACCTCAGTGTATTTTCTTCACAGTAGGTCAGGGCTGTAAGGGCGTTTTCATCAAATTGTGAGTGCTGTAGTGAACCACACAGATGTCTGTGTTGAGTAATTTGTTGTCTTTACTGGCATTTCAGACAAGATAATTGTCTGCACAAAGATTATTTTAATTTGTCCAGACATAAGGACGCAGTTATTCTGGACAAATATTAGCTGTCACTGTTCTCTATATAAAACATTGTCCAGATTAGTACATTCAAGTAAGTGAGGTTAAATCATACTTTATGACCTGTAAAGGTGTCTTTTAGCAATTATCACATCTATCAATACCATAGGGACAGGTGTCAGAGGCAGTCGGCGCCAAAGAGCACGTCTGGAACTTAAGGAGGGCTTTGTCAATAAGAGTACCCTCGCTCATGGTTTTTGGTTTACAGAGGAAACCTGAGAACAAGAAACACTCACAAGAAATTCCCATCCAGACACCAAAAAATGTGCAATTTCCACACGTGAAGGACCTAGACGACTACTATCAAACTTGGTATATGACGGACAGCCACAGTATACCAAGCCCTATGGTACCACTCCCAGCACATTTGTTAATGTGACTGTGCCCTCTAGTGGCAGCAAATGGGAAATTGGGGAATTAAAAATTGTGTACATTTTTGGTACAGATTTATTTTGTAGAGTTCAAACTATTTTCATGGTAAGAGGAAAAATTAAAATATATATATTTTTTATATATATTTCTAGAAACAGGAAATGTAAAATAAACCCCAAATACTTCTGATCAATTAATTGTATAGCTTCATTGATCAAACACATTACTAATGTAGTCACAATAATGAGAAGCAAGATTATTAGGTTGCCGTTATATTGATGATTAGCATCATCATTATAACGACAACCTAGTTCTATTCCCTGTTACTTTGACTTACCCGGTCCGTTTCCTCTGTGGAGTGATATCCCGAGGACAGCAGCACATCACATGGGACAGTAGTGGGTGCCGGACTGCAGGGGGCGCTCTCTGTATTGTTGGAAGATGATCTGGGTCTGCTCACATGGTGCTGAGGATCATGGGTGTGCCGTCTGATCGGAGCTTGAGGACTTCCTCTTAGCAGTGGGTCCTTGTCTCCGTTCCCTGAGCTGGTCTTACTGCGGCGGCTCTGCAGGCTGGTGCCCCTCCGCATCATGCCTACTGTCCCTATGCCCCGTCCCGCAGCAGAGGGAGACAAGAGGTGGGACTGATCAGAGCAGCATCCCAGGACATCCTCAAGAGCACACGAGGGGGCACTGCTTCCTAATACAGCAGAAAACAAAAGAGAACAAACTCATTATGTAACTAGTAATATCAAGAAGCTTAGTAACAGAGTGTAGAGCAAAAGTAAAGGCTGCAAAAACATAGATCTATACATTTGTACTGTATTATGATCAACTGAATGACCAGAGTGGGTCATAAAAGACTATGAAAATGTGTTTATTTATTCACTTTAGTTGTAATTTAACCATCAGTGACCTCTCATTATCTCTACATTTCAGTTCTGCTTGAGTTTCAATTGTTTGCTTCTATTATTTAATTAAATTTGCTCACTCAAAAGGAAAAAGTAAATATAATCAGTCAGTAGTGCGTTTGTGCATATTGTTTGTCTGCTGTTAGAATGATGTCAGAACACAATAACAATAGTAAATGAATCACCACCTGACACTGCAGACGAGGATGAGGAATTTTGATGGTGGACCGTGACACAGACAAGCGTTTGCTCTGCTTCTGGATGAGATGTTTGAAGCTTTGACCAAAGAGGCCCATCTTTCTGAAGGAGGGCTTGCGTAAAATCCCTCTTTTTATTGGTCTTCCATCAGACATTTGTTTAGATTTTGTGTTTAAGTTGAGGGTCCTAACTCAGTCTCCATTTGTTGCCAGAGTCATCATTCAGTGGCTCTCATACTAAAGTGAGGCCATCTACGTAGAAGGCAAATGTTTTCTTTTGTGTAGCTATTAAGTTTAGTGTAACAATTTTGACCTTGTCTGGCCTTCGCATATTCTTGTCATGGGTAATATTTGGAATTGGCTTAGGTGTATTTTGGTTTGCTCATCATTTAGTCCTGCTTTTTGACTTTGTTCAGTCTGGGTTTAGGAGAAGAGTAGCCATAATTTTACAGTACACCAATTTTAGTAGAAATATAGGCTTATTTGAGTTTTTAAGCGTTGTAAATAAGGTAATTTCAAATGTTTTAATTACTGCATAAAGAGCCTGAAAATTGTCAGACAGAATAAAAAAAGAAAAGAACAATGCAGATGCCTCAAAAGTGCTAACAATTCGTTCTCTATTGGTTAAACATGCATCCACACAGACAATGGGAGCACAGAGGACAGGGGACAGTAGTGCTCGGGACAGCCAGATGGGACAGTGGAGACAGGACAGAGGTCAAGGGTGAGTGAGGTCTGGTCAGAAGGATGAACGTAGCTTTCATTCAGGACAGGAGAGGTCATGCAGTTCTATCACACAAAGAGGAGATCAAAGTAGTTTAGTCAGCAGTTTCTCTTTTGCAAAATGGAAGGATGAAGGCATGAAATAAGAAGAAATGAACTAATGTTTAGATCTGCCTCCCTGACTAATAGTGTAAGTAACATAACATGTGTATCCTGAATATTTTTAACAATCGAGCTAGTGTGATGGTTAGGAAAAGCAAATATTTACCATTGGTGCAAGCAGTGATCAAGCTAGTGTCATGAACTCATCTGAACAGCCTGGAAAGAAAAAAAAAACATTAACATTACATTTAAGATGAGAAAATGTGATCAAGTATTTTCTTCCCACGCACTACATTCATAATTTCTTTACAGTATTTCGCCATAATCATATGGATTGATTAAGGACACCAACTTCTACTTTAGAAATGAATATACTGTAGATTCCCCAACGCCACACTTCCTTATCTAATGTCCCGGCCCTGGGACAAAGTGGTCAGCAGACTAAAAACTGCTAAATAGTACGATACAAACGGTCCTCACAATTTTTCTTCTAAAATGCAATGTTATGACAAAACATGAACCGATACATTTTTTTCAAGTCTGATAATGATTTCTATCATATTTTCCGATACTCAATATCGATCAAAACCAGAGTGGGGGCTAAAAATGTATCCTAAAGCCTGGACCATACGACCCAACACTATACATATTCAGCACTGTAAATTAAGCCAATATTTGATCTCATGCAGAGTAAAGAGAGGAACATTTGGGGATAGAAGGAAGAGACAGAAGCTAAATTTTAGCAAATCTGTCTTGACCCTGACGCCTGTCGCGTCGAGCCTGTCCTGTCTGTAAATCCTCTTCTTCATCCAGCTCTGACACTAAACGCTGGATTGGATGTACTCTTGATTGCCTGCAGTTTTTTTTTTTAATCCCCTACAAAGCCTCTCGTTCAGAGGACAAAGACAATTGAAAGACCTGTTGTGTAAGCAATAAGTACTACACAGGTATACTTATAAATCTTTTGATATAGTACAATATGTATTATCAAAATTACTTATGCCACACTGCTGTTCCTACTATTGAAGTTACAACTAACATAAATGTCTCTAATCGTTTTAAAAAGGCAAAGACTGTAAATTTTAATATAAAAGATAAGTATTAAAATTCACATATATTTTATTTAGCAAAATACTTCACCTCTGCCCATTGCCCACTGCCCAATACATTGTGAATACCATACAAAATCGTTATACATTCTTAGTGTTTCTCTGAAATGGCTTAACTTCATTATCTTATTGAACAAAGATTAAAATAGAAAGTGATTGATATGAGGAGCTTAGGCCTCAAAATGAAAACAATCAGTTCAGCAAAAACAGCATCAGTTAAAATATTACAGAGTCAAAGACAAAAAACGAACTTACATTATCTAGTTGCCACTTTTATTTATATATATATATATATATATATTATATATATATATATATATATATATATATATATATTATATATATATATATTTTTTTTTTTTTTTTTTTTTTAATTTTGGGTATTTTTCTTTTAACCATTGATTTCTTCCTTAATGTGTTTTTATTGTCAGAAAACTAAGAAAATAGAGCCAAACTGAAGATGAGCAACTTAAGCACCATGGCCACAAACCTTTTGACTCTGAATGAGACATGCTGTTTTCCAAAGCTGAACATACTTTTATTTGGCTGTAAATATGTCTGCAGCAGAAACAGACACGTGCAGTGTTCGAGAAGAGTCCTCACTGAATGAAATAAATCAGTCTTTGTTTGCTCTGAGCCACACACGGACCATGGCCGCTCTTTGTGCTGGCCTCTCTCACTGACAGACACACATCAATACCACGGGAATGAGGCCAGAGCGTTCTGGCAGCAGCCTCAATGCACAAATGAGTGTGCACTTTGAAGCACAAGGGAATCAACAGGATTGAACAGGATGCAATTATTATAATGATCACAAATGTGCATGACAGCATGTTCAGTACACAGTGGGACAAAAATAAGATAAAATAAATACAAATAATACAAGAGTAGTAGTAGAAGCTACAGAACTACTGTACTACAGAAAAGTTAAAGTAAACTTCTGTAAACTAAGTGAACCGTATCTTGTTCAACAGTTTTGTAAAGATAACATATCTCATGTTACTAACACAACTTATCTCTTTGAGCTACATACAGATCTGTACATACCACCACAACTATTACTACTACTCCAACTGCAACAATTTATGCAGTCGCAGTGTCACTGCATTAATGCAAGTGTAACTGAAGATGACACTAGGCATCACTAACTGTATCTGTTTCAGCAGTTGCACAGAGATAAAGCTGCCAGGAAATAGGAACATCTGTTTTTTCTGTGTTTGGCAGAGGACAATGCATTTGTGTCAGTTGTGACAATGTGCAGGACATGATTTCAGCAAAAGTGACAACACGCAGCAGGGAGATGGAGGTTTAGACACAAAGCATTGTTGTAAAATCACTAGGCCTATATACCTATCACTGATGATGCTTTTTGAGGAAGAAAAACAGCCATAGACTACAAGCAGAGTAAATACAGTATGTTCATTAGGGGTGGGACAATATACTGTTTTGTGATATATCGTGTCAAAGCATGTAAGGACTGGCTGGTCCGGTAAGTATTGTACCGTATTGTATCGTAGCACAAGCATCACAATATTTAAAAAGTTAAAGAAATGTACTTTCAGGTTCTGTTAGATTTACATAACGTCACAGTCAAAGCTGATGTTCACATCAAAATTGTGTCAACACCAAATCGTTCATAATTAGCATGAAAAGTGGAATCAAAAAAAAAGAGAAGACATTTTATATTACAACCCAGACATTCAATTGATTTAAAATGTAACATTTGAATGTTACAAGTTTCACCTAAAATTGCATTGCATTATTTAAATATGGACTTACAATATCTCGCGTTTCGTGTATCGCAGTCTCTTGTATCGCGATAAAATCATGACAAAAGTCTATCATCCCAGGCCTAATGCTCATAATAAAGGAGGGCTTTGTCAATAAAGCTAAGTGATAGAGATAAGAGTTTACACTAAATGACGCTGCTTGAAAATTACCATATACATCTTATGGCTCTTGCACATCTTAAGTTGCTAATCTTTTGTATTAAAAATGGGTTTTGTTGTATGTCTCCTTGTGATGTAAGCCGTTCTTATGATTCAAGTATGTATATGGCTAGGGACACAAGTAGTGTACTGTTAGTAAACAACATTGTTTCATTACTTGTATGTTGCGCACTACACTGTAACACACACCAGTACTCAACACTTAAGCAAGTGTCCTTTTCAATTATTTACCACACACTAGCACTCGACACTGTGTAAATGTGGACTACAACTACAACGTGAGTCAGGCATATGTGTCCCAATGCTGATGAGGTTATGAATCATAAAACACATGTACTGGTACTTCATTTTCACAAGAGCAACAGGTGAAAATAGTACCGTAATGTCTGTCAAACTGAGTCCCACTTACTAACTCATTTGATAGGTGCTTAACAGGTCCTACCCAGGGCCAACAAAAGCTCATATTCCTTTGCGCTGGACCATCACTTCTACACTGACACAGACTGGAAAGCACCTCCACACGAGCTGAAACTTCATACCAGAGATGGCGTGAAGGACGCAGTGTCAAAAGGAATGAGAGAGGGGTCTGAGTGGGTCAGAATCAAATTCAGAAAACTTTATCAGTGTTTAAGGAGGGCAAGAACCAGGTTTTTTGGGCCAAGAGACAATCCCAAAAACACACACAATAATTAATATACCTTAATATAATCCTGCACTATAGACATAGATTAAATGTTTATCTGACATACAGAACGTCTTAGTCTCTGCTTTTAACACTTCAAGTTATGGTTGGTCAAAAGCCCAAAAAATTATATTGCAATTTGCTTTGTGTTTCACAATTCATGCACACATTTTTAATTCCTTGAAAGGTAAATAAAGTTATCACAGCTTTCTAAAAGGTAACTACAACTACAATCGATTAAATCTAAATGTCACTCACTTGACTGCCATAAATAGAAAAATAGTGAATCATAAGACAACAATATAAATTAAATAGATTGTCCCAAGATGACTAAAATAGTAGGTTGCATCAAATTTTTTTCACTCAGCTCTGGTGCAAGTCTGAATAAGAATCTGTTTTTCACTGTCCTATTTGACTTCAGGTACACTGACATTAAGTTTACCAGAGTAAAACCAAAAAGTACAATTTCTTCTAGTCAGAGGCTGGCCCTGCTAAGTGGATGTATCGATTTCCCTTAAGGCTGAAAGAGTAATTCCATACAATCCTTTTTTGCATGACATATTTTGCAATCATGCTGTATTATCTTTAGGCTATAATGCAGTTATCGTCTTTTCCCCACTTTTCATGAAAGGTAAGCATTTAAGGTGATTCATGTTATATCTACTTAATGTAAGTCCAACAGCCCACTCATGGTAGCCTGCAATGTGTTCTTTTTAAAAACAGGAGGGTCAGACTCAGAAGGATACCAATGTGTTGCCACTAGTAACAACAGCTTATATAAAGGAATCTTTGCTTCATTCTGTAGTGGTGAGCGTTATCTAGGCCCAACAGTCTGCCCACAAATGCCCAACTTAGACATCGCAGGATAGACATTACAGATTTATATCAATGTAGAAAGCTAAACACTTTTAATAAGAAGTGTTCTGCATGCAACCACTTGAAGAGAGGAGCAATATTTTGTGAGTGGCAATGTTAATAAATGTTGCCATTTACAAGATCCAATGTACTCAAAGGTTATACAGCTAAATGAAAAAATCAATAACTGTCATAGGAACTGAAATTACTGCAATCTGTCAAAGAAATTGGACCACCCATCTTGAACATTCTATTAGAAATATAACACTTATAGTATTACCCGCTCAAATTAAAAGAATAAAATATTTGAATTTGATTCTGTCTTAACAAAGTTGCAGATGATCTTGACAAAAAGTAAAAAAGGTAAGGCAAAATCTTTTCCCTTAGCATTTTCATCATCCATAAGCCCTCGTGATCTAAAACCCTTTCTTCTTACATAAAGACAGTGGATGGTAAGCTGTCCCTTTGGAGTGAAGACATATCGTGAGTGCACAGAGCAGAAGGAGGAGCCGTGTCATCACAGTGGCCTGACCAACGCACTCAGACATGAATGGTTGTGTTAGCCATGCCCTACAGCTCTCACCATTAGGATGGTTATGAACAGACTGCTATCATGTCACATCTCACCCACAGTGCACCACAGTGAAGCTGTAATGTTTGTCCTGAAAAGCCAATAAATTAATGATTAATGCTTTGAAATTCTGGGCCACAGTATTAAATGAATGATTGATAGTGTCCTTATGCAACTAAGACCACAAACATGAGATGGCAATATAATCTTATTTAGCATTTAAACCTTCAAACCTATATACATTGCATAGGTGAGGTTAATGTTTCAAAAAAATTAGCAATCTAAATCTAGCTACAGTTTTAAAGTGTAAATACAGGTAAGGTGCAAGCTTAGATCTCTACTTAGCTGTGTTTTAGCTAGTGTATCTTCTTCCCTACTCCGTTTCTTTTGCAGGAAGTAAAACAAATCATAATAGTGCCTAAATAACAATTTCAGCCATAAAATCTAAAATCAATTTAGTAACAAGCTGAAAAAAAACATTGGACAATAGGCCTTTATAGCAAACAGACGTGCTAATCCATTATATATCCCAGATACTGTAAGATTTTGAACTTTTTATTTTGCTTAAATCGTTATTAGAGGCCAGCTTATTTCTGGTTGTTGCATAAATTATGCTTTTCTATACGATCCACACTAAACTCATGGTATTTTAAACACAGACAGACATATGTCATCATCAAATCAAAAGCTCAAATAGTACTATTATAGCATCTCTCTGCGTCCTATAATTTAGTAATAATAATGGACCATAGCTTGCATGCCATCACATGAAAACTACCGTGCGCATAAAGGTCTCTGAATAGACATATTTCTGAACAAAATGATAGGATACGCAACAGCTAGAAAGTTTTATATACCAACAGTTCAACAGCGCAGTAATTGCACGTATATTAACACGTGTCTCGTAATCTACAACAGAAAACACGCACGGTTGCTCAGGGGCATAAATATTCTGTACAGCGGCAGAGCAGTAGGTTGACAGTCCCGTTAGTGTCATTGTAAATAGCCGCTAATACGATCAGACATGTCTGCGGATCATTTCCCCGCAGCATCTCACGAAACAGAAACTTAACACAGCTTACAGAGGAGCACAAAGTGACGAAAACAACAGCCGGACAACAAAACTAAAGTTTAATGTACACTTACGCAGAGAGAAGGCAAACTGTTGGAGCTCCCACAACAGACAGTGCGCTACACGCAGCCTCATCAGAGCCAGCGCGGCCACGCCCTCTGTGCGCCGACGTCATAACGTGCTACGTATGAGAGGAGGAGAAAGAAACCAAATAAATCTAATCTCGGAAGAAAGGAGAAAGAGACCACAAAAAAGTTCTTTGTGTGGGAAAAATAATAATAATAATAATAATAATAATAACAATAATAATCATAATCATAATCATAATCATAATCATAATCATAATAATATCTTTTAGGTTTACTAATTAGAAAATATTATTTTTACTCATTTTACTGAATATATTGAATATTGGGGTGCACGGTAGCCAAGTGGTTAGAGCTCTGGCTTCCCAACAAGGAGGTCGTGGGTTCGACTCCCGGGTCGGACCATATCAACATCTCACGATCTCTCTGGGTGGAGTTTGCATGTTCTCCCCGTGTCACCGTGGGTTTTCTCCGGGTACTCCGGTTTCCTCCCACCGCCAAAAACATGCATGTTTAGGTTAATTGGGCATCACTGTAAATTTCCCTGTGAGTGAATGAGAGTGAATGGTTGTCTGTCTAACCTGCGGCAAGTTGGCCACTGTCCAGGGTGTTTCCCCGCCTAAAGCCCAAAGTCACTGGGATAGGCTCCAGTCACCCGCGACCCCTAATGGGATTAAGCGGTAGAAAATGAATGAATGAATTTTACTGAATACACATTTTTTATGTCTTAATTCTTGGTTGATGTTTTTTGTGTTGTTGTTTATTTGTTTTGTGTTGTTATTGTAACCAAAAACTTTTTTTCTTTTTGAAAAAACAAAACAAAACTATGCACATATTGGTTGAGAAACAAACCAATACGTGCATAGTATTTTAAACCTAGTAGGCCGACTTTCTAGGGCTGTATTATTATTATTATTATTATTATTATTATTATTATTATTATTATTATTATTATGCACGCTACAATTGTGTCATTGTGAATATTTTGTTGTGGTTGTACTCTGAATTACAATTGGGATAAAAAAAACTACTCCGAATTATGTTCTACATTGTCCTGCAGATGGCATCCTTGTCTTACGCTCCAGTCTATTGGTGGGTATCAGATGACATCACAACACTCTGTAAGTTAATGGGTCAAGTCAAAAAAAAAAAAAAAAAAGAAGTACATGCTGTGCAGGCGACCAATTATTTAAATTTTTTATTTTGGGTTTTCTCTCCAACTTTTGAAAAATATTTTCTATCTACTATCGCGCTATGTAACTTTTCATGTTTCTGGTTTCAATGAAGTTATTGTCAAAGCATTAAACTTTCTAAAAGGAGGAGGTAATTTCACTGGGGGCCTCATTTTTAAAATTCTGTCTAAAAATGTGTACAGATAAAACACAAACATCCTCAGTTTTCTTGACTCCCAAGCTAAGGGAACCATACATTTGTGAATGCTAGTGGCAGCTTTTAAGCATTTTTTTCCCTCTAAGAGTATAAATTTAGAATAGAATGATATCAGTTTAATAATATTGTATATATTAATGTAAAACATTATCCAAGACATGGTTGAGGATTGAGAATGTACTTTAGAAAACTTGATTTTTTTAACACATTCGGAAAACATGTTTTTATTCATACATCATTTCATCATCTTTTTTTTTTTAATCTGAGATTAATACACAATAACCAATAGCATATGAGTCTCTACTGCTGTTTCACAAGCTTCTTAAGATGAATTCTTCATCCTTTTTTATTTGGGTATCTTTGTTTGTGCAGCAACCGTTCTAGTTTAGATCTGGTCTCTTATCTTATAAGGTTCTGACTGAGAATAACATGTAGTTCCCATAGTTCCTGCTTTATGAGTTCAGCTCACTCTCTACGTCAGTAGCTGAGCTACCAGCTGCTGGCTGAAATTAAAAATACTTTTAGGTAAACTCATTAGGGAGCTATATGTGGAAAATTACTACTGGGTTGCTTTAATTATATTAATATGTTCAATAATTGCCTTGATTAAGCATTGAGTTATAATTATAAGGATGAATCATCAGATTAACTTCAAATGACTGAGACGGTGCTTGAAGTGAAGTGGTTCGAATGAAGCGTACGAGGGATTTGATATGAGGGACTTGATATAGACACTTCACTTTTGCACATCACATTTTTGGACCAATGTAAAAATCATTCCAAATAAAAATGCATACATTGTAAATTGTGTAAATTTACACAATCTTAATCTGTGTGGGAGTGAGTATTTCCCTCAATGGGCCTTGAGTTTTGTGTTTTTGTTTTTTTATCAGCTACATGTGTGGAGATTTGTAGGATTACATTGCCAGCAATCATTTTAACATAAGTTTCCACATTTCTAGTGCAGCTCAAATGAAACTGTTCCTTTTTGGGTAAGAACAGCAGGTGTGATGTCATTTCTCTCAATAGAACCACCACACACCAACACAGATCCAGACAGTTTTCTTTGCTGTTTTTCCCTCTGCCTCAATAGAGCAGACTATAATGTGTTAGATTAGTGAGTAAGCAGCAGGCGCCTGGCTAACCCTTTCTTTGGGAGTGAGGTAGGCGAGGATGTCGGATCTCAGGGTCCCTGGCCAATTAGACACTCCACTTGTACCGCGGGCCAGGCTAATGAAGAGCCAGGAGCAGAGGAGAGAGAGGAGCGGATCGATTTCCGGACACAAGAGGGCACAGTTGGGCAAAGTGACCTGGACAGCCTGGAGATAAGAAGAATTGCTTCTGCAACATTGACTGTATAATACTATACATTCTCTATGGTCTATCGCTTTCACACATTCATCAAAACAGGTTATCAGTGTTTAGCTATAAGCTTCATTTTAGTTAATTTAGTTTCTGAATGGTGGCTCAATCAATCCATGCTGTGTTTTCTACTATTGTGTGCAAAGGCAAATAAGACATACAATTTCACTAGAGGGATAACATACAGCATCTAATTGTAAAAATATTTTGTTCCATTTTTAGAGATTAATCCAGTGTACAATTGAAATAGGCGACAAAAACGTCCCTTTATTTACGAGTGAATTAGCCTATTTAATTTAATTTATTTACCAAATTGGATAGCTTTTCAAAGAGTTTTTTCACTTACACTTGCTACCCTTTGAACAGCCAGTCAGATCTCATCCCAAAGAGTTATATACAGAGTCACATGATTTTTTTCTTACACATTTGCCTAGATTTAAAAAAGTTTAAATATATAGGCAAAACTCACTGACTTTCATGTGCAAACAACTTAAAGGCTGTTGACACTTGTCTAATTTTGACTTACATTGGTGTGCAATTTTTTAGCAATAGCAGCAGTAAACTGCAAATTATGAAAAAATTGACAAATGAAAGTTGAAACTTTCAGGAAGTAAGTTTGAGTTCTAAAACAGAATCTCTCCACATACTATGCAAAAACATTTCACAACTGATAACTTCCTGAGAGCTTAAGCTTAAGCGTTGCAGGACACAAAACAATTATAATTGTAAAAACAAACATTTTGCTTGCTAAAATTATTATTAGAATCTTTAATATAATCATGTTCACTACTTTTACTGAAAAAATAGTATGCACTTAAAAGGTGCACTGTATAGCTTTATGGAAGTGAAACGTCAGCTTTTATTCAAGTCTAGTTTTGGTCAAAAAGTTACACAGTGCAACTTCAACTGTTCAACTTGTATCTAAAGATGGTATAGAGCTCCTGCAGCTGATGTTATCTGACGCTATCCCAGCATGCACCACATATTCTCAGTCCGGCAATGACAATTCTAATGAGTTCAACAGCGGCGGCCAGGATGATCAAACTTCATCAGAGTTTTACACTATATGGATTATTTTCACACACTGGAACTTACAGATGATCAAAGACAGAAAAAAGCCCGGCCATTTCTGTGGGCTACCAGACCAACATTTTGACAAAAAAAAAAAGGATGTGTGCAGGTAAACCAACGAGAAGTGAAATGTATTGATTTGTATTTGAAGCTGGTTAGTAACTTAACTGTCCTAAAGCAATCAAAATATTTGTTCCAATTGTGTTGGCAATTTCATTTTTAATTAGTTTATTAGATAAGCAGAGAGAGTAGTGTGAGAAGAAAACAGTAGTAATGAATAATTTGTGGTTTAATGAAAGCACAAACTAACATTAAACCAAGTTAAACAATGTTAAGAGAAAATGATTTTCAGGTGTTTATCTCAATAACATGAAAGAATTTGTTTTTATCATGTACAAAAGCTTCACATGATGGTTTCACTATTGTCTCAACATCAGATATTTTAAATAGTATCAGTCAACATTATATGAACAGGGCTTTATAGTAAATTATATTCAACATAGACATCATCAGGGAAACAGTATCTAAACTCGTGAAAAGCAAGGTGGGCCACAAAATGGCCACTAATGTTTATTTGAGGTGTTTTTGACTGTTATTTACAGTCATATTTAATGCCAAGATTAAACCACATAAGCTAAGTTTCAGGGGTTTTTTCCCATTAGATTCACTGCATCACTGCCGTAATGGTGGCCGCAGCGAATTTAATCATGTGGGTGCATGAGCTTTATTCTATTTACCGGTAATCAATTCCTCCAGGGGTAAATATTGGAATCATAAGGTTGCTTTCTATCAAACCCCATGCACCAGACTTTCCAGTCTTGTTGAAGAATTATGACAATATTAAAACAAAAATCAAGATTTTAACATTTCTTTTAAAACTCAGCAATTGTCACATAAAATGTTTTGCTTTTGTATGAAAACCTGGCATGCTTTATATATTTCGCCTTTTGACTATGATCTCAATATTCAATTTGTACCAAAAATCGATCTTTGGACTGTGGTGGAGCGATTAGGAACAACAGACAATCACGCAAATGTCAAACACCTTGAGTTTCAATTTTCTGTGTACCCTGCTTCACCTCCTCACATCATTATACTTGAGAGATTGATGTCAAGTTTCTTTTTTCATGTCTCATCTCTTGTGTCTTGTTAGATAAAATTGAATGTTATTGAAATTTGGAGCTGGTTTTCCTGCTTGTAGCTACACTTTTTAGAATAATCCGGCAATATGGGGTAGTCCAGAGACTACAGGACCCTAATGAGCTGCACTGCAGAGATGACAGGTTGTCCATAACATGCAAGGTAATTGGTGTTATACTTTCTTCTTTAATCCAAGGAAATAGAGAAGGAAATCTTGTGTCAGTTCAGTGACAGGAAACATATGACGCAAATAGGAGTGCTTAACAAGAACAGGCACATGCAGACATAGAGGTACTTTGGTTAACATGAATAACAAAAATGCTTAACACAATCTAAATAAATATCAAAAATTTAAATGTGTTGCGTTGATAGGTCACTCTATATGAATGTATTCCTTGCCATTTTCTGCTTTTGCTCTCCTTCAGTCAAAAACTAAGCCGTGACTATGTTCATCTGTTATATTACAGCTAATGTCATTTAATTGATTTGATACTGAAAGTAGACCTGTATAAAAGTTCAGTGAATAAAGTTCCTGTTTTGAACATGTGGACACAACCTTTATTGCTTCTTTATATTTCATCTGGAACATTAAGTGAAGAGTAGAGAGAGATCGGTATGCAAGGCGTACATGCTCTGTCCAGCTTTTGATAAGGTCAGGACCTCACTACCTCCCACTCACTGTTTCTGCATCTCCACAGTGATCTGCATGCTAATACAGCTAATTGCCATCTCCACTTTAGATTAGGCATTCACACACAAGGGATACAAGATGGAGAAATGCTGAAGATAGCTTTTAAAATATTAAAATATAAATTAATTTAATTATGTATGTATGTATGTATGTATGTATGTATGTATGTATGTATGTATGTATGTATGTATGTATGTATGTATGTATGTATGTATGTGCGTGCGTGCGTGCAAACTCAAAAAAGGCCCGGGCAGTTTGGGAATGGAATCCAAAGCTTTTTTGTTGTGAAGCGTAAGTGCTAGCCACTCAATTCACAGATGACTTTTGCCTCTTTAACTACCTATGAACCAACATCACAAATTTGCTTCTAAAGCAGAGGAGCAGCTCACTTTCATGATCTACCATTTCTTCTTGCACATTTCGCCATGGAAAGTAGAAAGCACTTTGCAGCTTACGCAACTGACAACAACTACAGTAGATGACTAAGAGTAGACCCTTTGCTTACAATCTCAACTTTTTTGTTGGACACAGAAAAAATCTGTGAGGAAATGAGGCCATAAATACGATACACTTTGGGCAATACTTTGAAGAAGAGTCGTAATTGCTTCCTTTGAACCTGCAGTGGTGTCCTATGGGAGACTGTGGACCAGTGGTAAAAGTACTTTAGCAATATGCAGCATGAATCACAGAGGGCTGAATTGCTCCTCAGAGAAAGAGGAAGTCTGAGAGTAAAAATGTCATTGTCTCTAGAGAAATATTTATGCACTCAAATTAGGAAGAGATCCGGTAAATAGAGCAACAGTCAGAAATGTGAACGCATTCTGTTTAGAAAGACTATTACAAATTTGACACTCTATTGTCGTATAAGAGAAGGAGTGTGGCTTTAATTGGCTAACTATATCAATGAAGTAGTGTGGATTATTGATCAGAGATAATGTATCGAAAGACTCAAGTAATCCATATTCAGACCAGCCAATAGAGTAGGTTCTGTCACAAGAATGCTAATTACTGCCACAGACCAATCACAGACAAATCAGTCTTTGCATTCATGAAATTCAAATATTCAGGGTTAATTTTTGTAGAGACTGAAAGAGTGAATAATTTTCAGTAAAGACAAAAAGATGCCAGAAATTATTTAAAATATAAGATGCAGAAAACAATCAGACTTGAATTGCAAACGCACCTTCAAATCACCACTGGCAAATGTACAATAATTTAAGAACTAAAGATAAAAAAAACTAAAACTAAAACTCATCCCTTAATAACACCCACAGAGCCAAGATAGCATGGATGTTTATAATTAAAGTGACACAGAGCACTAACTTTCAAAGTTAAAATCCACTGGAAAAGCTCATATTAGCAGGGAAAAGTGGGATAATATGGTGCTTTTTACTGACACTCGGTGATCCTCATCTCCTTAACACAATGTGCCACTTCTGTCTCATTAAAGTTCTCAGCTCAAGTTCTTCCTGAGAATAATAGAGAGCACAATTAAAAGAAGAGGTGTCCAGAAGCCCACAATTTTAGCTTCTTTTTTTTTTTATCTAATAGTAAATGTATTAATATTAGGTTAGATACAAGAAGAAACCTGAACAGATTATACGAAGATAGAACAGTAATATAGTGTTAGTGTTAGTGTGTTGCATGTAAATGCTTCTCATGCAATTACTAAATATTCAGTACAAATTCTGAGAAGACACTATGTTTTAAAAACTAAAAGTTGCAAGATTCATTTAAAGAAATGTCTCTGCCACTTCTATAAAAATGCATGTGCTTTGGAGGCTGAGAAAGTGCCAGAGAAAACCATGACTTTGCAAACAAACTCCTAAATTCAATCCTAATTCAGTTTGGTCTAGTGCTTTGTCACTTTGACACAGATGTTACTTGCTGCAGTCAGGATGTACAACATGACAAACTTAGTTGTTACATTGCGCTTGTGGCACACACACGTCTACATGACTAATTAGCTCTGTTCTACACTGTGGGAAGGTCAAAGCTGACTCTGTTTTTTTTTATTTTTTTATTTAACTGTTTTAACATTTAGCTTATGTATCTGTGTGTATGGGACAACCAGTCAATTCCTGACCAGGAATGACTATCCATCTAAAAATAAACAGACACACAGGGCATCTGTTCAACAGTCAAGCGATTAAACTGGTGACGGCACAACAATAAAAGCATTTTTATTATTCACCACTTTCTCAAAAGTTCTACGAATAGATGATACGTTAGTACAACTATCTAAGTAAAGTTCAAAATTAACATAAATGTTCTGATTAAGTTTGTTCAACATGCCATCCAATACCTGCATTACATGACTGCAGAGCCATACATTAGAAAAGTTTGATGAACCTTCCGGGTGGTGAATTCTGAAATAAGTTCAGCTAAATCAACAGATTTACTGTAAGGAGGCAATGCTACAAAGCTCAGCCCACTGGGCACTGCACATTCAAAAGAAAAATGTACAAATGTCAGACCAACCAAACTACCTCTTCAAAAGCAGAAATAACAATATTATAAAATAACTAAAAATAAATGTTTTAGGGCTCTGACTGCAATGGATAAAAGTTTAGACGGAACCCAAATAAACTAAGGTATTTATTTATATTATTTATCATTCATTCATTCATTTTCTACCGCTTAATCCCGTTAGGGGTCGCGGGTGACTGGAGCCTATCCCAGTGACTTTGGGCCTTAGGCGGGGAACACCCTGGACCGTGGCCAACTTGCCGCAGGGTTTTATTATTATTATTTTTTTTTTTTTTTTTTTACAAGTTAGAGCACAAACGTCTTATTCATCCCAGAATGTATGATTTGTCTCTAAATAAGAGAGTTAAAACTTTCTTTTTATCTCTAGGCTTTCAAGAATCTTGTTTATTTTTCTCAGATGGAGAACAAAATTGAAGATAACAGCAAAAAGGCAACTGGGTCTGGTAGGACCCAACAGAGTCATAAAGAAGCATGTGTATGTAATCTAAAACACCTCTAGTTTGTGTCTAAATACATATGTGAACCATTTTCCTCAATAATTCAGTCATAGTCACTTATTCTTTTGCACTTCTCATCCGTCATGGATCAGTGGGGACTAAGAGACTCTCCGGCGCCTCTTTGAATTAGATTCATCCTTAAAAATATTTCCCTATGCATTCACATGTATTGCTTTTTAGGTAATATGGAGTGATACTTTTAATATACGTACTCAAAACAGAGTTGATAGGAATTGTGTTCACAGCAACAAAAAAAAAAAAAAAAAAAAAAAAAAAAAAAACTAAGCTAAGAAAAAACACATTAAGATAAAGATGACATTCAAAATCATACTTTTTCAAGAAAGGAGTTACACATATCAAAATACAAAATTAAAAATAAAATATAGTAATTAAACCAGTTGTGAACAAAATAAATGAATGTTAAGTTAATAAACTAGAGAAGATACTAAATAATATACTTTGAATTTATTTTGAATCCATATTAAAAATCAAGATCTTTAAAGAAATTATCTGTGCTCAAAAGTATCTACAAGTAGTACAATTATGCATAATTGAAAGTCCTGTCCTTGGTCCTTGGTCGGGTCTGGCTCTGTCCTCTTAAGCCGTTCTTCTCTTTAGTTCTTATCAGTTAGTGTTCCAACCTCATCTCCCACTCCCAGTCTCAGTAAAGACAGCCTACCCGAGTGGAAGGGTCAGCCTGCTTTTAACAATTCTATTACAATAGCATGGCAGCAAAGAGGCTTTAAAATTAAAGAGATGCATTTACAAATGATAAGAGATGAGGAGCCCCATGGTGCATTTCCTGCCTCGGCAAATGCCACAACAATGCCGAACTTCGAACCTCACTCTGCAGCAGTTGTCTGACAAACAGGCGAAGAATAATTAAGCAACAAGCACACAGCAAGTACATTTTCATAACAGTATTCACAGGATATTCAGACCCCAATTGATAGCAATACACTGTATATATTTAATGGCACACTAAGTTGAGCACACTTCAGATAATTGCAGATAGTAAATGGTTTTGCTCTGCTCCAGGTGCCATCTTCATACATCCACATACAGAATGCAAAGTAACAAAATGAGCTGTCTAGTTATCATTTACAGGTCTCTATTCATTTATTCATGAAGTGCCTACTCAGGAGCACCACCACTAAACGAGATGAAGTCAGAAAGATGGGCAATCCCTCAGAGAGAGTGGAGAGGGGAGCACATATTAGGCCTGAGAGGATTTGGTTACAGACGCACATCGCAATACTGTAGAAAAGAGGAATTGTTTCAAAACTCATTCTTTTTGGAAGCTTTAAAATAGATTCTACACAGACACACACAAAGGTCTTAGCTTTGTGGTGATGTGTTTCATAAAGATTTTTATGACAACAAGAACAATAAGAGAGTTCCTCATAACAAGATTCAGGGACAAAGTCTGATTTTCTATTTTTTCAAAGGACTTGTGACCGGTGTCTTTTAAGTTGGTATTCAAGTCCTGACTAGAACCAGGAAGTACAATCACATTAGTCCTGTGCACTGCTTTCCAGTGGAATTGTAATAAATTGTATAATGAATATATTTATATTTTTAATAATACTGTTTTGCATTGTGTTATATTGTACCTTTTCCTGTGTGTTTAAACTTTGTTTTTGGGATCCACAAAGCACTTCTAAATAAGAAGATATAAGAAGACCAAAATAAGCATGTCATGATCTCATGGAACTGGCATGTTCTCCCCATGTTACTCTGGGTTCTCTTTGGGTACTCCGCCTTCCTCCCACCTCCGAAAACATGAATCTGCAGGGTAATTGACAGAGAATGTCTGTGTCTGTCTCTTTCTGTTAACCCTGCAATGTCCTAGATGACATGGTTATTCACCTTCTCCTGGATAAAATGTATTTTTTTTGTCTCAGTAGATCAGTTATTCTCCACACTTAGTTTGTGTTTTGTAACAGTAGACAATAAAATTTCACATACTGTACATAGACAGAGGCTTTCCTCAAGGCTCCTCTTTAGGACCTTTTTTTTTTTTTCTTTAAATCAATGACTTGTCGCTAAATGAAGATGAGACTGTAATCTACTGGACAAAACAATCTGTAATATCAGTAATTATTTGCAACTTGACAATGTGCAACGGTGGTTGTCCAATTAATAAAACCAAATCAAACTCTATGCTACGTCAATTAATCTTCTGCTAACACTAAATTAAAAGTGAATTTTCTAGATAAATCTTCCCATTAGCTAGCTTGACTCTGATCTTTTATTCAAAACCTTTGTTTTTAAATTACTATTAAAGATTTAAAACTCAATCAGTTGTCTTAATTTCTAAGTTGGGAGAAAAATTGTAAATAAATAAATAAATATATAATACATTTTACTCCAGCCACAAGAGGTCAGTAAAGAAGCAATACAATTTATTGTTGAGTTGCATGTTACCAGCCTAACAGATGGAAATGAGCATATTTTGCCTTTTCCAAATGATTATTATGATGCTTAAGATTCTGATTGTTGATAATAATACTAATACTACTAATAATAAAGATAATAATAATAACAACAACAATACTACATTACAACTCAAGTTACTGTGGCAAAAGCAAGAAGTTGCATGTTCTCTTAATTATTCTGGAGATCACATATCATAATGAATTTCTACCAGACCAATAAAACACCAAGAGTGTAAGATTGAATAGAGTATTATATGTATAATAAAGTTGAGTATATTAGAGAGCTGGCGGTGTAACAGAGGAGAGGAGGTGTTTGTGGGGGAGGTAGGTGTGACTCCCTGTTCACCCAGCTGATTACAGACAGAGAAGACCTGCTCGAGTTCCTGCTGCCTGAGTCCTGAGTGTGCCTAATGCTGCCTCCCATCTATTATACCTCCACACACTAAACACACATGCACATCCTCTCTTTCCTTTCTTTACGGCTTTAATTCTCTCCTGCAGATGTCACACACCAAACAAAATCAAAACAGCGATGGCGGCCTAAAGACACAGCTGTTTAATGAAGAGTTGTGTTGTGTGCAAACCAGGATGGTGTTTACAATGAGAAAGCGTCCCCTGATATGCCCACAGAGAAAGGTCAAGTTCCTGAATGTCAGCTCTATAGACTTAATTATCAATTGAGATGACTAATTGTATGCACAGAAAGACTAAATACTTTGTTGCTACTTGGTTTAAGGCGACATTTAAAGGGGAGACATTATATTAAATCTACTTTTAAAAGCTTGTGACCACATTATAACATTGTTTAGTCTTTAGATTGTTGTTGTATTTTTGCATTGTTCATCATTAAAGAACTGTATGCTCTGAAAAAAAAAAAAAATCACCTTCCTCCTATCCCCGCCCACTTGCTTGGCACTGTGAAATATTAGTTGTTCAGTTTTAAACAGGAAGGTACAGCGAATAAAAAGTAGAATAAGAAAACTTGCTTGTAATTTGTTTATGAAAGAAGCTAAATATTAAAACAACGTTTTTTGGCTGTTTAACTGTAGATTTGGTGTTGGTTTGTGACCTGAAACTTGCCATGTCTCATTACAAAGACCAATGTTATTTAAAGTAAACAGAGTTGCCCATACAAAACTGTGTGCTGATCTCTAACACCTGTCTACTCAATCACATTTCTGCTCTCCTCCCTCAGTCCCTGTTTTCACCTCTTCCAAATGCTTTTCCAGCAGACAGGACTGTTTAAAATGTGTTTGTGTGTGGAGCTTATAGGGTGAGCTTTTATTTAAATACTCAATCCTTTATTTATTATTTAGATGGGGAAAGCATAAATGCATTGATAAGTTTAAAACTGCCATGGTTAGCTACAGAGTGCTCTAGCCAGTTTAGTACTATAAGTTTGATAGGATAAATTGTTTTTAAAAGTCATAATATATACTGTATGTAATTAGTTATATAAAGTGGAAATGTCATAGTTGTCATCAAGCAAGATTGTGTGTGCCCATTAATTATAATCATGCTAAGCATATTACATGTTCATAAAGCTGGAGTATCTAATTTTCCACAATGCAAAACAGAAACGTATGTTATTAAACTACTTCCATGGCACAGTTTTTTTGGCACAAGCAGGTATTATTCACATGAATTCATTTTTGACTGGATTAACTTTGTTTTATTTTTTTATAAATAGTAAAGTGAAACTAGAGTAGAAGCCTAGCAAACCCATACTTAAAATTCTTGAATTTTGCTGCCTCTTGGCAAAGACACTCTTGAAAAAGAGATTTGAAATGTCAATGAGGCTCTTCTGGTTAAAAAAAGTTAAATAAAAAATAAAATAAATACACTGCTTCTGGGTATCTGTGGGAAATAAAATGCTTTTGCATAATTATTAGATTACACGGGATACAATAATTTGATTTTCTCAAAAAGTGCTGCAGCTACAATATACAGTATATTTTAGTGGAAAAAACAAAGTTTACAAATGTGTTGGACCCTAGTAGGAGTTTTTCATTGTGTCAGTTCTTATTGCAGGAAGCAGTGATGTAGACGCTAAAATAATTCCCTTTCCTGCTCAGTTGTTGACCTTTGGTGAACATTCCATCAAAGCCTTATTTTATATTTTAATGGTCCTCTCAGTTCAATATGAACCCAATGTGCTAGAGTCCAAGTCAAGTTTACTCAGAGCCTTTGAAAGGAAAAAGGATAATTAAAAAAAATGGCTGTTCTTCTGAGAAGCATGTGTCACTTTCGGAGGAAATGTGAACATATCCTTTCACTCGAGACACTACAACAGGTCTCTGGCGAAATGTTTGCGCCAGTTTCTTACTAATTTGCATACAAAAACTGATTTAAATAGATTGATTAGATACAAAACTGATTTACTTTTCTTCTGTATAAGAATAAGAAGAGTAGACTAAGAAGAAGAAGAAGAATATTAAAATGATTAATAACTCCAGAAAAAGCTTGATTTAGTAGATTAGAGCTAACACTGACAACTGAGACGGACTGAGAAAGCACAATATGTGATTAAAGTTATAGAGCTTAATATTATCAAATGTAATAATTAATTAAATTGTATGTTTGATATGCAGTGGCAAGTTATTTCCCTTGTGGATACTCATTTCTGCTCATCTTAACCTTATGGTCTACTGCTGCTCAGGGCTTATGGGAATTTGTGTGAGAACTATTTCATTTGAGCGTGAGACCCCAGTTGAATAGTAAGTTGCTACTAAGTTTGGCGCTCATAATTTGGCCCAGTACTTATAAGTACTTTTCCACAGCAAGTCAGGGGTGTACTCTCATTCATACTGACAAGAGACCTAAAGCAAGCCCTTAAATGATGTCAGCATTTCACAGTTCTGGATGTAGAACTCTGGGCTAATATTGCAGTCTTTTCAAAGAGCAACGATAAAGTCACATTGTAATTGATCATGTATACCTGCATCTGCTTGGTGTACGATGAGATACATAAATTCACAGCTTTCTAGAATATTAGTGTCATTTAGTGTCCTGTTGATTTATAACATCTCATAAATCAAAAGCACTATAGCTGATTTAAAAACTATTTGTCCATGCACAATTCTTGTAGCACGTAAAACTTGTGTCCCTAACACCTTGATATAAATGGAGAAGAAGGGCGTCGTGACAGTTCAATGTAGAGAGCAGCACAGCCCTTTGGGACAAGTGAGTCACGAACACTGTCAGTCTCTTTCAGGGTGGAGAAGACTAGAGGCAGCAGCAGGGGAAAGGCCATAGGATTTGGACTTCTGAAGACAAGAACAATGGATACATGCCTGAGCCACACAATGAATTGAAGAAGCATCTCTAAGCACAAAGTTGTGTGTGTAATGTTCTTTAGTTTTAATTAAGTACTCATGTGTGTAATGATGACATTTAGTATCAACAGAAAAACTGATTACAAATCACTGTAGATAAATTGTGAAGTATTACTAATAACAATTAATTTAAAAATACTTTTAAAACTTTTTTCACACTTAATTGCCAATTGTTATCTATTAAAATAATTGGTGTGAGCTATCTTGTCAGTTAATTAAAAAAAAAAAAATCAGTGAGTGCAAGAGTCATTTTCAGTTCATCCAAAGGAAAAGAATGATCTCTTATTCAAATATTTTGCTCTCCCTCTAAAGTAGATTTAAAAAAAAAAAAAGAAACTTCCTTTGAGTCCAGCTTGGCAGTCTAGTCTGCAGGACCAAAACATGAATCTTTAATTGAGGTTGTGCCAATTACTTTTCTAGTCTGTATTACAAAAAAGTAGATACAAAATACAATTTAAGGAGACATTTTGAATATGGCGAAATATACTGTGGCAATGTATTGTATATGTTTGAATATTACATCTTACCACAAAATTTCATTACAGACAAAATCCTTTTCATCAGACTTTCATCAAAGTGTTTTTCAAATAGGTTTCTAAATCTAAGCCTGTGATCTATATAATTTTATTATCAGGTGAAACGTACATCTTCAAGCAAAAGGAAATTAGTCCAAAGGAGTGAGTTTGATTTCTTTTCACTCATGCTCTGTGGCATTCATGTTCTTTCTTGAACAGCACAACGGGGCCTCAGCTCATAAGTGTGTGGATCTGGACCAGTGACTTCTGATCTATGAGATACTTCATCTAAAGATAAAGTGCCAGCTTCATGGGAGAAAACTCTTTACCCTGCCTCCTAGATGGCAACCTTTTCCTTTCAGCGTAAGATAGAAAATGATGAAGAATTAAGACAGGAATATAGAGAGGGCACCTTTTTTATTTAATCATGGTTTATTTTGTTTATGACGTTTGAACTTTTCTCTCTGAAACAACCCCTGACACAAATAGACAGGGCAATAAGTCAAACGCACATAAACAAAGCACACATTCATTCTAGACTTCTGTCTGGGCAGACTAACTGATTCTATGTTATTAAGAAAACAAATGATGAAACCAGTCCATTGGTTAAAGACCATTGCATTTGCACTCCACAATAATTCTACAATTGTGTTAAAACTGTAACTACATCATATAAGCTCTTTAGTGTGGTAAAACTACAACTGACACAGGCAGTTGTAGTTTTACCACACAATGACGTATTGCAACAACCAGTGCATAGATAAGGCCAATAGACTTTTGTTGACAAACTAAATTACACTTCTGCTTCACATTGAGAAACTTCCAGCTCCCGACCCTTTCTGTGTAGTTTGAACTTAAATTCATGACCAACCACTGCCGTGTCCACTGCTCCTGACAGATGTACCAATAATACCTTTTTAGTTTGAGAACCAAAGCTTCAAAATGTGTTCACTGCACTGAGGAAGGAGCCTCTCTCACAATCATAACTCCATTATGTTCTGTAAAGACTGCTTTTAACTCAAATCAGACTACTTTCTATACACATTCAATAGTGCTACGCTAAACACAAAGGGACTGAATAAAGTGACTGAGTTTGGACACAAGCCCAGCTGTCCCACCTTTGTCTATTCTGCATTTCTTTCCCTGAAACAAAGAAGTCTTTCAATAAAGCAAATGACAGAATTACATACTGCATTGTTTTCTCAAAAGCAGTCACATCCCAACAATGTTTGGACTCAAATGCACTAATGAGACGAAGAAGCTTGATTCACTATTATATAAAGCTTTGAGTGCCTTGAAAGTGGAAAAGTACTGAATAGACACCAGTCCATTTTGCTAAAAGACAGGAAATTGTTCATACACGCCATAACTTACAATTTTCTAAGTCAATATGTGATTTACCTTTTGTTTGTTTACACAAAGGAGCCAGAAATTGTTAATGGCACAGTATTTTTACAGTAATTGTATTTCTATTAATGTCAAGAACCCTGACAATTAACAGTAGAATTATCACTAAGTAAGTAATTATTAAACTTTATGTTTATAAGAGGCACTTTGATGAATTTTGCTCATTAAAAAGGGCATCTTGGTAATGTTTTTGTTTTAAATGGATTGTTTGTATTGCAGCGATGCTAGATGTTCATCAGTTTGAACTTCTTTTCGGTCGACGTCACTTTCCGCCTACTGCGCAAGCGTTATGCAGAAAGAGTCTGGTTACAAGAGGAAACTTCTTTGAATAAAACAATGAAACGGGACGAGAGCTAGCTGTTTCAATTAGGTATGAACCGTTTTTCTCACTGTTTTTTCAATCACCTGAATGTAACGTTTATGCGTCATAGGGTCAATTTCATCCATAAATGTTAACTTGGCAGCATAACTTTTGTTTTCACACAGTGATAAACTCTGTAGTTAGCTGACAACAGTGCTTTTTTTTACTTGTTTCCACTGTTTGTGTTTTTGAGCGGCGTTTCTGCAGGTCGGGTGCATGCACATCGCCTGTTAAAACAAAAAATCTCTCAATGGGTCAAATGCTCCAGCTAATTGGTTCTGACAAAGAATCTTCAAGTTAAATAAAAAATACTTTTTCTGTAATTATCAAAGGATTGAGTTGGACAGATAGATGATAAAATCTCATTTTTTATTTTGGAAAAGGTGGCATGTTCCCACCTACAATACCTATGGGTCAGAATCAGCAGTGCTCTGAGTGAGTGACATGAAGTGAGAACTTTCAGGGGAAATGTCTGACTTTAGTTATGGTATTGATATTGTCTGTAAATTCTGTTGTCATTGACATAAATTCTGTTAATGACCACAACATCTGGATAAATATCATGTATACTTCAAAAAATCATTTTGGGACCATTTTATGCTCTACATGAACACCTGTCCTGGAACACAGTGACAGAAAGTGATTTCCTAGGACTCCTGCAGGGACAACCTGAGAGGCTCAGACATAAAACCAAATTGAACTTTCACACGTTTCACGCATGTGCATAATGATCAAACTTCTGTGCACTTTTTAATTTTACCTCATCTCTTCAGCTCCAGTGAATCATGAATGTGCCCTAGGTGGTCCAACTGACCTATTCCAGGATGTCTTTAAGGAATTACACTGGCATCATGCTATAAATTAGGGGGGCCCAAACTTTTTTCCTTGATGGACCAAAATGAATTACGCTGTAGTGTTCCAAGGACTAAACTGAATGTTGTGTTGTATTTAAAAAGTTATTTTATTGATAAAAGTAAGTTACAAATTGTCTTTTATCAACATGTTTTACCACCACAGTGGAGTGTGCTTAAAAGTATGCACATTATGCAAAAGTGTCTTTTGGCTTTTTAACCATGTTCTAACATGCTTCATCATCAAAAGACAGCAGAGGTTCTGTCTGTGAGACACGAATCTTTCTCAGTCTACTCTAAATGTTCCAGATTATTTTAGGTCATGGGAATATCTCTCAGAACTTCTGCACTGTTTTTAAGTCCACCGATAATCCAGACTTGTTTTGGCCTACATGCACCCCACTGGGCACCACTGCTTTAATTAAAGCAAAATAAATCAACTCCTGTAGTAGTGCTCCCCTACAGCTCTCTTGCGCATACACTTATTAAACCAAAACATGATTTTTTTCTTATTCTTTTTAATTATTATTAAAAAAGACTGAAAATAAATTACATATAAAACAATCAAACAAAAAAACTAAAGAGCAAGGTTTTCTGCCAGGAGGAAACAAAGAGAGCCAACTCATGCCTCAAATGCACATATATCATCCCATCAACCATCACAGAGACTTCCAAAGACATTTAAATGTACTTAGTTCTGCGATAAGTGGAACCATTTAAATCAGAACACCAGACTGAATTTCTTCCCCTCTACTATATACATTCTTAACTTCTAGGCGCTTGCCTTCTCCTCATCCTGTTTGCTCCACTTAAACACTCAATCCAGATGGCACAAGATGTCCTCTGACATTGTCTAAGGAACAATTACTGCACACAAAAGTTCTTCAAAAGCTAAAATCAGTTTAACGCTCTGTGATTTGCCAATGTCTGTACAACAAACCATGAAACTTCAACTTACTTCACGCAAACAGCATCTTAGACATTCTTCTGCTTCGAGTTTGTTCAGACACAAAAAAACAACAACAGTTTATTCAAATGACAACCTGCTATAACAAAACTGCAGCAGAGGGAGATGGTTTCATTTGCATGTTGTGGCATTTATATTCCATGATAAATATACTCTTAATGTGCGCCAGAGCTGCCAACTGTTGCCTCCTATTAGATTCAGTGGGGGATGCTGCAGGTTGATGGATGCTGTTCAGGTGCAGGATCCAGTGATGCAGCGGTGGAGAGTTTATTGGCCTCCATCTTATATTATTCACACAATCCCACACAGTACAACAAAGGTTGGATAAAGTATGATGTGAAAACTATAAATAAATATAGTTTTAGTGGAATTATGTCTTTTTTCATTTCAATGTGTTGTGAATTAATTCAAGCGAAAGAAATTAGATAAAGATGGAAAGTAAGAATCATAGAGCGATAACCGGCATTAAAAGTCATATAATATGTTAAATTGATCATTCTTTTTTATCATTTTTAAGCATCTCCTAAAATTGCTTTCTGCAAAAACACAGCTGGAGTTTGGGGTCTGTGAGATAGTATTATTTACTAACTGATTCTCAAAAAAACACTGTTGCAAATCTTCCAGATTTTCCAGTAAATAACTTAAATAATGAAGTAAATAACAAATTAAGTGCTTGAGTCTGTATGTGTAGGAGTAATGTAAGTTATTCAATGTAGGGCACTACATTTTTACCATGTCGTGGTGTGTTTTTCTCTATATTTATCCACAGTGAAGCAACATATAAACAAACACCGCATCAGAAAGGGGGGCTAAACCCAGAACTAAACCAGGACTGGAGTAGGATCAAACCAAGTCTAGATCAGGACTCTAAACTTGTTTGACACCAACTCATGTGTTCTTTCTGTATAAGTTGAGAGGATATCAAGATTTACAAAAATTGATATGAACAAAAAGTTTACCCGTTTGCAACAAAACATTGAAACCTCATGCATCTAGCCTTCCAGCCTTGTGTGCCAGGAGTGAGATCCTTCTCACATAATTAGTCCTGCTGGCAGACAGGAGCTGGGGTGATGGAGAGGAAAGGAGCTAAGTGCTGACACACATGCACAGGTAGAAGAGACAGAGTAACAGTGGAAACACTCACCAGCAAAAGTTAAGTTTTGTTGTTTGATACTTCCAACATGCAAATGGTAAAAGCCTAAGTGAGACACTTACAGACAAAATATTGGGCTTTTAAACTCCATCTAGGACTTGGACTGACTCCAATCTGTAGCTTATCACACAAATCAATTGTAGAACAAATGATGATGTCTATCAAAGGCACAAAATCAGCAACTGTGGCAATTACTCAACCTTCAAAACAGTGATTCCACAAAGGCTGCCAGTCCTGCAACCACAGAAAATCTATGCCATTTCCTCGGCGCTTCATATTTCTGGTGTTGTTTTTAGAGTAGTCTTAATTTCTATTTTTACATATCAGATGTGTCATATTGTGTATATTATCTCGGCCAGAAGTATTCAAAGCAGGACATGCAAGCTCAATTTTATCTACCGATAAAAGGATGCTGAGATGCTTGTTAGGATGCATATGTTTGTGCTGCAACCACATCAGTAGTTGCAAAGAAGACAAAATCAAATCTATTCAGAAGTCCGTCTGTGTCAAATAATGTAGAATCCAGCAATTTAATTATTAGTCTTGTGGCTAACTTTCATTAGCATATCGACGTGCCTCACTCCTAAAAGCTGTGAAAAGTGCAGAAAATCGTGGTGAAGTATTCAGAGAATGCATTAGATAATCAAAAAGTTACAATTTTAAAAATATATGTTTTAGAATACATTTTGCTACAGAATTATCAACAAATAAGAACGTTTTTAAAATCAAAATTACCCCATTTCATTAAAAAAAAATATTTGCACTAAAAGTAAAAATTTGAATATTTAATATATAATAATACGTATGTGATTTTTTTACTTTTACGCAAATATATTTTTAGTCTAGTATGTGTACTTTTATACAAAAAAATGTGGTCACTTTTTCCACCACTGGTTAAGAGACAAAATAGGGGTGAGAGCTATGTGCAAATTCAGCTGCACTAATGACAGTCAGGAGAAGCAGAAACACAAGGCACCTCACAGGTTATTGAGATCTAATGGGATTGTCAGAGTCCTCGACACACTATGAACTGAACAATGGAAGTTCTAAATAAAGAATGCAAAACTGTTTTCTCATCTCCACAGTGTGACTCGAATACAAACCAGTAAAAGTTCTGTTGAGCCAAATCATGCGGCCAGAACAAGGATGTGGGATTTATTGAATGAAGAACAATTTTTAAGATTACTTAATTAATAGTCATCAACATGCTCACAAATATTGCTCGTTATACTTGACACAAAAATAAAAAATAAATGAAAAGGTCAGAGAAACTGGCAGAATTTTCTGACAGCTAATATAAAGATTTTCATTTTCAGTGCCATGCATAAATTGTGCTTATGTATTTATGTCACTAGAGTCACTGCAAATTGTTGCTTTTTTTTTTTTTCATAGAATTGTCAAATTCTAATCAATACTAAAATATGAAAACTAGACATTTGGGTAACACTTTAGAATAACTACAAAAATTAGACTTAATAAATCATTAATAACACCTTAATAAAGACTTAATTTATCATGAACAAATGATTAATTGAAACGTATATTAATGCTTAGTAACTACTTAATTACTCCAAATCCTGACACCTAACCCTAAATCCTAACCTTAGGTCCTTAGTTTATTAGTTACTAAGCATTAATAAACTTTTTCATTCATTAATTCACCATTTGTTAATGAATAATTAAGGTTTTATTTATGCTTTATTCATGGTTTACTAAGGCCAATTAAGGTGTAATTATTATAAAGTGGTACCGACATTTGAGACTAGACTAGACTGTTACTAGAAGAAAAGAGTGATAATGGCAATAAAGCTTTTTATTTTAAACCTGAAAGTCAATGCAACTTTTTTTTTTTTTTTAGCTTATTATTTAATTTATTTTAGTAAACATACAACTCCAGCATGGCTTTGTCTCATGACTTTACTATCATGATTGTTCATGACTCATCGAAGAAGCTTTAGTACCTTTGCATTATCATAAATACTCATTCTACTTACCCTCTGGAGCTCCAACACTTCCCCCTGCTCCTGTCAGTCTGCCCCCACAGCAGTGACCTCTGTCAGGCCACTGTCAGTGGTAGGGCAGGCTTTGGTGCTGACATCCACGCACTCTGCTCCAGTTTGTTTGTTTGTCTGTGTCACTGCTTCTCCAAGTCTGAGCCTTCATCCTGTCTGTCCCCCTCCCACACACACCTCCACTGCCCCTGTCACATGCCCAGGCAGTTCACTTCTGTAACGGCTTACAGTGTCAAAAGTTCCTGGTTCAATCCAAAGTCTGTGAACTATTACTACCTTTCTCTACTTTTAGTGTAAGCAAAACAATGTACAAAGAACAAGAAGGTATCATGGAATTAAAGTTTTATTTTGATATATTATTTTGATATATAAAATATTAAAGTAATTACAGCTACTAAAGCAAAGAAAATTGTCAGGATTAAACACATTAAAGTCACATATCAATAAAGGAAAAATAGAAAAAGACTGAACAAAAAAAGATTGGTAAACTAAATTTTGGTAACTCACAGTTTTTTGGATTTGAACCACTGAGAGGTAACGTCAGTGCCTTGGTGGAGGTCTGTCATTCCACTGAAGATGTTGGATTCAATTCTCTCAGCTGAAACAGAGAGTGTAAACAGAGACCAGTGTCTAATGAGCCTTATTATTTAAAACAACGTACAGTATAAACACAATGGCCTTTTGTTATTAGGCAACAAGTACTTATTCTCATTAAGGCAAGAGGCTGCAGACACCAACAGAATAACAATACTCCTGCAATTAAACAGTGCATTTTAGGAATCTGAAAAATAGTTATAATGAAGCACAAATCTATATTAAAGTTTGGACATAATATGTAAAAGTAGAATGTCATGAAAAAAAAACAAGTCATGTAGAAGGTCACATCTGGTCAAAATTAACTCATGAAAGGAGCATTTATTTTGTAATGATAAACTTTTATTCAAGCACAGAGGCATATAGTTATATTGCCCTTAAGAATTTACAGAAGCATCAAGGACTCAAAGTGGTTCGGTGGCAATAAAGTCATGGGTTGGACTCCTGCGTAGCCTGGGCCTTTCTGTGTGGAGTTTCTCCCCATTTCTGGGTGGGCACTCCAGATTCACCACCAACCAATGACAAGCAGATTAGGGAGCGCTTTGTGGTGGGGGAGTTGCTGTGTGAAGCACTTTGGAGACACCAGTTGCTAGAGAGCAAAACACAAACACAATTTGGAAAACACGCACCAAAATACACAAACACAAATTTGAAACCACAAATGTGAATTCAAAAACACAAATGTGAATTCAAAAACACAAATGTGAATTCAAAAACACAAACGTAAATTTAAAAACACAAATGCAAATTTATGCAAAATGAAGAACATGCACCAAAATTCAGATTTGCCCAAAGATTTTTGTGTTCCTGTTTTCAAATTTTGGTGTGTGTTTTTGAATTTGCGTTTGTGCGTCCGAACTTTGGTGCGCGTTTCAAATTTGCATTTTGAATTTTGTGTTGGTGTTTTCCCCTTTTAGGGCCACTGTGCCATCTGTCTGTGAATAGTTTCTAGGTATTGGCCCCAGCCAAGAATCTATAATTGTGATATCAGAGCGAAAATAACCTATTAGGTCAATTGGCTCTACATTTCAATCAGATGTACAGTGCATCATTTGAAGCATCTGCATGTCAGATGTTCAAGTGGTACTGAAAGTGAAGTGTGAGGGGCAAAGATCACAAGCTTGATACATCCAATCGTTTGAAATAAATGGATTCTTTATTACTATTACTGCTGTTGACACATTTTTCTATAATGTTTGCTTGTAGCATATTTTTTAAAAAAGGAAACAAGTCATCACCATCACAAGATGTCCCCAAATTAAACAGTTTAGCTAACAGAAGAACACTGTAAAAACAATTCTTTTGTTTGAGTAACTATCAGACAAAGACAAACCTGAGTAGCCTTAGTATTTTTGCTGTAGGTATTCTACAATACATGCTGACACCTGTTTCTCTCATTCTTCTCTTAATTTGCCTGAACAGGTTCAGACAAAACAATCATTTGAAAAGGCAAAGGATTTAATTGTATTTACATTATGTAATTAGTTGTCACTGAAGCTATAGTACAGTGAGAAAGACAGATGTTTAAATAGACTCCTATTTAAATGTAAAACGTTCTCTTTGTGTAGTTTCTTTTTGTGTCCATTGAGGACCAATGCCAAAGGAAGGAAATACAATAGGATTAAATCTTGTTTTTTGTATTCACAACTTTACTAAAGCAATAGAGAGGGCATTAAAAAGTACACCCACAAATGTATCCAGTGTATAGTGTCACATTCACCAATGCTACAGCATGCTTTAGCCAATGGCTCTTCTAAGTAACTGCACAAAAATGGACTTAAAGCTTCCAATTTCTATCTGGCATTACTGGTAAATCGCCTAAATTTAACATGGCTAATTAGAATGTGCACATCCTAAAGTTGAAAGAGAAATGCTGACATTTGTCCTGATTTTTCTGTTTTTGACCTGGCAGGAGTTTGACACAGTTTGACACATTGAACGTGACAGTGAGTTATTGAAGCATTACACGCTCAATTTAATGTCCACCACACATTTGCATGGACTGAGAGAAGACCGAGGACAGAGGAGAGGGAGCTTCATTCACAAACTGTACTTTAAATATACAAAGTTAATTTAAGTATAACTTAATTTGAATGGTCGAAATCAGCAAAAGGGGCAATTATGAAGGTCATAGAATACATATAAAACCTCTCGACAAAGGTTTTGTAACTCGACTCTCGCTAAATGGTTCAAATAAAACAATTCTGATCTTATATGGTGCAATGTTAGAGGAGACCTATTGTGTAAAATCTATTTTTGCAAGTTTTTAACCTTGTTATAACTGCCTTCTCTCATCATTAGTTTACCTAAAGTTTAATTAAGAATGATTTATGCATGTCATCTTGTCCTGCAGCAGTGGTCAGAAAAGCTTTGTCCTCACCTTCCACCTATAATCATCCTTTTTTTATTTAAATATGATTATTCAAACAAATACAGATTCATAGAAAAGCATGTATGGTTCGAAAGAGTAAAAGTACACATTTAAAACATTTGGCTTTTTGCATTAAAGTCTTAGTCTCAGTTTTGCCAATTTGCACAGAAGGTGTTTTACAAAAAAACAAAAGGTAAATTACTGATCTAGCTTAGATATATAGAAGATATATAGAAAAAAGACACTATTAACATATATATTAACATATATATAACTTAAGTATGATCAAAACTTATCTGAGCTAAACTTGGGCTAAAAGAGCTACTCAATTCTAATATGCATCAAACATCAAATGTGCAGTCAATGTTACTGTGTACAAATGATCTGCCAGTGTTTTTCAAACTGTGATGAATGGTGGTACTCGGGCTGCCATCCAGAGTTTGAATATTTGCTTTATTTAAAGACAAAAGTTTTAGTACTCTTTGGGGCTAAGCATACACTACTTTATCTCTGGCTAACCATTGTTTTAGTGTAATTTTAAACCATTTTGAACTCAAATGTACACTTAAAATAGTCAGAAATTGTATCTTACGGTACGTGGAGAAACAGATATTATATTAGTTGTTACTTGGTGTGAAAAGTTAGAAAATCACTAATCTAAGCCTTTATTTTCCAAAAATTTAAAAATATTTTTTTTTGTGTGTCAATGCCGTTAGGTTAGTGTGCTCTAATCCAAGTTTACATCATTATTGTAAAGATGTACGGTATATAAAACAAGAAACACACAATCTTTCATTATTATGCACCATAAGGCTACCCACATTATACCGTCAGGAGAACACACCACAGCAGACCTCCTGCGAGGCCTAAAATTGTTTGAGACTAATAGGAATGGTCAGTGGTGTCTAAAAAATGTCATTAAGATGGTTCAAAATCGAGATAGTGATCAAAACATAATTGTGGTTTTGCGATGGATTTGAAGGTAAATCAAAATTGTTATTTTGACATGATAAATGTAAAATCTTCTATTGGCTGGTTGTTTTGGAAGGCGCCAGTTACGCACGACTTTGGTGACATCAATGAAGACGAAGAGAAATAGATAGAGCGTGTGTGTGACGCCATTGGAAGGTGGGTATAAATGCTGAGAGAAAAAGTTAGCCCCTCATACCTCCAGACCTGCCCTTTAAGGGTCATCAAGAACTGCACTGAAAAGCGCGCAAACCCTTCTGCTGCAGGTGCGCACTGAAGGAAGACAAAAGGATAAGGGTGAGTTCATCCGACATTACGCTTTAATACGTTTTATGAATACATTATATAAGATTATATCTTAAAGTTTGAGAATCTGAGAATCAAAATCACGGACTAACACACTTTTTATCTCCCCCAGATAGGGGTCCAATCATGAAATCAACGTATCTGCTCGTATTAGCATCTTTGGCAGTTTGTAACCTGCCGCTTTGTAAGGGACAGAGCCTCACAGATGATGACCAGGAGCCCCGGACCATTGACGACATTATTCTACAGAAAGCAGAGAGCCTCTTGTTACGGTCCATCCTTAGGAAAATACAGGGAGATGACGAAAGATACGGTGGGTAATGAATCAAATGTAAAAAGTTGGAGAGAAAAAAAATAACTATTTTTTCACGCATAGTTTTTTAGAGTAATAACATCATGGCTTAGGCTATTTTCTTCATTGCATATAGATAAGTATCCCTAATGGCACAAAAGAAAAATGAGTAATAACATCCAAAATGTGAGTCAAAATCAGGTCCAGTCTGTGCGTAATGGCACGCACTAAGCACTTTTACGCACTGATCTCACACATTCTAACGTGCGCTGTCTCTACAGAGGACACTTCGCAGCCTAGCTGGGTGACAAAGAGACAACACCCGGGGAAAAGATACACCGGAGAAGATGTGGAAGGAGATGAATCGTATGTGGACGTCAATAAGAGACAACATCCGGGCAAACGTGAAGAAGAAACTCACTCGTACTTGGAACCCCAAAAGCGGCAACATCCCGGGAAGCGTACGGTGACAGGACTCGTATCTAACAACCCGCTCCTGGTCCTGGGCGAACTTTCCAAAAGACAACACCCGGGAAAGCGTTACCTAATGCTGCACACGAAGCGCCAGCATCCCGGGAAGCGCTTCTTCCCAGACGCAGAATCCGACTTAGACTTAGACGGAGAAGAACTGGAGGAACTAGAAAAGCGCCAGCATCCAGGAAAACGCTTTTTGGATAACTCCAATCCACTTTTAGGAAGCCACCCCCCGTGTGACTTTTTGGACTCCCGTGGATGCAGTAGTCCCCCAAACCGACTGTTGCTCGACTTTTTAGACCACATCAACACAAGTCACGTCGAAGAGAAGCGGCAGCACCCGGGAAAAAGATTTGTATCCGAAGAAGATTTGGTAGATTCAGAATAGATCTAAGGAAGTAGTTGTATCGTCTGTAGATGCACTGTAAACTATATCAAAAATTTAATCTAACTTTGCATTCTTTTCATTGACAAGGAACGCGCGCAATCGATACCACTTAAGTCAGCATTTTGTTATTTTTAGTGTGCAATGTAATCCAAAGTATATGTGGACTAATGTTGTAAATATGTTCATAACCCCCATTTCTTGTTTTGTTTTCTCCTCAAAATTTTTTATATTAGTCTCTTATTTCAAGCAATTTTAAAAAGGATGAGCAACGACTCTGTCCCCTCTATGAGGAAATGTGTTTATTTGAAACAGGAAAAATTAGTGATCTAACGGCCACTGTTACTGTGTTGGATTATTTTTTGTAATTATGTAAAATATAATGACTACAACAGCAAGTTATGTGTCTTTTATTATTTCTAGTATTTATGCTGGCCTAATTTATTTTATTTAGTTCACTCTATTTTTGCAGTAAAATAAATCAACTATAAACTGGAATAAAAATCTAGCATTCTGCATTTAATTTAAATTAAAAAATGAACCATCACTTATAATTTTTTTCATACATTTTTAGATGTGTGTGCATATATATAATATATGATTTTCAAAATAATATGAAATAGGATTTTCAAACCCAACCATGTTGCATTATCCAAAAATGATCTAATAAAAATGCAGAGTCACAATTGGACATGATATTAAAAAAAATTGAGTACAGTCAAAACTGTGCAATGCAAGCAAACTGAAATATGATCTATAGCCTGTAGAGAAGAGTAAGAAAATCCTGTAATATTGATTTTCACCATGTCCAAAGAGAGCTGACAATTGACAAATGATAACCATGGGTCCGATGCAAACACATAGATTACCTATGCACAGATGCTGCAGTGAGAGGAGCCACTATTAGTGATCCAACAATATTCATAACATCGTGATATTGCGATATCAAAATTGTCACACTGTGTTGTCGTCGAAACCTGATGATGTTAAACAGCAGGACTTCCACTAAAAATAGTTCTGGTTTTAGATCATTTACACACATTTTTGCAAGAAAACATAAAAATATTTAAAAAACAACCCAAAAAAATCTTATAGTTGATACAGCAAGAAAGCCATTTAGTCTGAAGCTATGATTTTGCACCAACAAAATGAAATCAATGAATGATAAAAGTGACTGGAAAATAAAACTTTAATGTTTAGTATTAATAATCTCATTATCGTGAGCCCGCTATAAGATTGTAATAACTATCATATTGTGAGCTTCAAATCGAAAAAATATTGTATCATGAGATTTGCATACAACCCACACCACTATGTGATAAAAAAAAAAATAGCTAAAAGGAGAATTTTGTAAATTTTCTGATACACCAAATTTTTTTGTATTGTATAGAATTTTCCACAGAATGGCATTTTTTCTGTTAAAGTCCTCCTTTAAAACTCTTTATACAAATTGAAGAATACTAAAAAGACAACTAGATCAATTACGGCCCAGTGGATCCTTATTAACATACCTAAATAACGGTGTTGATGTGTTCATGGTATAGTTGCTCTTGTAAGTGTTCAATTCTTTCAAATGGACAGCAGCAGGAGCCGCTGTAACAGAAGAAAAAACAGCACAATTATTTTTTTCACCACTATCTTTACGCCCCGTTAAAAGAACACTTGGGTGCATTGATCACTAGTCCAGTTGTGCTTTCTATTAAATCACAATTTCTGGGCTTTACAAATTAATGAGCAAATTATATGATTAATTAAAAGTGTACATCATTAAATCAGTGTCCAAAAAGTGAAAAATAATTACACATATTGGGAATAAAAAGTGTTTTGAGTATTTAAAAAAAAACATTTATAGGTATTGCTGCAAATGTATTAATTAGTTAATTAAATATTACATTTATATAGATAAATAACCCAAAGGTTATATAGAAACAAACCCAGAGCTGTATTACAGTTTTTTTTAAATCGCTTTGGCATAAATATGGCAAAACCTCTACATATTCAGTCAGATTTATCACTCATTTGTCTAAACATTTTAGAATGATTGCACATGTACACTTTTTGTGCAAAACCCCTGACACCTTTGTGAAAATAACACTTTGTGGTCAAAATGATAAACACTCATCTCTAAACTGCACTTTTTGTGCAAAACATGATACAAAAGCAACACATGGATTTACTTTCACCTTTACCAGTTAAACATGTTTGGAATTTATTTCAACATAATATCAATTTTTTTATGAATATTTTGCTAATTAAGGAGATTGTTAAACAAAAATACTGTATACAGAATTGTGAAACAAGAACATGGTTTACTGACAATGTCAAATAAAATTCAATACTTCAATGAGCTAAAAGTGTATTCCTGTCTAATCTTGGCCACAGTGAAGTGTCCGACATTGGGCTAAACCATCTGTCCTGTCTCCATGTTCTATGTTCTCTTCCTCCTCCTCACACTTCTGTCTCCATGTCCTCTTCCTCCTCACACTTCTGTCTCCATGTCTTCTTCCTCTCCACACTTCTGTCTCCATGTCCTCTTCCTCTCCACACTTCTGTCTCCATGTCCTCTTCCTCTCCACACTTCTGTCTCCATGTCCTCTTCCTCCTCACACTTCTGTCTCCATGTCTTCTTCCTCTCCACACTTCTGTCTCCATGTCCTCTTCCTCTCCACACTTCTGTCTCCATGTCCTCTTCCTCCTCCCACTTCTGTCTCCATGTCCTCTTCCGACTCACACTTCTGTCTCTGTCTTCATGTCCTCTTTCTCCTCACATCCTCACACTTCTTCTTGTCTGATTTGATGATCTAAAACAAATGTGACTCTATTTGCCCTAATAGAGTTGTGTTCATGGGACAGATTTATTTGTCAGAAGAGTCACAGCACATGTGTTCATTGTTCAGGTGATTGAACCAAGAAAACATCACTTTGGAGCAAAAGTGTTAGTTATAAAAACATAGTTTAACAGCAGTGATCGAAGAGTTAAGGAAGGCTAATTGTGTGTAAGGTTTTGCAAAACACGGTGTGAGGAGTTTAGCAAAAAGAGTTGTAGCAAAGGTAGAATGTGTTTTGCATCCTGGATATTAAGATTGAACAAGTTTAATTATCATGACTTTGGAGCCAAAGTATTGAAAAAAACTGTAACAAAAATGTTCCATCGAGCTATGTCATTAAATTTTTGTTTTAAGATTACCTTGGCTCAACAATACAATATTTTTGTTTTACCTTTTGTTCAATTGAGACTGCCATAGAAACTATTCAGTTACAAATCGCTTCAGTATTATACATTTCAATAATGTATACACTATTTGATCTATTAGGCTTTTACCATACTGTAATGTTTATGAAAAACTCAAAAGCAAGCTATGCCTATGGCAAATGCTTAAACAGTAGAAACACAATGACCATAAATACTATACACATAAACTGTTCCAAATTTGAACTAGATTTATTTAAAATATACAATCCTTAAAGGTGATCAAATATAGACTTGGAGAATAGCATGTTTTTGTTGTCTAGATTTCTTTTATGTACTGAATAAACAATTACTTTGAGACAGCTTTTGCATGGTCACAAAAGGAACTGTTTTTTGGCCACGAGGAGGGCCTCTTCTTGTTTGTTGCCATAAGAGAAAAACATTTATTTATTTATTTATTTATTTGTTTGTTTGTTTGTTTGTTTGTTCGTTTATTTTTTCACATTTTCACATTATGGCATAAAAATGATTGATCCCGATTCAGAATATCCCTTTTAACTATTTACTATTTACAGTACTGAAGTGACGTTTACCCCCAGAAAGTTACACAGTGCACCTTTAAAGTTCATATAGCAAGTTTTTGAAACTTTTAAGGTAATGTATCCACATATTTATAAATTTGTTTCAAAAGAACAAATCAGTCGAGTAAAGGAGTAAATCAAAGAAATGTGCACTAAGGATATTTCAAACCCAAATCAACAATTAGCAACAAACCCGTGTCATTTTATTGTGATGTCAGCTGGTATGAAAATAGCTGCAGTTTAAAGACAAAACTTATATATTACTCAAATTTTACCGTCAGATTGATCCCACTGGTACATGTGCCGTTGATGCTAGGCTTGTTGCAAACAGGTTGCAAAAGTCGAGTTTGCCTTTCATCTCGTTGGATCCTCTGCGCTTCCCGTAGGCCCGGGCTGTGTGCAGATCACATGACCGTAGGCTTCTGCTGTTGCTGCTGCTGAGGCTTGTGTTGTTGATCTGTCACAAATAAATCGTCTATAACCTGCTAACTGCTGGCAGCTCTGTAAGTAACAAAGATGTATTAGGTCATTTCACGATGAGATGTTGTCTCGTTTTTGTCAGTTCAAATAAATGCTAAACATGATGGCGAAAGAGATAGAGAGCGATGCTTTTGCTAACTGGGTGTAGCCAGCATGTAGAGCTATTACAAACAACTTATTGTAGCTATGCTTTTTATTACAGAGACAAACATTGCTTAGTTATGTGGTGTTTCTGTTCTAATATCAAGACATTATTATGTCAAACTTAATCTTGCCCGCATAGGAGATATAGAAAAAAAAAACTAGCCAAATTGTGAACATCAAGTAAATTTCAGGTCAGATCAAAACCATTGCCTTGTTCTGAAACCACATGAATGCAAAATACATATACCCCCACCCTAGTGTAAACAGCAATGAAACATTAAAGTTGCATAATGTACAACTACAGCATGAATCTTGTATAAAGTTAGTTAGTTACTAATAAGGAATTCTATAAACATTGATAATATTGTGTTTAAGCCTAGGTTTACAGTTGAATGGATGGCGTTGGTTCCCGGCACAGTGCAGTGAAGCTGGCAAAGGCAGGATCCTCCAGTAACAAGCCGACCAATAATGGCTTCAGGATATCCCCCTCCGTTTGAAGGCACAGGAGAAGTTAAAGAGGGATTCCTGTGTCCACTCTGCCTCAAGGATTTACAGTCATTCTATCAACTCCAAGACCACTATGAAGAAGAGCACTCGGGAGATGATCGGCATGTTAGAGGACAACTTAAAAGTAGGCTGATTTTACTCTGTAACTTTGGATAAAAAATAAAGCTAAACTATATCAAACTCAAGTTGCAATATAAACTCTAAAAGTCCAAATTATGTGGCTTTTTGATATGGATCAACACTTTGTTTTTGTGCATTATATTATTATATTGATGTCTGTCCACAGGTTTGGTTCAGAAAGCCAAGAAAGCCAAAGACAAGCTGTTGAAAAGAGATGGAGAGGATAGGCCTGACAGTGGCAGTTATGAGTCCTTCTATTATGGAGGAGTAGATCCTTACATGTGGGAACCTCAAGAGCTTGGTATGTTTTTTTCATATAAATATTAAAATAAATCAACAAACAAGATAATCATATTAATTTGTATAACAGGAGCAACTAGAAGTCATCTGGACCTTTTTAAAAAACATCGAGCAGACAGAATTGATCACTATGTGATTGAAGTCAATAAGCTTATAATTAGACTGGAAAAGGTAGCTTTTTTTTCTTTATGTAACCATATTTAACAAAACAGACATGATAAAATACATTATTACGTACTTGTATAAACAAATATAGCAATAATGTAAGTATTAGCTTACATTAGCAGTAATGTATTTCACTTGATCTATTATATTTTTCTTTTATTTGTTTTTGTTAGTTGACTTCATTTGACCGGACCAGCACAGACACGGCCAAAATACGAGGTTTGTTTTTTATAAATCTTTTTAATAATTAATTGCTAGCAAAAAACGATAGTGAAATGATAATTTGTTTTTAGCCATTGAGCGCTCAGTGGTGTCTTGGGTGAATGATGCTGATGTTCCTTTTTGTCCGGACTGTGGAAACAAGTTCAACATGAGAAATCGTCGCCATCACTGTCGCTTATGTGGATCTATTATGTGTCGAAAATGCATGGACTTCATTCCTATACCCCTGGCTCGTAAGTACTGTATACTTAGAAGTACCACAACATGAAATATGTGTTTAAAGCAAGAAAAAATTGTGATGACAATTTGGCCAGAGCAACAAGTACTGTTATGTCTGAATTGGCCTAAGGCTAATTTGTTTTGTAAAAATCTTCAATTAATACATTAAAAAACCAGTATTCAGTTTCCCAATGAACATACTAAGTTTTAGGTAAACCAAAAAGCCACTGATTTTTGCAGCGGCCAGTGTCATTTCTACTTTATATGTAACATCATCATAGATTACCACCGGTATTGTTTTTATCACCTGCTATCAAACCATTACACTGCTTCTCCCCCTGTAGTCATTTAATCGTTAAGTCAGTTAATTTTTTATTTTTTAGTTACGCTAAAGCTAAGTTGACAGATTTTAGAATTTATATTATTCCGATTTTTTAAGGACAGAGCAAAAGATAGGAAATCAACTTGCTGGATATTTTGTACCTTGAATGGCTTTTTACAGTTTCTATTCTAAGTTAAAAAGTAATTTTTTTATGAACATCCATGCAATTTGATTTTCATTTAAGACCACTTAGGTCAAGACATGGTCAGATCATACAAATATTAAATAGTTTTGCTGTCTAGCTTATTTCATGCTATCTTTTAGTTGTCTAGTCAGTCGACAGCACTATTCAAAGGCGATTAAGAATTTCTTTGATCGATCGCAGCTCAACTCTCTGCTCTCGCTGCCTCATTTCACCTTTTTTTCATTGACCTTTATTTAACCAGGTAAGTTCCACGGAGATTACAATGTTGTTGCTTTTTCAGGGGAGTCCTGGGGGAGAGAAGAGGGGAAGAGCCTATACACTATTGTATACGTATGTTTTTAGTGATAGGAGAAACCATAGCGCCCAAGAGAAACTAGGACACAGTTTCCTTTGAGTGCAAACTCCACATAGATTGAACCCAGGACCTTCTATGACACCACTGTGTTGCCCTTTACTCTGCACTGCCAGCTTACCAGTTCTATTTGAAATGTAGTTGTGTGGGTGGAGTTTAGGATGCATTCCTGTAATGATGGAAATTAACTATGTGAATCACATCACAATCACTATGTGACTGTAATGTGATTGAACATTGTTTTAACCCTAACCATTTTATCAGCAACTTACCAAAAAGAAACAGCACTCTGTTACAACTATAATGATTTTTAAACGTCTTTCCAAGAATCAGAAAAGACAATCAAACTAAAGCCATACAAATGTTTGTTGTTGTTGCTGTTTCATAGGCTGCTGTCAAGAACAGCCTGGTAATGAAAAGCTTGATCCTCACATAGGTATCTCTGAGTTTCCAAAATCACACGAATGCATCTGCATTACAGAGGGGTGGGGCAATGTGTTTGGGGTTTGTACCTAGACACCAAACCTGTACCAAGGGAGTTCAGTCACATATACAGTATATTAGAAATGGCATTTGTCATTGCAGTGAGCACATAGATCATTTTGTGACTTTTGTGACTTTTTTGCCTCTTCTAGAGACCACTGGGACCAGATTACTGATCAAATAGCCATACCCAATTGGCAATAATATAAGGGTTGTTATAATGTAATGTCTGTAAGCTTATATTGTATTTAGCACTAAAATATTTTCTAATTTGTCCTGTGCACAGAAAAATTAATTAACTCAACTCGGGAAGCCCTTTGCATCCAAGGAACGCTAAGTCAGTCTCAGTCTAACCCAGCAGAGGGTAGCGTTGGTGGGATGGGTTCTCGAAGAGGCAGCATCACAAGCCTGAGTAGCGTGACATCGATGTTGGAAGACAAAGATGATGAGAAGATCCGGTGCTGCCATCACTGTATGGATACACTCCTGAAACGGCAACAGAAGCTCGATGAAAAAGACTTTGTACCTGATGTTGTAAAACTGTATGAGGTTTGTATTGAAACACTTGAGAAATAACTTGCATAGAGCTCAACAGTACTTAGCAATTGCAGATTCTAGAAAAAAATTTGTAGCTATTGAACAAAATTAAGGTGATATTTTTCGGGAGGTCCGTGAGAAAGAAATATGAACTATAAAGCTATGAGCTCTGTTGTGCTTAAATTCTTTAATTATTACTCTCATAATAACTCTCTCATAGAGGCTAAGGATGTGCATGGAGAAGGTGGATGAAAAAGCTCCTGAATATATTCGAATGGCAGAGTCCCTCAAGTAAGATCCAAAAATACTGCGTATAAGCGTTGTGATTACTTCATTTTTTTCACTGTTTCCAGTAGTAGCAAGTTGATATTTCTGTTGTTTCATTCTGCAGTGCTGGGGAAACTACGTATAACTTGGACACTGCTGGAGGCTTGAGGCTAGAAGTTCAGAAATACTATGAACTTATTGATGCTCTTAGGTAAGCTTCATTTATTCTGTGCATATTGCTACACAATTTGCCACAATTCTGATATATCATTACTTATGTTTCTAGTAAAAAGATTTTAACACTAGGATTAAAAAGTGAACCTCAGCCACATCCCAAAAACCTGCAACTTCAGCGGATGATCCGATATTCAGCCACACTATTTGTACAGGTATTAATCAATAGCAAATAAAGTACATTTATTTTCAATACAGAATAAATGAAATACATTTTTGTGCTAATTATTGCACATTTTTTGTTTTAGGAAAAACTACTAGGTCTTATGTCTTTACCTACTAAAGATAAATATGAAGAGTTGAAAGAAAAAAGAGCTCAAGAACAAGAAAAGAAGCTCCAGCAGGAAAGAATGGTGAGATATCTTTGAACATTTAGTCATCAGACAAAGCTGACTGTGAATCGTGCCCAAACACAAGCGACACGTTTGGCAGACTCTGTTCAAGGTGACGCATCTTCATAACCAAAGTTAGTTATAAGTTTATTAAATTAGATGATGCCAACTTTCATTGTAAACTGTTGCCTTCTTTAGTAACTTTTGTAACTTGATACCCACTTGCAGAATTAGAAAGACTCCCAACTTTTACTGTTGTTAACAACAAACTCTTGATGTCCCAGTGGTCCTAATGTTATACCTGATTTGTAGTATGTGTTATTGTAGTTACAGTATGTTTATTTATGTTGGGCTATATTGTTTAGGTTGCACAGGAGGCGCTGAAGCGAAGACAAGAGCGTGAGAAAGAAGAAAAAATTCGTACGAATGGAGAGTTACCACAAGTTAGAGGTCCACGCATGACCAAAGCTGGTGGCTGGTTACCCTCCTCTGACACACGCAGTGAACTTGACGACCCTCTGCTTCAACAAATCGAGAACATTCAGTCGTTTTTACGACAGGCCAGGGAGGCCAACAGAGCAGATGAAGTAGCTATGTTGGAGGAAAACCTACGACAACTTGAGGATGAATATGACCAACAGCAAACAAGTCTGGCTATTGCTTTATCCCAAAATTGGCAGAAGAGGAAACTTTGCAACAAGGGGAACTGCAACGTTTAGAGGAGCGGGAAAGAGAGGAGAGAGAGAACAGGGGCAGTAATATTGGTTTTCTTCAGACATCTTATACTTGGGAAAAATCTTTAGACATTACTTCAGAAACTGGATTCAAACGAGATGAGGATACAGCAACAGTGGAGGATCAAGTTCCTAAAATGGACAGAAGTCCAAACTCACTGCGGGTTTTGCCTGCTAACCTAGAAGAGTCACCCCCCAGATTGAGAAGTTTGGGTGGACATGTAACTCCTCCTAGTGGTGAAGGACAGAGTAGCATCTCAGTTAATCCCTTTGATGAAGAGGACTCCACTCCCATTGAAGAGGACAACCCATTTTTTGAGGACATTCAGAAGGAGCACAAAGAGGCTGCTAATGTGACTAGTGCTAATGGTAAGAAAGAGTACAACCCATTTGATGAAGATGAAGAAGAAAACGAGGGAGAGGGAGGGTGTTGTAGTAACCCATTTGAGGAGAGTGACACGAGTAACCCCTTTTTGGAGGCCAGTGGGACTGTTTCAACTAATCCTTTTGACGAAGATGATGACGATGACATTTTGCCAGATGTGGATATGATCGAGGAAGAACTTCTACTGCAGCAAATTGACAATATCAGAGCTTATATTTTTGATGCAAAACTCAGTGGACGTCTGGATGAAGTTGATCTTTTGTCTCAGAATTTACGAGAACTACAGCAAACTCTACTGGAGCAAAAGAAAAAAAATCATTGATTAAATCTGACTAACTGCATTTTGAAACCAAGTTTTTGAGATTAATAAGCCCACTGCACATCGATTGATTGCTACACAAAATTTTTCACTTTGACTTTTATGGCTGATGGTTTCAAACCACTTCCCATAATCCAAATTAATAAATAAACATAAAAAGCAATGTATAAATGTATAAATAGGCAGTGTATAAATGTATAAATAAGCACTCTATATCAGGTGCATGCCACTACTACTAAGGGAAAGATGCACCGGGGCCTAACATCTGGCAAAATTATGAATATTGCTGCGTTTTATTTTTGCACATTATACATTGTTAGAATTGATACTGTTTTCCTTTTTTTGTAAAGCCATTATCTAGGATCATAAATAGACTTACTTAAGTCAGTCTACCAAAGTTGCACACTGTTAAATCGTTTTTGTTGCAGAAAAAAATGTTAAAGTGCAACCTCTGACAAGATTTAAACTTTTATTCTACAAGTTTAAAATTAAATGTTTTAATAACACTATAATATTACACTGCCACTGGATCTGACCTTTACTTACACTTAAATCACATAATTCTGTGTGACTTTTCAGAACTACAGAGTACAAAGGACAGTGATATTTTATGCCTTTTGTTAAAGATTGTCAAAAATGAAAACCTAAATTTACAAGCTTGGTAGGAACCTTAGCATTGGCACCTGATTAGTCTCCAGTGCTTTGCATCTAAGCAGTTGCAAAGCATGGCTTCGAGTGGATGATGTGTGCTAAGGTAAAACAAAAGAATAAAACTGTGTTTCTTCCTATACTGTCTTTCATGGATCAATAAGTAATTGCTAATTTACTTGTTTTGTTACTAATAATTTGTGTTTGTTATATATCAACATGCCACCAAAACCAGCAACAGCTTCTCATACACTACTTAGAAAAAGAACAAACTAAGAATAGTTAAACATTCGAAGGAGAAGAAACTACAACTTACTAGGTTATATACAGAACATGCTTAACTATACAAATGCCAGCAAGTGTTAAAATATTTTCATAGTGCTGCTAATAAAGGTCTTTTGCATTTAGATTATATTTTTATCATGTTTAGTGGATACACATGGCTTTTTAACATCACTTGTATTGACAAATTTGAACTTAAAAGTAAAATTTACTTGAACAAATTATTACCACATTGCACTTGTGCTTTTTGAAAAACAAATGTTCATTTATTACACTTTATTCCCTCATCAATAAAAAATTCTAAATTAATATGTGGCTTTTAATGTGTTGACAAGAGATATGACATTGTAATCCATTATCTTTTACAATCCAAAAACAGTCTAGACATATGTACAAGTAATATTTATATTATGTTATTTTTCGCAAACAGCTTTCACTAGAGAGTACTAAAAAATTGAAGCATAAAAAAGGAAAAATGTTCAAATGATCAAATGTCACACAGTTGTTTGGGGACTGATGAATAATTGAGCTAACTTTAATAAAAGTTAACATTTTTTACTAGTTTTTACTTAATTCCTAAGAATTTTCACCTTTCGCAAAACCACTGTCAACATCATTGCATCCCTTGAATAAAAAAAAGTTCCTTTTATTCCTGCTGTGCAGCCATCTTAGTTCGATATTTGCCTGTCATCTCCTTGGGCAATGGTTTTGTCCCAGGACACGGCACTTGTCCTTCCACTTCACAGATGCACTCACGAAGGCAGTACTTTTTAGGACCAAAATTAGCAGGATTGGAAGCTTGCATCTTCACCTCTGCCTCAGCCTGCAATGTATCTCTGAAAACAGACAAAGACAAAGTCTCTTCAAAATCAAATTATTCTAAAATGAGCTAATTTCCACTAAAGTTATGGCCTGTATTCATGTAAAGGAGCCATATGGACTCATTGGACTACTTTTCATATCAATATTAAACGAGCTTACTCGGATTTGCCCAGTATCTTCTTGACATGCTGTGAAATTTGTTTATGGTCTTTTCCTTCCACATCCACAAGTACCTGCTCTCCATCATCTACCAACAAAAGCAAGTCATTTGACCATACATACCAATAACTATATACATATATTAAAAGCATGAAAATTATCCAAACCCACACATACCGAGGTAGAACTTCAGAAAAGGAGACGGCGTCATATTTTTAAACATCATTATTTGAACTCTTGGGTTTTGATACTGAATTTGGGGAATATTAAAAAATACGAATTTTCTGTAAAACATAATCGTGTTAAAAGTATTATAAATCCATGGACAAAAGACATACTGGCTTAAGTAAAATATGATCCCATACAAGCTACTAATACTGACCTTGCCCCTTCGCTCAGATCTCCATTTGTGTTGTAGTTCACCGTCATTATCTTTACCCTATTTTTGAAAATGATGTCCCCTTTTTGGAGATATTGGAGCGTTCTCCTGATCGGAAATCTTCCTTTCATAGGCATTTTTGAAGCCCTATTTGTTTAGAAATCGCGGTTCCCTGTCTCACGCTCATGAGCCAGAATTGGCGCACAATGATGACGTAACGATGTGTGTCCACGGTGTCAACCAATAAAAAAAAAGTCCTGCTTGTGGGGAAAAAAAGAGCGAGATTGTTTGTTGCGCTTTGGTTTTTGCCTAACTTTCAATGAGTGAGGGAGAGAGACAAAATATAACTGAACTAAACCAAAATAATATTACAATGACACTTGCACTTTGTAACTTTGTGGAGGTGAAAAGTCATCTACACAACTGACTAGAATTAGAAAAATAAAACCATACTTTGGGATATTCTGAATGAGTCTAAATACATTTTATGCAGTACAGTAACTAGTTATTTTGTGCACCAAATTTTTAGCCAAATGTTGCACTGTGATCTTTAGTACAATACATATAATTTATTATAAAATTTTAGTTTCAGGGAAGTATTTTTCAGTCTAAAATTCTGAAAAGAAACTCAGAAAAGCATTTGTGTAAATTTGTTTTGTATTTTATTTTATGAGGTAGAAAATGTGAGAATGAGAGACAATTCTTGCTAAGCTTTGTATTGTGTAACTTTAGATGACGGACAATAACATGTAAAAAAAAATAAAAATAAATAAAAATTGCCACAAAGCAGAATAGTTATAAAAATAGCTGACAGTTAATATTTTAAAGCCACAACAATAAACTTTATAGCATTTAAGGAAATTGCACATTAGCATAAAGGTCATGCACAGCAACGCAATGCAATATAAAAAAAGTCTCCATTTGGATAAACAATACCCACTATTAAAACATGCAGTCATTTGATGATATACATGTAGCTCCTATACAAGTGCCTTTAAATGTGTTTTCAATCCATTTATTTGTTAAAAGAACTTAGACCTCTCCGACTTTCCCCAAGACTCTCCTGCAAAGAGATTCTGAATCTCAGTGAGTCTTTCCTGGTTAAATAAAAAAGGTCAATTCAAATTTCAAATTTTGTTTTTACATCCTAGTTAACCACTGATACAGATGTTCATCCTGACCTTTCTCTATAACGTCTTACACGCAGAGTCCAAAAGCTTCACCTTCTTTACTTTAAGAACACTTATGAAATGAGCGTTTGTTTTCAACAAGTCAAGTCCTTAATAAGACATACATTTTTAAGCAATGCTATCATACCTGATTAATGTGCACTTAGCAGATACAAAAAGCATTTTACAAAACAGTAGCCTCGCTACATGTACCATATCCAAATCTTTTAAGATTATGAAAATCATATAAACTAAACAATGCTATACAATAATTACAATCAGTACAAAAGATATAAATTGACGAAAATGCATTATGAAGCCACAAAAGAAAACAAGTGATTGTCTTTGGGGGAAAATGATAAAGTGATTGCACATCAGATAAATATGGACACTATAAAAAACAAAACAAAAGCCCAGCCCAAAAATACAATTTAGCTAACAGGAAAGAGTCTTGAGAGTGAGATCAGTTAAAAACCAACGTATAAGGCAGTTAGGTTTTGTGAAAAGTCCACATTTTTCCCGGCCAAGGGCAATAAATAATTAAAAAAAAACGAATGTTGATCATTTCACATTGTAAATGCTTTGTTTGCACATAGAGTGACATTATATCTCATGGCATGAACCATAAATGGTTAAATGGTTTGGTATTAAAAGAGCTATAACAGATTTTTATTAAGAAAGCATAAAATCAGTTTTGCCCAAACACAGATATGTCACGGTAAACATTTGGGTGAAAGTTACCTTGAAATGTCCTGTCTACGTCTAATAATAGATCACTAGTTCACTACAATCCAAAAACTTTGCTTGTATCTGTTTTTTCATTCGCTAACTGCGGTTAGCATACTAAAAAATTAGAATTTTGCTGAATTCTCCAGTGTAAGATAGTTGGTGGAAGGTCTACAATCATCTTTTTTCAAAGAGATGATATTGCTTTACCTATAGAATTTAACATCAGATCTATAGACTCTGAGCTCTTTTAAATGTGCTTATGATGAGCAATAAAAACATCCAGATTGAAAGAAATTCTAGATATAGATATAGTAGGTATAACAATCACCATGGCTCACAAAGCATTAGGTAAGTGAGCAAATGCGAACTGCTGTAAAAAAAAAAAAAAAAAATATGCCAAAAAAATAAAAATAAAATTAAATAGTTTTGTTTAAAAGCAAAAATGTGTGTATAGCATCTCTAATAATACATTTTCATAAATGTTTTACAATATTTTTCCCACATACAGTAATTCTACTGTAAAGTAAGAAGTTCAGGTGTGCACCCATTGTCTTAAAAGGAAATAGGTTTTCATTTTTCTTTGCATTTATACGATTTTAAGAATATTATTGGGATTTTTTTGTGTTTGTTTATTTTTGCACATCTTGAATTTAAGGGCATAAGGACATTGAATTGTGAACTCACCAATAAACCATTTTACAATCTATAAATACCTGAAATAAATGCTTTGCTCAGTCAGTGGGATCAGAGTCTTGGCTGTTATACTCTGCGGTCTCCATTTTCAGAATGTATGGAATGATGCTGTCTATGGAAACGTTACCAATTAATCCGGTAAAGAACAGCTCCTCTGTGATGCTTGGATTCATGAGACGCAGAGATGGGAGGCGTGTGAGGATGCGAGTTAACCTGAAAACAACATTCATTATGTTTCATACTTGAGCTTTAACTGACAGAAGCTTAATGTAGTCAAGTACCGATATGTATCATCTGGATACGTCTTCTGCACATAGTCCTGCAGCTCCATCAAAGCTTTTTCCTGGTATTTTTCAATCTGTCCACAACTGTCCACACCTGGGTGATCTAAACCACAATACAATACAAACAGCTACAACTGGTGTAAAAATAACAAAGACTCTGAATTTTTTTGTCAGGTTTTACTCCGCATTAAAAAGGATATATTTTCAATCAACTCTAAAAAAGATTTACCAGGGCTGAAGAGAACTATGGCCTTTAAATAGGCATATTCATAACTGTCGGTGTCCAATCTGGTCATGCTGTTACAGAACTCTTGAAACTTCCAGATGTGCTCCATGACCTGCTTTACTCTCTCTCCAGAAAGCTTATCTGAGACATAAAAACACATGATGAAACAACAAGACAACAAGGCAGAAACCAAATTATGTTGGTTTGTACGTTTGGGTCTGTGGTTCGTACCATCCTGGAGGTGGTTAATGATGGCTGAGAGAATCGTGGACAAGTTCATAATGTGAGCACACTGAGCCAGACCCAGAGTGAACAGCTCATTCCAGCACGCCCTGACCAGACTTGTGTTGGCCTCATGACTGTTCAATACAGAATAGTAAAACAATGCAAACACAAAAAGAAATTTGTGTGAATGTCCTACCCCAGAGCTGAGAATGCGGGGATTGATCGAGCCCAGTGCATTGAGAGAAAGAGAAGCCTTGACGCAGACTCACAGATGTAATGTACATTCAGATATTCAGGCATAGGACTGGGCATCGTCAGCTACAAATATTTTGAACAAAACCATTGTAAACAGTATTGTATGACGTGAGCAGTTTGTACATCAATTTTTACATACTTTAAAACCAACGTGGTTGTCTGTAAGCAACGGTCCCTCCACCTCAATAATAGGAGTCTCCTGGTCACGGCCAATCAGTTGTATAGTTCCGCCGGAAAGTTTGCCTTCCAAAGTATGTCCAATTTCTGCTTCATCTGGATGCAAGACTTTGGCCAGGGTATCAAAGGCACTGTAAAGGACAAACAGGAGTTATAGATTATGACTTAATTAATGAAATGCAAAAACGTAATCTCAATTAACTAACCGTGTAATATCATTAGTAGATTGCTCTTCATTTTGGCTGTCAGAGGTATCACCATTGTTCAGGTTTTCTTTTAGCGAATCACTAAGGTTTGCCAATGATGTGACTACATTGGCTAATGTTCCTAAGTCCCCTTGTCCAGATTCTAACTGAACACCAAACAAAAATAAAATGGCTTAATATCATTGATTATGCTACAGTGAGCATAGGTAAATTTTGCTCAAATTTTCTAACCTTTGGGTCAGTTGCAAGTAGTAGAGTGCCATCAGCTTGAATAACAGGCTGCTGAATGTTCACCAGCATACCTTGGTCAATCAGACTGGATCTGTAATAAATGCAAAAACTGGCTGATTATCAATAGATTGAAACAAACCTAGCCATTTGATTTCCACAAACCTAGAGCCATCAGTTTCAGTGTCAGAAATAAAAGTTGGTGAAGCAATGAGTGGACTATTCAGATCCTTTCGAATGTAGATTTTGTGTGTGGAGGCTGCACAGTTGCCATGTTTCTCTCTGGGTGAGAGTTCAATAGGTTTTCTTTCACTCTGCACAGCTGTAAGATTGGAACGGACATCTATTGAGATAAATTAACAAATAAAGTACAAATATAAAGATAAAGTCTGACTCAAATTTATTTTAACATACACTCGGTCTTCATCCCCATTTTAAGACATTTTCTTAGCCGGCAGAACTGACAGCGGTTGCGATGGTGCTTGTTTATGACACAGTCTTGTTTACTGCGACAGCTATAGGTCAAGTTCTTTCGAACGCTGCGCTTAAAAAAGCCCTTACAGCCCTCACAGCTCACAGCTCCATAGTGACGCCCTGGTAAAATAAAAATAAGTAAAAATCACACAAATAAAACTACACCTGGTATAGTATTTTGAATAACTTAATATTGTGTGTTCTTTATTGTCAACTAGGGTTGCACAATTAACCATACTGATATTTAATTGAGATTCAGTATTTTCACAATCATAAAGTAATTCTCTAAACTTCTGGCAATTGTAGAGGCTTAATACAAAATAACAAAACTGAAAAACATATTGAAATGAATATACAATTAGTCAAAAATCATGGTCAATCAACAAATGAAATATAACCTATCATCTATTACCAAGCCCTATAACCCTACAGCCCTGCCCCTACCACTGATTTGAACTTTGACAGCCAAGATTATCCCACTTTATCTTCCATAGTTTCCAAACCAAATTTTTTTTACTGACAGAGGAATAACTGTGGAGCTCCTAATTCAAAACGTACACCTAAATAATTGACAATTTGACATGACTGGATTGCAATGACTAGATTTTTTTGATTAACAGCCCAGCCCCACCTTAGTTTCAAAATGGGTTTTAATAAACATGATCTTCAGTAATAATTAGCATTTTAAAATTTGAAATGGTGTAACAACTGAAAATTCTACTGAAGTGTCAGAATCTATATGCAATCTAAACACTTGACTGTCATGTGTGCTTCATTACGCTTTCATATTGGTTCTGGTGCCTGGGATCGGAAGTGGAGTAGCTCAGGAAGGATAAAAACGTCACAAATAATGCATCATACTGTATTTCTCATTAAGATTAGGCTTAAAAGGTTCCTCTCTGAATTAGCTTATGGTCAGGCCAGTTATGAACAGAAACTAAAACCACAGTTCTAGTCAGGCTGCCTTAGAAGCAAATATACTGTATGGCAACTTGAGCACTATCCTCTCACTTCTCGTGCTTTTCCTGTAAAGAATACTGAACTACAGCTCATCTCTAGTCTGTTCTTTGCTATTCACAAGTTGTCCCCAACCGTTTCAGATACTGCTGTTCCAGTGACAAGGACCGAACCATTGATGCCTGTCACTCCCCAATCGGAGTCAGTACCGAATTGGAGTCAATCATGCTAGTTGTTAGCTTGACTATATTTTCATTGTTTAAACGGCCAGAAACGGATAAAAACGTTATTTGTCAGTTGTAACCTTAGATTGCCTCATATGAGATTAAAAAACGTCCAGTAAGAAAGTTTAATAACGTTTATTTTTGTAAATTTTCGTAAAATCTCGTACTTTCTACACTCATAAAAAACATTACATTTAACACTAACGTTGGTGACCTCGAAAATTCACTGCTCTGAGCTGTTTGCTTAAGTTTATTAACAGTTAAACATTGTGTTTTCACAGACGCTCATATGTGACCTAAAATAAGCACATTTAAAAAGTACAGCGGCATGAAAAGGTATGTGAACCTTTTGAAATTTCTCACATTTCTGCTTAAAATCACCATCAAATGTTATCTGATCTTTGTCAAAATCACACCAATGAAAAAACAGTGTCTGCTTTAACTAAAACCACCCAAACATTTATAGGTTTTCATTTTTTAATGAGGATAACATGCAAACATTGACAAAGGGGGAAAGAAAAAGTAAGTGAACCTTCTGCCTAAGGAGACTTTAAGAGCAAATATTTCCGAATTTTACCAAACAATTTAAGTTCGAGTGTGTCCAATCACTGAGGAATGGCTTAAAGCTGCCCCCGCCCACTATAAAAGACACTCCTGGTAAGCACTGTGTCTTGATGTGAAGCAATGTCTGTTATTTACCATGGCTCGCTCAAAGCAGCTGTCTGAAGACCTGCAATCTAGAATTGTAGATTTGTATAAAGCTGGAAAAGGTTACAAAACCATCTCTTAAAGTCTGGATGTTCATTAGTCTACAAAATTATGTAGAAATGGAGAGAGCTTGGCACGGTTTCTTCTTTCCTGAGGAGTGGCCTTTCAACAAAAATAACGCCCAAAGTTCAGTGCAAAATACTCAGAGAAGTCAAAGAGAACCCTAGAGTGTCTGCTAAAGACTTACAGAAAGTACTGGCACAGTCCAGTATCTCTGTGTTTACACTGACTACATGTAAAACAACAGTCTAGAATTGTGTTCATCAGAGGACTCCATAGAGGAAGCCGCTACTGTCTAAAAAAAACCATTGCTGCACAATTAAAGTTTGCAAAAAGTCAAAGTCCTGACTTGAGATGCTGTGGCATGACCTCAAAACAGCAATTTATGCACAACATCCTGCACTGCAGCAATTTAAGAAGAATGGTCCAAAATTGATCAGATCAATGTGCCAGACTGATCTGCAACAACAGGAAGTGTCTGGTAGAAGTTATTGCTGCCAAAGGGGGTGTAACCAGATATTGAATGTAAGGGTTCACTTACTTTTTTTTTCTCCTTCTGTCAATGTTTGCCTATTATCCTCATTAAAATATGAAAACCTATAAATGTTTGGGTGGTTTTAGTTAAAGCAGACACTGTTTTTTAATCTGTGTGATTTTGACAAAGATCAGATAACATTTGATGGTGATTTTAAGCAGAAATGTAAGAAATTTCAAAAGGTTCACATACTTTTTCATGCCGCTGTAAATGATAAATATAGCATATTCTACGTTGTTTGTCCTCGTAGATGTTGCCGTAGTCACACAGTAACTATTATGCGCCTGCACAGATGCTTCTGGGCGCACATCAAATTTTGACTCCAATTCGGCACTGACTCCGATTGGGGAGTTACAATGCCCACTAATACTAGGGATCTGGACCCCTCCCTCCTCCTGGACACCTGCCCCACCTCCCTTTCCTGGTCCTGACCGTCCTGCTAGACAAGTTGTTTCCCTCTGCTAATGGACTCTGGCTCTGACTTAAATTCTAGATCTACAAATAGATCCCCCTCAGTCACATCTGTAGCCTGTCCGTCGAAGTTTTCTTTTTTTAAGGACAGGGAATGCTCTGGGACAATTATTTATTTGCTTGATTACTAGTAATCTGCTTTGACATAAAGTACATGATCAATCTGATTGCTGTTTGGTTTTGACCAATTGTTTTATTTTCTACCATTGATGTTTGCTAAATTAACAATATTGGGAAGTCCTGAGCGACGACTATCTATTGTTGGGATGATTTTGGGCTCTAAAAAATAAATACATTTTCATGGACCCTTACCCTAACCTTAACCTTAGTGGCTACTTGCCTAAACTTAACCTAACCCTCACCCTAATCCTAACCTTAACCTTATTTGAACATCATGGGGACCTGCTTTTTGTCCCCATAAGGAAGGCAGGTCCCAGGAAAGTGAGTGTGTATACAACTTTTGGTCCTCACAAAGTGATGAATACACGCTAACACACACACGTGCTGTACCTGATGCTTTGTCTCCACACACAACACAGTATTCCACTGGTTGGGCACGACTCAAATCTGCCGACTGGCCAAGCAATCGTTCCATCGATACCGGATCTGTCACAATCTAAAAATCACAAATGAACACACACACAAAACTAGTAGGTATGCCCTAGCATATTAAGATGTAAAAAAACAAAACAAAGTACCTGTATTCTTCCTGGCATCAGACCGTCTGTTGCAGTGAAAATGAGTTGTTTGGCGTTGTGGGTGTCTGGTGAGGCCAGAATAACCTTTCCTGCTCCTGAGCTGTCACCTGTGGTGAGGATAAACTGTTGTTTGGAAGCTGTGGACGGTTTCATGGCTGTCACTATTTGGATCTTCTGACTCGTTTGCTGATCAGTTACAATCTGTGACAATTAAAAAATTAAAAAACACATTAGTTAACCTCAGATTTCAGAATCAGAAAAAAAAATACTACAGAATTCACAAACTAGAAACTTGCTTCAATGCTAATGTGCAACATATAACACTGGTGAGGTGACAATAAAAAATATCAACAATAACAAAAATATTTTAGAAATATATAACAAAACGTATAGGAGCATGCAAAAAATAAGTATACTGCGTAAAACAGCCAATTAAAATTTGGCAAATATACACAATAATCAGAAAAATAGTGCTATCTGTCGGTGCAAATAGCAAAGATTATATTAACATGATTCATAAAGTGGCTTGTGGTAATAACATGGCTAACAAAGTGACAATTTGATCTGTGCAGGAGTTCGACATAGTCGCATGTTTTACAGAGTGTTCGTTGGACCAACAGCAGAGGGAAAGAAACTGTTCTTGTGGTGTAAAGTTCTGGTCCGGATGGACCGTAGCCTCCTGCCTGATTGGAGTGGCTCAAAAGGTCAGCTCCAATCGACCTGCATGCCCTCGATTCATGGAGACATACATGTTCTAGAGCCAATCACCTTCTCAGCAGAGCGCACTATGTGCTGCAGTTTGTGTTTGTCTCTGACTGTGGCTTCAGTGTACCACTCAGTGATGGAAGAGGTGAGGATAGACTCAGTGATGGCCGTGTAGAACTGCACCATCATCTGGTCCGGCAGCTTGGCTTTCTTCAACTACTCCCCCATCATCACTGTGAGCGGTGATGGGGGAGTCTGTAATTTTTATATACATTGTTGTCTAAAATAAGTGAATGCTATTATACTAAACACTTCCTTATTATAGGCACCAATGCCCAATCACATCTGATCCCTGAGGCTAAGTACGGTTCACCTTGATTAGTCTAGAAGTTCTTCGTGTACTGTCAAGTTATTGTATCATTAGGGAAGACACTTGACTGAATTAATGTAGTTCGTGCATGAGTGATTGGTGGGAATCAGAGGACTTTTGTTTGATGGTCAGAGCAGCCAACTAGCATCCTAGCTTCTGCCAGTCTGCCTAACAGCAGCTGTGGCTATACTGAATCACACCACCACCTATGAAATTGTGACTGCTTGTAAAAAGATCACACAAGACTGTTAAGAAATGTTACATTAAATGGTTTGACATTTACCTTTATTCTTGGTGGTGTTGAGGCATGATCAGTAGAAATAACCTGGAACCAGTAAAAACAACCCATCATTTTAAATTTGAAGAAGTTCCGAACAATTTCAAAATCTTGAAGTGGGCTTACATATTTTATGTTACACAATGAAGATCAATGTGTTTACTTGTGATGTGAAATTAAGAAACTCAACTGATACCCACCTCAGCTGCCTGCTCGGACACCACTTTCTGCTGAGCTAGCAGGTTCAGGTTGGATGTCATGATTATGCAAAGTCATTAGTGAGGGCTGTTAGGAAAAAAAGATAAGACAATGTCAAACAAAACCGTTTTTCATATGGACAACAGTGGTATGTGCTGCATTTAAACTTTTTGCTTTGTGTACTAAAGCACGTTTTTGAAGTGGCATGATGGTGAGATTTGGAAATTGTACTGTTTAATGTAAGAAAGTATATGGCTCTCAGTAAGTATAGACCCAGCACTCAGCAGCTTTATCTGTAATATATTTAGCGTTCACATTTGCAAGCTTAAAAGGTTATGCGAATAATACAAGGAATTGGGAAGTGAGAGGGAATAGATAAAACGCCAGCACACAATCATCCTGAGCAGCAGCTGTCATTGGGATGCCGAAGAAACGAGTTCATCTTTACTGCACTGATCACTGGCGACTGCAGAGCTAAACATGAGACCATCACAAGGCTGTAGCACAATACCGTGATTCTCCCTGTTGGGATGCCTTCATGAAGTTGCATTTTTGGTTTGACAGTAGAGGTGTCACACAAAAACAGCCTGTGTGTACATGGATTGTAGCCAGAGTGCGCCCACTGTCCGTGGCCCTGAGCGGATCACTGCGCTGCGGAAGAGGAGCTGTGTGGCTAATGCTAACCGGGAGATTAGCTGCGCGTTTTTTGTGGTCTCCCTCCCCTGGCTTTCATCTGTTTTCATTTCATGCTTAGCACTTACCTCTGTTGAATGGTGTTTGCAGAATTACTTGCCACTTCTAATTTACAAAATATTTCTTTTGTTTTTCTTCTGTTAAAGGTCATAGTTCGTGACCCCGCTCGACAGCGTGCAATGTTTTTCCTTCCTCCGCCGCGGCGTGCGTCCTCGCGCGCCTCCACCCGTCCTCATCTACAGACACCGCTGACGTCATGTCGTCTAGCCAAAGTCCACTTCAACATACAGTATGTACAGGAAACGTATGTTTGTAAGTTCGGGATGCTGCTGCTTTGTAATGGCAGACATGGGCAATTGTCTTTAGATGACCTTTTGGCCTACTGCAGATAAACTTGCAATCCTCGTCCTGTGTAAACTGAATTCAGGTACTGCAACAATAAACATTAACAATCGGATAAATCTAATGCTACTTATCAAGACAGTCTGACCACTGACATAGGCCTGGATTAATAATACTTTCCCTTTTCATTTGAATGCATTTGAAAGTACCCTAATTCTGTTTTGAAAATGCTTCCAAAGTTAATAAAGATTCATTTGGCTAAAATTTGTACAAGACAAACAATAGGCGTTGGTTGGTTAGGTAACTTCAAAAAAAACTAGAGCACAATCAAGATTTTGTCCCAGTTTTCATGCAAGGTTTTGACTAAAGAAATAGAAATGTATTCCTCTTTACTGTTGCAGAGTCAGTGTGATCAAAATTAGAGACAATTAGGACATGTCTTATGTAAAACTGGGAGAGATCAATGGTTTCTGATACTTCTGGAACTGTCTCGGGTAAATATATGGGGGTTTGTAATCTAATAGAGTTGATGATAAGTTATGAAGGCTACTTACAAGGCGTATATCATTATTTAAATATATAAAATTGGTGCAAAGGGTCAACAACTGCAGCCAGACTCTGGTTGGAGACATTTATCAAAAGCACAGTGCATTGACAAAGCTTACTGTACACAGGCCTATTGCTGATCCAGATTTTGCCAAATATAAAAAACATTCTGTTTGGTGATCTGTGGTATTCTGTAAATGTCTAAGACTTTATTAAAGCAAGATATCACATTTTTATTTAATCTTAGCAAGCAAAAGAGAGACATGTGTTGGCGACCTGACTTTATTTTGTAAATTAGTTATCTTTATGTAGGTCCAGCCTATTGGATTATGTATTTCATATGTTTTTCTTTATGATTTAATAAACCAAAAAGTGAGTTTTAAATGTAGCACTTTGTAAAAGTATCAGAAAAGTTTATTGTCTAAAATTATTATTATTATTATTATTATTTTTTTTTTATTTCTACCAAGGATCAAAAGCAGGGCTCTGGTTTCCTAGTCTACTCCAGTTTTTGAAAATTCTTTCTTAAGCTACAATTTTAACCAAAATTAATGCATGTGGATATTAACCATCTGCTGATTGTAGGTAAGGAGGTAAGAAAATCAGGTAGCCTACCTCAACTTTAACCTTGGGTTTACTGTTGCAGCCCTTCACCCTCTGCCTCCTGCTCTTTGTCTTGTCTGCATCTGAAAATCATAAAAAGATCATCACATTTTATTGGTTAGGACTATTTTTGTGATTCAATTTTGTGCTAAAAAGACTGTCAAATGACACTAAATCAGGAGTAATTTCCTAAAACATGTTAATAAAAAGACTATTTAATCTGAATATAGTTTCTCAAAAAATTTTTAAATGCAAAACAAAATTAGGCTATGTTTGGGCCCTGGAAGCCTCAAATTAATACATTGTAGCCCTCTACCTGGCCTTTAACTGCCTTGAATTTTAGAATGTGAAACCGACCTATTAAAAGCATTAATTAATTACCCAAGAGGCAACTTTTTGAAATGGTTGAACCTGTTTAACCTGTCAAGTTAAGCAATGTGAAAAAGATGTCTGAAATCACTCGCGCCTGAATAATTCAGTATAAAAACCATAGACTGTATATATCAGATGAAAGCATGGTATTTACAGGCTTTTGGTGCCACGAGGGGTCTCCACTGAGTAGCCTATATTGACCACTTAACTCACGAGACAAAAAGCTTTCACTTCAAGATAAGATACAGTGGACCTATTATTGTGAGTTTGTTTCCTGCTATAATTACATAGGGCGGTGTCTAACTGTAATTGACTAAACACCCAGTATGTGGCTGTAAACAGGAATCCAATTTCTCGTGTAGCCAGATTTTTTTTTTTAAATATGCAGCCTGCGTCCTGGAAGGGACATTTCATTGTGCTAACTCTGACATGATGGCATCCGGGCTGTACAGAGAGAACATGGTCATACGGCCTTTGAGGGCCATGCCCGGGGGCTACTTCTGGATTGACCGCCTCATCTGCGCAACTGCACATCCCTCTGTGAATCAACGAACAAAGGGGACATTCATGTTGCAACATTTTCATTGTGTCTCTTGTGACTTATGGAATACAACCGAGCCGAGAAAAGATGCGATGACAGCAGACGTTTTCTACAGTGTATGTTGAAGCTAAAATAACGGTCATGCTCAGGGGACGGATGTGGATGTGCAAACCCCGCTCGGGAAAGCGAGGAGGAACAGCACTGCCCTCTCTGTGCATTGCAGTAGCCGCTACAACGGCTTTGGCGGTCCTTTTTCTGGACTTCATCGAGTCATGGGTCACCTCAGCTGGGATGAACACGGATTTGGAGACACACGCCGGCATTATTCCGCTGCAGAGCGTCCCTCCAACGCGCCCAGAGGAGTTCCTCCTCATGCCTAGCCCGCTCGCGTGTCAGCGCGCCAAGCCGTACATTATCACTATGGTTACTTCAGCTCCTGCCAATCAAAGGGCACGGCAGGCCATCCGAGACACTTGGGGTGGCGAGGTGGAGGTGGCAGGACTCAGGGTCATGACTTTTTTTCTTGTGGGGGTACCGTCGGACCCAGCGTTGGGGAAGCTGCTCATTGTGGAGGCCAGGGAGCGAGCAGACCTAATCCAGGGTCGTTTTCTGGACACATACTCCAACCTTACTCTGAAGAGTTTGTCTATGCTCGGGTGGGCGCGCCGCTTCTGCCCGCAGGCTCATTTTGTGGCCAAAGTGGACGACGATGTACTTTTTAACCCGACCGCCCTGCTTAATTTTTTGAACAAAAGCAAAAACCCATATGAGCACGGGGACCTGTACCTGGGTAGAGTTCATATGCGTGTGACTCCCAATCGTAACCCGGACAGTAAGCACTACCTCCCAGTGGGGGCCTACTCTGCCTCTGTGTTTCCAGACTACTGTAGCGGGACTGCTTATGTACTTTCGCGCTCTGCATTGCTCAAAATCTCCCTAGCCGCCACAGCCTCCGCTCTGTCCACACCTCTGCCCCCAGAAGATATATTTGTTGGTTTGTGTGCGCGTGCAGCTGGGATTCTGCCCTCACACTGCCCGCTCTTCTCCGGAGGTCCTGTTGTTCCCTATGGGCGATGCTGTTATCAGGCCATGGTGTCTGTTCACCGTGTCGCTCCCAGGGACATGCTGCGGTACTGGGCAGACATCCACGCATCTGCGCCCTGCTCCTGGCTGAGTGTCCGGGCTTCTCTAGGAATCTGCAAACTTAGGGCCATGTTGGGTGTAGCTTTAGGACTACAGTAGAGTTTGTAGAAGATATTTTAATACTTAAATACTGTGAACAGCACCTGTGCTCACCTATTTATTAAAACAATGTGCACTGAAAATGATAGGCCTACTAGTTACCTCAAATAATTACAGTGGTCCCAGAACTTTCTCGATATAGGCTACTTTGGGAAACAATAGCAAACACAAATAAGAGTAGTTCTGGAGTTAACACAGTGAGTTCTGGACATACCATGTTTCAGTTTTACAAAACCCTAAAAAATTCTTGAAATCTGGTGTCAAATAGTCACACACAAAAAAATCATAAAATCTGAAGGAGCAGTTTAAAAACAAATAACTTTTACACTGTCAGCAGCTAGAGCTTTTGTCACATACAGGCTACTTATATGGAATGACCAAACTTAAACTCATTAAGAGTAGCCTATCGTTAGGCTACTTACTAAATATTACTCAAGTAGAAGTACAAGTATTCTGTAATATAACTGTATTCTGTAATGCTTTATAAAGCATTTTTCAAAAATGCTTTATAAAGCATTACATAGGCCTAGTTCATCACACTCCAGCACAAAACATGTAGACCACTATCACATGAAGCAGGAAATTACAAAACCACATGGTTCTTGTGAAGAGATTCATTCTGTCTTCTTGTTCTAAGTTTCCAAAATTGTTTTTCTTTTTGTCAGACAGGAGTGTTTTCTTTACCTGCTTTACATGTTTCAGCTACTTCCTGTAGCCTTCTGAGGAAGACAGGAGTGTTTTCTTTACCTGCTTTACATGTTTCAGCTACTTCCTGTAAAGCAGGTAAAGAAAACAGTCCCGTCTAACAAAAAGAAAAACAATTTTGAAAACCACATGGTATTTCAGTTTCGTACAGCACTTAGTATTGCATACATCCAGTATTGCCAATGAAAGTGATTGTAACTGCTAGAGTTTTGCTTAGAGAAGCAATAAACAGTTGGTGTGTCCAAATTTGAACCTTTGTAAAAGTTCTTACAGCAGATCAATCAAAATGTAAAAGAAGTGCACAGATTTTCTGTTTTGTTTAAAAATATCTAAAAACACAAAACTTTCCTACTGTAGCCTAACTACAGTAGGTAAATACATCTGTTCCTATCTCTCACAAATTCTTCAGCCCATATAAGTACAGCTTGCATTTTTTTAAATAAACACCAAAGTGAAACTGGAAAGGACCTACCAGCACAGCCAATGAGTGCTGCTTTTGACTTTTATGTGAATTTAAATGCTTCAGTATTTGATTGAGAAAGTACAGCGCAATCCGATTGTCATAAGGTGCAATTAAAGTGTAATTACAATGAATTTGGAAAAAAAACCTTTATAAATGTAATCTTAAAAAAGTGAGGTTCTCCACCTTTAAAATCTAGGTTAAAGTACATCTTAACTTCTGCCGTTTTCTTTTGTTTAATGCTTGCTGATTTAAAGCGCAAATGACAGGTTTTAACAATTTCCTGATATTAACTTCATTTTGTAGATTATAGCTGTTGTAAAAATAAATTATATATGTTTTACATCAATAAAAAAAAAATAGAAATGGAGCCGAGTTTTTAAATTGATATCATTAGGAGTCAATGAGAGTTCAAATTTCGCAAAAGACAATTTTTTAAAAGCCTGGAAACAAAACAAAAATAAATACTATTTCTGCATTTTAGTGTGTTTATTTGTCAAGTTAAAAAGCCTATTACATTTTAAAAGGTTTGACCCAATTTGTTACATTTATAACCAGAAATTGAAATAAAAACTGCTAACTTGAATGAAATTTGATGAAATAATTTTAGTTCAGCCTGTCATAGGCACTTAAAGCACATCTTATTAGGATTGGGCACTTTCTTGTGAATACACTTTAATTTAGGACGCACAGACGGGCTCTGTTGTAACTTTTGTTTCAACAAAAGCTTTTTGCAATTTCCCTGTTGGACCTATAGACGCCCTGCTAACAGCACACATCACCCTGCCTAATGTTTTATTCACTCAAACTTTAAACAAACGTTTCCTTTTAAGATGTTTTATAGCATTAAAAGTCACCAATTACCAATAAAGCCTTCATGATATAAACTTGGTAAATTCATTCTGTCTACTTTGATTACTAATTGTATGATTTTTCTCTGATAAGACACTTGTAATAAGTTATAAGCAGACAGTTTCAAAACTGTTAGGTACAAGCTTATTACAACATCTTATCAGAGAAAAATCATACGATTACTTCATGATATAATTTTATAATTTTTCCTATAGAGCACAGAGAGTCAAATCAGCCCTGCTGACCTAACAGGGAAACACAAAGCTTCAGTGATATAATTTTGTACAATGTTATTTTGGACATACAGTATTTTAAATATTGAAAATGTTTATGCTGAGATATATATCATGCTCATTTTTGTCTTCCTCCATTCATTCAAGGAAGTGCTGCTAGCCCATGTCTCGACATGACATTATACAGCAGCCTAGGCTTACAAAAACGTTTTTTTATATATATAAAAAGTGCTATAGAGCGAACATCAAGAAAATTAAGATTTACTGATTTGTGTCCATGCACAACACTATAGTCCAAAGAAAAAAATAAATGCCAAATTTTAATGTTTCAAATTTATATGTAAAACAATGCTTTGCACAAGACAAGTTAATGAGAAGGCCACATAAATAAAATAAAATATTTTCTCACAATTGCTGTTCTTCAGGCAATTTCAATAAGCTGTCAATAGTTGTTTTAGCACACAATGCTCAGGGCAAATGACAACAGTTACTAAGGAACTAGATCACGCTTGAAAGAACATTTCGTCTGGTGTAGTTCTCCTTTTCTGGCTACAAACATAGCTTCTGTGGTATTTGAACCCACAAATGAGAAACTATCTTCACAGACAGTTCAAGTCACTCCTACACTTGGTTGGACAAACAAGTAGTGTACTGAACTATTTTTTGAACCTATCTAAAGCAGATTTCTGTCTGGATACATCAGAGGCCTTGTGATTCTTCTCCTTTCGTTCTTTTTCAGTTCTTATTTTCTGCTCAATTGTTTTCTTGATTATTTCCTGTAACAAAGATGAAAATTGTCAAAAAATAAACTATGTCAAACAGATTACTTAAAGATTCATGTATTACTAACTCGCTGGTCCTCGTGAGCTACTTGCTTCTTTCTTCTTTCAACACTCCCTGTGGAGCTTCGACCCTTTTTCTTGAACTTTGGAACAAACTTCTGTTTTGCAAGAGGATCAAAGCCCTAAAACAATTAAGAAGATCATTGTTATTTATTAATAAGTTACTAATAAGTTACAATGATGCTTGCACTGACCAGGGCTTCAATCCTGTCTTGGTGTCTTTGTTCAAAAGTTGCTTTGTCAACCTCTCCCAGTTTGTTGGGATCTAAAGTAATAAGTTCTGGTTGGATCTTCTCCAGTAGAGCTTTAACCTCCCATTCCTGTCTTTGTTTTGCACTGCGGTAGGGATTAGCATCCAGACCATCAAAATTGGGTTCACCAGCCCCAGGTACAAGCATGCTTGTAAAACCATCTCCATGCCCCACACCTAAGACATCTTCGAAAGGACAGAAGTGTAGCCCCCACACAGCCCCTCTTACTCTGTGAGCCATGTAGGGCTTGGTAACAGGAGTGTTCCACACATCTCTGTATACCTGAAGAGAATCATTCAAAATTAAATGAATAAAAAATATCTAACAATGCTTCAGTTTCATTACCTGCACTATGTCGCCAGTTGCAGCAGACAATAGTCCCCTTTGACTCAGAGAAAGACAAGATGCTCCAGCAGGAAGAAAGTATGACTGTAGGGGTTTGAATGCTCTAATGTCATACACTTTTAGCTTCTTATCCATGCCTGAAGTTACCATGTATCTGAAAAGAACAATTATGAGCAGAGCCGCCCTCTGGTGGATTTGGTGAAAATTGCTTTACATCCCAACAGCTCATGTATGATCAGTGGTGCACTAACCACAGTTTAAACACTAATCTTGCACATAAAAATATTAGAATAATTACTAATATAATAAATAAAAATTCCTAAAAATCACTTACGTGCCCGTCTTGTCTACACTGACGGAGCGCACTCCTCCCCGGTGACAGAGCATTTTCACAAGCGCTTCTTTCTGGTTAGGGGACCAGAGTGTGACTGTCCCATTGGCATGTCCAAGGTGAATGATGGCATTATAAGGATTCTGGCACATTACATCAAGACGCCCAGTTTTTGTGCAGATTGCAGTTACCTCCTTTCCAACAGATACATCTAGGTACTGCAGAAAGCTTGTAGCACTCTTACCAGAAAAGTAGGGAAAAAAATGAACAAAACAAATATTTCATCAATTTAGAATTTTAGTAAAAACCAAATAAATAACTTACCACGGTGGCTAGCAAAAAGTGGTAGGGAAGAAATTGCATGCGAAGAACATCATTAAACTTGCGAATACAGTGGAGCTCTATACCATTGGAGTCATAAATATACAGCCATTTCTTCTGTGCCACTGCATACATAGACTCACTATGAAGCCATCTGATGAAAGACAAAGTAATTTTAGCAAGAATATCATTAAAATTGATGTTTGGTTTACATGAGAAGGACTTACTTCACATCATTAACAGACTCCAAGACATTTATTTCACACATAAGTTGTTTGGACTGCCAGTCCAAACAGGCTATGTGGCCTCTTTTCCCCCCAAGAAGCAGGTGTCTGATCAGACAAAAGGAAACACATGCATTAGAAATTATATATATATACACACACAAAAAAAAACATGACTAACCGCCCAGTTCTGCTGTAGTCCAACCGGTATGGCCCAAACTGTGATAGCTTCAGATTGAAATACTGCACATACAATCAGAAGGACAGAGATATTTCAAATGAAATTACAGCCATAACACTTGAAATGACAATTTGTAAAACCGCTCATACAGAACGGAACATACCAGAGCTTCAGATTTCCCAGGCAAATTTTGGCCTGGGTAAAATGTGTATATAAGCTGCCCTCAAAGAAAGCTTTACCATCAAAACTATCAAACATTGTTCAGATATTTGTATGGGTTTAATCAATCATTGGACCCTGCAGCTCAGAAGCATTATTTCTATTTATCCAGATACTGGATAAATAGAAATAATTGCTGTGATGTTTGAATTTTTACATTTTAATAGACTGTGATCAGGCCAAGCTCCTTTCCCACGTGAGGAGGGCTATAGTGTTAAGAGTTTGTAAACTGTGTGAGGTATTATGATAAAGAATCTGAAAACTGTGTGAATGAATGACAACTGTTCTGAGCCTTTGATAAGATGAATGAATTAATCAAGTGATCAAACTAAACCATTTTTTAAATGTGTCAAAGGAATTGAGAAAAATTAATATTTCCAAAAATTTCAAAGCCCATTTCGTTGTAGAAGGAGATTTGCCATATACGTTCTAATTTTCTTATAATTGAGAGTGTGAAAAGTAAACCAAAATAATGGACAATTTACTGTTAGAACCGAGGCAGGCTTTGAGTTGGGAAAGACTGTTATAGTTTTATTTTTTTGTTGACAAACCTTTGCACTTGAAGATATATCGACTGCCTCTGCAATATCTTCCTGAGAAATTGTACAAGTGTCTTCTCCTTCATCTCCTTCAAGGAATCTTGGGGCAAATGTATTACATTTCAGACTTTCAGAAGATTTTACACTGACACAAGATATTATAGACTTTGAAAATTAAATTACCCTTCATCCTCAGGAAGAAGGAGGTCAAATCGAGCAGCTTGATTTTGAGCCATTTTAGCTGCTTCTTTTGATTGAGAAATTAGTCGTTTTAGTTTGTGGTGTTTGTTTCGAGACTGAAAAAAAAAAAAAATCATATCAGAGCGAGATCAAACAATGAAAAGTAATATTATTTTAAAAAAACAACAACAAAGAAATACTTTAAGCTTCTCTTCTTTTCTCTTGAACTTCTGAACTCTGTCTTTAGGAATGGGAGCAGGTCCAGGAAAAGGGTCTGTTTTCTGAAACAAGATTAGATAAGAGAAAATAGAAACTCCTTGTATTATAGGTTCCGTTCACTATAAAGTTCAATGATAAAGTCCAGATGAAGGTTAAGAAGCAGATTTTCAATAAACTAATTTTCTAGAAAATATTTCATTAGATATTTCACACATTTTAAATCTAAATCTTAGACCAAGTTTAAACAAACTTCACTTTAACTGCTCTCCACCTGATTGAAATATCATTGCCCTGTAGAATGTTAGGATGTCACGTGAACAGAATAAGGACGATATCTTAACACACGATTTATCATTTACAGCAATCTTACCCCTGATACAAATTTCTTCTCTTTTTTAGATTCCTGTAGCTTTGTATCCAGTTTTCGTTTCTTTGACTTCTGTGATTTGTTCTGCTGAGGCTGGTCTTCGTTCTTTTCCTTTTCGTTGTCATCTTTCTCTCCTTTGTGAGTTTCTTGCCAGTAACGACTCTCGGTCTGTCAAAATTAGAATAATCTTCAATGACAATAATGTTTTTACGCAAAGTGCTTTTACACAAACTAATGACACGTTTTCATGCACGACCAGACAATCTGGTGGTAGTGCGTGGTCTTTGAGCTCGGATTTCCTTCAATAAAATGAGCTTTTGTGTAGTTGTTATGAAAGGTTACGATATGAATATAAATTATCTAAAAAAGTTTGCTTCTTGTTTTAAAAGGTTGCTTAGTAGACATAAAAAATACACCTTATTCTCCACGTGTGAATCCATCGGTGCGTCGCGCGCAGACGCCATGTTTGTTGTCCTTTAACTTCTTCTTTGTGTCCTTTTTTGGTAGACTAAACGCGTCCTGGTGTGATGCTGCCACTCACTGGTTACTGTTGATACTGCAGCAGTTTAAAAAGGTGGGCCAACCCACCATGGCTTGAAAACAAAACATAAACTAGGTTATTTTGATAATATATTTGGTCAACATTGTCAGTCCGACATAAATGTGTCGTTTGTTTGTTTGTTTGTTTGTTTGTTTGTTTGTTGTTTTAAGCAGTTCAGGCTCATCATTCGTTTACTCAGTATTTTTTGTTCTTTTTTTATGCTTAGGGCATGTTGTCACTTCCTTACTAAGTATAATTGCCACACATTAAATCTAAATCACCCCTTAGCAAAAATTCCTCTCCTCTGCTCTCCTCAGGCTGTCTCATAATATGGACTTGATCGACCCTGTAGCTACCATTCAACACCATTTCTATTTCTATTATATTATGAGCTAATGAAAAAAGTAATGATTTTTGTACTATTTTAAGAAGTCATAAACAAAATGATTGTTCAAGACACGCCACATAATGGCAAAGTCTAGATCTTTGAGGTAATGTCAAATGTCTTTATAATGCAGACATTACCTGATCTGTGACTTTTGATCTACTTATTTTGTATGCACTAATCCACTTGTCCACTAGGTTGAATGCTGAGTAAATAAATGATTAAACAAAAAAAGGAAAAAAACAGCAGAGGGAGGGACCAGGCTTTATCACATATGGAACTAAGGCTCAAATCACAGGAGAGGCCGTGTTACATAATCAAGAGGAAATACTTGAATGGCTCCACAGAGGGGCCAGCAGCAGGAAAGATCGGGAAGACCAACAGAATTCCTAAAGAGCTGATCAACATGTCAAATCCAGATAAAGTGAGTACTATCTTGCAGTCTTGATCTTGAATGAGGCTTTTTACTAAACAAACTTCAATACTAGGCTTTTGCAACGTGTTTCTTAGGTTCTGTTTTTTTAATCTCTCTACTATCTCTGTAGACTGGTTCATTTTTTCTTTATTTTACTTTAGATGGAGTCAGCGCCTCGTCCACAGATTTTTGACTTTGATGGGGTTACAATGATCAAAGCTTTTACAGACAACTGGGAAAATGTCCAAAACTTTCAGGCACGACCCGATGATATAGTTGTTGCAACATATCCCAAAGCAGGTAAACATAAATCATAACATACTTTTGCAATGCTTAAACTTTGTTGGCATGTGTAGATAAAAAAATCTGTTTGACTATGACAGTCAACACAAAAAAGTAAACAATGTATTTTTAAAAAATCTATTCAACTAATATAATAGTCATTTGCAAAACATGCTCAAAATTAAAACATTTAACACACATTTAATTCTACGCACTATGTAGGACCTGTACTTTGAGACTGAGATCTGTTTGACTGAAGAGGGCCTAAATTCTCATGGTATAAAAATGCAAGCTTCAAATGACTTTGAACAGAGTCAATAGCAATGTTAACTTAAATTACCGGTAATACTTTAGGCCCAATGCATTTATGTCTGTTTTTTTAATCCACCAATGATTGATAAATGTGTTCATGTTTAAAGGCCAACTTCATTCTCTCCCAATTCTTAGAAGCATTTAACTGTAGTTCTAAGTTGTTTTTTAAACTTTACAATACCACTTTCTTATGTATTGAAGTTCAGGGTTAGGGTTTTGCTGAACTTTAAGGATGATTGTTAACACAACACAACTAGAAGAGGCCCAAACCAAGTCTATATGAAATTAAACAGCTCATGATGTGGTTAAAATGCACTATACTCTAACTCTAACTTTGATTTAAATTTAACTCAAGAAAAGTTTCTTGCTGGACTATTGTCTGATACAAAAGATGTGAAATGATATTGAAGCTGAATTTGCTAAAAAGCATTGTGCTTGTTCTTTTCTTTTAGGAACGACATGGGTCTCGTGCATTCTGGACCTACTGTATTTTGGTCTTACACATCCAGAAAGACAGACCTCTATTCCCATCTATGAAAGAGTGCCGTTTTTGGAAATAGCTTTCTCTAACCCAGACGAAGGTCTGTATGAAAAGCATTTTTCTATATTCTACCTGTTGCTATATTTTACTTTAAACCATTAGATTTTATTATTTTTTTATTATTATTGTTTTTTTTTTTTTTCAATTAAAAGAAAGAACTATGTTTATGTATTGAAGTTTTTGTTTAGTTTTTTTTCTTTGTCCAGGTGTTAACTTTGTGGGAATGGATTTGGTGCAGAAACTCACCACCTCGCCACGACTAATTAAAACTCATTTTCCAGTTCAATTTCTGCCAAAGTCATTCTGGGAGCAAAACTGCAAGGTAATAATTTAAAACCAAATGTTTGAAATGTAATTGTTGCTAAAGTGCATGGGATGTGCTTTGCAGATAGTGTATGTGGCCCGTAATGCTAAGGACAACATGGTGTCCTATTACCACTTTGATCGCATGAATGCAGTCCAGCCTGCAGCGGGAGAATGGAATGACTACTTTCAGAGATTTTAAATGGAAAATGTACAGTAGGAAAATATAATAAATGTTTTGGCGCTTAAAATCTTCTAACAGATTTTTCCTGCAGTGGTATTTGGATCATGGTATGACCATGTAAATGGTTGGTGGCAGAAGAAAAAGACCTATTCCAATCTGCATTATATGTTTTTTGAGGATCTTGTTGAGGTATAGTTACTGTTACATGTCATTATCCTATTATCTGTATTCAGTGTTGGATAAGTTACTTTAAAATTGTAATACATTATATATTACTAGTTACAGGGAGAAAAATGTAATACATTTGTATTAGAAGAATAGTATCTCAAAAGTGTAACTGAGTTACACTACTGTGAGTTACTTTGAGCTCATCACACATTTGTTAAGACATTATACAATACTAATCCTGTCACATTTACACTTGATTAATGGTTAATTTATGGAAATGTGATGTTACAACACATTTTCCTCATAATTTGATTCACCTTTAAGCAAACAGACAGTATTTTAGTGGTGTTTTGGTCCTGAAGTGTCGCTTTTCAATATAATATAAAAGCAATTAATGTATATAAAAGTAACTTGAGTTACTCAGATTGTAACTAGTATTATCAACTTTTTTTTAAGTAATGAGTTACACTACTTAAGTTACTGAAAAGTGGAATACATTACAGTAACTAGTTACTTTTGTAATTAGTTACTCCCAACACTGTATTCAGTATATTGAATTTATTGCTTACTTTATCTTTACTACTGCCTTTTACTCATGCCATGCCACGCTAGCATTTCCAACAGTGTTGTTATTTGTTACTTGCAGAACACAGAACTGGAAATAAACAAACTGTGTAGCTTCCTTGGGCTGTCTGTTAGCCCAGAGATCAAGGAACACATCACAGGCCAAGTCCAGTTCGAAAACATGAAGAAGAATGACATGACCAATTACTCCACATTAGGTGGTGGAATTATGAATTTCAAAACATCTCCTTTCATGAGAAAAGGTAATTTGAATGTATGTGTCAATATTAAGAGCAATCTATGCTGTATGAGCTGAAATTGTGTTGCTACACAGGCAAAGTTGGTGACTGGAAAAATCACTTCACTGTGGCCCAGAATGAAAAGTTTGATGAAGATTATAAACAAAAAATGAAGGACCCCACACTGCAGTTTCGCTCAGTATTGTGAAAGTATACTGTATCTATCTGCCAACCCGCTTTATTTGCTGCAGCACAAATTAGAGTAAAAATAAAATCACCACTGAGTAATGGCAAAATGAAATATTTATAATATAACATACAATACACAGTGAAACACAGTTTTCTTTATGCAACTGTCTGAGCACTTGACTTTTTTGCTGACATATAACCCCAGTGAAGGCTCTGAGGGTTAAGTACATCATTATGCATAGAAAGCAGCACTACAAACTCCAGCACTGTCTGGTGAATGGATACTGCCGCAAGAGAAAGCAAAAAAAAAAAGTAAGTCATTTACCTATATACAGGCAAGGTCTGCTCAATTATGATGAAAATAATTATCGCGATTATTTAAAAAATAATTGAAATCACAATTTTTCAAACAGTTATTGGCTTGGAAAAAGGTCGGAGCATTAAAGCGCTGCTTTAATGCGGAGCGTGAAGAAATTATAGGGATGAGATACAGTATCATATTAAAGCACTGTTTCTACAATAGTTTGTAGAAACAAAGATATCCTCCAGAAATGTTTAACTGAATTACGATTAATAATCAAAAATACAAAAAAATTAAGGCACATATTTTTATTCAGTATTCAGTAAGTCTTATGAGCTGGACATTGTGTCTCAGTGGCATATTTGTTATCATAATTAACATTTTGGTCTCTTTTTTAATGAACTTTGAAATAAAAACATTTTGTTCATTTGCTGGAGCATTACTTGATCATATGAAGGCAAAAGTGTGACTACACAAATCAAACATTTCCCTAAAAAAAAAAAAAAAAAAAAAAAAGTTTGCAACATGTATAGATAATAGATCCATTTTTAACTGCAAGACTAGCCAGTAGTGCAGTATAAAAAAACAACAACATCACCAGTTAGCCTGACAATAACACTGTTTCGGTCCAAGCAACACCTAGATGTTGCTTGGATATTGGGCATATTCAACATTTTTACCACAGGGGCAGCAAGACATGATTAATTCTAAACATTAAGTGTGGGATGCAGCTAGGGTTAAAATTTTAGTCATAAATGTACACTTTTTTTTCATTAGCATGGAGGTTTTGTGAAATATTGAGATTCAATTCAAACTAATTCTTAGTAACGATAAGAAGTGGGTACAACCGATAAAATCTTATTCATATGCAATATTGATATTTTGTATTAATATTTTAGTCATTAATATACACTTTTTCTTCAGTGGCTTCTAGGATTTGTGAAATATTGATCCCAAATCAATACAAAATATTTCTTAGCAATAATAAGCATTGGGTACTGCCAATGAAATCTCATTGATTTGAGATCAATATTTTTCAAAACCTAGAAGCTATTGAAGAAAAAAAATTACATTTATGATTAAAATATTAATTAAAAAAATGAATATTGCATATGAATAAGACTTCATTGGACATACTCGATGCATTTTTTTTTTTTTTTTTTTTTTTTTTGCGGGAACGGTGATTTGTTGACGGTTCCTTAATTACGGCGCTCCATAGTACTCACGGAAAAAAAATTATCTCGTAATTACGAGATAAGATCTCGTAATTACGAGATAATTTTTTTTTTTTTTTTTACTATGGACGCCTACTTAATAACAACTGGAACTTTTACAGACACTGGAGGCTAACCATGGATGAATGATATTATACTTCAGTGAGGCTAACCCATGCTAACCTGCTAACCCTTTGGAATCATCACGCCCTGTGAGTGGAAATATGTCGAGTTTAGGCTTGACTTAACAAAAATGAAATGAATAACAAAACCTAGTTTTGTTTCACCCATTAAACACATCTTTTGTTTGAGCAAGATAAAACTACATCAAGATCAGTTTAGAAGCTTTTTTTAAATGATTATTGTTTTATCACATACCTTACCGTGCTGATGATCCGCTTTAGAAATACCAACAAGAAGTGCACGCGCTACTTGTGGCACCCTCTATTGGTCAAAAGTATCACATGCATCAGTGTGCAAATTAGGGGCTACTTAAAACATAAGCGAATACTTAGACAGTGTAAGTAATAAGTATAAGCTGGGAACCACTAGTACAGTACCATTAAGATTGTCTGCATAATCAGGCTATATTACTACATTAGCCCTTTATAGAAAGTTAGAGCCACTTGGTAATTCTGCCTATACAAACGTGTTTGCTAAGGGTACTTGTTGGTAGTAGTTTTTTCTCTTTTACTTTTAAACACCTGGAACTATTATTTGCTAATAAACAACATGAATCATGTAGGCCTACTAAGCAGTTGGGTAATAACCTCACCCTTGAATGAATAACAAAAACTAGACCGGCATAAGACACACCCACATTTCACATCAGGATGTTGCACTTTGTCCAGAAGATTTCTAAGCAAAGCCTCTCCTTTCTGAAAAGGCAACTAAGACAAGCTGGTAAGTGTGGCTTAGCAGTGACATGACATACACATTAAAATGTTATTATAGATATTACTATAATAATGTGATTGCTCAGTGTGTATAATAATTGTATTATTAACTTATTTTTCAGGCATGGCAGAATTGGAGAGGCCACAACGACCACCAATGATAGACTTTCATGGAATCTGTTTCACCAAATACTTCACAAATAATTGGGACAATGTTCAGACCTTTAAAGCCAAACCAGATGATATTCTCATTGCAACATATCCCAAATCAGGTAAGTGCATGATGACCTTTGCCCTTGTCAGTGAGTGCAGTGGTGGTTTATGTTGTGGATGTTTTGATTGTAGGAACAACCTGGGTGTCATTAATCATTGACCTCCTGTATTTTGATAAACATGTGTGACCGGTTGGGTTTTGCCTCTCTGCGTTGTGTTGTGTCCTGAGCGGGAGTTGAACCCGGGTCTCCCGCGGGCAGTCGACCGACAAACTCATTGAGCTAAAGGGAACGCTCCCCTTAGCTCAGTTTGTTTGTGGCTTCTTATACTGAGGGGAGTGAGTTTATCCCATACCACCACACACTTCTCATACTGGTCCTCGTGTGGGCCTACACCGGTTACACTCACCCCTAAACTCACACCACTCAGGACAATCCGGGTCACGGCACAAGTGTGACCGGTTGGGTTTTTGCCTCTCGCGTTGTGTTGTGTCTGAGCGGGAGTTGAACCGGGTCTCCGCGGGGCAGTCGACCGACAAACTCATTGAGCTAAAGGGAACGCTCCCTTAGCTCAGTTTGTTTGTGGCTTCTTATACCTGAGGGGAGTGAGTTTATCCATACCACCACACACTTCTCCATACTGGTCCTCGTGTGGGCCTACACCGGTTACACATGTCCTGAACGTCAGAAGACTGTCCCACTAACCCAAAGAGTGCCTTTCCTGGATATAGCTGTTCCTTCTCAAACATCAGGTGAAAAACATGTTTATACATTGGAGTTATATTTATATCTAGTTGCAGTAGTATTAACGTGTAGCGTATTCTTGATACATGTTACATGATTGGTAGTTTTTCCTTCCACCAACTTTCTTTCTTAAAGGAAAGGAATTGGCCGACCTGGTTAGAACATCTCCCAGACTCATTAAATCTCACCTCCCCGCTCAGTTTGTTCCGGAGTCTTTCTGGGAAAACAACTGCAGGGTAAAAATCATACATTTACATTTACTTATTTACATAACCAATCAAAACGGCTGAAAGATGGATTTATATATTTATTTATTGTGTTTTTTATTCATGTGCTTGCAACAAAGTCTGACTTATTTGGCAGATTGTGTATGTGGCCCGTAATGCCAAAGACACTGCAGTATCTTATTATCATTTTACACGGATGAACTATGCACAGCCTGATCCCGGAGACTGGGGCACATATCTAAAAAGCTTCATGAATGGAAAAGGTGGGGTTGACTTCAACTCAATTCACAAATAGTGTGATAAAACACAAAACAAATGTATGTGATAATTTTGTTCAGTGGTGTTTGGGTCCTGGTACGATCACGTAAACAACTGGTGGAAAAGAAAACAGACGTATCCAAAGATTCACTACATGTTTTATGAGGACTTGATAGAGGTGATACTTAATATTCTTAATTTATTTTTTGTCGCTAAAATAATACTAAACTCTTTTTGATGTAATGCCTGCAGGACTCAACAAGAGAAATACTGAGACTCTGTGACTTTCTTGACTTGTCTCCTTCAGCTGAGGAAGTACAAAAAATAAAAACTGCAACGATGTTTGATAATATGAAACAAAACCAGATGATTAGTTATTCGACAGCTAAAATGATGGATCAAAAGGTCTCTCCGTTCTTAAGAAAAGGTAATAAAAAGTCACCAAAAATAATGACAAATCTGGCATTAAACTTTGAAAATCTATATTTATCAGGTAAAGTCGGCGATTGGAAGAATCACTTTACTGTGACCCAAAATGAAGAATTTGATGAACATTACAAGCAAAAAATGAAAGACTCTCCATTAGTTTTTAGAACTGAAGTTTAGGTATTGCATTAGTCGGGAATGGGATACTACTATATTTTGAAATATGCTGGTGCGTTTGCGTGTGCCTTTGTTCTGTTAATGTGCTGTTGATTTTTATATAATAAATTAACAAATACACAATGCAGTTTTGCACTGTATGTTTATTTGAATCAAACATAAATGCAGCAACAACAGACAGAAATTGAATGATGAAAAGACTGGAGCTAACATTGTAGTTATGTCTGCACTAACCACACTGACAGCATTTCTGACAGCGTTTCTATGGCACATCTGGGTGTTTGGGTGACATCATCTACAGGTCTCTCTCACCTGCTGCAAAGTTAAGAGCAAACAGCAGGTACAAGCAGGAAGGCTCACTGGAATGTAAACAACACAAGGCCATTAACGCAATTACAGTTCAAGCATCGCACTGGGGCAAACTGTGGCCACTCAGAAGAAGGCTCACAGAGGGGAAAAGGTCATATTCCAAAATAAGGTATATCTAGTCTGTTTACTAGTAGTCAAAATACTGTACATTATTTATATTTCATACAAAGATCCAAGGCAACAACTAACAATCACACAGTAAAAACAAGCATCTATAAAATGATGGTTATAATAACACACAATGATAAGACTACAGAAATCTAATAAGCAGAACAAAAATAGGCCTACTACAAATCTTGCAGAATCAATCTTTTAGTCAGGACAAAGTTTAAATAAACTTTGTCATCAACACTGAGCCCAGCCCAGAAATCTTTGATGTAACCAATACAGGCCTTTCACTCCAGATTTCAGATTGTCTTTCACAGTTAGGAGTATTACACCCATATCTTTAATAATCTCTTTTTATTTACAAAAACAACATTATGTACATTGTTGCAAGTGTTAAATTGTATACAATATTTTTGTGGAGTGCTCAGGCGCATAGTAAGTGCTGTTTCTGTTCTGTTATATCATGCTATTGTATTACAGCCTTTCCAATATGTGCAGCATTTAAGAGATCACATTGCTATAGAATATATATTGTTTAACATACTGTTGCCAAAATGCAGTCATAGGCTTTAATATGATTAGGTAGTATTTGCAAAGTACTGGGAAAAACTAACGGAAGCTGATTGGTGTGAATCATTATCTTGTGCAATAGATGGTTTAGCTCTAACAATATTATCCATACAAATGAAATTGCCCATCTAAATGTTGTGCTGTACTTAGTAAAGGTGTTTGCTGTTGTAGTGTGTCTATGAATGTGATCTTCTCCATAAAAACAGGGCAGCATGTTTATCAACAACATGACCATCATCTGATAAAATAAAGAATCAACGTCTACAAAAGCACAGAGCAAACATATGGCACAATATGTCAATAAGCAAACTGAAACAGGACATGAATTTACTGAGTCTACGCAGTGAAGTGCTGCAAAGTCTCAGTTTCAATGGACGTTAGGACTACTATTAAAATATGATGCATTGTACCTTGTTTAAACTACAATGTCACATTTTACGTCCCAGTGTCTTGTGGTACCAGTGTGATGGAGCATGACAGGTTACATCATGTTTTACTCCCAGAGTAAAAATATATGTTTTACATCTGCTGTTTTCAAAAAAGTTAAAAGGCAGCCTGGTGATACTTCTTTTAAGTATCCCACAATTGCTTTTGGATGTTTTATCAATTAAATTACTGAAAGCTCAATAAAGCATTGCTAAATGTTTCTGGGTCCCATGGTGTGGTTCATAGGTCAATGATCTCACTGCTCACACTGGCAGAGTCGTCATGACGGGACACTTCCAGATAACTCCGAGACCCTGCAGGCCTTGCAGCTCTACGACGCCCCCTGTCTGAGTCTGGAGTAATGAAGGGTCTTGTGTCATCAACAGCGTCCTCCTCCAGGCGTCCCGAGGACATTCTTGAAGGCCGCAGGGACACAGGGCAGGATACTGATGATGGTACACTTCCCATTACCCCAGCCCACTTGTGCCCCTGGTGAGAAGGTGTAGGGGGCGCTGTAACCTGCCTGCTCGGAACACTACTCATAACACTGCCCCCTAGTGGCATAGATGACTCTGTGGCATCACTGCTTTCAGAGAGCTGAGGGTCACTGTTCCTGCGCAGCCATGGGCCCTGGCTCAGTCCAGAGCCCGGAGAGGGTGTCTGAGAGAGAGGAGGGTGAAAAAGACTGCCCCCTGTCACCAGGTGTTCTCTGTGCAGTGCCTCGTCAATGCTGCGAGTTAAATCTATGGGGGATGGGGGCCTCAGATCAAACTCATAAAGTGAGACTGAAGTGTCTCTGTCTATGTCCTGGCTACCACTGACAGAACGTTGAGGAGGATGTGTGAATGGCTGAAGACGGAGTAGAGATCCAGAAGAATCATCTGAAACACCGCGCTCTGCTGAATGAGCCCTGCGATTGTTGTCTTTGATGGGTCCTGTTATGGCTGTGGTCTGGTTTTGGTTCCTGATTAGGCTTTTACTGATGTCAGCTGCTGATCGATCCTGTCCAGCCCAATTATTAGGCACCTCCCCCTGTGTGGACCCCACCCCATTACTCTCAGACTTTCTACATGGTTTTCCTTTCAAGCTTTGAACAATCTTGGACCAGCAAGTGTGTCTTTGTGCTGACGCAGTGGACTGCCCTGCAGTGGACATGTCTCCTGCAGTGCGTCCATCTGTCCCTGCTTCGTCTCCAGCCCGATGGCTCTGAGGCTTCCAGAAAAGCCAGGAGGCCAGCAGCAGGAGAGAGAAGGCCCAAGCCAGCTCCAAAAGTCGAGCCCAGAAGTGCACTAGCCACCAGCCCCAATTAAAGTGTGTCCAGTCCCCTAGCAGCCCAAAGAGCCAGAGTGTGGCATGAGCATGGAGACAGCAGCACAGAGCCCCTAAAACAGCACATACAGCCAGCACTCTGCCCAGAATGACCATCAGTCTCCTGCTCCCTATCCAAGCCTTCCTTCGGGACTCATCAGGAAGTGCCGCGTGAGGAAGATGAGGGCAGCGAATTTGGGGAAAATGTAGCAGAGAAACACAAAGCAAACAACCAGTCCCCAGCACAGAGACAAGAACTGCAATGTGACAGGTACAACAGGGGACAAAGCTGGTGAAAGTAAGTCAGCTGCAAGGAGAAGAGTACACTGCAAAACAGCCAACACAGCAACCAGTGGAGGGCGCTCAAGAGTCTGAGGGAATAAACTCACACCTGCTGCCCTCATAGCCAGTATGGAAATGGCTGCTTGAGTCCACACCAATAGGTGTAGAGGGAGGTTGTACAGGGCTACAACTGCGGTGCGAGGGAGGATTTTACGTGAACCATATGGGTCAGTTAGAAAGAAAAAACCTCGGATGCCTCCTGCAACAAATAGGAGAATATTTGCCAAAGCCAGAGCACCTCGATGAGGACAGTTAGCACCAGGCGAGAGGGTGAGACCAAGAGCAGCACCAGCGAACAGGAGCAGGAAAAGACTGGCTGTCCCATAGACATGTAGCTCCCAGACAAATGCTAGGGTCCGGCTCAGGTCCCCCCAATACAGGAGCGTTCCGTTGGCAGGAACAACAGTGGGTGAGGGCGCTGGGATTACCGTTGGGCGGTGCTGAGGGCGACCCAGTGGGTAGGAGCGATTTCTGAAGCTTACAGCCGTATGGTATGTGGGGCTCAACCTTGACCTGGTCCCAGGTACAATACCAGTGGTGAGAAAGGAAGATGTCCCTAAAAAAGAGAGACATCATTAGAAATATAAAAATTAATGCACAAACCAAGAACTGCCACTAGATGGCAGCAGCAAATGTAAGACCAAGCGTCAATTCCTCCTAGGATTGGGTAAACACTACTTTTAAACATAAAATGACTAATTTGACCAATGTATGCAAAAATGCACACAAAGCAACCCCAAAGTAAGTAAGTAGCTAAGTTACTTTCTTTGGACCGTAACTAGTAGGTAGAGTAAGTAATTACATTTTTAAAAAGTGATAATGCAAGTAATGTGTAACTACTGATCCAATTTGACAAATTGCATTGAAGAATCAAAATCATTCAACTCAAAATAATCACAGTTTTCATGTGGCCTTACATACACTTTTGATATCAAATTTATAGCATTTGGATTTGATTATTTTTGTTATTCAGCAATATCTGAGGAGTAAACAAATGCCTTCTCCTTGCATAATTAAACATATGACACAACTTATCTTACTCATGAAGTGATATGCAAGATTTAATTGGATTACGTTATATAATTAATACAAACATCTTTGTTATATAACCAGAAACTGTGTCACTTGAATATTCTGTTTGAAAAGGGTATAATATAATAAGGAAAGCAAAAAGACAGGAGATGAAACTACCCCAATCTACGTTCTTTAATACGCCTCAAACACATTTTGCATTGCATAATCTGTGCTTTTTATCCATTTCTCACTCTCACTCTTTTGCTCTCCCTCTGCACTTCTCCTCAAACTCTGCAATGTGAATGCAACATAATAAGATGTACAAAACTGTTTAAAGATATTTTAGCACATTTCAGTAGGATTAATAAATTGTCATCTGAATATTCTTTTTAAAATACTTTAAAAAATCCAGATATTCATTTTTGTCAATATCGCCCAGCCCTAGTGACAAAATTGTATTTACTGCATTAACTGTAAAGTGGAACATTTTTCCAAATTACTGCATGCACAAGAGTAAACTCAGAAGAGTCATGGGTGATGGAAGAATTCAGTAAGAAGCAAAAACAACCACTAAGCTCTGTCACAAAGACCATAAAACTAGACATAAAGAGTAATAATGACTCACTCAGACATGTGTTTTACTTCCTGTCTCTCTCTTTCTCTTTGCCCATCCCACCCATGACACAGGGCGACCCTGCATGCAGATCACAGCCACTTTTCTTTATTTGTACAGAGGTATGTCTGACTTCCTTCCCAGATTTCTGCTCTTTTTTCAGAAGTTAACTCCAGACTAACTCCAGATGTGGTGATCAAATTTCACAGCTGGATGCATTTAAACTTTCCCCTATCCTTGAGTTCCTATCTCTCTCACTGCCCTCTCTCTCTTTCATACACACACACAAGCAGACACACGCAGACACACACGGTGCTATGGCTGCTACATGCCCACAAAAGGCAATAGACTTAATGTAAATATTCTGTTTCACCTCTGAGGGCAAAAAAGTTTTTATGTCTGCATTCATGTCAATTTCCTAGCCCAAAACAAAAGTATATTCATTTTATTGTACTTGTTGAACTAAATGTGTAAAATCTGTGTCTTTACAGTAAGCAGGTTTTTGTCTTCACAAAATTAACTCCTATTTAGTCTGGAAGTAGCCCCTTCCTACTTTCTATGGAAATGTTCTTTTGACTATACCATTACACCCTATGGCATAAAAGACAACCATTGTCAAGAAGAATACTCTGAAGTATGGTTTTAACTTTTTTTTTTTTTATGGAATCATATTGTAAGGATGATTTTACCCCCTTCAGTTTCACAATGTCAATTAAAATTATTTGGCTGTGTACATTAAAGTGGCACTTTCTAGAGGTGAAAAGTCAATTGCACAATCTAATAGAAATAGAAAAATAAATATATTTTATGCCATAATGTAAAATAAAATAAAAATAAAATAAAATAAAAATTGATACAGGAGCAGCTTCTCCATGAAAACAAACTGGAGCCCTCCTCTTAGTCAAATAAAAGTGCATTTTGTGACCTTAAGAGTGAAATATTATATTTATATTGTTTATATAGTGCCATAAAACACACAAACTAAAAAAAAACATGGTCTTACTTACTAATTTTAGGTTAAAAAGTTACACGTTGCACCTTTCATGGACCTACTGTATGTCCTAATTTGGGAATCATTGTTCTTCATCATATCAACAAAACATGCCGGTATAAATTGAGTATTACTTTAAATTGAATGGTGAAATAATTTTCTAATTGCATAAATCCTCATACAACAACAAAACATAGAAGAGGCGTAGTCATTATTAAGTTGTGTCACAGTTCTAAGCTACTTCCATATGATTCATTTTCCATTCACCTCTTGGACTACCGTCTCTAAGTGCATATGTTTTTTATTATCACACCCCTACTCCCTACATTTTTCTAACAGTTTTCCCTTATTGGAAATTCAGCCTAAATGTCCACTCCCTCATCTGCAGTCACCATGAGCTGTTTGCTCATATGCACTGCTCCCGTCTGTCTCTGGGCCCACCTGAAACTTAATGCTCCCCCTTAGTTTGCTTGGTCTACCCACATATTCCACACGGCATCCACCCCAGTTTCCACAGAACTTTTCCTCAACTATCTTTTGAATCTGATTCCAAGTTATTTCACTAAGGAAGTTGCAGCTGCTTAAATGATTAATGTGGCATCTCAAATCGCAAAGAGAAAATCAAAACAGAAAAGCAAAAACTGACTTCTCTTACCTGTTCTGGTTAACTGAGTACTTGTCGGATCCATAGATGGTCTTGCTGGGGCAGTTTTGTTAGAGGGATTGGATATTTTGGGTAGTACTTGTACTGCTTTTCTTGTAGTGGTTGAAGTAGTAGAATAAGTACTTGGTGTAGTAGTAGTTGTTGTTGTTGTAGTGGTGGTAGTCAGAGCAGAGATAAGGTTGTATTCTCCAGTTGTTTCTTGAGCCTGAGACAACTTATGCTTTATTGTTGGGCTTCTGTCAGGTGATGCATTGGCAGTTAACTCCCCTGCAATGATAATTTACAGTATATTCATTTTTCAAACAGATAGATATTACAGAAAAACTGTCAATATAATAATCAAATTTTTGTCATATTCAAAGCTTCTGTTCATTTGTAAGGGTTGTAAAGGATAAAGTTCATGTACAAAGGTAAAGTACAAAGAAGAGTAACAGTCTAGAGAAAACACTAAACACCTCCAGACAGCTAAAACTCACTTCACCTTTCTATCAATTCGTTAAGTCCTTTCAAGGGTGTTAATTAACAGTTTCTTTTTCATTTGAACATCTGGTGTCTCACCTGTAATCACTGATGGCTGAGGTGTTGCTTGCGTGGCCACAATGATTCTGTTACTTTTTCTTCTGTCTTTGCTACTGTCTTACTTTTGTAATTGGACCAAAAACTTCTGGTGTCTCTGTTAACTGTTCCTTTGTAGACATATCCACCACAGTTGGCGATGTCCCTTCAAAGGGTACTGTCTGCACTGGTGGTCGATATTGAGGCTGTCCGCTCCCGTATTTTCCTGGAGGAGGTAAAAAGTCATCTTTGGTTGTTGGGACATATCCTGACCCCAAACCTTCCAAAACTGTGTCAAGTCCTTTATCTGTTGCTACAGTAATAGAGGCACCTAAATCCAATGTAGGTTGAGCTATAGTTGTCCCCTTTGTAGTAGTATTTAACTTCGCTTTAGCCCTGATGATAGCTAAACTAGCCGTGTCTGTTCTTGGTCTGGTAAAGCCTGTTTGGTTTGCAATGGGACCACTGCTTGGACTTAAAGTTGATATGGTTGAATTTACTGAAGATTTTGAAGAAGTGGGACGAGCTAATCTTAATCCTGGTTGCACCGAATTGGATAGTCCATCTCGCAGTGTAGCTTTAATAGGCACATCACTCCGCCCCCTAGTGGGAAAGAGGGGCCAGAATCGAACAGTTTCTTTGGTGGGATTTGCTGTGGAAGTCCCAGGTTGGTCAGGAGAAGAGAAGGAGTAGGAGGTGCCGATGACGGTCTGTGCATTTGAAGAAGACGTGAGGTAGAGTCCCAGGACAAACACAAACGTGGCTGCCATGGTCTGGGTCTATGGTCAGACTGGTCTTTTTGGATCCTGGATGGTCAAGACATTCTTCCACTCCTGTATCTGAAAATAACAGAAAGAGACAGATCAGCCTGAGCTACTGGGAAGATCTGTGAAGAAATTAGACTATTCACAACAAGAAATAATGCACAGTACATAGACTGCTATATTTTAAAGGTATAATATTTTTGGTGGAGGGTCTGCAATCACATATTATTTGCTTTGCCTACAGAGTGTTACATAGTACTGCATTAAACTTTAATATCTCCACAGAGAAGAGCACGTGGCGCTACCAGGTCAAGCAAAATGCCTACTTGTGTGAAGAGGCGCCCCAGATAACTGGAATAAAGCTTTCCTAGGTATTTTTGAACAATAAAAACACTCATATTGAAATCAGTTTTAGAGATGTTTGATGCCATTCTAGTAAATACATTCATTTAAAAAAATACCTAGTGCAAAAATAAATTGAAAATTAAAACCAGTCGAGACAAAATAAGACAAAAGCAAGTAGACAACCCCACAGGAGAAAAGAGTACCTTTAAGGATTGTAGGTCTTTCCAATATAGAAATTCCCAATAGAAATCCAATACAGAGTACATTCAAGATTAACAGATCCTTCTGCACTTTACTAACTATTGATACACTTAATAGGATCACAAATTTTTAACTAGACTTGATGCAGTTCTTCAAATGGATTTGGCAGTTGTTGAGAAGATATAGACAGTGGTTCTTTCTTTCAAGTAAGAACCCACAGTGACACACTGGGAAGACATGCAAACTTCATGAAACGAGAATGTAAGTCTGGTGGTCAGAGGATCTGATGAGTATAGTGGTGGAATATTAAACAAGTCTTAGTAATAGATAGTTTCAGGGTCAAGTAAATGAAACTTTTACCGGGTTTTTGCAGCATGACACCAGAGGAAACTGGGGTGTGGTGAGGTGTATAGTTACATGACACATAGCTTAGCCACATAGCAAAAAAATAATCTAATTTTGTAAGCAAAGAAAAAAGCTGTCTTATTGCTATTAAACTATCTTCGACCACTAATATCTGTTTTGATGGCACTGCAATTAACACTCTAACATTCATTACCATTGTTGAGAATCTACAGCAGACTGATACAATTAATTAGGCTAATACTTTGACACATTTACTGTAAACTTAGTGTAATATGTATATGTTGAAAACATGCATTACAAATGATTAGAAAGAACCCCCTGCCCTGAAACATTATTGGATTAACATAATCGGTTATTATCAGTTCGCTACTAAGTAATGCTACTAAGGCATGCTACTAAGACAACTGTGAGTGGATTTATGCAGTGACACAGTGAGCCCCCAGATTTGGAACTATTACACAACAACACGAGTCATCCAAGCACCCAGCTGCCAGCCGAATCCCCTGGACCATCACTATCCACTCCACTTTTATGATTTCAGACTGCACTTATATAAAGCTCTGCCTCCTCCTGTGAGTCAGAGTGAGACTGCCCCAGGGAAGAGCAGCACAATCGCACTGAAACCTCACCGAAACATAGGGAAACACTGGAAATAGAAATCTGTGCCTTTAGTCATTTGCAGAGATTAAGTGTTATCAAAAGTCTTTAGTCAAGTCATGTGTAAAACTATGCTACAAATATGCTAATATTCAGCATCAGCATTTACAATGACCTAATTCCAAGGCACTTCACAGACAGGTGACCTTCCTCTTCCTAACTAAACTTGGTTCATTTAAATTATTTTATTGCACAAAATTTGACTCCTGTGAGTTCCTAGCTATGTTAGAATGTTTTTACCTCAACAAAAATATACCTGGAGTTTTGAAGTTATGGCGTTTCGTTTCATCCACATTATGTTTGAGTGAACTTGCTTTTTAGACTGTCCACATCTCAAAGCTGAAAATGCTGTTCCACCTAGTGATAACATGAAGTAACGGTTTTATCTATTTTATCCTGAATGAACTCATATGCTAGAAAAAAATTACATTTGTCACCTTTATTGGAATGCTGTTTTGACAAGCATTTTGACAAAGTTTAAAAAACACTTCTTGCCTGACAGTTTAATGGCATCACAAAATGGAAAAAAATTTAGAAAATACGCATCCTAAAAATGCAGGATTTTTTGTTTAATGTGTGCAAATCTTAAAACACATCTCAAGCATGTTTTTTGATGAGCAAATAACCTTATTCTATAGATACAATTAACATAATTTAGATCCTTTAGTAATAATATGATATCAGTAAGATTATAAGATCAGTACCAAAGCAGTGGGGGAAAGTAACAAAGTACAAGTCTAAAAGTAGGGCATTCACGCAAAAATACTGGGACAAAAATACATTTCACAGTGAATACATTTTACTATTACTTATTTTAAGAGCAGTTTATTTAAAACAAAAATAATAATATATGTATTTTTTTCCATCAGCACATTTCTTTAAAACAGCTGAAATAAAAATACTTCTTGTTTTGAGATAAAGAATGTCTTTGAGCAAAAAAAAAAAAAAAATTACATATAGACTCTAAAAACGCTGACAAATTGATTTAACTAAAAAAAATAAAAAATCAGCTATTTACAATATTTTCACTTTGTACTCTCAAAAAATGTTTGAACATGAACTTCCTCCTTGGCTCCTGCCTCCGTACTTTTACTTGATTTTTACTAAGTTTGCTAAGTTGGTGAAAAAGATTACTATCTAGCAATAAGGAAACAGACTGACAGGGGCAACTAATTAGTTATTTTTTACATATTTTTTATTAGTGTTTTAGTTTCCACTCTGATACGTAGAGCAACAATGCCCAGTTACAGCTCAGCGAGCTAGCGTGTGAGTGTGGAGCAGGTGAACGAAAAGAGGTGTTGTAGATCACATGCTTAGGTGTTTGCACATGGGGTCAGTCAGCTGGCAGGAAGTCACAGAACCAAGGTATGTAAGACATTTGGCCAATAATAAAGTCAGCGGGGCTCAGCTAAACTCTTGCACTAAAAGAGCATCCAGAACAAAAAATCTACCAAATAACACAGAACACTTTTCAGAAAACAGCCAAACAAAAAGACCTATCCACCTATCTGCGCCTTCTGTCATGACATGCTGTGGGCTAGCCAGCCATGTTGGCCAATTCCACTAAAGATTAGTCTGTGTTCCCCCTTCAGACATTTCCTGTTTCCTATTAGACTGGAGGTACAGCAATTATGTAGGTTCTGCTTAGGACTGAAAGCTGCAGAATGATAAGAAGGATTAAATAGAAGATTCAAAATAAAAGGATATGGAGATAAAACAATGCTGCTGTAAGAGTTTGAGAATGTGCTGTCCCTGTCAGACGGCGATAAATCAGCAGGTCTATTGAGTAAGTCTTTGAGTAAACAACTCCAAAGATTCATCCAAAGTACTGTAATGTGAAGAGACTATTTGCTCCAGTGTAAAACAAACAAACAAAAAAACAAAACAGACCAATGGGACTCACAAAGTATCCATCCAAACAACAGAATTCCGCTGAATTTACAGTGCTGACATGAAACATTGCAACATGAGAGGAGGACAAACACTTTACAGGAATAAACTAAAACACTATTATAGCATGGCTCAAAAACTAAAATTATAACAAGAATTTGTTGTAGTAGATGTATTTTGGTGCACATCCAAGTTTGCATTTACAACTACATTTTTGTAATTATTCGATTGAGTGCTCATTCATTTTACCATCATTATGGGGAATCAAGGGCATCTTATTTTCAGTATAATATAAAAATTCCATGGATATTTTCCTACCCAAGAGTGTTCTTTACCTGACATAAATTTTATACTGGGTCAATATTGAGAAACATGGAGAATTCAAGTATTTTGTGAACTAATATGGTCATGTCTCCTGTGTGTAGATCCTAATAGATCAGACTGTAAAAGATACAGTTTACATTTGGTGCCATAAATGGCTTCACTTCACTAGTTTATAGACCCTGGTGTCAAGTTTCCACTAAAGTTAATATAAGCAGAGCAAATTGACATACCTACCTACAAGCAATAAAAAATGCTCAAATATTTTAGTGCACATATCTTAGATGATTTGGGAATGTAACAGTAAATCAACGTACAGTATCCAATGAAGTCATAGAAGAATATCATTTCAAAATAAAGAAATTAAGTTCATAGAAGTTTCCATCATGAATGTCAAAATAGTTTTAGTAGTTATGGCAGTTGTAGATTTGGTTATATTTGACTATGCTCTTTTTTTTTTAAGTGAATACATTTATTGGAGGACTCACACAAACAGTTCACAATGCTCCAATATTGAGTGCTTTTACTTCTACATTTACTTTTGGTGCAGGTTTTATACAGCACTTCTTTTACCAACCTTATTTGTCTAAACAGAAATCTTCCACCCTTTAGTCTGGACATAGGAGCCCATCTCATTCATTCCTGATCACAGAGAAAGCAGATAGACGCACGCTCACACACAATGTATTTTTATCAGTCTCTTCCCTGCAGGTCAAAGGCCAAATGGTTCTATATTTAATTTTCTCTGGGTTGAGCATGTTGTATAGATGTCGTCACTTTCTCACACACAGTAAATCCTTTATTCAGAACAGGAAATGCCAATGCACAATGTCCACTAGTACGGCTGCAAACTACAGGCTCTGGATTAGACGACAATTTCTCAACATTATTAAACTAATTAAGGCAGCTGTAGAATTTATCCAGAAATACTGCACAGATGACAGCTTGTTGCTTTTGAAGTCTGTCTTTTCTATTTTAGATGAGAGCTGGCAGTGAACTGTGGCCATAACGTACAAGCTACATAAGACAAAACAGAAGACTGGAAGGGTGGATCTACAGTTAGTATGCTTTACCCAACCAGCAGTATTTGTTATCTGAAGTTTAATCTATGGCTGGCCTCTGTAACTAGGTTAGTCTTGTTGATTATATGTATGTAACAAATAACAAAATATTTCACTACACTTAACTGGTTGAACCCTGACAGATGATGCAGATATAAAATACATTTTGCACAATAACAATAGACTCCAATGACAAATGAGTTTTCCTACAGTGATGTGTCATGGTGCAGTAGTGGTGCAGCTGCCCAGGGCTCTCTCTGCTGATGTGTAACTTGTTTGTGTGGAGCAGAGGCAGAGAAATAGTAACTCTGTCTCTGTACATAACGCACACAGACAGAGTATGGGTGGGTATGTGTGGTTGTTCTGGTATGTGGGCGTTTGGGGGGTGGTCATAGGTCTGACCGTTGAAAATTCCACACCTTGGAATAACATAGAGTATGGATTATTTAAAAGGTACAGTATCTTCTTGTTAATGAGGAAAAGAATATAAACTTTATATTAACATATTTGCACTTTTTTCTTTCATATTTGGGTTAAATCAGTGTTTCTAAAACTGTGGTAACTGTACCACTGATGGTACATGGACACATCTTCAGTTTTATTTTTATTTAAAGTACATTGTATTCACATTTTTGCTCTTTTAACCAAGTAATTTCTTGGTAAAACTACTGCAGCTTTGATGTATTTACACTACTTATTGATGATTTAGTCATAATTTAGACTTGAAATAGTCCTGTTTTAGACACACTTTGGGTTTCATGGTACTTGGAAAGCTAAGTTGCTTCTTTGATGGTACTTGGTGTAAAACATTTGAGAACCACTGGAATAAATCAGTTTTGCAGTAAAGCTTGCATGGCAATGATTTACAATTTCTTAATGCATTTAAATTAAATGTTCCCATTGTATGCATTTTTTCAATGTTTACTGCTTCAAAAATCTATTTACTGTATGTGTGTTTTGATTGTGAGCAAGCTTGAATCTTCATAATTTGTCCAGTAATTTTTGTTTGTTTTTTAGCTATAAAATTTCACACTTTGGCATAAAACTTGCATGGAGAATGTTCAGAAGTATGTCTATTAGACATACTTCTGAACATTCTCCATGCAAGTTTATAATAACATTTTTTTTTTTTTTGCAATATAGAGAATATTAACAGTTGTGGCAGTATCACAAGTAGGCCAGATAAGGAAAAGGATTGCATCTGAGCATAGATTGAACGTTTTATGCCAAAGCTCATCTCTTTACATCCCGTTAAAGCCATCTTTAACCTTCTCCCTGCCGCTCTATGGGGAGTCCTGGCTAAAACAACCTCCCACACACAACTTTCAGGTCAGGTCACGCTCGAAAGAACTGAAGAGGAGCCACAACCTTTTAATCCCAACTGGAAACACGGATGTCCAACCTAAAAGTGTTGAGACCTGTGACTCTACCCCTAAATGCACCACAGATCAAAGGCTAATGTGTCAGGAATGAGGGTGAAGCTTGTACCCCAACTCCTTTTTAGAAAAAAAAAATCACCCATGTGCACATATGGTAGCACTCATCCATGGTATTGACATCTTTTGCTCACAAAGGTTGTCAGAGCAAGCAGTGTATCTCCATCCATTTAGTTTTATATTTTAGTAATTTTTCGCAAAGTAGTTAACACTTCATAAAAATGGCTTTTGTATTTAGTAATAAGATGTTATTGCTGGTCTTCCTTCTTCATGCATGACAGTTCTAGTCTCAGCATCCACCCACACAGTTCACTTTCTCACTATTCCTCCTCTTCATAGGTTTAAACAACTCAGTCTTGCTTGTCTGTTTTCTTTCGCCCAAACAATCCAAAATGAGATCTTCTGATAATCCAAAGCAATGAGATTGACCTTAAGTGTCATGAAGAAAAACAAGATCTAAGTCCCTGCTTTTTGTTTGTTTTTCCATCTATGATAAAATCTATACAAATCCACCAAAGACAACTTCACTCAAGATAAACTGCAAATTAACAGAAAATAATTACTTCTGTGGTCACATAATTGTTAAATTCATTCACAACAACAGGCATCAGGAAAGCCCATTACAAACACCTAGTTAACCAAAGGCTAATTTAACTGTTGCAGCTGTTTTCAATAAAATGTTGCGGTTGTGGAAGCATCAATGAACAACCCTCTAATAAAATGTAACATATCGCTACAATTGTCTTAGTCTATTCCCAATAGCAATTTTAAACAGTGTAGAAACTAATCAATAGTAATTAAGTTGTACACAGATTAGACAAAAGATGCTTTGATTTTGAAATAAATAGAAGAAGTGGTAACTAAAGCCAAATGGTTAGACTTAAAAGTCTAATAATTGGATGGCTGTTGGTTTAGATTGCATTCAGGTAAGTTAGATAACAACAATAAAATAACAGTGACTGACAGCAGAAAATAAAACATTTAAGATAAGTTTGATTGATAGGTTTGATAAGTAAGATTGATAGGTTTGATAAGTAAGATTGGTTATTATGTTATTGGTTACAGAATAGAATTGTAACCATCAGCTGAACCATATGTCTTGTGCAAATGGTTTGTTGTCCTGTGCTAAGATCGACAGCTGCACATGCATCCTCTTTCCTGTGAAAACAAGGCTAATGTCAATAAATGGGGCAATTAAGACAGAGACAGCTTTCGTTGAGTAGAAGATGTGTTTGTAACTTTATGTATGACTTTTTATGTTTAAAGGAAATAAATTCACACTTTTACGATTGCTGGCTTGTTGTAATTTTTTTATAGCAGTGGTAAGGATGAGCTAGTAGAAAATTAACACTGCTTTGGCGGACTTGAGCTGGCTTAAAGCAGCACTTCAATAAGAAAACAGTCCGGCTAAGAGAGAAAAGACAAGTGCTGTGTTGTATGCCATTCAAGTGCATCACAATAGGCTATAAAATGCTAAATAATGTATCATTCCGATTGTTTGTTAAGTGTCGCATAATTGTATCCAAACCTAAATTTGCCTTGTGGACCTAGTAAAAGGCTCACTCACGGCACAGGTGAACGCACAGTCAAACGTACCTGCTTTTTGTGCGTCTCCTGATCTGATGGCGGCCTCTGCGGCAAAAGGTAAAGCCCCACGAGGATGTATTCACGCAGTTTATAACGCTATCCACTGTGAGTCCTTTTGCCGCATAATCCCACAATTTGGGGGTTAAAAACGATGCTCTCCTGACGCACGGGCTAGTTGTACCGCTGCCAGCACTGTCTCTATCCACGAGACGCTAAAACGCACGGCCCACTCCACTCCTCCATCCATACCCACATTTCCTCCTCCCTCGTTTTTTTTCTTTCTACAATCGCCTTGCCTGCATGGTCTGCCTACCCGCGGATCCACTGGCCATGCATACGTCTGTTTGGCACGTCCATAATTACGCAACGGCCATGCGTGGAGCAGGAGCGTGTCACAACGAGAGCGCCTTATCATTGACTAATCTGTAAAGCAATACAAAGCGGCCAAGTTGCTCTCGTGGAGGTGTGACGATCGCTGCGTGCATAAAAAAATATTGTATAGGACATTAGTGCGTAACCAGTTGGATTTGGAAGGTGGTTTTGCATACTGGGAGTGTCTTGTGCAAATAATGGCAGCTGATGAAACTAAAACAGCATGAGCACAGACAATGAACAGGCACATCTTTACCCCATGAAACCCAAGCTCATCTCTTCTCCGTTACTGTGTCCTCTGTCAGTAAAAGAGTCACCCTGGCCTAAACCATATGATACTGTTTTCCTTCCACTGCACAAAACTCTGGGCCTTGTCTTCTTCTGCTATCTGGCCTCATATCTGACTGGACTAGACATGTTTGTGCATGCAGAAAGCCTAGTGAGCACAACATTTTCATTGGCTTAAAATAGAGAGGATGAAAACTAGGTGTTAATCACTGCCACTGTAACCAATTATTTTACAAGCCCAAACTGTAAAAGCACTGAAATATATTCCTTCAATCGTTTGTAATGAAGAGAGCTAAAAGGCAAGGCATATGGGTTTTGTAGCATTAGAAACAAGTATTAGTCCTTAAAATAAATGCAGCTTATCTTCATCATCTACCTTATTAAAACCACATCACTCTTTTTTGTGCTGAGGCATAATAAAATTAGCTTTTTGTTGTTTCCAGGCATTTAATCTTACTGAATTTGAAATATTTCTAAGCTTAATATTTAAATTATTACCACATCTTGTTAATATGTTCCTAATCACTGTTTACATTAGTCACGTTCATCAGTTCCAAAAATAGCTGTAGCTCAGAGGATTGCTCTAATGCCATTACATTGCACTGAGGCAGAAGAGACACAGCAAGGAGAGGACAGTACAGGTGGGAAAACACTACTAGCCTGTTGTATAATCATATCATTCGTATGGATTATGATTAATATTCTTATTAGGGATTATTAGTGAAATCCCTATTTGAAGACATTCCATCATATACAAGAGGAGAAAGAGATTGATGGGGCAGATTTCTGTAGGTGTATTAGGTCCAACATATCTATAGTAGTTTCGTTTACATCTGAACACATTATTGTGTTATTTAAGTTATGATTCACTGTCAGTAACATAAAAATGACATGCAAATGAAATCCATAATTAATTCTTTTACTATTTGCTACCTGCTTGACAAGATTTCTACTGTAACTAAAAATGTTGCCATTTCACTACAACCAATATACCTGATAACCCCACAATTACTGTTGCCTTAGGTACTTTCCTCATACATAACTTATAGGGCTATGGTACTATGGTATACTGCAGCATAATCTTCACATCTGTGAGAAGGAATGTGGTTACTAGACCTATAGTCTATAGATCTTGGAGGGCCTTTGGTAGTCCAAGTCCAGACAGAAACGAGTCTTTTAGAAAAAGCTGAAGTAAACAAAACAGAAGACTAGAGGTTTGAGATTGAAATTAAGATGTCTGTGCTCCTCTACACCAAAATAATCCAGAGTTACTAATCTAATCCTCTTTCTGTTTTCCAGTAGTCCAGACACTATGTACACCTATCATGACCTTCTTGGAGATGGTCAGAAACATTTCCTATTATTAAACACAAGAAAAGTAAAAAAAAAAAAAAAAAAAAAAAAGTCTACCCAAATTAAAAAAAGAAAAGAAAGACAATCACTTTAAGTAATAATGTTGTTATTGTAATAAATGTGGTACTTTATTATATCCTGCCACTGCTACTTCTACTACTATGGCACGAAAGTCAAAAGGCCAAAATTATGTAACATTTTGTCACATGTTGAGAATTAAGCTATAATTAAATGTTCTGGCCTTCATTTTATGTAGCCTTATCTGTTTTTGTAGCTTGGACATTTAAATTTTCTGATAAACCGGACCACAGAATTGACATTTAAAACTTGATTGACTTGTCTGTAAATACTGCCCTCTGGTGCTCAATTAGGATTTTAATAAAGCTACACGTTTCTACTTTAGGAGAAGGCAACAATCCCACCTCTTACATAACACACAAGCCAACATATTTATTCAGTCTGTGTCATATTGCACCTTACCCCAAGCACACTTTCACAATCCTCTTCTTACTTTAGACTTCTTGACCTCTGGTGTCTCCCTAGCCTGACATTGGTGCCCTGAAGCTGAGCCATGGTTTCTGTCCTGCTCAAGTGGAAAGTGCATAAAGGCTGACTCATGTGTGCATTAACACACATGGTTGCACTGGGAGCCACAAATAACCTCTTCTTCAATGGATGACATGAAAACAGGCAGACAAACAGCTGAGGCAATGACACATGCACCTGCGAGAACAAGATAAGATAACAAGATACAAGACAAGTCATTCCAAAATGTACTTAAGTATTTTTAATATCGGTAACAGTATTACATTTAATTCTTGTAAAAAGTAAAGAGGTCTGAGCTATTTTTTCACAGTGGAATAAACATAAACAATTATAATGTTTAATGATACATATGTATGCTGTAAAATTGCCAATAAACAAAAGAAAATGCTATCTATGAGGATAATTCCTGAGATACTACTACTGCCTATTAAAGGTCAAAATTCATAGTGGCCTGGTTTGGTGTGGTATGTTGCCTCACAGCTAAAATATTTTGCTAACAACCTTTCTGCGTGTACACTTTGTCAACATTTGTTACTTCTAGGTGGTCCTGTTTTGCATGTTTTCAAAAGCAACAACACGTTTAAAAAAAAGGTGATTTTCACTAATGTCCCATTTGGTCCCGCACAGGCAGCAGTTAATTGCCATTGCTGCTACAAAGGCAAAGATGTACTAACTTTAGATAAACATCAGGGTGCTGCATCAGTTGTCTCTATGAAATGAAAGAAGAAGAAAAAACATATACAATTTTTAATACATCTTTGGGTTTTCTGCTTGGACAAAAATGCAATGATGCTTGCAAAAATATTGTATCTTAAGGTTACTTCAACAGAGCATCACTGTGTATTTACTATGGGTTTGAATAAAATAACTTATAAGTGGGGTAGCTGATTTTCATACTGCAAACACAATTTAGGTTTTAAATTTGACAACTTCTCTCAGGAATACTTCGACACATGATAGACATCAACTTGTACTCATTTTGGTTACAATTATAATCAATAAGCGCCTTTCTACAAACAGCAAAATGAAAGAGAGGGCCACCCAAGCACCGCTAATCAGGGCACTGCATCCTGATTAGAACTTAATTTTTCAATTCATACAGTACTCAGTGAATTTTTTTCACAAAGTGCTGTACCTATCATATACTTTTTAGTTGAAAACACAAACTTTACTAAATTGCAACTAAATAGTTAGCTACCCCAACTTAACTAACATTAAAGTAGGCTGATATCTGAAAGCAACATAGTGTTATCTTTTACGACTATTAGAGTACATTTTTCAACAGTGCATTAAAAGGCTATTTCCAATATGAGGCCTTACATTGATACCTCTTTATCTTACAGATGATGGTGTTGTCTTGTTTGATACTGACCTTTTCCTCTTAGTGTTTTCCCGTTTTATTTGTTTTCTTTGAACTATTTCTTTGTCAGTGTCTTCTTCACATTTAATTTCCCTTTTCAGATTCTGTATGGCGGGCCTCTGCTTTAAATTTTTAAATTTCTTAAGATCAGAACAAAACAATACCTAAAAATAAAGACAGCATTTTGTGTAAGTATTAGAATATGCAGAGTCACAACACAATGCAGACCAAAAATAAAGACAGGTTACAGATGCACAAAGATCTCTAGACCAATGGAAGCTATTGTATTTACTTACTGACTGTGCCCATCCAGCATAAGGACCCCACAGATTTCTAAAGAAATCACCTGTATAGAGTTGTCATAGCATTATTCATACATAATATAAAGTTATATAATTACATAATTCAAGCACACTGACCAATATCTTTGTGAAGCTTGTCTGTAATAGTCTTCTGTCCATGACAAGAGACAAATTTATAATCACGTTTTGCAATCTGCCAAACGTGTGTATCAACAGGAACAGCTTCTGGCTTATCTAAAGACATCAAACACACACAATCTGCCACCTACCGGTAAGCAATTTAAATTCATCATAGAAGCATAAGAGATTACATAATTTCCTATGTGTAAAGCTTACACTACCTTGGTTCCAACCCCAGAGAGAGTGCGGAGAGCATTGCGGGCCTCATGATATGGGACATTTCTCAGACCAGTGAGCCAGTGAGGTCCATGTGAGTCAAGAATTGTCTTTGCACTTTGTTGTAAGAACTTAGCTCTGTACCCAAAACCTAGACCCCTTAAGCATGCCTCTACATTGGATTCTGTAACATGAGGTAAGCAGATCTTTACATATATCAATGTTTCATAGCTGTTATGTGGAAATAAACTAAATCATATATAAAATATCAAACTAAGATTGAAAAATGAACAGCCTACTGCACCTGCTAGAGTTGAGAGGGAGGGAAAGTCATGGTAAGAAGTTTCATCCAGTTGACACAGCTTGTTGCCCAGTGTATGGCATAGCCGTTCCACCATTCCTTGGATTCGAGAAATGTGGTTGTTAGATGTACAGATGAAAGTAAAAAGGCATTCTATTGGATCCTGCCGCAGCATTCGCACTCCTAAAAGATTATGTTTAACATCACATCACATCACATTCTTTTTTAACCAACCATAATAGTAAGTATATAAACAAACCTGAAAAAGTCTCAGCAAGCTTTTTAAAATGAGCATCTCTCTCACCCCAGTCCTTATACAATTCCTCCAAATTAATATTTAGCTGAAAATAGTCATTCAGCAACTTCTCACCATCACTACAAGCATGTGCTTCAGCTTTTACATGCACTTTATGTTTTGTTTCAGGTTCACAGTCTTTCTTTGTCCACTTCCTGTGAGTGAAGTCTCGATGGTTTTCATAAACATAGTACCATAGTCTGTTATCTATTTGAGTTAATGTCCAAACTCGTCCTCTCATCACTCCAGTCCAGTGGCCCTCAGCGGTTTCCCTCCAACTGAAAAGGTAGAAAGCATCACGAGGAGTCAACTAACTGTTCATTTCATATGATTAATATTAGTCAGATAACAACATAAATAAATGAACACCCAAATAAATGTTCATATTTGATTAACTTTACTTATTACTAGTTTATTAACTTTTATCGGTTGGCTAGATTAGATTTAATCCCACCCACTCCTAAAAATAATCATTAAAAAAAGATTACTTAACTTTTTATAGCATGGCACCTACACCACTAGGCCCAACTTACCGGAAAGACTGTCCACAGGCGAGAGTCAGCTCCAGGCGGAGCTCGGACCTCGCCAGTTCAAGAGATTTCCACATTCGTCTCTCTGAGCTAATCAGCGATTTCAAAACGTGTAATGCAACTATTCTGTCAAAAATGCTGCAAAAACTACAATAATTATAACGTAATCATGCAAGACACACACAACCAAGCTATCATGTGTTAGCTCGTTGTGTGCTGGACGTCAAAAACTTACACGGAGTTTTACTGCGCACGTAAACGACTAGCTAAGTATATTGTCTATCACAATATAAATAACCCAATTTGGAAAAGTTGGTGTAATCTAGTAAATGATAACCTTAATCAAACTTGAGATCTGTTAAATTTCTAAATCTGATGCAATTTTTGTTCGATCTTTGTAACCCGCCCCTAAGGATGTCAACACTAACGCTCATTGGTTAGCAAGCTCAAAACTCTCGTGTGATTGGCCAAAAGTAAACCATTCTCTGCATCTGCTTGGCTAGTTCTGCTGTATATCAAAAATGTCAGTGTTTAACAGGAAGTCGTCCGTCCTCCTTTCTCTCCGGTGAGTTGTGTGGTCGTGTGTGGTGGTGGCGTGTCTGTCTGACTTCGAGAACGCCGGTTATTACGGTGGAAATGGCAGATGTTTTGACGCTTTTCACGTCTATTGGACTTAGTGAACAAAAGGCGAAAGAAACCGTGAAGAATGACGTGCTGAGTTGTGCCCTCAACAAGCCATTGATCAGGTAGGTAGTCTTGTACAGACTCTGTAAGGGGACGTGGACAGCTGGGACTAGGCGTGACTGACATTACTGGTGCCCCTTACTGTAGTAAGATAGTTATTCCTATTGACAAGTGTGGATTAGAAAACTTTTGTCTTTACTTCAACTTTATTTTTTTTTATCTAGTATCCAATGTCGATGTTGGTTAAGAGCTGCAACTATAGCTCGGGAGTCGGATTATCAAATAATCTATGTTTTTGCAGTTATTATTATGAAAGCCCTTGAGGTTAAAATAAATAAATACATGAATAAATTATTAATAATTAGTTATTGTGATGATAATATTTCTTTAAAAACAAAATACATTCTTCAAATTAGTTTTTGATCTGTGCATTGCTACCTAATTGGACTGTGTTCACTCCTATTGGGTAATGGCCCAATCAATCAAGCCAATTTAGTTCTGACAAAAGACTTGGTTTAGCCCTGATCTAGTCCAAGTTTAATTTTGGGACAGCTTTGGAAGTTTATCTGTGCAAGTGTTCAGTATAAAATGCATTTTTTTAATTGTCTCCTTTTTTATTATTAACCACCCAGGCACAGCAGGTACATGGAGAGTCCGGAGTCGACAAAGCGATGGGCACCTTGCTGTATAGCATGGCCTCTCGCCTCAAGACAGTAAACGCCTGTCATTCCTCACTGACATGATTGCTCAACGTAAAATTTCTACTGAGCTGCAACTGGCGGGTAAGAGTTCATATTTCTGACAAGTTACAACTGTTAACATTCCATTTTATTTCTTGTTTTTTAGAAGAATTGTTTAAAATGAAAACAAAACCTATTTGAAAACTGAAAAAAAAACAACTTGCACCATTTCCTGAACCACAACCACCTGCAGAAGTCTCATGCATACTTCAGAAGTGCACAGCTTAGTTTTGTTTGTTTTGTTTGTTTTTTTTTTGGGTGCAAAAGTTCTGTCAGTGGTTCTGCTAACATTTCTCATCTTCATTTGTGCAGCGGCTCTGGAGTATTTAAAAGGCCACCCCAAGGACCCTATTAACCAGAAAGAATTTGAAGATGCTTGTGGAGTGGGCGTGGTAATAACACCAGAACAAATTGAAGAAGCAGTATGTACACTGGCCCTTGAAGTCTCTTTGGTTAAAGGTGGATTGGGGCTAAAAATTGATTATTGACAGAGATTTGTTTACAGGTGGAGTCTGTTATTAGGAAGCATAAGGAACAGCTATTAAAGGAAAGGTACCGCTTCAACATGGGTCTGTTAATGGGTGAGCAAATTTGTATTGAATCAAGGTATTTATTTATAAAAACAAAACAAAACATGAACAGTCATTGTTGGATCATTTTGTTTACTTGTTCAAATTGTAAAATGTCACTTTCGTTATTTGAGTACAATTAAATGTCTCATTCTTGTAATGGATTGTGTTTCAGGCGATGCTCGCATGGCTCTTAAATGGGCAGATGGAAAAGTTATCAAAAATGAAGTTGACATGCAGGTGGGTTAAATATATGTAAATCAGCTATTTCACAATTTCACTGGCTTTGTTCAGCATATGATCATAAAGAATGTATTGTGTTTCTAAAGGTGCTTCATCTCCTGGGACCCAAGACAGAATCTGACCTTGAGAAGAAACCTAAGGTATAATCTAATTGAGCTTGAATATTTCACTTTTTGAAGCCCTTTAATGGAATAATCATGTGTTTAGGCTCCAAAAGCAAAACCTGATAATGAGGTGAAGGTAAGAAAGAGGAAGTTGTTGTAAATGGTATGAAGGCTTTCAAAGTTTATCTTATCTTAATCAGATAATTTTAAAATGTATGTATTTCTCAGGTGAAGTACAATTTGAAGGCAAATCTCTCATGGAACAGCTAAGAGGAGAATCTCTCAAATTTCATAAACCAGGTGAATAATAATGTGACCGGTGTGTTTTTCACTCTCTCTGCATTGTGTTGTGTCCTGAGCGGGAGTTGAACCCGGGTCTCCCGCAGGGAAACCAGCTCCCCCTTAGCTCAGTTTGTTTGTGGGTCTTATACCTGAGGGGGTGAGTTTATCCCATACCACCACACACTTCTCCATCCTGGTACCTCGTGTGGGCTTACACCGGTTACACTAATAATAATCTTAATAATAATAATCATAATCATAAATAGACATACAGACACATACATATTGTTGTCTTTTTTTTTTAAACAGGTGAAAACTATACAACGGAGGGTTATGTTGTTACTCCTAAAACAATGGACCTTTTGAAAAAACATCTGGAATACACAGGTGGACAGGTACAATATGAAAATAAGAAAGGTTTATTTCATTATCAAATGTTCTAACTGCTCCAGTAAATGGGCAGATAGTTGCTATGAAAAGTTTTTTAAGCAAAAAAAAAAAAAAAAAATCCCAACGCTAAAAAATGTAATTTATTTAGCCAGGCCAGGTCCACATTAAAGATAATTGAATAATACTGTATGTCTAACTGTTTGTCTGTTTAGATTCGGACTCGCTTCCCTCCAGAGCCCAATGGTATTCTTCATATTGGACATGCTAAAGCTATCAACTTTAACTTTGGGTATGCCAAGGTCTGTTCATTCTCCTTGGTCTATCATTGACTTGTTTAAAGTTAAATTTTGATCAACATAAACGAATGACTTGTGTGTGCACGTGTGGGTGCCCGCATTTTTTTTATATATTTTTTTCAGGCCAACAATGGAATTTGCTTTTTAAGATATGACGACACAAATCCTGAAAAAGAGGAGGAAAAATACTTTACGGCCATAAAGGACATGGTTGAATGGCTTGGTGTGTATATTGTGATTTTCTCACTTATACTGATGTATAATTACTAAACGTTCTTCATCAACTGTAATTGTTTGCATAACTGTCATTGAGTTCAGGGGCAACCTTTCACTGTTGCGTTACCTACATTGCCTGGTAGTTAAAGCAAGTTCTAGTTTGTTATAAAACTGAAGCTTAACATTCCAGCATCATATGAATAAATTAGTGCCATAGATTTTTTAAAATTATTATAATTGAAAATTTATAATCCATGTTGTTTATTGCTTAGGGTACAAACCATATGCAGTGACCCACGCCTCTGACAACTTTCAGAAACTGTATGACCTTGCAGTGGAGCTTATACGCAGGTTAGTGTACTCAATACTCAAAAAATATTTTTTTTCCTAATTATGCCTAAGACTAACTGAATGATATATTTTTAACAATACCTTTAGAGGCCATGCATATATTTGCCATCAGAAGGGTGAGGAGCTGAAAGGTCACAATGTTCCTCAATCTCCATGGCGGGATCGTCCCATTGAGGAATCTCTGGTTTTGTTTGAGCGGATGAAGAAAGGGCTGTTTGCAGAAGGAGAAGCTACTCTCAGGATGAAAATGGTGATGGAGGATGGGAAGATGGACCCAGTTGCTTACAGAATAAAATACACACCACATCACAGGACTGGAGATGAATGGTAGGGTGTTTAATTTTATCTCAATTTTTTCTGTTAATATTATATATTTGTTATCAACCCACATCATTATAAATAATGTTGATAAATAAATATCACACATAGTTTTTGTTCATAGATAAGTATTTCTTTCTCTTTCAGGTGCATTTATCCCACTTACGACTACACCCATTGTTTGTGTGATTCCATTGAAGATATTACACACTCACTCTGCACCAAAGAGTTTCAAGCAAGGTTTGCATTGTATATGCCTTTTTATTGTCACATTTCTCATTCAAATAGTAAAAAGACCAACAGCTTAATAATGTTTTCAGGCGATCCTCCTATTACTGGCTGTGTAATGCTCTGGATGTGTATGCCCTGTGCAGTGGGAATATGGCCGCCTAAACCTCACATACACTGTTGTGTCAAAGAGGAAAATTATTAAGCTTGTGGAAACTGGAGCCGTCAGGTAAAATATTTATGGCTTATCGCATTAAAATAACATTTTGATTTAATTGTGTATCTTTTCATAGAGACTGGGATGATCCTCGTCTGTTCACTTTGACTGCACTGAGACGAAGAGGTTTCCCACCAGAGGCAATAAACAACTTCTGTGCAAGAGTATGTTGTTGATCTCAATGTTCAATTCAGCTAATCCCTTAGCTGTAGCTCCTGTGTTTAGTTTGACTGAATTATGCCTAATTTATGTCAGTTTTTTTTTTTTTTTACTTTGTTAGGTTGGAGTCACGGTTTCTCAGACAACGACTGAGCCCCACCTCCTGGAGTCTTGTGTGAGAGATGTGTTAAACGAAACTGCACCACGAGCAATGGCTGTGCTTGAGCCTCTCAAAGTCATCATAACCAATCTGCCTGAAGATTTTCGGGTTTGTCAAGATATTTGGAATAACTGTGAACATAAAACATATTCAAGTGTGTTAAAAATGATGATTGTGTTTTTGTTTTCATAGTTGGATGTGACTGTACCTGACTTTCCTGCAAATGAGGCAAAAGGTAGCCACAAAATTCCCTTCACAAGAACAATTTATATTGAGCAAGGCGACTTCAGAGAGGTCCGTGAAAACTATTGCAAACCTTTCAACAAAAGTCATAACTTATACATTTATCATGGTATTAAACTCATTTGCAGGTTATGGAGAAGGGTTACAAACGTTTAACCCCAGAACAACCCGTTGGTCTGAGACACGCTGGGTACATCATATCTGTTCAGAAAGTTGTGAAGGTAAGAATCCATTGACAAGTGCATAGGAATGTTTCAACAAAATTGAACTAAGGTTAACAAAAAAGTCTTGACAGCATTTAATTAGAGCACAGACTATCATTTTATGTATTACTATATATTAGTTTTTTATATTTTTGTTCTCAGGATGCTCAGGGAAACATTGTTGAGCTGGAGGTGACCTGCTGCAGTTCAACTTCAGTGGATGCGAATCAAAAACCCAAGGCCTTTATTCACTGGGTCAGCGAGCCCTTGACATGTGTAGTCCGGCTGTACGAAAGACTGTAAGTTACTGTTTAGAGCATTATATTTACAAAAGAATTCCCTATGCTTATTTTGTAATGATCTTTCAGGTTTTTACACAAAAATCCAGAAGATAGTGCTGAAGTACCTGGTGGTTTCCTGAGTGACATTAACCCTGTAGGTACTTTTGAAAATAACTTTCTTTTGCAATTTTTTTTTTTATAAATGTCTATATTTATTTTCTTTTCAGAACTCCTTGCAGACTATTAGCAGTGCCTTCATAGATACTTCAGTGAAGGGGGCAAAAGTATTTGACAAATTTCAGTTTGAGAGAGTTGGATATTTCTCACTAGATCCTGACAGCACAACGGGCAAGGTACAGTAATGACATTTTTTCCCCTCTCAATAAATAGCTGCATCAAAGGTTATTGTGTGGCCTTTGTGATCATAATTGTTTGCTTTTTTTCTTTGCTAAATGAATAAGGGAATTACTTTTTCTTGCAGCTTGTCTTCAACAGAACTGTTACCCTGAAAGAAGATCCAGGAAAGATATGAGTATCTTGAGATGAAGCCATATACTGTACCTTTGCCTTCCTTGAGCCGACAGTTACAATACATGTTTGCTACTAAATATGTAACATCAGTTTTAATAAATAAAACTGTAACTCATTTTCATATAAATAGATAAAAGTGCTTTTAAACTTTTTTATTTATATTAAAATGTTTTCTGCTTTCTAAATGCTTATGATGCATTTGATTTATATCGATAACAAACATAACTTATTGTGAATGGTTCATTTGACGAGAGTTTACTCTAAGAATAAACATTAGCCTTCATGTGACAGGGGTGCACAGTAGCAGTGTGGTTAAAGCTTCCCAATAAGGAGATTGTGGGTCCGACTCCGGGGTCAAACCATATCAACATCTCACGATCTCTCTGGGTGGAGTTTGCATGCTCTTCCCATGTCACCGGGAGTTTTCTCCAGGTAGCCTACTCTGGTTTCCTCCCACCTCCAAAAACATGCATGTTGAGCTTAAATGGGTGTAATTGTAAATATCCCCTGTGAGTGAGTGAATGAGAGAGTGAGGTTGTCTGTCTAAGCCTGCGACGAGTTGGCCTATCCCAGGCCCAAAGTTCCAGTCACCCGCGACCCCTAAAGTTGGGGTAGCTCACTTTTTTAGTTGTAAATAAGTAAACTTTGTGTTTTCCACCAAAAAGTCTATAATAAAATGCAGCACTTTGTGAAAAAAAGCCCTCAGTATACTCATTGAATCAAATAATATAGAATTGTATAGTTCTTATCAGGAGCAGAATGAAGCATTCTGATTGGCTGAGCTTGGGTGATCCACTCCAGTTTCACTTTAAAAGAGAAAAAAGACGGTTTTAATTCAAAATTTCAACCAAATCTTCAATTATATTGATATTAACAATGCGTTGAGGGATTTATGAGGGAAAAGTTGTAAGATTTAAAACCTAAATTGTGTTTGAGTGTGAAAATCACTTACCTCACCTTAACAGGATTAAGCAAAAATGGAAAAGTGGAAAATAAATGAATGATAGAGTATAATAATAATCTAGAATGCACTGCAATTACATTTTATTTATTTTAAATTGTATTATTTTACTGACTATAGGGGTTTGTTTATCCTCTAGAATTGCAAACCACTGGAAAAAAGACTGAACTTGTATGTATGTTACATAAATGCATACATCGTTGCAGAGTGACCATTAAATACAAATAATGCATTTCCTAAGCACCACTGTTTCATGTGGAGAATCTTTTTGGGACTACCTTAAAAGAAACAGAAGTCGGGTGACCACTAGGATCGTTTGCCTTGGAGAACTGTGTTTTAAGGTGGAATGGCATTCTTCTTATTCAGTTCACAATCCGCCTTTAAACTTCGCCTTTAACATGCGCCAGTCTGTCACGAAGTATCGCGACATTTGCTATAGAAGATACCGCGACAACATAACACAGTTACAAATCGTGCTCTGATTGGTCTATGAACACTGTTGTAAGATGGCGCCTAGCGAAATAAGAGTGCTAAAGAAAATGCATCAACTCATGTAAAACAACAAATGGAAATACAAAAGAGATACAGTAAACACTTTCAGCACCGGGCTACGTAATTCCTGAGAGGAATTCGCGATTCTGAAGACAGAAAAGATATCGTGAAGGAAAAGAGGTAGCTAAGCTAAGAGCTGTGCTAACTAGACAACATCTGTAAAAAAAATGCATTACTTTACACTGTGCATCTATGCAAGTTTCAGCCGGTGGGTTTGACAGATGTCCCAGAGCAAAAATGACACCGGTCGCCGTTGTTTTAACTCATAGAGTTCAGCCTAGTGGAATGTTATAATGGTAAATGTGAAAGGGCACGAGGCTAGTTAGCAGCTAACATTCACGGATATAATTCTGTGTTGACTATAAAGATTGTTTTTACTGTCGTGAATCGGTGTTGTTCCTAATACTATTTTCGCCGTGCTGTACTGTCGATGGCTGATCTGACGAGTGTTTGATATTTGCAAAGAGACCGCGCTTTGTCCCAGCTCATGCACACACGGGTTGAGTTAACCCTTTCCTCTTTGCTGGAGTGTTCAATCTTCTGTCACTCTGATCACAACTTCACTCTTCAGACTCAGTCTTTACCTCTTCCAAACTAATTCTATTTTTGTGTTTTACTTTCAGTTTGAGGATTTTGTAGCAGTAATGAATAACTCTCTGGACGGTTCGGGCTCCTATGAGGAGCTGGTTCGACAAAAGGCTCGCAGCATCCCTCAACATCGCATGAAGGAGTTTTTGGAGTCCTTGGCCAATAAGGGCCCTGATGCCCTGCAGGAGTTTACTCAGCAGAGTGGAGATGCTGCTACTACCACTACCACTATGGTGTATGAACAAGAGGCAAACTGCATTTACACAGACAGCACAGAGGTAGCAGGGTCTCTCCTCGAACTGGCTTGTCCGGTAAATAATTGCAGCTGGACATTTAACAACAAAGTGTTGTTTGGAATATAATTTTAATATTGACTGTGCTGTTTCAGGTGCAGGTTCAGGTGCAGTCTCAACAGCAGATACAAGAGGTAACTTCACAACAGCAGGCTGTCCAGGGCACAGAGCAGATTGTACAGGTAGGTGCTTTGAGCAGATGCTTTGAGCACTGAAAGATGCATACATTTTATTCTTGTCTGTAATTAGGTACAAATAGGTCAACAACAAGGTCAGATGCTGGGCCAGGTTCTTCAAGTTCCCTCCAGCTCTCATCAACAGCTGCAAGGTGTAACAACAGCACAGCTTATTCAACCTGGAGATCTCACAGAGGAACAGCATCAACAGGTATGTGGCACTGTCTACTCGATATCATTTTACATAGAACAAATGAATGACCCTCCATTTGTTCAGCTCCAAGCTCAGTTGGTGGCTGCAGTTGCAGGAGGGCAGCAGATTCAAATTCAGACAGTTGGTGCATTATCTCCAACCCAGCAGCCGGACAACGAACGAAGAGTTCTCGGAACAACTGTTGCCACATCCCAGGGAGCTGGAGTTTTACAACCTGCCAAGAAGCGCAAGGTGGACATGCCTATCACAGTGTCTTATGCTCTGCCTGGTCAGCAGGTGGCCACAGTCTTGACTATTCCCCAGGGCCAGGGTCAACAGCAGAGTTATGTATCTCTGCGGCCTGATCTTCTAACTGTGGACAGTTCCCATTTGTACAGTGCCACAGGAACCATTACTAGCCCCACGGGTGAGACCTGGACAATCCCAGTGTATTCGGCTCCTGCTGGCTCTGGCAGAGAGCAAGTCACACACATTGCCATTCCTCAAGAGGCTTATGGAGCAGTGCAAGTAGCAGGAGCTAATACTACAACAATGACAACAATGCCCACTCAAGTAACTGTTGAAAATGACAAACTGAAAAATAATGCAAATCAGACTACCACAGCTCAGGCTGTTTCCAGCATAACTAACTCTGTTGGAATGGGGTCTCAGGAGGAGGTGGTGCACACTCTGGCTGCAAATACATTGTTTCCTGCTCAGCTCATGAATGGAAACATCCACATCCCAGTGGCAGTACAGGGTTATTCTAATTCTACACAGTCTCTGATCTGGGACCCTCAGCAGCAGGTACTGCACACGCAAGGGCTGACTGGCCAGGAGGCACAGCAGTTACAGGTATGAGTCATTTTTATCCTCTGTAATAAAAATGTAATGTTTGAGAAAATGTATTTGTGCAGGGACAGACTGTGGCAGTAGAAGTGGATGGACAAGGTCAACAGCAGGTGCATGTTCAGGAACTGCTTCTCCCAGCAACATTGAAGCCAGAAGAAGGACTAGAAGTGTGGCGTCTATGGGCGCAGAGAAAAAACGATGAATTGGAAAAATCTGACAAAAATAAACTAGCTCCAATTGGAAGTATGTATAAAGCTTATATAGCTTTGTTTGTGTTTTGTGCTTTAATAACATATGCTCTGTTAAGGGCGCCAGGCCTTGCGCTTCCAGGAAGATTTAGTGTCTTGCGCAGTAGCTGAGCTCTGCTTGGGACTAAGTTATATGACAACTGAAGCCCGTGGGCTGGAAGGAGAATCTTATGAGGCAGATGTTATTTATTATATTTTCCTCTGCATGCAGAAAGTAAGCCCTCTCATTATTTAGCAATATAATCATTTGAACTGTGCAAATGACTCCTCTTTTGCTCTACAGTATCTTTTTGATAATGGACGAGTGGATGACATTTTCTCAGATCAGTACTACACACGATTTGCTCAAAGTTTGCATCATATTTTGGAGCCGTGGAGACCGTCTGTTCATCCATTAGGTAAAGATGATGCGTTATGCGCACTTTCAAATTGTATGACTATTCAAGATATTTGTAGTTGTATAGTCAAGTAATTTTACTGTCTATTTAATCATAAAGGTTATGTCATTCCCAGTCATGTGACTGAGGAGATGCTATGGGAATGTAAACAGCTGGGGGCTCACTCTCCTTCAACGTTGCTCACAACTCTAATGTTCTTCAACACAAAGTAAGTTGTACCAAAAAAGGCTTAGGTAAATGAAAACCCTGCATGTTCTATGCGTAATGTAACATAAATTGTTTTTGGACTGAGATAAACGAGTTAATTAGTTTTAGGTTTGTTTGTCACATACACTTGCACAAGTGCAATTTGCAGTGAAATTCATATGTACTTCCCAGTAAAGATACACAAGCAACAATACAAACACATACTGTATAGTACATTACTCCAGTACTACTACAGAAAGAAATTTATCAGTGGGCCAGGTTTAATAGTTTGATGGTCTGGTGGTAGAATCCCCTCTTCATCCTCAGTTTCTTTTCTCTGTTGCCATTAGAAAGACACACAAGATCATCTCATGAAAAAAAAAAAACAGTGATTGAGATGACTAGTGTACTCTGGGCTCTACTTTGATATTGTTTCAGTGTAGGTCTTTCGAACTGGGCAGGCTTATCCTGAGGATATTATATACTAATCTAAAAATACTGTTCTGGGAGCAGCACAGTCCTACTGAGTAGTGCTCTCCATCCACACACTGTGATGCTCCCAGTCAACATGCTGTCTGTGGTGCAGGTGTAAAAGTTTCCCAGCAATCTTCATGGTGAAGTCCCTCAGTCGTCTTAGATAGAGCAGGGCCTGAGAGGCATTTTTTACCAGGAAGGCGATGTCCAGCTCAGATACTATGTGCACTCCCAGATATATAAAGCAGTCTACCTTCCCACTGGTGAGCTCCTGATGGTAATAGGACAGTGGCCTTCCCGCTTATTCTGCGGGAAGGCCACTGTTTTAATTTTAGTGACATTCAGTTTGAGATTCTTGTTTTGACACTAGCCAATCAAATGTTAAATTTCAACTGTTATGAAGAATAATTATTTTAATATAGTCTCTCTTTTTTTAAAGGTATTTTCACCTTAAAACAATTGATCAACATTTAAAAGTGGCCTTTTCAAAAGTACTTAGACACACACGAAAGAGTCCCAATAACCCTAAAGATAAAAGCACCAGCATACGGTACCTAAAAGCTACAGAGAGGTTCATTGGACAGAAGGGTAAGACTACTGACTCCTGATTATATCTGAACAATGATGATAAAAGTTCTGCACTCACTCTTGTTTCTAAAACACAGTAACTGACGACATGTATTCAGAGCAAATGGAGGACCCTGACAATCCACTCAGATGTCCCATAAAGCTGTATGATTTCTACCTCTTTAAATGGTAAGTTAAGTCTAAGAAAACTCGTTTAATGGTTAACATGTGATTTTGTTGTTTGTTGTTTGAAGTGCCAAGTGTAATTACAAAGTGGGTAAAAAGTATCTAAAAGTAAAGCTATAAATAACATTTGAATACTTAAGTGAATGGGGTTGACAATATATCAACCTAAAACCTAACCTAAAAGATTGTGAATGTTTTGAAAATCTGCAAACATTTGATATCTTCAAAATATGTCGAGATATTCATGTTTGTCATGAATATCTCGTTATTACCCAGCTCTAGTATTCATTTAATCATTTCATTTATTTTTGTTTTCTCTGGCTCATGTACAGAGATGCCGCAGTCTCGTCAGAGTTAACCTTGTAGTCACTGTTGCTTAGAAACTACAAAAAAGAATGCGATTTTAAACTGGCTTTTTGTTCAAAATGGGTGATTTCAGTAAATGCCAAGTTTCGGAAGAACACTGTGAAATCATTTTTTTCCTTCTTTTTTTAATGTCAACAAGCGGCTCTTTTGACAATACTACAGAAGTACAGTAACTGTCAGATGTACAGATGCAGTTTTTTGCTTGCATGTAGCCCTCTAAGTACTGGGTGAATTTTAGATGTTTTACTTTTCTTTATATATAAATATGGATTTTCATTACATATAAACTACAAATGCTACTGGCTACTACTCAGTATGTGTACACACACAATTTAACAGTGAAAAAAAACAGACTTGTCATCTTTTCTTTTTCGCTTTGAGTGACACAATACATTTACACTTATCAAGGCAACTTCTGTTGTGACTATTGTTTAGTTATAATATCCTATTTACATTTTTTAGACATTTAACACTTAAAGCAGGTAGGGAGTTTTCAAGCTTATTTATTTTATTTTTATTTTGTTGTGAGGTGTGTTTTTTTATTGTAAAGCCTTCTGTTGATTTGCTTATGTTCTGGCGCTTTACTGATACATTCATTCAGTAGTTGTTTTAAGAAGTAAACTGTTGTTGTTTTTTCAGTCCACAGAGTGCTAAAGGTCGGAATGATACCTTCTACCTGACGCCAGAACCTGTAGTGGCCCCCAATAGTCCCATTTGGTACTCCACTCAACCCATCCCAAAAGAGCAGCTGGAGCAGATGCTGGCACGAATCCTTGTTGTACGAGAAATCCAGGAAACCATCACTTTATCTGAGAATGTGCATTAATGAGACCAGAAGAGAGCCATATATGGACTTCCTTTTCCTCTACAGCCTTTGATGCTTAACTCTAGTAGATTTCTTCCTCTTTACTGGGCCCTTTAAGGCTGACATGTACATGTTTATATCCATTTGTAAATACACATGACTGTACATACATATACTGTTACGAATGATTTGTATTACCAAGGCAGTCTCTTAATCTTAACACTTTTTGGCCAAAGGTTGTAGTGTCTAATCTTACTCCTAATTTAAATGTTGTTTTAGCTATTCTCATACTACAGCATCTGACTATTATAATTTTGTTATGATTTTATTTGTAATATATTTTATATATTCTATACCTGCCTTCATTGCCTTCATTTTCTCACTACTTGTTTTGGACAGAAATATGTTGCCTGATATGCTTAAGAGTTCTCATTCATGTGGGTAGCTTGTGCCCATTATATGTTTGGGTTGCCTCTTGAAGCAGTTTTGTATTTGCAAAAACTTGAATGGAACAAGATGCCTCCACTTTGGCTGCAGATTCACTTGATGGTTCTGGTTTGAAGTGAGTCAGAATGCTGCCATAGTTTGACTATAGGACAATGGAATGATTTCATGTACTGCATAAAGTTTCAGTCTAAAGTGGAGCTGCAGTGCCTGTGATTTCGATTTGTGCATATTCTGCAACACCTTGCCTCTGCCTTTCTTTTGTGATTCTGTATCATATGCACTTGTAAAAACAAATGACACTTTGTTCTCCCAAACTGAAATAAAACTGATTCTCAAACATTTTATTCAGACTCATAAAACATACATAGCTGCACAGGTTATATTTGTTGAAAGAGGTGTCTATATACATACGTATACATGGGAGGATGTGCCGACGGCTCTCTTTGTAACCAGACTCTTGTCAAAGCAAGTTTGTCCAGATTGGCAGGTTTTGCTTAGTACATTTCTGTTCCATTATGCACTTGAGTGGTATTTGCATGTTGTAAGACCAGACATTTTTTCACCCAAATGATAGAAATGTCTGAGAAGTTTTTGAGCTTGGCTTAGGCAGCGCTGATGATGGCAGTAGTTTCCTCAATAAGTTTGAAGGATGTAGGAAGTGTGGGGTGGCAACTTGTTGGGGTGGGGTTACAAATTGTGGATCTGATGATGACTTTCTGTGTCTGCGGTGTTTTTTCCTCCCTTTACTTCCTTTTGATGCAGTGCTCTGTTCCTGGGACTTCAGATGGCTAGTGTTTAAAGTTAAACTCTGATGCTGCCTAGAAAGATATAAACAATGATTGTTCACACTGTATGAGTTCAAATTAAAAGTGTAATGTTCTCACCATGCAGATCTTATCATACGTGCATTAAGCCAATGGAGAAGACACTGGTAAACGAATATGTATTGCTGCTGCAAATGAGAAATTAATAATGTAAGAATGACATTCTCAGTGATTTGTGAGACTCACAGACCAGCTTATTTTGAGCAGATACTGGCTTAAAACTGAATTAGAAAATGTGTATAAATCTGTACATTATTACTTGAATAGGGAACTGTCCTAAAAACAAAAAAAATACTAGGTCTTCCTGACAGACATACTATAAATTACTTCAACCTCTTGGTCTCACTGCTACTATAAATATTATTACGAAGTTGCTAGGTTAAGTAAATACAAGGCTGTTTATATGAAAAATAAATAAATAAACAAAAGTAACAGTCTCTGACTGTGTTTCTCACCAGTTTTTGCACCATCACCATGCGGTGCAGTCTGAGGTCTTCGACTGCAGCTCTAACATCAGGCCTGATCCCTCGACCACAAAGCTGCATGAGCCACAGCAGAGCAACGAAGGTCCCTGAACGCCCCACACCTGCACTGGAGATAAGTATTCATAAATACACATAGCCATTTGCCTCTGGGAAAAGCGATTACATTACAGTTCGCCCATCAGAGGTGGGTATAAGTCTATTTGAAAAACTAGAAGAAAGATTAGGGTTGGGCAACATCATGTAATGTAATTAATAGTCTGTAGTCCTCATAAGATATATATGTGGATAACTACCATGCTATAGTATAGTAGTATGGATTTGGATCCTTTGATGACTAGGTAAATTTTAGTCAATATAAATGTTTCAAATGTAATACACAATATTATTCACACATACATCAAAACAAATCAATTTTGAGTAAAATAATGATGGGAGAGTACTATTATAACATGAGTAAAAAAAACAAAAAAACATTGGATCAAGTAAATTTTACTTAGTAGGTCACGTTTGAAATTTTCCTATTTCAATTACAGGAACATAAAAATTTAAAGTAGTGATGGGATGCTACACCCAGACAGTACTCTTACATTACTTCTCTTATTCGACCACTACTTTTTACTTTGATTTGATCAGATTGTTTAGAAGTAACTTACTCTTGCTTAGTGCAAATTTGGCTTCTCTACTCACTTCTATTCACAGGTTACCATAGTTTGTCACCAATAACAATACTAATCTTGTTTGATGAATATCACATGTTATGTTACTATTATTAACATAAATCACAAGTAGTTATCTGCTTCTTCCCATTTAAAAACTGGAGTCTATATTATTTTACCTCTTTAGAGATTATTTAGCATCTTCACTTGGAAAAATTATATATTTTCCTCTAGTAAGCAACTCATGTAAATATAGGTTCTCAAAAAGTATCTAATTCCGGCTGTAGAAAGCTAATTTATATAAACAAAAAGACAGAGGTCAAACCTGCAGTGCACCACAGCTGGCCCGAGGCGAGGGATGGTCTCCAGGTGTTGTCGCACATGCTCAGTGAAGGCACAGAGTGAAGCTGCGTCTTTTGGGATTCCCAAATCTGGCCATGACGGGTAATAGTAATGTGTGACTGTTCGATCAGTGGGACAATCCCTCTGAAATAAAATTAATGTTAACTGGTCATGAAACTGAGCCCAAATGACACACACACTGAGTATGAAAGTACAATAATAAATAGTAAAAATAATACATTTACAGTTTCTGCAACACTAATAATTGTTGTACCAATGTAGTATTACTATTCCTTCTGAAAGAAACAGTATTAATAATTACCTGTCGTAATTTGATGGTGGTGATGAAATAGTCTGGCCCTTGTTGGCAGTTCACTGTGGTCACTTGTATTCGTCCATGCTGAACTGTGCCTGGTTCAAGGGGCCAGTACTTCTCACACAAACCTGAGAAGTCAAAGTATATCTATATTCTATGACTTTGTACTTTTAATTATCCTGATTTAATTTATTGTTCTTCAATGGTTGAGAATTAGCAGTAGAATTTTAGTGGTGGTAAAAAGTGCAAAGAGATTTGAAGATAGGGAGACTGGGAGAATAAATAGTAGTCTATGTAAATGACATTGCATCAGACAACAGTTGTTGAGTGACTGATACTCACTATGTCTTTATGCTTCAAAGCTGTTACCATCACAATGATCTGGACATTCTGCTCCCACACCATCCTCCAGAAGTCTGCAACAGTGTGAGGCAGTGGGCCCTGGGTGCAGATGAAGTCCCTCTCAGTCCCTCCACCCTAAACATACACATGAATCCAGGTTTTATATAGTTTGTCACTTGACAACATTGTTAAAATCTTGGAGGGAAAAAATTTCTCACAGGGACATAGTTTGCGTTGATGTAGTCTGAAAATGGATTTTGGTTTTGTACAGACAGCCTCACTCGACAATGATCATCTACAACACAGTGAAAACATGTAAGTTAATGGCATTCTGTGGGACTATGGGAAAGCAATGCATCTACGTGGAAACAAGCAGGTGACATGAACTCAGAAAAGTAATACAGTGCAACATATTTGTTACATTTCTTGTTTGTGGTGGATTTACACTCACATGGTACAATGAGCGGGTATCTGTTCTTGTTCTGGTTGGCCTCAGTAGTCCCGGCTCTGCAGGGGAGGTTTAGGCCAACTTCTTCTAATTCCTTCAACGTGAAAGAAAAATGTTCATCTAAAGAGCTACTTTTTACAAAAACATTTTGTAACGTACTGTATTTACATCAAATTCTTGTTTAAATCCATGGTTGTCATATGCAGAGAGAGACTGAAATCGAAGAGTAATTCTTCCAGGATCTGTGCTCTTGAAAATGTTTGGACCCTGGAATAAGTAAAAAAAAATCTTCTAATTATGAAACATTGAACACTTTGATAAATACCAGTTATCATTCCTACCTCATGTCTGAACTTGCTGGTGATCCCAGTTTCAAAAGTGCTAATATTAAGGGAAAAATATGTAAACAAAAAGACAATCAACACATTTAACTATAACATTTAACTTATTGATGTTAAAGGGTTTATTTTAGTCTTCTCTCTTTTTCAGCAAATAGATATGTGACTACGAGAGTCTCTAGACTGTTTTGAGGGGATTAAAGAAATACTCAGAAATGTATTCTTACTCAGCTGGGACATTTTGCTTAAAGATATATTTTTTTCACTTTTCAATAACAAATGTGTATTTACTCTTTGTATTCAAATAATGCTATAAGTTCACCTGAACTATCACATCCATCTGTGTTTACGCAGTCTTCTGTCAGAGTTCAGACAATTAACTCTGTAGCCTACTAGGCAAGTCAAAAACCTGTTTGGACAAGTTTTCAGACACAGAGACACTGACAACAACACTATCAAGTAAAATAGGCTTTCTCAAACTTACCATAAAAAAAGAATAAATGGAAGTTGTTAAAACATTACCTTTAAAAATATATCCCAGCTTTGTCAAAAGCTTATAAATTGACACAAACTTAGTTCATGTCTAGTCCGATTGAGTGCTTCTGTTTTTTTGGTGGAGGTGTAGCATTACCTGACTGTAGGTAAACCAAAAGAAGGTGGAGAGAGTGACAGGGCACTGGGAGGGGCAGTCAAATTAAAGGAAGATCTCAAAACACACCACTCCTGTTCCGAGAAATAGGCTACATTTGTTCTGAGTCTGATGTTTTTTAAGATCACCTTGTGGCCTGTATCATTGTGATGCAGGCCTTATCCTGCATCTGGCATAACACCATCTGGATAAAATTGCCTGGTTTGTACATTTGTCATTAAGTTATCATCATAGAGCCTAACAATGCGTGCAAATTCAAACACTACAGAAACAGCAAACATTTTAGTAAAAATGTGCTTTTCTTTTCAAATGCAATTATGATAGGCTAAATGTAGGCCTATTTGAAAAGAATACCCTAGGATAAATACGATAGTCCAAATACCCAAGCTGTTATAAGAATGTACCCCTAGATTATTCTGTAGAATCTAGATGTATCTGCTAAGCTTTTGAAAGAAGCCTGACAGCTATCATCATGTTTAGTCTGTCTCATTCATGGTCTCATTGCCATCAGTGAAGCTAGCCTAGCATAAACAATAGATTTACTGCAGCTACTGTAGAAGTTAATTGGTGTCATAAGCAACATTTCTATACCCTTTCATGTCATGTAATATTTGACGGTCCTAATACTTGAACTCTGTGGATACTAACGCCCCAGTTTAGTGCATTATGCCCTTCTCAGTCTGGGCATGCGTGCCAACTTGTCTGATTGGCCTTGTTTGGCTCGTGTGGATATCATATCTGAAGCGGATTGGACAGTAGGCTACATGACAGGGAAGTTAAGCTTCACTAATTTGCATGTACCTTACAAACAGAGTAGGTCTTTCGACGTCAGTGTTTTCATGGCTTTGAGAAAACTTTGGGGAATGTGGCGGTGAACGTTGTGAGTACAGACCTGCAGTTATTGCATTTGCGACAGAGGAGCCTGTTTAATGATTAAACGTGTTTTTGACTCGGGCACAGCTCTTCTTCCTGGTCTCGGACGGTGTCAGGAGGAGTCTACACGCAAAGAGAAAATAAAAATAAAAGTAACTCTGTTATCATGCAAAAAGGGAAAGAAATGGAGCACTCTACAGTGGACACACCACAGAGCAAGGTAAAGAGGGCTGATAAAGCGTGAATTAGTCAACGTTATTGACTGGAAAGCACAAATATTATAGTCACGTGGTTTGAAAATGAAAGCAAAAGTAACTGAGCAAAGTTTTTTTTGTACAAATACAAATAAAGAATATTATGTTATATTCTAGAAATTGTAATGCAGGCCTGGGCTACTGAAGATTTACCCCAAAATTAAGGAACCTCTCTCATCTCATTTTGTAACATAAAAACATAAAAAATAAATGAATAAAATACCAATACTACCTACTACTACTACTACTACTACTACTACTACTACAACTACTACTACTACTACTACTACAACAACAGTAATATTAACATGACATGAAATAATTAGACTATCTTACATACATTACAAGAGGATTACAGCTTTGTAGATTTGTAATTCAAATGATGGAGCACAATCAGACCATGTAGCCCTCCACAAAAGTGATTTTTTAAAATTGTTTATTATTATAATTATTTTGAGTCATGCATTTCTTTATTTACTATAAACGTCATAACTTGTAATATTCGTTTTTTTTTTTTTTTTTTCTTTTTTTTTTCAGATTGACAAAAGACTATCTGACATTTCTGGAACTTCAGATCCGGTAAGATTAGCCCAGACACATCGTAATGAAGATTCAAAAACACCTACATGAACTGTTTCTCCTACCATTGTATAGGCAGGGCTTACACTTGATTAGCACTTATATATGTATGTATGTATGTTGTATGTATGTATGTATGTATATGTGTGTATGTCTTTTTATCTTTAAGATCTGTCATAGCATAGCAATTAACTGATTTTAATGGCTTTCAAAGTCAACAATTACTACCAATAATTATAAACTTTACTGTACTAGTACTACTATACTATACTATACCGTACTATTCTAAACTATAGTATTAGAACAACCCTGCCAAACTAGCCCCTTTGAAGCAAACAAACATGCAGAACACAACATAATGACATTGTTATATACTTAGTCTAAATTTCTAGAATAAATTCATGTGGGCTGATGAGATAAGCGATAAGGTAAGAAAGCACTAAATTCTTAATGAGAAACACTGCTGTTTCAAGATTACAAACTTTTAAAACTTAATTTTGCGAATGTCCCCTTTAAAATGAGACTTGTTTATTTAAAAATGTGGAATAATGTTTGAATGTTTCTTCAGGTAGTAGAGAGGCCAATCAGAAGAGTTCGAAGTCCATCTAGACCAAGGGCGTGGCTTGCCCATTCATTTAAACCAAAAGGAAAATTTAACAAGTGAGACCCAACAAAACCAAGTAATGTCTATAAATGAAATGTTTGTTGCCACTGACATTTTTGTTGTTTTCACTGCATTTCAGATTTCGCAGAGATGATCGTGCTGTCCAGAAATTTGGTTTCAGAAATAACCAGGGACACAACAAGTTCAAAAACAAGTTTTATTTCAATCGCAGAGAGAACTACAAACCACATGCTCCTGCAAACAGAGGCGAGCGATATGAAGACAGGAAGAGCGGAGAAGACAAGTCACCGTCCAAACAAAACCGTGAGTTAAAAGGTGTTTGGTGTTACAATGCCGAAAAGGCTAGAATCAGACTAAATTTGCCTCTATTCAAAAGTTTACAACAGACATAATTAAATGTTTTACTCACAAACCTTTATGCAGAACCGTTTATTTAAATATATGCAAAATGTTGTACAGAAAATTATTATTTTAAGAGGAACAGGATTGCAACAGTACGATTGTATAATCATTTGCATTTTTATTTAATTATTTAATTTAAATGTATTTTTGTAGTGGCATAGATGAGTTGAGCATGATTTTACAAAGTTGATAAAACTTCAATGGCTCAAGAAGGTATAGGAGCGTTCACAAAAAGAATCAGCACATAATTTTGATTCATTGCTTTTGAGTGCTTCAACATAAGTTATTCTCTTTGACCTTTAGGTGGCGGCATAGACCAGCTTTGCTGCCTGCCTATTTTCATCCACACTTAGCTTCAGAAATATTTAGGGGGTGTTAGTGCGCTCCTCTCTTTGTTGGAAGGTACTAGTCACATTCTGGTACCAAGAAATCAATGTTACGTAAGTTGAACGGCTTTCACGGACTGGATTATGTCACAGCTCTCAGCAGCAAATTCACTATACTCAACCTCACATAATACATAAAAATGTCATTGCCGCTGCTCAGTTTATTCTGTCACTGCCAATGTAAAGCATAAGTAACATTAATGGACACTTGCCTAAATATACACTCTACTCTGAGATGTCCAGTGTAACGAGAGACTTTCTATCTGTACCACTGTTTAAGAATTCAAGGTGCAGCTTTCCTACAAGACAACAAAGGCCTGATTTACAGTTTTCTTTTATTATCAATGTCTTGTTTTTATTCCTAGTGTCCTTGTTTGAACATATGAAATTTGATAGTGATAGTTGTTATCTTGTCCTGCTCTTCCTTGGCACACTGCAGCTCTGTGGAGGTGTGTGCTATGAAGCAGGTTTTTAGTGAGTGCTGGAGTGATGATGGTGAGATAATAGTGAGTCATAGCTGCCGTTTGTGTATTTAGATGTGAAAGAGAAGAATATTGTGAGGAAACTGAGGCAGGTAATTATAATGTAGCAAATCTGTACATAAACATATTGTAAAAACATTGTAATTAAAGGTGGCGTTGCTGATTTTCACACTGCAAATTTGATTTAGGTTTGAAAACTAATCAAACTTCTCTAATCCTTTGACACATGGTTATTATCAAAATCTATTCATTTACAATAAAGTGAAACTGGAGAGGACCACCCAAGCAAAACCAATCAGAGCGCTGCATTCGACTCCAGATGAGAACTAAAATTCTTTATTATTCAATTCAGACAGTACTCAGTGGTCACACTTTTTCACAAAGTGCTGCATTTACAATATATTTTTTTTAAAATATACTTTTTACACAAAGTTTGCTAATTTACAACGTAATTCACTATTTCCTTATTAAATACAGCCTTCTTTTCAAACACTGGCTATTTTTACACCAACTGCTTCTATTAGTCAACTTCTGTAAGTCTCTTGAGTGAATTTAACAGATTCCACCCATCAAAAGAAGCAGATTATTTATTTACTTCTGAAAAGAAATTGAAAATAGTCATTGTCCAACTCCAGTAAAATAGTATTTTTATTTTTTTCCACTCACCCCTATATCAATACTGTTATACAAGTAAAGTAAAGCACTGCAGTCTTCAATTTGACAGTCAAAACCTTTGTGCTGGTTGTACTGAGATTGTAATGTTGTATTGGGTTAGTGCTGGTTTAGATCCTTTGAGGTGAAGTAGTTCATCTTATCCCTACCCTAAAAGCTTTGATGATCTAAAGCTGGGCTCTTTTTCTCACTTTTGTTCCAGGTAACAGAGATTTCCAGCCAAGATCTACTTCCAGCAGAGACAAAGATCAACGCTCTGTACGTTCACCAATACAAATCTACTTGTTTATTAGTTACACATAATGTAATGTAATACAAGTATTCTGGCACATATTATTACCTCATAGAATGACTTTTGCCTGTGTCAATGTGTGTCTAATGCATAAAGGTACTGAAGGTGTTCAAAGTAGCCGCTGGTGCTGATTGGCAGCTGCAGTGTGTTTTTTGTATGTTAATGTTAAATAAAGAAGCCCACACTCAAAAATAGAAACTTAAATATGTCCTAAATGTGTTGATTTAGTAAAACCAGTCAAAACAACCTTATCTCATGAGTCAATCATTACATAACAAAACAGAATTTCTAAATTATCTGACTACATTCAGGATCATTTAGTGGCTGATTGTTTTTAAATAGTGAACTGTAAATAGCATATTAAAGTAACACTTACAAAATAAATATTGCTTTTAATTTTGATCGTTCCAGTGTTACTTCATGTCTTCAGTGCACAGTTGAAAATCATTCAAAGTCCAGTCACCTCTTTAGCAGCTCAGTTGTGACTGGACAGTACTGAAGGCTTCGGCCAACTGTCACAGCTCTGCCATCCAAATGCATTGTGTTTCTGTTGTTTTCAGGACTCAAAGAGTGACAAAAGCCAAAGTCGAGAACGGGACCACAGAGGCAACAGAAGCAGAGAGCCAGAGACAAATCAGTCCTCTGCGAAACAGGCTGCAGCGCGGGATAGAGCCATTCAGAAGAAGAGGAAAGAGATAGATGAGGTGCATGCTTTGTTGAAGGAGGAAATGCACAACAGAAGTGGTTAAAAAGTCATCTACACTTGATAAATATTTCAAATTTACAAAGTTTACGTGATAGGCAACTAACCTTAACCTATTTATTTGTTTATTGCTATGGAAACTGTCCTCACTCAACACACACAATTTCTTGTATAGTTTTACGATTGACCAAAACACATACACACACAAAGAAAAGAAACACAAGCAAACAAAAAACTAATTTAGACAAAATTTTATAAAATAAAAAAATAAAAAAAAAACTATTAAAAATGAAAAGAGCATGGATTAAATTAAAACTTCCAGGACAACGTATGTTACTTCGGATAAAAATAAAGACAGTATTTTTCTTTCAGGTATACTACCAGGAATGTGAGATGTTTGGATTGGTGGTGAAGATGCTGATTGCTAAAGACCCATCTCTGGAGATCCCAATCCAGGCCTCACTGAAACAGAACTTGCGGGACATTGGTGCTCGCTGTGTGCAGGCCATGGAAAAGTTTATTGAAGACTAGACACTAGGGAGCTCTCACTGTGAATGAACATAGCAGGTTAACGGCTGAATCCCAGATGTTTCCAGTGGTCAGGATATGAAGACTTTATTTTTTAAAACCCCCTTTATGCATGCTCTTGAAAACTCAAAATGCACTGGCTGTATTCTTGTTTTAATGCACAAAAGGCTCTTGATGTCAGCTTTTATATTGTTTTTGTTTCATTGTAATAGAATGTATGTTTGTAAAATAAAGAAAGCTATATGTTTTACACTTGGCATATTCTTTGTTACTTATATGTGAATGCACTTACGCAAGGAGATAATGCTGTTTATATTTCTCTTTCTCTTTCTTGTTTGTTGGTCAGAATGTTAATGAAAACATACAAAGCTCAAAATAGGCAAATCAGCCAATAATAAACATAATCCCTGAGTCACTGATGTACAACAGAAGAACTTTACTAGGGACTGAATTTCAAACTTCCTGGTTCGTTCAGAGCTTGTATGGGGTTTTCTGGCAGGCAACTTAAATCAGTCATGTCCAAACTGGCTTGGGGGCCAGATGCAACCCTCTGACCAGTTTTTTTTTGCCCTCAAATAACCTGCAGAATTGGCCAAACAGCAACATGTAATGCATTTTACATTTAGCTTTAAAAATCTACAGTTTTAATGCCATTATCAAGCATTTTAATGTGTAGTTCTAGGGTTTTATACCTGAAAAATGTCATGTGATTCACCTTTACTTGCTCTAAATGCACCTGTTTGAATTTTTTTTTACTATATAGCCTCTTTTATTGGCCCATCGAAGCGCTCTTATTTTAAGATGTGGCCCTTGACGAAAAAAGTTTGAACATCCCTGCAATAAATGCATGTTTGTTGTTTTTTTTTTTTTTTACAAATGTAGCTTGTTGATGTATCCCTAAAGTGTACTTAAGTATCAAAAAATTTCACATTTTAACTTATTGTACACGGGTTGTAGCTCAAGGCCTAAGGATGAAAAAAGGAGGAAATGGCATTTTACCACTTTGTTTAGTAAAATCCAATGGGTGATGTTAATTGAAGAACACTTTATTTCCAGCTTGAGACAACACCAACAAATCAACATGCAAGCCTTTGTATCCTGACGTCATGTAATACAAATAATGATTTTTTTAAAGTTACAAAATATATAAATATTTAAGACTATATGTACAGAACATTTACATTACTACATCCATTATAAGTTGAGTACTATATATACATTTAACAGATATCATTAACTAGAATGAATGGCATTTTTATTTCAACTTCTTATTGTTTTGAGTTATTATTCTTAGTCATCTATATCTAACTCTCAAAAAACAAAGCATGTTGCAGAAGAGAAACGGGACCATACCTGACGTTACTGGGCCTGAATGGGCGAGAGCAGAGGCTGTGGGCACTCAGTCCTCGTTAAAGCATGGAGCTGGCTAATGTAGAGCACAATTCAACAGACAATTTGTACAAAGTGAAAACCAACATCATTTAAGCAGCTTTACATCCCACAGAGGTAATCTTACTTTTCCATTATTTTAGCATTAGTTCATTGTCCTTAGAAGATTTTAAGGACAAAAATCACCAAATTGTTTCAAAACAGTTCAGTGTGTTCTATTCAAAAATCTTGATGGCTCAGTCTTTGTCAGTCAAGAACGCACATACAGTACAGCAGTCGACAGATCATTGATGTGCCCAGCTAAAGTGATCAGTACATGTTTGTAGCAGTAAACACTGTGTTGTGTAAGCCAGCTGAGCTTCCTATTAGGATTAGATCATCCTGTGTAGGTGTTCATAAACACTAGCCAGTGTGGAGTTGTGTAAGCACAAAAAATAGGCCTTGTGTGTTTGACCCTACAGCACACACTTCAAAGTTACACTCTCAATCCTCCTCCCACTCTGCCACCAGCTCTTTACCTCTCATCCTTTTCCCTCTGTCCATCTGCTCTTTCCAATATCAGGAGTTTCTAGGAGATTGTACAGTTTTTGCTCTTCCTGCGCTGACGAGTGTGCATTTGGCCATGTATAGGCCCATGCATTGGTCCATGGTGTCCTGCAATCCCAGATGGACTGTAGCGGTGGCGTAGTTCCTCATTGTTTATGTAACAGAGCTGCACAGGGCGAGGAATGGGCTCTCCCATGAAGTAACCCTCATCCTCTTCAGACTCAGAAGAGGAGGAACAGCTGGAACACCAGGGATCTGCCGCCTCCATGTAGCCTTCTCCCCAGCATGGCCCTGTTGGACCTGCTGGAGGCCAGCCCGCATTGTGCAGAGTCAGGTCAGAGGTGGTCCGGGGACAGGGCCTCTGCTGCCTATAGCCTGCAGAGTCCAGGCTAAACAGCTCCCTATGTCCAGGAGGAAAACGGTCATAGTCCTCTTGCACCCTGCGGTATGGGGCTTCCACCTGGTGAGCCGGGCGGTCTGCCACCAGGTGCAGGGCGTTATCAGAGCGAGAGCGGCGTGAGCGCTTGTGGCGCCCACTGCGGTGCTGCCCATTTCCTCTGTGGTGTTTGCGGCGCCGTGGCTGAGGCTGCTGCTGATTTACTGAGTCCTGCGTAGTCAAACGACGCCGGGGCATTCGATCACTCAGTGGAGGCATACGCAGATTCCCACTACTGCCCATCACACCAACACGACCCTTACTCTCAAAACTCAAAGGCTGTGGACCGTCCCAGTACCCCAAAGGGTAGCCCACTCTGAGAGGAGTGTACATGTTATTATTACTGAAAGGTCGGGTGGATGACAGAGACTCTGTGCTATGAAACTGTACTGAAGAGCTGAGGGTGCCCATATTGCTCTTTTCTGACACGTTCACTCCAGAGTCCTTACTAAGATCTGGCATAGAAAACCGGGACAAATGTTCCTGTCGCTTTGTGACTCCATCTAGGGAGTTACCTACAAAATACAAACAACAAACAAACAAACAAAAACATGGTTACATGTCTGTTAAATGAGGATGTACGTATGCTTGTTGCATTTAGTCACTCGTCTTACCTGCTGTGTTTGACATAGTGATAGAGTCCATGGATCCCCGTGGCGTCTGCTCTAGAGGAGTGAGTGGTTCGTTGAAGCTCATAGCTGTGATGTGGTTCCTTCGAGTCAGTGGGGGCCTGCCATCCCTCTGGAAGCCCAGGCTGATGCTTCTTTTGTCGGAGAATCCCTGATTTTGACTGGACACTTCATTGAAGCTCATCTGTGTGCGGAGTTTGTTTGGCCTAAACTCTTCCTGGTTGTGGTGCATCCAGTTTTCGTTAAAAGAATGTCCCCTCAGAGCTGCCATAGGCGTCCTTTTGGCATTCCCCTGCTCTTTTCCCCAGGAGTCAGGCCTTTTGCCTGGGTTCCCTGGACTCTGAGCTGGGGGGTGGGCATTGGTGGTTGGGTTATAGCCCTGTCTGGGACCGAGCATGTGGATGGGTGCAGGTGTAGGTGAGGGGTCTCTCTGAGGGCCCTCATAGGCCGAAGGCACGTAGGGGTCATCGCGACTCATCCACACCTGGTTTAGACTTGGGGCACGGCTTGGAGTGCGGTTGGGGGTGCGGGTTGGTGTCCTACTGGGAGTTTGACTGGAAGAGACACTCAAACGATCCATCTGCACAGACAGAGGGTCGATTTCAGCAGAGAGACGATCTGGCATTGGAGGAGCAGACTGTCGACCCTCTCCATCCTGCGCTCCTGATCTGTGTTACGGCGTTCCTTTTTGCCAACTTTTGTGCTGTGGCGAGACTCGCGAGACCGAGCACTCTGGAAGGCTGAGTCTGAGGAATCTGACTCATCTGGATCCTATTGACAAAATACAATAGATGAAAACGTTTGAACATGCATACATTGTGCAAAGAAATTATATGATTAAACAGTAAGTAAATTATTTTATCAGGTACCTGTCCAGCACTGCATGACCGTGAGCAGTAGATTTGACCCTGTTTGGGCAGAAAAGGACGTCCCAACAAGGAGCGCTTACAGTGGGCACAGCAGAAACACTCCTCAGTGGCATGCCAGTGCTGTCCATCATAAGTCATTTGGCCCTGGTCAATTCCTTGAAAAAAGAGAACATTTTTAGTTTTAATAGTTTAAGTTTTGAGTTTTTAGTCATGTTTTATGTCAGCTAATTATTACAGGCTGGGAACCACAATGGCAGAAATTAATCTCTTGGGTCATCTTATTATTCTGAAAATCTGTAGCAAATGTAACATCTATCTAATTGCTCTATAAAAAATATTCATACATAGAACAAGTATACCTATGTGCTCTCCACAGGCATCACAGTACTCTGCGTAAAGGGATTCAAAACAGTTGCAGCAGTGTGGTCGTCCATCCTTCATAATATAGCGCTGTCCCCCCAGCGTTGTTTCACATTCATAGCAACAGAAGTGTCTCATGTGCCAGTGCCTGCCCTCCGCCTCAGTGCATTCATCAGCAAAGATTATCTGTAAAACCAGACAATGGATTCATGAGCACACGTTGATCACATGACATCTGGTGTATATGAGCTGTTGAACAGATTTAGAAGTAGAAGTAAGAAGTAAGTAGAGCAATGATTGTTTACTCGTGACCATAAAAAGTATCCATTACATTAAACCAATGTTTTAGACCTAATGTTGTGACCAGCTGCTAGTTATGCAAACAGGAGTTTTTGTGTCAAAATCGGGGATGCAGAATCTTCCAGTGTGCCTTTTAAGTGTGGAGTGCCCCAGGGGTCCATTCTCGGTCCCCTCCTCTTTACGCTTTATCTCCTCCCACTTGGGTCAATTTTAAGAAAACATAACATTAGTTTTCATTTCTATGCTGACGACAGCCAAATTTATTTACCTTGAAAAATGGCCATTGTACGGAGCAGCTTCTAAAGTGCATTGATGAGATCAGGGCTTGGATGTCATTGAATTTTCTTCATTTCAATGACAAAAAAACAGAAATTTTACTTTTTGGCCCCAATGACACCCATTCTGTCAATGCTGATTTTGGTTCTTTTAATCAATATATTAAACCAACAGCAACAAGTCTCGGAGTAAAGTTTGACAGTGCTTTGAAGCTTGACAGTCAAATCAGTGCTGTGGTCAAGTCCAGCTTTTTTCAGCTCAAGCAACTCTCTAAAGCCAAACCTTTTGTTCCTCGGCATCAATTCGAGATTTTAATTCATTTTTTATTACAAATCGTTTAGATTACTGCAATGCACTTTATGTGGGGCTCAGTCAGACATCACTGGGTCGACTGCAAATTGTTCAGAATGCTGCTGCAAACAGAAACAAAACAAAACAAGAACACATCACTCCAATTTTAAAATCTTTGCACTGGTTGCCAGTCTCTTCACGCATTGATTTTAAAATACTTTTATTTGTTTTTAAATGTCTTCATGGTCTTGCTCCTCAGTATCTGTCTGACCTGCTGCAGCCTTATGTTCCTACTCGTTCTCTCAGGTCAGCAGATCAGTTTTTACTTGTTGTTCCCAAAACAAAAAGAAAAAACAGGGGTGACCGATCTTTCTCTGTAGTGGGTCCAAAGCTCTGGAATGAGCTTCCTTTGAGTCTCTGACAAACAGAGTCACTGTCTGATTTTAAGACTTCTTTAAAAACGCATCTTTTTACTTTGGCTTTTAACACAGTTTGAAATGTTGACTTTGGTTGTGTTTTATCTTTGTTCTTGTTTTATTGTTTAATTGTTTGTTTATTTATTTGATTGTTCTTACTAGTGATCATCTGTGTGTGAAGCACTTTGGTCGACTCTGTTGTTTTTAAAGTGCTATATAAATAAAGTTTGATTGATTGATTGATTGATATACAGTAGGTATGTCCTCTCTGGCACCTTCCTGTAGAATATCACAATATATATACTGTATATATATTTTTAAAACAAATGCCACATCAAATACCAGTATTTTCACATTGTCTCCTGGTCGTATCAGTAAACAAATCAAAGTTAACACTGACAGTTTGGTCTTGTTCCCACTTATTTTTTTCTATTCCCAGCTTGCTGTATATTACAATGAGAAACAAGCTGCCTGGGGGAAATGGGACTGATACAGACATCTTTTAACACCAGATTTGCTTCATGTTTATCCAAATTTAAAAGCTTTCACTGTTTTCCAAAGGCACCTCATCACAGGCACAGCAGCGGGGCTTGAGTCTCTCGGCGTGGTGTCTGCCGCAGTAGATCTTGCCGTCCTGGTGGAAGTAGATGAGATCGACCAGTAGTTCCTCACACATGCCGCACACAAAGCACTGGGGATGCCAACACTTCCCGTGGCCGGCTCGAGCAGCAAAAACAACTATGTCCCCGCCATTTATCTGATCGCCACACTGCAGGAGAAAAGAATATACATTTTTTACATAAAAATAAATAACTTAACAAGTAAGAGGTATTATGTATTTCAAAGCACTGTGTGATTTTTAGGTTGGATGATCTTCTTGCATGCTATTCATTTAAAATTGCAATTCAGTTTTAACAGTAGATATTTAACAGTAGGTTTAGTTATAAAATGATTTTCTCCTGTATAAAAACAAATTATTTTTACCTTATCACAAATAGCCCCATTGATGGTGAGAGGAAAAGGGCGAGCATTGCCTCTGCCTAGGTTATCCTTTTTCCGTTGATTGCTGAAGATCTTTAATTCACGTTTCTCTTCCTCGTCTAAACCATTACAATAACGGACCTAAAACAAATACAATAAAAAAGAAAACTTCACAAACAAAATTCATCAAGTCCAAGTTGATCAAGTTGGTCAAACCCAAAGATTTGCAAGTGCTAGTGTCACAAAACCCATCTGAAATCCAAATAAATAATATGAATGTAATTTAATGTATATAAACATCTTCTAGAATAATTTCAACCCTTGCTTTCATTGTCAATTATTCTATGGATCATTACCAACTATGTTTACTGTTTACTTGTGGCTGCAGTAAAGGTCATATTATAGTAAACACATGGCTTCACCTCATTGTCGTGCGGAGGCAGCTGGTGGAGCAGTTGCTTGATGCGGTACTTCTCTCCAGGGCTGTTTATATAGGGGACCTTTTCCTCAGGTAAACAGTTATAATATTGATGCACCTGAAACACACAAAATATATGCATCAGAAGGCAAAGAAATCACATTGTACAGTAAATAAAATACACTATGAATATGTACGAGATTAAAAGGTGAATGCTCACAAAATGTAATATCTCATAATGTTAAAAAAGAAAATAAATTGTTTGTTCATAAAAGTTAAACTATTCGCTGTTCTAGATATGTCAGGTGGTCCAATGCTGCAGCGGACCTAAGCTTGAACATGTTGTGAGTATTATATTTTCATCACACTTTCAGATAGGTAAAAGAAATAACACTATAATCATTCATATTCACATGAAGTGCCGTGGAGGTAATGCCCAGCCCTGAATCAACTCGAAGATTTCCATGTCAATGCGGTAAATAGAAGGAGTCTGATTGCAGATGAAGATGATGGTGCACTTATCAAGAGCCATTGTAGACTTGTCATTACTGCCTGATTTCAGAGCATTTTGGCACAAAAATGAGTAGATAGAGTTTGACAGTTCTAGTTTTACGCATGTGATGCATCAGGACTCTGTTTTAGTCTGTCATTGACAGACCAGAACTTGGCAGTATTTGTTGCACTGTAACAGCAATACTAAGGCTATTTTGACCGTTCTTGTTGTATACATGGCTGGAAGGAATTAAATCTTTAAAATATATAATCTATCCAACCCACACTTCCTTTTTAAGAGGGAGGCTCAAATTAATTTAAATTTACCTTTTTTATATTTACAATTTTATTATTTAAAATACAATTAGGATGTCATTTAGCTTTAATAACCAAATAGAACATTAAACTACTTTTTTACGTGCTCTCAAAACGGGAGCACTTTGTGTAAAAAAAAAAAAAAAGTCGCGTTTCCTGTTTTTAGGACACCACAGATATGTCAGGTGATCAGATACGACTGACAAAAAACATTTCCCTGCAGAACAAAGCATGGCTGTAAGCATAACCAATCAAAACGACTACCTTTCTAAAGCACAGCTATAAAAGCCTTTGGTCCAATATATCCATAACTAGCACAATTCTAAACAAGTTTGGTCCTTTAAACTAAAATTCTTTTTTTTCCAGGCTTCCACTGTATTGCTATTAACTCTGAAGACACTTTTACTTGGGTAAACTTTTGGTTGACTTTTATTCTGTAAAGAAAGTGTTATTTTGTAACTATCAAAAGCACAGTACAAACTGCAATTTATTTACTAACAAAATGTGAAAAAATTAAAAACCATTGCACGGGATCCTACACACCAGTGGTTCCAATGCCACAGTTTGAGAACCCCTGTACAAGACTTTCAAATCAGATAGCGATGATACTGCTGAAGAAAATCTTGAAGATCTGTGTTAGTTTAATGAGGCAGAGAGATATCATAAGAGGAAATTTAAGTCATTACATTAATTTTATAAGACAACAGACAGACAGTGGCACTTCTCCCCCTTCAGTTGGTTCAAAGCGACTGCAGCCTCCTGTCAAGATGGCTGACTACTGGAGAAAATCACTGTTATCAGCGCGGCCCGTCATCTGCTCTGAGCGCGGGAGCCTGCTGCTACTGAGCTGCACATGCTAAATAAAGACTCTGGGGTTTACACAGCAACTTGCTCATTCAGACAACAAAACAACACAACACAAGACAAATTAAAATTACATGTGTAAAACAGGCTGATGATGCCTATGTGTGGGAAAAGACACAACCAGACAGGTAAAGCACAGCAGTGTAAACAGTGTTTCAACCAGTGCTTTTAATTTTTATTTAGAGTCTCAGTCTTTGGCACTCAAAAGAGGCATTTGGTTTGATTGAGTATCGGTGCGTCCCGGCCTACTTAAAGCACTGGTAACGACATTTAATCATTTTTCCTCTGGCTAAGATTTTTTCAAGCCCTTCACAATTACAACAGCAGCACACAGGGCAGAAAGTAGTTGACGTGTCTTGCCAAAGGACAGAGCCACTGACCAGAATTTCAAAAATAAAAAGTGTGACACAACCTGGCTGTTGTGGGGCTCAAAAATAAAACTGTGAAAAGAAATGGGAATTAAGTACATTATTATATAGTTGTCAGTTCATGTGTCATTCGCAACTTGCGTTTATCATAGGAGAAATTTAGGATATTCAATTCCATCAGTTGGTCATTTTCAAGCATGGCTTTCTCTGTTTGGACTAAATAAATTTGCATTTGTTCTTCTCTTAACAGTTGATGAATCTCAAAATGGTAAAAACAAATTCAGACTGCTGGGACAAGTCTTGTATTAAACTGACACAGATCAGTTATTTTGGCTACATCTGCTAAGACATGAGACAAAGGGCATACAACTAGTACTGACGAGTACATGGGACTATTGTAATATTTACAGTAGTGCTGTGTTCCCTTACACTATTATTTCAGATGTTTTAGGTGGATGCTGGATTGTATAAATACACCTGTGTTATATATACAGATAAAAAGGTTTCTTCTCTTTATTTGCTACACAGTTGTCAACTTGTTCGGCTCTGATCTTAGCTGAGCACAGACTCACTGGAGTTAACGCCGACAGCTGAAAAACGTCCTTACAATTATTCTACCACAAAAGGCCTGACAGCAGTAATTTGTACGTCACCCCTGCCCTTTCCTCTGGTGCTCCCACAAAAGCCAGAAAAAAACAGCCTGAAGGAGCTTAAAAACAGCACAGAGCTATTGTTTTGGTATGCATGAAATTTCTATCAGAGACAAATGAAAAATGCCACACGTAATTCATTGTCCAAATAATTTTATTTGTCTGACTGCTGTGGTTCAATTTGACACATTCTGGCTAAAAGAGACAGAAAAAAGCTATAAAACAGTTGATGTTTCACACTTGCCAACTGTCTGAAATAATATATGAGGTGATCGGAATGTTCTCACTGCATTACTTGGGTTCCACTTAAGGTTCAGAAGGCAAAATGTTACAGGAAGTAATAATTTTAACTTCAACATGAATTGAGTCTGAACAGTCAAAATAGCCCATCATTACTAAAATGGTGGTCTATAGTTTTTTTACCTTTCAAGACACTCAAAGTGCTTTACAATCAAGATTAGGAAAGGTAGGTTTGGGTCTTGCCCAAGGACACAGTTCACTTTAGGCCAATTTTGTTTTTATTATTTTGTTTCCAGTCTGTCCCTGGACTGTAATTAGACTACGAGGCTATGAAGCTCAAGTATCCAGGGGCACAAATTCAGACCCCCATTTTACTTGTTCTATCGTAACAGCAAATAACTTGTGTGACATGTAAAAAGACCATTTTTCTTCCCTAAAAGTTCCATTCATATGAACTCTGTCATGTACCTCTCACAGATGCAGAGTTGCAGGGATAAACTCCAGTGTCAGTGTATATGGTGCATGTGAACACAATTACCTGCTCAGGACTGAGGCCAGGAGGCACCCAGACGTACTCTTCCAAGGCACAACCAGAGTCGTCGTCGGACGTTGAGTTCCTCTGGAAGTCGTACATAATTTTGGTGATGGTCTTCTCCATCTCTAGCGACATGGTGGTCACAACATGCTCCTCCACACAGAAAGAAGAAAGGGTCACAGGTTTCCCTGGAGACAAGAACACAAAGAACACTCTTAAGGTGCACATAGATAGATCTGTAATAGGCCTAACTGTGTTTGCCCTTCCCAATAAAAACCTTTTGCATTACTCCAGGCTGAGAAGCAGTATTTTCTTAAATATGGACATATTCAGATGCTTTGTTTTAAATGTGATTTATTCTCTTTAAAATGTATTTGATTTTCTGAACCGCTGGCCTATGATGACAATGGAAAAAAATGTTTTACTTTCTTGTCTCCTCCTCTTTTTGGCTGAGGCCAGAACAGCTGTGCTCATGAATAATTTACAGTGTTGGGTACAAGCCAAAAGTTTCCAATGAAATGCCAGTCAAATTACAGCAAGTAGAGTATTTATGGCTAATATTTCATGAGTCGAGTAGAATTTAGCAATGAATAGGATGCAATTAGAAAATGCAATCAAACTAGTGCTTTTAATTCCATTAGTTTCATAGTGTATGTCATACATAAGAATAATGTGATACATTTACTCAGAGAAAGGCAAAATACAAAGGTATAGCAGCAATTACTTAAATAAAAGTAAAGGTACAATATAGTAATTCTCTTTTCTTTAACTACTACATGCACAACTACAAGACAACATGATTGTGTCTTGTTCAACGTCCCTTTTATTTTTAACCCCATATAACCATTTCACAGTCCACTTAGGTACTTTCTGTTTATCTACACGGGATGGGAGCAGGTGATTGGTTTGTGAGTGGAGATAGCTGCATGTAACCCTGAGCCTCTGGGCAGCCCTCGGGCGCCCCATCATTATAAAGTATACAACCAACACACAACCAGCATTCAGAAGCACTACGAAGCACGCACGCTGAATTTAAAACTAAATAAGGCAAAGCACTGCACATACAAAACAAATTTAACATACTTAAGATAGAAGGTATAAGATGAAAGCAGCACGCCTTTTTGTGAATAAAACATTCACATTCATAGAAGATAAAGGTTAGATATATAGTACTTTTGATTTTTGTTTGTTATACCAAGCAAACAATAGTAGCTTGAAACGTAATCAGTACTCAGCATTCCTTCTACAAAATGGCAGTGAAAGAACATTGTGCCTTTGTTTGGGGATGCTCTGTAGTAAGAATTACACTGCGGTCATTGGAGAGCTGCTTGTTAATGTTTGTGAATAAAACAGCAGGTTTTGATGAGTAAGAGCTGCACCTTGGGATTGTGTGAAGGATGGCCAGTGTTGTTCTTTTAAAAATGTGGTGTTTATTCACACTAAACAATGGAACAAAGACATAAAAACTGCCACTATAAGATGAATAACCAAACCACTCATGAAAGGAAACAAAACAATGAAATATACAATCTGCATAATTCACAGAAAAAGGGAATGTAGATCTGTTCTTTGAGCCATTTGAACCACTGATCTTGTGAGCAGTGGATGCTCTTTGGGCTGCTACTGATGAGTGCAGGACTTTTTGACGTAATATTGGCAGTGTCGAGGCAGAGTTAGTCAGACACAAAATGCTCAACAACTACCTTTTCACCCACTTTTACCATTAATCTGCTTTCATAATACTCTGAGTAAGTGACAGGCGCTTTTGTCTAGGGCTGCAACAAGTTAATCAATTATTCACAATTAATGAAATAATGAAATAATCACCAACTAATTTAGTAATCGAATAATTGCTGACTGGTCTTTCTTTAGATTCCAAACTTGCCATGAGCTGTGGAAAAGTTTCAGATTGAAAATGGTGGAAATGTAGGGTTTCTGATGTAAAATCTAAGGATTAGTCTTGATTCTTGCTGATGATAATTAAAAATGCTCTTTTAACATCAAATTTGTATACAATAGAGATTTTCACCTTTATTAAACATTTTGGTTTTAAACTAGCTTTGATAAAGGTCAGGATTTTTCTAAAACTCCTCAGAAAATATCATCGTTAATGAGTATCTAGTTTCAATACCAGTTGTAGTAATGAATATTATATGAATGTCAGTACTTTACATCTCCAGGACATACTCAAGTGCCATCATTCTAAACAACCAATCCATAAATCGAAAGAATAATCGCTTAACTAATCGATTACCAAAATAATTGTTAATTGTAGCCCTAGTTTTGACCAATCACAGAGCAATGTGGAATCTCTCAAAATAAGCAACTTGACACTTAAAGCTAATAATCTTCTATTTACATTGTTTCCTATGTTAACACAAACAACCCTCTTTTGAGCCCAAAGTTAGCACATGTGAAGCCTGCAATCAGGTCCAGGCAGGTTACACAGATTGTCTGCTATTTTTACCTCCAGTCAATACAGCTTCATCTATTTCAGGAAGTAATCAGTGCTAGGGTTGACCAGTGACTGATTGGCTGCCATAAAACACTCACTCTCTCGCCAAAAGCATAGTCCATTATTATCGCACATGGTTTTACTTTTTGACCTTTGGAGCGTGATAAGATTTGCAATTAGCACCACTGACACCGAAAATCCAGTGAAGTCTGTAATTTGAAGAACAAAAAGACAGAATGTAACGAGGGTAGATCTGAGTCAAGGATTTGGTGATTTCAAGTGGAATTTTGTTATATTAGAGATACGAGTTTTGTTATATTAGAGATAAGAGTAGAGACTTGTGTTGACGTTCTGTAAATCATCATCAAAAAAAAAAAAAAAAAAACTACTACATGTGTTCTCTGTGATATATACATTTAAAACAAAATACAGTATATATTACTTATAGAGCAATTACAATTAGAGAATTTCTTAATCTAAAAAAAATAATCTATTGCTTGATATCTTAGAGCAGATCAACTGGCACACTGATACAGGAAGTGAGGGGTGATGGGTGTGAGGAGAGGAGAGGAGACATGGGTGAGATCAGACACTTCATCTCAACAGCTCCTCTAACTGTCTTCACATGTTCCTTTGTGTAGAGATAATTTATTGACAAACATCAAATTTGAATCATAATTGAGATATAAATTACTTCATCAGAAAAACATGAATTGTAAATGACTGCAACTAGTAATAACTTTAATTTCATGTCATATTTATTCATAATGGTGATTATGTCACTAATCATCCAGCTGACAGTCATACAACAAAGACCTTTGTAGAGGTATGACACCCAGTCTACCAATCACCACAAATCCTGCTATCACAAGGACATCTGGATAGTATTCATTCACCGATGATTTAAACATGTTTATCTACAGCAACAACAACAACAACAGCAAAAAAGAGAGTTGACTGAATAATTATAGTCATCCTCATGGTAATATGTGTATTAAAAATGTCCGCTGAAATAGGAGAAGTTATTTTGAGTTGGATGGTGTGAGAAGAAGAGGACTCATGTGAAGTGCACCTCAGCCGCAAACTCAGGTCAGCTGAAAAGCTCTGCAAGTTACCGTGGCAACCGGTAAGAGTGCAGGCCAACACCTTGACTTGCTAATATAATATATCTGCAACATGCATCTTCAACACTGCACAATCATCATGTTTTTCCATCGGCTGTTTACATCTAACATTTTAACACAGAGTTTTATTCAGGCTTGGGAGTGGCACAAAAAGTACATTGGTTTAATGTTTGTTAATAATCACAGTGATTTTAAATGCCTGGTCATGTGGGATACCAAAGTCTAGCCGTAACCCGTCCAGTCGAATCCCAAATGACTTTTTAGTATGTTATTGAAACAAACCTGGATAAAAGAAGTGTTTTAATCTCATGAAAATGCTGACAATTAAGATGCCAACAAATCTGAGATTACATACAGTATGTAGGCTTATTGATAAATAACGTGAATGTTTTTAAATGTCTTACATTTTTCTTGGAGAGTCAGTCTTTTCACACAGAACTGTAGAGCAAAGGGGGAAAGAGAATACAGACTTTCGACAAATTGGTGGTAGAATCTGCAAATGCAACGTTCATAACGATGCAGTAACAAGAACTGACCTAATACCTAATATTTCATTTCAATCAAGCGAAGATTCATTCTTCCTGTCATTTTCGTACAAAAATGTTAGCTTTTATAATGGATAATAATACTTGCTGTAGGCATATCATGTTTTACAGATCGTAAATCATCCCCAAGTGTGGTTCGCTTAGAGCACAAGCCCCCTCTCTCTTCTCTCCTTGGTAGATCCAATTAACAACATCTTAATTTAAACAGAAATTAGCAGAGATTAATCAAGAGAGCCGGGGGAGAAGAGAGAGAAGATCTTCCCAACAAATCGCTTCATTTTCCAGAACAAAGCCCTTAGAAATTCACAATAGCTCTAGTGATTTGAGTCGACGGGGGGAAGCGAAGAGTGTCTTTATCTCGAGACAGTAAGAGAATAAAACAATAAAATGTGGAGCTGTGGATGTAGCTGTTTCTTTCTGTTTCACGTGTCAAGCTGCACCCACCTTCTTCCTCCTCCCTTCGGCCTCATGTGACAGGCGCTGAGTGGGTGTGTATGAAAGAGAGAGAGAAACAGAGTGAAAGAGAGAGAAACAGAGGGAGAAACAGAGAGAGAGAGAGAGAGAGAGAGAGAGAGAGAGAGAGAGAAAGAGAGAGAACAGAGGGAGAAACAGAGAGAGAGAGAGGAGAAAGAGACAGAGTGAAAGAGAGAGAAACAGAGGGAGAAACAGACAGAGTGAAAGAGAGAGAAACAGAGAGAGAGAGAGAAAGAGAGTGAAAGAGAGAGAAACAGTGAAAGAGAGAGAAACAGAGAAAGAGAGAGAAACAGAGGGAGAAACAGAGAGAGAGAGAGTGAAAGAGAGAGAAACAGAGGGAGAAACAGAGAGAGAGAGTGAAAGAGAGAGAAACAGAGGGAGAAACAGAGAGAGAGAGAGAGAGAGAAAGAGAGTGAAAGAGAGAGAAACAGTGAAAGAGAGAGAGACAGAGAGAGAGAGAGGGAGAGAGAAGCGGAAAAAAGATTGATGGGAAAAGAGACTTTTATTTATATAAAAGTTGACTTAAGAGGAGGCCATAACAAAAGTGCTGTTTTTATTCTTCAAATGTGGCAGTGATGAGGTTATTGCACATACGTATGTAGGTATAGAAGTGAAGACCAGTCAGGCTATTGACCCTATTTTGTCCCGCCCACTTGGGTTGGAAATGCACTTCCTGTTTAGCTCTGTTAAGGTAGCTAAAGTGTTTGTTCATCTGTCTTGTGGGGCAATTTTAATTAAATATAAGGACAGTTAAAATAAACCCATCGACTGAAATCTACAGGCTAAATGCAGCTGAACAGGAAGTGCACGCCCTAGAAAGTAGGCGGGACCAAATAGGGTCAATAGACAGGTCATCAGCTGATGTCACTTTTCACTTTACTGTGCATGTTGCCTGCAGAAAGATACGCAATATGATGATGGTTGGCTGCACAAACTGCTTAATTAAAAACAATAAAATGGGATGAGAGCTACTCATCCCATTTTGGGACTGCTGAAGCTGAAACTACTGAAGCCTGAGACAAAATTTTTCTTTGTGTTTTTTCACTCACCTGAATGTAAGGTGTATAAGTCATAAAGCTGAATTTCACTCACAAATATTGATTTAGCAACAGAACATATGATGAAGATAAACTAGTTAACAGACAACAGCGCTGGCTAGTGCTGCCACTACAGCTTGACACTAGACACAATACAAACCAGTTGGCGCTGATCAGAAAAAGGTGAAGCTGAGCTGGTTGGCAGGTAGAGCCCAGTATAGATACACACTGGCCAAAATCCTAGGTGTCCTAAAGTTCGGAAGCACTCCAAATAAACACAGTCCTCCAATCGCTTTACGGCATGATGAATGATGTCATCAGCCCTTAGTCAGGTGCTATTAGTTTAAAAGGTCATAGTTGGTGTGATCCCTCATTCGTCCAGGAGAGATCCATAGTAGAAAGACTTCAAGGTTGTTATCATGGTGAAGACCTGCAGGCCAGCTCAGCTCCACCCTATTCTGATCAGTGCCATCTGGTCCTGCATTTTGTACTGCATCGAGTTTTTCAAAGAGCATTGGCGGCGACTTTTCGAACCACCACTTTTGCCAAGTGAAAAGATAGGGCCCTTTGTCCTTATCATCAATTATTCACTTTTTGGTGTCTTAGTTTAAAATTTGTAATATTTTACTGGGATAATAAAGACATTTTTGAAAAGAGATCGAACTGACTCATCGATCGGTAGAACATGTTTTCCATCGTATGTACATATAAAACACATATGAACACTTTCCTGTTGGATTAACAAAATATCACTTAAATAGCTTAAGTGTGATATCACAAAAAATTATCGAGATATCCATTTTTGTGAATATTGTCGAGCCTTAGTTTCTAGTACTTTCTCTTTGATTTGAAGAATAATTAAATTATTCTGTTCTTGAACCACCAATACAAGTAAAGAGAATTCATTTGTTTTATTAGAAGATTTTCTGTAAAATCAGCCACATTATGATGAACTAACATGTTGATCGTTACAAAATAATTTCTATTTTCTTTGGCTGCCTGGCTCTTGCCTCTGTTGTCAAAAGCTGGTGAATCTCATGTTGCTTGATTATTTCATTGTAAACAAACAAGAGAGTCATTAATGATGTTTTGTCTGATTTAGGCTCAGCTGTGAGAAAACATGGAGTATAATCTGTACCTCAATCATATACTGTATGTATCATAATTCTAATAATTATGCTTTTCAAACAGATTTTGCCCTTGAGCCTTGATCAAAACCAAATATTCCAACTACTCATATGATGACTTAGAGGAAGTAAGACAAACAAAAACATGAAAAAACTTTGGGGTTGTTTCTGGAATAAATTGAAATGCTGATGCTGTACATTTGGGAGAGAAAAGAAAGAGTGAGAGAATCTGCAGGGATTTGTTTGTTTCTGCATACAGCTGAGGCATTATCTCATAACACACAGTGATGACTGTGTGTGAATATGACGACGCAGTACAGAACCAATGCACTGGTGTAATTAGTGGATGAAATTGCCATAATCATCAGGGCAAACAAATACGACCAACTGTAGGAGGAGCAGGCTTAAAAGTATTAGCAAGCAAGTAGAATAAGCATCTCTGGGAGTAGTCTGGCATTTATTCGATAGACAATTGCCTAATTAGGAGAATTAATAAAAAGTTCAAGCTCATCAACAGCACTGCTCAGTCATCTTTGAAGTATGCCAGCCACCGAAATAAAGTGAAATTTTGATGGTCAAAGATTATGTTAACCTTGGTTTAGATTCACTACAACAAGCATAAATCACCCTTCAGTTTTATCTGGTCTGGTTTTGTCTGAGTTTTATATAATCTATATAATGATACAGCAGATGGGTGAGATGCTGTATCATCTGTGCACCTACTGTTTTTCTGATGCTAACGGCTCAGTGGGAGCTGCTCAGATTGACATTTAGGGCTAAGCAGGTTCAATAACTTTCAAAGACATTGGCAGAGGCCAACATCTTTTCATGAGACAAGAATGCTTCTAATAGAGAAGTGCATTTGTTAGATCTTTCAGGTCTAGTATCTTTAGTTCTGACTTTAATCTGTTGTTTGTGGTTGTCTTTGTGTAGCATGGTTTGTAATCATAATTCAAAACACATCTAAAATACTTCAAAATCTTTATTTAGAATACTTTTGGTCCTGGTTTAATTCCGATTCTGAAAGACAGTTTGTTCACTGTGACGCACATTGCTCTGAAATACTAACCTACTGCTCCACTGACTCCAGCCTCCCCTCTGTCTTCCAACACTGGCTCAAAATGTCACCTCCTGGCCCCTCCTCCCTCCTTCTCTGTCGTTGATGATGATTAATAAAGACTTAAAGACACTCTTACGGTGCCTACACACTCCTACACCACATACTGCCTTTTCAGTCATCACTGGAAGGAGAATTTCTTCACAGTGTGAAAAGAAAAGACGAAGCTTTCTTGTAGGCTAATATGCTACCTGTCACCAAGGAACCAAGTACTTTCAATACCTTTATTTTAGCTTGGTGGTTTGGTGGAGTGACGAACACGTCAGGCTCCAGTTTGCTGCATGTCCTTCCCTCTCTCATCCCCCTCTTATGCTGCCTCATCCTACCTAAAAAGCCTATGAGACAAAAATGTTGAGAAAGCAGACACCTGATTTATGAATATAAGAATGCGGCTTTGGTTCTAGCATATCCCTGTTTTGATTAAATGTGCCATTTGATTTAGTGGTTTAGTTGTTAGTCATGGTTTAAATGTTACATTCTGGACTTGGGTTATTTTTGGTCCTGTTTTTTTGTATTAGACCAATAGCAGCCACTTTTGACCTGGACTGAACGATGACACGCTATGATTAAGCTATGGGTAAACTGGGAATCTTACTGTCAGACCTACTCATCTCTCAGCTCATACAAGCCGAGACGCTGTGTGCGTTTCCATTTTAGAACGCCACTCTTGTGTGAAGCCCCTCTGCTCCTCTTGCTTCGCTTGTCAAAATACCTAATCACACCTGTCCATTCCCTAAAACCAGCACATAGAGAGCTCATGAATAGCTTGGGCCTCTAGCAGCCATTTTCCGTGGTGGAAATGCAGAGATGCTGAGGAGAAGAGAGCTATTTGCCTGTTGAAACACTGCTATTCTATTTCAGTCCATCCCACACACAGTAGGAGAGGAGCAGCAATGTGACACCCTTTAATTACACTGTTTCAGGCCTTTGTGAAAAATTTTAAATCTCTACAGCTAACATAGATTTGGAAACTTAAACTTGTGGTACCTGATTTTTGAATTGTGAAAAGGGGAAGTCTGTTTTTAAATTCATCTAATTATTTTGGAAGCCTGCATGGCTTTAGAACATCCAATCAGAGTCTGCTTTTGGCTGTGACAGAGGACAAAACAACAATTTGCTCTTATACACTGTCAGCAAGAATTCACTCCAAGTAGCTTATTATAAATGAGACATGTCTTGATTAGCTGCTGGGATCTGACAACATAAGGTTTGACAAGCAGATGTGACCACTTGTATCATTTTTATGTGCAGACACATGCAGCGGTCTAATTTTGTCACATAGTTTTGCTTCTAGTAGTATATAGGAGGAAAAATTAAATATACGCCTTTACAACAAATGTCAATAGCTTCGACGAGACAGCAATAGCAAAACATAAACAATAAGATATACAATAATTTCAAATGGTGGAGGTGTGAATAAACAAGGGCTAATCCAAATCTGAATGAGAAGTAATGCAGAGATATTTGTAAAAAAGAGCAAACCAGGGCTAAGCAAGGTAATACAAGTTTAGACAGAACCTAAACTAAAACATGACAAAACCAAGATTACATAAAATGTAAGAACCAAAGACACTGCTAGGCATTAACAAAGTCTGAACAAAAATAAAGCCAGCACACAATAATTTTGAAAATAAATGGCTTGAGAAGGTTGTGCTGAGGACCTTGGTGATCCTAGCAAGTATTTTTTGGGTTCTTATTTTATCACCAGTGTCGTCAGCCACTCCAGTTCTTCCAGAGTCTTTTTCTGGTTGTGCTGCTGCTGTACTGCCAATTTATTCCTATTGGGTCAACTCTTTTCAATTAATTTCTTGTTAGGCCTGATCCATATAAGCTGCAGTAAGAATTTAATCCTCATAACAGGATTATGGACTGATTGGTGCTACACAAGAGGCGTGTGTCATTCAAATGTTACACATTTTTGGGCCAGTCTTTAGCAATCAGCTCTGAAGTAGCAGTAAAATATCTAACTAAAGATGATTTGAAGTTGAAATGTAAAATCTTACAAAAGATCCCTACTGATAATTTACTAACTTAACCTTTTTTTCATTATTTTAATTCTAAGCTTGCTGTAATTCCTAATTTGTGGTCTTGTCGCTAGTTTATTAATAAAATAATAACAATTTTTATTAGTTTAATAGTTATTTATTATTGGATTGGGTCTTTTTGTTAAAAAAATCCTATCCTAGTTTTCTCATTTTAATCCTAAGGAACTGTCTAAAGTGTAAACAGTCCGATGCTCAGCTTGTATAACCTGAGTGATGAGTTGATCTGGGTGGGCAGCAGCAGAACATGCTTTTCCCATTCAAACCATTGAGGGTGATTCACAAATGGAGGCTAATTCCTGTTGTTTAATAGCGTTTGCATCACTACTCAAAGGGTGTAATCTGTAAAACAGGGCCATTATTATTCCACACAGCCTATGGTGTGTGCTATATCAGTCCATGCTTGTACTTATTTGTCTTTGCAAGTATGTGAGAGAGTGAGAACGGTAGAGTCTGTTGCTATGCATTTTTACACGTCCTCCCACTGGTCTCTTCACTTCACATGAAACAGCATCGCACTTAGAGTTTGAACACACCGTATCTTTCAACACTTAAAATAAGCACTGAAAGCTTCTTTACAGATCATTATTATTATTTCTTGTTTAGATTTTGAATAGGTGTGGTTTAGATGTTTGGAACAGATGACCTTATCCCTGTTACACAGCCTCCATTCTGCTACCGACAAAGTCATCCCTATGTATAGTTTAGTTTCATTAATAAATCACCTTGCTTAAGTATAATTAGCTTTGGCTACATTGTCTTTTTTGGTTTCATCATCATTTTTTAACACTGCAGTGGTGTATCATTTAAGCTCACAATTTATTTCTACCAATACAAACACAAAATGTAAAAAGCCTTGACAACAGAAGCGTTGAATTACAGGTCAGACATACCCCGAAGCAGAGGCTAAAAAGGGCCCAAACTGCTTTAAATTGCTTGCTGTTCCACATATTGCTCCATTACTTTGATGGATTCAGGGTCAGAGTTATGGTTCAGTAACAGGAAGTGACTGCTGCGAGTGGATAGTAAAGCCACTTACTTGTACCCTGTGTTTACTGCGTCATGGCTGTCGCTCCTATACATAGAGGGTTATATATAAGTTTCTCGTTAAGATATGTGAAAGTGTTGACGGTTTGACATGATGCTTTAAATCTAATATTTTTTCACCACAAAAAAAATCTACTCCGTTGCTTCTATATAATATATACATATTGGTGAATTTGTGTTAATTACTTTGTCAATTTAGTCAACTTTTTATAATTGGAAAAGTTGTGTAGTTCGCTTTAAAATAAGGTTCCTCACTAAATTATGCATTATTAAGCACAAGTTACTTGCTTAAATGATAAATGGCCTCTATTTATAAAGCACTTTTCTTCGCTTCAATGCACTCAAATCACTTATGAATACCTAAAAGTAAAGTACAAAGTCTTTATCTTTTGCTTACTGAACACTGGTTGTACAAGGTGCATGGTAGCAGAGTGGCTTGAGCTCTGGCTTCCCAACAAGGACTTTGTGGGTTTGACTTTGGTATTTGTAGAGCCAAGTCAACATCTCCTGTGTTACTGTGGGTTTTCTCTGGGAGCTTCAATTTTTCCCAGCCCCCAAAACACGCATGTTTAGGTTAATTGCACATCATTGTAAATTTCCCCTGAATGAATGAGAAAGTGAATGGTTGTCTGTTTAACCCTGCGATGAGTTGGCTACTGTCCAGGGAATCCCCTGCCTAAGGCCCAAAGTCACTGGGATAGGCTCCAATCACCCACGACCCCTAATAGGAACAAGTGGTAGAAAATGAATGACTGGTTGTTGCTTATCAATGAGCCTGTCTGAAATTGATATTCAAATGGCGGACTGTGGGCTAAAGCAGTGTGCTTTGGCCCACCATGATAACCAATAGCCATGGGCCGCACTATGTTTGCTCTTTTTTCAGTAGCATCATTCAGTCCATCATTTGAAGCAGATTCTGCCATGACAATTAAATGGTTAGGTCCTTAAAGTCCTGGCTTATGCTGCGTTCCAGGCAACTGGGATATTTCCCACTTGAAAAATACCAGTTCCCAGTTCAACTCGTATGCAAACATTATGGCTAATGGTAACAGTTTGGCTAAACAAAAGTAACCGTAAATGACCTGTAACCAATGTTTACATAGTTTTTGTGTCAGTTAAACCCTCCAAATAAATTTATTGTGGTGATTGTTGAGCTCGTATGTGAAGTGGGGCTTCCTCGACCAGGTCCAAGTTCACAAGTGGGATTTATCAGTTCGAGTGGCGTTCCAGCGCATTTTTACAAGTGGGAAGTGGAACATATTCCCAGTTTCCTGGAACGCACCATTAGTTCAGATTTTGTGACCTACTCGTCCCTCAAACCATAGCCTTCCAAAAACTCGGGCCCATCGGTAAATATGATTATTCCTGCTGTATAATGTACATGTGTGATGTGTACATAAGCTAGCCGAAGACGAAACTCATTCAATTTTCATGTGACAGACAATAGAGCTTTTCTTCTTCTATTCAATTAAATATATTTTTGTAAATCCCCAAAACAGTCGTCTCTGAAGACTTCACAAATGTGTTGATTTAGCAAACAAAATGTTGGAAAATAATTTTGCTTATGATTTATTAACTCATACTTGCTTTGAGAGCAAAACAAATAATAACTGCTTAAGAAGAAGCCGAAAGTCAAATTATTTTAAGAGAGTTTGGCGATTTTTGCTTTGCATTTAGATTTGAAAACATTGTAAAAGAGAAAAAACACATTTCAAAATGTTTTTTTTTTACGTAAAACTGAAAACGTTTATTTTCCTGGTTCTGGTTTGCTTAGTCCTGTTTTTTTTTTTTCTGGATCAGTTTTATTTATCCTTGTGTAATCAATGTTGGCTGGGTTTTATTTTGGCTGAGTTTAAACTGTGGTTTTAGTCCTGATTAAAAGTGTTTAATAAACCTGATGAGGAAGGGTAAATGCGTGGATGGTGTTGTGTTCAGACGCAGATGAGTCGTCGAAGCCTTTTACAGAAACTGTCTGTCAGGAGGAACTGCCATTAACTCTGACATTCAAGTGAGTGCAATCACTCTCTATGTAACAGACAAATACACTTGCAAGAAAAAGCATCAAGGAGATTTTAGAATTGGATTTACAAAGTTATGGCATATATGATGAAGATAATTGAGAATTTTAAACAGTAGTTCAATTTGGAACATTGTTAGCAGCTCAAATGTGGAAGAAATAAAAAATTGTGTTAAAAATATTTTAATATAAAAATCGTACTTCAAGCAATCATTTTACCACAATGGTATAAAAGAAAGTTGAAAATTTTCCTGAAATTTTACCAGATAATAGAAAAAAATAATTTTCAAATAGTTCTCCTTTGCACGTTTTACTAGTAAAAATGCCTTTACTACTAACTACATGTATTTATTTTTACAGAGGACAAATTGAGCAAAGCACTGAAAGTTGCCAGCAGAGTTACAATTCATTTGACTCCCTCTGCCGATGTTGTGGCGTTTTCTGAAAGCCGTGGCTCTTGTACAAAATCAGAAACAACAATGAACATGTAATGAGTCATGCAGTTGTGCCACAGTGAACAAAGGAACCAAATGGGCTACAGTTGTACAAAAAGAGCAGACAAAAACATGGCACAAATCGATTGGATCTCGGGGGAAAAAGTCAAAAGCTGTCATTGATTGTGTGTGGGTATCGGTAAGTGACAGTGATGCGGTTGGGCCAGTAAGATTGGTCTATGAGAGGAAGTGCGATTTACAGGCTGACAGTTACCGGGATGACACTGAGAGCAGAGCTGGAGAGCAGTGATTACATGTGCTGCAGTGGGCGCTACCATTATCTACGATCACCTCTTTCCATTGGCCTGTGACCCCATTTATGCTTCAATGAGACACCGCTGCTGTAGCAAAAGTTCCCATAAGATCACCAAGAGTGACATAAGCTGACAGAAATAGCCTCACAATGACCAAATAAGTGGCTGTGGCAATTAAACCTAGAAAAGGCATTTGGGGTTGAGTAAAAGGTGAGGCCAAAAAGGCTATTCTCAAAGATGCACATAATCATAAGACATTATTAACTAATGAGACAAAGTGGAGGCCATTAGCTGTGAGTCACTGAGTGAGAACAAGATGTCGCACATAAGCAGAGTGACTGCACAGACAGCAGTACAACACAGATTACAGGTAAGGCTCTGCAATTAATCACAATTTAATAGAGATTCAAACATTTCTAATCGCTGATGATATGATTGTGGCAGTAGCCTGCAGGCGTACCTGTACCTGTGCCTGGTGGATGATTTCCAGTCCGATCAGCTTATATGTCCAACTTTAGTTCATGGCACAACGTGGCTTTTCCCACTTCAGTCTAAAGTTACTAATAAGTTTGGCGCCATCTAAAATGAAGTGCTTGTGTACCTTTTTTATATCCATCTTTTGAATGAAACAAACTCTCCTTTGGTTGAAAAGTCTGCAATGTGACACAATGAAACTTTGATAAATTATGAACTCTTAATGCTTTACAACTGTAAAGAAACTGAAGCTATTCAAAGCAAACTTAATTTCATGTTATCATATGGCAATTTAAACCCAGCCTCTATCATCAAGTTTATGAATTTAGTTCACTGTTAAAGCAAAAAAAAACATATTCTGACTGCTGAGTATTTCATAGTCTTCTCCTTGTCAATACAAAACATGGGGCATGTCATTTTCTTTAGTAATAAAACTATGGTATAAAGCCTGTATTGTGTATGTTCAATAATAAAATTGACATTATTTTGAAATTTCAGGTATAAAATCAAGTGTTTCTACAAAAAAGTCGTATATTTGTGTGTCAATGCAGAGCAACAGTTAAAAATGAACTCAAGGCTACACTCTGACGTGTTTATTGCATGTATATGTTCATTAACATGCACTGCCCTACAACTAAATAAACATCACAACAACACATACATATCAATACATTTTAAAATAAAGAATAGGAAACAAATAAAGAATAATAATAAGAATTTCTTTTTTTTTTAAATCCAACTTTAACTGGGCATTTTGGAAAATGTCCTCGGTATTATCATCACAAAGCACATTTCTGAACATCACACTACTGTGCATATTAGAAATGAGAAAAGCTATGTACTGCACATATTTAGTTTTCAATTTTCAACTTATTTTTACCCTTGTGAAAAACTGTAGTGTCTCTTGACTATCGAGCCCATCGTTTTATGTATTGAGTAATAAAATCTAACTGAATTGGCGAAATATCCTCAAGCAGTTTTGAATACATTAAAAGAGTAGGAGGTATTTAGCATCTCCTCGGTCATTAGTGTGTGATTCAGCCGCTGCCTGAGAGCGATCAAGCTCTGACCATGCATGTCACAATGAGCTCCACAGAAAGGAGGTCCTGGCAGCTGCAAAAATGATTGTCTAAAAAAAAAACTAAAATTCAATTACCAGCTCCCTACAGGCCTCTGGAGGAGCCCAAATCACTGCCGCTCCTATTACAATCATGCCTCCAGATGAAAGGCAAGGCACCGGGAACAACACAATCACAAACGCCCAGTGAAATAATTACAGACTGGAGAAGAATAAAATGAATGAATTACTTTAAGCAAGACTATGTGGTACAGGTGTGTTGGTTATTGATGGAAGAAGCCGTTCAATAGCTTTTCAAAGTATTTTCTACAACATATTATTAAAATATATGTATCCATCCATCCATGTTAATGAATGTTTTAAAAGGTCAATGTGGGATAAGAGAAACTTTGGTTATGCATAATATTCAACCAGCCAAAAGTTATAGTGAAAGCAGATAAAAGTGTTACCATCAGAAATAATATCAATCAGAAGTCCCCTATTGGCTGTTAGGGTGTTTGAGGCCTGCATAATAGTCCTTTAGTTGTTTAATTGGTCCATGGTGTTTTATTCGATAATAATTTATTTATTCAGAGGCCGAACTTCAAGGGTAGAGAGTCCATTTGTTGAGTATTTTGAAGTTAATTTTGTTTTTTACCCAGTTTCCTAGTACTTTCTGGAATAATTGTTGTTGGTTAAATCCAAAGATTGTCAGATCATATAAATATTGAATATATGGCTTGCTTATGTCATGTCCCCTTTTAGTTGACTAATCAATGAACAGTGCTGATTTTTAGTTGACCCAGAATTTTTTGCTTTTGCCTTAAAAAGTCAGACGATTTATAAAAATACATCTTCTAGTCACCATGTCCTTCTTTTGAATTTCAGTGAACATGATTGACAGACTAATTAGCCAATCAGGGCCTCATCATGCCTCATCTAGTATGAAAACCAACATGGCTGCTTACAAAGGAAAAAGAAATTACATGGAAAAAATTTCACATGGCCTGAAAAACATTGTGGATCTCTGCAGAATCAATGAATAAAGCAAAAACATATTTTAAAGTGAGGTGAATAAAGTTAGATTTTGACGATCAATCAGCTCCTTTGTTTTATTTATTTTTTTGTTTTATTTGCATCATGCAATCAAACTAATCTGATTGCTCTGTACCTTGTAAGAGTTAATCTGAAACACAGGCGGGGGAAGTGATGACCAGAACCGCTGAAGCTTAGTCCCTGGATCCCAGCAAGAAACTTTGACCCCTATTGATTCTATGCCTAGAACATTACAGTTTGGCAGTACCAATAAAACAGTATGTATCTAGAATTTATTTGACAATGCATGTTTTTAATGCTGAAATATAAAAAAATATTCTTTATTACAGTGAGCGGGATGTCTCTCTACAGGTCTGTTGCATTGTGTATGTTATCCGATGCCTTCCTGAGAGCTTTTGTTTTTATTGTTAATCCCTGATTCCCACAATGCAGGACTGATGTTTTTTCTCTAATTAAATCCATATGAATCAAATATGACGTGTCAACTATTTATCTCAAAGAGAGTACCACTGGCCTATAGTTTTGTTTTATAAAGGGCCAAAACACAGGTTACAAAAACAAAATAGTCACAGCTAAAAAGTTGAAGAGGAAAATGACATGACTGTAGTACAAGCGCTGCTCCTCTGCGCTGGATTCTCCCAGGGGAACAATGCTGCGTTTCAGAGGGTCTCCAGAGATTTGGCATGCTCCCCACCAAGACCGCTGTTTAATACAGATCTAGCACTGTTGATGATTGGAGTGTTTGCATGGCTTTCACAAATGAGGTGTAATGGTTAACAGCTTTGCCCGCATCACATTTTGATCTTGTCAAAGTCATTTAACGCCAAGCTCATAAGGAAACCAAAGACTGCAGTGGAAGTCATTTCAGCAAAGCCTCATGGGAACAGTAGAGTTAACGACTCAAACAGAAGTTGGAGGTTTTCCATTTCATCACATGGGCTTATATTTCTTCTTTTAGACATAAAATTAAGTCAATTTAGATCATCAATAAAATGTTGTAGATGAAGAGTTATATAATCTGAGAAGTGAAATATTCTAGTCAACTGGGGAATTTAAAAAAAGTTTAAAAGAAGCAAGCCAATTCATTTTTGTCCTGTCTTTGGTACCTGATTGCATAAGGTATTAATTTACAGCTTCCAATAAATATCTAAAATGAACATGCATTGTGAGTGCAGCCTTTTGAGATTCAACTTGCGTTCCTTTTATTCCCGTTTTAATTATCTTGTCCAGATGAAATAGTAGATGAGGCAATGGCAGCATTTTTGCTTTGGCCCAGTCAATACAAGCCTGTCATGTAATATACTGTATATAACATCTATTGTCAAGAATTGTGTAAAACAGATTGCTCTGGTGACTGGTCAATGAAGGTGGCATTAGACCCAAGTTATTATTTGTCACTAAACTAAAATTAGAGCTCAAAGCCACATACATTAGCTCTTTTCATGACACTCAAAAACACTTTTGCATAACTCAGGCCTCCCATTCTTGATAGTGGTAAGTAACAACCATTCACGTCATTCTTATGTGGGACCACGGCAGAAAAGGGACCAGGGGCTAAAAAGATTACAAGAACAACAAAAAGTTCCTAAAGTGCGAAAACGCCTATGTGAGTGAAGTGTCTCGTCCCACGGACAACTCTCACTGTCTTGTCTTGGTTCTACCCAGAACTTTGCCAAAAACAAAAACAAAAATTGTTAGATAGACATGTTAAATTAGGTCAACATAGCAGAATTTAATCGTTTATCCGCCAATTATGTGACAGAAAAAGGGAGATAGAAGCGTGTTTTTTTTGCCAAAAACAATCCCATGTGTATGCGATAGGGCATAATACTGTACAGAAAAGAAGTCCAAAGTTTACATGTGGACTCCTCCATGATAACCTCCATGATAATTAATTTGCACCTATAAAGACAAAACAAAAACAGTAGTTCTCCTAAAATTCTGGTCCCTGAAACTTAGGCAGCTGTCTGAGAAAAAAACTGAATTGAAGATTGATCAATATGGATGATTGATCATAATCCCAGAATACTCAACCATAACCCAGGTCCCACCTTAGCTTCTGAAAACTGGTGAAATCAGGCTTTGGATGACTGCTATGCTGCTCCCACAGCTTGGAATGCTTTTGAAGATAAAGTTTGTGAGTTTTTGCTTCATTAAATATGAAGATTTATTCCCAGTAGGGTTGAGTTATATTGACAGAAATGTTTTATGTATCGAAGAGATTGAACTGTTGAAAAAAGGTACAAAAATATCACCTTATACTTTAAAAGATTTTATGCACTTTCTCACATTTAACTATATTTTTACAGCAAAAATTGCAACCATGATATTACCATAGCCAACCCATTCTCAATACTCAGACAACCTTGTCAGTCAATGTAGTTGCATTTTTTAACTATCTCACTAACGAAGTTGTCTGACTAGAAAAAATAAGCTACTGCTAGTAAAAACAAAGAAAACATGAACATCATAAAACAAAAAGAAGCTAAGTTTTTTTGGTTTCTACATGTGCACCCTTTTCCAGACATTTCTCTTTAGTTGTGGAAGATCGTTGCTTCAGAGGCTTGTGTAATGATGCTATTAGTATGAGTCCAGACTGAGCCCAGGCCTGAGGGCACAGCTGCAGCACAGATGATAACCCCGGAGTTAACCGCTCTTGTATCATCTGTTACAGAGGCCAGATCTGCACCCCCAGCACAAACCCCGAGAGCAGACCATTTACATCACCCTGTCACTACACCAGGGCTGTAATCCATACACCTGCCCAGGACGGATGCCTCCTCTGCTGCCACTTCTTCAGCTTGCTGTCTCAGGATGGTACTGTTTAATTTAAGTGAGACCCCCTTGCTCTGACTAAGCACAAATGGGATATTATTCTCCTAAGATCCCCATGGTAAGCCACAGTCAGCATATTCAGGCGCAAAGATGGAAACTGCTGAGACGCACACAGCCAAGAAGAAAGTGGTGATAGATTATTAAGCCAAGTTCTTTATTCTTTGTGAATCCCCACTGCTCTGTCATTATCAATTAAGGTAATGCAATAGTAAGTTTGATCTCAGATAATAGTGTTTTGAATTAGAACATGGATCTGTGGATTTTTGGAACAGAAAAGCAGAAAGAAGAAGTGCTGTGTTCTTGTGTGGAGTTTTACAAAGCCAAAATGGATACAACTTAAACATGAGCAATCTTATTGACTGGACACTGTCTATTTTCAATGTTTTTCTCTTGTCTGTTCACAGATTAACTGCAATCTCGGGGAAAATGATGGATTCTTATGAAAACAGAAAGTTCCTAAACGCCCGTATTTTACGATTATGTGTACATATGCAAGAAAATATCAAATTTTCTCAGCTGAACTCAAGATAGAAAACATTTTCATCTATGCACAAAAGACCCTTTTCTCTCAGATCTGTATAAAATTATGTTTTAGACAAATTTTCTTTGACGAAATTATTCACTCCACCTCACAGCCGCGGCATATCAAGATGCTGATTAGACAGCATGAATATTGCACAGGTATGCCTTATTGGCCACAATAAAAGGAAGTTCTGAAATGTTCAGTTTTAGCACACAGTCACAGACGTCACAGAATATGAGGGAACGTGCAACTGGCACACTGACAGCAGGAGTCTTCACCAGAGCTGTTACTTGTGTTATGTTCATACCATAAGCCTTCTTCAAATGCGTTTCAAAGAATTTAGCAGTACTGTAAGTGTTGTATTCATAATCTGGTTCAGTGTACATGGCAATCAAACTTGCTTGATTTAGTTTACATTGCAGCAAATGATTATCTTGTCTTGTTCTTATCAAGTTCGTACTATTATTAACAAAATCTTGAGTCATTTCTCACTGGAATTAGTGGTGTGCCAAAATGTGTGCCAAGATGCTACATTTGGTGATGTATCAATAGTGTGGAGTTGAGTAACTGCTACAGCCCTATAAACATACTGAATTATTGTATCGTAAGCCATGCATTAGATAATATTATGTATATATGTAAATGTAATAATGAACCAATACATAAAACAAATAACTATTATTTCTTCTCTGTCACTATAACTGAACTGGGATGACATGTTTAGGGTTGTGACTCTTTTGGGGCTTAGCCGTCCCTTCCTCTTGCTCCTATAATACTGGTTCCTGTCTTAAACCCAAGGCCTCACAACTGTTGTCAGCGAAACTGGCCCATAGGGGAGCAGATGGCAAGAGAGCGGCTACAGATGGGACGGTTTGGCCAGGACATTAAAGTTAGCGCAGAAACACCCTGACACTAAGTGAGGACGAATCTTTAAAGAACCGAGTGAGTCAGGACCTGGCGTGGAGGATGATGAGTGCATGATGATGTTATGAACAACTTGATGTAAAACAGTTTGTTCAGACTGAGAATAAAGGACAAAGAACATGTATTATTACTTGATCAAGACAAATATTTACAGTCAGACATGTAATTGTGTGGAAATAACTAAATAAAACAGTTAGATTAGATCCACAACCAATAATAACAATCATTGACTCATTGTGGATTACCATGGGGATAATGTTTTAAACAACAAACTATTTGCTATTGTTGCCTGAAAAAACAATCACATTAGTTAACCTGGCTCATGTCAGATGGCATCACTGTGGAATTCTTATCTGTATGTCTTCGCATGATCCTAATTTTATTGCATGTGGTCATTGTCATTACATTATCTGAAAACTAGGCACTTGAATGTTGTTTTTATCAAATTCAATTACATCTTAACTGTAGCTGTCACTCACTCAGCTTGACAAATGCTGAAAGACAAGAAATTGGATGGAGTAAACAATTTCTGCATTAAAAACCTTTTTTTTACATTTGTTTTTTATTGGCTGAAAATGTGCAGGATTAAAAAATAAAAATAAAAAATAGCATTTGATTAGGACTAGACTAGTTGCATGTTTACAATATGAGTAGTCAGTGTTGAGATAACTATAAGCTGTATTAGAACTACTAAAATATTCCAGGGTTTATAAAGGACCTTGTGCTTTGTGCTAAATATGGTTGTCCCCCAAACAATAGCACTGAGCAAATATTATGGTATCAAAATCAAGTATAGTCTTATACTGCCCAATTTGGCTTTTTCATGGCCAGAGCAATTTGATCATTTTCACTACATATTCAAATTGACAATGAACTCACCCAAAGAAATATTTAACGACAAACAAATATGGGACAGAAGTGAAATATTGTTACCACACTAACGTGGTAAAATTAAGCTTCATGTCTGTTGGCCTTGCCTGGAGAATTACAGCCTATAACTCAAACTCTAAAAAGAGAAAATTAGTGGTATTATAAAAAACTAAATCATTAAAAAATAATCTTAGCCAGAGCCAAGACCCAGACCTTAAAATGTTGTACTACTTTAAACCTGAATTTAATCATAATCTCCCAAATAGAACGTACCCACATGCCCTCAACCAAAATAAAATTTAAAAAACTAATCTGTAAGATGACAGAAAATATTGTGTCTATTTAACGAATTGTGTCACCTCAACTCATTTGTTGTCAATTTAAATTACAGCATGAAAGTAGAAAAAAAAATATGAAAAAATTGCCAGAGTTTATCTGCCATTGCTTTATCAGAATGAATAACAATCGGTATCGGTATTGGCCATGAAAAACATTGTTTCTAAACAAATTCCACAGCATGTTTGTGATTTGAACTGGACCAGCAGTGTGGGCAAGCTAAAAGTGTAATATATTATATAACATATAACAGTATTACACTACTTTGAGTTATTTTTGCGTAAACACATTTGTTACTTTTCCTCATAATATTGATAATCTAAGTCACAGAAATCTTCTATGCTGCTGTTTCAGTGTTTTCAAAGTAAAAATTCTAAGTTTTTGTAATGAGTTACTGAAAAAAGAATATATTACAGTAAGCGTTTTTTTGTAATGAGTTACTCTGAACAGTGTTGAGCAGTCCTTCACACAGAAGAATCTGCTGCATCTCCCCAGAGGCACATTAGACCAGCCCACCTGATGCATCCCAGCACATCACACATGTCTCTGCTCTCTATAGGAACCAAAACCTGTTGCGTCATATGATCGCCTCTCCTACCTCTTCAGTATTTATAGATGGTGTGGAAAGGTTACTCTGTGTTGTTGCCTGTCTCTGCGATGGCCCTGTGTGCTGTGCTCTTTGTTCTGGCATAGTCTCGTGATGGGAGTCTGCAGTGTGCTGTTAGGACTGAGGCTGCGTCACCACTCGCTACAATGTACTGCAGAGTGAGGCAAAAAACATGCAGCAATTACTTTTCACACACCTTAACGTCATCAAATGTGTGTCTTGGCTTTCAAAGCAAAGAACTAAAAATCACTCTAAATCTTAACAAATAAATATGACAAACTATACCATGAGGACAAACCAGGAGTAAAAGGACTATATCTAAAGGTTGAGTTGATAGGCCACTGGTTTTGACAATGTGGTGTTCTGGCAAATAAGGTGCAAAGAAAGTAAACCTTAAAAAGAAAAATAAATAATGAAAATAGACCTACCTACAGCACTAATCCATAAGTCACAGCTCATTATAGAAAAGCCACTCTTTAACTAACTTCTCAGATAAAGAGAAGTCCCAACGATAGAGATACATTTTCACATTTGCCTCCTCAGTGAGTACAAACTCCCCTTTTAATTTCATCAGGAACAGCACAGAGAGCTCATGGGGTCCAGAATGAAATTGACTGCAGTGCAACACAGGTTTCATTTCCTGCTCAGACAGAACGAGAGAAAAGGTACTGTTTTAAACTACTGTACAAACTATCGCCATGGCAACAGGGTCTGCAACAAATCTGAATACTCACATGACCCACAATGCACTTGTTCACCATTTATTTACTTGAAATGTGTCTGGTCTGTGGGCTTAGTGGTATGTTAACCTTAACAAAACTTTACATTGTTTATCATAAATTTACAAGTGGCACTATAAAGGTAAAAAAGATAATTTAAAATGACATGACAGTTCTAAAGCGCCAATGTAACATTTTATTTCATAGTAAAGTGTTGAAAAATGAATATCCAGTGAGTAATGAAGTGTGATTTGAGGGACACAAATATATAAAATCTAACAATCACACAATTATTAGTACATAGTGTTTTAGTCAGGATCTGTAATTACAATTTTAGGTTGTGTTTTGTGCAGACACCAGCCCTCATTCACCCTTATCGACCTTAAGTATGAAAAGGTCACCCAATATGTATTATTAAATGACTGGGTCATGGTGTGTTACATAATTAATCTCTTCAGAGGGTTCTAAGCACACACAGCTTGAGTTTGTCCCGTGTATGTTGGAGCCATAAAGGCCCGCAGTCTTTTAGCGCACTTAATTACGAGGGCTCTCAGGGGGTATAACGTCAGAATCACAAATAAGAACCTCACAAGATCAGCAAACAAACTGTAAATACGAAAAGATTAACTGTCACTGGAAAATGAAGTATTAGTAAAGGGGCACGATGTTAAAAATATATTAGGCCATAAAGCACTGAAATACTGTGCAGGGAATGAATCATGAGTTCTAAATTTGATGTACTTTATTACTATTTGTAGCAGCAGAAGTGACCCAAGGACATAATATTGTTTTGGTAGATTTGGACAACTGTGAAGGTATTTATTGATTTTTTAACATGCGACTTTGTTTTAAAGAAGACACATGCCAAAGAGTGAGCTCTGAATATAGTCCAGGAGGTTGGGCACTTTTTTTACAGCTAAGAGAAGGACAAGAGCTTTAGTATAGCTATATGTTAAGTTGAACTAATTCTAAATACATTGTGTTGAAAAAAACCTGCACCACACTGTACAGACACATCGCACTGTTGAATGTGTCCTTGTGAGAGAACTGAACGAATCATTTCTTTACATGTAGACTGTGCGTACAAAAGTGTAACATTGGAGTAGAACCTGAACTGTGAGCAGCATATCAGGGCTATATAAAAGCAGCAGAAATGTACTGTGAAAGCGCGGCATGGGGCAGAGCAGCGCGAGCTCCGAGACACCCACCCACCCCTCCTGAATCAGCCGTTTCTGTGGCGACCGGAGTGGAGGGGGCGGAGGCAGAGGAGACAAACATTCGCAAAAACACAGCTGAGAAGAAGATGGCACAGATAGGTAAAGACGAGGGACAGGTGCAAAGGTGGTGAGGAAGAGGATGCCCAAGGTTTAGTTGAAGCTGAGGTACATGACAGATTCCATTATTTCATTTTAGGGTAGTCAGAAAGTCCAAATCCAGATCAATAATAAATTTAGCTTGTAATAAGTTAATTGTGCGGATCTTCTTGAGAAGTTGTAAAATAAAAGATACTATTAATGACGAAATAACTGCGTACTGAGTTCACTACACGGAACCAACCTCGTGCGCTTATTAAAATTCAGTTTCAGATGTCACTCAAAGACACAGTTTACAAAGAATTATATATTGAGGTTTTTCTTTGTACTCAAATCAAGTTGAAATGTTTATTACTCTGACAAAAGTACTTGAGTTAATGTAGCTGTAAGTTCCTAATGTATACTTAATATATATATAATAATGTATTAAAGTTATTTATAAAATTAGGCAGCAACAAGAAGAAAATTACACACAAAAAAGTACATCCATCACCATAATGTAGGCTAGAAAAATAGGATAGCCTAAAAAAAAATAAATAAATAAAATAAATAATAATAATAATAATAATAATAATAAATAAAAAAATTTAAAATAAAATATATTTTGTAATTAGAGTTTTTCATCTGTTTACCACTTGCAACAATAAAATGCCAGAGAATAGTAGCTGTAAATAAAACAATTATCCGTAAAAAAGCCATGTTTTAGAGATATAAAACATTACATTTCAGGACCACTAGCAGCACTATAGGACACTTTATCCTATTTTCAGCATAGTCTCCATTTTCTTTGCTTTTCTTGTTTGTTGCTATAGGTTACCATCAGCACCACCCGAATCCACAAGAGCACCTTGATCAAGCGGATCTAATTTGAAGGTGTTATTTTAAATTTGCAAAAAATAAAATAAAAAAGACTTCAGATTTAGATTAGATGCTGCTCAATTCTCTTCAGACTGACAGAGAGAGGCAAAACAACTGCCATAACTGCCGCATCTGCAGAGAAGATGAACAAAAACTGGAGGCATTTCTCACTCTCTGAAAGGAAGTCCAGCACACTGACACGGCTCAGGGATTTTTAGCCTTCCACAATACCTCACTGTGAAATCCCATTCAACCATATGGACCAATTGAAGCCCCGTATTTTCTCTTCAGGCGGATCACAAAAAGGTTTTCGAACAAGTCACGGCAGATTGAGGACTTTCTTGACAAAGTTCCCAGGAAAACTTGTTGATTCAATAAGTTGTGGTGCAGCAAGGATTAGGGATTGCATATCAAATCCCACCAAAGTTGTACATGAATAATGAAAAGCTGGAATGCAGGTGGTTATCGCTAAAGGCAGACAAAGCATTGCTACGCATGTCGTGGTATAGAAACTAAACAATGTGTCAAAAGCTGTTACCATCTACACAAGTACAGGAGACACAGATTAATACAAACGTAAATGAAAATCACATGGAATTTGTTGAAATAATGTACAACCTGGACTAACTACAATAACTCGAAAATATTATGTAACAGAATCAGTTTGAATTTTCTACTACACAGCACACCAGAGACGCAACTCTGGCACATTTCAGACACAACTCTCCTACTAAGACAGAGAAAAACATTTTGTTCCTAAAATGCAAATGTCCTAATTTTTCTTTAACAGTTGGCAAATTATGTTTGCTGCAGAAGCTCAAACTCAACTGGCTTTGTAAGAAATATTTGTCAAGGAATGCATCTTCCTGTCTTTGTGTGTGTGTTAAATGAGTGAAAAACGCAGTTCCCACCCTCTTTCTCAGGTAAGCATGGTCTTTCACATGGGGAAAACAAATTCACTCCAATCAGACCCGGCATATCCCCGCTTCCCTAAGGTCATTTTCACTTGCCAGTCAATAGGTAAACAAACCTCACTCAATACAACACACACACAAATATATATGTAAAACACCTACGCACCACTGACGCACAAGTACAACAAAAATAGAAGCACGCTTTTTCTCATGGACAACATCTTAAACACAGTCATTAAGCTATGCTAGTTTATTTACAATGCTGCAAGGACTTTGGCACTCACCTGTTTGTGCATCTGAAGATGGAGAGAGTCTGGGTGAAGTGGACCTAAACTGGACTCATGGCAGTAGGCAAGGATGACAACTGGACAGGACTTGACTTGAATCTCTTGGCTGTCGGACTTCTTGTCTTGGCTGGCAGAAAGAAAGAGCGCACTGGGTTGTTTCCATGCTCTATAGCAGCAACAACACGAGGAAGGCAGGCTGGGGGCTGCGGACTCTGTCATCAGCTACTCTCTCCTCCTCCTCCACCTCTTCCTCTCTCTCTCTCTCTCTCCTCTCTGTGTCTCTCCACAAGTCTGTCTAGATGCGACTGTATAGCTGGGAGATGAACAGACAAAGTGTACAGTTGTGATCAAATGCCACCCCCTTTACAAGTATGTATCATGCGTGTGTGGCACAAGATAAAAACAATGCAAGGTTGTGGGAGAGAGAGAGCTTACTCCCACCTCCTGTTCACCCTCTTTTCACCACCAACCAACCATCCAACCACCCACCACCCACCATGCTCCTCTTGCCAGCCCCGCACCAGCCTGTCCAAATGAGTCATCAGCACTCAGCCAATGGAGAGGTGGCTGCAGCCTAGCATTTGAATAACACAAGTATTTATGTATTTTGAGCTAGAAATCTGAGATACAGCTTTGGCAAAAATCACAGGAAAATGAGATATATTGACGCATTTCAGCTAATTATTGCAGCAGTGCTATGTTCTAAAGGGGTTTTAGTTTGGTTGTTTCTTAGTTTGCATGAGTCATCTATAAAATGCTGTACTTGTTTTTTAAAAGCGCAATGGTACATGATGAGTTTTCAGGTGGAGTAATAATACGTCACTGTGTATTTGGGAATAACAAGAGGAATGCAGAGAAAGTCAAAGACAGACCGTATTTGTCAAGTATGTCTGTGTTTTTAATGATCAGAGACTAATGAATGATGGTTCAAAAAATGTTTCAGCATATCACAATAAAATAGATTGTTGTTGTATAAGTACTCTTTAAATTTAAATGCACGTACAAACCCACTTACAAGTTAATGTGAATAATCCCAATTACTCATTAGACACTTTTTGTAATCAATTAGAACAATAATCATATTTGAAATGGAAATTCGATTAATTGCACAGCCCTACACCAGCCTCACAACTGTATTGGGATATATTGGTATTGGTGATATATTGGTAGTGGTACAATATATGTAATGTGTAGGCCACAATATTAGTAATAGTTTCATGATTTCTAACTTGTTTCTGAATAATCATGCCTGGGACATGATTGAACTTTTTGACAGCCTTGAAGAAAATTTGAACAAATATAGAATATATGTGTATGTGTACTTGTATAAATGATACTAACTCAAAAACAGTCCCTAACGCACTAATGTGAGAACAACCCAAATGGTGGTGGCCTCCTGCCAACATCCCGTGGCCAATTCAATTTTGGTCATCTCTAAGAAATGATTCAAGCCATGGCGTGCTGAGGTGGAAGAGCAGGCAGAGAAAAGGACGACTGAGGAGTGAAAGGAGATCAATAGCTAATCATCTGATAACAGGAAGAGCAAAATACGCAACACAAGGAAATGGAGTTTTTCACTGTCTGTAAAACGCAGCGGTGTAGCTTTAGTCACTGCCATGGTGCGTCGCAGCTGAAAATGACTGGTTAAATATTGAACTGAAAAATACAGTAAGGCTTGTACATTAGATTATATGAAGATGTCATATGAACACTTAGGATACACGAAAAACACACATGGTGAGTTTTTCAAGCTGACACTGTGGAGAGCTGTACAAAAATGTATTTCATCAGATCAACTAGTGTTCTCTTAAACTCCTTCCTAAGAAGAATTTGGCCTTTTACAAATGTAATCATTTAATTCAAAAAGTCGAGGTACTGTGAGGTTTTTGCATAATTGGAAAGTTTATTTATTTATGTATTTTATTTTATTATTATTATTATTTTATTTAATTTTTTTTTTTTTGCTAAATCATCAATTTCTATTAACCTGGCTCATTCCAACTACTATGTGAGTCACTCTGAATTAAGTTGTATATATTATCAATATAGACTGCCACTGATAGACATCGGGAAAAAAAACAGGAATGTCATGAAGAGCATTTGAAGCTGATTGGTTGAAGCTAAAATCACATTGTTTGTTAAGAGCACATACATCACACAAAACTGCACAAAAAGTCTATGTGTTCACATTCCTGAAAAGTCAAAATATTCCTCAAAATGTTAAAATAGGCTAAAGTACATAAGTTGGTCTGCTGTTGCACTGTGATTGATCTGGCTGACAGTGGCTATCTTTAACCATAAGACGAAAGTTTCACCAGTTGGATTCTCAAGATTTTGTGGGAAAAAAAAAAAGAATAAAAACAGAATAGAAAAATAATCACAAATATTGCAAGATGGTAGAGCCAGGCTAGAGTCCTAAAAGTTTGTTGAAGAAATAACCCAGCGCTTTTAGCTCATGAATTTCTATTGACTTTTAGCACATCTAAAGCAACATTTTAATGGTCTTTTTTTTCATTTAGTCCCTGAGCTCTGTAAATAATAATAGGATGTAGTGGGCCCTTATGTCAGTATTATTGCATAAGTGTGTGAACATGCAACCATCTTTTCATACCATTATTAATGGGAACTGAAATACTGAAACTGATCCATACTACAATAATGCTATATGGCTCTGCTACAGTCATTCTACAAAAGGCCTTCGCTTTCAGATTTCCAACACTAGTACTATACTAGAACAAATGAATTTACTCATCCAAAGCTATTCAGAATAAACAAACAAAAATAACTGACGGCAAACGGACAATACACATAAAGGATTCAGAGTAATTACAAGTCATTGAGTACCAGACAAACGCAGTGCTAGAAAAGCCGCTCTTAAAACCAGTCATCCTGTTACAGCTGAAAGTCAATAGCAGCAACCTGTTAAATCTTGTGTAGAGTCTGTACAACCTCTTGATAAACAAATCAGCATGTCCAACTCAAGCTCTGTTACAGTCTCTGTGATAAAGCTGTGTAACAAATATAAAACAAATGTCTTAGATAAGAGATACAGCCGAGAACTTGATGGAGGAAATGTCATGATGCTTCAGGCTTAAATACAACAACAAAGACACAAGTCAGCTGTCACTTCTTTGACAGATAAGTTATACTAAACATATTGTGTGCAATGTAAATGTTGTGAATTGAAAGAAAAATGTTCTCTTTACATCTTTGGCAAGACTATATATTTGTCAAATATGTCCTTACACGATTGATCTCTCTAAGAACAAATCATAAATGAAATCGGAGCGACAGACATGTCTAAGGATTGAATCCACGAAGTTCTTACTATGAGGCCAGGACACTAACCGATGCACCACCATGTCACCCTTTTCATTCATATGGAATAATTAGATGCATTGTTTGAGGTTAAAAATAATGATATTCATTTAATTTCTTTTATAACTGAGCCCTTTGGTTTCAAAGTATAAATCAGACATGAACTCACTCATCTGATGCCTTCACCCACACCTCAGCACCTCCCTTTGCCAGAGACTCCCTTGTGAATCGGAGTCTGATACCTGCAGACTGACACTAAATGCTCTGAGCAAAGGGACCTAGGTCTAGTCATAGTCTATTGAAATTACTCTGTGGGATTGAGGCTTCTCTGCAAGACAGACAATATTGACTACAATATTAATTTTAAGCTCCAGATTAATTTAGCTAGCTAACCGACATGTAAAGTGTAAAACTAAGTAGCTAAATGTTGCTACTGAGTTACTGAGGCAATGAGGTCAATGGAGACTCACATAACAAAAGTGACTGTGATGTGCTGTCTTTATTACAGCTGGTGTCAGCTTGTCCGCCCTTTGATTTGATCAGCACATGATAAGCAGGCTCCCCATCCTTCACTGTCACAGCAACAAACAACACGGGATCTACCTAAGAAGTGATGCTATGTAATATTAGCAATAGTAAATCACAACTACTTGCCAGCTGAAAAATGAAAAACAGTCAGAGCGGAGCTAAAAAGGAAACAGTACAATTCATGCCCCTGTGAGTGCAGCCTTGATAATGCGTTTTGTGCTGAAATGTATTTGCATTTATGTACATATTGAAAAATCATATTAACCATTCCTTTTCTTTATCAAATATTGGACAAACATTTGATACAAAAAAGTGTGTCTCTATCCAAAGAACAATTATTACTACGTTTTGCTGTGTCTTTAATTGTTTGTGTGAATAGATATTTTAGCTGTTTCTGCTATAAAACCATACTTTTAGGTAAGATAATTTGTGATATGTTACACTGTGTTAGCCTACAATAATACTGTGAAAAGTTTGATGGTATAATATCAGAATATTTTAGTTACTGTTTCATCCTTAGTAAAATATGACACATCCATATGTACAATCTTCCAAAACTGTAAACTGGAACAAAAATACAAAAACAAAAATAAAGGAGCCTCAGTCACTGCTTGAGAAACTAAAAAAAAAAAGGATTGTTTTTTTTTTTTCGTGTATTGAGCCACCAGGACTCCGCTGAGGATCGACACAATTCACACTATTTATCAGAAGGCCTCGCTACAGACATCACTATTTCAAAAAATACAGAAAATGCACAGCACACACGCCAAACACTTGTCTCCTGTGGGTAAAAACACATCCTACCGGTGAAAAGCTGTGGGACCAATATTGTGCTCACTCCAGTCCTGCCCCTGCTTTTTATAGCTGACCTTAAGCATCTAAACAAAAAACATAATTTCCGAGAAAGACTTGTTTGTGCCATGTGCAAACACTTCCAGGCCAAAGTGGACCTCATCCTGTCCCAACATCCCTTCACAATTAACACGCTGGCATTGGGTCATGTCATCTCTTTTTTATTTATTTTTTGCTTATAAAATCATTCAACTGGGGATGTCAAGATTAATCATGAGAATTTAGGAAGAAAAACAAATCATGTCAAACTGACTAAACTGAAGCCAGCATAGATTTTTTTTTAGCTTGATTTGTCTCTTGTCGATTTCAGGGAGGCATGACATGATCCTAGAAACATGTCATATCTTTGAGTTAAATCACAAATATTCTATTCTATTACAGCTATTTGTTAAACACGGCCAATCAGAGCAGCCAGAGAGCACCGACATCCACTGTTTAATGTCTTAAAAGGTTTGTGATTTGTTGTATATGTCCTTTTATCAAATCTAATCAAACTTTATTTAAAAAGCGCTTAATACAGCTACTTGTTAAAATAAAATTTTATAATGAAGAAGCGGGTTCATCAATTCTTTTATCGCTGTCTCCTTTAACACAAAAACCACAAAACTAAAATTTGATAGTGTTGTGTCCCAAAGTGTCACAGATGTTGAAAGCAAAGAGAATTATGTGACTTGTCCAAGGACACACTAGTACTGAATCATTAGAAACAGGATGGCTACAGATTAGAAATGGCTTCTTTTTCAAATAAGAACAAATGAGACACATTTTACCTTGGAAATGTAATATTAACTGCCCTGAACAGATTTATTATGTGTGCGCTGGGCTAAAGAATCAAATATAGATGTGATTAATGGGACTATTCATGACTGATCATTCATACTATTTTCAATTCCAAAAGCAAGTTACAACATTGAAGAAAAATCAAGCCCAGAGGTCCAAAAGCCAAAATATCTCGGTTACACAATATTTTATGAGAATGGAGCAGGAAAAGGACAAATATTATAGAGATGGGACAAGTCACAATTCCGCTAAAACTGAATGTCCAACGAAAATGAAAAAACCCCCACCAAATATCAATTTTGTTGTTTTTGTTTGACCAAGCCATATATTTAAACTTGGCCTGTTCAATTAAAGGTCCTACATGTTTGAAAAAACATGTCAGAATCATCAACTTTTGTTTCATTCACAAATATTTTTGGGCTGTCTATGTTTATATCCGCAATGTATTACAATAACCTTTTTAAACATTTCAGTTTAAAATGTTGTTAAGTTAAGATTGTCACTGCAAGTCTCCCAATGTCTTTTGGTGCACTAATGAGCGAAACTGTTTAAATTAGGCCAAAGCATCTGTACAGCAGTAACTTAAAAGACTGACAATTCCAACCTCGAAATGATCTATTTGATTCTAGTGAAGGTGCGTGGACCATATAAACACAGCTGAGTATTTCCTGTATTTTATAAGCATAGGTTGAACAGAGTAAAAGAAGTTTATTCTTATGCTTAACCAATTTATGTTCATAACATTATTACTAAAAGCAATTTAAATTATTTAATAAAAATTGAGATCAGTCAACATGAGGAAAAAAAATCAAATGTTCTTGTATTGCTTAACTTTAGTCTAAACAAATTAAAAAACTTTTTTTTTCCTATTCTAGCTGTAGTAGAAGATTTTGTACTTTATTGCATTTTGTATTTTATTGTTAGGGGAAATACACTACAGTCATGGCCAGAGTGCCTCAGTATCAAGGCAAAGCCAGTGAAATGTGTTGCTTGAATGAAGGTGACAAAGGGTTAACACTGGAGTCATATCTACTTACTCTTAAGACCACTCAGAGCTTTCAGGAGATGAGCCATTGATTCCCCAGTGGATGAACGCACAGCCACAAAACACGAGGAGGACAGTCACGCTGCACTGATAATCCACCTTCAAGGATTAAACACACACACACACACACACACACACAGAAGAAAAGAGAATCTTATAGCAATCCATTGTGTTCATTAACTTAATTTTTCACAGCATATTTACCTTTGTAGTGAAGACCAAAAATCTACATTATACTGCTTTAATGGTGATATTTCCTAGTATTCCTGCTTTTGTTGTACATCTCTGTATCACGTGTCTCTTTCCCCGAAGGACATCTATGGAGAGAGAAGCATTCAAATTGATTTAAGTGCTTTGTGCAACAGTTTGCTCTATGCATATCTGTGAAATCCGCCAAAGAGAAAAAATATTTGCCAGTCTGTTCCAACAGCAAATGTCGGTTATCAATCAGATATGGTTTCATGTCAAAACTAAATAAATCTGCAGTGTGCAAGTAGAGGCGGAAGAATCCATCATGTTTGTATAGAAAAAAAGGACAACTCACATCTGGTCGGCCAGCCCCATGTTTACTGGCCGTCTTCACTTTCACAGCATTACTTTTCATAGTTGAGAAGTGTCTTTGGATCTGCCACATCCACTTTGATGAGCAATAATCAGACACGACACCTAATGACAGACCTAACAACAACACGTTGAATTAAATCAGAAGGGGACCACATGGCACTGGGTGCTGTCTGCCCTCTAATTCTGTTACCAAAGCAGTTCTCATCTTTACACAAGAAATACACTGAGGGGCATTAAATGTATGTTAGCTTTCTCTTCTGATCTATCTACAGCACCATAATAGCAAAACAACTACCATAAACCTGCTGCATATGGCATCGGATCTTTGTTTTGCACACTACAAGACAGCCACATCTATCTCTAATTGCCCACAAGTGCATCTCATAAATACTGTCACACCCATATACCATTGCACGTGTCGTCACGCCTCGAGGAAGCCACTTCCCATGCTGATGCAAAGCGCTGTCTGCCATTAAACAATGGAAAGCGAAAACTTGTCGTTTTAAGTAATTTAATTGATTCAATTGTAAAATTACTATCTGAACACCGACTAACAGCAAGATCGAGTTACCTAACTGTAGTTCGTACAATGAAAAAAACGCAGATCAGAATAAATCAAAAGAATAATCTCCAAATTCTACAGATTACATGAAACTTAAAAAAAAGTAATGCTAAAAAAAAAAAAATGACCTGACAAAAAAAAATGCAAAATATGAAACAGCCAGCATTATCGTGCTAACACTAGCCCACAGCTAATTACTGAAACACCTCTTGTAGCGCTAAATCTGCTCCAGTGGAGACAAAACCTGTTTACCATAATGTGCAATCATGAAAGTAAATCAGCAAACTTGAAGATTATTATCGGAAAATACAAGAAGAGGCAAAATAGCTAGCATCATTAGTTTTCCAATCCTTGCTTTGCGCTTCGTATAAAGTTGTCCTACTTCCACAGAAAATATGAACAGCCTAAAGATATGCTTTTTACGAAAATAGAAATATGGAGAATGTCAGTTTCGCTCTTGTAATGCTGCGTAACGCACTTCTGCCTCCAGCATGGAGCACCACTATCAAGTGACGTAGGTGCAAATGGTCAATATCAAGCTAACCGAGATCCTCAAAACCACTGACAAAAATAACAATAAACCTGCTCAAAACCAAAAGAAGTCATGTGTTTATTTCAAAGTAAACATACAAAAAACCACATCTGGTTGCTTGGGGCACATTTTTTTTACTGCCTCTCACCAAGTTTGCATTAATGACACATACAGTTAATTTTATGTAAAATAAAAAAGCAATTTCTATTTACCTTTGAAAAATGATGGAAATCATGTAGACAAAACAGTAAGTTATTAGTTTAGAAGTTATGTTCAGCAAAAAATGTTAAGCCCACATTACAATACAATGTGATAGTATAAGAGAGCCACATCTGAGGATCTTATTTCCAATTTTATCATACAGCCATTTACTGCTCCGTGCGGGCAGTAAATCACCTCTGATTGAGTCTCACACTGAGCCCTTGTTGAGACAGTGTAAATGTAAACCCTCCCGCGCTTTGAAAACCAACACTAAAATTATACATCTGGGACCAGAGTATAATCTGGCACCTCCTTTTCAATATACACATACATCACATTACACACAATGTTCAGTGTCCTGTAGCATCTTTACTAAACTTAGGCCAACAATTGTACATGAAAAAACACTATTTGTTTCAAACAGTACTAGGAAACAAACAGTGAAAAAAGCTAAATTAACTCAGAAATATTCCTTACCTTTTAATTTCTGCTGCTTCTGAATATGCTAAAAAAATGCTAATGAAAAAATAAAAAATCTTGTTTCCTATCACAACAAAGACTAAAAAGTTTTTTTGAAATAACAATACAAACTTGTGTTTTATTGGCTAATTGGGTTACATAACAATGCAGCAATAAATGTTGTGTCTTTTAGCCACAATGCTAAATGACGTTTTTGTCATATAATTTTGTCAGCGATGAGTCATATCGCAAAGAAAGCATGTCTTAATATTATTGGCAGTGTATTACTTTATATATTTACTATCTTAGCTTAACAATAACAGACAAAAAACAAATGCATTTCTTACTGCTTTCACATCGCTAACAACGCATGCGCATTGCACAAGCTAAAGTCAATCCACTTCGATGTTTTGGCTAGCAACTAAACATCAACTAACGTACATAAGTTATTTATTTTAGTACTGTGGTCGTGCTAAAATGTATTACGGATATATGATGCTACTTTGATGCTACTTTACCTGCATGCTGCAACCTCCACATTGCAGGACATTTTTAACATGGTGATGACTGAACGCCTGCTGGAACTGTCACGTGGTAACTCATCAGCTTGGTCAGACATCATGGTAAGGGTATGGTAAAACTCAGATTTACCCACATTCAGTTACATTTAGACCTGGATTAGTCGAGTTAAAGCCTAACTTCAGAAAGGTCTAGTTAAGAAATGTCTTAATTTTCGATAAGGCCTTACTGTATAGGCTTATAGGCTACTAAGTGATCATGAATTATATTGTCTTATAAATCGTCTCTGTCTTTCCCTGTAATGACATAGACCTGGATGTGGGTCAGTTCTTGTTACATTACAGCAAACACCTTTTTTCACAGAAAGACATGTTCCTGTTGAATGATCAGAGCTGCTAGTTTGTTCAAGTTGCATGACCTAGAAAACATATGTGTCACTTCACATTATTGCACATATTCAGGGCTATTCAATGAATTCTTCCCGAGGGCCAGAGTTTACATTAGGTTTTTACATTAGGGTATGTTCAGGGGGTAGTTCCACAGCACGTGACAGATGTTGTCAACATTTGATGGGTATGAAATACCCATCAAATACCCATCACTTTCAGTAATGTTAGTCACTACAGTATAGCTTCTGTTTGATTTGAATTGCTCTGCAAACTGTCCAAACCAGCCCTAGGCCACAATTAAACATTAGGCTGCTAGTGTCGGATCTAAAGTAAAAAGTAGAAAAAACTCAAAAGAGACCGATTCAGAAATATTGTACACCAGAATTAAGCTTGCAAACAAGAAATACAGTATATTTATTTATATATTGCCAAATCATGTCTTTAGAGGGTCAGTTTTGCCCCTGGGCCTTATTAAACCTGGTTTCTTTGCATGTTACCAATATTAACATCACACACTTGTTTCAATTATCAAACTCTAAACAAGTTAAATAGCTTTTAAAGGTTTGTGTTGTTTTTGCCATCTTCAGTTCAATCCAGGATTTAAGCAAAGCAAAGCAAGAAATGAGCTGAATGTCTGCCTGAGCTTTGAGTGTAAACTCCACTAAGACTCATGTATCCAGCTTTAAGCTCTGCAGACACAGACCCTGTTTAGCTCTGTACAACACTGCTATTTAGTCACAAGATCTGCTTGTTGGATGAAACAACAATCTGTCAGCAGAGGTTGTCAAGATCTGTACACTTGTGCTCACCATCAGTAATGGATTCTCCTCCTATAGGCAAGTTGGCAACCATTTGTCTTTCCCCATTTCACGCTACAACTGCCCAGTCCAAAAAAGCCAGAAACTTTAATCTACGATTAACTTTTACTTTCATAGCCATTTAGTTGTTGTTTTTTTCCCTACTTACAGTTGCACCGTGTAACTTTCTGGAGGTGATAAGTCAACTCCACAATTTTATACAATAAGGAAGTTAAAATCATTCTTTAAAACATTCTTTATGGGGTTCGATAAATTTTAAGCCATGATGTGAAAAATGTTATTATTAGTTTTACAATGATAGAAATTTTCTTAGAAAGATGAGAGAGAAAGCCTTGATCAGCCGGATAAACGTGTGAATGCAGATGTCTCAACACAGGTGCAATCGAGTAATTAACCTCGTCATTCTGCTAAATGCGGATTAGCATTGATTTTTATCAAGAAGAGAGGAGGAAAACAGAAGAAGCTCATTGCCAAAAATAACCTATTAAAACATTATACTCTACACACTTAAAGAGTACATGTTTTGCTAAGTTGTGAATGAATGCTGGTTAAATTCCTATTTACTTTATGTTAAGCAAGGCACCCAACATTGAAAGTGGAAGAATGCACATTTTGAAAACTCAAAGGCTGAGTAACAAGGCGTTATTGTCAAATGAGTCATCAGCAAGTAGGAGCAAGTGTCTGTGATCAGTACAGAGGACAGGACTAAGGGACACTTTCATTTTCTATAGTCACAAAAAGCTGTTGTTCTCAGTTGCCTGTCCAATGCATAAGACTCCAGAAGTGCATTGATAATCTATGTAGCAAACATCTGAAACAATATGGTTTCTGTGACTTAACATGGTTGATGATTTTGATGATCATCATGTGTCATAAATTGTGTTAAGTTAATCAGTGTCCCACAATCAGACATTCAAAATCGATGTTTTTGCCTGTTTTGTAATTGATTATACATTTGTTACACACTTCAACAAGGCTGTTGTTGTGGCCGTTGTGCACTTGACAATAACACAACATTTTTATGGTAATAATGTGATCTCCTCCTTCATGGTACCCAGACAGACATAAGAGGTCTTAAGACGCATCAGCAAAGACTCTGCAAACAGTTTGGGTCATACATAATGCCCATGAATACATAAGATCTGGAGCAGTGTGTCAGTGCAAAAATACATTTACTTAGGTTGTAGTTATGTAGATATTCTGATGCCTCTTCTATTTACAGTTTTGACAACAGTAAAATGGCACAAATATTTTTAATCTGTGTTGAGAGTAGAATATTTCTTTAGTGTGGCACAAATCCTTTCACCTTTCTTATTTTCCATTTGTTTCTTATAAATTTTAGATTTCATGACGGATTCAGTCTTGTACATTATACATGGTTCAATCCTTGTGCTGAGTTACACTTACATTGTGCTTTTTCTGCTCCAGGTGTCACCTTCATTTCCACTCGTCTATAGGCTCCTCTTCTGCGCCATTTGTTGCTATAAATGTCCTGTTGGCTTTGACGTAAGTGAGTGTGAATTATTTATTGTGCATGCTGACGGTGAGAACAGACAAATAACATGTTGAGGTGAGAATATACACACTTGGTTAACCATAACTGTTTGTAATATGGCGTGTATTAAGGTGTTAATCTTCTCGTAGTAACATAATTGTTGTTGAAACTAGAGTGCAAAGCATGGTCTCACCGCATTAATATTGACTTACAATGCCAGACAATCAGTGACCTAGAGAGATTAAAGAACCTAAACATAGACTAATTAAGAACAGATGAAAGAAAGTAATATATAATATCCTCTTTTGTCTTAAAGACGCACCATCTAACTTTAAAAATAACTTTTATAGTTAAGCAATATGTTTAATGTATTTTTGAAGTACATTATTAACCAAATAATTAAAAATGCTATATCTAGATTGAAGGCTTCTAGCATTTTTGCCAATTAAGTGTATGATTGATCTGTAAAAAAAAAAATGACAGAAAAAAAAAGTAAAAATAAAATAAATGTATTAAACCAAAAATGTACGTGCCTCGGAAACTGCCACACAGGATGTTTTGGAATGGGTCGATATGAATTTTAAAATCTGATATGGATGTTTGGCCTCCTGTCTCGGCAATTTATATTTTTATTTGAAAGCAGAACTAAGCATCACTTTACCTTTCTACTGGTAAATGTCTTTATAAGTCTCTTGATGGTTACTGTATATTCGATGCATTTAAAGCAGCGCTCTCTGCTGCCTCATGGTGGAAAACCCGCCTTTGCAATTTCTGTGTCACAACAACAGTTCTCCTGAGAAACCCTGGCTTTTTGATTTCTATTTTTGGCAGTATATAATGTGTTTAGATGTTACATTAACCCTGTCACTGAAGTTGATAAGCTCTCTTTAAAAATTCAAAATAAAAAGTAAAAACAAAATGTATTTATTTGCATATTAAATATTAATTTGATGTAAACAGGCATCCATAGTTATAGCTCATTTGTTTATTTCCATTTTTACTCTTTAATGAGGATGACATATGCACCAATATTTTTCGACATCGACTGATACCAATATTGTCAAAAAATTATAAATATTGGCCGATACAAATGCTGATACTGGAAACAAGACAATAATGCATTGGACCAATATAGAGCCAAGACTAAATAAAAGACGTGACCAGCAATACGCCTGGACTACAGCAGATAAACACCATCCAGGAAACATTAACACAACAGGACTGACAAAACAAACTGTCCCACAGCAGGATTTAAGCACAGGACAGATAAAGGACTAAATTAAGATAACAACAGCCAGCATACCAACAGTGAGATCCTCTTTGCTCAACAATAAGAAAACTACAGATGCACATGCCCATATGCTTACTTTAACGTGCCAGGTTTCAGACTGCACAATCATTTCTCAATCGGATAAATTTGTTTCTACAGTCTGTCACAGTGAGAACATATCGAGTGCCGTGTGTGGTTTTGTGCTGTAGATGATCAAAGCTGAATGAGATTAATATTTATTGTGAATGCCTGTCTGGGTGTATTTATGTGCATTTTCTCTTCATAACATATGAGTGCTGTTAACACGTCTAGGCTGCCATTTTAGCACACGATTCATATTCAATCATTCCCTCGTTCTGTCAGAAGCACACTGAGGTGGTCCTATCACAGCTCCTCTCATGTTATTATCATAGCTCGGGTTTAAGTAATGCCTCTTAAATTGCATCGCCAAAAATATTACAGCCTCATAATTCCGTTCAAAAATAGAAATTAATATCTTGGTGCTAAGACAATGTTATGTAACTGTTTAAGCTATGCAGGCTTTTCTTTCTGTTCAATCTTTTTACCTTTAAAAAACAAAGCTTAAAAGAGGAATACTTTGGAAAAAACGGCGTGGAGCATATCTCAACAGTTTCGTGGCTTATCAAAGAACTAATTTATGGAATAAAGTTTGACCTTAAAGACGTAGAAATGCAAAAATCAAGATCTATGAGCTTTAAGCCATGTTTTAACAGTGTTCAACTGGGAATGTGACAAACGAGCACTGCAATAATCAAAATTAGCTGATTTAGACTATTTATTTCAGTTAGTAAAAATGTGTCTGTATTGTAGAACTGTAGCATTGTGGCTAATCAGGAGAAATAAAATAATCTTAATTTTTTTTTCCCCCTCATACTGATCAATTACATTTTTTATTTGATGGATTTTTGTATTAAATAGTTTAGTTAAGACTTTATGATTGAGATCTATTAAAAGCTTTTAATGCATGTCAATTAGTCATGGCATTTAGCAGAAATAAAATTCTTTCTTGCTCCAAAATGTGTCTTTTCTTAAATGCAAATAGTTTTAGTGACAACTTGGTTTGAATTAAACACCCTTACTAAATAATTGGCGTCGCTAAATGTCTCTATTTTTTAAGTTTAGTATGTTACAATAACTACAGTAGGACAATACTAACAAATAAATATATAAACAAACAAAAAAATAATCATTAAGGTAATCATAATTAGTGCTGTCAAGCGATTAAATCTGTAATTAGTTATTCTAATTAATCTATTTTAATATCACCTAAAAAGTACTGAGAAAAACACCCAACTTAAGTGCTTTTGTTATGTTTTTATCCATTTAATTAATTACATTATTGTTGCAGATGGGAAATATTAATATATTGCAAAAAATGAAGACTTTAGGAAGTTTTTGAACATAAAATTCCCGTTCATCAGTTCATTAACTTTTGCCTGCTTCTTTATTTTTGTCTCGTTGCTACTCAACACCAGTTAAAGATTTCAAATAGATTAATGCGATTAAAAAATGTCTGATTAATATGTCTGCAATTAATTAATCTCAATGAATGCACTTATTTGACACCCCTAATCATAATCACAATCCTATGCCAAAAATAAAAATAATGCAATAAATTATTTAAACTGTACCACAAAAAAAATGACAGTTGAAGTGCTTAATTTCTTTTATGCAAGTTTAAAGATTTCCAACAACAGTGGTGGCTATAAACTCATACAGTCTAATAAATTAACATCTCTTGAAACTTCTTCATTTTCGTTTGTCAGCCTTGAATGAGTTAGACATGTAGGCTGTACTTTAACAAAAATATACCTGCATTGTCTACAGTTGATCATGAATTAGTGAATCATGAAATGTAGTATGTAATGCAGTATATCTTTTCCTTAAATGTTCTTTTGCTGTATGGCATTTAACTTAATGATGTAGAGACAAGCAGATGGCAGACTCACAAGTTACATAATATGCAACACCTATTCCATGATACACTGATCTGCTTGCACAATTTTTATTTTCCCTTTCCTCCTTGAAATCAACTTCATAATGTCCTATATTTTTTCTTTAGCATATTTTGGATGCACTTGTTTTCACTTATTATTAGGATTTACATGTAAAAAGCAAGCCACCAGTGGTTCAGTAAAAGTAATGGACTGAGTTGTATCTACAGTCATGCATGAGCAGCTCTGTGGCTCTGTGTGGAGATAATTATGGAGATGACTGGTGCAGTGCCTCAGTCTGCAGGGTTCCAGTCAGTCTTGGAAATGAAACTTTACAAAGTTTAGGAATAACAGTCTTTTCTGGCCAGGAGCAGAGCAATAGTGTCATTTTAGTTGCTGAAGTCAATTTATAGTCTGTGAAAACCACAATACAACAAAACAGAAAATGCTGGTGTGATTACCTCTACAACAATTGACTTTGATTGCTTGTGTACTAATTTGATTAATTCTGGCTCGTTCATGTTGTGTGTAGATCGCCAGTCAGGCTTATGACCAAATTACACATTTGCAATCACTGTTTGGCTAGAGGTGCATGCTGCTCATCTCTTTAGACAAGCTAGTGTAACAATTGTAACAGGTCTGACTCTCTGCATGTTTATTACCCTGAGTGAATCAAATGAATGCATAGATAAGCTTCACTAGCATTATATTTTACATGGGGCTGGGCAATATTGTGATAAAAATTGAATCGTGAGCTCACTGTTGTGACAATCTGCTTTTTTGGTGAAATCGTCACATCATAATTTCCCACTTCTCTATTTAATGCATCTGTTTGTTAAAATACAAACAATTATTTCCAATCTACTTCTCTTGCACATGCAAAATGTCAGAAAAGAAAAATCCAAAAATGCTCATGGAAATCTTACATTTAATGATATATCCCCTTTTTCTTAGCCTCGGAGTTGCCAAGTTTTTTTTTTTTTTTTGAAGGTGTTGAGGTCTTTTGTGCTGCTGTTTCAAGTCAAGTTCCAGGTGAATTTTAGCAGATTTTCTGTTTTTGATTTACAAAATAGATCTATTTGTATATATTTGTTTACTGTGTTTTTGTTCTTAGTTTGAGCTAGATTTCCTCTCCAAAGTTCTGACTTTAAAATGCCCTTGTGGCACCACCTGATATATAGTCTCCATGGAGATGAATATATTGTGAAATCTTTATCTCCATGGAGACAAACAGGTGATTGACCCTCTTCAATTAAGGTTAGGTTGCATATTTCAGCTATAGATTTTTTTTTTCCATGTTGAAATTTGTTAATGTCTAATTCAAAATGTTTCTACAGCTTCTATCATGATGGTTGTTGTCTATGCCACATGAAGTAATAAAAGAATGATAGTTAACATTGTGGTATATCTGTAGTGGTCAAGTAGAAAAGCCCAAAATGTCTGTATCTCACCCAGTAGCATTTAAATGTTGAGCTGTGATGAGAGGGCTTGATGAATACGTGTGGCTTTGAAGCGCTTGTTGTGTGATCGTGTGCAGATGAGCGCGTGGGAGGTGTTTTGTGTATGCACGCTCACGATGGAGGGCGACATTATTCGTTTGTGCGCGCGCCGGCAGCTTTTAACAACATCATCTGGGGCTGTTTTCTCTCCTGAAACAAAGATTTGGAGCGAAGAGAGCCACTGCGACCCTGCTAAAAGCCAGACTTGTTTGGGCAACCCTGGCACCTGTAGTTCTGTGTGCCTTAACTCAGAACACTGCTCTCTCATACGCACGCACACTCCACAGAATTTCAGCACAGCGTACACTCACCGCGCACTTTCATCGCCTTAGCAACCAGCCGATTGAAAGATGATGATTCATGCCAAAGACTGCTAATTTCTGTGCAGTTGTCAAACATGAACAATGGGGCAAGAAAGAAGGAGTCAGAGAAACGTCACAGTAGACAAAATGTTATGCGTGTGTTGGAAAGCTATTACAAAAAGGGACTTTGCCGATGGAGAACCTCTGAAGTTGAGGCTAATTTAGACGGAAGAGTATTGGGACAAGAATAGCTGTTTCTATAACACTTTTTATTGCATCAGTTTGATCTGAGACTACAAGATTTTTTTGTCTTCTCTTTCTGAGGTCACCTCAGTAATCTAAGTCACATTTTCTTGATTGATGTTTGTCTTCATTGGCCAAACTTAACAGGATATGGTTGAAAAGGCTTCACCCCAACTATGTATTAAAACCACTATGAGTAAATTACAATATCTGGTGATGTTGTTCATACATTATACCTCATAAAATAGAGTTAAATGACTCACGTATTTGCAAGTGTGGTCTCAATGAGAAACTGCCTCTACATCTTCATTATGAATGAGAATGAATGCTTTTTTTGTCACACACTGAAAGAAGAGTGTGTAAAAGCTCCATTGACATACATTAGTCCACTAATGTAGTGCTGTAATAGTAAAAGACTGGCAGTGATTTAACAAGGAGGACATGATGTGCAAATGCACCAGTGCTATTGTACACATTGTCCTAAAACTCACATTTATGGGCCTCAAAATTCACTTATACAAATAGTAGATGTAAATGGTGTGGTAGTCTCCTCCCATTGACTCACTAAATGATACAATGTGATGTGAAATGAGGCAGCTGATTGAAAGGTGAACAGCACCCACTGCTGGACAACACGGCAGCAAAGGAGGACCAAACTCATTAAAAGGAGTTTTTAGAGAAGTGGAAAATAGTTTTAGTAAATCATATAAGTGACTCTTCTAGAAGCAATAGAAGTGGTAGTAATGATGTAAAGTATCTGTTATCTGTTACCACTAACACCAATTAACACCGAAACTTAATTGAAGAATTTAGTGCTGTGTTATTAATTCAGTTCAGTTTAAGATCAGAATTTATTTAGAATCTTAAAACTGGTTGACTCAATCACACTTTTGGCTTGTTTTCAATCTACTCAGTCTACTGTTTGAGAGTTTGGACCTATACATTTCTGTGTGCTGGTGATTCTGAGTCAAGTGTCATGATGCTTCAACAATAAGTTACAAAACTGAGAACACAGAATCATCAAGAACAACTTTCTGACAATAGATTAGTCACTGCCGCAGTCACACAGTTCTGCATTTTAAGCAGGAAAATTGTGCTGTGAGTTCACCGAAGAAACATCTCTTCTGGCTGTGTAATTTTCTTGTTTTATTCTTGTTCATTAAAGTGCAATGGCTGACAGCTTAAACATGCATTAACTGATAATGTGTTTACCTGAGGCAGGCTGTTAACATTTAAAAAGACTTGAGAAGGGTAAAGTATCAGACTTGCTTCGCTTTTGAAGAGTTTTGGGGAATTAGTCTTTCAGAATTAACAAGAAATAAGATAAGTAATATTCAGCAAGCATGTTCAATATATTCAGTTATGATCTCCACTATTTCACATGTCTCCCATTTATTACTGCTGCTTCTTTTTCTCTCACCAGCACACTGTTAGCATTTGATAGATTAATAAGGAGAATAAATATCTTAGTTGTGCATGTCTCAGTAGCAGCCTTGCAAGTTACTGACCCGATAAAGTCAACCTCTGTAAGAATGTAGTTTTCTTCCAAATTATTCTAGACACACTATAAACTAATAGGAAACATCATGCAAATGTAAAATGATTCAGTTTATAGTGCCTTAAACAAAAGTGCTCTACTGCAATTCACCAAAAAACAAAAACAAAATCTAAGAATCGCATACAGTAGGTGACAGTTTTCTGGGAGGCCAAGCAGACAGCCAGCAAAATCAAAGTGTCAACAGATATCATTTCTTGCTCTTCTGTACACTTCATCCCAAACCAGCTTGATGGGGTTTAGGTCTGGAGACTTATTTTGATGTTTAAAGTAGTCTGTGTGACATTTTGTTCTTATTGTATATTGAAAGTACTACCATTCCATCCATTTTCTACCGCTTGTTCCTGTTAGGGGTCGCGGCTGACTGGAGCCTAGCCCAGTGACTTTGGGCCTTAGGCGGGGAAACACCCTGGACAGTGGCCAACTCGTCGCAGATTTAGACAGACAACCATTCACGCTCTCATTCATTCACAGGGGAAACTTACAGTGATGCCCAATTAACCTAAACATGCATGTTTTTGGAGATGGGAGGAAACCGGAGTATCCGGAGAAAACCCACGGTGACACGGGGAGAACATGCAAACTCCACCCAGAGAGATGGTGAGATGTTGACCCCGGAGTTGAACCCCGACCTCCTTATTGGGAAGCCAGTGCTCTAACCACTCTGCTACCGTGCACCCCGGTGCTATTGAAAGTACTATTTAGAATCAAAGAATAATTGTGTTTTGTTCTTATTATTTTTGTTAGACGTGGTATAGAATTAAGAAGACAATTCTTAAAGGCAAACTGCCGCACTAAACTTTTTAGTAATTTTTATTTTTTATTTATTTTGTACATGAATCTCCTGCTAGACTGATAAACATTGTAAAAATTATACATTTTGCTTCAAGCAGGTTTGCTCTCCTTAAAATCGAGTCTTTTGTTCCTTGGAGCAGGATCTTCTCAGGTTGTTCTTGGTCATTCCACATGTGTATCAATGAAAAAAGTAGTTGTACTGAAGTATTGTTTTAGCATTTCAGTTCGCATCTGCAGAAAGTTTCAGGATGTCACTTTAAACGTTGGACAAGTAACCAACAAAAACAGTGGATACAAAAACAGTGATTTAGAACATAGAGAAGTGAATGCAATTTTCAGTTTTGCTCCTGTCAGTTTTGATGTGGTAATTATTAATTGAGTGTAGGGCACATGTCATTCGTCTGGTCTGTAGGCTTTCCCCTTTACCTCCCACTGTTCAGATATATAGGTGTTGAGTAAATAAGAGGATGTAGACATGTCTTAGTGGCAGCTTCTCCTCTCCAGCGGCCCATCTCAAACAGAAAGAGAGAGAGTTCCTGTGGGCCGAGTGAGAAAGCATCACACTCACTGCCCACTCATGGTTCTCCAAAAATCATCTGTAAATGCAAGACAAGTCAGACGCCAATGCTCAATCAGAAAAGCAAGGCCCTGATCAGGTGCATTTCAAGCTTACTTTTGATCATTAAATAAATCTTCATACTTTTTTTTGTTTTTTTTTTCACGGTGCTATAACACATTGAAGGAAAAAGGTAAGCAGTTCCATTTCGCATGAACTGTGGATATTGTTAAGTCTTGTGACTGAATGAGTGGTGCTGTAAGAAACAAACACAAAGCATAATGCAAAAAGCTAAGCTAAATTTCAGTGGATGGTATACAGGAAGGGAGCGTCACAAGAAGCATAAGTTTGCTATATATATAGTGTAGTAGTGCATCATTATTAAGCTTTGGGGTTTGGGGGGTGTGGCTTGTTCCTAACAGTTATTGTGTGTTCAGTCATTTGGCGATGAAACTTGTTGTATGTTGGCAATGAGAAATAAAACACTTGCTTCAGTTTTCCAATGCCATTTCCCTTTCGCCACATAGTTTTATAAAGTTGAGAAAATAATTTAGATTCCAATTTTTATGTCTATTTCAAATCTGCCTGACTTCATAACCAGTCATTAAGATCTTAGTTGTACTCTTTTACAATGAGAACCTTTAAATGAAGTTGTAGTTGTTTGAGTAGTTTTCAGACATACTTTTGAAACATGGTTAAGTAAGTTGCTTTGAATAATGCACAATAACTTGTTTTGTCAAATAAATTACATCAAAATGTAATGTTTCATAATTTAATTTAGTTGTTTTTTGAGTGAGAATGTGCAATGCATTCCACATTAACAAGTAGACTGGCGCCTCTACTAAACCACTACTACACCATTCTCATCAACAAGTGCCATTTATATAAGCTGTCATTTTGTTCTTTGCTACAATAACAATTAAATCAGATAGGTACAAACAGTTACAGACAGATTTATTTCATGAACTACTTTGTACTTTTACAAATATTATAATTTAGGGCTACTCAACCTCCTATGTTTATGACTTTGTGGGTTTGTCTATGTCCCACTCCAAAAAATATTCATCTGTCTAAGTTTGTATGGGTTTTTCATTTGCATGCATTTTGGGTGCTGATGTATTCATCAAATCCATAGGATTTTTAAGCAAAGAGAAAAACAGGCTTTTCTGATTTGCAACAAATGAAAAATGTGACCTCTAGATGGCGCCAAATCTTCAAGCAACCAATGCTGCTGCTTTACCACATTGATGATGCTTGGACAAGTACATTCTCAGTTTGTTGTTGACAAAACAGTATCACGCAGAAGACAAAGATGCAAGTCATGAAAATAAATAAGTAAATATATATGTAAACAAACAAAGAAAGAAATATATAATAGACCTACTGCCACCACTAGAGCTAATAACAAGGTGGATGTTTTGTTTTTTTTGTCATTATGATTTAAAGTAGGACATCATTGTGTTATTCATATACTTGAGTCAACACAGTATAAAAATCTATTGGATTATTGTTTTGTGTCTATTAAAACACATGAAAAGAAGTGTTATGGAATACCTTTCCAAAATAATATGAATCGAATTGTTCTTGTCATGCAGATGGTTAATTGACAGTTAAAAAAGTGACCCAGAGTGACTTTAAATCCATTACAGGCATATGAGAGTTACACTTCATGAGCTGCAAATCCCTTTAATACGACACCCATTAGGAAAGTGCTGAGCTCTTTACACTGATAAGACTCCAGCATTCACTGGAGATTCATCGGCTCTTCAGTATCGTATGTGTGCAAGCCAAAGTAAGTATACCCTTACTTTGGCTTGCACACATGACAGATGTGTTTCTCACATCAGGAATTGAGCTAGAATTCACCCGGGAATAATGTGGCCTGATGTGCAAATGCTGCAGAAAAGCTCAAGGCAGGTTTGAGTGATATTTGTGAACAAACAAGTTGTCGGAAATCTACCTATGACATCACACCGCAGGGACATTTGGAAAAGTGTTTGCTTAGTTCAGAAGGGAAACATTAGTATCTGATAGACACATTTCCAGTAGTGTTTTTGATGAGGAAACAAGATTAGAATATGGGTAAAAACTCAAAAAATCTATTTTACATAATATGTATCCTTTAATTTACAGTTTGTCTAAGATTAAAGGGCAATCGTACATTAGTAAAGTTCATTCTGTCTACTTTTATAATATTACTTTATGTTTTTCTTCTTCAAGACAGTTGTAAAAAGCTATGAGCTCATTTACCTGACAGTGTCTGTGGCAGAATGTCTCTTAATAGGACAATTGTATACATTTTTTGTATAGCTTTTCTGGTGAATGTGTGCCAGCTAGATCTATGGTACCAGTTGCTTGTTATTACTGTACTGTAACGTTCCACAGCATAGCTTTGAACTAATGTAAACAAATCGGTAGCGCCACCTGACTATGTCAAATATGTGGAGAGAGATTCAGCCCCATTTCAGTAAGAATGCATGTTTTTCAAAGTATTTCTTCTCCAACAACACTTTTGCAATTCTGCTGCAGAATTGTAAAATAACTACTGTAAGTAGCCAGGCAGAAGGTGGTGAGATTCTGTGGCTGTTCATTGGTACAATTGGGACTTGACTTAATGACGTCATGATGAATGTGTTGTACATTTTGAACATCTTATGACCCACTTTTGCATGATAAGGAATCTATCACTAAATTCACAGATTTAATGTACAGTATAAACTACTATGAAAATCTCCTTCAAGAGAGGAAAGACTTTCAAATAAATTCACATGCGGAGCATTATTCTTTTCTGAAGAAAACATGAAAAATATTTACAGTATATAAAAATATACACTGTATATAGTATATATTAGTAGGTGAAGTGACTGAACAGGTGTAACCTAAATATCTTGATGAGTGGTCAGTTATGTTGCAGTGATCGCTGGATTAGATATTAACCATGGCCTAAATCACTTTGTGCTGACGGATTTGGAAAGGAGTAATCCCAGGTGTGGCTTTAAAAGTGCGAGTGAGGCCCTGGGAGCCCCTCTGTAGGTCCCTCTCCATCTCTGTCTCCAGCGGAAGAACCACCAGAGAAGGGCTGATCACAACAAACCGCAACCATGAACGGCACAGAGGGACCCTTTTCTATGTCCCTATGGTCAATACTACCGGTATCGTCCGGAGTCCTTATGAATACCCTCAGTACTACCTAGTCAACCCTGCAGCCTATGCAGCTCTGGGCGCCTACATGTTCTTTCTTATCCTGACGGGCTTCCCTATCAACTTCCTCACACTCTATGTCACCATCGAACACAAGAAGCTGCGAACCGCTCTAAACTATATCCTGCTCAACTTGGCTGTAGCTGACCTCTTCATGGTGTTTGGAGGATTCACCACAACTATGTATACCTCAATGCATGGCTACTTTGTTCTTGGACGTCTTGGCTGCAACCTGGAGGGTTTCTTTGCCACCCTTGGTGGTGAGATTGCCCTGTGGTCTCTGGTGGTCCTGGCTATTGAGAGGTGGATGGTTGTCTGCAAACCTGTCAGCAACTTCCGCTTTGGAGAGAACCATGCCATCATGGGTGTGGCCTTCACCTGGATCATGGCCTGTAGCTGCGCTGTGCCACCTCTGGTGGGCTGGTCCCGGTACATTCCTGAGGGCATGCAGTGCTCATGTGGAGTCGACTACTACACCCGCGCTGAGGGCTTCAACAATGAGTCCTTTGTAATATACATGTTCATCGTTCACTTCTGTATCCCTCTTTTTGTGGTTTTCTTCTGCTACGGCCGTCTACTGTGCGCCGTCAAAGAGGCCGCAGCTGCCCAGCAAGAGTCTGAGACCACCCAGAGAGCTGAGCGTGAGGTCACCCGCATGGTCATCCTCATGGTCGTCGGCTTCCTGGTGTGTTGGTTGCCATATGCAGGAGTGGCCTGGTACATCTTCACACACCAGGGTTCTGAGTTTGGACCCCTCTTCATGACCCTGCCCGCCTTCTTTGCCAAGAGCTCAGCCATCTACAACCCCATGATCTACATCATCATGAATAAGCAGTTCCGCCACTGCATGATCACCACATTGTGCTGCGGAAAGAACCCCTTCGAAGAGGAGGAGGGCGCCTCCACCACCAAAACCGAGGCCTCCTCAGTGTCCTCCAGCTCCGTGTCTCCGGCATAAGACCAGGCTCTCTCTCATAACTACTGACGGTCCGCGAAGACGACTCCCTGGGAAACCACTAAAGTCTAATAACCATTTTTGTATTTTTACAAATGAGCTGGTTCAACCCAAAGACAGTACCAGAAAAGGTCCGCCCATTACAGAGTTGTTCTTGTATGTACAGATATCCAACTTTACTATCTGAGATTTTGTCCTCAAAGAAAGAGGAGAAATCTCTTACTGTTGGATCCTAAATGTTACTGGCTTATTTTTAATTGTAGAGGCATGTAATCAAGGCAATGTAAAATAAAAGGCACTTTGCAAATGGCAAATCCTGTTTACGTTTTACTTTTCATTTGGGGAGGTGTTACCCATGATTGTAGTAATATTTAATCCAATCAATAAATGTGAATGAATTACTCAGAATGCATTTATGTCTGGAGTTGCTTTTTGCCTCACAATTTCTTCTCATTTTCTTACCACATTCTGGGTTTACCTTGGTTTAGTTATGTTTGTCATAGATACAGTATTTAGACACAGGTCACTGTGGCCTAATGAGTAATTTCAATAGTTGTGATTAGTATACTGCATTTACTTTATCTTATGACGCATTTAAAGAACATTATCATCACTAATAGGCTTATTGTATTACACACGTATTATCAGCATGACACATATTGCATCAAGGTCATAATCAAAATATTTACAGCATTCACAAAGAAAGACCAGATAGAAGTCAGGTAGATGAGATTGTTTATACATGTAAAAAGTAAAAGCAGTGAAAGAACCTGTAAGAATGCAGACATTTGCGCTGCTAAACAGGGTTCTTTGACTAAAACCAAAGACTCATGCATCTGAGAACATGACGCAAGTGAAAAGAAGATGCAAGGACATAGGAATAGTTTTAAAGAAAGCCAGAGAACAGACCAAAAGACATGAGGCCTCCTACGCACTCCTCAGCTCCAATTTTCTCTTTTATTGACCTTCATGTGTAACTATAGCAACAGCCACCGTTAGTGAGAAATGCAGTAATGAATATCAAAAACTTGTCTCGTTTCAAGATTGATGTTAATGCGAGGTCTTGTGGATGTTGTTTATCAATGTCAGGTAAATAAATTGCAATAAATAATTTTTTGTTCGGCTTCAACTGAGCACATTAATGATTTAACATGAATATATAATTAAAACTTTGATTAAATGGCTTGCAATGTTTTGATAAATAAAAGGCAAATTTAAACAAATACATAATCAATACAAATTTAAATCCATATAAATACATTTTGCTTGTTGGATATGAAAATATACTGGGTTTCATTTTATTGATGCCATTCCTTTTTAGAAGATAAATGCTCAGTTACTATAATTTTGTGACTGTTGTATTTTTATGAGTATGTTTAATAAATATGTATAATTGTAATGGTGGTAATTGAAGTATTTCAGACAATGTAAAAGTTTATGAGTTTGCTACAAGAAAAGTTTGCTTATTTCTACTACAACATAAAACTCAAAGATTATGCTGATTATTGTGGCTTAAAATAATGTTTGTACACTTAAAAGTAATTGTTTTCTTTAAATGTTTTTTCTAAATGCTGCTAAAATTGCTTATTTGGCAGCACGTGTTATGTAACTTAGGATAGTTCTTGTTTTATAACTGAACTTTTACTTGACTAGTACTAGTATGTCTTTCGTCGTATGGTTGATTAAGTTGTTGGTGTTGGTCTTAGTCAACCAACATTTTTTATTAGTTGACGAAAAATATTTATGGGAATATAATATTTGGGGAGAACCTTACAAGTTTTTTTCAAGAGAAAAATCTGGTTTTGGATCCAATATTTTGCTTAGACATTTACTAGTTTTGACAGCCTAAAATGTCTTTAGTTGATTACAGAACTACAGTACTACTTTTTCTACCACTGTAGCTCCTAGTGTTGATTTAATCTTAATAATTTCAATTTGCAAATAATGATTCCCCGCCCCCATCATATATCTTTCTATTTTAGATGAAGTGCATGTGCAAAAAAATGTCTATTGAAAAACTTCGATTTGTATGGAAAACTTTATTTGATAATAAAAATAGCATTCACAGACTTCTTTTGATAGCTACATATACATTGTAATCCATCTGGAGGAAAGAAGCTGGATAAGTCCACATCTACTTGTACTTCGACTAATGTTATGTTTTTAGCTTCATGGGTCAAATAAAGCTATGAACAATGTGATATTTATATATGCATAGTTTTATAAAAAGATTGGCCCATAATAATAATATACATGTACTGCTTTTTATCAACACACAGACAGAATTATGTCCAGAGCACGTTGCAAGAAATAATGCTTTTTGAAGAAACACAGACTGCATACAAGTGCTTTATAATACAAAGGCAAGCTATAACCATCGAGATTTCAGACCAAACAAACTGAGCAGATTCAACCAATACAGTCTCTCAATAATCTTTACATACCTGATCCAAGAGTAAAATTAATATATTTCCAATAAATCATTATCAGGTCCAACACAATAGCACATTCCCCACTGCTGAGGCTCTCTCCATAAATTTCTCTTTTGTACAAGAAAAGGCAACATTTTTAAAATTCCTTCCTAATAATAATAACATTGGAAAAATTCTTTACAGGTGATGGCCAACAAACTTCATAATTTTTTCCCCAATTATTTTTTTTCAATACAGTACCATGGTGACGACAGTGATCAAACAATGCATATGTGAGTTTACTTAATATACTTCTGGATGAGACATAAAACAAAGAGAAATACACATAAAACATGTTGTACAAGCAGCAGTCAGACTGAGAGTGGAGTGACGGCATGGCTCAGCGCAGCAGATTGGTCAAACTCTTGTAGCGGGACCGTCCCGTGTTACCGAAACCACATTAGCTTGAGACTCCAGAGTCAGTGCAGCAGTCAAAAGACGAGGGAACAAAGTAGTCAAATTGTTTTGGAAGTACAAATACCTTCAATAAAGCATAACATCATGACCACCTTCAGCTTAAGCAGTGTGTGTTGTAAGTCAGAATAACCAGCTTTCATTCTTACTAGTTTGATACAGACCACTGCAGAAACATTCAACAATAGAAACTGTTTTTGAAATGGGCGTTGTATATTATCTCAGTCTTCATCTTTATCATTTGCTTCCATAGACAGTGTCTCTGGTGGTCATTATGTCATGTTTGATGAGGGTCTGTGTACATTTTGTGCAGGGAAATTTTACATTTCTTTTTGGCATACAAGGTAATATCTATTATTATGGCAGCGTGAAGCTGGTTCTCTGGCACAACGCAGTCTTGGCTCAAATATTGTCAGTACTTTATGAGCTACTAATTAGGACCAAACGTTCATCCATCTAAAAGTTATACTTTTTGCCTTAAATTTCAAAGTACATTTTGTTTGTGGTTGCAATAAAAGTACGATCCAGTTTTAACAATGATTGAAAGGGATTAAATTTAGCCAATTTACACATAATTTTTCAAAATTCAGCAGCAGTTGTGTGGAGGCTTACAGTGAGCTGCCATTTCAAAGAGTCCAGCATTTTTCCCCAGGTACAGTGTGTATTCCTACCATCCTGAAACTTTTAATGAGCTCAAAATATGTGCCAAATGAACAATAAATAGTGACAAAATCCCCATATGGTCATATATTATTTCTTTCATAACCATGAATGTCAATTCAAGTCTGACACTTACACGTAAATTTCACAGTCTTTGTGGACCAACAGTGTCTTGTGCTATATTTTTGTTCAGTAAAGCAAGTCTGAAATGGGGTTTAACAAACTTCATAATTATAAAAATGACCACAACTGGAAGCATTTTTAGGCCTCGGAGGGAACAACTATTCATAGATTCAGCAAATGCCTACAAAAAGCAATATCACTGATTTCATATGCAGGCACATAACAATAACGTTACTATAGAACATCAACTCTGATAAAAAATAACTAGAACAATGACAAAAAACAACCAGTGTGGACAGATAGGATTGTACTTTTGCTGTTTTATGAATCTCTGTAATGAGGGAGATCACAATAAAATCAAAAATCAATTTTTAATAAATCAGTCAACCAAATAATAGCACAAGACTTAAACATCCTGTGAAGTCTGTTTCCAGTGTATTGTACAGAAAGACAGGAGGCTTCAAATGCTCAGGTCTTTGGGGCTGTCCTTGTACAGGCGGCGCTTGGGTTCGGGGAGCTGATTGGAGCCACGTCCCGATGTTGCACTGTTATTATTGTAGGCAGGTAGGTTGTACTGAGCTGCATTGTTCTTCATCATGCTGTAATAGTCCTTAAGCCTAGGGGGCGCTGCTGCTCCATAGTTGAGCTCCTCGCGGCTGTAGGTGCTGTCGGGTGAAGAGTCACGGTATCTCCGCTCTGGCGTCCCATTCACTTTGTATCTCTCAGAGGAGGAGTCTCTCAGCAGGTTCCCGTTCTTGGTAGGGCGTTCAAGAGTGCGCCCCTTGTGTAAGACAGCGTATCAGAGTTGTTGTTTGATCTCACACTCATTCTTCCTGGTGTTGCTGACTCCTTCAAAACGCGCCTCTCGCAAATTTTCCTTTCTGGTGTCACAGCAAGGAACCCTCCGTCATCAAACTCCCTCTCTGGCGTTCGGTCTCGTTGGGCCCGCTCTGCTCGCCTGTCCATAGACTTGGCGCGGCGCCTGTCCGGAGACGCACCTCGCTTCCGTGTGGGCGATCGATCGAGAGAACCGCGACGCTGAAGTCTGAACTTCCCATCCAGAGTGGAGCTGCTGGTATTTGCCTCTCTACCTCTTTGTTTTTCCGCTTTCTTACCCGAGCTGTCCTTCCTCAAAGTCTTTAGGAGCTTAGAGATTCCGCTCTCCGACTCGGACTTCTTCACTTGCGTCCTTTGCCTTTCTTGTTGCCGCCACTGCTGCTGTTACTGTCTGCAGGAGACTGGTTTCTGGGGGTGCTTTGATTGTGGTTGTTGTTCCAGGTGTGATGGAGGTGGGGGTTAAATTGCTGGCCTTGGTAGTCCGGTATCTGGTCGGTCCCAGCCCTGTCCCGGGTCTTCGTTCGGTCGCGGCCGCGCACAGCCTCGTCCTGCCATGATGGTTTGTGAAGGTCGGGTGGATAACTGGACTCCGATGAAGTGTGGTATCGGCTGTTCGGCAGAGTCCTCACTTCCGGAGAGTTTTGTGCCCCGGGTGTGGCAGGGTACCCGTCACTGCTGCCGTCTGGGGAGAGAGAGAGAGAAAACATTGGTCTTTCATTGCCTGTTTACATAAAGTGGGGATAATTTAATGGCGCATGCATACTTTCTGTGCATCATAATTGTAGTTTTGTAACATAGTAGTCAACATTTGAAGCTGCATATACTAAGGCATAAAAGTCTTACAAGTCTTTAATTGACCAAATAGGACTTATTTAGTCTCCAACTAGTCTCTATTATATTGCTTTTCCACTTTACAAACTACTCACAGTACTTCACAATCAAGAATCCACTCATCCAGTATACAATGACACTGGGCTAAGGTGGGTCCAAGGACACAACAAAAATCCACTCTTGCTGTGGCACCTGATTTTCCAGCAGCCCCCCATCCTTGCTTAGCTTGCTTCTTAGATCTGACAAGATTAGCCCGTATCACTTTGTACTCAAGAACTCAGTTTTTATCCCAAATGTTGACTACTAAATTTCAAAGTCTATCAAAACCTGCATGGATGTTCAATGATATGGAATGAGCATTATACAGTATGGACAGGGAATGTCAGTGACACAAAATACATCTATAGGAACCATTCAAGACCAATGCTGGACATGTGACTGTGCACCATTGGAACAATCAAACCAAAGAAACAGAACAGAAGCAGGAATGACTGGTTTGAAGTGGCCACATTAGAAGAAGTGAGGGTCTTTCAGGAGGAAGCTTGTGATAAAAAGTTACAATTGTTCATATATCAGCGCAGCACAAGCTCACAGATGTTACACAGCTGAAGTCAGGCATGACACGAAATGAAGCACATTCAATGTAACCAGAGGTGGAGCGAGTAGTGTCAGTCTACAAAGTAAATTATTGTTACATGACTAAACCACTCATGAGTACAAATTAGTTCTTGTTATTGGTGGTCAATGATGTGATGAAATTTACCAATACAATATCATTGACAAACACAGAAGTTGCTCAAATAGTCCAAAATATTGGGCTTTATAAATATGGAACTACTCATTTAAATTGGTAATTAATGTGAATATCAAGTGAGAGCAAGCTGACATGCCCTAACCCTAAATTTACAGATGCAACATTAATCATAAATCTTTTCAGTTTGCCCCATATGGATATGGTTTTATTAATAACATTTTGGTGGTTTTAATAATTGTACCTTTGTACCCTATTTTTCTAATTATTTGCCTTTTTTTTTTACCTTCCACCTCTGACCTGCATAATGTACAAAACATTAGGGGCAAGGCCTTTGATGTTGTGAGGGGCTGAGCAAACCCAAAGGAAAACAGATGGCAAAGGGGGTGCACTGGGACAGACTTTTGGCTACAAACCGTGGTCTGATTTTGGCCCATTAGGTAGAAACAGGGCTCTCCCATCTTGTCATTCCTCAAAGTCCCACAGCGAGATGAGGAGCCATCATCGCTGCAGAGGAGGAAGAGCCCAGACACACACAGAGAGAGAGAGGCATAGAAACATACAGACAAGAGCTGGTTTACACTGTGTCCTTATGGGGAGGAAAACTAAAAACAATGTCTATTAAAATATGTCTAAACAACAGTCACATTATAAGTCAGGGATAATATGTCATAAAGATAAAGCCTGTCTTTATACATTTGATCAAAAATGACTTGATATATTTTTAAATTAAATAAGAACAGAGAGACAAAACTAAAAAGGTTAGTGTTAGTAGCAGTCATTAAACTGAAAGTAAAATTTTGTTCTTCTATCCAATATCTTTTGACATTTAATCTATTGACTGTTTTAATCAACATTTTTCAAATAAAGAACAGTCCATGATAACATGTAGGCCTACATACCATATTCAGGTACAGATCCATCGCCCCGCTTGAGGACAAGTCGCGCCCTTCGACCTCCGTTTTTGATCAGCTCGATTGCACGCGAATGCTTCATGTTCTTTGTGCTCTCTCCGTTTATCTCCAGGATTTCGTCTCCCACCTGAAACTCAAAGCTTAGAGTTATTCCTGCTGTCAATTTTAATTTCTACAGATAATTTGAGAGATTGTTTCCTACCCTCATTTTCCCGTTCCTGACTGCAGCGCCATCTTCTGCCAGTCTGAGGACGTACAGGTCCATGTTGTACTCTCGTCCTCCTCTAAGACTGAACCCAAAACCTTTACTGTCCCTTTCCAGGTCCACAGAGTAGAACTCGGCATCCTGGAACACAAGGAATTTATCAAGTAGCTGTGTACAGTATGAGTCAGTGCATAAAGTGAACATTTCCATATTAATTTCTATCAGTTAACTGTCAAAAGCCCTGGTGTTAGACGTAGTAATGCTTTTGTCCTCTAGGAGGCAGTGCATCAATGCACTCACAAAGATAATGGTGATACTAAGGAAGACCAGTGTTAAACTCTCATTTATCCCACTAAAGCATCTGCTGTATGTAGGAATAGGCTTTAGTGTACGACACTAAAATAAATAAATAAGTAAAGCAACATAAATTTTAAAGTAAGACTGTATCTGCCATGGAATATATATATTTTTTCTGTCTGTTGTGCTTTACCTGGTTTTGTATTGGTGGAGGAGGTGGGGCCCCTTTAGATTTTGAGTTATTCCTGTGAAAGAATAAAGCAAGAATATAAATGCAGATGTTTGAAAAATATAGAAAGAATTGTACTGGAGCTAAACCCACCGAGTCTCGGACTGAGGTGTGTGCGTTGTGGTGATGGTAGCGATCTTCTCAGCATTGGTCAGCAGAGAAGCATTGGAAGATTCTGCACAACAAAAAAGCAACCCAAAATGACTCTCTTTTAAATACATCCCCATTCAAAAAGTGTGTTGGTGATTTAATTGAGAAGTGAACAGGTTCACAGACAGCAACATGGACCTAAGCTCAAATTCAGCCTACAAAACCTTTGTCTTTTTGATCTGCTTCTCCATGTATAAAGCAGCAGGACACATGGTTTATTATTGTTTTGAACATTAACAGCAGCAATCATTTGTCAAAGGTTTACTGCTGAGTCTGCTTCATTACTTCAAGAAATATGACTCCTAATTTCAGATGTTGAGGGGTTTAACAACACATTTGAATAACAAGCACACAATATGACATTCATGTCAAAGATGTTCTCTAGGGTTTAATTCTGTATCTGATTACTTTCAACCACAAAAACACGCAAGGAAAGAAGCTCTACAGAAAAAAGGCATTTTGGGTGCTCGTTTCTGGGTTCACAGCTTCCTGAAGTGGTTGAACAGTGAACAACAGTAGTGCCCTTTCCCTCCACCACTCGCTCATGAATAACTCAGCCTGATGCATTATGAAACATCTACTGTGTGTAACATCTATGTGGACCTTACCATCACCAGGGATGATCCTGAGAGACACCGTGTTCCCCGCTTCCTTGATCAAGTTGACGATGTCCGAGTGGGACTTGTTGGTGATCGAGCAGCTGTTAACTGCCAAAATCCGGTCCCCCACCTTCAGCTTCCCACAGCGGTCCGCTGGGCTGCCCTCGATGATGCGCCCTATTTTGTGGGGCATGGCCACACAGGCATTTCCAGCTTTGTTTGTTTTTACAGGAGAGTGTGATTTTGGTTGGGGAGAGAAAGAAAAAAAAATATCAGTCACAGCATTTGTAGAGGTGTCAACATAGTAAAAAAAGTATCATAAAATAGTATAATTGCAATCCAAAACAGACAAAGTAACAGACTAAGAAATGTACACACCACTAGTGCTGTCAGTCTTTTACTCAATTGGCTCAGTATTTTACTTAGATAATAAGGATTTATACTGTATGCGACAATGGCAGAAAGAAAAGGGCATGGCTGTGTGTTTTGAGTGACAATCCTGAGGTTAAACAAATACACTGATTTCTCTTTTTGTTATTTTCTGCATAAACTTTTGTTGATTCTAAGTGTCATTTTCAGATCCACTCCGCAAGCTATGTTATACCAAAACTGGCCCAAGCATTTTAGTCTTTAATTAATAAAAATAAAAAATACTGAACTACAGTGCGACAAGCCCCAATGTAAATAATGCCCAAAGTCCCCCATACAAAAGCCATAAGCTCAGGTGTTCACATGCAAAACACTACACGCTGTATAAAAGAGAGCAAATTGATATGATGTCAAAACTGTAAGTGATGGTCCCGGCGGGGAGGTGCACAAGCTGTCCCCTGCCCCCTCCCTCTGACATCTAAATCAATGAGTGTGAATCATATGGCAGTGGTCAGCCTCAGAGCAGCTTGAGTCTGGCAGACCATCAATACTCTGTTCTCAGGATCACAACTGCTCTTTCACTGGAAACTAACACATTCTTTTGCGGCCATTGAAGGGCACTTATGTAATCAGTAGACTATTTATTGTAATAGGAATTGTCTCTGTAAAAAACTTGTACCGGTATATGGTATGTAGAATTAGAATTAATGGCCAGTCTGGTTAGTAATGATTGATATTTGATGTTTTATTTGTAAATCTAAAGCATGTTAGGTTTCTTCTGACGGTAAAGGAATCTCGCTTGAGCTATAGAATTGCTGACCAGGTTGTCCCATATGCTTTGCTTGTTTCTAATGTCACTTTGTCCAAAACAAGAGGATTCAATGCCTCCATTCTTCTGGTGACCAAAGAGACAAGAGGAAGGGCTGAAAGCAGGACGCAGCAGAAATATTGTTATATCTATGATGTATGAGAGCTGGATCAGCTAAAAGTGCTTTGTTCTCCTCCGCACCGTTAAGCACCCTCAGAGATATACTGTGTGTTTTTAGAAGTACACTAGTGTCCCAAATGGCTGCTCTCCATTAGAGAAGACAAGGAAAGATGTTGTGGCACGATTGCATACCAGGGACAATACATGTTTCTGGTCTGCAACGTTTCTTTCATTAAATGGTAACTGCATTATTTCTGCACAGTTAGCCTAGTAAAAGAAGGCATGCATGGAAATCCACAGCATATTTAACATTTTAAAACAATTGATGAACATTTTACAAGAGGTGAGAGTCTAATTAGTTTTTTTCTTTTTGTACAGGTAAAAATCCTAGAACCAAGCAACTTAAACTTGTCTTGAAATTCATTTTTTGCAGTGTACATGTTTATGAAGTTAAAACTTTGGGGTTAGAACACAGGCTTTGGGCAGCAGACAAAAAGAATAATGTATACTTAAGCATTTACATTTCAGATGATTGACTTAAGATACTGACATGTGAAGAATATGTAATTAATGCCAAAATATATGTTAAAGAGAAAATTGCCTAGCTAAAACACAATAAAATAAAAATGCAGGTTTTGTTAACTTGGCTCATCAGTGTTTGCCTAAATATAAGAGTTTATTTGCATTAAATTTTATGCTAAATTGGAGGCGTGAGATGTGAGAATGAGATTATGGAGATTGCAATCCTTTGGGAATACTGTTCATAGTAAAGAGAATTCCTAATCTGTTAGCATCAGAGTGACTTTGGAGTATAACTGTCCAATCACAAGCTGCTAAATATTTAATTTATTTCAACAGTATGTGACTTACTGAATGTGGTGCCAGCATCAGGTCTGGAGACAGAGGACACAATGACAAATCCAAAGCCTTCATTCTCTCCTCTCTGAATCTCTACATCGTACGGCTGGAGGCTAGCTGGAACCACAGCGCTCCCACTGCCTCCTCCACCTCCACTGCCAATGCCACTAGTCGAGCCGCTGCCTGAGCTCACTGTGTTCAGGGAGTTCTGACTGCCCTGCGGAGTGCGTTTTCCCTCTGTTAAACTGGGCGCTTGGGTGCTGCTGTGATGTGAAGAGGCCGGTGAGGGTGGGACATCTCCTTCACCTTTGGATACTGCCAAAGAAGAGAAGAACAATTAAGTTGTGCATTATTGCAATCGAAACAAGACAGTCAGATTTGATCCTGGGTTGAACTTGAATTTGTGTATGAAAAAAGTCTAATTTCTGCTAGCTGCCACAAAGGAGTGAGCATCAAGGCATAGAGTAAACTGTAAACATAGCAAGCAAAACTTTAATAAAAGCAGCTTGCCATTAGCAAAACATGCTTTGTTTTCTGAAACAGTGTGAACTAAAAAAAAAAAAGTATATTGCATAAAGAGAGAAATTTTACGTTAGCAGTCAGTGTTGTGTGTTAGGGTTAGGTTTATTTGTAACTTGCAAATACTGTAAATGACCTCACCTCCGTAGCCAGCCGTCTTGCGCCTCACGGTGAGGTTGACATGGCCCTGTTTGGCGGCTTGCTGCATCAGCTGCACCACAAGCTGATGAGACTTCCCCACGACCGCAGTACCGTCCACACAGATCAGCTCATCCCCAGATCTAAGACGCCCATCTTCATCTGCCGCACCATACTTCACTATGTGGCCAATGTAGATCTGAAGAAACAAAAGGCAACATTTAGTTTCTTATTTTACCTTGTTCATTTTATTTGTTTACAAAATCATGTGTTCACCAATTAACTTCAAAAAGTATTTGTACCTTCTAATCATAAAAACACATAGCTCCATTATACTAAGCTAATATTAATTTGAAAAAGACTGAGTTGTATACAGAATGGTTTATAATATCACAAAGTGATACAACTGTACAGAAAAAAGCAAATATACCAACATGTACAGATATATAATGACAAAAATGGGCCACTTCATTAAGCTGACCTTGTTCCAACAATAAAATAACCTGTTTTAAGCTAATAGAACATAATTGAAATTAATACTACAACAGGCAGAATTTCTATGTTAAACCTTTCTAAACTTATATCTCTTACAAAAAGAGAGCTCACAGTAGTATGGGTGTCTTATCTAAATGTATTGATTTGTGAACTTGCTGTGTTGTTTTCTGAATCATTACAGTGCTGTATTTGAGGCTGTTTTTGCCGCTTGTTTTCTAGCTTCAAACCAACATGGCTTTAGGCAGTGTGTGTGGGAGGGAGCGCACCTCTTACAGAAACAGGCACATAACTAGCAGTCACAAATGACAAGCAATAACTGATATGAGCCCTACAGCACAGTGGGGAATTACTCCAAAAACAGGGCAAAGATACCAACTGTCCATGCAAACAAGTAGTATATTATTTATCATTTACATCTGTACTTTGGAATCAAATAAAGAAAGGACAGGTACTCACAGGTTCACCAGGCTCATTTCCTCCCAGAATACGGAAACCGAATCCAGTGTCTTTGCGCCAGAGGAAGATGTCCTGCTCCTGGCAATCCGGCACTGCAAAATGTAAAACAAAAATATATAGCAATCTGCAATGTAATAATTAGTACACTTAATTGTAAAAAACTTTCACAACATTAACAAAAGTCTAGACACAATATTACTCCATGCTGCTCAGTGCAAGAGAGACCAAAACAGGACATTCAGCATTTTATTCACCAAAAACAAACTAGTGCCACCCAGGCTGCATCAGATGCAGGCGCTGAAGACTTATTAATCTCCTGACCTCATTATTATGCACTTTGTATTAATCTGTGTGCGTGTGTCTCTTCATTTTCCTGTTCCTGCTCCTCTCAACCCACACATTCGCCTCAGAGCAGACTGTGGAGCAGGACACAGGCAGTTTGGTGCCAGTCTGTTCAGCCCACGAGGCCAGAAGCAGTGCACGAGGCACCCACTGCTGTCCACCAACCTCACACGCAAAACCTATCCATCTTGCTTTTGCTCAATTACAGATGCTTTGATTCCTATGCAAATGTTTTCACACAGATGTGACCTAAAAGTGCCAGTGATAAATACATTTAATGCCATATTGTGGAACATTTCAGACTAAGCAAAAGTCAGTTGATCAACATACTATAAGGACAGTGGCAAACCTTCCACAAACAGTGCTTCTTTATTTTTGTACAGTTTAAGGAGAAAGACATTTATTTTAATAATGATGTTTTCTGAACTGTATGTAACTTCTGACTTCAGTTCAATTAAAACATCACTGGATAATTGAAAAAAGCATTGTATTGAACTTAATTGCTTCATTAAAAGCTATGATACTGCTTATAATAGACACACCCACGTTTCTTTTAATAATGTTGTTAATGTTGCTTTTGTTTAGAGTAAATAATGCTACAAAAGAGCCCAATTAAAAATAAATATTAAAAATGTAACACTGAAGACTTTTTACTAAGGGTATAAATGCAGATTTTTTGAACTTTTGTGATTATTATTTTTTCTTACAAATATTTCACAGATGTTTTAAGGATATTCTATATCTCATTATCATTCACTACAGATGATTGACAGGACAGTTTAAATTAATCTTGTTTACGGATTTTTTTTCCAGGAAAAACTGCCTTTTGCTTGCCATTGCAACCCATATCTTGGTTCGTCTGTGGTCTCACCAGGAGTCTATTTCTATCTCTTATGTAAATTATGTACTCCCAAACCAGTGTTCATGTTTGCATCAAAGAATGACTGTCAGTGAAGCAAGCTGAAATTATTGATACTACATTTAGATTAGGAATTAGTTGTGTTGTTCATTCTACAATATTGGCATTTAATGAATTGTTCTTTGTTATATAACAATAATATTAAAAGCCATGAAAGAAGACTAGAATGGGAGACAAAATCAAACTTTGGTGGGCCACTGTGACGTGATGCATTATAATTAATGGGAGACGACAATGCTCTATAAAGCACCAGGATTTTCTATCATCTGTTTTTTTGCATGATTTGAGCCAAGCATCTTTGTTTCTGGATGAGTTTCTTGTTTGATCTCGTCTTCACACCTCCCCGCTGATTCAAAAAGGGGTCTGCCGCTCCTTTAGGGGTTATCAAACACATATACCAATCAGCCACAGCTTAAAGAGCCTCTCTCTGGGCCTAGTTAATATTTAATCAGCTTCAGTCCTAGATTTTTATACGGGCAAGCCATAATTATTAACCAGCACTGCACATAGACACTGAGCTGCTTGTCAAGTAGAAAGACTGGACAAACCTTCTGCTCCAGCTAAAACTCAAGCCACTGATGTAAACGTTATGAAACAAAATCCAACCTGGACAGCATAGTAACCAACACTGTTCTTGTTCGAATATAGAGATTTGCGCTACCCTCTGAATAATGCATAAGCAGAACAACAAAAAGGAATATTTTGGAAGTCTGCTGCTCTAGTTAAAGTTTACAGAAAATCTGAGATCAGCTTGGGAGTTAGCTTTTTTCGTTAGTAGTGATCATTGATGGCTTGCAGTTAGTACTTTTAAAAAGTCAAATATGTTGTACTGCATTCAAAATATTATTTCAACCTTCCAGATAATCCTGTATCTGAAGGAGATAATAACAAAAAGATAAATGCTTTTTTGAACTCTTCATCTATAGTAGATCCATCAATCCTAAGTAATTTATGTTGATTTCACAATATAAAAACACATACCTAAAGTTCTTGTGGCTACTAGTACTTTTGCTAGACTTTGTCTAATCAATAAACTGTATATTAAGATTACTCTGTGGAGGAAATACATACTGCATGTTTTCCATAAGCCAGTTGGTGAGCTGTTTGTTACTGATAACGGACTTGAGATATTTTTGGGCTGTAGTTTGATTAATCGATCGATAGAGTCTTAGGCGACTAAAATTTGTATTAGTCGTCCAATTCTTTTAATTAAATGGTATAAGGATTTACAATGAACCGCAAAAAATAGCAAATTAGCAGAAGATTAATGATGATGATTAACTGAATCAGCTTTTGTTTGTTTCCTAATATTTTCTGCATAAATTGTTGATTTTGCATGAACTCTGTCGGACTTTTTGTCTTTTTGAGCACAGTTTAGGTCAGAACAAAAGTCCCTTTTAAGTCAGGGCATGGGACACATCTTTAGTCAACCAAGAATGTCTTTGGTCGACTACAACCCTACTTATTTTACATTCTTTAGGCACATACTGGTTTCGTCTTTCTGCTCAGTAATGTTCTGAAAATATTTAGAAGTTTCTGTGGAGTAAATAGGATGCCCCCAACTGTGTGCGTTTGTATGCAACATTTACCTCTCTCATAAATGCAGCTCTGTTCCAAGGACACATTTCTCTTAGAGGCACCTTATATGACTGTATTGGATCTGACTCACGCAGTGCAGCGCTGTTCTGCTAACTCTGACAGCCCGAAGTGCTCATTCTAAACACTCTTTGGTGTTTGGGTTTGAAAAAGTCACAACTGATAAAGAAATCTCCTAAAACACCACAAGCAAAGTCAGACATTGAAAAGTTTAAAGTCAACTAATTTAGGAGGGAATTAGTAGTTTGTAATTTAAATTGCAACTTAAAACTAAATGGAACAAGCCACAAATTTTGTATTTTGTCTTTTTATAGATTCAAAACATGCTAAATATTTTACTCATAATTTTGTAAACATTCTTTAGGGTCAACACTCTGTATCTCCTGTATAAAATACAGCTTTAGGTTTACTGGAAGATGAACAAATGCATTAAATCCACCTCTAATGCAAACCCAGTACTCACATCTGCTCTCATACATGCTCCTAGACTGGGCCCAGATCTTGAACGGGTCAGGTTTCTTCTGCAGCGTGAGGGTCCCATCGGCGCTGTGGTCTTGGAGGGGGGGCAGACCGGGCAGAGGCTGTGTGGGTGCGGCTGGGGGCTGGGCCACCACCTCACCGGGCATGGCAGAGGGCAGTGGGTGGCTGGGTGAATCTGTGTGGGTGCTGCGATGGCTGCACACACTGTGCTGGGAGCTATTCTGGCTGTCCTTCCTCTCCAACTGGTGCTGAAAACAAAATAAAACATAAATATATCTCTGAAATGTTTCAACACAACAATATTTTGTATTTAGTAAAAGGCTGGACATTGAAACATTTTAAATGGACATGAGTTTAGAAAATTGAGTGGAAGAGTAGCAAAGAATGCCTTTTAACTGTCAAAACACAAATGTTTTGACAATGATTTATGTTTAATCCAAGAGGGCGGTAGTCATTAGTGCTTAAATGATTAATGGGTTGGCCCACATTTGTATTAGTCCACTAATTAATTTATTGGGATTATAAAGGAAGTTTTTGGAGAGAATTTAATATAAGTTTTTGAATCACTAAATTCGAAAAATGTTTACTTAGGTGGGCTTGAATGACCTCGAAATGTTCGTATAATTTTTCAGTTTGAACGCTGTATCTTTCAAACAGAAGATTTTTTCACATTATGGTGTTACACACAAGTATCACTATTTATAATGTGTATTACCCGATTTTAACTTTCCAAAAAATTCAAAGTATAATTTTTTCACTTTAATTATAGTTCAATTATAGTTTAGAATAGCATATTCTAAAGTGCCACCTATAGATCACCACTGAATACTTGGACTGTAAGGGTCTTCTTAAAAATAGATTTAGCATTTTCTGATATCACAGTTACTATTTAATGTGCAGCTCCTGTATGAGTAATGTATATGTCCATATGAGCTGTGAGTCAGTGCAGAGGAGAATAAATGTTGACAAAGAAAGAAAAAAAAATAGCCAAGGTCATCTTCTTTTGACACTCACAGCCTCCTGAATAGTGACGCATCACCATGGTTTCAAACTGAGATGGGTTTGAAATGTGGAAGAATGCAATGAACAAAGATATTGGACTTTTATGAGCATGAACATTGCTCTTGTATAATGTAAATAGCTTCCTTACCAGCCTCAATGGTAATGATGCTGCAAACACACATATTTTGCTTGGTCTTTTTTTTGTTTGTTTGTTTTTTTGTATTTTCGCTCTGTTATTTATCCGGTTGTTGTACCACACATTGGTGTCTCATATTGGCTTAAGCCAAATTTTACACCTCATACCATCTAGGCACAATCCTGTCATTGACATAGTATGAATGGTTTTATACAATTAAAGCTGAAATACCTAATTTTCAAACTGTGAAAAATTGTACAGGTAAATAAACTCTTCCCGTGATCTCACAAATTTGTTGGTTCATCACTAGTTTTCACACTTAAGGGTTTTTGGCTAATGCAATAGCACAGATTTAGAACATGTTTTTGCACACAAATGCGAAATACCACTCTCTGCATAGTCAGTTAGCTCCAATCTCAATGAGACACATAGTGACTCACAGTTTAGCCAATTTATGAGCCATGTAACTTTTTGACAAAAAATAAACCTAAATAAAAGCATGTTTTTTTTCAGTTTCATGTCTTTGTTGCACTAATTAAATTATAAAAATACATGTCTTTATGTTGTGTTCATACAAGCCTGCTTAAGCAAGTAAGAAAGCTTTATTTGTATAGCGCTTTTCACAGAGAGTCACAAAGCGCTTCAAAGTGACATGTTTTACAGCAACTCCCCGCTCCAAAATCATGGGTAGGACGCAACCCTGGGGTAGCTCAACAGAAGCGATTCGACTAAACACCTGGGGTCTTATTTATAAAGCGTGCATACGTGCAACGTACGTCACATTCCACTTTGGTTTGTGATTTAAAAATACTTGACATAAATATAATAAATATTTGTGTTTTGTTCATAGGTACACAGAGTTTCATAAATGGATTAAACCTGGTGCCTCAACCTCTGACCACCACCAAGCGTTCCCTAACCTGCATGTTATTGGTTTTCTTAGAAGAGGCCTACTCTTGTATGGGGAAAGGGAAAGCTGTTTCTTTAGATGTATTTTACACATTATGGCATAAAATATACTGATGCCCATTAGGAAGGTTTGACTTTGGTATGGACTTTCTGTTTCTATTGAATTATGAAGTTGACTTTTCACCTCCAGAAAATGACTCGGTGTGTCAATGTAGCATGTTTTATAATGAATACAGCATAGAGGTTTGATTTGTTTATTTTTAAGGGCAACTGAACTTACTAATTATGTGGAGAACTTTGAGTAACACAACTTTAATGCTATACGTCAAGAACAAGTATTTTAACAATCATAATTATCCGTGTATCATTTTAAGAACTAAAACACAGAAGTAATATTACAAATATATATCAATAACATTAACTTTTTTTTATCAATCAGAAAGTCCATAAGGGAGATCACGTGTAACTAAACATCTATATTATGACTAGAACAGGATTGTAAACAAGGGTAAAATAAACTAAGAAATATATAATCAGATTTACTCATACAACCACCTTTTAAATACAGTTACAATCTTGTCTGTTTGAGCCTCTCTTGATCTAAGAACAATGTAGAGTCACCATTTCACCAAACATGTGCATGTCATAAACTGCCATAGCTGTATGAATATTACAGCATTGTTTGAGAAGCTACTGGAGTCATTTGTGTGTTGTTATTTGCATGCTGGGTGTGATTGCCCATTACAATCACTGTACTGCTTCTGTGAAAATTACTCTTGCCGGGACAATGCAATTACTGACAACTGAATCATTTTTTAGCTCATATGAATAATAAAGCAACTCCTGTAATGGTAGAGCAGTCTCCGATGCATCAGCTGCACGCAACAAAGGGTCAAATAATTCTGTAATATTTTATAATGAGCACAACAACCATGTAAAATGTAGTATTATTAGTGCGTCTGAACTGGAGGAAGAGTGGTTTGTCTGACATTTCAGTGACACAACACAGAGGGGAAACAGTTGTTTTCTGAGTAAAAAGATTAATCTCATCTGACAGTGGGCTACAGGGTCACTACTGTTCGACTATGTCCAACTTCACAACCGTAACTAACATTTGGGTTACATAATTCATCACCTATTATTGCGTTTTTTTGTCCTCTGTCACAAGACATTTTTTTAGGCCCTGCAGCTCTTTACTATTTTTATTATTGACATTTTTAACCTGTATCTCAACAGAAAAGTCTCTTTGAGATTTGAACTTTGAACTTCAATGGAGTCCTGAGAAGGTGCACTGTAACTGCAAAATTGACACATACAAAGCATGTTTTTGTCATTTAAATGTCTTTGCTTCAGTAAATAATCATAAATATTGTTTAGCTGACACTTTTCACTTAATAACGTAGTTTCTACACTGCATAGAAGGAAGCAGGAATATAATATGTTCAACTACTTTGTCCCTTTCACAAATCCTTCAGTGAGTGCTTATTATCAACATGCATTTTTTTTTGGAATAACGACATAAATCTTTCAAAACCCTGCTGGTTATTGATATCTGTGAGAAATGTAATACATTATAGTTTGATTCAGACAGTACACAGCAGTCTGATTTTCTCAAAAAAGCACTACACTTACAATAGACTTTTTAGTGGAAAATGTACACAAGAAGTAAGGTACCACGACTTTGAATCCAGTTTTCTAGGCTTCCACTTTAAAATTATGTATTTTCTAGAACTGAAAGTTTCAAAACCCACTGAATCAACAATAAGCCCAAATACAACATGCCATATGGTGGTGGTCCTTCAAAACTTTGGTCCCCTTGTGGATTTATTTTTTAGATTAGTTAAGAACACATATTGTTAAATTTTAGTTAACATTGGCGGCAAAAATATTCTTTAGAGTTTTATATTTTACCAATAAAATTAGACCCATAGTTATGACTGGCTTGGGTTCACTTCAAGAGTTCATGACCAAACTCAGCCCAGAATTTTTATTTATTTTTTTACCTCAGTCTAAACTTTAGTGTCTTGTTGCATAGTATTGCATAAAGTATACTTATTGCCTTAAAATAATTAGTCTCAGAGCAGCTCGTCTTATAAAGATATGCCACAATAATTAAAGTCCAAACAGTACACAAGCTTTCTCTAACTGCACTTCCCCCGCCCCTGAGGCCGTGTGATGTGAATAGGTAACTCCCCGGGCTCTGACTGATGCTGCTTCAAGCTAATCCCAAATATCCAGCCGACTGCAGCACAGGCTTTTAATGTCGATCAAGAGCTGTGGGATCAGAGTCTTCTTCTTCTTCTGTGTGAACTCTGCACTAATGAGCATTGGCTGAGTTTGTCCGCAGTAAAAGTGCTCCTGCGTTAACATGCCGGTCTGTACAAGGGTGAATCAGGGTGACAGTCATTTAAAACTACCCTGGCATCTTCTCCATATTGATTATCTGATCAGGTCCAGATGAGTTATAAAAATAAATCACTTGATGTCTGCTTTGTGCTTCTTTTGTGAGAAGACAGCTCCCAACAGAGACTGTTGCAATCACCTTTTAAAGTTTTGAACACTTCTAGGTCGTATCCTTGCAACTTCAGTACATCCACTCTTCTTTGGTGCATGCATTAATACAATAACAATTCCTGAAGCTTCTGTTCTCTGTAAAAGTTGATCATCAAAATATGTATGCAAAATGTACCTCAATCTTTTTCAATGCAAAACTAGGAGTAGGTTGTGAGAAATGAAATATTACACAAAATGTTGCAAAACAAGCTTATTTTATGTATAGATTAAAAGTCATGTTATGATCTGGTTTATTCATTATTCATTTTGCTTACCTGCCGTGTATAACTGCACCTAAAGTACTGCATGTTAACATGTGTTTCCATACAACTGAGTTTTTGTTTTTAGTTTTACCTACAATTGCCTTCACAAAGAAGATGCTAAATTTACATTCCAAACTGTTCAAAGTGAACACCCTTTCAAAAGTTGTGCAACTAAATAATCTTTCTATTGTCTCATATCTATGTTTCATTTTTAAACATGTTCTGCAAATTGCATGTTCTTGTTCTAATACTATGCAACCTAATAGAGACAGCATATGTAACAAGCAACAAAGAAACAAACTTGAAACGCTCGGAGCAGTGACGCTGACACGAGAGTGAGAACAGAAGTAGCTGATGCGCAACACAGAACTATCAAATCTGTTTAGCCTTTGTTCTTAATATAGCACTGCTTTCTTAACCAGAGTGGAGTGTGCACTGACACAAAGAAGAGAAAATATATTTTTTAGTACTCACCACCAGCTTCGGACTCCTCTTGGCTGGCACCACTCCTGCAAAGCATCGGCAGAGAGACAGAGAGAGCATTAATGACCGGCTCTTCCAGCTGTCCCCCCAAAAAACTCCCCCCACGAGATCCAAAATCGGACAGCCTCCTCTTCTCGACCGGCACTGCTGCAGCAGGCTACCTCCAGCTCTCCCCTTTTCCCTCCTGCCGCTCCCCAGTACAACAACAGCGCGGTGTGCACGGAAAGTCGCTAATCTTGCAACGATCACCACCCCCTCCTGCTGGCTCTGAGGATCTCAAACTCAAGCTTCTGATCTATCGCATTAGCAAAGTGTCCAGCTACAGGTTTTCTCTTTCAAAATCACAGCTGCTCCAAAAACGCTCTCCACATCATATTAAAAAGCAGAGTTTTATTATTCTAGTGCACAGCCTTCACCTCTCAGGGCTTACATTGAGAAGCTGATGCTTGCTTTCTCCGTGCCTGTTCCCTGTTCCCTCCCCCTACTCGCCTCCTTCAACACCCTAGCACTATCTGTCTCCATCTTTCCAACATCATATATAAATATCCTCTCTGTGGTGCAGACAGTTAACATCAAGTCACCATTGGATCGTATATGCCGGTGAAATTCTGATTCCTAAATTCTAGCAAAGAGAAAGTCATAAAATGTAAGGTATTATTAAACTCCTAAATTAGTAAAAATCGCATTCATCATTTTGCACATTTAAGCATTTATCAAGTTGAGTGCAGCTAGAGGTATTAACAGCAGCTAATTATTTCCTCTACAAAAAGATCTGAACTCCAAAAAGGAGTCTCCTTTCTTGTGCAGCTGCCACTTACCCCTGTGTGGTGGTAAAAATAGACAAAATGAATAAATGAATGACAGGAGGAAGCAGAACTAGGAGGTAGAATTGGAGCTTGAATGCAAAAGTAGCAACCTATATTTTATCCTGAATTCTTTTGCAAAACTCTGATTGGGAAGTGTAGGGATTTTAATTGAGGACAATGATGTATTAACACATGCAATGACATGCTAGCATCTGTCTTTTTTTTCTGCTGCATTGGCAAAAAATCATTAAATGTTAAAACTCTGTGTTGCTACGAAGCTCTCTCTCTCTTTTTCTCTCTCCACAATTTATAATTCATCCAGCTCTTGTTTTCCTTCCTTCCCTCTTCTCCCCTCACAGATTATAGACTCCTCAAGTAAAGCAGCAGCAGAAGTCCCATGTTGATAAATATGTTTGCATCACTGTGAATGGACAAAGGACCGGCAACAGAGGGTTATAAGTCAGTAACGGGGATACCATCTTTGCAACAGCAGGAAGCGTGACCCTGGAAGCCAAAAATTACACAGGAGGCTGAATTTCACTTTGAAACAACCTCTGCCTCATCTTCTCTCTGGTAATGCGGTCATAATTGGCATGACGCCTTAGTATTAATCAAACTGAGATATAACCTTATGGTTAATGTTTTTAATGAGGCATTTGAGAAGTATAAATATTTATAATAACTCAAATTACAACGACACGCAAATTGAACAATCTTGCCTGTGTCAGCAACCCATTTCCATACACATTACTTTGCAGAAGAAATTTTAAAATACATCTTCTTAACTCAACATGGCAGTGGAGCTGATGTATATGCGTAATAATCAAATCTGAACGAATGCAACATTTATGAGCAACTGTTGAAAGAAATATGGAAATCACGTGTCCCTGTGCACGCATGCAACACTCACAGCATTGAAAAACGTATGCTTGCTTAATATAAGAGTAAAGGAAGCAGGTTAGTGCTCCTCCTACTGGATACATAGAAACACAACATTCTAGCTCTGCCCACTGATGAAAATCTCCCTATCTGTGCTGAAATCCAGTAAAGATGGCATAAAATCTCCTGCTACATGATCTCATAGCCACAGGAATATATTGCCTCAAGCCTGATCTTGGTACTCACACCTACTGAAAAGATGTAGCTCCAAAAAGCAATACCACAATGACAAAAATAATAATAAAATTAACCAAAATTTGTGATGTCAAGATTATGAACTGAACTTCAAAGTTGATCTCTCATTAAATATATATTAAACTATGTCTGCTGGGAATTGTGTCTCTCCTCATTCCTGTAATACATTTTTACTGAGATAAAACAAACAAGGTATATATTTTAAAAGACTGAATCACCGCGTTTTAGGGATGTTATGACCCAATAAAAAATAATAATTCCTAAAACCAAAGTGTTATTCTCTTCAGCTTTTGTTTTGCCTCATCTGTTTGCATTCTCATAAAAACACACACATTGAAATTCTGCATCCTCGCCATAATCCAAGTATTTTCATTTTGCTGAAGCAGGAAAATGCCAATAAATCTCATGCCCATATCCTTAACCGTGGCTCCACTGATATAACCATGATCCTTGTATTATCCTTAAATAGGCTTCTACCAAAGATTGCTTCTATTGTCATTCAAATAAGAGAGAGGAAACGTAACCAAATCGCAGAGGCAGCTATTGCTCTGCACAATTAGATATAAATGTAAGGCCACCAGCTAAATATGCAAGACACAACCATTCGTACTAGTTTTCAATATTAAAAGTTTTTTTCCATGCTTAGATTAAAAAAAGATAAGATATCCTTTATTTGTCCCACAATGTATTTCTATTCGTGTTTTTTTTATGTAAATTCCAATTTTTCAATATGACCTCTTCCATCTATTCTCATATTTAATTCAATTGTTTAAATGCATTTTTTCTAATCCAAACATTTACCGGATCTGTAGTATATCTGCAGAAACCAACAGTCTTTTGATAGTTCATGGCAAACTACAATGTTCATTGATATGAAAAACTGACTTGTGCCCTCTGACGAACAGAAAATTGCAATCTTTCTGTAAAAATCAAACTTGTTTTTAGTTACTTTTTCTTTACATCATTACACCAATATGAATAAAACAATAATATTGTGATAAAATAAAAATCATGATACCAAATTTTGACATGTTGCCCATACCTAATTATGATACGATCAGGAATTTAGAATGTTTTGGTTTACAATATGAAAACCATAACCAGATTTGTCTAGATATATTGCTATGAGCTGTGAATAATGAATGCTTTGAGCAAGAAGAAAGCGGTCACACATAGTAAATCTTAATGAGAACTGTGTAAGATGCCACTGTGTGGGTGGGTGTAGGGCACAAACAGCAGGTGTCATTGATAGTTAACAGGAAAAGTGGGCGTTGGGAGTGAGGCAGAAGGTTTTCAGGCTTTCAGGGTTTTTCAGTGTGACGCTGCTGTGTGGAGCGGCCTTGGTCTCTGCCTGCAACTTACTCACATAGTCATTCAATATTAGCACCTCCTCATTGCGGCTACCAGTAATCATGTGGATGTAATGGAAAGTTTCATAGTCGTAACAGAATCTTTAGGTTATGGCCAGTCTATTCTACTTTGCCAAAGTACTGAAGAATTCAAAATGGTTTTGTTTTAGTGCTCGTAGTGGTATTGAAAGTAATAGTGTTTTCAGTAGTTTAACTTGCCATTGCAGAAAAATAGGATTCCATCTAATTCAGTCCTCTTATCTGCTCCTCTCACACTGGGTGTTTACGTTATTGCTAGGATGTGGAAAGGGGCAGAGGTTGTGAGCATGCGCAGCAATATTAGTCCAGCTGCAGACTGATTGAGCATCTACATGACGTCCAAATACAAACTTCACCTTTCCCGAGACTACAGAAGGAAATTAGCTGTAAAGCTTGAAAATCTAAAACAAGCATCTTTGCTATTGTGCTTAATGTAACTTTACATAATAAAAACAACCATAACCTTAGAATCAAATTCACAGAGCCTCAACCAATTTGCCCGAGTTTGCATGCACTTTGGTCAATGGGTTAAAGCACTATACCCAGATTTTGTCAGGCCTAAATCAAGACTAAAAGGAGACTGAACAATGGATATGGTGGTTGTAAATATGACATTTCATCAAACAAAAAACTACCATGTTGTTTCTAAATAAAATAAATGCTCAAATACCACAAGAAACAGTTCATGCAACAAACCTACAAAAGGAACTGATAAAAATTATAATAACAAAATTATAGTGTAAACATTCAAAAAAGGGGGGGGATTTTTTGTTGGATTGCCATAATAGTTTGTAAATATCATTTTTCAACTCAAGCCAATACAAATCTGAATATCCCTTTTATTTGTCAATAATCCCCAGCTACATACAAATGTCATGGTTTGAGTAAAACTTGTGTCAAACTGTTTGTCCATCAACTATACTTCGTCCGACCCATTTCATTCTGGCCTCTCTGGACTTCCGCTACAGCTTGTTTTCTCTCTGAATGCCAGTCCTAATCCCTAAACTCTAAATAATAACACTGGATTTAATTTGTGAGTTGTACTCTTCTACCTTACGAATTTAATTTTAGTTTCCTAGGTTCTCATTTTCTCTCTCCTTGCGCTGCTCAGTCTCGAGGGACAGGAGCGCAGTGCACGATTGTCATGGAAACAGCGGTCGATGGGAGGAAGACAAGATGGAGGAGTTGGAGCAGCCCTGGCCTCCTTTTACAGGGAGAGAACTGCATGTGAATGAGCCAGATGTTATCTAAGGAAGGGGAAGAGGCTAAGCAGTAAATTATTAGGTGAGGCTGATACATTAAGGTAGCAATTAGCAAGGTGTTTTGAGTATGCATACCTATTATGTTGCAGGAATACAAGGTGCAGGCAATTAAGAAGATTAATTTTAGATGTAAAGGTCAAAAACAGCTAAAAATTCTCTGTTATTTCTCAATTTAAAGTCTGTTCATAGGCTTGATTTGAGCAATGGTTCTATGTGGCTTTTTTTCTTCCAAAAACGCAGTATGTCAAAATTACGATGTTGTATGAGCCAATTCACAATTTTATTCTTTATGTGTATACTTACTATAGTCATATTGCATTAAAGATGTAAATAAATCACTGGGCCTTGCCTCTGTGAAAGCAATTCATTAACATAAACATAAAATGGCTTTAGCGTTTAGTTTTAAGACTTGACTAGGACTTGACTTGACAACAAATTATTTCAGCAGTATAATAGTAAAAAAATGTCCTCCAAAGTCTGGTCCAAATCATAGAAACAAATTGTCCAATTACTGACAGAAAATTGACTGTGGAGCTCTCCATTTAAAAACTCAAACTAAATAATTGACGATTAGATACAACTGAATCTCAGGCTCTAAATCAATTAATTGCCGAGCGCTTACGTAACTCTATTCTAAATACTAGAGCATAAATAAATCTATAATTTAACTCATCTACTTTACACAAATCATTTATATTGGCTTAGTACGAGCAGAAAGAACTGACACTGCTTATAACTCCTTGTAAATGGGTTGTCAAAATTAAGAGATTAAAATTAATAAATATACATCATCATTTTATAAACAATAACACTGTTTAATGTGGCGCACTTATTGGCTCTAAAGAGATATACATGAGTCATAGGTTAACAGATGAGTCCTCAGTCCAGTCTCACATTCAGGACCTTATTCCTTCAAACCAATCTTCAAGCACACGACCTCAGAGCCAAACTTTAGCCATGCTCAGCAAATCTCCTCTCTGCGCTCCTCTCTAATCCTCCTCCTCACTCCCTGATCCCTGGCCCTCATATTACTAGTGCCGACTCAGATCTGAAACACTCAACTTGTCTTTGGCTTCAGTATTTGTCCATATTTATAATTTGTCTGCAATAGGGATAACACAAAAGGTCATTGCATCAGTCCCATCAGTAACTTAAAGCAAGAGAAGGGCAGGGCAAGGGGGGGGTGTATACTATCCAACAACAGCGAGACCATAGAATCTTAAATTTGCTATATATTTTTTAAAGAAACCAACTCATTTTTTTCTCTATGTATTAATAAAGGGTTAGGTTATAAAAAAACCAAACAAACTTCTAATTAAAAAACAAGCTACTTAATAGAACTGCTTGGACTAAAAAATGTCCCAAAACACAAGGTGCAAATAGCTCTATTCTCATTTGGCAAGATGTTTGTTAGAGATTTATCTTATTTTAGCAGATCTCTCTGGAAATGGTCTGCTTTAATGTAACATTTTAGTCAGCATTCTCTCACAACAACCAGATGCTGTCACTACACCTGTAGATATTTGGTCTTTCTCTTAGTCTCCTCTGTCTAAAATCTCACATGACCCATTTTTCTTTGCATCATGCATCACTGCTCCTCTGTACATGGACCAAACATCTGTCATTTCTGAAACTTTTACAAAAATAATTGCACCATTAAAAATCATGCAACATATTGCATTCATCACACATGACAATGCAAACATCTATTGAGTGTGAGTATTACTGTATTTTAACATCACAACTGACTACAAAATTACACTCATCAGCTCATGTGGTTAAATATGCACTTTTACAATTTAAAAGATTGGGGTCATGGTCAGAAGATTTCCTCAGAATGTGTAAAGAAACATTTCAGCACATAATTAGAAAATGCTCGCCTCACCCAGTACAATGCCATTACAATCTGAAACAACCAATAAAACTGTCCTTACATAGAGGGACTTTTAATTAGATGCATTTAAAACATACAAAGTTGGACCTGCACCTCCCACTCCCTCCCACTGTCATCTGCTCCATCAGCACCATTCACTCTTATGTGTCCACAGTTTACATCAGCAAAGTCCACCCACTCTGTGGACTCATTCTTTTCTTGCTTCCTTTATTAAATGTTTTGTGCCAGATTCTCAATCTGTTCATTGTTCAGCAGATGTCTACATGTATACACATATCTCTTTTTTGTTTACCCTAAAACTTCTGTTTTGACAAATACTGAGCTGAGAACAACGCACACATCAATCTTTCATCAAAGTGCCTTATAAATGTCACTAAAACCCAAAAATGATCATTCATGTACAAAATATACCATAATGTTTTCTTTACACAGGGCAGTGATTTTAAGACACAATCTGTTTAAAATTTGAGAAAACAAGCATGCGGTTCCATAGATGTCAGACATACCTCTTTGCACTAGCATGGTGACTTCACTTCCCCGGGGACATTTGCTTAACAGATCCACCACTTGGTTGTGGCTCATATTTTGGACGTTCCTCTTGTTCACCTCCATCAGAATGTCTCCTTCTTTTAAGCCTCTGCAGCGAGGATAGTCCACAATCTGTTTCACTCTTTGACCTCCGCCCGTTAGACTGTCCGCAATGGTAAAACCAAAACCTTTGTCTCCCTTCTCCATGTGGATAGTTATAAGCTCGGGCTGCGTGGCTATGGAGGACGCCAGAGTAACCACATCGCTGGAGTAGTTGTGAGACCCATTGGAGGCCACATCTGCAGAAGGACTGTGTGGTCTCGGCTCTCTCATACCGTTCACTGGTCCCACTTGGTTTGGGGGTTCAAAAGTCTCTTGTCCATTTACAATGATCGGCTCCTTGTCCAAGATGGCCACCGAGGTCACCAGGCTGGTGTTGGGGTCGTCGGGGTCAAATGGCAGTGGGTAGCCACGACATAAGGCTAGGTCCACCATGGAACCAATAGGGATGGACTGGAAGATCTTGACCACCTGAGCATGTGTGTATCCAAGTACAATGGTGTCGTTCACACTCACAATGACGTCACCTGCAAAAAGAACAAGAGCCATGAAGTACACGGATAAAAATTGCAAATACTGTACAGCTAAAGCTCCTTTAGTGCTTATTTTGAGACATTTCATAATTTCAAGCCGTATGATATTATATTATGTGAGAATGAGAATTTCCGTAATCATACATATGAAACATACATATCTATAATCATACAAATTAAATATCTATCTATGTTTATGTTTGTATAGGTATAGAAGTTATTTTAAACGTTAACTTTCTAACTTTTTTAGAGGTGAAAAGTCAACTACACAATTCAGTTGAAATAGAAGGTTAAAACCAGACTTTTAATAATACAAATTGTTTGTTATGAAAAAATGTGGATAAATATATGTAGCTAAAGGAAAAAAAAAACAGGAGGAGGCCCACATAATAGTTAATTTTGTGGCCATGCAAGTCTGCTCAATGTTTAGTGCATCAAAAACATCTAAATGACAAGAACTTGCTTTTAATCAAGTTTCAAGTCACACGTGCAGCTTTAATGTGCCAAAGCCAGGCAAGCCAATCACATTAGAACTACTGTATATTCAACCACAACATTGTCATGACTTGCCACACAAGAGAGCCCCCTGTGGTTGGATACTGTGTACTGCACCTGTTTCCATCTTCCCATCCACAGCTGCAGGTCCATCCAGTACCAGGCTCTTGATCTGGAGGAACTCATCCGGCTCATCTCCTCCGACCACAGTAAAACCAAACCCACGTCTGCTCTTCTTTAACTTTGTATTGATGAAGGTTCCTTTGAGCTCGGCTGGGTTTCTGGTGAAGAAAGGCTTTCCTCCTATTTGACATGGGAAAGACTCTTAAATGTTAAGTTACACTTACAAAAATAGCAATAGAGAGAATGTAGCTTTACGTTTGACTCCAGTGGGGCCCGGAGGTAGAGTGGGCAGGACTTGTGGGTCCCTATAAGTCTCCAGGTGATTAGGAGCATAGTTGGCCAAAGGAGCAGCAGCTGAGGAGTGCTCCTCTATCCATTCTGTTTAAGTAAATCCAAGACGGTTTATTACATGCATTTTTTCAGCTAACACATGGAACAAGGAAACATTTAGCCACAAACACCACTCACACACAAAGCGTTAAGCACAACGTGTATATACAGTATGTTATTGATTTGTAGCAGTGCTCAAAGAAATTGCAACTCATGGTGTAGCTTTGTTTAATTTGTAATTTTACTACTCTGTTGTCTTGCCCAGATTATTATTCTATTTCAAAGTCACCCATAGTTTCAGACTTAGTGAGATCTTGCTATTTTCCTAGATTGACCTGGAATAATCCTGGCCTTCTTAAGTAATCAAGTCTAGTAACTACATGCTAATAGCACAATTAATATATGTTCATGTGCTTTTTTTCTTACATCAGAGATGTTGCTATTTATAAATTTATGAATGAAGACACAACACTAATGATTGTAACGCACATAAATAAAATCATACACACAAGACGACAGCACCAGGATTTGAACCAGTGCAAATGCAGAAACAACATTTATGAGATGTTCAAGTTTCTGATTCCAAAAGCACGGCCTCCAAAAAAAATGTAAATAAATAATAAAAAATCATGGACACAGAGATGCAGCTGGTCCAAACCCATGGCATTGACACTCTCACCATAAAGACGAGACAAACACAAAGAAAGAAAGAAATGGTGCCGTGCCAGGGCAGGAAACGAACCTCGAATATACCGCTCACCTTCAGGAGGCTGCGGCTGCTGCTGCTCCAAGATTTTGCGGCGCCGCGCCTCCACCACCGGGTTCTCATACTGCGTCTTCCTATTGATATGACTGAGAAATGGAAACATGAAAATGTATTACACAGAAAAACTGGCCGCTGAGTTTGTTACCTGATTATACTGAACTGCAAATACAAAGCTGTCACATCTGTTTCCCACTAAAATGAATTGATTCAGTGATCTGGCATTGATAGACTATGTTTTTATTTTACCATTACAAATTTGTAAGCTTTTAAAATTCTTCATTTGTAATGCATTCATTTTTGGTAGCATAATCATGAAAATAAGAAAAAGCGTAACTTACTCTACATAATATACACCATACACTGGATCATCTATCCTTTCCCATCCTGGAGGTAATTCTGCAAAAAAATAAACAAAACAAACAAAAAAAGCTTTACAACAGACGCTGTCATGGCAGTTTGTCTTTGTTCTCATATGATGGATCACTCCTGACTTTAGATTAAATGTTCAGATAGCAAGCCATAAGTTGTCATTAGATAAGGGGTATTTCCCACCACTACCATCACAGTTTTACTCTGCTGTATTTGATTTCAGTTTAAGACATTAGCTCCTCACATTACAGGCTTTTCCCAAGGCCAGTAAAAAAAAAACTGTTAAGAAAGACTGGATTTCGCAATCAATGATCACAGACCATCAACATGTGCAGGGCCAGCAATAATACGACCAGAGCCAGACACTCAATGTCTTATTTGAGACATACAGCTTGTTCCTTTACAAGATTGTTTTTGTAAGCTACAAATGAGATGGGATTGCCAGCTGAGCCTCTCCTTCTGTGAAGTTGCTCCAAGACGATACTCTATAAAGCCGATCAGTGCCCTCACCAAAACCAATGACATTATCCATATTTTAGAATCATTTGTGTCACTCTTAAGTAATTTTCTACAGGAGAAACATTGATCCTCACAGAAAAACTCGCTGGTTTGATTCCACTTTTGTTATTGTGTTACTGGATCTACAACTAAAGAAGTGATCCTATTTTGAAAAGCTTAATTGTTAATTAACAACAACACCACATTAAGTTGAATAGTCAATGCACAAAGTATCAAAGTGCATAAGATGAAGGAAAAGTGAATGATAAATTGTAGTCTGTAGTTAACAAAAGATATTTAATAACATTGCTTTATAGGCCTATAGTGAACACAACTAACTGTAAAATATTACTTGTCCCGTGAGGGACATTTGTCTTGGGCTAAGGAGCCAGCAGCTACCACAAAAATAACACAAAATCATCCTACCTATATCACTCTCCAGATCTTCTGTATGTATCCCTTCTTCTCCAAGATGAAAGCAAGATGAGACAAAAAATAAAATGAAGAGTGCAAAGATGGGAAGAAGAAAGGAGAATATGTGGAAAAGTAGAGAAAATAAAAGGTGGAATAAACCGTACAGAGAAAAAACAAGCAAAACAAACCTCCTTAGTTTCAGATCACAATTTTAAAAAGCCTTTCAAAAAATGCACAAGTAATTATTTTCAGAGCTACTATTTGTGTGACCACTGGATGGTGCAATTTTCCAGCTAAATATAAACTAACTGATCAGCTCAATAAAGAATTGTTTAAGCACTGAGACTTTCTTGAATTGCTATCAAATTACAAGGCTAATGGCTCAAAAGTGTAGCTGCTCAATGTATGGATCCAGGCTAAAGATGCTAAATACTAATAAACTATTGGTGGCATCTGGTCACTCAGGACACTTGACTCAAGTGGTAATGCAGTTTGTGTTGTGTTAATGATCTGGAGCTTACCATCGTCATCACACTCCTCCAGAGGTCGGGAGCCTTTGTCTCGGCACCGAGGATCCAGCCATGACGTGGTCTTTGTGTTGTGGCTGAGAGGAACAAATAGACAAGAGCATGATTCAACAAAAGCTGTCAATGCGACTTAGAAAAGCACAGCAGGGGCGTGAGTGCGTCAGTGAGAATTACAGAAACAAGCACGTCAGCAAGTTTGAAAGAAGCATCTGCAGAATTACACAGAAAACAACAAGCAGCACAAGCAGAAGAGCACTGACAGTTCCTGATAATGATCATATTTTTGTAATAAACAGACATACAGGCCCTGTGAACACACAGCCATCACAGTGTGGGGCACTTCTGCTGTGCTGCTGGAAGACAGAGAAGTGGAGTAGTCAGGTGATCAAAGGTGATCTCCTTCAGAGATCAGGACATGCAGGGATTAACAGAAAGGCAGTGCCACCCAGCGGGTGGAGCAAGTGGAGAGGGGAGGCCTTAAAGCACAACTACAGTGGGAAGTCATTAGGCCCCCCAAAAAATTGCAAGTAAAATACAGAGAAGCTGCATTGCTCAAGCTGAAAAACAAAGTATGTACATACTCTATGAAGTACAGCTCTCCGTTTTCAGTGTAGGCCATCTCCCAGTTCTCGGGCAGCGGTCCCAGAGGGTCATCCGGAGAGACCTGCGGCTCAGCCAGTGTCTGCTGCCCGCTGTCTGCTGTCGAGATGGCTGCATTGTTAAGACCGATTGGAGCATGTGCAGCGTAGGGCCGGAGGATACCACCACGGCTCTCGTCCGGGTCGTTAGGGTTACCTGTGCACAGCAGAGGAGAGGGGAAGAGACTACGCACTAAGGATCCTGGGCAAGGCAAAGCACGACATGACAACAAAAAGAGAGAAAAGAAAGAGTTTATGTTTCATGCAAAAAGGAGAACATGCACAAACACAAATCATGCAAGTGTAAATATACTATAATTAACAATTCTAATTACACAGACATGTCCATAATTTCCCTGTGTCCCTGTGCTCAAGGCTCCAAATCTATACTAATTTATTCAGGAACAGTGCTATCCAAACTTCCAAACCCCCACTTCATTCCACTCTGCAGCCCCACCCTTAAGCTCTTTTCTCCTGAAAGCAAGTCTCTCACCCCTACCCCCCTCAGACACAGCTCTGGCCCACTGTCTTGCTACACTTCCTGGGCCTTTCAGACTTGATCAAATGCTAATTCCCACTGCAACTTGGCATGGCGACATAGAAAGCAAATACATTCCCAGCAACAGGAGATCAACATGTCCTGGGAAAGGTGCTAAGCAAAAGCTGAAAATTACCAATATAACTGTTTATAATTGATTAATTTACTATAGGATTATTATTTAACAGTGAATAATGGAATGTGGTATTTTTAAATTCGTAGGAGACCTGTTGTGATTTTTCCTATAGGAACTATGGTATATGGAGATATAAAATAGTCCAACCCTAAGTGTTTTGTTTTTTTTGAGAGATCACAAGTAAATACAAACAAGTATGCAAAGATAGCTTTTCTGAGCTTTCGAGCATCAGTTGCAGGACAGTACATGAATCAAATGCAACTTTGAGTAAACAAATCATAAAAGAACACTGTTCTAGTTGAAAACACTAAAAATGTCCTTTTCACAGAATAGTTAGTTTAAACCTATACACAATAATATGCAGACACTATTGCTCACATGAGAAATTAATTTGTAATGCTTTCTATTCCCCTCCTAACTGGCAGATGGCAGCATTTGCAAACTGACAAAAAACATCTAAACATCACAATAAATATGATGTAATGACTGAAGACTTGATAAACAAATATTATGCTATGTCTTCACACACAGTTTGATAGACTGAAATTAATCTTTAAGTAAAAAAACATGCAGAGATGGGCCTCATGCACTATTAGACGGAGCGAGGGACCCACCTGTGAAACTGTTGTTCATTTCCGAGGCCTGGTCGTCATCATCGTCGTCAGCAGGCACTACTCGGGCGTTTTGCATGTCATTGTAGGACTTGGTGCGCTTCGGGGTGGACTGGCGTGAGTCAGAAGCATCAAGGATCACTGTCCGATGATGGGCTGCCGCGGAGGCTTGGGGGTCCCATAATAGTTACCTAGGAAACAAGGAAGCACATTAACATGCTTAGAGAGGGACAAGGAAAAGGCAAGATGGGAGGAAAAAAAAGCAGCGGATAAAAAAGAGAGTAAAGGTTAAAGAGACAGCAAGTATATAGAAGATCTACTTGAATAAAAATGGCATAAAGATTCAGAGGAACAAATATTAGAGTATTAGAAACATGCAAAAACTGATGGCGGTTTTAAAAATTATCGATCTTAAATTTGCAAATAATGAATAAATAATGATGGGGTTGCTTATCTAGGTTTGCAAGGTTTGGAAATACAGAAATGTGCAATAATGACATAGGTAAATGAAGCTGATAAAAAATAACAAAAACAAATACACAAAACTTTAGAATTGGGCGTTTTTTAAATAGTTTTTTAATTGTCTTGTCTTGAACTTGTATAGGACCATGAACTCCTTTTTTGTCTTAAAAAGATGTGATGTGCAAAATTGGTATTGAATAACACACTTTTGTATTACCATCAGTGGCAACCCATGAAGTAAGTCTGAAAGTAAATGAGATATGTGAGAGAATACAAATGTTGTACTACCTTTAGTCACGTCTTGGTCTTAATACTAAACCACCACATATCGCAGAAGCATTAATTGCATTGTGCTCATTAGGTTTCATTATAACTCAATATTATATAATAATATCAACATTAAAATCCAATCTAATCAATGTGTGAGAAGCAGAAATACTCTTTTTCAGCGCTAACAGCTGATACAAGATACTGCTGATCTGAAATGATTCACACATAAATAATTCAACATGATTATGTAATTGTACTACTTTCATTGGCTCGGTAGTAATAGCACTTGATTTGACAGCCAACAATTTTGAAAAATCACTGGCTTCTTCGACTGAGTGTGATAAGAAAACTGCCGTGAAATAAAAGGACAAAGCCAGAACCAAAAATAATGTTTATGTTATGTACTGTACATTGTTGTGCATGAATAGTTTTTTTCAGCATACTTTTTTATATCACAGAAAAATACAGTATCAGCTAAAATGTTTGCACATTTTGTGATTTCCGATATTCAGTAACAATTTTTACAATATGTCAAGTTAAGTTAAGCCCTCTTCTTCGACTGATGACTAAGTCCTCATGTTTTTTTCTCTTTTGGGCACCGGCAGACTCCTGTGGACAGGTATTTGACATTGTCTGCGTGAAAAGAAGAAACGTGCCAACACAAGAGAAGCCTCTGCCAAGCAGATTATTGTTGTAACAGTGTCTGCTGGCCTGCTTACAGTCCCAAACTCACAACCAAATACACAAAACAAGACAGACTACAGCCAGGGCTCCACACACTGACACACACAGTGTTCACAGGGCTTTCTGTCAGACTAGTGCTTTCCTACTCAAGCTGAGAGGGGCAGATGTGGAGCAACCTGCTTCCTCCTGAATACACCCTCTGTCATCATGCACAAAAAATCTAAATCTGCAAAACTCACAACTTAATACTGCATGAAACATCAAAATATGTCAAAGGATTGACACCAGTCACAATGTGTGACCTGCTCCAATTTAAAAAAGACCTTTTGTCTGTATATAGTTCTCATCTGACAAGTCACTATTGCCTAAAATGTATATTTTCTCACGTTATTAAAATTTTACATACACTTATACAATATGATTATGTTCAGCCCTGTTTAAATCTATTAATTTTAGTGTTGAAAGTTAGCAAATTTAAAGTTTAAAATGAGCATTATCCATAGTATAATATTGTTTCTAAATCACACCTGGATTTGCGTTTTGTTACATTCACACTTTTAACACAAACATTGTCCATGTATCATGTTCTTCAGTTAAACTAAACTCTGTTCCACCTTGTGATGTCATTATGTGTACAGGAAATGCTCCACTGTGTTTTTAATCCTGAGACACTTTCACAAGAGTCTTTTGAACAAACGCAGCCTTGTAATTGTCTAATTGTCTGTGAAGCTGCAGTTAATGTTTTAGCCTCATTTGTTCTTTTTCACTTCTTGGTAACTCAAAATGTGTGAGCTGTTTTGGTGAAATACACAAAAGAACAAAAAGTAAAAATCTATTTACAACAACTTATCATAGTCTAATATTTTGTAGAATAGAGAATTGATGTAAACAAGTTGCATTTAAAAAGTTGTTAATATTAAAAGTAACACTTTATGAAGTCACGATTAAACAGAGCACTTTGAGCATTTTGACTTTTCCACATTAGAATAAAGATCACCCAAATATTTATAAATCACTCCAGATACAACAACTAAAAACAACTATGCATGCTTGTGTCTGTAAGTCAGACTTAACATTAACTCCAAAACGGATTTTCAGAATGCATGTAAACCCGGGAACCTAAACTTGGGTGATTTAAATCTTCCAAAGTCCAAAAACTCATTCACTGTGCTCCAAGAACTGCTGCTCTGAAGGAGAAGAATATATACTGTAGTATTCGACATGTGTTTAGACATACTCTCCCTCATTTTAGATCAGAAGTAAATACGAACTTAAGACCCTCCTACACAAACTATCTTGTGTCATTTTATCATTTGGTTTATGACATCAAAAGTGAAACCAAAACATATGAGAGCTTAAATTCTCAGAACTGGGGAAAGCAAATGAGTTCCTAGCATTTCTGAAAACCACTAGCTCAATGTAAATGAAGTTTTAAATATCTGATAAATCCTTAATTGCCCAAACGAGTATATAATAATAACCTTTTTCATACAGTAGTTATATCTTCCTACACATTTTAGCCCTTTGTTTACATTTTTGCTCTGCATAACAAGCATACTCTGCTAAACCTGTGATGTGGATACATGTTGTGAATATAATTCTATAAGTCTTATTGGGAAAGGAACTGTGTAGATGTTAGGGTTAGTTTAGGGTCTTGTTTAGTAATAATTTATCTTAAGTTTGCCTGTTTCAGCTCTAGTTTTAACTCTAGTTTCAACTTCTAAGTTTTATTTTGCCATATTTAGGTAAAACATGTCTGAATGCTCTAAAAGTAAAAATTTTACGATCACTAATTTCGAACATTCCATATTGTTTCTTACACCTTATATGGCAGGAAAAGCGTTCAAACCTAGGTTTTCTCCGCATTGAGAAGAATGCATGTTGATGGCTGTTATGCTCTGCCTGTTGTAGCAGCGTCGCAGAGGCTAATCGGGACACCTGTGAACAACAGTGACTTGCACGGGGTGTCAGCTGAGATAACCGTCATGGTCGCCACCCTCACCTTCATACGTTCCTATTTCCAGAAGAGTGCCGTTCTCCTCAAGCTCCAGGAAGTCCTCCTCAGACAGGAAGTTGTAGTCCACCCCTGGGACCTCGCCGTCTCGAGGAGGCCGGGTTGTACCTGAAGATGAAAAAATAACATCATTACTTCACCGTCTGTGGACTTTATACAGATGACATCAGGGGATTCAAAATGTTAGCAGTGAGTGGTAAAAATGCATCAGGCAATGGTAAGAGCGGATATTTTCTCCTGTAAGACTTCAAAACACAACTAGAAATAGAAAAATATGGTCTAGTTTGAAAGAAAAATCTGTGACTGACATGTAAAAAGAAAAACCCAAGTAAATAGCTGCAGAAAACTAAATAATCAACAGTTTGTTCTCATTGCTAAACATTTAAACTCAACTCCTTTCTTTTACCTTATGGAACAAGTCACCCAAAAATATTATTAGTAGTCTAATTCTCTTCAGCAAAAAAAAAAAAACACAAGCTCAAAGTGACAACAATAGAAACACATTATATCAGATGTTCTTATCATACATTTTCTGTCAGAAAGTTTTAGAGCAGTTATCATATAAATGTCAGTGCATAATCTCTATTGTTTTCTTCCTGCTACATCCTAACAATCAAAAAAAGTTCAAGTACAAAAAAGTTGATGACTTTAAACTGTGACTAGCTAAACATTAATTAGTTGTCTGTCTGTTCGGGCCACTGGCAGAGGTCTAAAGTTACTTAGAAGATGAAGCAGTATAAAGCAGAAAACCAATCGAGCGCTAATGGATGCTTGGAATTGCATCCTATCTTTCGAGGTAAGCTTCTTTACATTGCATTATTTATTCTCCCCTCATTCTACAGAAATGTGCCTGTCAATCTCTCCACCAGCCAACAACTCATCACTCATCAATACTCAAATACATTCACAGGTAAGAAGGATGAAGTTTAATGCCTAACAATAATAATAATAATTCAGATTTGTAGGCAACCCTCTGCCACGGAGCCAGTACCTCTCTTTAGATACCAAGGACCTGATTTATCAAGTCAGGTGCTAAATTGAAAGTGCAAAAATAAAAAATACAACATACTAAACAAAACAGATATAAACCACCTCAAATTCAGCATCTTTAGAGTGTGTGTGAGAGAAAAATGTCACCTCTGCCAAGGTTTTGCTCCCCCTAACCTGTTTTGACAATGAGCAAATGCTTGATAAATCTGGCCCCAAGTTTCAGTTAATCCGTGGGTCTTCAAATTTTAAACTTTCCCCAAGCAATTCTAAATAATGAAGATATATGAAATGCTAAGGTGGCTCTCCAAAGCAAAGCAGAACATGAGAGACCGCCGAAATAAAGATGGCAGGATTGTAATTCAGAGATATGGTTACAGTCATCACAGCCAAAAATGTCAGACAAATAAAATCAGGACTAGCTGTCAAAAAATTACAAAATTAAACCCATACCCTGACATACAGTATAATTTTCTATAGCCTGATAAAGCATTTTACAATAACAACAGAAGACGAGGCCCAAGCCTGAATTGAACTGATGTTAATGATTAGTGGTTTGTGGGGCTAAACAAAGGAAAATGACACCAGACAATTGAGACTGCAGCTTTGTGTTACAGTACAGTACAGAAAGTAAACATGAAGCTGAGGAAATGATTGGCAAATGCTAGATGCTTTTTCACACAAACATTATTGTGAGGGTCTTATCCAGACACACAAGTGCTTATTCTACTAGTCCATGAACAACTGTTGAGAAAGCTCAGCCAGTCTAACATAATAACTCATATGCCAAGAATTACAGACAGACTTTTTTTTTGTAATAATGGCTTACTTTATTACTGCGATTGTCAACATACTGTACATTTAAAACCAAGGCAAAGCAAAACAAGGCTGAAATAGGAAATAGAGCTACATTATTTTGATGAATTAACAGCGCAGTCCACTTTTTTGTCAGTCAGAAATGTGGTACTCAGAAAAAAAGTCACATTTTCACCAGGTTGTATTTTGTGTTAATACTTTCAAATGAGCAATACTATACTTCTGACAGCTCTACTATAGCACAGTAAATTTTATACATGACATACACTATAAATGTAATGTCATTCCACACATGACTCTCTACGTTTTCAAATTTGAAGAAATCTTGAACATTGGGCTTTGTCAGATTTAATCTTCTTTGAAAAATCTATAAATTGAAATATTTCAGCCACATGCTTTCTATCATGTTGCAGTGTGAGTATACTTTCATTATTGTCTGAACAAATCGGACATATCACAAAACGTCTTGCATACCAAAACACCATATAATAATAATTTAAAAAATGTCTGCATGCATTCTTTGCTAAAACTTGTATATAATTGAAAAGAATGTGAAACCAACTGGTTTTGTAAGGTTCTTGGGACTTTAACCCTTGACCTTTGCCCTCTAAATTAAATCACATCCAAGTCCAAGTCAAACTTTTGTCAGATTGATCTGCACACAAACAGCAGAGACGGACAAACCACTGTCAGTAACTGCGTTTCCACCTTATAAAATCGCATATTGTTAAACGAATAAAAAAGGCGAATTAAAGATCGTTCCATCAAAGCGCATAACTGTGTTAGGCCATGAGCTGTCATAACACCGCTGATCCTGCAGATGGCGCTACGTGCACAGTCTGTTTGGTTTTACTTTTTTTCGCAGCCGCAGATTCTTCTATATTAAGTTGTTAGCGGCAGACTGCTCCGTCTTCTGCAAACTTTACCCGGTTATCACTTTATTGATGCGATGGATCTGTTTAACAGCGAAAATAAAAGTCTGCTGTCTTTATTTTTAACACAAATCCTCCGCCGTGGAAAGGACGAGCTCTGAATCACCGCAGTGTTGGACAACCATAAACTTGCACGGAGTTTTTTGATCAAACAGCGCTGTGTTTCTCCGGGTTAGTTTTGATCGACAGACCTCAGCAAACGTGCTGTTTTTGTGGTGTGACGGTGCTGCGTATCTGCAGCATTTTGGACAAAACTACTCAGTCTGTATGGATTATTTTGCCTTTGTTTATCACCTAAATCCCTCCTCCAGAGCTGCTGCAGCAGGTATGTAACCCGGGGGTCCCGTGGGTTTTATTCGCTTTATGAGTTAATGCGAATACTGCGTTCCAGCATTCGCCAGCCGATGCGCATAAAGATCACCCAGAGAGCGTTCTTTTATGGATTTTCGATATTTACCTAGGACTATCGATACCAATCAAGAAAGCAGAGGCAACAGAGAACAGAGACAACAAATCGTTATGGCAACAATGACAATGTGTTGTATGACAGATACATTTACCTGGAGAACAAACATTTCAGGACACAATAATAAATTAATATAGACATCGTCTTGATCAAATGCAGTTTCAAATAAAGAAATAAATAAGAAAATATGATAGTTAATTAGTGAACAAGTTTAAACAGTATTTCAACTGAGACTTCTGAACACTGTCTGTATCAAACTAAATCAAACTAATTCAACTTAAAAGAATGTACAAGCCGCATTCATTCTTTAATTATAGAAATGATGAAAGCTGATTGGCTCTCCATTGCTGGTCCTTGTTGCATAATTTTTTCAAATCTGAAAATACTGATCTAAAGAGGTTCTCTTTCCCTGGAACATACACTATGATGAGAAAAAAGAAACAGGCTGATATGTATACATTTTTTGAGCAGATATAATTTGTCGATGCTAATGTCTGCATTTTAAAATCTATAGCAAGTCTCAGAATAACATATTTACTATTCACTTAATAAAAAGGTGTCTGTTAAAGAAAAAAATTTGCACAACTGTGAAAATATACAGTAATAAATATAATGTAATTGAGCTCTGAGGCCAAACTAGCAGTGTCACAGAGAGACTGGAGCATCTACTCCAAAATACTGTGTCACAGCCAAACATCGGTTGATTTTAAAATATATCGCTCATCCATCTAAGAAATTCTCCAAGAAGACATTTATAAACTCAAAGGACTAGTCTAAATTCAAAACTGGGTAAAGTAATTAAGAGTTGGGCGATATATTGAATTTAGATACTGTATTATCGTGAATGTGGTTTTGAAAACATGCAATAATTGAATATCAAGTATGTTGTTTATAGTAAAAAAAAATGCTTCAAATACAAATTCAAATAAAAATAAGAAAAATACATTGTAAACTTTCAACTATAGAGAGTCAATATTTTCATTCATTGTTATATACAGATTTTGTCTGAAGTAATTTAGTCAATAAGTCAGTCATTGGTGTTTAAAATATGTTTGTTTGTTTGTTTGTTTTTTTTTAGGATAAGAAGCATATGAAAGCATGCTGCTAATTTATTACATCTTTAACATTTGAAAATCTAATTTACTTGCATTTTTTTCTGTCTGAATAGTTATTTAGCATGAATATTTGGTCAAATCATTGACGTATTACTAGCTTTGAAAAGGGGGCATGCCCTTTTTTAGTTGACTAATCCATCAGTAGAACATATACAATACAGTCATATTTGATAATTAATATTTAACAAGTATACTTTAAAACAAGTTTAAACATTTTTTTGTTGGATTGACATAATATTGTGTGAATATCATAGTCGAGACATATCGCCTAGTCCTAACTGTAAACATTTTCAATTTAAAGATGAGATAACAACAGGGCAAATTTCCCATCCTTGTTTTACTGAACCAAAAACTAACAACATCTACTTTTATTTACCATACTAGCTGACATGGCGTGTTTTGAGCATGTCTGCCAAAACAACATCACTCTAGTATTAAATGTGCACACACATAAATCATTAGACTCAGTTTTCTTCACCACCTTGTAACAACGTCTCTCTGTTAAATCGAGCAGGTGTTAGAAATGATTTAGAAGGTCTGTATAGGTTCTAATATAATTCCTCTATTAAATTCAAGCTGCATCAAGCATCAGAAGTATGAAATCTTAGAAAAAGCTTTTGAGCACACCTTCAGTCAAGCCCATTAATGATGTAGACAGTGCTGTTTAGAAGCATCGGTTTCTTCACAAAGGAGATACAAAGCAACAAGAAAGCAACAGAAGAAGAATGAGTAATTATTACAACATAAATAGAAAATGTAAAAAAAATGTATTAAGGTTAAGGTGTACTTTATTGTCCCGTAGGGAAATTTGTCCTCTGCATTTGACCCACCCTTCAATGCCTCTGGGGCATCTCCTCAGGAGCAGTGATCACCGCAGTGCAGCGCTCGGGGACCTATCTCCAGATGTTTTTGCTAGGCTTGGTCAGGACTACCGTAGCTGGAGCTGTATTATCACCAATGTCTTTTCATGTGTTGCGATTAGTAGAGGTCAATATTATTTATTTGAGATCTAAACTGTGACCAAATTACTCCAAAAAATGTTTCAAATGTCACTTTATGTCATTGATAGAAAGCTATCATTTGAGATCCAAGTCAAATACAATGCACAAATTATATTTTTGATACATTAAAAAGACATTTACATAACAACACTCTCTATTAGTAATTTGACAGAGTGAAAGTGAAACGCGCAATAGTGGCTGACAACAAAGACACTGACAATACCAGGAAATGTTGTGGCCCAGAAACATCCAATCCAAATCCAAGAATGTTCTTTATTTCTTTAAGCTACATTGTTGGTCAAAGCCACTAACTGTGAATTTTATATTTAAGGATGCAGCAATATATAAGTTTAATGAAGGTCTGCCAATTGATTTGTTAAGAAAGATCCACAATATGGAATGAAACCTTCCTATCTCCATGCAGACAAGGACAAGTTACAGGTACAAGTCTGTGGAGAGGTGAATCTGCTCAGATTTTTTAAGATAATGACACCTGTAATTTAAATGCACAAGCAACTCATGTAACGCTGTGCTCATTTCCAGGCAAAGGAATAATATTCTACAATATACTATGTAGAAACAGCACAAACAAACAATCATAGTCAGTTATAATTCAAAATGTGACGGATATTTCAAACCAGTGCAGCTAATGTGAGCATGTTTTCTCTTTTCGTTGTCTAAATATAACCACAATAAACTGGGCTTTGAATTGACAGTAAACAGGGCCATGCATGCAGGTCTGAGCATCTGTGTGGAAAAGGCAGGGAGCGACAGGAGTGACTGAAATGGTGCATAAACACTGTGAGTTTGAAGTATTAATAGACAGTGGTGGGAGCCAGGTTGTGTCCTCACTGGCACTACATAAAACGCTCCAGAGCAGGGCACACAGGTCCCTCAAGACATCCAGCAGTGACCCACATCCAGAGTCTGTTACTGGGGCACACTACATACTGCTAACATGTGAAACATAGAAACATGCAAGTTTGAAGTGAGGCAAAATATACTGAAGATGATAATGCTATGTTCTATAAGGCTTACTTCTCAAATTTGATAACTTTTAAGGATTATTAAGTAGCTTTATGAGATAAGTACTCCTTCCGAGAGTTCAAGCTTTCCTACAAGCAGGGTTGCACAAATTACTGTGTTGCAAGAAAAATTTATATTGTTTTTATGACTAAGTTATGTTCAAAGTTTTTATTTTAAATCAGTTTAAAGAAAAAGACAAGACTAAAATATGAAGTGACAAACCACTGATTGAATGAATTTGTTGTTTGTCAAGGAAACAACAAAAACTGCCCCTGTTGTGATTTGCTAATTGCAAATTTGTTTTGATTGTGATTAATCTCGCAGCCCGAGTTATAATCCTCACTCATTCGGAGCATGACAAAGGTTGACCAATAAGTAGTGACTGACGGAACCAAAAAAGCACCAAATCACTAAGAATATGTCACTGTTGCTCAAACCTATTTCAAGATTTGAAAGAAATTCCTTCAGGCTCTAAACCATCCCCTGGTCTATATTTTTATAATGTAAAAATCAAATGAGTTGGGAAGGATATGCAGCAAAATATCAGAGTTGTATTTGAACTCTCAGTGGCTGCAGCCTGCCCACATCTTTTCCAATCAACCACCTGAGCGGCACATGATTTGGAAATGTTTTTTTCAAACATGCGTGGTTTGTGACATCTTGTAGCTTGTTAACATCTTGTTGCTATCAAGTTGGTCTCAATACAGTAATAGTAAAGAAGTATTAGATTCATTTACTACAACACCCAATTCTAACCGAATACAAAATGACTAAATTTTTGCCCTTTTTTGTTTTATCTATGATCAACAAATCTGCCTACATTTCCACATGACTCAAATGTGGCAATTCCTTCACACATAACTGTCTTTGCCAGTGAGGAAATAAAAGATTTAAGGTTATTTGAAAACATGATAACATCAGGGAAGAGGGAAGCAATACTGAAATGATAAGACTGAGACAGGATCTGTAGCTCTGGATGTAATAAAGAAGATTGAAATCCCTGACATCCACAACACACAGGATTACAAAGAGATGAAAGATCTGTTCAATTCAAGAACAATACATGAGCTATACCTTAAACCATCTTCATCCTTTACTGTTGTGTTCATGCCTCTCATGTCCTTTGACCTGCATTCTCTTCTATCGACCTTTTTAACAAGCTCCCTAAAGCGCCTCTTTAGTTTGCCTTTAGGCCTCTTACCTAAAAAGTTCTACCCTCAAGATCACACTGTTGCAGACAAGCCTTTAAAGTAAGTAAAGTTCACATTTTCTTCCAGAATTTAAACTAGACCTGTCCTGATTCCATTTTTATTCAAGAAACATATATCATATTTTTATGGCTCAAAAGTTGTCATCTGGACAGCGTTTTTGAAGATCAAGATGTTCAGACTGAAAATGACTTTCGGATGAAAGTCGAAACATCTTGATCTTTGTAAACGCTGTCCAGATGACAACTTAGAAGATATTCTATGGATACACCTGGACGATTGAGGGACTACAGGCTCTTGTTCCTAAAAAAACATGTGACAAAAAGTTTATTCATTGAAATCCTTTTTAACAGGCAGGGCAAAGAAGCAAAACAATATGTATATTAACTGATCACAATTCAATGTATTTTTCTTATTGTAAAATTTTTTTGTTTTATTTTATTAAAAATAAAGTAATTTCGGCACTTAAAATTCAAGATTCAAAAATCTCCTCACTTTGACCCAAAGAAAATTTGTCTTGAATATAAAGGCTGCCACATAGAAGAAAATGACATACATCACATAGATCACAGCTTCATTTATGCAGGTTAAATATCTATCCAATATATATCTTTAGGTTAAATACATTTTTGCACTACTTTGATTTCATTTGTATCCACAGTTCATATTTCATTTCATCCACTCACTCACATCACTTCATTCATATGTACTGAACAAAACATGTCATCGTATAATTGTATGTAAGTAAAAAAAAATGAACATGAGCTTGAAAACATTGCAAGCTGCCTCATGATGCTTGAGGAGAAAATACTGTGGCCATCTGACTGCTGAATCTTTTACAAAGCATCAAGGCTCAATCTTCACTTTCCTGGCACTTGATATTTTGTAGTCGATGACTTATGACTCATAGTAGGCAACAAACCTAAACCTAAAACAGTTTGGTGCACAGAAGAGAGCAGTGCAACCACAGCATAAGACAAAGATGTATGCATGATTGACGCAAACATGCAAGTTGTTATCTGTGGAGACTAACTAAATATTTCATTCATGCATCAGAGTAAAAGTCTGCACTGTCTGAAACAACCACAAGAAGAAAGAAACAGCACAGAAGACCAATATAAGGTTATATAATCTTAAAACATTGAATATTTGTGAATGGTATGGCTAGGTCAAAAGAAACTACTGTAATTTCTGCCCTATTGAGCGCACCTGAATATAAGCCGCACCCACTAGATTTAAGTAAGAAAAATTATAAAGTACAGGGTACATATATAGGCCGCACTTGTTAATAGTAAGTCTATGAGAATCCATAATTTTGCTGCTTTGCCTTATAAACCGCATAGTTCAAAGCTTAAGAAAAAAGTAGCGGTTTATAATCCAGAAATTACGGTATATGTTTAACTCTAAGCAGTATCGAACTCAAAGTAATTCCATTTAAATATTAGAAGTCAAACGTTCAAACATTGTGTAAAAATGCAAGAACAGTTTTGGGAGCTAAAAGATCCACAACTTTTTGGTTTCATTTATCAAATACTAAGAAAATAAAATAACATAATCTTGATCTCCATATAGACACATTTTTCTACAACAAAGATTAGACTGCATGTAAAATCCAACTTTAACTGTCAACTATTCAAGATTCAAGATGTTGCTCTTAATATTAATAAGACAAACAGGACAAACATTTAGCTCTTGAAGACAGCAAAATAAAAATAACAACAAAACGAACAACAACATACCTCGTTTTATATTCTGCATGGAATGATTTAACCTATTCATGACAACAGTATCACTTTCCAACCAAATTTGCCCATTCACAGTTTCTTACCACACTTCCTGCTTACATTAGCTTCAATATTGTAAATATTTCATTATTTCGCAGTTCGAACACACCTCTATTGTTAGCTCTTGCTCTGGTGCCCTGTTCTGACCTCGGTCTGCTCTCGCTCCACTTCCACCTCGGGCCAAGATAAACTCGATGCCTCTTTTCTCTGCTTGTCTCCTCTGTCACATGACCCACTGTCCAGGTTTCTGCTTCCACACTACCAGGAAGTGCAAATAGCAATGCAAATTATTATTTTTCCTCCAACGTGCCCACTCCTGCATATTGTCTGCTTCCTGTATGATAATGTTACACAAATCCAGGTGAAAGCGTGTCCTCCCCATTGTTAACAATAGACCTGGTGACATCTGATCCTCTCAAACGCTCTCCTGCTGTTGATGGTCTGCTGGGCTTTGGGGTAATTGTCTGAGACTCGCACACATGTAAAGCACACAACATCTGCCAGATTTAACCCCTGTGTCCAGAGACAGCCCCTCCAGTGACCTCACAAGAAGAGGAGGGGAATGTAGGGCAAGCTCTGAGGGATGACATGGAGCTCAGAGCTGGGAAAATCTTAGTCAAGGGGTAAATGCGAGTGAAAATGTAAGAGAACGTGGCAAATGAGGAATTCTTACACTTTTAAGAAAGGCTGAATGATTTGGGAATAAAATGCAATAGCAGTTTTTGTAAAAGTTTTGTGATACCAATTCAACATGCAATTTATGTTTTAGTTTTACAATCTAGTTCAAATTTCAAACATGTGGAAATGAATAAAATGAAACAGCGATTTGCTAATTGAGTTAAGTTACATTTCCAATTTAATTTGTTTAATTGTGCTGATTGTCTTCCAGTGGGATTTAGTATTTTTGCTGCATCTGTGGCATCTTTTGAATGCAGTTATACTGGAAAACACAAAATATTTATACTATATGGCCGTGATTCTTAAACTGATTAGATGCTTGGCCTACATTAAAAAAGCATTTCTGTGTTTATTATATGACTTGATTCAATGTATTTCTTTCTTGTTTTATTTATTCATTTTTTTTTTCAAGCTAAAATATTTGTTTTATTTCATTGGCAAATTTGTTTCATGCTCAAAACTTGTGACAAAAATGTCTTGAAACAATTTAGTCAAATTGAATAAACAAATACAGTTTTTCTGAATTAAAAAGGTTCTAAATTCTAGTCCTTTAAAAATCCATGCTCTGTAGTCACTACCACCAGATCGTAACCAGAGCAGGACTATTCTGAGGCTTACAAAGCAATACACAATAGCTATAGTTTTACAAGGACTAACCTGGAGATAAATTTCAGTTTGAGAATCACTTTTCTATGATGTTTATGTACAGTATGTGCACAAAAATAAAATAAATATTTTATGAATCTTAAAAAGCAAACTGCAAAACTGATATTCCATTCTACAGTTTTTTGCATAATGCTTTGAGGCTGGCAGCATTTGGCATCATTCATATAAAGTATTAGCATTTTTGTAAGTCATTAGAGTCATTGTTGCTTAAAAAAATCCTTGCAAATGAATGTACTTATTCAGCATAATACATAAAGTGTGCTTTATGATTGAGATTTGAATGTAGCTATTTCAACTGACAGAAACAGCATGAATGAAGTGGAAAACATAGCACATAATTGTACTGGTCACAGTCTTCTTTCTTTCAAGCTTTTTGTGTCAGCACACCTGCCAACAAGTAAGCATACCGTACATACTTTAATGTAAGACACAGATTTTATAACAGATGCCTTCGGATACATGAGCTTGGATCTGGTTTGGACCACATGTGACTGGATGACAAAACACTTTCAATAATTGTTGTATCTTACAGCAGCATGCAAAAAAGAATAAGCATATTGCGAAGCGAAATTTGACCTGCTCTAAATGACCATATTGCCAGTGGAAGGCCTAAATCTTGGAGTGTTTCTGTGACAAACACATGGTGTGGTGTGTGTTATGAAAACAGAGGCTGGCAGGTGACGTGAGGAGCATTACGTATGTTTCTGAGCAGACAGCAGCAGCTCTGAGGAGGGGCAGCCCGAGCAAACAGTCACACAGGGAGTTAGCAGGCAACTCTCCTGGGCCTCTAAGCCAATTACCGGAGCTGCATTGATTGAGCCAGCACTTTAAGGGCTCATCTACACAAGTACTCCCTTAATACACTGGTCAGATGATGGCAACATCACAACCACAAACTCTGGATATACACAGCCATCTGCAGCCATTATACTGTCATTTTGATAGTGATCATCACCAGTGTAACATTTAGTATAAGATTAAGGATTAAGCTTTAGGTTAAGGTCAGCATTAGCACCAAATATTGATATGACCTGAGTAACTTTACCTGATGCCCTGCAACGGTTATAAAAATAGGGTACAAGACTTAACAATATTCCTTTTAACTTCAAAGGCACTAGTCTAGTAGAACTTTTAGGATAAAGGATACATCTGTAAAAAATAGTATTTCCATGTTGCGTGGAACGTTCTACCTTATGGCACTGAACATGATATATTATATTTGTTGAAATACAAATGTTTGTTTGTTTTTTACAAAAAAATTGTAGATAAGTTCCCACTGTCATTAAGTTCTACTGCTTTTCTTGGACATCAAAAGCTTTAATGCCATACTGTGGAACATTTTAAGCAAATAAATAACAGCTTCATACAAGCAGGTATCATATGGTGGGACAAAGAGTTAAATACTGTACTTTCAAAATCGAACCTGGAATAAAAAAAAAAACGAACTAAACTTCAAACATGTCACTACATTATACAAAAAATGTAGCTATTACCTGCTGCAGCTAACCCATAGACAGCTATCTCCTCGACTCTGGATATCTGACCTGAACACCAAGGTGAGTATTAGGGCCACTGTGGTTTTTCACTCAGCACTTCCATCCCCCATTAAAAGGATTGCATAGAGCATAATGATTTATGAAGGAGAACAGAGGGAGAATCAATGTAGCAGAGGCCCTCCGATTAATGATTAAGCAAATAGCTGCTTGCCCTGCTTCTACGTCGAGGTAAGGTGATGGTAAAAGCTCGTCATGCTGTAGTGCTTTCAATTAACTCACATGTGTTGTGGATTTTTAGCCCAAATGCCTCCTCCTCGTCAATACAAAACTAGAGAGTGAAATGAAATCATGTAGAAACAGGTTAGCATCTAAGCATTTTTGTCAAATATAGGTCTATTTACTAGTTACAAGAGAAAACTAGAGAGTGAAAAGAAGGAAGGAGAGGCGGATAGTATTAATGTGGACTAAAATGTATAGGCCCAAAATTTGACTGTGGCAGTATTTAGTTACTTATTTAAGTTAGGCCTAAGTAAAGTAAGTATTTATTTGTGCCTGCAGCAATAGTTTGACTGCCAGCTTGATGACAGTATGACTAGTACATTTGAGCTTAGATGATATTAGATGACAACAAAAATGGCACTTGAAGAAATATATTAACAATACACAAACTTGTAAGTCTTCATTACTTGTCAGAAAAATAACAAATCTCTCCAGCACCTTCACAATTGTCTTGTTTGTTGACGTTGGCCTGAAAGTTGTCCATAATTTGAAACATAACTAGCAGATGCAGTTCCTTGTTTACTTTCACCACACAATATCCCGCTTTCCCACAGAAATCATCCTGGCCATTTTTAAAGCAAAACTAAATCTGGTTTCTTGCTGAGATCCGCTGAATGGAGGGATGATGGACCTAACCATTAGAGTGGAGAGAGGGGGAGAGTGAGAGAGTGAAACTAGACACACAATACTGCTGCTGCTAACCCACACAACAGGCCATTCTGTGAGCTCGCGCCACAACAGTCCTCACAGCTGAGACCCAGGCTGCTATTCTCCTGCTGTTCCCCTCCTGCACTCCCCCTTTTTCAGCATGGGACAGAAGAATGGGTCAGGGCGGGGGCTGCAAATGAATGGAAAGGCCCCAGCACACACATACACACAGGCACACACACCATTTCTAGCGTCATTAGCCCAAAATGTCATAAAGATGAAGCCGGTATAGGACACTGCTGCTGTTCTCTCACCTACTGGATTTCTATGCATAGTGATTGGATGAAAGAGGAAAGAGGGTGAATGAGAGAACATATGTCACAAAAGCAGGGTCAATAGCTGTAGAAACGGAACTTAACATCTCAGAAATCCGCCATCATCACAAACATCAACAACACACAGCTGTCTGCTCTTCTACACAGCCAGTCCGCTCACAAAAACAAAATCACCTGCTCCCTTATTCTGCCACTCAGTCTCTGTCTATCCTCTCCACCCACATCTTTTCCAATCTAATCCGGAAGCGAGGGCATCACTCCACAGAACACAAGTGTATGTCAGAGAATTACCTCCTTGCTGCTGCTGCTGCTGCTGAGGCTATTGCCACCGCTCTCTCTCCTCTTGCGCTCTGCTAATCCCCACACATATTCATCCCGATAAACCAGAGCAGGCAGGATCCAGGCACTGCCCTCCCCGCTCTTTGCACACCAGCCCTGGGTCTCAGTTCCTCCACGGTGCTCGCTCCCAGGCAGGCGAGTAGGCAGCTGCCGTTTTTCTTCAAAGCTCCACAAGCGGAGCAAATGATGGGTCCGGCCCAGCTCCCAGGCTAAGCCAATGTGAGCTATTCACATTCACAGCTCCCTGCATGCTCCCGCCCACTGCTCTCCCTCCTTCTTGTGCTCATCCTCCCCTCTGACGGGTGATATCTTAGCCATTAAGAAGGCTACAGTATTGGCAATAGTATGATATGACAGTATCTTAAATCTTGCAATATCACTGTCAAATTTTATATGCTATAAAAATTCAAATGTAGAAAATGGAACAAATAATAATGCACATTTATTTAGAAATATAGATGCAATAACAGCAAATGCCAAAGATTTTTAGTGAATATGAATTCTCCAATGCCACATTACACAAACATTTGCCCCAAGATGAGGTCAAGATTGTGAAAGTACCACAGCATGTCTTTAGCCTGAGGAACATTTCTGAAAACAAACAGTTCAGCTCCATGCAGATCTCATGACAGACTTCTGCAGGCTGAGCACTGAATTCATGTGGGTTAGGTCAAAGGTCAGCATCACAAGAAAAATACAAACTGTACTCAAATTAGCAGGTTAACAACTCACTTCCTTGACTGATAATCTTCAGTTTGCATATTTATAATGATCATACACTCTGACTGCAAACATAATTGTGATTTACATTTTTGTAAATCACAAATATGACTCTGTCTAAAAACTTAAGCAAATAAATTGATAAAAGATTGAAATGTGAACTGTTAATCATGTGAATGAACAGACTTCCATCAGTCTAAACCACAGAATTAGCAGCACTCTGTAAGAACAGATATTTACTTGTTGAACAGATATTTAGTTGTTTGCAGAGGAAACTCTGCAATTCTTTATTGTGCAACTGAACTATCGTGACCATGTTGATTCCCTAGTGGGTCAATCAGTCAATTTAAGTCCAAGTGGTTTAGAAGATTAAAATACACTTTCACAAGGACAGAAAAAGACTAGGTTGCTAGCTAAGCTACTGTATGTTACTACATGTTGACAGCTCTGGAAAGGCCACCAGACTTCATTAGAGAGATTAAGAACAGGGCAAACAGAGCTTTACCTTTGTGCTGGCAGGGCAGGCCTGTACCTGTGTGGACATGGATCACTGCCCATGCAGCTGACCACAAACCCTGATCTGCCCCGAGGAGACTACTGCTGTTGGGTTCACATGGTCAAATATCACAACAGGCCCCTGTTTATTCTACATTTAACTATATTCAATGAGCCACTTTTCTGGTGGAGAATCCTCTATCTGATTGGTTCCATATATTCTATTAAATGATTTATGTTATATTGTATTAATTGCTAGAAAAAGAAATTGAAAACTTGGCTTGTAGCGTTACCTAATTGTCTCCGTAGCGATATAAAAGTTCATGTAATTTTGTAAGCAAAGAAAAGATCATTATACATCTTTAAAAAATCCCAAGTGTTCTATTTACCTTATTCACAAAGTTACCACGGGCACCATCATTATCTGTGATTGTTATCCATTAGGCTATGTGTGTTTTAACATAGATCTTCCAGTCTCACTGCAACTCCATTTCCAACACTAACAAAAAAAGTCTGCATTATTTACTTAATATGATATTGCAGCAACAAGATCTTTCATTTTTCAATGAGGTGAATGGAATTCCCGGTAAACCATGTGTTTTCTACAAAAAAGCAAGTCGGCAGCAAACAAAAGTATTAGTGGTGGAGCTTAATAAGGTGCATACTGCCAAATGCTGTTTTGTAAAAGAAATTAATAGTTTGGTAGATATTTAAAAATGGATCTGGATAGCAGAATATTGACATGTTATTTTCACTATATACTTTGTTAGTCACATGTGAACTTTAGCAGCACAAAATGGTGATTAACTGAAAGTCAATTAATGAAAATTAATACATAACTAAGTAAAATGCATATGCAAAAAGTCCCTAACCCTATCCTGCCCAAAACAAGAACACCAGTTACATAACATAGCAATCTTTCTTTAATGTCAAACTGAAATATATTTACATGGGAACAGTAGAATCAGACAAATGTCAAACTTGCTCTAATTCATTCAGCCACTTGAATCTGATCACACAAGTGGAGTTCTTTGACAAAACCCGCTTGAAGGCACTGATCCCAGTAAACAGTGTGTCTCATATCGTCTTCTATCCAAATCATCACAAGACACTCACACGAGCCCAGCAACAACATTCATGATCGCAACAGAGAATCTTTGTTTTCTCCATGAATTAGCACAGTTCATTCCTCAGAGGAAAGACTGTTATCGACAACGTAGCTCGCATGCTTCGAAAACCACAGATTTTGGGGGGGTTTATGCAGCTTTAAAGATATGTAGAAAATGTTGGTTTTGTTTCAGGAAAGGTGGTAAGAAATTGTAATTTACATCCATAGGTTGGACTATTATTTTTACATTTGATCCATTCAAGTATTGTTTTTTGATTGAGCTAAACTTCTTTTCTTGAATTATAGATGGGCCAGTGAGATATAAACAAAACCATAAGAGACCACCATTTTACTCAAGCAGCTGGTTACATGAGCAACTGGCCACTGTTGATGGCATGTGCTTGGTATAGTGCAGATTTAAAAAGCAAGCATCAGTTGTCGTTTTGATATCAGCTGCATATAAACAGACCAGTCCGTCCTGCACCTGCCTTTCTACACCATTACTATGCAAAACCACATATTTGCCTAGCTCTGCCATTGAACCTTGTGTCCATCTCTTTCCCTTCTCATCCTTTATTGCAAGAATCAACCTGCAGCCTGTCTTATACATGCACTCTCAAACACAAACATATAAACAGTGGCTTGTGTGAAAAGCACTGGAGAGACACAGGGAGGCTGGGGCCCACTCATCCGTTACCAGAATGAATGGCCGTCATTAGCATGAGGCTCCCCAGCAGCACCCTGCAATGCAGCGACACACACAATGGTTAGGAGTGCCACGCTTCCCCCTAGGTCTGTACCCCCCCCTCCCCACCAAGAGAAGCCCTTTTGTCTGAGCAGCATCTGGACCTGACCTCCATGCGATCGCGTCCAATGACCCCCCTAACACCACCATAACCACAACTACTCCTCCTAGCACAGCATTCCTCTCTCTGCCAAGCTGAAAATATCCACCTCTAGCTACCCCTCGTCTATACTCCTGTCCATTCTGCACACCCCGCCTCTACCCAAACGTAGCCAAAGAACGCAGCCGTATCTCGAGCTTCTTGAAAAGGGGAGTTCTGTTTTGCACTAGTGGTGGGCCGATACACAATGCCTTGCGGCCGATTGAGGAGAACCAAATTGGAGAGAGCTGCGACGCTGTACTGGCCATCTGTCCCTCTGGGTTGAACGTGCTTGCTCCAAGTGTGCTTCAACCACCCCCTTCTCATAATACTACCCACCCCTACCCCCACCTCCCCCGATTCTCTTAGCCTACATATACACAGCATCACACAAACCAACACACGGTTTTTGATGAGTAAAAAAATCCACACTTGCCTGATTGCGGTGTCAAACAGTAGCCTCTAAATCACATAGTAATCCTTCGTATTTGAAAAAAAGAAAAATCCAGTCTCCCCTCCAAACAATGATGTCCACATGATGACGAGAAGCGAAGGAGGAAGAGAGAGAGAGAAAGCAAGAGAGGGAAAGAGAGCCAGAGAGAGAGAGAGAGAGAGAGCAACGAGAAGGCAGCAGCTCGAATGTGACAGGGAGAGACGAGGCGAATGGCAGGAGGACGCTGACACACAGAGGCTAGAGGTTTTCATGAGAAGAGAGAGGGAGGAGGAGGGGGGCACAATCAGGTGGGGGGAGGAGGGAGGCTTCAACACTGGGATAATGCTAGCAATATAACCCTCGACTTGAGTAGCAGCTGGAGAGATGAAGCAATCCCAAGAAGCAAGCTACTATGAAAGGCAATGGGCTTTTCTTTCATTGGGAAAAAATATAGCACACAGATCTAAGTTGAATTCTGAGATTAAAACCCCTACAAAATTAGCTCTATTTAGCAATTATTAGCTTGATCTGCTTCCATTTAATTCAACTAAGTCAAATATATATTTTTTCATTTTTGTATCACTAATTTAACTCTCCTTCTCAGCTGCTGTACACAGCAAAAATAATTCTGCACAAGAGCTAAATTTTTTTCAGTTTTGACAAGACACGAATAGCGAAAAGCATGTCATAAAAAGAACTGCAAAGTTCTATTCCACTAGATAAGCTGTGAAAATGTGTTGCTGAAAGTAATCAAATATATTTTTGGTATTACAATCTAATATCTATATGCCAAGTATAATAACTAAAAAGAGTCAATGGCACATAAGAATGGAAAAAAATACTGAAAGCCCAAACCCGGATTAAGCTAAGAACAGACACTGAATAGGGGCAAGGGTGAGTCCATGCGGCTCAAGTGCGTTCTTATAAACACAAATGAGAGAAAAAAAAATCAAGGGTCAACAGCAGCGGCAGACTGTGGCACCTGTCTGAATCCAACTCATGTGTCACAGAGGGAGGGGCGATAGTCAGCCCAAAGGGAACAGCCACGGGACCAGGAGTGTGGCCTTTTATTATTTGCCTGCTGCTTTGTTCTTCTGCAGTGTCATGCCAAGACGGTATTTGCATGTGTGTGTGTGTGAGCATGTGAGTGAGTGTGTGAGAAATAGAGAGAGTGAGAGAGAGAGAGAGAGAGAGAGAGAGAGAGAGAGAGAGAGAGAGAGAGAGAGACAATAAACAGGTAGTGGCACTGAGAGTATGTATGAAAGGATGAAAAGGAGAGGTGTAAGAAGTGTAAAATTTCAGTGTTGGACCAGAGCAGTATTGTGTGGTAGGTGAGTCTACTGTATACCTGTTGTTTACTGTATCTAAGGAACAGACAAATTATCACATCACATTTCACACAAACCCATTGGGTAACATGTCAAGTGTGATTAGAAGACACCAGAAACTGATATATCATTATTTCTTTAGAATATCACGATAACGATAGGCCATATTATATTACTCCAACAGAAAGGTGTTAAAACATGTAACGTATTACCCAAGGTTTAATTATCAGACAAATGTTACATGTTTGTAAAATTTATTGCATTAAGCCCTTAATGTATTCAGCTGTATTTGTTTTACTATACAAACTAAATATGTATGATCGAAGTCTCTCTTGTCTATGTGATTAATTGTGTAGCAATCAACCACAGGACACTGCCAAACATTTGGAGGCAGGCGCTCTCCATTGAATCTAGATCACAACAAGAGTTAACAGCTTCAGCACGTGCAGCTAACAGTCAGCCCAAACGTTTCCCATCGCAAAGTTTTGGCAAAATTTATACAAGTGCACAGTTGGGAACACAGGAAGACGAGTTGGGCGTACCACAACAACACAGATCAAAGTATAAACCAAAACAGCAAAAAAACAATTTTGTTTGATCATACTTTTATACAATACAAGAAGAAAGTACATATGCAAATTGTGCATATCGTCAAAATAACATTTACCGTCACTGAAAAAAAAAGAATTCTAACTGAGATAAAATGACGTGAATTAAGCATACTAATCTTAAAAGACTAATTCTAAGATTTTTTCACTGAATAAGTCCAAGTTTTAGTAAGAGTATTTTACTTCCTGATTTACCTTATCTAGACAAAAAAAATTATATTTAATCAAATTTGCAATTATGTATTAAGCCATAATTGCTTGAATCTAGAATACATTTGCTTAAAAATCTTGTCAAGAGTACTTAAAACTAGCATATTCTGCTCAAAACAACTAGGTTAGTCAAATGCTCTTACTGCACTTTTGAAAGGCTTTTATTGCAGTGAGAATATCTAAACTTCCATATATTGGCAAACTATATTTAATATTGTGATCACTAACAAACACAACATAATCTCGTCGACCACAATATTATAATTAGTGAATGCCACGCTATTTTGAATGTAATTGGTAATGCACAGAAAGGTCAACTCAAAAATCAGTACTTTTCTATGTTAAAGGATCACACTCAGAGGGTTAGAGATGAATGGTTTACCTTCAGTGTGTTTGTTTTTCTGACACTTCGCACTAATTGTTTGGGTTCCCTGCAGCTCATTCACACCCAGGCATTGTAGATGTTCACAAGTACAAAGTAGATTCATTCACAGCTGAAATGACTGAGTTAAATAACATCGCTTTGTCATTGGACATTTGCATCTATTATTCAGCAAGCGGAGAAATTCAAGAATAGTTTTCTACAGTTCTGTGAAAATGAGAGCTGCCTTAAGTTGTTACTACTCAATTGTGCACAACTGCAGAAGCAAACATAGATAGAAGAGATATCTAAATAATGATAAATGTATGATGAAACAATGATTACTTTATCACAACTGTAAGATTAGAATTGAGTTTGGCCAGTGGAATTCATGATGACGTTTTAGCTCAAATGGTTCCAAAATTGATACATTTCTTTTGATCACAGTAGGTTCAGAGATCATGATCAACTAACATGATTTTATGCTTGTTCATTACAGAAGTTGATTGTGTAATTTATGAATTTAAGTTTGGGAAGCTAAGATTTTTTTGCTTGTAAATTAGTAAACTTTGTATTTTCCACTAAAAAGTAAGCTATATGATAAATGCAGAACCTAGTGGAAAAATTAGACCACTGTGCAATGTCTAAATTGAATTGTGGAAAAATAAGTTCTAATCAGAAGCCGAACACAGCGCTCTGATTGGCTGAGCTTGGATATTCCTCACCAGTTTCACTTTGTTATTTGTAAAAACAAGTTTATAAGCCGTAATTGCAACCAAAATGAATACATGTCGATATTAACCATAGGAGTCCAAAACCTGAATCATGTTTGTAGTGTGAAAAGCAGCTACCCCACCTTAAGTCCTTTATAAACAACGTGAAATGATGATAATTTGTTCTGATGAGTCAGGAGTTAACAAATGTGTGAATTCATTATAAATGTATGCAAAAATGTATCATGAATTCCTGTCACCTTAAGCTGGCTGCACAGTTTAGGATCTTAAGCAATTTTTAGACATTCCACAAACATAAGGACATTTACAATGATTATTTGTCTTACAGTCGCATCCTGTCACAGGAAGAACAGAGACGACGTAGACATGGGGAGCTTACCAGCAAGCGGAGGACAGGGTGTGCGTCATATGATGAACGCAGAGTGTTTTCTTTCATGTACGCGGTTATAAAAGTGAAACTACAACAATAGCGAAACGCGAGTGAATTAAATTAGGTTTATAAACATCACTGGAGAACGGGCAGTGAGATAAGGAGCTGTTACACTGACTTTTTTGTGCAATTGAAATGAAAAAGTTCCAACTAAATCTGTGTTGGCCATGTTCTATCGTGCAGTAAAGAAGGTGCTTAATTTATTATTTATTATTATTGAAGGATCAGGTGCGTTGGAGATGACGTAGTAATGCTCATTCAAATATAATATAAAAAAGAATCTTACACCTTGACACAAAGCAAAAAGTCGAAACGGAATCTTAGTGACCCACAGACATAAGGAGAGAAACAACAGGAAATCTCTTTGCTCTGGCCACGCCTCACCGAACTTGTTGAGGGGCACAATGGGCATACAATCGGGCTAAAACGTCTGTAGTGTGCAAAAGCATTTATTATAAAATATTAACCATCTTTGTTTATTTTTTTCTTTTTCCGAAAATACTGCAGTTGTCTAAAAATAAAAGTAACAATACACATTTGTTTTGATATCAATGGTATTGAAATCAGTATTGAGCCTGTTCCTTAGTGTTGCAAGTTTATTTCAAACTCCATTTTGGTGACAGTATTAATAACAATTTTGTCTCTTAGTTGAATATATTATTAGTAAAGCATACTTTGTATTCACCTAGTAAATAAAACACCTTTCACAACATTCTATTTCACTGATCCAGACAGAAAATATGGAAAGCTGTAGTTTTGGCCTGTGTTTCCCGTGTGTTGTGTTGTGTTGCATCTCTTTGTGAAGGCTCAGCCCACTCATCACATAATCAGGCAGGAGTCTATTTTCAATATATCAGAACATCATAATCCCAGCGCGGTCAGCATGGGGGGAGCTCAGCGCGGGGATTTAATGGTCACATGGCACAGGGCAGAAGGACCACAGCCAGGCTACAGATTGAGAGCAAGAGTGCATATACTGAAGTAGGAAAAATTATACAAAGTTCAGTCCCATCAATGAGGTCAAAGAATTAGAAAAAATAATAAATCATTGTGTCAAAAAGTGAAATGCATATTATGATTATTATTATTATTATTAAAGCATTTATTCAAGTAGATATTGATACATTTCTTATTAGTATAATAATGTATTAAAGTGGTTTCAATGTACAATTCTAGATGTACAATTTTGCAGAAATTGTACATCTAGAATGTAGATGTACAATTCTAGATGTAGATGTACAATTCTAGATGTAGATGTACAATTCTAGATGTCTTAGCCACAATACTTTGTGGCTAAGACTTTAGCTTGTAGTCCATGAGTGAAATTGTTTCAACCTAATCATGACACAAGTACCTCAAAAAATTTTGAGCTGTTCAGTAAGATGGAGGTTGAAATCCCACCACTGCTAACATAACAGCTGGACAGCACTTAGTTTCAATCCCAAGCTCTATGAAGGCAAAATTTAAAACAGTGCCACCTTAGGACTCAACACATTTAGTGTGTTTTGTGACTCGTGACCCACAAACAAAAGCTGAACAGTAAAACGACCGAGTGTCAATGACTACACTGTACTTGTAATAGAGAAAAATGAAAAATGATAACATGAGTCATAAAATGCATGATTCAATTACAGTGTAAGGCATGTTTTTCATTGTGTCATTGGCATTATTGATATTACTCACAAGGCACAGCGTGGCGATAAAGATTGGCTCGGATGATTTTCTGTAGCTCATGATCCGGGGAAGACTTCTGGAACCTCAGGTTCAAGTAGCGCTTCAAGTCCTTGTTCAGCTTATTACCTGCAAAACAGATATACATTCTTACAGTTTCTGTTCCCAATTTTTAAGCTGCAATACAAAAAACAACTATCACATGGTTAATATCTACATGCATTCAATTGTAGTTGTAAACAACTTAAACAGCAAAGGTAAACTGGAGTGGCCCAAACAAGCACAGGTTGGTCAGAGTGTGGCTTTTGGCTGTCTTCTAAAACAGTATATATATATATATATATATATATATATATTATATATATATATATATAATATAATATATATATATATATATATATATATATATATATATAATCCAGACAGCACACACTGGTCTGATTTGTCACAATTTTTCAATTTGCAAAATACTTTCGGGTGGAAAAAACAATTTACTTAAAAAAAAAAAGTCAAGTATCCAGCTATAAGTAATTTAATTGTAGAGAAGATTAGGGTTAAATAATCATCAAGTTCTGTAACCGAATCAAAATGCAGGGTATTTACTAAAAGTGTAACTAACGAAGTAAAAAATAAAACTACTGCAAAAGCAAGTTACAGTCCTAACTTCTTCATCCATACACTGCACAGGCAGGTGTAATGAATCAAAAGTCAGGCTGATTGGACAGAGATTCTAGCCTTACTGAAGAATCTATCCAATGACAAGTGCTCATGCTACATTTGAACAAAGCATGGGCGCACAATGGGGCCAGATGGTCAGGGCTCGCTCTCACGCCAGGGTCGCATTTAGGGCCATTTAATGATCTCCAAATATATCCTCCTGTCTGGGAGCTCTGGCAGCCTCTTCAGGGGGAAGTGCCCTGCCTCCTGTAGGCTTCTGATCACTGCACTGGACTTCCTCTTGGCTTCAGAATGGCACTGTCAGTGTGTCTGCTGAGTACACAGGTAACCTCTCCATTATAATGAAAGAGAATCAAACGAAAAGTTTTTTATGACTGTAACTGGATTTCATTGATAGCAAAAACCTGCTCAAATGGAGTCTACAGCTAGCTCAATTTATAGGTTACAGACATGGGAACATGGTTCTCCATTTAAGGCAAAATAAGTATAACAACATAGAAAATATGGGGAACACTGTGAAATAAAGCTTCATGAAAAAAGCACACCTACCTCAGATGTATATAATAATATTATTTATAAAAATAGAATAATAATGAATAGGTTACATTGCTGTACAGTTCTTTGCTATGATGACAGTGAGAACTTGAATTTGAGAGGGAGGACGCTTCATGTTGTTGAGCGTGGCCTGAGGTGTGGTCTGCGCTGACATCATCCTGTGTCACATGGGCCTCTTCCCCGGATGGACTTACTACGCTATAAATACAACCAACAGATAGACCCAGCAGCACCAATCAAAACAGTGACGTATAAATAATGAACCAATAATATTAAGTCATCAACAGGATGTGTACACTATTCTACAGCACATTACTGATTCATTCAATCCAAGCTGATAATGATATAGTGATGGTTTTAGTGATGGAGAGAAAAGGAGACCCAGGGTGCATTATCCGTAGCTGTATTTTTCCTCTGCACATGCATGGCCCTCTGTTGGAGCAGCAGCACAGTCAGGTAATTGTTACCTAGCAACAGCCGTACTGACGACCATCATTACGATCGTGGCTCGACTCGCAGCAGTGAGACTGTAAAAATGAAAAACATACACCACTCATACTCTCAGACATCTGATATGCACAATCGGATATCTTCTCCTCATCTGTACAATTGCTTTGAGATTCTTATGCAAACCTTACAGTACCGCTAAAACTGATCTTGATGGGATATGCACGAATAAAACAGCACTAATAAAGACTTAAACATCTTGTTCATAACAGGGAATAATCTGGGACAATTTGGAAAAGATAAAACCCCGTATAAACTATGGTAATGTGGAACTTCTTAGTGTGTTTGTAAGCTGAATAACCAGGGTGATCAATGAAAATGTAATAAATATGGCTTTCTCATCTAGCTAGTCCATGCACCACAGTTTGGAAAGCAGTGCTCTAAGCACCAACCTAACCACTAGAGGTTTGACTACTTTTTGATATAAACAAAACACATGATCAAAAGTAAAAACTGTTGTCGCTCATGTGTTTACTTGCATTAAAATGCTGGCTCACAACTGAAGACCACCACAAGAACAACCCCCTCCGGTGGGGACGTTCAGGCGGCGGAGGGTGGCCCGCCCAGGTGTCATGCTCCATCAAGGAGGAAGTCATTAAATATTCAATATTTATGAGGATTAAAGCTATGTGCAGGAGAGATTACAATCACAGCCATGTAGACACTGTGAGTAAGAGACATCGAATCAAAGAGACTGTAGGGCTACACAGTATTTCAAAAACAGAACTAATTTAATACTACCCTACAAATAATTAAATAAATAAATATACAAACATTATATATCTATAGCATTACTTCAATATATGTTTACATTTAAATTAAGCTGCTTTGAAAGCACAGTGCAATTCTATATCTTGACATAAATTTTTTTTTACTGATGCAAGACATGCTAATAGACTGAACTTTACAAATTCCTGATTAACATTTACATCCTAACCAGATAATTGCTTTACAAATATTGTGTAAGTGGTTCAATAGATTATTCATGGTGTGAAAAACAACATTGACTACATGTGTTACGAAACAGTGCTCAAAAAGAAGCTCCTTTCAACACGTTGACAGATACTTGAAAATGTCAAAGTGTGAGGCCTGTCACTGCTGGATCTACAGAGCTGATGTTTAACCCAAATACAACTGGATTAGAGACATCCTCTATGCCCCCAGTTCACATTACATAACCTTAAATCTAGTTTTGCACCACTTGTTTCAGAATGAAGACAGGGGTTCAAACTCTCAAACATCTGAGCAATCCACAAATACTGAATGTATTTAGAAAACGTCTTTGCCAAATTTTCAGGTGATTAATTCTATTTGAACATGAGTTAATGGTTTAATTGCCTGATACAATTCTTTAAAAAAAAGTTTTGAATTCCAATGTGACAGAAACACCACAATCTTGTACACTGCAAAGGCAACATTAACATATGGTAGTAGCTGCTTTCAACATCACTAGACTGATGCCAAGCAGCTGCAGCCTATAGCAGCTCACAACAGCTGTCACACATAAGCCCCGGCTAAAACCTGTCAATCCACAGCAAAAGAGGACATGCTACAAATTTGAAGCAGTAATGGTGGTCCGAGCCTTCAACTGCATGTGTATCTTTTGAATCTTAAACATTATCGCATGGGGAAGTTGAATACTGAGTGTTTTTGTGGCGCTTGCCTTGTCACAGGAGCTCTCTGTTACAGCCTGATTGAGATTCAGTAGTTGTTCTCCGGCTCAACACTGCCCTCTGTGTCTCTGAGCCCCTCCATTCAAATCTGCTTCAGACAGGCCGTTACCACAGCAACCGGGCTCCAACCAGCGCAAGGGGAGGAGAGCACAGCATGACAGCACAACCACAGTGCACACACAGGAACTGCTGCCCCCTCGTGGTGCATGACAGCTCTGTGACAGCTCAAGTCAAGAGAGGATTCCACGATGGCATTTAGTTCCACATTATTTAACAAAAACGAAAACAACAACAAAAAACACTCAAAATATACATTCATAATAATATGCTGACAAACACGACTAAAAAATATAAACATGCAAAAGAAGTTTTATTCATTTTAACATGTCCTCTGCTCTGCTTAATCTATATTTCTATTCTGCATAGCACTCATGTGGACTCTATGTAAATAAATTGCAACCTTAGAAGCTAGTCATTTTTTAGAGTCAAAATCCATAATGCACAAGCTTATTTTAATTATTTGTTAGCAGCTAAATTAGGAAATGCCAAAGATGTTAAAATGAAAAATTAAATGTGGCTTACAGAATTAGTATCCTCTGCATTGATTAACAAATAGAAATAGAATAGAAAATGTGTTTTTCATGATGCAAAGCAAAAGACAACCCACTGTAAATATAACTCCAGGTACTGAAGGAGCATATCTGTCTGGTGCTCCTTCTCTTAACACTGCACACTGGGGTTGTTCAGTGATTGACACAGAACCCTGACTTTTCTCTGGATAGAGAGAACATGTTTGTCTAATGAAATGCTGCTCGTAGTGATGACAGAGAGGATTACAGTGCAAGACAAGACGTCCTCTAAATCCAGCTTCAGCAAAGCTAAAGTCACACTGTTCACAGGTTGTCACTATTACACTTGCACCCACATGTTGTTTGTTATTTTCTTTTCTTTTTAGGTTTCTACATGATTTTGTACGTAGACATGTGTATGTGGAATTGAGTAATCAATGAGCTCCAGAGTACAGCACCCATAACATAAGTGAACTGTTTGGTCTGATCCCCCAGGGCAGCGTTTATAGGGTTCAAAGTTAAAAGTGAACTAAACTAATGATACTCTTAAGTCTCAGCACCCTCAGTCCGTTTGGTCAGGGTTTGGGGGTGAAAATTGGTTTGTAGTAACTTGTCTACAGGTACAACTTTATCTACTAAAATCCGTGGAAGAAAATAGCACTTCTGCTTGTGTCGATAAGGGTTCATGCCTTCAGGTCCTGGGTCCGGTAATGATGGAAATAAACCTCTCCTCTGCTAAAACTTCAGACAGCTCTTTTCCATTTGCTCCACAACAATCCAGGAACTGTATTTTTGTCGACTTGCATAGCTTCAAAAAGTTGTGAAAATCGCTTCAATAAACATCATGGTGAAAATTCAGAGGCTCAAAATGCATTATGAAAGCTTGCAAAATGCTTAAACTGAAGGAAAAAAAATAAAGTCAAAATTACATATTTCTGTTACGTTTTTCTTTATTTTATAGAGACACTTAATCAAAATGAAATTCTTGTAGTAATATCTTAATCTTCCTCAGTCTTTCTCCACACTATCTTGTGCTGATAAAACACAATTCTTTCTGGTTTCCTTTGGGGCGAAAAAAAAAAAGTGTTTTTCCTGTCTTCTCATTTCCATATAATAGCCTCAAAGCAAGGACTAGGAAATGCTGATTCCTAAACAGTAAATGCCATTGTTTGAGACACTTCCTGTGGCTCTGAGTCAGGACATCCCGCTAGTCAACATCAACTTCTCCACACTGTAAAAAGTCCTAAGCCAATAAGTGTAAGTAACTTTAATCTTTGTGTTGATATACTGTAACTTAAAGTGCATATGACAGGTTATTATGATCTTCTAAATTTAACTTTATTTGGTAGATTAATACCTGTTGTCCATAGAACTTATAATTTTACACAAATCAAGAACAAGTTTGAGAAGAAAAGTTTCAAAACATGTTTTAAAATAACAGGAAGTAGAGCAGAGTTCTAAGCTGGTGATGACATCATACTAGGGAGACGAGGACATTTTACATTTTCTTCCCAAACACATCTTGATGACTATGTTAACATGGATTTAACAAAAAGACTACATGCTAGTGTGATTTTATGTGTCAAGTTTAAAAAGTTTGTTGCCTTAATGGAGTTTTAGCTCGATTTATGACATGGTTACTAGGCAACTACCTAGTGTGATGTCATCGTTTATGAACAGGAAGTACATTTTTAATTCTAAAAAAATGGCTGAACTGGGAGGAAATTTGTAAAACGTTAAGTAAAATCAAAAATAAAATGGTTTTAACTATGTTCTAGTGAAACGAGTCGCTAAACTTGTCATAGGCACTTTAATGGAGTCAAAGATTTTCAACTTAGATTGAGAGAGAGAGATGAAAGGAAAGAGGGGAAAGAGACATAGAGAGAGGATAAAGGAGTGAGAGAGAAAGAGAGAGACAGAGAAAATATAGGGTGAAATAAAAAGAGGAGGAGAAAGAGGAAGCAGTGTTTTGCATTTCCCGCGCAGAGAGAAACCAAGGGACCGCTCTGTGCAGTCGCAATGGACAAATATTGTAAGTAAGTATCAGTAAGTACTGAAAAGAAAAAAAAAAACTATCAGAGAATAAAATACTGTCCTGGTTTGGAATCCTGCGACAACACCAATCAGCCCATCGTATCTGTGGTCAACCAATAAGCAATAAGAGATGTTAGTTTATTTACTTTTTATTCACCTATAGATACAGTCGGCATCAAAGGCCACGCCCACTAATGGACCTCCGAAGTTAACATGGGGAGTGAATCAGAACAGCAGCTTTATCAGTCACTGCTCAAAAACTACAACAGCAGATGTGGACTTTAGAAGATATATTGTGTCAAATACAGACACGAAGACATGAGGATAAATAAAGTGATTCAACCTTCCAAGTACAGGTATGTAAATATATCTAGCAATTTTCTGACATAACAACATCTCAGTAACCTCAGTTTAAACTCGGTTGTAACTCGACCTGAATTAGTTGTGCTAAAATACATTCAATTCACCAGAAAATGTCTTAAAAGAGGTAAACAGTTTAGCTTCCGATTCTTTATTATGGTGAGGCAGGAGATGTTTTCCCCCTCGGCAACAAACAGTTGCTGAGGGGGAAAACAACAGTGACGCGTTGCTGACTGTATCTATGCGTGTGATCTTGGCATAACTTGTGAAGCCTATAGTGCAACAGTATGAAGAAACCCACAATAAAAGAAAGACTTATTTGAATTTTATTTTTTTTTTTTTTACAATTTTTAAAAGCATGCACATTGGTTTGTATCCCGGCTGTCCGGGAAACACAGAGATGCCAGACAGTATTTATGTGTCTTGTTCTGAAGCTAAAGAAAACGCCACTGCAGTGGCAGTTTCTTTTACTCTCAAACAGACCATACCATATTTCATCTCCAAAAGAACGCCCATGTATTAGGGAGCTGGGCGTCTACAAATTTTGGTACAAAATGCCGAATTAGTTAAGGGGGATTGGGGTGTTTTTGGTGAGGATTGGGGTGTTTTAGGTGGGGATTGGAGTGTTTTAGGTGGGGATTGGGGTGTTTTAGGTGGGGATTGGGGTGTTTTAGGTGAGGATTGGGTTGAGTTGGGACATGAGGATATCATCGTCGGAGTCATCTTCCGTCGACTCGCATTCATCGTACGACTGAGGCTGAATCAGGAGACGTTGTAGCCTCAAAGTCTGTTTGCTCCTCCTATTACGGTTCTTTCCTTTTGGAGTTATGGGCTCCTCTTCCTCTTCCTCCATTGGTGGGACAGTCTGGACTGATGGTGGTTCCTGATAATGAGATTGGTCAAATTTAGGAACTTGACTGCCTCTGCTGTATTCTCTTGAAAAGTTGTTTGGTCTGAATTCGTTGTTGTAACGATAGCGGTTCCTCCGGTTCGGATTTGTGGGCTCCTCTTCTTGTTCCTCCCTTGGTGCGACAGTCCAGAACGACGATGGTTCCTGATAACGAGATTGGTCAAATTTAGGAACTTGACTGTCTCTTCTGTATTCTCTTGAAAATTGTTTTGTCTGAATTCATTGCTGTACCGATAGCAGTTCCTCCTGTTTGGAATTATGGGCTCCTCTTTCTGTTCCTGATAATGGGATTGGTCAAATGTAGGAACTTGACTGTCTCTGCTGTTATATCTTGAAAAGTTGCTTTGTCTGAATTCGTTGTTGTAACGATAGCGGTTCCTCCTGTTCGGAGTTATGGGCTCCTCTTCCTGATCCTCTATTGGTGGGACAGTCTGGAATGATGACGGTTCCTGATAACGGGATTGGTCAAATTTAGGAACTTGACTGCCTCTGCTGTATCCGCTTGAATAGTTGTTTTGTCTGAATTCTCTGTTGTAACTGTTGCGATTTCCTCTCCAATATTTGGGTCGCACTGAAGGTTCTCTTGGGAGTTCAGTGTTGTTGTTTTCAGCTTTGTTTGGCTCTTCTTCTTGTCCAGTGCAAGTATTATTCTCCTGTTGTTCGATAGGAATCTCCATAGATAAGAACTCATCATGTTTCTGTTCGATGTTCTCTGAGTTTGGTGACATTGAAGGTCCACTTACCTCATTTAGATTATGATGGGAACTTTCTTGGGGTACTTTAGGCTCTCTTGGACTACTTGGGGTCATTCTCTCGTCTTCTGCTGTGGTCTGATTGTCTGAATTTCTAGCTTTCCAGTTTCCCCTCCTTTTGGGCTGCCAGGAAACATTTTTTCTTGACTCAAATGTTTCTCGAGTCAGTTGGGGAAAGTTAGAATCATTCACTGTTAGTGGATTACTTTCTGAATGTTCAGATGGTTCAGATGTCACCTGTAAGGTTTTGGGAGGACCTCGTCATCAGTTCTTTCCAGTGTTGTTCCAGCTTGGGGCTCCTCCTGCGATTCAGGTAATTGGGTTGCTGACGGTGGAATGTCTGAGCTCTCTGGTGTTAGTGGGTTACTATCTTTTTGCTCAGAAAGCAACTCTTTATCAACTGTTTCTGGATTTTCCTCCTCCTGCTCAGGCTCCGGTGTTTGCTTGGCTATAGTTGTATAAGCTTCAACTGTTTCTGGATTTTCCTCCTCGTGCTCAGGCTCCGGTGTTTGCTTGGCTATAGTTGTATACGTTTCAACTGGTTCTGGATTTTCTGGCTTCTGATTTTCTTCCTCCTGCTCTGGCTCCGGTGTTTGCTTGGCTATAGTTGTATAGGCTTTATCCTCCTCTGTCGTCTGTGGTGAAAGCTTGAAGAGGGACCTGTCTACTTCTCCAAAGCTAAACGTAAATTCTGGCTCATCACCTGGGAAACTGAAAGACCAGCTTTTTGACATTCTATTAGTTTTGCGCATTTGTTCTGTCGATACAACAGGTCGATCTACTTCCATTGGTTCGCTTTGGTCTACTTGGACAAGTTCAGGTTCTGGGAGATGGTTCTCTGGAAGTACATGAACTTGTATTGTGTCCTTGAGGTCTATTTGCACAATTTCAGTTCTGGAGGCTGAACAACCACTAGCTCTTGAACTTGTTTTGGTTCACACAAGTCTGTTTGCACAAGTTCAGGTGCCGGGGTATGGTCTACTCGAAGTTCCTGAACTTTTTCTGGTTCACTCAGGTCTACTTGGACAGGTTCAGGTGCTGGGAGATATTTTGCCCGAAAAACCTGAAGAACAGTTTTAAGTCTTTCAAGAGCTGGCCACTCGTTGGTGTCGTCTAAACAGGTGGTACAGGCTCTATTTGTAGGCATGACCACTGGTTCAGGAGTCCCACAGTGTTGTACTGTGGTGTTGTTAGATGACACCACTGTAGTTCCTGCAAATGTCTTCTTTTTTCTCCTGCCCTTTGCCATATCTTCTGGTCTCTAGTTATAAATATTGTTCTCACTGTTCACGTTGGATTAGTTCCTTCGATATCTCTGCTCGTCTGTTTGCGTGTTGTCGCTCCTGTGGTCTGGGTTCAAATGATCTAGATCTGTACGTCACATTCACTTATAAACTCTGCTCTTTGTGACATCACACGTGCATTCCATCAAAGACTTTGTTTCAAAGGTAATTCTAATCGTCATAGCAATAGAACACTAGTACATAGTTTCCATGGTAACCTAGACTAATAAAGATAAATACTAGATAGTCAGGTCCGGTGGGATGGTGATAAAGTTTAGGAGAAGAGTTAGGGTGATGGGTAATGTTAGGGAAAAGGTTTGGGTAAAGGTTAGGATAAAAATATAACAGTTTTGGCCCCTTTAGCAAAAGTTATAAACTTATTACCATGGCAACCAGCTCTCTCATGTCCCTCCAGACCAGACTATCTAGCACTAACCACTAATAAAGGTCCTTTTAGCAACCATTTTGTATTGGAAAACAAACATAGGCTACGTTAACACTGCAGGTCAATTCCGAATTTTTCAAATGCGACACGCGTCACTTTCATGTGTGAAAATAAATCTGATCTTTTCAAATGCAACTGAAATCTGAACACTCATGTCACATTCATCCGATAATCACGTCGCAAAACTCAACAAGTCCAAAGCAGAAATAGCAGCTGGAGGAACCGAAAACATCAAAAGGCATTCTAAAGTCTGCACCTGCATCTCCTAAAGCCTTGTAAAGCCCCTGTACTATATTGCAACAGATCATCAGATCAAATACAGTGGAGAATCTGTCACTCACCTCTGTAAAGTTATCAGATTAAACTGTTCTGTTGTCATCCAGGTTCTTTTATCCATTTGTCCATGATGGTTCCTCACATTGATTTTCTGACCAGAGGAGACCGATCCTTCCAAGCTTAAGTATCTCTCGTCCATCCTGTGCTCACTGGCCTCTGGTGATACCTCAAAACAATCTCATTTGGTCAAGGATTTTAATGAACTAACTTCTAAAGACAGACATGACTGCTATATTCCAGGAGTGGCAAACAGGTCAGGGGTCAAAGCTGAAAATTTCAGCTGCCAACTTAGAAGAGCCACAGCATGAGTCAACCTTCTGCCAACAGCAGGGGACGTAAAAAAATGCTTATTGAATTTTATCTACACACAGACATTGTAAGATATCTATTACAAAAAATGTTTGATGTACAATGTAAAAAATATAAGACAATTTAACTTTAAAATGTAAGTACAATTTCTGCCTTAAAGTTTTATGTCAATAAAGCTCATGAATGTGAGTTGTCTGTTATTATCTCTCCTCTCTCTCTCACCTCTCTCTTTTCTGTCTCTCTTTATTTGTCTCCCTCTTTCCTCTCTTCTTATGCTCTCTGTCTCTCTCTTGTTCTCTCATCCCTTTCTCTCTCTCCTCTCTGTCCTTTCTATCTCTCTCATCCCTTTCTCTCTCTCCTCTTTCTTTCCTCTCTGTCCTTTGCCTCTCTCATCCCTTTCTCTTTTTCTCCCTCTCTTCTTTCTCTCTCTCTCTCTCATCCCTTTCTTTCTCTCCCTTTCTCCACTTCTCTCTCTCCTAACTTAAAAATCCAAGTTGAGGACTTCCGGTTGGCGACGTGAATGGAGTAGACGTGGTGTTAGCGAGCTCCGGCAGAATTCAGACCTTTTGTCGTTAAGCCCTTTAATTTCTCGATTTGAACATCTGCCTTTTGTTTGGGACGAATTTTCATTACTGTCGGACCCGGCAGAAACTGGATTTATCTCGTAATGCCGCCTAAGAAAGCCGTCGAGAGGGAAGAGGCTAATGCTACTGCTAACACTAGCTTGACCATGGAAGCTATATCGGCCCTACTCGAGAAACACCGTGACACCTTGTCTGCCGAATTCAAGACTTCGTTGACTGGCTTGGAAACCAAACTTGATCAGTACAAGCTTTTGGTGGATGACCATGACCAGCGCATATCCTCCTTGGAGCTTGCGTCGGATGATCTGAGCCAGCGCGTTAGCGAGCTGGAGAACGTATGCTCTTCCCTTCGCGAGGATAATGCCAAACTCAAGGCTAAAGCTGTCGACCTGGAGAATCGTAGCAGACGCCAAAATATACGCATTCTTGGCTTGGCGGAATCCACGGAGAGAGGTCGCCCGACTGATTTCTTCTCACAGTTTCTTCAGGAAATATTTGGAAAGGACACTCTCCCATCTCCACCGGAGATCGATCGGGCGCACCGCACACTTGCTGGCAGGGCGGATCCGACTAGGCCGCCGCGGCCCGTCATTCTTCATTTGCACCGGTACCAAACAAAGGATCTACTCATTAGAGAGGCACGACGAAGAGGGAAGTTCGATTACCATGGCCAACAGATCCGTGTCGTGGAGGACTACAGTGCTGAAGTCATGTCTCAACGAGTGCAATACAGGGACGTAATGGCGGAGCTTTACAAACGGGGCTTGAAGCCGGCACTGCTCTACCCTGCTCGTCTCCGCCTGACTTTACCAAGCGGTACCAAGAAGTGGGTCGGCAGTGTTGACGAAGCACAGCGCTACGTTGATGACCACCCCCTCCGAGCTGCTGCGCCCACATAAACTGGACATGTTCTGGAATAGTCTTCAGGTTTTCCAAGGCCGGTAAATTTCATTTATAAACACCTTACTTGTGTTACTTAATCAGCACTTTCAAATTGAGTATTTATTGTAAATATCTTTTCACTTTATAGAGTTATTTTCTAATAGTTCTATGTCTATATTATTTCATTTAAGATTTCTGATTCTGATCTCTCTGAGTGAGCGTTTAGTATATCACTTTTTTTCTGTTTTTTGAAGCATTTTGCAATTAATGTTAAAGGGGCTGTTTTTTACTTTTACATTGAGTTCTCTGCTGGAGCTACAGCTGTCAGAGTTTTTTTTTGTGTGTATCTGGAAGAGATTTGTTTGAAGATTTTTGTTTGAAGAGCTTGCTGCCTTGTTTTTTGTTTTGTTTTTTCTTGATTTTTATGGCAGCTGTCTTTTGGGTTGAAGGGGGTGGGTGGGTATATGTCACTGCAAGCAACAAAGCTATCCTTAATTTCTTAGAAATAAGTGCTGGTCACTTTGCCTTTTGTCAGCTACCAGGTTCCTGCAAACTGTTCTATGGTTACTCTTTTAAATATACAACATGTTGAACAGTCTTAATATAATGAGCTGGAACGTGAAGGGTTTAAACCATCCAGTCAAACGAAAGAAGATTTTTTCGCATGTAAAACATTAAAGGCCAAAATAGTTCTATTACAAGAAACTCATATTCGTACCTCAGACTTGAGTCGTTTACTGCGTTGGTCAGGACAATGTTTTCATTCTACGTTTCAGCAAAGGCTCGAGGTGTCTCAATTCTAATTTCTCAAGATATTCCCTTTGAAATGCACAATGTGTCATCTGATAGTAATGGACGATATGTAATTGTCTCAGGCAAATTATACAATACACTGGTTGTCTTAGTTAACGTATACGCCCCTAATGTGGATGATGCAGGTTTTTTTAAACGCCTATTTTCATCACTTCCTGACCTTAATACATACCATCTCATTCTCGGTGGTGATCTAAACTGTTGGCTTGATCCGGTCCTGGACAGGTCTTCGGAGCAATCCTGGCACAGCAAATAGGTCTGCCTGCGTTATTAATGATTTTCTTACCAATTTTGGTGTTAGTGATGTCTGGCGCTTCCTGCACCCTAAGGACAAAGAATTTTCTTTTTTCTCCCAAGTACACCATTCTTATTCGAGAATTGACTATTTCTTTTTAGATAACAGCTTCTTACTTTTGTCAATTCATGTGAATACCAACCAATTATTATTTCTGATCATGCGCCTGTTATACTTTCTGTGTTCTTTCCTGGTCAAATACCTGGGTACAGGCAGTGGCGTTTTAACTCTACTTTGTTATCGGATTCAAATTTGTTAAGTTTATTGAGAAGGAAATTGTCTTTTTCATTGACACTAATACTGATCCAGCCATTTCCCTCTTACTTTATGGGATGCATTGAAAGCTTACCTGCGTGGTCAGATCATAGCTTATACAGCCCAAATGAAGCGCAATTCCAAAAAAGAACAAAATGACCTGATACGACAAATAGGTGAAATAGATAAGCAATATTCCCAAAATAAATGTCCTAATCTATATAAAAAACGAGTTGAGTTAAAAGCCAGATTTGATTTGTTAACTACTTATCATGTTGAGCAATTATTATTAAAAACAAAACTAGATTCTACACACACGGGGATAAAACAGACAAATTACTCGCCAATCAGCTTAAGGGGTTTCGTTCTAAACAGGCAATTTCAAAAATACAATTAAGTACTGGCAGGTTACTACTGATCCTTTGGAAATTAACACAGCCTTCAAAGACTTCTATGCACAATTGTATACTTCGCAATCGTGTTCTGATTCCAGCAGTATAAATAAGTTTTTTGATGAGCTAAGCATCCGTTACTTTCAGCAGAGAATAAAAAAATATTAGAAGAGCCAATCTCAGAGTCTGAAATAGTTAAAGCCATCAATAAGATGCAATCACATAAATGTCCAGGCCCGGATGGATTTCCATCAGAGTTCTTTAAAACATTTTCAAAATTGCTTTCACCATATTGTGCTCTGTTTTTTTGGAATCTTGTAAATTAGGCAATTTACCTCAGTCATTCATGTCAGCTTGTATAACCCTTATAGCCAAAAAAGGAAAAGACGTGACAGACTGCAGTTCATATCGACCGATATCCCTTCTCAATACTGATGTCAAGATACTGGCAAAGGTTTTAGCGCACAGACTGGAAAATATAATTCCAGCTATCATATCCAAAGACCAGACAGGTTTTATTAAAAATAGGCAGTCATATTTTAACATTCGACGTCTATTTAATATTCTCTATACTGCTCAGGAGGACCGTCCAGAATGTGTGATCTCCATCGACGCGGAGAAGGCGTTCGATCGAGTCGAATGGCCATACCTTTTTGCTGTGCTAGACAGATTTGGATTTGGACCCATATTCATTTCATGGATCAAACTGCTCTACTCCAATCCCACTGCCATGATTCGTACAAACTCTCAGATTTCTAAGCCTTTAACCTATTTCGTGGTACTCGTCAGGGGTGTCCTTTAAGTCCCATGCTTTTCGACTTAGCTATCGAACCCCTAGCTATTGCACTTCGCACATGTGATAGTTTGTCTGGAATCTGGAGGGGGGGTGTGGAACACAAGGTTTCTCTTTATGCCGACGACCTGTTACTTTATGTTTCCAACCCCAATGAATCGCTTCCCCCTGCTCTAACATTGCTCAGACATTTTGGCACTATTTCAGGCTATAAGATGAACATCAATAAGAGTGAATTGCTTCCAATTAATGACAAAGCACGAACTTTGGACTTTTCCCATTTAAATTTTAAAGTCACAAATGAAAAGTTTTCATACCTCGGGGTTACTGTCACCAAAAAGTACAAGGACTTATTTAAAGAAAACATTGATGTTTTGTTGCATCAGACCAAGCAATTGATGTCACAATGGTCGCCACTGTCAATGTCACTGGTGGGCCGAGTAAACTCTGTCAAATGGTCATACTACCAAAATTCTTATATGTTTTTCAAACATTACCTATTTTTATCTCTAATGCTTTTTTCCAACAGTTGGATTCCATTATAACCTCCTACATATGGCAAGGCAAGCGGCCACGTTTACGCAGGACTCACCTTCAAAAATCTAAGATCTCTGGAGGTCTTGCGTTGCCAAATTTTCGTTTTTACTATTGGGCAGCTAATCTAAGATCAATAGTTCACTGGTCGTTTTATTATGACCACCCTGACTGCCCTGACTGGGTTGCATTAGAGCTTTTTTCCTAAATTCTTCTCCTCTGGCCTCTGTGGGTTCTGCCCTACCTTTGCCATCCATTACTTTGTTTGATAATCCAATAGTAAAACAGTCTCTAAGATCTGGGGTCAGTTTAGAAAGCAGTTTGGTCTTGACAGTTTTTCACTTTGGAGTCCAGTCCTTGACAACCATTTGTTTAAGCCATCAGTTATGGATAGAGGTTTTCAGAAATGGCATGACAAGGGAGCTAAACGTTTCAAAGACCTGATGATAGATGGCACTATAGCATCATTTGCACAGCTGAAAGAGAAATTCAACCTTCCAAATTCTGACTTTTTTCGACATCTTCAGATACGGCACTTTCTACAATCACAATTGGCCAATACAGCAACTGCTACACAAACCACTACACTGGATGAAATACTGTCATCTAAACCATCTAAAGGTCTAATCTCTAAGCTTTACAATATCATGCTTGATCTTAAAAGTCCACCGGCGGACAAATTTAAAAATGCTTGGGAGGAGGACCTGGGAATTACATTAGCTGATGGGTCATGGTCCTTTGCACTCAAACTGGTGTATTCTTCTTCATTCTGTGCTCGACACCGACTAATCCAATTTAAAGTTGTACATCGAGCGCATATTTCCAAGGCTAGGCTTTCCTCCATGTATCCTGAAGTCAGTCCATTGTGCACCAGATGTAACCTAACTGATGCTTCACTTGGCCACATGTTTTGGTCATGCCCTCAATTGAAAAGTTACTGGACAGACGTTTTTAACACACTGTCTCAAGTATTTACTCTTAGACTAGAACCAAATCCAGTATCAGCCATTTTTGGGGTTGTGGAGGACCATGTTCATCTTAGTGCTGTAAAGAAACATTCTATAGCGTTTGCTTTACTTTTGGCACGTCGTGCCATCCTGCTCAAATGGAAAGACCCCACTCCTCCTTCCATGCGCAATGGTTACGTGATGTTATGTCCTGCCTAAAACTTGAAAAAATAAGGGATTCACTGAAGCAGTCTACCAATAAATTTGAAACTACATGGGGTCGTTTTCTCCAGATGTTTCCAGCTCTATGATACTATTGTTGTTGTTTGTGTGTGAATTTGGCTCCTGGTAATAATGTCCTAATGCTGCAGTGACGGGTTTTCTTTCTTTTTATTTGCTGTTGGGTGGGTTTTTTTTTGTTTCTGTTTTGTTTATTTTGTTTTGTTTTTGTCTATCAATAAATATATATATTTTGTATATACATCTATATATATGTTTTTTTTTGTTTGTTTGACATAATTGTAACCTGTTAATTTCCTACCTGTTACTGTATATTCAATTATACTTGAAAACAATAAACATATTTTGATTTAAAAAAAAATTTCAGACTTTAGCGATAGCATAGACAAACACTTCTTTACTTTGGTTCTTTGGTGAAATATTCTCATTTATAAAGTATTTAACATGTTTTCAGAGAAACCACCAACAACTCACTGTTCTCTGACCCATCTTAAAGTATTTTTTCATTTTAGACTGAGGCAGTGAAACGCATAGAAATGAACTAAACAGGAAATGAACATGCCAGCAGGAATTAGCATTTTTGGAAATAAATAAGCCAACTGACTTCTGTGCACAGAGCCGATTACTTTTGCAGCCTGTAGATAAAACTCTAACTTAATTCCTGATGTGAGAAACACATGATGTGTAAGGTTTATTACACATGTTTCTGTTCCAATGCATTAAACAAGTAAGCTAAACTAAGTAAACATTTTACTAATATTTTTTGAATATTTTGGGTGCGATTCATTATAACAAAAAGTATTGAAATATCATGCAAATAAAACAACTATAAACAGGGCCTTAGCTCATGAAATACTAACATTAATTCTTTATATATTTTATTCAATTAGTTTTTCAATAAAGACATTTTCTGTTGCAAAAATTACACATTATTTTTTATCTTTACCACAGGCAAATCTGAATCATATACTGCTCATTAAAAAAAAAAAAAAATACAGCAAGGCCAACTAAGGCTAGCATCATCATGTCTCCCCGCCAATATCTCCTAATACTCAAAGAACTGGTCGGGCTAATTAGCAATCAATTAGCCTGTTAGCACCCGCAGTAATTACCTTTTATAGAGGTGCAGAGGAGTGCAGCTGCTACCGCTAATAAAACCGCTAGTGGCTAACCTAACCAGGCCTGTCTGAGTGAGAGTTATGGGCCAGAGGCAGCAGCGCGACAAGGCAAACACAGTCCCCCCGGGGCCCTCTCCTCTGCCTTTCTAACAGGCTTAAATCCCCTTTAATGAATATGGGGTCAGGCTAAATGGGAAATCCATCATGGCAGTAAAAGCAGCAGGCTCGAGTGCAGCCGCTGAATGCACGTCGCAATGACTTTTATGAATCATCGCGGCCCATTCAAGCTTTGTAATGCGGCTGATAGTATCTCACAGTTAAAATCAGGGCTATTTGGGAGTGCTAATTGTGTGGGGTTTAATTCGGTTTTATTAGCACTTGTAAAAGATTGAATGATTGTAAGCCTCCTGTCCTCGTCACTGACATTTTGAGCAATTTCTGCCTTGAATGAGGGCTATTCATTCGGTAAGAAAGTCTAACATGCTCAGTACTTACGCCGTTCATTAATTTACAATACTATTTTGTACTGCTCAGCCATAAATTGGTTTTATAAAGCACACAAATGTATAAAGTCATTGAAAATTAGATAAGAACGGGAAGAAGTAATGGGAAAATTTGGACTCTATTTGATATTGTAAGTATATGAATCAGACTTTGCTCATGTTTTACTGTCTTGTTGTCTTGTTTTCAAAGTTATAAAGACATTTGACCACCTGGAAAAAGAAACAAGACAAGAAAAAACATTTTAGCCCCTCTCAGGTCAGGTTTGAGCCGTCATTCTCTTCCTATGTTGCTCTGACCTGTTTGTCTAGTTGATTCTTATTAAAAACAATATTCTGCTTCATTTTGTTCAATAAGTTGAGGTTCTCATCCTGGTGTTGTTGGACTCTCAGGTGGTTTTTATGTGTGAGGCCATTGTTTTCCTCTTTCACCTTGTCTAGTTCACTTTGGAGATGCTGCATTGCTTTGACCTGTTGGTTCTCTTCAGTTTGATGGGCAGGATTAAGCTTCTCTTCTCATCCTGATGTTGTATGAGAAGACGAGAAGACTCAATCGTCTCTCGGTCTCTGAGTAAGTAAGGAAGCTTTATTTGTATAGCGCTTTTCACAAACACAGAGTCATAAAGCGCTTCACAGTGAGATGGTTTACAGTAACTCCCCGTCCCACTCAGTGATAGTAAGCAACCCTGTGGCAGCCCAGCAGAGGCGATTCGCTTAAACACCTGCTGCTTCTAACTCTGACCAACACCAAGTGTTCCCCAACCTGCATGTTATTGGTTGGTAGGGAAACCGAAGTGCCCAGAGGAAACCACCAGACACAGGGAGAACATGCAAACTCCACATAGAAAGGCCACATCTTCAACTCCTTCAAATCTTTGTTTGAGCTTCTGAAGCTTCAGACGTCATTTGAGGAGGCAACATGAACAGAGCAATGTCTTGTTGGTCCTGGTCCTTAGGCCTGGGACCTGAGGCCTGGGAACTGCTGAAACTGTTGTGCAGTTACAAAGCCTACAGAAGTTTGCTCCACCTGTTTTGGCTTGAGGTGGAACTCCTCAGTGTAGAGGGAGTCATCATCTTCAAAGGTATAATCCTCCTGTTTTTTTTTTAGCATTTTCTTCACTCTTGTGTGTTTAGTCTCTGCTGTGTTTGCTCGCTCCTCTCTGCTCAAAAGGCTGATCTGAAACGAGGTTACAGAACTTGTGCTCCAATCATGAACTGGGTGCTTGTGCAATATTTCGTTATTCTGTAGCTTAAACTAATTGTATTCTTCCAACACTGTTTATAGAGTTCAAGTGCAGAAGATTCTAGAGATCTGCTTTTCAAAGCAGTCAGGGCGTTTACATGAACAGGGAAATCAGACCATGCTAAAAAAAAGCAAGCAATAACTGTAATAACTTTCTTTTTATTGCAGAGATGTGGACTGAGCAGTTACATTTTTCCAGCTTTTTACTGATTGTCTGAATAAACACTACAAACTAACAACCAATTTCACAAGGTCTCAATCAGCGCGCCCAAGTTTACATTTGGTTTAAATTAGACTATTCGGTTTTCCTGGCCTTTATGTAGATGTCCTGAGTGTTTTCTGAGGCTCAGAGTGGAAAGAATAGTATCTCAAAGACAGAATTCAGCTGTAGTTTTTATGATTTTCACATATGTGCTCTTTTAGACTTATTCAGCTCACTCTATAACAATTCAAAGTTAAGGGCATTTGACCTAAAACGCATAAAATCCTTGCCCTAGAAGAAAAAAAAAAAATCCCAAAATGAAACAGTTATTACCTCATGAAAACTCGCACAAGGAAGCAACAGCCGTGATATCTCCCAAATAGGGATTATCCCGTTTGATTTTCAATAACTCGCCTACAACTACTTTAAAACTGTTAATTACCATTCCCTCTCCTTTCTCCGCCCTTAAGCTTCGAGGACACCTTTTTTTTTCATCCCTCGCTAATCCACCGCACCTCTTTTTACCTCTATCCCACCATTTATTAAAAGGCAAACTTCGAATCCCTTAATCCTAAACGCGCCGCTTTATCCCCTCCAAGCAAAATAAATCAGCGTGCCTATATTCCTCCAGCTCCATCCGCGGCTTACCAATATCTATTTGAAGCGCGCTGAGCTAACAATGGTCGCCGCTGACAACCAAGGTTAATCCTATATGTCGCCATTATACGAGGTCAAGCTCCCTCGACATATATTTAGTGTGTCATTAATTTCCCGGCCTGACTATAGCCTACTACATTCACCAACACAATGCAATGACTCGCTACATTAGCCAAATAGCCGCGCGGCCGTCTCTCCTTTTCTTTCTAATGAGACAGATCTATGCGTCATGTAGGCGATTCATCATTCTGCTTGTTCCAATCTGCTCTCCTTTATCAGCAGGGCCGCTATAGCATTGAGAGGCAGCGGTATTAGCCACGAGCGACATAAATCACCTGTCACCGTCGGTCCCTTGGCGCTCATAATGCTCTATTAGTGAAGGCGACCCAGCATGGCCCTATTGAGAAAGCAGGTATAGTATTTTGGGTTAGTTTGGTGGCTGGCTGATTGGGTTTCTGCACTAGACTATGCTAATGCGAAGGTTGTAAGGTGGAATTAGCATGACTTGAAGTACTTGGTTTCGGGACAAAGTACATGATACGATACTGAATTATTGAGCAAGTTGGTCATATAAACAGCAAATCAGGCCGCTTTTAACCTACGTGAGTTTGTAGTTCGCCAATGTTTGTATTGCTTATATGTTAAAATACAATTGATTTCTGAAGTTTCTCTTGGAATGCTAATGTTATATACTTAATACAATCAATTTTTATGCAATAGAATGACTTTTTGAGAGATGTTCGTATGTGTCTTCACTATTTCTATTTGATTTTGTATAAAGGTACAAAAAATTACCTTGAATAAAAGCATGTTTTTCTAGTTTCTTTGTGACACAAAAAAAATTATCGAAATGTGCAATTTTATTATGAGCTAGATTGCATGGCCACAAAATTAACTATTATTCGGCCAAGAGGAATTCCTTCTCATGTTTATTTCATTGGGAAAGCAGTTCCTTTAGCTATATTTTGTCACATTATGCCATAAAACGTATTTTTTCCCAATAAGAATGTTCTAAAGCCGTGGTTTCCAAATTTTTCCATCTTGAGTACCTCCTAATCACGTCATGATCGTCATGTGTTAATTTAGGAGTATTTTATCTTTATTCATACATTTTCATTGATAACCTCTGCATGTTATTGTTTTAATATATTTTATGCCAAAAAAATGCCTCTTAGCATGTAAATGTGCTGCAAATATATATTTGCAGTTCTACCATCCTTTTAAATCTGCAATCATCCCAAGGACCCCCTAGCAAACGGTCGCAATTTTATCTTTATGTGTGTTGAATTGTGAAGTTGAATTTTCACCTCCAGAAAGTTACCTATGTGGACCTAAAAGAATATTATTTAACTGTATTGAAATATAGGATTTTGTCAGCATCAGAACCACAAACTTTGACATTACTTTACAGAATGATCTTTCCTTTCTCCTTGATTTCAAAGAGGTGTGACTGACAGATAGATTAACCAATCAAAAAAAATCCCTGATCCAATTATACAGCATAAGCAAAGGCGGGTGCTTAAGAGTAAAATTATAACATAAGGTATTGAGAAATTGCTCTGATTTCTGCAGAATTAACACACAAAGAAAGTGTTATTTTTGTCATGAATGTTAGATGTGAAATGTTTGAGAGGCACGTGGCGTAAATTAACAGTTGTGGTTGGATTGTCTAGACTAGAGATTTATTAGAGATTGATTCTAGATCCTTCTTTTGTCATGCAAGCAAATACATTATGGATAACTTTATTTAAGAGAAAAAATAAACAATTTCTGGTGATTTCCTGATATGTTGAAAGAGGTTTATATACAGTAGTTTCATTTGTAAAAGTTAAAAGTTTGTTGTTTGTCTGCTTGTTTGTCGGCTGCTTTCAGTGCTCAGTCTCACTGAGATTTTCTGGATAAGTTTTGCACATAATCTAGTGTCTTTTTGATTTGGTTTTACCGTGTTACGAGAGCTACTTACATGTGGTTTTTGTGAGGTTTTCTCTGATAAAGTTAAAGTTTGGCAGTCCACTGTCTCTCCATCGATCTTTCCTCAACTATGAGTAACTATGGTGACGCAGTTTGTGTGACAGTAGAGTGTGATGGACAGATTTTTTGTCTATATTGTCCAGCCAAATTACTTCTTTGCTTCTAAAAGTCTCTCACAAAATCACCAATTTAGTTTTTCTCGTATGTGTGATAAAACCAACATATTGCTAGAATAAACTAAAAGAAAAGAATTAGCTTCTAAAATTATCAGTTGACCTTATAATCTTAACATCGCTAGTCTAAACACTCAATGTATTTATGAACCAGCTCGAAATACGGAAATGCCCTTTGACCTTTCTGCAGCTGTGGCCTAAACACAGCCCACATCTACAGTCCTGCATTTTCTTGACACATGTTCGTCATAAAAGCAAACAAAATCCTCTCGTCGATCCCACACAGGGTCACGGCGTAACCTCATCTCGTGCTTGTCCTCCCCTGATGAACTCTCATTCTCTTTTGAAGCACTTCCTGGGGTCGCGGGGTCGCCGATGAGGTCATATCCTGTCTGTTTTGATCAGACTTGAGGGACGCCGCAGATGTGGAAGATGCAGAGGTCAGCGCGCGCTCATGAAAAGAGACACCGGCATCGCGTCCCGAAGAGTTTCTCAGAGTTTGCGGAGGAGGTTAAATGATTTTTGGGCTGGTGGTTCGGTCTCACGAGGAAACATTAAGTGACCGAAATACACTGTGAACGTCTGAACTTTGGGGTGAGTCTGCCATCTCCAACTGGAACTAAAGAGATTCATATATACAGTATAAATCAGTGAATATTAAAATGTACAGCATGTTTATTCACTTAGTTGTGGCTGGGCTTGTCTTATGAATCAATTTTATAGTTCTCATAATCAAAATGTACCTTTTCTCTCAAATACACATCAGTTATTGCAAATAAATCAGATTTCTAGGTTATATATATTTACTGACAACTTTACAACCAAATTGCGACAAACATCTTGCTTAATTTTGCTGTAGCCAGATCAGATCAGTGCAAGTTTTGTTGTCACAGTAAAGCAAGTATAGCATGCCAACAACACAACTCTTGGTTTTCGAAGAATAGCAAAGAGAAATTTCTTCTGAAAGCATTTAAAGGGACTGTTTTTAAGTTATCTTGTTGTAAAAAAAATAAATCTTACTTTCGAAAAAATAATTAGGATTAAGATCACCCGTTTAAATTTTGCATTAAGTAGTTTTATATCTTTGCTAAACCAGACAGTAATACAGCACGACAAGTTTCACAGTTTACCGTATTATTTGCTTATCACTTTCCTTTCTACTGCTTTGTCCAGTAAAACTAAGATTTTAAATTGAAGATGGGGAAGACTAGACTGATCAAACTTGATCATGTCAAATCATCAACTATTTATTATTATTATTTTGTTTATAATATGCATGATTATACATTGCCTGTTCATCATTCATGTCTACCGCTTAATCCCGTTTGGGTCGCGGGTGACTGGAGCCTAACTTTGGCCTAGGGGGCAACACTCTGGACAGTGGCCAACTCAGGTAGGAGTAGACAGACATTCACTCTCTCATTCACTCACAGGGAAAATTTATGGTGATGCCCAATTAACCTAAACATGCATGTTTTGTAGGTGGAGGAAACCGGAGAAAACTCACGTGACATGGGAGAGATCGTGAGATGTTGAATGGTTCGACCTGGGAATCAAACCCACAACTTCCTTATTAAGAAACCAGAGTTCTAACCACTCCTCTGCCGCCTGCACCATATCGCCTTTCATAACGCTCAAAACACAATTCAAGTTTTTGCCAACCTCTTATCTTATCATTTATTCCTTGTGTTTCTTTAGAGAAATGTTCTTTACTGCACTTTTGACGTCTGTAAAAAACATAGCAGATCCACTTCCGTTCTGACCAAAAATTGACATTTTTAGTCAGAACAAAGTGGATTAACAGTTTTAAACATGAAAAAGTTTGAAAAATACATAAATAATCTCATGCATTTGTAAAAGTGGAGTAAAAGGGGCGCTAGTATAATACACATTTAGTGCAGCGACATTTCTAATGTCATGCTGCGTACTGGCCCAAAATACAACAAGATGAGCTGCACTTTGTTTGAAACTAAAGTGAGTGAGAGCGAGGAACCAGATTAACAGTGGTGTTGTAACGACGAGACAAAAAAAGAATATAACCAACTCATAGCGACGCATAAGATAAACCTCCCCACGATCAGAGACATACTGAAGATTTTGTAACAACTGANGGAAAAAAAATAAATCAAAATTACATATTTCTGTTACGTTTTTCTTTATTTTATAGACACTTAATCAAAATGAAATTCTTGTAGTAATATCTTATGTATTTTGGTCACTTCCTCAGTCTTTCTCCACACTATCTGTGCTGATAAAACACAATTCTTTCTGGTTTCCTTTGGGGCGAAAAAAAAAAAAAGTGTTTTTCCTGTCTTCTATTTCCATATAATAGCCTCAAAGCAAGGACTAGGAAATGCTGATTCCTAAACAGTAAATGCCATTGTTTGAGACACTTCCTGTGGCTCTGAGTCAGGACATCCCGCTAGTCAACATCAACTTCTCCACTGTAAAAAGTCCTAATGCCATAAGTGTAAGTAACTTTAATCTTTGTGTTGATATACTGTAACTTAAAGTGCATATGACAGGTTATTATGATCTTCTAAATTTAACTTATTTGGTAGATTAATACCTGTTGTCCATAGAACTTATAATTTTACACAAATCAAGAACAAGTTGAGAAGAAAAGTTTCAAAACATGTTTTTAAAATAACAGGAAGTAGAGCAGAGTTCTAAGCTGGTGATGACATCATACTAGGGAGACGAGGACATTTTACATTTTCTTCCCAAACACATCTTGATGACTATGTTAACATGGATTTAACAAAAAGACTACATGCTAGTGTGATTTTATGTGTCAAGTTTAAAAAGTTGTTGCCTAATGGAGTTTTAGCTCGATTTATGACATGGTTACTAGGCAACTACCTAGTGTGATTCATCGTTTATGAACAGGAAGTACATTTTTAATTCTAAAAAAATGGCTGAACTGGGAGGAATTTGTAAAACGTTTAGTAAAATCAAAAATAAAATGGTTTTAACTATGTTCTAGTGAACGAGTCGCTAAACTTGTCATAGGCACTTTAATGAGTCAAAGATTTTCAACTTAGATTGAGAGAGAGAGATGAAAGGAAAGAGGGGAAAGAGACATAGAGAGAGGAGAGAGGGGGAGAGAAATGGAGAGTGAGAGGATAAAGGAGTGAGAGAGAAAGAGAGAGACAGAGAAAATATAGGGTGAAATAAAAAGAGGAAGGAGAAAGAGGAAGCAGTGTTTTGCATTTCCCGCGCAGAGAGAAACCAAGGGACCGCTCTGTGCAGTCGCAATGGACAAATATTGTAAGTAAGTATCGGTAATACTGAAAAGAAAAAAAAAAACTATCAGAGAATAAAATACTGTCCTGGTTTGGAATCCTGACGACAACACCAATCAGCCCATCTGTATCTGTGGTCAACCAATAAGCAATAAGAGAGTTAGTTTATTTACTTTTTATTCACCTATAGATACAGTCGGCATCAAAGGCCACGCCCACTAACGGACCTCCGAAGTTAACATGGGGAGTGAATCAGAACAGCAGCTTTATCAGTCACTGCTCAAAAACTACAACAGCAGATGTGGACTTTAGAAGATATATTGTGTCAAATACAGACACGAAGACATGAGGATAAATAAAGTGATTCAACCTTCCAAGTACAGGTATGTAAATATATCTAGCAATTTTTCTGACATAACAACATCTCAGTAACCTCAGTTTACTCGGTTGTAACTCGACCTGAATTATTGTGCTAAATACATTCAATTCGCCAGAAAATGTCTTAAAAGAGGTAAACAGTTTAGCTTCCCATTCTTTATTATAGTGAGGCAGGAGATGTTTCCGCCTCAGCAACAAACAGTTGCTGAGGGGGAAAACAACAGTGACGCCGTTGCCGACTGTATCTATGTGTGTGATCTTGGCATAACTTGTGAAGCCTATAGTGTAACAGTATGAAGAAACCCACAATAAAAGAAAGACTTGATTTGAATTTTATTTATTTATTTTTTTTACAATTTTTAAAAGCATGCACATTGGTTTGTATCCCGGCTGTCCGGGAAACACAGAGATGCCAGACAGTATTTATGTGTCTTGTTCTGAAGCTAAAGAAAACGCTACTGCAGTGGCAGTTTCTTTTTACTCTCAAACAGACCATACCATCTTTCATCTCCAAAAGAACGTCCAGTATTAGGGAGCTGGGCATCTACAAATTTTGGTACAAAATGCCGAATTAGTTAAGGGGGATTGGGGTGTTTTTTGGTGAGGATTGGGGTGTTTTTGGTGAGGATTGGGGTGTTTTAGGTGGGGATTGGAGTGTTTTAGGTGGGGATTGGGGTTTAGGGGGATTGGGTGTTTAGGTGAGGATGGTTGAGTTGGACATGAGGATATCATCGTCGGAGTCATCTTCCGTCGACTCGCATTCATTGTACGACTGAGGCTGAATCAGGAGACGTTGTAGCCTCAAAGTCTGTTTGCTCCTCCTATTACGGTTCTTTCCTTTTGGAGTTATGGGCTCCTCTTCCTCTTCCTCCATTGGCGGACAGTCTGGACTGATGGTGGTTCCTGATAATGAGATTGGTCAAATTTAGGAACTTGACTGCCTCTGCTGTATTCTCTTGAAAAGTTGTTTGGTCTGAATTCGTTGTTGTAACGATAGCGGTTCCTCCGGTTCGGATTTGTGGGCTCCTCTTCTTGTTCCTCCCTTGGTGCGACAGTCCAGAACGACGATGGTTCCTGATAACGAGATTGGTCAAATTTAAGAACTTGACTGCCTCTGCTGTATTCTCTTGAAAAATTGTTTTGTCTGAATTCATTGCTGTACCGATAGCAGTTCCTCCTGTTCGGAATTATGGGCTCCTCTTCCTGTTCCTGATAATGGGATTGGTCAAATGTAGGAACTTGACTGTCTCTGCTGTTATATCTTGAAAAGTTGCTTTGTCTGAATTCATTGTTGTAACGATAGCGGTTCCTCCTGTTCGGAGTTATGGGCTCCTCTTCCTGATCCTCTATTGGTGGGACAGTCTGGAATGATGACGGTTCCTGATAACGGGATTGGTCAAATTTAGGAACTTGACTGCCTCTGCTGTATCCGCTTGAATAGTTGTTTTGTCTGAATTCTCCGTTGTAACTGTTGCGATTTCCTCTCCAAAATTTGGGTCGCACTGAAGGTTCTCTTGGGAGTTCAGTGTTGTTGTTTTCAGCTTTGTTTGGCTCTTCTTCTTGTCCAGTGCAAGTATTATTCTCCTGTTGTTCGAAAGGAATCTCCATAGATAAGAACTCATCATGTTTCTGTTCGATGTTCTCTGAGTTTGGTGACATTGAAGGTCCACTTACCTCATTTAGATTATGATGGGAACTTTCTTGGGGTACTTTGGGCTCTCTTGGAGTACTTTGGGCTATTCTCTCGTCTTCTGCTGGGGTCTGATAGTCTGAATTCTAGCTTTCCAGTTTCCCCTCCTTTTGGGCTGCCAGGAAACATTTTTTCTTGACTCAAATGTTTCTCGAGTCAGTTGGGGAAAGTTAGAATCATTCACTGTTAGTGGATTACTTTCTGAATGTTCAGATGGTTCAGATGTCACCTGTAAGGTTTTTGGGAGGACCTCGTCATCAGTTCTTTCCAGTGTTGTTCCAGCTTGGGGCTCCTCCTGCGATTCAGGTAATTGGGTTGCTGACGGTGGAATGTCTGAGCTCTCTGGTGTTAGTGGGTTACTATCTTTTTGCTCAGAAAGCAACTCTTTATCAACTGTTTCCGGATTTTCCTCCTCCTGCTCAGGCTCCGGTGTTTGCTTGGCTATAGTTGTATAAGCTTCAACTGTTTCTGGATTTTCCTCCTCCTGCTCAGGCTCTGGTGTTTGCTTGGCTATAGTTGTATAAGTTTCAACTGGTTCTGTATTTTCTGGCTTCTGATTTCCCCCCTCCTGCTCAGGCTCCGGTGTTTGCTTGGCTATAGTTGTATACGTTTCAACTAGTTCTGGATTTTCTGGCTTCTGATTTTCTTCCTCCTGCTCAGGCTCCGGTGTTTGCTTGGCTATAGTTGTATAGGCTTTATCCTCCTCTGTCGTCTGTGGTGAAAGCTTGAAGAGGGACCTGTCTACTTCTCCAAAGCTAAACGTAAATTCTGGCTCATCACCTGGGAAACTGAAAGACCAGCTTTTTGACATTCTATTAGTTTTGCGCATTTGTTCTGTCGATACAACAGGTCGATCTACTTCCATTGGTTCGCTTTGGTCTACTTGGACAAGTTCAGGTTCTGGGAGATGGTTCTCTGGAAGTACATGAACTTGTATTGTGTCCTTGAGGTCTATTTGCACAATTTCAGGTTCTGGAGGCTGAACAGCCACTAGCTCTTGAACTTGTTTTGGTTCACACAAGTCTGTTTGCACAAGTTCAGGTGCCGGGGTATGGTCTACTCGAAGTTCCTGAACTTTTCTGGTTCACTCAGGTCTACTTGGACAGGTTCAGCTGCTGGGAGATATTTTGCCCGAAAAACCTGAAGAACAGTTTTAAGTCTTTCAAGAGCTGGCCACTCGTTGGTGTCGTCTAAACAGGTGGTACAGGCTCTATTTGTAGGCATGACCACTGGTTCAGGAGTCCCACAGTGTTGTACTGTGGTGTTGTTAGATGACACCACTGTAGTTCCTGCAAATGTCTTCTTTTTCTCCTGCCCTTTGCCATATCTTCTGGTCTCTAGTTATAAATATTGTTCTCACTGTTCACGTTGGATTAGTTCCTTCGATGTCTCTGCTCGTCTGTTTGCGTGTTGTCGCTTCTGTGGTCTGGGTTCAAATGATCTAGATCTGTACGTCACATTCACTTATAAACTCTGCTCTTTGTGACATCACACGTGCATTCCATCAAAGACTTTGTTTCAAAGGTAATTCTAATCGTCATAGCAACAGAACACTAGTACATAGTTTCCATGGTAACCTAGACCAGTGGTTCTCAAAGTGGGGTCCGGGGACCCCTGGGGGTCCCTGGGCCATGTGTAGGGGGTCCTCCAAATTCTTTTTGAAACATTGGTAATTTTTTTCACGATAACAATCTCTTATGATTTACCATCCTAAACATAGAATTTCGTTTAGAAAAGACAGCTAGCTTTGAGAAACATGTAAACCAGTAAAAATGACCATAGGAAATTAAATATTTATTCAAATTTGATTTATAGCTTAGCTTTAATTTCTGAATAGGTGGGTTTCACATTCTAGAATTCTTGGCAGTTATAAGCCAGATGGAGGGCAAGAGGCACTTTTTCCTATTAATAACATTGGACTTTGCCATGGAATAATTAAAAAATGATTTAGTTAATTTAAAAAGTGGCGATTTCTAGGATGACTAGACACATTACTGGTTTGCATTGCAAAAATAAACTGCATTTAAACAATATTAATTTTAACTGCCCTCCACCTGATTGAAATAACATTGGCCAGTTTAATGGTGTGATGTCACGCGAAACCAACCTATTGTAATGTGATACCAGAGCGAAAAGTGATAGGGGTCCTTGGAAGGTTTTAGAGCCGATAAGGGGTCCCTGGTCTGAAAAAGTTTGAGAACCCCTGATCTAGCACTAACCACTAATAAAGGTCCTTTTTAGCAATCATTTTGTATTGGAAAACAAACATAGGCTACGTTAACACTGCAGGTCAATTCCGAATTTTTCAAATGCGACACGCGTCACTTTCATGTGTGAAAATAAATCTGATCTTTTCAAATGCAACTGAAATCTGAACACTCATGTCACATTCATCCGATAATCACGTCGCAAAACTCAACCAGTCAAAGCAGAAATAGCAGCTGGAGGAACCAAAAACATCAAAAGGCATTCTAAAGTCTGCACCTGCATCTCCTAAAGCCTTGTAAGGCCCCTGTACTATATTGCAACAGATCATCAGATCAAATACAGTGGAGAATCTGTCACTCACCTCTGTAAAGTTATCAGATTAAACTGTTCTGTTGTCATCCAGGTTCTTTTATCCATTTGTCCATGATGGTTCCTCACATTGATTTTCTGACCAGAGGAGACCGATCCTTCCAAGCTTAAGTATCTCTCGTCCTTCCTGTGCTCACTGGCCTCTGGTGATACCTCAAAACAATCTCATTTGGTCAAGGATTTTAATGAACTAACTTCTAAAGACAGACATGACTGCTATATTCCAGGAGTGGCAAACAGGTCAGGGGTCAAAGCTGAAATTTTCAGCTGCCAACTTAGGGGCAGTTTATACGACAACGAGTTTTCACGAATCCGTGACGTTTCCATGTCAAATTGGCTTCTCTTTTACACGACAACGGGCTTTGTGTTCATTGAATCGACGTTCCACTGGATACGATTCAAGAGGTAGTTTCACCGAGAACTTTCAGTGGAGACACCGCGGTGTAAACAGGAAAACACGGTTTCAATGAAGACGGTCACGTCACTGACGTGCAGTAGCCGCTACTTTCACACAGTAGAAGAAGACTGCCCAGTCACCAAAAATGTCTTAAACCAAAGCACCTTTCATTCTCATAAAGTATGCGTCCAGCTTTCTTACCTGCGTGCAGAGGAGGAGACACAAAACTATAATCCAAGGCCTCTCCGGGTGTTGATTCAATGAGTCCATTCAAATCCGTGTGTTCAGAAAAAATAAATAAATAAAGTTTGCGAGCCGTCTTCCCCTTGTTTGTGTCCAGCTCTCGGCGATCTGTGTCTTCCTCGCGCACTGGTCCTCGAACCTCCGTGTTTGTTTCAAGCAAGCAATCTCCCTTTTTGCTCACGCGCTGGTCCTTGTTGCTTCGTTAGTCATTTTATTTATATGAAGAACTTGTAAACCTGTCAATGCTCGTGTTATCGTAGGCTGCGTGGGTTCACGGTGAGGTCATCTGGAGTCCTAGCACAATACCGCCACCTCCTGACGCGGCATAAGAACTACACCATTTTGGGTCTATCTACGTTTCCATGTAAAGGAAGATTAGCTCGCCACGACACCATATAAACTGTGAGCACAAAACGTTACGACTGTGACGGTTTTCTTGGGAACGTTGTCTTGTAAACTAGGCCTTAGAAGAGCCACAGCATGAGTCAACCTTCTGCCACCAGCAGGGGACGTTAATGCTTATTGAATTTTATTTACACACAGACATAGTAAGATATCTATTACAAAAAATGTTTGATGTACAATGTAAAAAATATAAGACAATTTAACTTGAAAATGTAAGTACAATTTCTGCCTTAAAGTTTTATGTCAATAAAGCTCATGAATGTGAGTTGTCTGTTATTATCTCTCCTCTCTCTCTCACCTCTCTCTTTTCTGTCTCTCTTTATTTGTCTCCCTCTTTCCTCTCTTCTTATGCTCTCTGTCTCTCTCTTGTTCTCTCATCCCTTTCTCTCTCTCCTCTCTGTCCTTTCTATCTCTCTCATCCCTTTCTCTCTCTCCTCTTTCTTTCCTCTCTGTCCTTTGTCTCTCTCATCCCTTTCTCTTTTTCTCCCTCTCTTCTTTCTCTCTTTCTTAACCCTTTATCTCCCTATCCCTCACACCTTTCTTTCTCTCATCCCTCTCTCTCATCCCTTTCTCTCCGTCTCCCTCACAACTTTCTCTCTCTCTCTCATCCCTTTCTTTCTCTCCTTTTTCCACTTCTCTCTCTCCTAACTTAAAAATCCAAGTTGAAAATCTTTGACTCACATTATCAAGTTATATCAACATAAAGATTTAAGGTACTTTGACTCACTGGCCGTAGGATTTCTTACAGTGCAGTTACACATAAAAGCCTTTTCTAGAGCTACAACACAACATGCAGTGGACAAAACTAATCAAATCTTGGTAATGTATTTGGCTTCCTCTTGTGGTGGGATCAATGGGTCTATTACAAAGCCATTATCTGGAACAAGAAACATGACGTAATATTCTTACAATGTCAATTATACAGCATTATCAACTTTCACACAATAATATAGTACATTTGTGTAGTATGCAAACACTTTTCAAGTTTACTACGCACTGTTATGATCTGCAATCAATACAGTAAGGGTGGAGAGGAAATAATAAGTGTAGTTACTGAGGTCCACTGTATGTCTTATAATTTGGGCTCTTTCCATTCACCTTCTATATTTAACCCCATAGACACACCCAATGCAGCTCCATGGAGAATTGTGCCCTTAAAAGCTGCAAACTGTCATTAGGGTTCCTTTGGTTTGGTTGCATTGGTGCACCAAAATGTAGGTGGCCCGATACTCAAAACCCTTTCTTCAGCAATACTTAGCGAAAAGGGCTCCATGCTTTCACTGAATTCAAATTTGCTTGAAAAAACACAACAATGCAGGTGATTCTCAAATGCCCAGTAGTTAGTGAGGGTCAGTCTTGTGCCATGCTGTTGCTGAGTCAGAGGCAGCAGTGCATGATGGGAGACTTGTGAGAAGAAGACTCAGAGACAAAGACACTCAATGATTGGAGCAGAGGCAGTGTGTTATGCTCCAGTGCGCCGCATCTGTTTGCTGCTAAATATAACTGCAGAAGCCTACCATGGTGCTGGCTCTGTTACTGACTGAGGGATGGGAAGACATAAGAAAAAAGATTAAGGAATTTAAAGAAGGAATTATTCACAGAGTAAGCAAATAAAATGATTGCCCACAAATCAGAAAAAATACAACAAATCAACAAAACAAATAAATGTGAAAAAAACAACCGGACTAGTGAGTATCCCACAATATCCATCAACTACAATTCAAGTCCACATCATTAATTCCAATTATTTGGTTAAAATTTCTATTTGCTCAGCTGGTAATAATGGATCAAGAATCAAATCAGTGTTGCCTATTTCATTTTCTATTTTCCATGACACAAATTCATGTATGTATGATGTGTGACTTTATAGGTTGGAGCAAGAATGGGCATTATTAACAAAAATGCACACATCAAAAGACTGTCAGCTCAGCAATAACTGCATCTGATTAAAATTCAGATACTTCTAAAATAGGCCAAAGTGTGTCTGCCAGGTTTGTCTTAGTGTGAATGAGCCCGGTACTGTTGTCCGCTAACTACAAGAGTTTATCACAGGACTCACTCATTACATTCAGGCAAAAAAAAAAAAAAAAAGCGAGAAAAACATGCTTCAGGAGTCAGGCGTCTGTCAGACTGGTTCATGTCCTGTTTGTTGTTTTAATCAAAGAAGTTTCCGCAGCCATCTAGACGGACAGCGTGTGTTTCTGCATGGGGCCTGAGCAGTGAGCGGAAAGTGACGTCGACCGTTAATCCCTCCACAGAAACGTTCACACTGTAGATCTATAGTGTAACAGTAATCTGAATCCTTTTTTGTTGTGCATTTACTATCAGTTCTGACTGGCTGCCTCTTCTAAATGTCATTGCCTCCCCATCTCTCACACAAAAGCCCCTCCTGTCATTAAAGCATTTTTTTCCCTCTGAATCTTCTCACCACAGGCAATGAAAAAGAAATAAGATCATATTCAGCTTTTAGTACTGCTGCCGCCATCAAAACACTACAATACCAAAAGGCAAGGGATGTCATCACTGGTTGCTAATATGATGAAACAATAAAAACAACGATGCAAGGCGCATGAAAGTTAGACTGCAGAGTATAACAGCCACTTATGTAGGCCTAATGAAATTAAAGAGATTACACACGATTTGTTAAAATAACTTAAAATGAATTTCCCCCAACAGAGATATCTTGTTAATGAATCTATTCACAAGAAAATTAGCCAGCAATGTTTGACGTCTAATGATGTTTGTTTGTTCACCAAACTCCACTAGTGTCTGGTTCTTGTTGTTAGCATTGTAGCAAACTGCTGTTAGCATACGCATGTCTCGTTTCTAACAGCTGTGAAAAAACTTAAAACACATCGCCATGATCAATCAGAGGCTCAGAACTTATTGGGGAAGTGAGCACAACTAGTAGGCTACCTTTAAAGGTGCACTGTGTAACATTCTTGAGGTGAAAAGTCAACTACAAAAGGTGCTAGAACTATAAAGTTAAAACCATACTTTGGACATTCAGAATGGGTCAAAAAGTACATTTTATTCCAATCCATAGTGGAAAAAAAGTGTAAAATAGCTACACTAATCATTTTCCCATAGACACAAACATGAGAGGGCCCTCTCCAGGTCAAATAATCATTTGGTGGCCATGCAAGCAGTTCAAAGTAAAGAAGCAGATTTGTATTATTTGTAGTGCAACGAGGAAATCTAAATGGCAAAAAATGTATTTTGTCCCAGTATTTTTGGCCAAAAAGTTACACATGGCCCTTTAAAGAACCAAATTCTCAAAGACTGATTTATTTATCAAGCATTTGCTCATGTGAAAAATAGTTTGGGGCAGCAAAAACGGACATTTTTGCTTCACATAAAATGAAAAATCTGAGGTGGTACATATTTGTTCTATGTAAGATGTTCTAGTGGTAAAATGAGTGCAAAACACTGAAATAGCATGCATTTTGTGTATTTACACAGCAATTTAGCACTTGCATAGATAAATAGGCCCTTTAATGTATAAACTGGCAGTTAAAAGTTGAAATGGTATAAAGTGACCTATATGTGCAAGTTCTAAAAAAATAACACATATAGAACACCCACTTTGACAGAAATAGACACTTGAACTGTGGGAGTATCCATCACATGTGAAGAGAGAGAGATGGTGACAGAGAGGGCCCCACAGGGAGGTTCATTAAATTAATCTTGTCATGTGAATTTCCTCACTTTGTTCAAAGCCCAAGACACAGATTATATGCAGAGAGAGAAAGCACGCAGCCTGATGAGAAGGGATAGTGTTGGAGGAAAAAAACATTATTGCAGGAAAAAACAAGACTATAAAACATTTCCACTGCTTTATGTCAGAAATGGCCTTTTAAATGTGAAAAAAGAACAGAAAAAGCTGGAACAGAAAGAGTTGGCTGTGTCAGTCTGAATCATAGTGTTTCGAGAAGACTCAGAGCAGACAGCTGTTTTGAGCAAATCCAGATTCACTAACTTCACTAAGAAAACGTCTGCTTCTTTTTCATTTATAATAAGAGCTGACATTTTGATCATTCTATCCACTTTATTAAATAAATGGCCATACATCATCAGCGTCGAGATTTGTTTACGTCAATATGTACTGATTCATATTAGTTTCTTACTTTCTTAGTAAATAACACAAAAGTATTATTATGTAAATGTATGTGAAGATGCATATTTTAATTTAAAGTCTAAAAGTATGTGTTTATACCGGGGGTTAGTTTTTGTATTTTAATTATAAAAACCTTTTTTGGAAAACTTTCTCTTCTAAATAAAAAACAGTTTCTCCATGGGGTTAAAAAAGTAACATTTGAAAATTATTTGATTGCTAATTTCCATAAATGGAGAGAGATCTAATTCCTGGCCCAACTCATGTTCATCACCTCATTGTCTTGTCAAACAAAAAGCTATAAACAAACAAAGAAATTAAACAAAATAAATCTGAAAGATGGTGTCTTTTTTTGCTGATTGGCCGAATTTGCTTCCTGGTTTTCGGGATTTTGTAGTTAGAGTTAAATCGAATTAAGAGGATTCACTATGTGGCGCAAGTTTACAACCAAGTTACCTTCATGGAAAGACGATAAAGTAACAGATCTGTTAGAGGTAACTTTGCTCACAGTAAAAATGCACCTGTAGTATGGGTAAGTTAGATACTTGACATTAGAGCACTTCATGAAAAGAAATGTGTCTGGAGATAAGCAGGAGCAGACCTTCTATTCTCTTCTCACAGGTGCGCGGCTCGGCTGCGCACCGCATGTCAGCATGCTTCGTCTGTCTGTTTTTTGTTTGTTTTATGTGTTGTTTGTTGCATTACCTATTTGTTGTATGTTTTATGTAATGTCTTTTTGTGCTGTATCTATCTATCTATCTATCTATCTATCTATCTATCTATCTATCTATCTATCTATCTATCTATCTATCTATCTATCTATCTATCTATCTATCTATTAAAAAAAGTTAATGAAAAAATGTGTTTCTTCAAGTTCTAGACCAAAACAAAGGCATGCAAACAGTAACTGTCCAAATCAATAAATCAGACAGTGAAGCTGTGAGTTTTTAACCATGTTCCAAAACAAAGTGTGTGCAATGCATTTGGATTCCACAATCGATCAGTCGGTTGGTGAGAGTCCCACGAGAGAGACAGGACAGATGGTTCAGAAGAGAGGAGGCTGTCCTTCTGTGGCACAAACACAAACAGGAATAAATGGGCCGACATGAGTGTGGAGATGTGGAGAATGCATCAGCTGGCAAATCAATGAGACGAGCTCTACTGAGACAATTAGGCAACCGGGAACATCAAGTATGTGTTAGCAGGACTTTCTAAAACAAAGACTACAGTAGCAACAACTACAACCATAAAGAGGTTGTGTGTGCCTTGCCATTTAAATGAGATATGGTCCTGTTCCCGAACTTAAGATAAGAAACTCACAGAAAAAAAAAAAAAAACAACTTAAAAGATGCCTGCTTTTTCCCCAACATGTTGTTTTGCCAATATTCTAATAGCAACAAAGAAAACAGTAAACTATAGACACAAAACCCATAAGGTAACTGCCACATACCCTACATCAAAAACATGTCTAAAAATCCGCTTTATAAGGTTGATAATCTCATCCAACAAAAACTATAGAGCTTTGATATCTGTTTCAAAGTGCTGAGGGCTATTGAAGTTGGCGTTTGGATGAATGGGGAAACAGAGTTTAAAAATAAATAGTACAGTAAGTATCTCCATGGATCAGACGTAACGGCATAAAATTGTTGGACGATAATATTGTGAGATCAAATTCCTCCTTGAGCTCTCTTCTGTGTTCTGTCTTCTGTGTCAGTGCTCAATGGGACTTTAATGAGGCTCACTTTCATTGTGTTTGATGTGATACATTACTGTGTGGCTTCAGCAAATGTTAAGGCAACTTGCTTTCTAAAATAGTTCAAGTCAAGGAACAATGCATGTACTTACTTAACATTTCCAAACAATACAAATTACAAATCATATATAATTTGAAATACACACATCAAACACAACACAGAGTTTATTTGCCGTGCAGATGCTTTTACGGAAGTTAAGTACTGCATAGTATGCATAGTATAGCTGGGGAAAAAAGTAGGAAATACAGAGCTTTTGTACTTTCATAAAGATCCCCCATGTAATTTTTTGGGGGGTGGCAGGTCTGCAGCCTGTTTGCTGCCAGTTTGAACAGAATAATGTTTTTTTTCTGCTGAGAATGCTTCACAATATCATTAAACAAATCTAAGTTTCATTTCTTTTTTTACGTACGTGTTTTACCTACCACCATTTAGGCAGGGTAGTTTGAATATAGGGTTTTGTTTGAGTAGTTTTAGACAAATCTATTTTATAGATCTGTTTTAAATCTGGCAGTACTCCAAAAGCATAATCTTTCTTAGGTAAAAGATTGAGAACTACTGTCCTAAATGATTCTCATACTAAGATTCATAGCAGTTGCTTTTATTAGCCTTAAAAGAAGAACATTTTGAAATATTACCAATAGTTAAAAGCATAATTTATCCCCTGGCCGAACACATCTTGCCAAATCACCAATCCTATAGGGAAACACTGATCTGACCTGTAACTATGCAAAGCAGGAACTACTCAATAAAGGCACTTCACCAGAAAGGTCAAATAATGCACCCTTAAATACAGCTGCATTTCCCCTGTGCGTGTCCTGTCCACACAACTTTAGACCCACAGCTGCCGGCCAAGGTCACCTCTTCCTTCACACAGACAGAACCATGTCATCAGGCACTAACACATATATTATCAGTGTCAAATTTAGCTTAAGGAAGAAACAGTTCTAAATATAATTGGTTTTATTTGGCTATTCACTTCAGGCAGATCCACAACTTTCCTCTCAAATCTTTCACTCTTTCATTCATACAAGACTCATCTGTCTATAAACATACATGCCTATTACAACAAATCTTACATGAGCTATTCCTTACTCATCCCCAATCTTATTCATCAACAAAACAGTCTTTTTATTTGCATCTTTTTTCAGATGACATAAAATAATAATTAAATGAATGTATGAAGCATGGCGTTATTACATCAAAACAGTTTGCATTGGAATAGCAGTCACTAAGGGTTTGAGCTAGAGAAAATGTGACTGTGGACTAAATTGGCGAGAAATACATTAGACCGTGGCAAAAAAGAGAGACTTTTGGTTTAAATTGGACTATACATGTTATACTGTATAGCAACACAGGAAAGTACTAAAAAAGTAGTGCTGAAAGATAAGCTGAAGTTACTAGCTGTAGTAAAAAATGTAATTTATTCAAGCAGCTCACTATTATTGCATTTTGTCAGAAACATGCTAGAATGAGTCTAATTTTGGTTCAAGTATATTTTAATTAAGTAATAAAATGTCTACTTCCAAAATTGTGAACATCTTCAGTGAGAAGCAGCTCAAGCTACTTATGGTAATATTATGTAAAGACTCACATAACTGTGTGATAATTTTCAGTTAACAGTCCCAGTCTAACATGAGAGGGAAAGAAATGTTTCAGAACATAGGAGAAAAGTGAAAATAATAATTAAGTGGAAAAATACAGCATTAGTTCAGCATTAAGGTTCAGACTCTTTTGGCTGAAGACTGTGATTGAGTTCTGGACAATTGCTTGTTTTTTCAATTGCTTTAGTCAATACTCCAGTAAAACATTTGGTCTGGATCATAAGTCAATGTTGTTAAATGCCACAGAACAAATACATTTTTGAATGTTATTTAGTTTTATTTTAAACAATCCTAAAAGAAGGCGAAAAAAAGACAAACTTCATCTAGGCTACTACAGAGTAAATTACAAAAGCACGCCTTTCACGTTCTATTTCCTGTAGTGCTGCTGCTGTGACTAACTAGAACCACCAGAACCGGAACAGTCTCTTAACAGTCTCTCTGATGACAAAATCTGCTTTTCTTTTAAACTGACACGCTTAAAGATGTAGACTTTCACCAGTCCCAGTGTCTTCCGTTTCCAGCAGCACCTGTGAGAAGACATCAGCTTTTCAGGACTGTTTTACTGTTCCACCTTTTAGGGCATAACGATTCTTGGGAAAAAAAACTCGTGTGAAAGTTGGTAGGCATGCAGGTAACAGTTAAACCGGCAAGATCAAAGGATTAGAAAATGAACTTAGCTTGGATTTAAAGATTTGCAACATCTGATAGAAGCCTTTTTTAGTGGCAAATCATGTGGCTGGATTTGAATATTTTCTCCTCTCTCTCTCACTATCGGTGCTTTTTGATTGAACTCTATATTTAACCCCGACACTTCCCCTGCCCTGTATAAATAAACAGATACGTGTTGACTCCTAAGATGCTGTTCTCAACGTATCAATCATGTTTTTTCCTCAGTATCACCAGTAAATTCTAACACAAAAACACTGCAGCGGTCATAACTACACACTAAATTATTCATACTGCCTTACTTTATACTTAATTTTCACAATCTCGGATCTCTCCACCAGAGGGCTCTGCTCCATCAGCCTCTCTTGCACGTGACATCCTCTCTGATGTTTGAAATAAATCATGCTGGCTCTATCTATACATGTGTGGACAACAGAATACAGACACAGCTGCTTAGTGCATAAGGCTGCGTAACATGGGAGAGAGCAAAGACATGGAACAAGAAACAGATGTCGGGCCAAGAGCTCAGTCACAGGTCATTTTTAAACGCTAAGCTGACGGGTCCACAAAAAGCTATAAATAAATATTTACAAATTAATATAACAAAAACATATTCACTTTAAATTAGGGCAGCAAGTTGAACAAGCACAACTAATCGATTATTGAAGTAATTGCACAGGTTTTTAGTGTTGGCACAATATTGAATTACTATACTAAAGAAAATCAACAATTCTTGATACCAAGTTTGATAACACAAAAAAAAAAAAAAAAGCCATTTGTTCAGTTTTTTTTTTGGGGGGTTTTGACAAAAAAACACAAATAATATTTTTTGTGGTTTACAGTTTTTCTTAATCGCTTTGACACATTTTTTGAAACTTGGTTTAGTTTGATCACTTGTTTCCAACACTGATTAAGATTGAGATACGCAGAACATTTACCACAATTATCATTCATTCCCACAGTTTTCAGACTCTTTCTCAGAACAGTTCATACAGCTCTCATTTATAAACTCACGTTCAGTGAGTTTAGTTTGCTTCTCCAACACTACAGACCTGGTCACACAAAGTAAAGGACTTTTGTCATAACACTGTTAGTTTTATCTACAAACTCACACATCACAGCAAAATCTAAAATCACATGAGCAGAAAGATTAAACAACAAAGAATCAAACACGTGAATCAAACAGGTAATGGTCTGAGCAGAAAACACGTTGATGTAAACGGTTTGTCACAGAGACATTGTGTTTCTGTTTGACGTCTCTGAACTATCTTTAGCTAAATGTAAATATCTAAATATATAACATATATTTCACAATTCAAAATTTACAGTAAATGTGTATTTTCAACTTTTTTCTTCTTGCCCAGAAAGATAAAAAAAGCTTATTCAGATACAAATCTTTTGTGTGAAGTGTGAATGTAAATAACAGACTGAACTGAACCTTTGGTGACTTTGTGTCTGAGATCAGAACTAAAGCTTCTGAGCTGTAAGGTCAAATGTATGAAGAAACACATGAGAACACCTGAAGAATGTGTGAGAGTTTGGATGGCAAAACTTGCTTCTGAGGGGTAAATTTAACTGTTTTGAATGTAAAACTAAATTTAGCTAGAGACGAAATTGAGTTTTGAGAAACTGAAGCTCCGTTTAGGATTCTGTGTGAGCTGTTTTGCAAATTAACTTTTAGAATGGACAAGTGTGTCAAAGCAGTTGAGAAAAACTGCTTTATATTTTATATAAAGATTATTAAAAAATTGTTCAGGAATGGCCAAATTGTGTTTTGTTACAATAATTTATTATGCTTGAAAATTTCTCAAATGAGAATCTAGATTTAGATTTAGCATTGCTTAGTATCTGATTTTTGACATCTTTGAAAATCTTACTAAAGGTGGGCAAAAATGTAATTTCAGCAAAATGACTGTTGTTTTTAAGATACTGGAAATTTTACATTGAGCATATCATACAGAGCTGATAAAAAAAAATACAAATGAAAGTGTCTACTGTTAACTTTAAAATAGGCGCATAAAGGTGATAATTTCATTGGTTTTCATTTTCACATTTACCCAATGCTTTCTTACCAACCAAAATTAGGATTTCCCTGCACATTACAATTTTTTAAATTTTATTTTTTGTACACCTGAGAATGTCTTTAGTTGACTATAGCCATATTTGTCTGATCGTAAGGCTTAAACTATTTTGCTTAAAGACATATTTGAACATTTTCTTGTTGCAGTGACATATTGTTTGAATCTAAATATGACATAAGTTATCAAGACATCAATTTTTGTCCATATTCCTCAACCCTAAATCCTACTTTACAGACACAGCTGCTTAGCTGTGTCTGTAAAGTAGGATTGCAAAGAAAGTCCTCAGATTGATCAGCAATGATAATGAGCAATAACAATTGTGCAATTTTGGTGTTTTTGTTGTAAACAATCATTTGCCTGAAATCTACACCTCCAGAACACCCTCAAACAACATTACCTCAAATTAATCAGTTGTAGCTCTACTTTAAAGCCTGCTAACTTGGACAAGCAAATATAAAGTAAAGTGCATTATGGTACCACTGCTGTCCATTATCTCTAAACTCAGCATTTGTCTCCATAAGTTAAAGTTGCTGGTTAGAACGGTTTAATGCTGTTTGACATCCAGGCAAGGTAATAATATCTCTATGGAGACAAGACAACCAGGAAGTGGACACCAGAAAGTCTTTCCTTATACATTTGCACTTTCTTTTGATGTCATGATATAAAAAGAACTCTAGACATTTGTTTTTAAAGATAGCTAGGAAAAGAGTTGATTCAAATAACATTATTGTTTATTCTATGGCAAATATTCACATTTTGTTTCTTTAGTGATTCAGCAGTGTTCACATTAGTGCTGGACATGAAGCTGAAAAAAAAAAACTGTCAATGTGGTGAACAACAAGGACAAGGCCGACATCTAAAGAGCTTATAAAACCTTGAGCCATCTACTTTTTCACTACTAAACTAGACTGACAGCATACAAAAAACACAAATGTACTTCACATCACTCACCAAATACCATCTGTCATGCTTGTGTGCACTCTAGAGTAACAACTTATTCCTATTAAACTAGATCATTACAAAATTTGTGAGATTTCTTCTATTTCTCTTGTGAATGTTGGCTAGGCATTGTGAAATAAACTACTCTTGCTCCAGTGTTCGAATGTCATTTCCCTTTGGCTGCAATATTATTATTATTAAAAAAAAAAAAAAAAACATTATCAAAGGGTTTGTAAAATCAAAAGCATGGTATCATAGACTGATTTGTAAAATTGCCATATGTAGCCTTTATAGAGAAAATTATGTGTACCATCAACATCTTAAATATAGTGTAATTACAGCACAGAGAAGCCACAAAACAGTAAAAAGTCTGTAAGTAAAAATATGATTCATGTATATATAAAGTAAAGCCTGTAATAGTGGATAATCTCTTCCAGATGTGTGAATCTAAAGGCTGTGCTGCTTAAATGTCAGTCTTTCTGAGCTCCACAGACTCCCCTGCAGTTTGTGTGTCTGTAACATGGGAGTGAGCGGGAATGGGCTGCTGGAGCTGGTGAGGAGTGTAGGTCACTGCACATCAAAGATGGAGTCCGGAGCTTATTAAAGCACTGAGTCTGTTTAGACTCTTTATGGATAAGGATATTCAAACTGTCATACTGAGTGCAGCCAAGACCAGGGCAATTTGTACACAGACTGAAAACATTTGTGCCCACAACTATGTGTTTAAAATAAACAAAAGCATACAAAGATTCTATTTCAATTTATTGAGTGATGTGCATGGAAAGAAATCATTTGAAGAGATAACTAAATATTTGCACAGATGTGTGATCAAATAATAAAGTGCAGTATTGTGCTCTTGTTTGCTAAAGACTTCTGAAAGCATGACAATAGATTAGAAGAAGGCCTGTGTGGATACAAGTTAGTGCTGACTGCCTGTGGGCGCACAGCTGTTTCTGCTCCAGTAAATGATGCCCAGTTCATAATAGACAATATCTTAACATGGCTTTGTATCTGATACATATATGTACATTTACTCTTTAATTAAAGGGGGTTCAATTGCTTTTTGTTTGCTTTTTGAAAGGTAATAAATACAATAATTTAGTTGCATAGGGATCGCAACACTACAACAAAGATCTGATATAATGTCTTTGCTAATTGCCATTTAGCCTCAGTTCCTTTGCAACATCTGTGCTATTGTTATAAACACCAGAGGCAATGTCTGAGGCACACAGAAGTGTAATCAAACTTTAAACAGCCAAACAGTCTTTGTGCCATTCTTACCTTTGTTTGCCATAAAGAGTCAACTAAGGCCAAAAGCAACAGAACATTTAAAAACAGCTGTCTCTGGATGAATGCATGAATGAGTGAGTAAATGAATGCATGAAAGAATAAATGAATGAGATAATAAAAAAAAAAAAACTAAACAAAGTTTTAGTTGAAATTGGAAAAGACAAAATAAGAATTATGAAAAGCTAACTATTGTTTTAAATTCTCAAATGGAAGACAAGGATGCTTTTACTCAATTAGGTGATATATTGAGAATCCAGATATTGTGGGCCAATGACTTATGACTTAAAATAAAGAGAAGGCATCTGTGAAGTTCTCACTCTTTCTCAGGAATCTTAGGCATCTGTGGGCAGGGCTGTTCCCCGTATAGTGTTAGGAGTGGGGAGGTTTAGTCCAGAGGCAGTTTGTCTTGGGGATCAAACCAACACAGCAGCATAATATGTAGACTTCTCTCATTTTAAATGCTGCTGTTTGTAGGATAAACCTTTTGAAATTTGGATATAGTTCCACTGAATTAAATAAATGAAGTTAGATTCAGTTTTAAGTCAACTAAGTCAACTTGCATTGCAAAATAATAGTTTTATGGTTCAATATTATATTCATGCGTTGCCCAGAATTTTGACTCAAACAAAGCGCTGGGTACAGTTATACAAGTTTCTTCTCTTCCTTTCTGCTTTAGTGCTGACTGAATATTTAAAGGGTGGTCTAAGTTCATCAAAGTTTTTTTTTTAACACTGGACTTTATTTACACAGAAATACATGTATGGGTTTCTGCTACAATAAAATACAACAAAATACAGTAGAATTGAGTGACAATATATTGTGAAATGACTGTGATTGTGTTATACATTTGCTAATTAAGGCAAATGTCAAGTTTTATTGATAAATGAAATTGACTAATTCTATTCACGTAAAAGTTAAGTAAAAGAATACCTGCAGCACTCTTGAATGTACAACTCAAGAGAACAAAACGATCAAAGTCCAGCGAAATCTTCCAATCCCACTTGACCTTCAAACTAATCATAAACTCACAGCCGTAAAGACACTTGAAGAAAAAAGCATTTCATATTTGCATGTAGTTTGTCAAAACGTGTACATAGTAAATCAACATTAAACACACTAAGGTCTTGAGTGGAAGTTTTCCAAGTGTATATTATGCAAGTGTAAATACTAAATCTTTGATGTCTATGGAAAATCCTGTCCCACGCCTGCTCCCCTTGCTCCAGTCTGAAGGCTTGTTTACACAGATTAATAAAATGGCAGTGTTAGCGGTGTAACGGTGAGACTCGGTGGGCTTGGGCTGCATTCTTAACAGGGACACACACCTGTACCTGTATCTGAGCGCTGATTGGGTTTCCAGCTAAAATGCAAAGCCCATGTAACAGGAGAGCAGAGGCAGGAGAGGTGAGCGGTCCAAGCGTCTGTCATCTGCTCTGTATAACCCAGGTTCTGCACAAGAGCCCAACAAGGTGAAAGTACAATGGGGGTTTTGTGAGTTCTAGTAATGGGATTCTTTTATTAAGGATATCTCTTAGGAAAATGCAGGATTTAGACAGAAAAACAATTATCTGTGTGTTTGCAAATAAGCTAATATTTCAGTATTTTTTAGCCATCATTAGAATCATTTTGGAAAAAAATATAAAGAAAGTAATGAACAAGGACCAAACCAGGTAAAATAAAGACAAAAAACACGACAAGTGCAGCCTAAACCCAGATTATTTTACAATGACGAAATGTGTACCATAATTTTCCACCATAACTAGCTATTTTTTCTCAGGTTTTGAAGTCTCCGGCTTATAAAACAGCTAAATTATAGCCTCTTGTTTTTTTTTTTCTTTTTAAAGCTAGCAATAAAGGCACACATCACTAAAATAATAATAATTTTGGAAAATATATAATTAATTGTGATATTTCTGAGCCGTATTCCGATTAACAATTTATGTTTGAATAATTTGGCTCTGATTTAATTGTGTTTCGGAGAATTGACAAAATAAAATGGATAATGAACTGACAAACAATATATAATTGCATGAAAGTAATTTTAAAACAGATTTAAACTACAGGATTAACAGTTTAATTGCAGAATGTCATATATTTTGTTGTTTGTGAAGGACATTTACTTTTATTACATTAAACTCTTAACTTAGAAAGACAATTGTACAGACAAAATAAAAAATAAATTGTAGTTTACCTTTTCATAGTTAACACTGAAGTTTTTCTTAGGCTAAATACTTTTATGCAATTGGCTCTGAAATGAATCTGTTGGATCATAAAAAAACTAAATAAAAACTGCTCATATGTAAATCTCACATAATGATTTTTAACAACTATCTAGAGGTTTTCTAAGCTGGACCGATGCTCCCATTTAAGAGAATAAATATTTCAAATCCTCAGAGTACATTAACAGTAATGCGGCCCACACATGTTAGATTGAACTAAGAGCATCCACAGCCTGTTGTGCTGAGTTCTGTCTCTGGGGTGGAGACTGCAGCACATGTTGAAGTTCACTAATGGACACACAGCACACGAGCAAAACAAAACGCTTCTTACATAAGAGAGTAGTTAATGATTTTCTCTCCCAGTTTCGCCGCTGTTGTCAATCATTGAGTGAGTGAAACTATGAGTGGACTGGAAAAGCAAAAGCAGGCAAAGGAATGATGCAGAATGGTAAAATATTAGTCTGTCGTTTGTTCAGTGATTGTCAAAAGTAGATATCTGGACAATGCTTTTATGAATTGTTCGACTGCCATTCAAAAATCATACTTAAAAAACTTACCCATTAAAAAAAACAAAATAATATATATATATTTTCAAGATTCAAGATTCAAGATTTCTTTATTTTGTCCCGAAGGAAATTTGTCTTGGACAAAATTTTCAAACATGTTTGCGTGAAAATTTGCGGTGCCAATAGTAAAAAATTTTTGTATATTCCCCTCAATTTTGGCCGATATCTGAGCAGGCAGTTGTTTGGGCTTTTCAATACATCAATCAATAATTCAATCAATACATTGTGTGAAAGAAACATGTACCGTGGTGAATAATAGGTTAGATTGAAGGGTTTTTTGGTTATACTATCTCAATTGGCCTTGAAAATGGCCCATTGATATTGGCATCGGTTCACAAAATTTTGAAATATTGGCATTGTCAAAACCCATATCAATCAATCAATCAATCAATCAATCTCTAATTAATATAGTAAAGCGTTCACTAGGGATGGGACGAAATCAAAAATGGTATTGAATCATTTGATAGTGGTGCTTCAATTAAAATCTGGTGTTGAATTCGATCCTCGTGTCCCTTCTTAACTTTATTTATTTATTTATTTTTTGTGTGGCTAGACAAGGGTTAGTTACTGTCATTTCTCAATCAGAGGAGGTAAACTACAGCTTATTGTCATTATATTCTTATTAAGGTGAGTTTTGTCATTCTGTCCCTTTTTGTTTCACAAACATTGACCCAGGAATGATGAACTTTTTTAGACATTATCTTAATAAACTCCAGACTTAATTACCTAAAAACTGCATTAAATCTGTAATATTGTTATTTATTGCATGGCCATGTAGCATTTAGCAAATATCCAGAAAAAGTTGTTTTTGTGAGGTTTAACAAAATTGAAAGCATATAGCGTAATATTGTTCACCAAAATCCAGGAAGCATGCTTGCTGTTGTTTTTCAGCTAAACTCGCAGGGGCTTCTAAAGGTTGTGAAAAGCACTTCTAAACTCATTGTGGATAAGAATTATGAGGCTCAGAATCCATAAACTAAATGAGCAAAATTGCTGCAAAAACTGCTTCAAAAACTGTTTACTGGCGTTTGAAAGACGGTACACATCTCGTACAGCACCTTTTACCATCGTACACAGTAACCTTATTCAATAAAAACTGTATTTGGTGAAGTGAAAAGTAATTGTTAAAAAGCAATGGCTTATTTTCCTTTCCTTTCATAGTAATATATATAATATATATATATATATATATATATATATATTATATATATTTTTTATATATATTTTATCTAAAATATAAACTAGGTAGAATGTAGAGGACAAATATTCTTAGGAGGTCAATTAACACAATCTTAAACGAAACCAGAACTAATCCAGGCCAAAACCAAGAGTAAATTGAGGGTAAGCCAAAATAAATTGGCAATAGAAGAGTGAGAGAAAACAACAACAACAAATAAAACAACACGACTCCTACTAAAAGCCTGCCAGGCCAAACTTTACGTGCAAGACCCATTATTTTATAACAAAAGTAAAATGAAGGAAAATTTAACAAAGATCTATGCAAGAGAAAAAAATGAACAAGCAATGCACAAAATGTTGTAAACTTGAGAAGTTATAGAATTGTTCTGAACATTACAAAGATATTCAAGAGGACACATCTTCTGCGTGTGAGACATGTGCTACAAATACTGCTGAGATTGGATAACTCCAAAATTGGATAGTTTAATGAAAGTAGGATGGACTGGAGTCAACAACACCACAATTAACCCTCGGCACCTGGGTTGTTCATTTGAAATACATTTCAGCAAATACAGAGACTTGAAACTTTAGCCTGGAGAAGACAAACTTATATCTCTCACTATTTTTTTATACAACCACAATTTTGAATCAGCATTTTTCCAAGCTACTGCAACTGAACAGAAGAGGAGAAAACTTCATACAGAATTGCAACTTTGGCGCTTAAAGGGTTAAGACCAACTGAAAAAATGTGTCCCAAATGAATGTGTCAAGTGTGACCAAATGAATATACTCAGAGGAGAAAAGTAAATGCGGTGCACGTTCAGAATGCTCATGGGATCACCGCTCTGTCCTTCTCCCAGTGGCCATCGCTGAGACAGATGTGCAGTAGACCGTGGACACTGGGTCAGCTCAACTAACATGCACACTCAAACTCACACTTCTTCATAAAAATAAACACAAATATTTCACAAGGACTATGACAATGGATGCAAACAATTTGAATGAGCATTTATTAAAAATATATATATATATATATATATATATATATATATATATATATATATATATTATATATATATATATATATATATATATATTCAGATGGAGGGCAGCTAAGATGAATATTGTTAAAATGCAGATTTAGTTGTAATGCCAAAAGTCAAAAGGTCTAATCATTAGAATGACGATTATGTGTAAATCAAATGACGTAGATATTTCATGGCTAATAATGTAGATATTTTATGGCTAATAAATACTAATCCATACTAATAAAATATACCATCTGACTTGACTTGGAAACTATTTACACTGAATTGGAACAAGAATTAACTATTTAAAGAAATATAGCACCACAATGCAAAAAACCCAGACTTATGGCTCAAAATCCACTTAAACAAGTCTACATATCACTGTTTAGACACTGAACACAGTTTAAGAACCACTGGTAAAAGACTGGAGGGTATAGCAGCAGCAGCAGCAGCAGCAACAGTAACAGTCATTTGGAAACTGCCAAGAGATGCCAGTCCCTACTACATCAAAGTTTATGGTTTTGCTCATTTCATGTGGCAGCATTGCCAGTGTCCAACAGTGCTCAGTCTATGTGTGGATGCTAGTGTCTGTATTGGCTTAATCCCTAACCCTGCCATGGCTTTAGAGATGTTAAACAAACTGAAGCTGGAGGTCTGTCAGAGTGCCTCATGTCAAAATCTGCTCAACCAATCAACTCATTTGGGTTCAAAGCAGCAATCCCGCCTGCCTGACGAGAAGAAACAAAACTTAGATTTTATTCAGTATATTGTTGACTAAGATCATGACAATTTATAATCTAAGACTCCAGCTAAATCCAGCTTTTAACCAACATACACAAGAAAGGACAGTAGCTTCACCAAGGGCTTAACTTAAATAAAACCAGATTATTTTTTGTCGTGCTTAGAAAGTTTATCTATCTCACCTTGACGCACAGTTTTCAACCTGATGGGGTCTTTGCAGCACTTCATCACAGTGTAAATGTCGTAGAGGGGTAACCCGGCGACGGACAAGCCCTCCACCTCCAACAGAAGCTCCCCCTCACACAGTTTACCGTCCTGGTACAGTACAGCATCCTCCCTAACTTCACCAATGTACGGGAACTCTCCATTCTCTGCCCCGCCGCGGAGTTCAACATTGAGCTCTCCGCATGCGTCTCTAATAACAGCGCACTCGTTCACCTTATGGATCCAGTGGTGCTTCTTTTGTATTACTTTGGACATGGTGAAGAATCAAGTGCCAGTGTCGTTAGTTGTCCCTAATGGAGGATCAACAAAAGAAGTCATAGCATAATAAGAAATGTCACTGAAGACAAGTGGAAAAGTTGTGGGTGCGTCGGTGTCACTCCGTGTAGAAACATTTTGACGCTTCTCTTAAACCAAGGCATGTTGTTAATTACACAGGTGACGCATCTTAGTTAAAATCCAGGTTTTAATCTTCTGTAGAGCTGTTTCCGCATCTCCACAACTTGCGCGCTGGATGTCCGGTGCGTCTTCTCCGCTAAGTCCACGCGTAATTCTCCCCAAACTCCTTCTGAATAGTTACTCCAACGTCGTTTCAAACTTCCCAGCGGGTGATGTTTCCTTCCTTAGTCTTTCCACGTCACAGCGGCGCCTTTAAATAGGTAACACAACAAGTTCATCCTATTTGCTCGTGCGCTATGGATGCAGACTGAACGGAGAAGCGCGCATGCGTCCTGGCACAGCTCCTCGAGGGAAAACCCTACACGAGACATCATCACTTCAGCCCCGAAGCTCCACCCAGACCACCGGTGCACTGCACAGCATTTCCAAAGCGATTACAGCCCTCTCGTGTCTAATCCCCATGAGCTCACACACAACTTATTCATAAATGATAGACAGTTGTAAGACGATGAAAAATACATGGATATACTGCTATTTCTATCATGCTATGCAATTAAAAAGATGGTGTAAATTATAATATTCATATTTAGAAAAATATCTCTAAAAAGCTTTAGAAGCAAAAACGGAAAAAGATTAAACAAAAATCAATTTTTAATACAGACAAATAAAATTAATCCTGAATTCACCATCCTTAAGACCTGAATCAACCCTAATTAGGACTGAGAAACACAATCTAATAATAATAATAATTTCTATTTCCAGTAGTTATATGTGAAGAAATATATTAGAAATGTTAAAAGACTGACACAAATGGGGTTGGTCTGAAGAGAAACAGGCACAGCAAAGTTTTTGCTGATAGTTTAAGTACAGGCAGCCGAGGGCAGTGGCCTGGATATCAGCACAGAGCAAGCAGAGGACCACCCCTGCATATCATTCCAAATCAGAAACTGTATATTTTCTATTTGCACATATAGTGAACTGTATTCATTACCATCTGGTTTGAGAAACAACTGAATCGCCAGATACTATAACACGCTCTGTAGTTAAGAGTACACTGGGTCACGTGAGATGTGAATGTTACTGCTTCAGGCCAATGACCATGAAACACATTTAGTGCAGCAGTGTTCAGCTAGCCACTGGTGCCCCCTTATGTAATTAAATACTCAACTAAATTCTATCTATACCTTCCACTCTTTTGGTTGTCTCTGCCCTTTGCTCCACTTTATTAGAATACTTTGAATTAGAAAAAGTACTGTCAGTGTACAATTTCACCAACTAGGTCCTTCAGAAATAAGGTGTATTATCAAACAATGATACTATTAGGGGTGGACAATATGATGATAAAATTTGGATTATGAGCTATCCCTGTGACAGTCAGCTTTTTCAGTTAAAATGTCACATTGGAAGCAGCCAGGACATTTATACATGCTCTTGTCTTTTCTCACTTGCCCTATTATATTACCTGTTGGGGACAGAGAAACTGCAATAAGACCATTAGAGTCAGTGTATAAACAAGCCTTAAAGATCTTTGACAAAAAGCCCCTAATGCATCATCATTGTAACATCCTGACAATTTCAGACTATTTTCCAACTTGTGTCTGGTGTTCACATTTTTAAATGGCTTGGCTTCTGGCTGTTTGAAAGATTGTGTGGATTATCAAGATGTAAATTCTGTGTGACCCACAAGAATAACCTCTTTACATTCAATCATGTAAAGAGGCTGAACTAAAAAAAAAAAACACCTCAAGAGCAGCATTGTAACCATTAGTCTCAGTTGGTCCAGCATTTTTGTTACTGGCTCTGTAGAAAGTGTATGTTTGTGTGTGGAGAATGAATAAATTTAATTATATGTGTAAATGTTATACTGTATGTAGGATCAGCCTCAGTAACTAAAGTGTTCGTGGATTGTTATTTTCCCTGCTTGAGGACTGCAGATGTAAACTAGCCTAAGGCTAGCTCTGGTACAATGCATCAAATGGCAACATTTATGGTCTAATTGTACATGGCCTCGTTAAAAAAAACAACAGGATTGCTACATAGGCAACTAAAGGGTTAATCGGCACAAAGAAATCAAGTCTTCGGATGTGGTGACTGTCACAATAAATACAAACATGTTGTCTTACAGTGTCTTAAAAATGATAATATATTATAAGTCATTCCAGGTTGTCTCCAGGTTCTCAGTTTTGATAAGTTTCAATAGATTGCAAATTCAACACGGTGCCAACAGTTGTATTAAATAATACAGAAATGTTTCAGTTTGGATTCTTAGGGCTTAAGATTCAAGTTTCTATATTACATTTCAAACGAACAAATGCCTAGGGTTAACATTTTTGTCTCACAATCGAGAACTTTATATGATGTTGAATTAGAACTGCGAGAGAATAAAGGAAATGGCCAAGATAAATCGTTAATACAACTAAAATATTAAAATATACACTGAATTACATTAAGACAAAAAATTCAACACTGAGAATAAAACAAATGTAGCTAAAATACAAATTTAATCCAATCCAATTCTATCTATTTATAAAGTGTTGAATATGATCCAGGTCGTAACTTACCAAATGGTTAACATCAGTTTACACCAGTTCAGAGCGTTCCTTTTAATTCTTACAATCCAAAGAGTTGGAGGCAAAAATGTAATCTGATAAGATGATAAAATGTTAAAATCTTCAATAAAACAACAAGCTCTAACAAATCGCAATTAATGATTCAAGGACGTCTTCGAGCCATAATGTTTGGATGGATACTACACCTGCACCGGATCAAATGACTGAGTTCATTAATAAATAAAGAGTTACCAGATGATCTTAAATTTGTTGGCCTTAAATTCAACATCTTCAAAATGTGTTAAATTAAACATGAAAATGAACAAGCAAGATTACCAAATGGGAAAGTCTGAGGCATATGTATTTTTCGTTCTTTATGCACATTAGTTTCTAAGTGAGACATCAATAATTATAGTTAAGTGGCAGCTGTAGCATTTATTTTGCAATATGTATGGACATGAATATACTTTAGATTGCAATAACCATTTTGCTGATTTCTGACAAATATCCGGTATTTGCCATATGAATCACACATTATCTTTGTCCCTTGACCCCAGACTACTCGACTTCTTTTTTCATCATCTTGGAGCCTCTCACTTCTTCCTTTTTAACATTCTATTTGCCTTATCTTTCATTTGGTTACAGGGGGACAATCCCCCATTTACCCTTAAATAGGCTTGTTTTTTTAATTTATTTATTTAATTTTATTTATTGTTTGCTTGTTTTTTTAAATGAAGTGTTGAGATGGACTGAAGTTAGTGATGGTGCATTGTAGTGACTATGTATTACTAGTTCTGAAACAGCTGGTCCTGTAGTCAACTATTACTGTATTATATGAATATATATGTGTGTGTGTGTGTGTGTGTGCAGTGACTGTGTGAGCCTGGCCCCATTCCTTACATAAGACAGTACGCTCGGCTGCGGTCTTTGAAAACAGGCCCTGTCGCCGTGCATTGGGCCTTCCTCTTCACTGACTCTAAACCATGCTCCACACAAGAAGAGCAGGCTGGCAGCAATATTGAATTATTCACTCACAGAGCAGCACTGGAGGCATCACTGTGCTGACTTAACTGTGAAAACTCAACGAAAGCCACGAGAATCATCAGGCTGTGGGAATGTCAAGATGGCTTAAAGAGCACACAGTCAGTACATTATTTATGTCACTCAAATTTTAATTAGCATTATCCTCTAAGGAAGTTTGGTTTAGAAGTTAAAGACTTATGGTGCAACTTTTTAGCCAAAATATGGACCTGAATGTTTTTGTTGGAATAAAAACAAAAAAAAAGAGGCATATCTTTAGGATGAGTGGGCTTACATCTTATGTTCGGAAGAGTCACCTTCTGTAAATCTTGTTTCTTTAGCCCTTATGCCCAACAATATCACACAAAACTTATCAATCTTCAAGAAAAATGTTCCAATGTATGCTTTTTGTGGGAATCATGTCAGTGATTTCTCACCTCCAAAAAGTTTGCAACTTTTTTTTGCAGCAATTATACCTATACCCTGTAACACATACAAATTCAGTTAAAGAAAAATACATATCTGTAACTGTGATGAGGACAGAATTTCTTGAGTCGTAACCAAAAAGTACTGCCAAAAGCAGATGCAATAAAAGAACAGAAAAATGTATAAGTATGTTATGTTATGCTTTTATGATGCGATCTAAACAGTCAATAGCACCTCAAATACAACATGCTTGCACTGACTCAGCTTAACATCATTTAATTATCAGCCATGGGACTCACATTCCTCACATTTAAAGCCACCAAATGAACAGACACTGTATATTCTTTTAGGCTTATGTAGAAAGCTCCATGTCCTCATTTGACACATGCTTTTCTTTTGTATCATTTTCTCTTTCTTGGTATTATTATGTTATTGATGTAGTAAAGTCTTTGGCACCTACAGTCCGAAAGCTACAAAAACAAAACAAAACAAAAAAAAACCCACAATGTTTCAAGTTCTGGGAAGTGCGCTTGAGCTCAGCAAAGACAACAAAATATCAGTGAAGCCATTAGTGAAGCTGTAGAAACAAAACTAATCAAGCAATCGAGTTACATTCATGTCATTCAGAAGCCAGTCGCAAGTCATTTCAGTCCTTCACACTTCACAAAGTACTGCAGTGTGAAATAATAACAGACCAGTACACAAAACAATAGCTATAGCTTTATAACCATTTCCTGCTCACACAAACTCTCCAACAATATCAAGTGCAATATTTACAGCCTTGGTTCTTATGAATAGAATGCTGCTTTGTATCAAACAGTAATAACTTACTGCTAGTTGTAATGTATGATTATTTATTAGGTGGTAAAAGGCAATTTGTTAGATAACAAGAGCCAGTGATGTGTCTGGCCAAATTTGCAGCCACACAAAATACAATTTATTTATTTTTTTGTTTGGAAATGTAGCTATTATCAGGCTACAAATAATAAATGGTATTATTAGAGGTAATAGTATTATTACTACAGCATTAAATATGATCATACAGTTAGTGCATTATATTATATAGGCCTAGTTTTGGCTACAGTATGTTAGCCATATGAGGAGATTAAACAGACAATCTTGTACGTTGCACAGATGTTCATCGTTTTACACACGTTGTAGGTGAGCAACAACCATCCAGATGTGTATACATCAACTGAGAACATGTCACAAATTTGACAGAGGAGCATAATTCAACAGAACAACAAGCCTTTGACTTTCTGAATGTTGACAGCATGGAACCATTTTTGATACTGAAGAGACTTTGAAGTAAAAAACAGCTGGCTCTATTTGGCCTTGTCTTGTGGCTAGCTTTTTCATTTTACTAAATCACCAGAGCTTTAGCGTTGACATTGCTGGGTGCTATTCCACATCAGCTGACCGCACTTGGTATGTCAGTGCATAAAGCCATAAAAAGCAACACAATTAAACTAATCCTTTTCCAGTGGTGCTGGTTTACGAAAATGGTAACACTGCCAGATGGAAATGCTTGTATCACATGCAGTTGAAAGATATAAACAAAGACCCTCAACAGTAAGACTCTCCCTATAGACAGGGTGTAAAATATTCATAGGAGCAGGTGATGGATGTCTTTACTTTCTCTTGTTGGTTTTAAACAGTTAAGAAGACCAGTTGCCATGGTTTTCTGCTCACCAGATGCTCTGTTTGAATAAGTACCTGTTTCTTTTTACCTGATCCTTTTTTCCCTAAAGGATCATTAAGTTGATAACATTTTGACATTTTACTTCCCCGTCGAAACCCAAAATTATTAATGAGGGTAAAACTCTAAATGGACATTCAAACTTCGAAGTACTGCTTGTATTTCATCCCCGGTATGGCAGTACCAGAATAATTGAGCAGTAGACTCTACTTCAGTTAAACAGATTATCACTTTCTATGAGACCCCACATTTTGAGCATTTTATTTTGTAGGAATGAATAACAGTCTGGTAAATCGACTGGAAAATATTCTCCCAATAAATAGGTTCATCAAAAATATATTCCCATTTGTAATATGTTCTGTAAGAAATATTGATTAAGGAGTTTTTATTTAAATACAAGTTATTGATATTTTTGCTCATCTCATTTCAGAAGCACCTGTTTCTTAATTGAGCTCTCTGGGATTCATCTGTGCATAGTTAAAAAGGTACAGACAGCAATATTTTTTCTCTTTACTGATTATTTTACAAGAATATGTACTGGATTTACTGTATATGACACTTGATTAATCATTCACTATGTCAGTGATTCACAAAGTTTACACCAAGTCAAAATTGAAAATGCATAATTGTTACAGTTTAGCAGTTCTAATCCTAAACTAAATATTAGAATTGTATCCACTCTAATAAATGATCCACGGCACCAGTTGCAGTGACTTCAAAATTTACATATTTGGAAATCGAAAAAGTAAGTTTCATGTTATAGGTTAATTTTCTGAACAACAATTGTAAATTCATTCCCTCTATTAACTCAAAAACTTAGAATGTTCAACCTGATTAAATTACTGTCTTGCTAAGAATAACATTTTCGACTAAATCCAACACTTGTTAAAATTGTGTTAGACTGAGAGGAAAAATCTTCCCGGCAACTTAAATTTTTGACTTGGCAACTTAAAATTTTGGATCAATCTGCTTGACTCCTCCCACTGAACATGTCCTGGCAAATCCAACAGAGCAAACACATGGTGTTGTTCGTCTGCGTCTTCACACAGAGAAAAACCTGAAGAAGGACCGAATTTTCAAGGTATGTGCCCCTCTGTTTCAAACACAACTACCTTTCTGTACTAGCCTTTAAAAATAAATACTGTGTCTGTTTGTCTAAGGCTGGTACCAGAGTAAAGTTGGTTGTTGTGAAAGCCTGTTGACTAAATTATAATCTTGTGTTTTTTATTTATTTATTTTTTTTATCTTCAATAGTATTTTTGATAAATATCTGTACTTTAAGCATATTTTAACCACACATTTATCCAAAATGTAAAGACAGTTCATGTTTCTTTGAATTCAAATTCAAATATTTTTCCACCATGTGTGGGACAAGGCAGTACTAAAAAGCAGCCACAGGGCAAGAAATGATCATTTTGCCAGACAAAGATGAAATAATGTCACTTAGAGTCACTAAAACAATAACCTAAAATGTTTTTTGTCTCTGTTTTTAAGGACACCGAATTCGAAGTGAATCTTCATTACAAGACGTTGAACATTGCCATCGTGAGATGAACCAAAAACCAGAAGCAGCATCATCAAGGGAACACAAGTTATGTATTGTTTGTTACTCGTGGGTCTTATACTGTTTAAATATAAATAGTCAGGTTTCAGGAAAATTTTCTAGAAGACTTCAAAAAATGGTCTTAGTCCAATGTAGATAATAAGATGATAAAATACTAAAATTATCCTTCAACATATTCTAATACTAGTGATGTATTTGCAGCTCTGACATGGTAGTTTATCAGGTTGATCCATAGCTTGTTTACTTATTCGCATTTGGCTAAACAGAACCTGTAGATTAGGATATTCTCAAACTTAGATTCCAATGTTAAATACAAAACTTTGAAAGAATATAGTTTTCCCAATTCCTTAAGAAAATGAGAACTTTTACAAGGTTCACTGTAGCAATGTGAAATAAGTAGAAGTACTAGATACTTTATATATTTTGCTTTGTAAATTGACTATGAATGCTGTTTTGGTTGAATATCACAAAATGTTTATGTTTATTTGTGTGCAGTATACAATAAACAGTTGAAATAATGTACTTATTTGTGATTATTTCCTTACATTAGGCAACTGAAGAAAACATGGTACTGCAAAAAATTAAGTTAAGATCACTTAAAACATCTTAGCAATATAAAAGAAATTTAAGTTGGTAATGTTTAAAAATGGGTTAACATTGTGGTACAATATCAGTGGTTGCAACTTAAAAAAATTAGCAATCAACTTAAAAATTTAGGCCAATGCAAATTGTTATTGTGCGTACATAGAAGAGAAAATCAAGTTGCCCTAAGATGAAAAACGCGGTTGATTTGACTTAGTTGAAATCTTATTGATACAACGTAAAAAGGTGAGCGCAGACGGTTGCCTCAATTTTTTGCGTTAGGCCAAGTCAGGATTTTTAGAGTGCCAGATCACCACATTGTTTTTTATGGAGCACAAATGCATATTGCTCGAAAACAAAAGAAATTTAGCCATGGAGATTTTTCGTCATGGAGGAAATGTTATGTACATATGCACATACATTAAAAGTACAGTGTTGTAGTGTAGCGTAGTTAAATGTTGCAAGAGCGATGAAAGTTGTTTTAATGGGCTTATGAAAATAGTAGTGTGGTGAAAGTAACAGTATTTAAGAGTAATACAAATAGAATAAAAGTAAAAGTTACTATTCAACTTTTAAAAATTTAGCAAAAGCTTTACAATTGACTGGATGTGTTTTTAGACAGTCTTTTGCTGTCCCCTACTGGTTGGGGTCAGTACAACATGTCCTGGAATCAAATAAATTTAACCTATTAAAATTTACAAAACAAAAACATAAAATTCAGTCTATGAGACAATCCAAACCAGACAGAGCAGCACTTTCAGTGTCTCGCAGAAATATGTGTTTTCAGTCTGTTTTGGGGTTTTTATTTCTACATTTCTACCTCCTGTGGTGAAGACTGTCTCACATATTTCCATGCATATTGTGTCCAGATGTAATCTCAAAATCATCTCATCTAATTTTGTCTCAGCATTTTAAGCTAGAACAATAGGGCATAAAATAAAATAAGACAGATGATAGTTTTGTGTTATGCTGTTGGTAATTACATGTGATGTGTGCTAATAACTACAAAAATATTTGCAAATGTCAAAGTTTTTCCTTGTTGCAGCTGGATACGATTTTAAAGTTAAGCTCTTGTGGATTTGAGAGTCTTTTCTTTATGTCCGAGGGATAACTTTCCTCAAATCTCATTTCCTGCACACACCAGTGCAGTGCTTGGTATCTCTGTTATCATGACACATAGCTCACAGTCACAACCCTGTGCACCCTCTTACGCCAATCCCACGTCTGCAGTGCGTCAGGTCTGCTCTTTTAGCTACTCAGTGTAACTTCATCATCGAGTTATGATTCCAAATAACATGGAACAACATAAGCAATGTTTATAAAAGCAATTGTAAATGTGTCATTAGGTGCTGATAAAGATGTCTAAGGCTGGCAGACTGGGAATAGTCGACAACAACAGCAACAAGATTAAGACATATGCAATGGGTGAAAAAAATCTATTGATAGTGTAAGTTTTCCCACTTAAAAATATCAGCGCAGTCTGTAATTTTCATTATATGCACACTACAACTTTGAGTCAGAATCACAACATTGCTCCAATCCTCCTCTAGATCATCCAGATGGTCACTGGCAATCATTAGACGAGCCTGGACATGTGCTGGCTTAAGCAGGAGGATCTTTAGGGTGCTGCAACATTGGAATCTATGACATTACGTTTTACTAATAGTAACCTTTATCGTTGTGGTCCCAGCTCTCTTCAGGTCATGACAAGGTCCCCAGTAGATCAGGGCTAATTCCCAAGATCATTGATGCTTCACACAGGGAGATCTTATTTGGTCAGTGAGCTTATATTTCTTCCATTTGGTAACAGTTGCGCCAACAGATGATATTTTCTCACCAGGCTGCTTTTCTATTGTAGAGTAGCTCATCTCAATCTTGTGCAGGTTTACAATTTTGTCCCTGGTCCCTCGTCCCGTCGTTTGTACAGAAGTAACAAGTTGAAACAGAATAACAAACGCCATTGATAGAGGCAATCATATAATCATAGAAAATTAATCACCTTAACCTTATCTTTATGTCTTTCAAATTTTTATAGAAGCTCTAAAATCATGAATGAAGATTGTAACCAATTTTCTATTGTTGTTGTTGTTTTTTGATCGGCCGAATCTCCAGTAGCCAAAAGCTACATCAACTTTTGAAATTGAAGTGAATGATGTTCCAGGAGAGACGGGGCATTTCCCACTGAAGAGGGATGATTGAGGAGGGGGAGGGCAGACTTGAGTGACGCAGAGGTCTTTGTGGGCAGTGTGGGAACGAGACCATAAGATCCATTACACAGACAGGTCAGGACTGTGAAAATGCCCTGGAATGATCTACTCACTTTACTATTGCACTATAAGATGGTTATACAACCTTTCTGTTTTTCTACGACTCTTATGTTAGTCATAAGCACTAGGATTACATTCTAAGCTTTAATTTAGTTTTTAGTGAATAACTTTTGACACCACTATTGATCAAACTGACACCACTTTATTACTCGTGAAAATGGAAAAACCTATTTGAAAAGATTTGTGATAGACTCTCGTGTTTGATCAAAAGCTATATTTACTGTTGTTCTTAATAATATTTGGTAGCTTTGGTAGCTGGTGGATCTCTACTGCATCATTTTATACACTGAAGATGTTTTGTAAAAATTGTGTAATTGTGGCCACTGTTTACAGCTAAAATGTTACAATAAGAAATGTAAAAATTAGCAGAAAAAGCGAGACTCATTTTCTGCCTCATAAACTTCAAGCCTTGCAACTTGGTATCATTCTGTGCACACAGTGAGTATCTAAGAGCATGACCTTTCGTGACCCCTATAGAAGTTGTCCTAATCTCCAGGTCGACTAGGTGGTCAGTACTGTACCTTACCCTGACACCTCTGGACATTGATACCAAGATTTAACTTGTCCAAACAGAGACAATGAGGACAAAATAATTATGTGTTAAGTTTTCTCAAGTCAACACATCACAGCGAGAGCTAGAGAATAAAAACATGATTCACGGCCAGTCTCTTCTCCAGCATAATACACTCGACATGCACGCCAGCATTTGCCAGTAGTTCTCCTCAAAGAACTTGAACTGAACCTAAAGATCAGTGTTTTTCTTTCCCTCAAACTTGGCCATGTGTGAGATGTATACAGCAAATAAATAAAATATAATCTACTCTTAGAAACTGGATCTTTTCCAGTACAATCCTTTATCTAAGAGGATGATTCAACAATTACCTATTTATGTTACACACTGTGTGCAGTAATAATATAAAACATACTTTATGAGCTCAAACCCAAAATGCATTAATTCAAATCATTATAGTTACAACTTATTGCTATACAACTCAAATGATAAATTATGTATTTACGAATATGGAAACAAGCTTCTCCCAAGGATGCAGACAGAATGCTGTGCTGTTTTTCACGAGGTCAAAGTTCAGAGCTCTCAGTGGGACCTGTTTATCGCAGCAGAGGTTGTGCGACAGAAACAAGGAGGAGCAATGCTCACTAACCTCCACGAAAGATCCCATCTATATCTACTGGTTAATGTGGAAACAGACTAGTACAGGCATAGACCAAAGAAACCATGAAGTCGCCGGGGCTAAATCACTGTTTGGTTTCTATACTGGTTATGGCATCTTCAAGTTGGGCCTTGCACAGGTAAGCTCTCCTTGAGATATGCATTACTTACATTACTGATAATTCTCTAAAATACAAGTTGGAATAGACAATTTTTTGTACTTTTTTTCTAGCAAAATACCTTTATAACTTTAATAACTTTACTACAGTATAAGACAGTTCATGCCATTCAGATGCTGAGTAATATTTGTGCAACATTATGCTGACCTTCCCCACAATTATTACTTTACACCTATAGAAGTTTATGAACAAATGAAATGCAGTATACCTATGTTCAACTATAAAACATACTAATAAAACAAATAATGGGAGCTAAAAACAAATAAAAATCAGGAAAGTCTTTTATTGGTCCATTACAAAAGCTAATGTTTTTAATATTGGTGACATGTGTTTTTGTTCATTTTTCTGCCTTGGCACACAAAGTGAAAAAAAAAAAAAAAATCTGTGTTTTATTATTATAGGATGGTTGTTATACTGGGCTGATGACCAGCCAAAGGTTTTAGATATATGGCATAGAAAATATATTTTACACACATATTTTATCCATTATACTGTAGCTTTAAGATCTTAGGCTAAATGTTTCAAGTTGATCTCTTTCTTATCTGTCATTTCTTTAGAATCGCCTTGAAGAAGATGCCATCCATCAGGGAAACACTACAGGAGATGGGTGTTTCAGTAGAGCAAGTGATGAGTGAGCTGGCCCAGACAGTCACAGACGACACCAGTAATGGGACTGTTCCCACTCCTCTTACCAACTATCTGGATGTAAGTCACTATTAAGGATTATAATAAAAGATAGTTTCTAGAACATCTTGCACATGTGTCTCTGGGACATGATTCGTAGGTGATGGAATACCAAAAATGTATTCTATGCCGCTTGATTTGTAGTTTGAAGCCTTCAAGCCATGAAAGGAAAGTAGCCGCTCATCTCCATTAGGTCAAAACACATTGAGGATGTTGGAAAGGTGTCAAATGTCTCAGAGACAGAAACCACCAGAGTTGGACTTCAGAGAATGCTTGATTTTCAAGATGGATGAGTCATAGTTTGAAGGATGTTGAAAAGTTTATAACCCTTCAGGGTTAGCTTCACACACAAAGAACAAATGCCTTGTCATTCTTCTTACAGACACAGTACTTTGGAGAGATCAACATAGGCTCACCGGCACAGAAGTTCAACGTTGTTTTTGACACAGGTTCTGCCAACTTGTGGGTGCCGTCTCAGAGCTGCTCGCCCTTTTCCACTGCCTGCTGTGAGTTGACTACTGTTAAGTACTGAGTGAAAATATTTAAAAATAAATTGAAATGTAGAAAGTAGCACTGTCAAAATCATTCCCAATTCTAACCAATTATGAACTTTCAGTTACTCACAACAGGTATGACGCATCAGTGTCTCAAACTTATGTGGAGAACGGAACAGGATTTTCAATCCAATATGCCTCAGGAAATGTCAGGGGATTTCTCAGTGAAGATGTAGTTGTGGTAAGTTTAAAATTGATCAGTTAAAAAAAAGAGGGAACCACCATTGACTCTCCTGTTGACTCAACTCTGCAGGTTGGGGGGATACCTGTGGTCCAAGTGTTCGCTGAGGCCACTTCTCTGTCTGCAATGCCCTTCATATTTGCTAAGTTTGATGGTGTCCTGGGAATGGGATATCCATCTGTGGCCATTGATGGAATTACCCCTGTTTTTGATCGCATTATGTCTCAACATGTCCTAAAGGAAGAAGTGTTCTCCATCTATTATAGCAGGTGAGATTCATGACAGAAACGAACATGGTACTTGCATGTGGGGAAAATTAAAGGTCTTTTCAAATCATTGAGTCAGAATACATACTTCAAATGTTGATCAAAAATAAAGTGGGAAAGAATTAGCAAAGCACGCACAAAGAGATAAAGTAGGGTGTATGCCAGACACCAGAATTATGCATGTTTTTTCACTTCATTCACTGCCATTCTTCTTCTGATGTATTTAATGAGCACACTAAGATCCAAAACAAAGGGCTTGAGACAGATGAGACTCTCAGCATGTTTTCTTGAAAGATTTTTTGCCAAGAACAAAGGCTCAAGAACTCAACTGGATAAAAAATGCAACTATATTTGGGTGATGTGGTCGGAGTGTTCATTATCAATTGTAAAAGTCATTGGTTTTAACTCTGCTCTGAACAAGACACACCATCACTGTATCCTAGCGAAAGATACTTCACCAACACCACTTAAATTAGTAATACAATAGAGTGAGTGTTTCTTGCTTGTTTATGGTGAAAATATCTTTGGAAATAAGAAATTTGAATATAAATGTAGTTTGAATTTTCTGATTTTGTCATTGTGGAAAATGATAATGAGGTCTTTGGGTAATTTTCACTTTGCTAAGGGGTCTCTGGTCTAAAAAAGCTTTACAGAAGAAGGACAAGTGTACGCAAATCTTTCAAAACTTTGAAGCACAGGGTTTATTGTTTTATAGGGATCCTAAGCACTTGCCTGGAGGAGAATTGGTACTTGGAGGGACTGATCCAAACTACTACACAGGAACTTTTAACTATGTGGAGACAAGAGAAACAGGGAAATGGGATGTCATCATGAAGGGGTAAGACCAATCAGCAATATATGAAGTAAATGGTTAATACACAGATGTAATAGAGAGATTGTATTTAGTGATGATTGGTGCTATGTGTCATAATAGCCAAAGAGATGGCACAAAAACTTAATGATGCTATAGTATGTTTAGATTGAAAACATGAGCCTAGAGATACCTACTAGATCAGACCTGGGAAAACTGCGGCCCGGGGGCCAAATGTGTCCCGCGACCTGTTTCAATCAGGCCCTAGCAATGTTTTTGAGAAACAGAAATGCATGAGGAAGTTTAAGAGATAAAAACTTGGGCTTCGACAATAAACTTGTAACATTTCGAGATTAAACTCTCAGTGTTAGGAGAATAAATTCAAAGCCATAAAAAGCAATTTTTCAATATTAAAGTTAAAGTTTTACCAGATTAAAATTGTTATTTGGACCTTGAAACATTGTTATGAATAAAATAATCTATTGTGTATTTTTATTTGAGTCAAATCAAGTCAAAGTCCTGATAACATTTCACGTAAAATTACGATTTTAATCCCCCAAAATTTCAAGTCTAATCTATAAAAGAGCTTCTTTTTATGACTTCAACTTTAATCTAAGAAAAAATATGACTTTTTTTCTCACATTAAAGAGTTTTTTTCCTAGTAAAATCATAACTTTCTTAAACTTTGACTTTATTTTCATATAGCTTTCCACTCTCAAAATGTTACATGTTTATTATGGTAGACCAAGCCTTTTATTTGAACTGGTTTTCTATATTCTGTGGAAGAAATGCGTCTGCAGTAATTATAATATAAAATAAATATATTTTTATGTTGGAAGTTCAGCCCTCCACCACTATTCTGGGTTTGAATATGGCCCTCGAGTCAAACTAATTGCCCAGCCTTGTACTAAATAGTCACACTGACAACCCATTTCATCTATCTCCATTAGGCACTTTACAAGCTTTCTCCAATATAAAATACTTTCCACTCTATCAACGTTAATAGACTGCCTGTGATGACGACGCCTAATGGTTTTGAGCTCATAGAAGGCACATAAAAGATAAATACATACATGCTAAATAAGTTCCACTTGTGCAGTGTGTCTGTTGGTTCGAGGATGATGTTTTGCGCTGAGGGCTGCACAGCTGTGATCGACACTGGCTCTTCCTACATCACGGGACCAGCCTCCTCTGTGAGTCTGCTGATGAAAACCATTGGGGCACAGCAGGATCAAAGTGGGGTGAGATTTTGACACAACAAAAAGAAAGAAAAAAAATGAACTGATGTCAGTAAAATGTCATATTTGCGTGTGAATTCTGTTTTTGTCAGTACAAAGTGGACTGTGACACGGTGCTCAGTTTGCCAAGCGTGACTTTCCATCTGGGAGGACAAGAATACTCTCTTACACATGAAGACTACATTTTATGGGTAAGCTGAATGTACAAGGAGTCAGTTTCGTTGTATGCAAAGTGTATTATGCACAGTGTTGGGGAAGTTCTTCTGAAAAATAAATTAGTTGCCGTAATTACTTTTTAGAAATGTAATTAGTTACTTCCTTTTTGCCCCATATTAATTGGGTTTACATTGAAATACATTTTGTATGCATCGATCAAATATGGGAGTTTATGTTATAGCATTGGCGTTTAAGCAATGGTCAAGAATAAATGAGGAAATAAAATCGGCACAAATAGCAAATAATCAACAATATAAATGGGTAACAGCTTGCTATAGCTGCAGATCTATGGGGAATTAAACTAACAGAATAAGAAAACACTTTTATTCTGACTTTGTATTTTTTTTATATACTGTATTTACTTTTGAGGTTAAATCAGCTCTATTAACTAAGTTATTCTAACAATTCATCAACCTGACTCTGCAGCAGTCCCAGATGGAGGGTGACGTATGCACTGTCACCTTCAGGGGCTTGGATGTACCGCCCCCTATTGGCCCAATCTGGATCCTGGGAGCCAACTTCATCGCCCGCTACTACACAGAGTTTGACCGGCGCAATAACCGAATAGGGTTTGCTACAGCTATGTAATCCGAAGTCGTTTTGTTTTTTGTCATTGAAGTGTGTCAGTGATTTGCAAACACTTTACTCCCTATAGGCATGCTACATATGGCATTCCAATTGTTACTTTTATCAAGAAATAAAAAGAAAAGACAAATTATAAAAATAAACAAGAAATGTACAAGGGCTGTGTAAGAATAAACTTGGATTTTATGGAATAAGAGTGTATCTGGAACTAAACAAGATCTATGTGTAATTGGGAATAGAACCAGTTGTTTAATCTTGTATACTCTACCATATCAAGAGTTATTGCTATAAAAAAAATACACCCTAAATGATATGAAAGTATCTCCAATTCAACCAATACAGCACTAATAGAAACCAGTTTGCAAATCACTGCACTACTTTTTTAAGCATACACAAAGACATTATGTCCTGCCATATTATGGTTAACGGTTGCACAGAAAGCTTAGGTTTTTTTTGTATTTATGAGTGTCAAACTCACAGAGTGTGAGCGTGTGACTGTGAAGATTGTTATCTACTGCTACAGTGACAACCTGTATTCTGCTGACGTAACAAGAATAAACTTGTTTACTGAGATTTGATTTGCTACTTGCCAACCCACAATAATAACTTCATTGTTGATTTTTATGCGTTGTCTGTATCAAGGTTTAGTTAAAAGCAGACTTCTGTGGCATATTATTTGGTGACAATAGATTGGTCACAGAAATAGTTGTCATCGTTAAAAGTATGGAAACGGAGAGTTTCTTTGTAAAACACATGTAAGGCTGTCATGTGCACTGCTCAGGGTGATGTACTGAAGGAAAAACATTTCCTCAACAGAGAATCTAAAAACAGACACGAGGTAGTGTAGACAATCTTACAGAGCAAGTACTATCTACTTTTACTGTAGCTTAAAGCAAAAGGATATAGAAATAAACTACAACACAAGTACTAAGGCAAAAGAAGATATTAACAGTGGTTGGAAACAATGTACAACTGTCGCAAAGGAACCTCTGATTGGAATGCAAGGATACTAACTTTGTACAAAAAATAAAATAAAAATGGATTACTTCTATAAATTACTTCCAAAGTCACTACTATTTTTGCAAATAATTTTAACTGTGCAAATTGAATTCAATTGGAAACTAAAAGTGTGTTTTCATCCCAGATTCTGGAGCTGGATCAAACAGTCAGAAGGAACTGCCTGACCCATGTGCCTAGCCAAGTCAATAGCTGCACTGCTATTTCAATGAATACTGTTGACTTGTGGGCTTAAGCAACTGTCTTAAATCGAATTTAGAATGAACACAACACATACATATCTTTCAAAATGATGTTACTGATTTTGCTACTCTTTGTTATGCTGGAGATTTTGCTCAAACTGTGCTCAGACCACAGAAAAACCATCTCACTGTGTATAAGTCAATACAGTCCATATATAGAAGCTTTCATATACATACATCAAGAGACAGTACAAATACATCCACCATCTAGGGAAATATTTGCCTTTTGCTTAAAAGGTCCTTAGATCTCAAATTGTTACATCTATACGCACCCGAATTTAAAGAAGAAGAAATTACTTAAGTAAGATTTCATTATACTATTATGCCACAATTGTCTTATGCTTAAACTGAATTAGTTAGTGAAGGGTTTGGGTTTTCTTGATGAGTTCTAAACGTGAAGTCGTTTAGTGAAGTGTAAATGAGAGCATGTGAACACTTTTCTAATATCACACAGGTTATCTCTCATACACCAATAAAAATATACATGTGGAAAAGGTAAACATTTTCAAAATCGTAGTAGACCTGGTATACAGAAAGAACCGCCGCTCATTGACAGCTGCGGAAACAAGTCGAGCCAGCTCTGTTGTCAGACTACATGAGTTTATCACTGTGCGAAAATCAAACGTTGCATTCAGGTGAGTGAAAAAATGTCGAGAAAAACACTGTCTCAAGCTTCAGGAGCCAGACGTCCGTCACACCCCTTCATACTTGATCGAAACATCTACCTCTTGTCCCGTTTTTTTGTTTTAATCAAAGAAGTTTCCCCAGCAAACCTGATGGACAGCGTCTCTTTCTGCAGGAGGCGGTAGAGCGGAAAATTGATCTCAGCCGATAATCACTCTATAACTAAAGAAACTTTTACATGGGTACAAATAGATGGAGGATTTCTTCCATGCAAAGTAAAAATCCGTTTGGCTGCCATGAAAGACCGTCCAAAGAAAAAACATAGAAAAAAAAAGTGTAAATCAGTAACTTTGTGTTTTCCAATAAAAAGAATATTATTAATGCAGCATTTCTGAAAAAAAAAAAATAGATCACTGTGTAATATCTGAGTTGAATAAAAAATTTGAGTTAGTATTTTAGTTCTCATCAGAAACCAAAAGCAACTTTCCTTTGGGCTGTGCTTGATTTGTGAAGGAAGTAGACAGATTAAAAACCTACATTCTATTTGGAGACTGAAAATCAGCTACCTGAGCTTTAAAAAAAGAAAGAAAATTGGTATATTTTTGTTGTTGTTGTTATTTCTTGACATTATGTTTATGTTTTGTTTATCTTTTTTTCTCTTTATTGGAAAACACGTTATAATATACTGAAGTAATGACATATATACTGAGGAAAGAATGAAATTGTAAATAAATTTAACTCATACTTTTCAAAATGGCACTCATAAGGCAGCAACCAAACAACCATTGGTTTAATTGGCTGAAACAAATAAACCAATAATAAATGCATGTGACGCATTTGTAAAGCAGTTTTGGATTTAGAGAATCTGACCACTCTCATGAGTAAGACCAAAATGACTATTAATTGAAAACTCGATACATGGGAGATCTCCCATGTATGCCACCCATTTCCACAAGTCTGAACAAAGGTTTGGTGATAGTGATATTTTGTCTGTGTAAAAAAAAAAAAGAACACAATGATTCTGGTACCTGAGGATGTATCCCGGGTGAAACAGGTCACTGGCTCCTGCAGTTTTCCTCTTTCATAAAGGCAGTCGAAGATCTACAAGAACATTGTAGACAATATATTAAAATGCAAAATATATATATCTATATATATATGAATAAAGGTAATTAGGCACAACGGCTATATACAGTATATATATATATATATAATATATATACAGTATATATACAGTATATATATATATATATATATATATATATATATATATATATATATATATATATATATATATATATATATACAGTATATATATACAGTATATATATACAGTATATATATACAGTATATATACAGTATATATACAGTATATATATATATATATATATATATATACATATTATATATATATTCAACAAAATAAACGCAACACTTTTGTTTTTGCTCCCATTTTTCATGAGATGGACTTAAAGATCTAAAATTCATTCCAGATACACAATATTACCATTTCTCTCAAACACTGTTCACAAATCTGTCTAAATGTGTGATAGTGAGCACTTCTGCTTTGCTGAGATAATCCATCCCACCTCACAGGTGTGCCACATCAAGATGCTGATCTGACATCATGATTAGTGCACAGGTGTACCTTATACTGCCCACAATAAAAGGCCACCCTGAAATGTGCATTTTGTTTTTGCTTAATTGGCGGTCTGGGGACTCAGAACCAGTCAGTATCTGGTGTGACCACCATTTGCCTCATGCAGTGCAACACATCTTCTTCGCATAGAGTTTATCAGATTGTCTATTGTGGCCTGTCGAATGTTGGTCCACTCCTCTTCAATGGCTGTGCGAAGTTGCTGGATATTAGTGGAAACTGGTGCACGCTGTCGTATACGCCGGTCAAGCACATCCCAAACATGTTCAATGGGTGACATGTCCGGTGAGTATGCTGGCCATGCAAGAACTGGGACATTTTCAGCTTCCAAGAATTGTGTAAAGATCCTTGCAACATGGGGCCGTGCACTATCTTGCTGAAACATGAGGTGATGTTCATGGATGTATGGCACAACAATGGGCCTCAGGATCTCATCACGGTATCTCTGTGCATTCAAAATGCCATCAATAAAATGCACCTGTGTTCTTCGTCCATAACAGATGCCTGCCCATACCATAACCCCACCACCACCATGGGCCACTCGATCCACAACATTGACATTAGCAAAGCGCTCACCCACACGACGCCACACACGCTGTCTGCCATCTGCCCTGAACAATGTAAACCGAGATTCATCCTTGAAGAGAACACCTCTCCAACGTGCTAGACGCCATCGAATGTGAGCATTTGCCCACTCAAGTCTGTTACGGCGACGATCTGGAGTCAGGTTAAGACCCCGATGAGGATGACGAGCATGCAGTTGAGCTTCCCTGAGACGGTTTCTGACAGTTTGTGCAGAAATTGTTTGGTTATGCAAACCAATTGTTTCAGCAGCTGTCTGAGTGGCTGGTCTCAGACGATCTCGGAGGTGAACCTGCTGGATGTGGAGGTCCTGGGCTGGTGTGGTTACTCGTGGTCTGCGGTTGTGAGGCCGGTTGGATGTACTGCCATATTCTCTGAAACGCCTTTGGAGACGGCTTATGGTGGAGAAATGAACATTCAATGCACGAGCAACAGATCTGGTTGACATTCCTGCTGTCAGCATGCCAATTGCACGCTCCCTCAATGCTTGTGGCATCTGTGGCATTTTGCTGTGAGACAAAACTGCACATTTCAGGGTGGCCTTTTATTGTGGGCAGTATAAGGTACACCTGTGCACTAATCATGATGTCAGATCAGCATCTTGATGTGGCACACCTGTGAGGTGGGATGGATTATCTCAGCAAAGCAGAAGTGCTCACTATCACACATTTAGACAGATTTGTGAACAATGTTTGAGAGAAATGGTAATATAGTGTATCTGGAAGGAATTTTAGATCTTCAAGTCCATCTCATGAAAAATGGGAGCAAAAACAAAAGTGTTGCGTTTATATTTTTGTTGAGTGTATATATATACAGTATATATACATATATATATATATATATATATATATATATTATATATATATATATATATATATTATATATATACAATATAAATATATATATATATATATATATATATAATATATACATATATATATATATATATATAACACACAGTATATATATATATATATATATATATATATATATATAATATAATATCAGTATATATTTATATATACAATATAATATATATATATAAAAAAAAAAAAAAAAAAAAAAAAAAATAAAAAAAATATATATATAATCACCAGTTTATATTTATTATAATTATACACACAAGTAATATATAAGTATATAATATAATATATATATATAATCATACACACACACATTTACATACAGTTCGTACATACATACTGATACTGTACAAGCATGTTGTAAATAACAAAGCATACACATTGGATATATGAAAAAGAAGTTAAAAACAACTCTAACTTCAGTTTGTGTCTCTCTATCCCGCCCTCTCACTCCCTAATTCGTTCAGTCATACACACACCCACTGGTCCCATAAAGCAGCACGCTCACCCCAGTACAAAGTGATGTCCAAAACAACATAAAGTTTTAGATTCCTTGAGCAGTGTGAGGCAACACCTGCCTCTGTAGATGCTTGCTGTGATCTCAACTTAGAGAGGCATCATATTTTTATTTGCTTTTCTTTTTAACAGATAGTTCAGCTTTTGAATCTCACAAGGAGAGCCAGTTTGTAGCCTACAATAAAAACAATGGACTGTTTCAAGGGAAGTATAACATTTAGCGCATGAAAATGTTTCCAGGACCTACTATGTGCGTTGGCAAATCTTTTCTACACAAAATTCAAGCCCTTAAAAATGGGATAGCTAGAACACCTAAAGCAGCTTTGAACTTTTACATAAGTCATTTATGTTGGGCTAAGCATGATGCCCAGAACAGTGCATCTTGTCAAGCAGAATAGAGGTGGGAGGTCTTATAAAGGGCCGTCTGTCAGTGGAGACAGTTAGTCTTGGTTTGAACTCACTCTGAGCAAGAGGAGCACCATCAGGCAATACTTTGAAGCACAGCGCCACAGGACGAAGTGTCAGATTTACTTAACAGCAAATTCCTTTCTGTGGAGTGGAACTGAATATTGGAAACGGATCTCTTTGCTTCAATGTGTGTGACAAAGGAGTTTGGTGTTTTCCATTGTCAAACACGTACCAGATGACCATCCTTGTGTCAACCCTGATCCAGAGTAAAGCTAAGGTAAGGGCACAGCTTTTCTACTGTGGACCTCAGTGAAGCATGCAATTTATGAATTTTATAGCTGTATTGAGTCGTTTGTTGACCTATATACCATCATCATGGAACTGATAAAGAAAAGCAATCATGTGATAGATGACATTTGGATCATGTGCTCCTGCCACATACCAGGCACATCAATAGTTATATTAGATTAGATTAATCTGATTATAAGTCATCATCAGTAACAAAGTGAACTCCCAATAATAGAAAAAAGACTAAAATCTTGAGCTTTCATTTATTCGGAGGACTACCTTTCTCTGCTTACTCTGATGCATTCCATACTCAGTATTAAAAACAATGGTACTTATTATTGTTTTCCTCTTATGCCTTGGGAGCCTATTACTGCCCCCAGTACTGATTATTGGCATCTGAAAAACTCTACCTATTTGAAGAACAGACAGAGATCAACAATTGTTTGTTGATGCACATTGATTTAGCCATGACGGTGTTTAAAGAGCAATGCTTTTTTTTTGTTGCATTTTTCAAGACAATTATGACAGTTTAGTGCCTGGAGAGTGGCTAATGAATATGTGAAATTAAAGCTGTGAGTGTTAAATTTTTGTTGACTTGTTAGTACATTTTAATCTGTTGTTGTAGCTTGAGTCCATCTGGAATTGATTTTACTGCACGAGTAGCTAAAAGGTGCTTGGTAGAAGTCATCACATTCACTACAGGAGCCTTGTGCGCTTGGGCCATGCTTCATGGTGGACACAAGTATTGACCGTAGCTGGAACTAATCAAACTCTGAGGCAGGTTCCTCTGAGGTCATGCACATTTACACTTAGACTGTGGTATTGTCACAGGGAAGCGCTGCTGAGCATGTTGGCTGAACTCGAAACTTGATCTTTTAAGAGGACTCTTGTTGAGAGGCAAAACTCACTGAGTAGAGAGTAAAGGCATTTTTAGAGATTCTCTCTATAGATTTTGGACCACAGATAAAACAGAAAACATTGCCAAAATACAAGTCTATTGTCAATGTAATTTCAAAAAAATTCAGTTAAACATATCTTTTATGTTTTTGTGATTACACTTTTTTGACAGATTGTTTTTCTTTTGGCTATGAAAGCTACTGAAGGAGTTATTTGCTTGTTGTAAAGCCTGGGCCATGTCAGCATGGATCTAAATGATCATTAGAGCAGATTTCTAATGTTTCACAAGGGAAGGTTAAAAATGAACTTTTTGAATTGACTTCAAATATAAGCACAAATGTAGTCCATGTGTTAGGTGCTCTGTCAGAGTGTGACACTGGCTGCCTCAGTTGCAGGTAAAGTGTCTGTGCGTGCTTGTGTTGCTGAGCTTCCCTCTGACGATGACGGAGGTCCCTGGTCCCTGCAGACACTCAATCACAAGGGAGCACCTGCTCACAGTACGATACTTGGTAGGTCCTTTTGAGACGTGGCTGTTTATCAGCCGTACAGACAGCTGATGTCTCACTGTTGTTTTGCAGATGGATAACCAGTTACGGACTGGGTGTTCTATATCCTACACGTTCATAGAGCGGAGAAGTTTGGTAAGGTAACCCTTGTTTTTATGGGCTGCTTCCTGTTGAAACATTTGAATCAAACTTTCCACTAGCTTTTTGCATTGTTTATTACCATTTGTTCTGGTTCCCCACAGAGTAAATGCTGCTTTGTAAAAGCTGCTTTACCGTGGATCTTAGAACTTCTCACTACACACTTCAAATACGGCAGAGGTTCAGTCAATGATGGCTACGTTCAGTCCCTGCGGGCCCTGATCCTCAACATGTATTCTCAGAAGTGTGTGCCTCAGATTAATGAAGAGGTAGAGGTGAGTCGCAGGTGCCCTTTCCTCAATGCATAATAGAATGTATTTTATTTAATAAGAAACCTATCACAGAAATATGTGGTGTCAGCAAACGAAAGATAAGTATACATAGTGATTAAAGAGAGTTGTACGTTTTGTGCTGTAGGACAAACCAGAAAGTTTTGAGATGTCGTACAGAAGCTCTCCTTCAGAGGCACTGCAGAGGGCATTAGAGGTGCTGACACTTTACTGGGAGCTGGTCACAAAGAGCGAGGCACCCATCAACTGGACATGCCAAAATGAATATGCAGAAACTCTAGGATCCACCACAGAGATACCAGATGACTCTACCACTCAATACTATACAGGTGCGATTCTGAAACAAAACAGAAATCTGACTTATGCAGGTCATGTCTGGGGCAAAAATGATAACCAATCAAATGCTGTTTTCCACAGACAGTTATGGTAGGGACTCCATAAAGGCTTCTCAGAGAAAAGCAGTGCGAGACATGTACAAACTGGTCTTCATCATCACCTCCATCTGTGGTGGACTGCTGTTTATACTCACTCTCTACTGCCTCATCACACAAAAGGTGCTGCCATTTCATTGTGCGCATTTACATGAGCACTGAGAATGCTACATTCCTGAGCAAGGCCAAATGCGGTGCTTTGAGAGAGCCAGTTTTATTTCTAGTAAATACTGAACATTAAAGAGAGGAAGTGGCCAAACTTTCACATTTCTGTGGTTGTATGCAGCAGCACACTCAATGTGTGAATGTTAAAGATTCTCCTCTTCTCTGGGATTGGCACCAATGTTAGACATATGCATGCTGTGATTCTGGCTTTGGCTATCTATCCACATTACTTCTTCACCAAAGTACTTAATCTTACCATTTTAAAGGGAAAATATAATTAAATGACATTTTATATCAATCAATATCAAGGGAATAATTTGAGGTTGCAAAACAGACTTGTAAAATGCTTAACAACATTTACAAGCAGTCTAATTTTTGCTCAAATGTGATTCTAAATAAGTGTGCCGTGCTTAGATGTAAAAATACTTTTCAAAGTAACATGGAGGAAGATGAAACAGTTCAAGGGAAACACGTTTTACCCTGAAAGACTTAATCACACGGCACAACAGTGGAATTCAAACTAGATGTTAACATAGTTACATCAGCAGCAATCACATTACGGAACCACGGGCAAACTATTCAGGATTTCTCACCACTATTAAGGTATAACTTTAACAACACTATTTTACATGTATTGGAAAATGTATACATAGACCCAATGGTATGTAGAGAAAGGTTTTGATTATGGCTAATGCATTCTGACTAAAGCCTTGAAATCCTTCTGCTTCCTCCAATACACAGCTAAACTCAAAACACTGAAAAGCACAGAAGGTTGTCACAAAACATCTGCATTCTTAGTATTTGTAGTTAACCACACTTAATTAAATTTTACAAAGAAAACAGTCTGCTTTTTATGGGCTGTAGCAAAATTCGTGGTTTAGTCAACTAAAAGGAAGCAAGGTTCTGCAAATATCAAAAGAAAAGTTAAGTAATATTTAACTGTATTTATCATCTGTAAAAAGGAATATTAAACCAACAATTCACTCTCAGATCATACTTTTTCATAATTTGTGTCTTAATTAATGCATTGAAACAACTACTAAAACATTTAATTTAGTCGGTAAATTTGAATTCAAAAACATGACATTGGTCTGTCTGCAACACGTGTTTATTGTAGCTGATTCCTCTGTAGATTATCGGGATTTGTCAATTGATTAGTTAGATTAGATTTCAAAAGACCCATGAGTATTTAAAGCATTTCACCAAAATGAAGCTAAAGAGATTATTATTTATTATGATTATTATGATAATTATGATTGTGATTATTATTATTATTCATTTTACAAATTTTTCATGTGCAAAAAAAAAATATTGGTTTGTTTGAAAAATACAACATATTTTTAATATTGAATTAGTAAATTAGTTGACAATTATTTCAATAATTTATTAGTTGCATTAACCAATTAACTTGTTTTAACCATAATGTGCAGCAATGGATTCTTTTGGATTTTTATAGAACACAAAACATGCTAATTCATCAAACACAATATAGTTTTATTCATCTAAATAAATAAATACATAAATAAATGCTAACGCTAATAATAATAGTCATAATAAAGCAAAAGCCCTTTTTAATGATGAAAATAGATTAATTAGAATCAGACTGGCTCAAAGTTAATCACTTCAAAATCCGGTAAAAGTGGTCAGTAGTTGTTTCAGCTTTGTCAAAATAAAGGACAAAGGAAGTTGGACCTTGTGAAATATTTAACAAGGAGAGCTTTTGGACACACTCGGCTCTAATGTGCTGAAGCTTTATTCAAGCCAGCAACAGTCTTAGTAAAAATATCAATAAATTCAGTCAGTCTGACAAAAGATCCTACATTTGTCAGAATCATATTTGCACAATTTATGCAGACCATCTGGATGCACTTCAGTGGTTAGGCTTTTATATTTTATATTTTGTTACGGTCTGTATTTTTATATTTATAATAAACTGTTCAAAATGTTGCAATTCAGACAGAGAAAAGAAAAGAAGTGCTTGCATATTGCAAAATGTTACTTCACAAATCAAACATCAGCAACACAAATGGACTTTTGCAGAATTTGATTTTAGCCTAACCTTTAACCTCTTCAGCTTGATGAGAAGCTGGATCACCCATAGCTTTGTCTAGAGGCGCCAGTCAAAACAACATAAACATGGGGCCTCCACCCAAATGTTAGCTTTGCTCCAACACCTGCAATACATTATTAAGAGTAGCCTTTGTAAATGTTTAGACAGCTCAACAGTAATCAAAGATAATTTCAGACATACACTTCAAAAATCCTCAAACATCAAATTAAAAGATCTCGAGTTTGTCAAAGAAAAACATCCTTGAGGTCTTTCTAGACAATACTTAACATTTAGCCATTCAGTCTGGTATAAAGAGTAGAAAAAAGTAATTTGCTAGTTTGAAGATGTTTAAAATCTGTTAAATGTTAATATAGGCTCAAAAGTGGGTAAGATAAGGTAGTTACATAGATAGTAAGTAAATCATCTAATTTAACAATTCATAATTGTATTTAAGCATTCTATAATTTCCATGAGTACAGTTTTTAGTTGCTCGCATCCCCTGAATCAACACAAGTCTGAGTATGACCTAGAATACATGTGTAACAAATGTGTGATTATTCTGGTCTCTTTGTGTCCAATTTTCTAGAAATCCCAGATTCGTCACAGGTCGAGAACACACACAGACCTGAGGTAAGATTATTTTCTACAGTCTGGTGCTTTGCTATGGGCCCCTAATGACAGTCAAGCTCATGTAACCAGTGTATTTCTATGTGAAACAGAGACCGGCGGCAAAGTATAGAGATGGAAGAACAATAATGTAAGTGTTCTTTTGTTGCTGTTTACAGAAAAAGTTCACTTACTTATTGTAGACTTGATATTTTCTCAATTGCAGGTCGTAAAGAGCACATTTCTGCAGCAGCAAACTTGCACTTGTGAGCCTGTACATTTGACCCAATTTGTAAAGTCTTTTGCATTTGTATTTGTTTGTAATGTATCATTTTTGGTCACCTATTTAATCTACTATTTTTGCTTTCACTGAGAGCAAAGATGGACCTTTTGTGGAATATGATTTGTATATTAAGTTTACACATTATAAATTGCAAATATTGTTGAACATTGAAGTTTTATTTTTATGTCTCTGTAAAGTCAATGCTACCATTTAATCCTGTGACTGTATTTTGCCTTGTGTACACATGTACAAATTATTTATTACTTAAAACAGTCATCATAATGTACAGGAAAAATGATGTCTCTAGCTAGCACTGTATTCATATGCATACACTGAATTTTGAGTTTTAATAGACCATTTATTAAAATCAGTTTTTCTGCCTACAGCTTGTGTGTTGAAATAATCAAGAATACTATGTCAAAGGCAGAATCCACTTCCCAAGCAGCTGTGTAATGCAGGTTCCTGCATTATCAACATAAAAGGATAAATGTTTTTTACATCTTAGATGTTTTACAGAGATCACTCCGTTTCAGTTAAAACCCATACAGTTGTACTTTTTTTATTGCAAAACAATGCGAACAGTTGCAAAATGAACTCTGGGGAGTAGAAGGCTTTTGGTCAAATACAGTGAACTGTTGTTACTGGCAAGAAACAATGCACAGCAGTTAGCACACTCTAAGACGCCTTTGGGAGTGACAGGAAATGGTGAGAAATAGTGCCACTGCAGACTAATGTGATGACTGTACAACAATTAATAATTCTTGTCTTTGCTGCATGAAAATACACATATGTGGGGCAGACCACAGTCCTTGAAGCTGTCAGGACTTTGCTTTTAGTAAATACCACTCTGTATCACTCTGCTCTAAGACAACTTGGCCAGATCCAAGGGTTGAGAAAAAAAAAACTACGACAATTAGTGAATAAGAAATAAAATATGCATCCGTTACTGTACATGTTGAAAACTAATGTATAACTAAATAATGCTTGTTCATTTCTATTCACAGTTCTATCCCAAACTGTGTTAATCCCACAGTTTGGGAACAACACACGTTCTCCATCTGTGATTATGTGAATGTGTGCAGGTTAGAAAAATGAAATCTACTCCAGAACTCAGGGGAGAAAAAAAGGGACAATATAACCTGATCTGTAACATACTTAATTTTTTACAAGCTACTGCTTATCACTGTGCAAACCACTGCTGGAGTGGATACAATCCATCTTTCTTTTCAAGACACTTCTCCATTACAAAACAAGGAAAGTATTTCTATAATTCAATTTAGTGCCTTTCTGCAGAGGATTAAAGGCAGCTGTGTGACATGAAAAGGCAACTTGTCTTCAACAATAAATATGTGGGGACTGCTTCAAAACAGTCAGAATTGTCAGGAGAACTCAGCTTTTTCTCACCCTACTAAATTTTTTTATAATTGTGAATTACAAAAAGAAAAGCAGCTTTTTTTCCCTGTTCAGATAAACCAGCATGTTGTGTGGCTTCTTTTAAGTAAAAATCAAAATCATCCACATAGATTTTTAAACAAAGAATATCTAAAAAAAAAAAAAAAAAAAAAAAAAAAAATGAACAAGCATTGACAAAAAATGATGACAGGCACAAAATCATGATGTAAAGTTAAAAAAATAAGTACACCGTTTTTGAGAACTGAAAATAATAATAAAAAAGGGAATTAGCCATCTTCATTACAAGAAAGAAAGTCAAATGTATTATTAACAGGTTACATTATATTATCTACTGACGTCTCCAAAAAAAAAAAAAAAAAAAAAAGTCATTCACATGTAACATCACAATAAACCACATGGTGGAGACAAAGATTTTGAGTAATTGGAGGCCAAAGTCAAACTTTGCAACAACATATTACTTAATCATCTTACTAATTCAATTGCATTTCCGATTAACAATTAGACGTCTGGTTGAACAATAATATTGGCAAAGTTACATCTGAGTTACATCTGTGGAACACAGATTTCTTCTTGTTTTACTTTTCCATGTGAGATTGAGTTTAGAAGGCATTAATTGCTTTTGTTTTATTTTGATAATATTCTTTATACTTTTTATATTATAGTCATTTAGTCTTTTCCATTTTTTTTAACCTTCATTTGTTGTTTTTACACATGCAGTTAAAATGTTCTGCAAAATATTTTTAATAAGTAATAAGTCTGAGAGTCATTCCTTTAAATAGTTTTAAGGGTTCAACATATGAGAACTACAGACACTAAACATCAATAAAAGCAATGCGACGCAAACAGTAGGCTGCTTCAGCAGGAATGTCTTTGGCACTGATCTCATTGGCATCCAAACGCAGCATTCTTAGCATTGAGAAGTTTGTCATGTCAATGGAAGAGCAAAAGCTGCTCAAGGAGAACTCTGAAAGAAAACAGATTAGAAACAAAAAAATATTAGAAAGTCCTGAGTGACACACTGTCTGCATGATTGTGACTAAAGGCATTTGCTCACAACATAAGGTCATACCATGATGTTAAGAGCCATCAATTCACATTTGTTATTGGCAAATGGCAGTCAAAGGGGCGGGTTGCAACTATAAAACTGCATATACTAGTTTCTGTATTTGATTTAGTTTATTTACTGAAGTAACAAATAGTGCATGAAATGTCTAAAAAATGAATTATTCTTTTTAAGTTTAAGGGGTGGGGGTGGGGGCACTGGTGTAAGACATGAAATAAATTGGAGGGCTACATCCGGGTTGTGTTTGACATGTGGTTTAGTGATTATTCAAAAATGTTACAATAGCTGAAATGTTGTATCATCAAAAGTCTCAAAATATGTTGTGATAATAGCTAAGACATTCAGGATTACATTTATGTTTATGTTTATGTTTATTTTGGATCCCCATTAGCACAGTCTCGCTGCGCTACATAGACCATGATTCTTTCCAATATTTCAGAATAGACCATTTAAAAAAAATGCTGTTTTATGCACTTTTATGGAAAGAAAAAATGATCAAATGATTAATTTCACAGGCTTGTCAAAGCACTTTTAAAATGTAGTATTTCTAAAGTCTGCTTGTCTCTCAATAATACAATAAATAATACTGTACTGTGAATAGAAAATGATGATAATATCACATTATGTCATTTGCTAATTGTTACAACGCTATCAATACACAATTTCACTGAAGTCATTTAAAACATAGAATAGTGTGGAGTATTTTTGAAGCTCAAATTGTTTGATAGTCAAAGGGTCTGATATTCTGGTTTGTAATGACTCGGTTGAGCTCCCCTTATACAGTATTTCTCATAAAAGCACTATTTCAAAGATACAGGTTTGTTTTACTTTTTCTTTCTTTTTGATGTTAATCATATCAAGATGACAATACAGTCATTATTTGAAAACTTCCCTCACTTTCAGAAGGGCTCACACTCACTACAGAGTTCGGCCCCACCCCACCCTCCATTTGGGTTAAGTTCCCACCTGGCGTTGTGTTCTTGAGAAATATGAAAATACAGGTTTCACACAATGCATTTGTACAGTTCTGCCTGTAATGTTTGCATAATATGTACAGGATGTATGCGTTGTTCCTACCTTTGATCTTGTTGGCTTGGAGATAAAGGTTTTCCAGGCGCTTGCTGACAGTGGGGATTCTCTCCAGTTTATTGTGAGAAAGATCAAGTTCGACTAATGTACTTATGTTAAAGACATTGGCTGGAAGTCCTTTATCTGTTAGCTTATTGTGGGCCAAGCGCACAAACTGTAACTTTGGCGCCTTGGTAAATAAGCCTAGAGGCACACTTTCTATGTGGTTGAACTCCAGATACAGTTGCTGTAGCCTTTCAGGGAGGTTGTCTGGAATTTTTTTTAGTTTATTTTTTCTCATATCCAATCTGCTTAAAGACTTCAGACCCTTAAATGCACCACCAACATTATCTATTTCATTTGCCTGGAGCTGGAGGTTGGTGAGGTCCACCATTCCATCAAATGAGCTTGAAGAAATCTTGGAGATTTTGTTGTGGCCAAGTCGAAGATCTGTGATGGATTTTGGCAGGTTAGAAGGTATACGAGTCAGCTCATTGTGATTCAAGTACAGTCGATCAAGATTTTTAAGCTTGATGAAAACATTCTTTCCGATTTTTTCAGAGTTTAACTTGTTTTGAAACAGAACAACCCAAACCAAATCAGTAGCATTATCAAACACTCCCTCCTGGATGCCTGTGATCTGGTTGCGCTGCAGGTAGACGTATTTGATATGAGAAGGTACATATGGAACATGCTGAAGGTTGCGGTTGTGGCAGTACATGGCTGTAGGATATGCAGGGGGGCAGTCACACTCCAAAGGGCAATCAACATCGTCTGCCATCCAGTTGCTATGTCGCCAACGTCCACGGAGATGGGACAACCACTGGATCTGGCTGTACTGGCCAAGACTTGAATGAACTAATCCAAATGTAAGAAGTAGCACAAATGCTTGCATGATCCCTAAAGAGATATTGACGATATTACATTTGAGAAAAAACAACAACAATAAAAAATATCATAAGTATAATTATAATAAAAAGTGCATTGGATTGTGCCAGTTCTATATTTAAAATTAAATCTTCACTCACCAGTTGGATGGTCCCAAGCAACACCTCCTCTTGTCTGTGTCACTCTAAGACTGAGGCTGGGATGTTGTTGGTTTATGGTAAATATCCCCCTCGCAGTTCCAACTGTAGCCCCAGCCACGCATCCTCGTTAGCACGCATACATTTTTTCCACTTACACTATACACTACAAAATATCACCTCCAGCCATGTCAATATCAATCCCATCTGTGCTCCACAGCAGACATCTGCTTTTTAACAACCCTGTTTTCTCTCACCGCGTCATGCCTTATCATTAGGAAAGCTGCCTGCCATGTTGTTTATTGTTCTAGTGGGATGTTTGTGCTATTAAACATTTATGTTGTGCAAACTATGATTTACATTACAATAAAACAATGTTGCTTTTTAAGTTATACTACAACAACAAAGCATACACACACAATTGTTGGCAATAAATTGTTTCCTGCAAGTCCTTTGCAAAAACAACCCTGTTATTTGTGCACCGATTTCAGAAATATTTGCTGCTTGCTACAGGTCGTTTAAAGACAGTGTTCATGCTGTTAGAAGAAAGTAAGCACTCATGTTGCCAGCGCCGAAGCTGCCTTTTCTGAACCGAGACATGCTTCTGCTGATTGACCTCTAAAAGTCCTAAACTCAACAATGTAAAATATCCATAGATTACGCATGATTTTAGAATGAGATTGTGTTTCCTGGGGTGTAATTTTTTTTAAAAAGTCACTTGTGTCAGAGAGAAAGACAAAAGTTGTATAATTATGGACTTAGAATTGTAGAAAAAAGACAAAAAGAAGACAAATTTGTCAAAACAACTCAGGGACTTTTCAACTAACCCCCTTTGATGAGGAGACCAAATCATGCTTATTTGCAACTGGATGCTGTTCAGCAAGTGAGTAATAACCTCTAATGATCTAATTGTTTCCTCCAGTGGAGTAGTCTGTTTTCGGGGAAACAAAATTGCCACAGGTTTCAAGATTAATCTTTTGCTCGTATTTGTGTAATATTCTGAAAATAGTTTGAAACGTTATTGAAGTAACACCCAATAAACAACAAAAAGTGCTTTTCAGTCTAGGATTTTTTCTTGCTCAACACCCCAGCCCAACCACCCACCCATCTACCCAAAAAGAATAATGTGACCTATAGAAAGGTAGATATCTTTCAACAGGTCTTTTGTCAGTGTCAAATTATCACTGCATCATATATTTTCTTGTCAAGGAACTCATTACACTATCAAAATTCAAATAAAATGCAGCCTCAAGCAAGAGAAAATTTGAGGTTTAAGATACTAGCAAAAAATATTTTACCTCACCTTAGAAGACTCTTCTTTTACATAGGGGAAGCCAGATATAGTCTCCTGAACTTCTGGAAACCAAATGAAAGTATCACTGAAAAAAGAGAAAGAACATTAAATAGTTTGAGAAGCCAGAGTTGCCTAGTGTGAAATAACATAAAAGTAATTTTACATATTTTCTAGCTGGTGATTTTGATTATTTATTAATATATAACCAGGATAAACCCTAAATTGAAGGAGAGACATGGTGGTATAGGGAAGAGCTTCATTAACTAGACTCACCAACTTTTGTAACAGAGCATATAAATATTATCCTTTGCAGCTGCATTCCACCTGGGTTAAATATAGAATGTTGTGACCATGTGAATAAAACCATGTAGTGCAATTTTGTCAGTATTGTTCTCTTTGACTTTTTCCTCATTCTTTGCTTATTAAAATCACTTATACCAAGATTTTTTTTAATGAGCAGAAGCTTCAAAGCCTATACCACACAGTGTGAATTTACAAGACTAAAAGCCAGTCTGGAGAGCTGTGTACCAAGTCACAGCTGTAAGCACGGACTAAATGAAACCGCAAATAAATAGACATGGAGCTGAAGAACAAGCGTTTCAGCTCGAGCAAGTTCTAAAAAAGAAAACAGTTAGACGAAAGGAAAACACAATGACAAGACTGAAAAACTGCTTAAAAAATGTTACGGACATTTGGTCTATTTCCAACAAGTTATACATCCATTAAAAATTTAGAAAAACAAACAAACAAAACTGGGTGCAATTACAGGTAGCACTTCTATTGGATTTTCTACATGGAAACTTCACTCACTGTGTAAATGTACATTAAGAAAAATTACTTAACTATTTATTGCTGTCAACACTATTTAAGTCAGTCTTCTGAGAAATGTAATTATTCATCTCTTGATAACAAAGGCATTCACAGACTTGTACAAAAAACATCACACACAGTCCCCTTGTTGGCTGTCTGATTTTTGCCATAGATAACAATATGCTAAATATAACAAAATTAATTTGCAAGTTTGTAACAAGTGAAACTGTCTCCTGAAGTGGTCAGAAACATATTCAAAAAAGTAATTCCACAGAAAAATGAGATCCAATGCAGAGGTTGCACACTGCTTCTGAAATACTGCCGTACCAGCAGTGACAAATGGGTACAATCATGACGTCTAAAGCGTTCAATACCTAAAGTGACAAAGTTTCAATAATGTAATTAGTTTGTTAACATAATGAATCTGCTAAAAGGACAAAGAGAATATATTTGCTCTTCATAGACTGTACACAGCACTTTTCAACTTTATTTTTATTTATTCAAAATATTCTTATCTGTAGCATGCAAAAAAAATGACCAAATCAGACTATCTGGGGAAAAAGAGATAATTAATGAAGTAGTAAAATATATAAAATTTAATCCAGAAATCTGACATCATGTCAGATAATGCCAGCCTGTCTAACAAATTAAAGGACATCAAAACAGTTTTTGGATAGTCAGCTTAATCATCAATTAAACTCAAATTAATCATTAATTCAGTTTAGTCAAGTTGTGTCCAGCATATTTTTTTCAAATCTGAAATAATGAGTGCCAGATTCATTATTATTAGGGTTGTATAATCCCAAATTTGTCCATGAGGGCTCTATAATAGAAACAAGATGTCTTGATGTCTTCAAACACACTTTCCAGATTTTAAAAGGGGACCTACTGTGTTATTTCTATGTATTTAGAAATAAACTATATGTAGATCAGTAATTTACATTTAGTTTTTTGTAAAACACAAAACTGAAAACAACTTAGAAATAGAAAGCGGTTTATTTACAGTAAAACTTCAGAACTGATAAGCCAGTTTAAGATTTTAAGATAACAAGCAGCAGATGTTAAATCCGTCATTTATATTATTGTAAAGTGGCTATGTGACTATTCTGAACAATACATGCTTTACTACTAAAATAGATTTTTTTAATAATCACAACTAAATACAGTCAAGTGGGCGGGGATGGGTGGTAGGTGAGGATTTAGCAATCTTAGAATAGACAACAAACTTTGGGTTGCATTTGTTTCATTCACAAATGAAGTAATCTTGGTTTGTTAGTTTTATTAGTCCACATCTGCAAAGATCAACAATTTCTGTTCTGTATTTTGAGTTGTCTTTGTGAAACAATCACTAATTTGCAAAAGAAGCAAACACTGAGGTTGGTCAAGAAGATCGCTACAGAAACTTATATTTTTGAACAAGTTTGAACCCTTGCCCTCTAGGCGGCATTTTTGAGTGACCTGCTGCAGGAGGAATAAATATAAACAATCCTTTGTGCCATGTTCCATCACACTCTTAAACCAAAAGAAGAACTCATAAACTTACTATACATGTATTCATGTTTTTCTCTGTTTTTTGTTTACTAATGCATGACGTTATGTGTTGTCTGTTGTGGGACTAAGGCATTTTTTTATTTATCTTATCTTATAATAAAGCTAAAGATTTTCACTTTCAATGTGCTTTCTAACTAGTAGACACCAATCTGCCATCAGTCGACAAAAATAACACTACAAGTACAGAACCAACCCGAGTTGAAATAGCTATATGTTCTCCTCCTTTGACTTTGTGTCAAATATTTACTTATAATATAATGTTGTATCTTTTAATTTCCTGACACATGTTTGTGCTCTACTTCAGTTCCTGGATGACAAAATGACCAAAAAGCAGTGACTGGTTAAATCAAAAAGTCTCCGCCTTACTGTGAAGTAAACAAGCCCAATAAAGCGATTTCCACAAAGTAAAATGAAACTGGCTGATGCATCAAGGAAACATCAAAAGTGCAGCTTTAAAGCATTAAAAAAAAAGATGAGCAAACAACCCAAATTTGGGTGATATTTGCACTTTAGCTCTTAATGTTTTGTCTATGAACGTCAAACGCAGAGAGCATTGGATTATTTAAGTGCATTGTAATTTCCCAAATCATGATTATGTGTGAATTCTGCTTTTGTTCATCATGAAAGCCCACCAAAATATCAATGGACTCCTTCCAGTTTGGACAGATTATTATCATTTTCATGCAGACAGATAACAACAATCCCTTTTTACAAAGAAAACTTTCTTATGGCATTAAACCTGTAAGTATCTTGTTGAAAAAAGACTTTTTGTATCAAAACAAAAAGTCTGTTTTTCACAGATTAAAGGAGATACATTTGTTTATGTAACTGTGATGAACAGGCCTACATTTACTCAGCAACTTTCTGGACTCGAAACAAAACTGCAAGGACATGATCATTTGTGAAAGAAAAAAAATGTAATGATCCAAAGGTTTGAGTGAATTAGGCTCCATGAAAGAGTAAGTTTGGATAAAATTAGTTTAGAATGTAAACTTGAAAGAGCTCTACTAGTATATGCTGCCTTTAGTTAAACTGTGTGTTTTTATATGTACACAAGTGATTAAATCAAACAATGAATAACTTACATTAGCTGCGCAAAAGATTTGATCACTAAGATTAACTGAACAAAAAATGTCGGGATATATATTTTTTGTACTTTTCAACAACTCTTGGCAGAACTTTACATCACATCATCGTTTAGTTTGTTCACAACAGTACTAAAACAAGATGCAATTTCTCAACTAATTAATCATCTTGATAACTAGCCTAGCAACTTACATCCTGCTTACATCTGTACGACGCGCGAACTTTGCGGAACGTCAACGCAGGGCCGCAGTTTCCCGTCGGAAGATAGAAGGTGTCGGACCATCGAGCTGTCTGGGTCCATGAAGAAACATGAATGGGAGATGTGTCATTCTTATTCTTGTTGTTTTTTCCAGTAAAGCGCAAGATATGGTTGCAGCGTGAACGTTGCTTTTGCTACGTGCCTACTGTAAAGAATTGAAATTTTAAATCATGTTTGCCAAATCGTTCAGGGTGAAATCCAACACTGTAATCAAAGGATCTGACAGGTAAGATGTGCTGACTGAGAATCTCCAGCGTTCCTACGTTTAAGTCTTTAAGCCTAAGCTAACTAAACTCTTCTTGTTTTAGCATCATTTTTGATTTAAGTTTTGTGCCATCACACAACAAGTTAACGTTAGTGGCTAAACACAAACGAGATCTTGTTTGTGGTTGTAATTTTACTAATCTATAAAACAAAACAGCTCTGTGAAACAAATTAGCTTAGTTAAATATTGTCATCTTCACCTGAACCTATAAAATGTTAATTTTAAGTATGTAAAAAATATTAAAGAATCCTGTTTATGAATAATTTTCTCAAAATCCTCCAGCTAGGACGGGGCGATATTGTTAAACGTAGTTATCTCGATCATTATTTTGGCATATTCATTACAACATTCTGTTTATGTTATGTCAAACCAAAAAAAAACATTTTCCAAAATGTCTTTAAATAATTTAAGTGTAATGATCAGACGATGTGTTCCAATGATCTGACCAAATATTACTCAAACTGCACTCACAAGACCACAGGCTTGTTTTTTCTATTAAAGAAGAAAAATGCAGCTAAGATTCTCCAGTAAAGAATTCAGATGAATAAAAATTTTAGACCATGGACTAAACATTCTAAATTACCAAGCAATTCTATCCTTATTTGAAATATCTTTGCTTTTTAAGCAGCTCCTTTTGTAGCATATCCTCTATTACATTTTTGGATATCACGTTATTGTCTAAAATTGGTTATACCTGCAGTTCTAGTCCATTAAAATTGCATTTGATTTGTATTCTTGTACTACCCCAGTTGTGAGACACGGGCAGTTTAGTATTTATCATTGTATTGAAACTTGTTAATTTGCTCAGCTTGCAGAATCGTTTCTTTTATTTAACCATAGTTTAACAGCTAAAAAAAAAATAGAGTTTAGTTTCACTTTAACAGCCCCCTAGCACAACAGAGGGCAAGGCTAACGAGTTTTAATACATGGTGAGCTAGATAAGCCATTATGATGTTAACCAACATCCAGTTCCAGCAGCCTCGTGCTTAGTGATCTGGTCTACCAACTAAGTACAGTAGAGAGAGCCCTATTAGATAGATATTCGACGGCACTAAAGATAAAAATGTATTTTTGTGTATATGTGTTTGTGTGTGGGGGGGTATGCTTCTATATAGAGGATCTGGTGTTGTTGCGGAAGTTACATTTACCCCATGACAAAGGAGTTTTTCGATTAAATAGATTATATTTATTTAATTTTCCTGCAAGGTTTTCTTAATGCTGTCATATGACAACATATGACAGCAATTATTCTATTTAAGTCAAAACTAGCATTTTTGATTCTGAAATGTAAATTGCAAATTGAATTCTCAAACCAAATGTTGAATACTGGATTCTCCCTGTAGCTCACTTACTGTTATAGTCATTTTTAAAACAAGATAAGGTTAATATTGAAGTAGAAGTAAAATTACATTTCTACTTATGCTTTTAAAAGTAAAGCATTTTGTACCTTTAGTAACATGTACTGTCCTCTTCAAATAAATAAATTCAAATCATGATACCATGCTGTCCTATCTAAATAATATCAACTCAGCCAAACTTTGTACTGATCTTCTTTTTTTATTATTATTTTCTTTCTCCAGGAGAAAGCTCAAGGTCGACATATCAACTGCCTTTCCTGATTTAACTGCAGATGAGCTGTCAGAATTGGTTCCCAACAAAGAGGAGTTAAATGTAGTTAAAATTTATGCTCACAAAGGAGATGCAGTGACACTTTATGTCCTCAATAAAAATCCACTATTTTTTGAGTTGGACAAACGCGTTTATCCCACAGGTAATTCGATTTGTTCAAAGCTATCTAGTTTGTGACGTAAGACTGACCTGTGTATGTATTTATTTACAGTCTATATGCTATGGCGATTTCCTGCTTTACTACCAACATTTACAACATGGCCTCCGGTGCTCGACAAATTAATTGGAGGGGCAGGTGTAGATCTTGTTTTTTACGAGTAATTTGCATATAAACACCCTCTTTTAATCGTATATTTATTTTCAACTTTTAGATCTCATGCTTCCAGGCGTTGTTACGACTCAGAGTGGTCTCCCAGATGTAAAGCAAGGGGATTGCTGTGCTGTGAAAGTGGTCAATAACGGGCAAGTTTACATGCCTTTACTACAGTTATTATTTACTTTAAATCAAAGCTGATTTTGCTCATGTTGATAATAGGGCTCCTGTGGCTGTTGGTACAGCAGCCGTGTCCTCTACAGAGATGCAGAGTTCAGGCATGAAAGGCAGAGGTGTTTGTATCCTTCACACATACATGGACACCCTGTGGTCAGTGCAACTGCTTTGTAGCTCTCTTACCTGGCAATATTCAGCATTAGCTTCTCTTTGTGCTTATTTTGAACACATGCTAAGTGTGAGATATAAGATAAGATAGAGTGGAGCGAAATGCAATTTGAGATGATAAAGTGTTTTTGTGTTCAGGGCTTTTGGCGATAAGTCAGGTCCACCCTCTTTACCAGATAGTAAAGAAAATGAAGAACAAGATGTGGATGAGGAGGAGCGTGACCCTGAGAATGAACTTGGGAAGGAGGATAATGTGGTAACATGTGATGAAGAGTCACACCTTCAAGAGGTCACAGAGCAGGTCTGCACTGGAGTGGAGCAGCTGAGTTTGGCTGAAGAAATCCAGCTAGAAATGGACATTTCAGAAAAAACAGAGGAGCAGAAAAGCCCACAAGGTATTAGATTTAATAATTGTATGTCAAAATATCAGAAAAGCTCTAGTGACAATTTACTTCTGGAACTTAAAACAAATGTATCAATGGAGCCATAAAAGTGACTTTAGTAAACCGAACATCATGGTCCACAGAGAAAACATAAAAGCTCCACGTAGGTTCTCCTGATCAAGATTCCATTCATAGATCTGGAACTGCAAATAGTCACTACTTCAGTTTTCTGCAGCATTATTTGTAAAATGCAGAGAGCAAGATTAAAAATGTAGCGCAAGTACTTTGTATCATCTTCAAGTTCTTGCAGTGTAAACACCACGTTAATGAGAGAATATCTATGACCTAAATCCACCTCTGTTTTCACAGAGCTGATGGACGCCTTGCTGTTTCAGTGCTTTCTCCATGCACTTAAGACGAAAGTAAAAAAGTCAGAGCTCCCTCTGTTGACCAGCACATTTCTTCGCAATCACATGTTTGCCTGCTGGTAAAAAAAAACTGTCTTTATGTCTAATAATAACGTTCACTGGAAATGCAATTAGTTTGACTGAAAATAAGGTTTACTGGGAATGTAATTAATTTTAACTCAGCAATTATGGCTTAATTTCAGTCCAACAGGAAAGCAACTGGATATCAAGAAATCAAGTTATAAGAAGGTAGAGTTGGCAACAATATTTATGAATACAAGACATATGTAAAGTCATGTATATTTTTCAGCTTTCTAAGTTTCTACATACAATGCAACAACAGCACAACCTGATACGAGTGAAAGAACTGACAAAGGGAGTTGAGAGTATAGTGGAAGTTGATTGGAAAAATTCCGAGTGAGTTACTTAAAATATTCACGGTTCGGATTCAAAACACCTGTAATTGTTCACTGTAATTCACTCATCGTTAAATTATTCTTATTTTGTAGACTACGATCTTTCAGTGTTTGTGAAGAGGCTGCCTCTCAGACTGACTCTGTGCCAGAAGGACAAGATGGGGACTTTCCCTACCATCCTCCAGAGATCACCACTGTGTACTCAGTGTCTGCACGAGTAGAACCTCTCTTCTTGGATGCTCAGAAGAGGTGTGCGGAAAAAGTGTGTTTTCATAACCCTCACTGGTGATGTATCCACAAAAACGTGGGGATATTTACTTAAGTGAGACATTGAATCCCTTGTGCGCCGGGTGGGTTTCTGTGTAACTGACCTCTACCACTGCCCTAAGAGTGTTTGACAATATTTTCATAGCAATTGTAGTTAATCATGATCTTATTTCCATCATTTGTCTTATTATTATTATTTTTGGTAATTATTGAGTAATAATTATCTCAAATCAAGAACAGGCCATGGACACTATATTATGTCCCAACGTCACAAGATTGTGAACCTACGTGACAACAATTGTAATTGTAGTACACACATTTTTTAACATTTCACACCAATATATACTATAGTATTGTTCAATCTTCTGTTTAACAGAAGATTACTAATGTACAGATGTGCAATGAATAAAATTTTAATCAAGCTCAAATTCAGTCATCAAGTTTGACCAGTCCAGTTAAAGCACGAGCTGCGGAGAAGGCTTTGGAGAAACTCAATTATTAATACCTTTGTTCTAACAAGAAAGGAAAATGGGTTATCAGTCTTTATTAGGGGAAAAAATGTAAAATAAAATTGACATTACATATTACATGAGTATGAAGCTGTAATTATCTGATTTTCGTCATGCTGTCAATTTGTCCTTTAAGTAAATTATGAATAGCGATTTTTGTTTTTTAACAAACAATATGCATAAAATAAAATGCTGAGTGTGACACAACCAATTTTTCCTTTTTTTGTGCCACTTCTACGTGCACACTATTGTTATGTTAACTGCAGTGTTAAGCATTCTATATGGAGTGTTTTAATTAAGTTCTGTTCTAAATGTATTTCTTGTTGCTTTACAGAAAAGGAACTATACTCCAGCCTGCAGAAGTGAGAAGTGTTATTACTGATTATGTGAAGAAGAATGAACTAGTTGCTGAAAACAATAAAAAGTAAGTTATAAGTGTTCTGTGTCCTGTGGAACAGGATACTGCGCTAGCTTTTTCTGATGTTTTTATAACCTGACAAAACCAATGCGACCAGGATATTGAAATGGCAAATCAAAAAATCCATATAGCAACGTAACCAAAATTATTAAGGTATAGTATGTCTTCTAAAATATGATTATGAATTTTCTCTCACTTTTTTCATTCAATAGTTTTGTTATGATAAATCCTACCCTGTGCGACTGTCTGCTGGAGAAAACGGAATACCAGGAAGTGGAGTCAATAAAGTGGGATGACCTTTTTAGCAGGTGCGCTCAACTGAATGGAGAAAAATATTAGACTTAGTAGGTTCTTCGTCTTCATATAATATATTACAAGCAATTGTACCATTTTTCAGTAACTGGTAACCAAGCTTTTAACAGTCAAAATATGTTACAGTATTAACTTCCATGTGCACATCCAGATATATTTAAATGGGGATGTCAATCATACTATGAGGTGCTCATGTCAAGGCAAATGATTTGTTGGTCAGAAATCAAATGCTAAGCTGGAGGCAGAAAACATAACATTAAAAATTATTGTGTATATAAAAATATAGGTATTTTTTTATGTGATTACATGACTCAGCCATGACTCTCGTTTACAGGACTCTAAGTAGAATGCAAGAGTGCTACCAGATTGTGTTCCAGGACAGGAACCTGTAACAAAGAAGGGCCATCTCGATCCCATAGACATTTCTGTTGCTTCTAGAGGATCTAATAAAAAGGTTACATGAAGTTTAACCTTCTTCACTTACACAATTTCACAAAAATGTTCACAGAGCTGTATCTATTCGCTTTCTTTTTGTAGGTGACTCTAATTAAAAATCTTGAGTTGTACGGTCTTGATCCTGCTATAGTATCCTCAGCTTTGCAGCATAGAGTCCAGGCCAGCTCTGTCCTACAGCCTCTCCCTGGGGCCAAGGATCGAGTGCTTGTTCAAATCCAGGGCAACCAGATCCATCAAGTTGGAAATCTTCTCCTAGGTTTGTAGATCAAAATTCAAATTTTTGTCTTAAAAAGTTTTTTTTTTTTTTTACATTTTAAATGCCTGTATTTGTTTTTATAGATCATTATAAAGTGCCACGCAAGTTTATCCAAGGCTTAGACAAAGCTCTAAAAGGAGGGAAAAAGAAATAAAATCTTATTACGTCAATTTGATTACATTGTTGTAACAATAAATCTAAATGGTTATGTGAAGGAAAAGGTGTCAAAATGTTTTATTTATCAGATATCACTACTGTATGACAGTAGTGATATATGTATTACCTTTAATAAACACTGCTAAAAAAACAACAACTATAAACCCTTAATTGACACTTCCTAAATCTTGATGAAGGCGCTATTTTCAAAGTCATGCTTGTGAAGTGGAAAGTTTGTCCACTGACTAGGGATGGGTGATATATCGGTACAGATATCGGTATTGTATCGGCCCAATATCAAAATGACTGCCGATATTTTAGCTGACGTTCTCCAGTCTCTCTGCGCACATATGCCAGCCTCAGTTTGACCTAAAAGCATCATATTTGCTATTTTGAACAGACTAAGGATTAAAAAGTATATATAACAAACAATTAAGGTAAAATTAGTATTTATATCTACATAATAAAACCACAAAATATTTTTTATCTCAGTTAAATGTATTTGTTTGTACGTTTTTGATCTTGTGAGTTGTGCTGTGGATTTTAAAGCAGAACCAAGCAACTTCAGCTGTAGAGCGCCCCCTACAGTTCTACTGTGCAAATACCAGCATCAAACCTACAACAGAACTTTTTTCCTTATGTTATTTTTTTTTATCAATTTTTTTTTTTTTTTTTTCAAACAAGGCAGATAAAAGTGCATTAAAATATTTCACATTGTCAAATGTAAAAATAAAAGAGCCAGTGTTTCTCAGAAGAGCTGTCAAAATTACAAGTGCAGGTTTTCCAGCTGGAGGCACCAGAGAGCAGATGTTTGCTTTAAATGTGAAGAAAATACATTTGTAACCATCACACAAACTAAAAAAGACATTTAACAAAGTCAAAATGTCACTTAGATCTGCTTTAGAATACAATTATCAGTATTGGCAATTATCGGTTATCGGCCAGAGCAGAGGGACAAATCTTGGTTATCGGTATCGGCTCAAAAAAAAAAAAAAAAAAAAAAAGATCCCATCCCTACCACTGACTTATCAAAGAATTCGTTATATTGTAAAATACTGTTAGAATTTTGATGAGCCTCTTTAGTATATGTGGCCTCCACGTGCCTATATATGCACTCCCTATATAAACATGCTCCTGATTTCTGATTGTTTGGCCAGACACAGACAAATTGGTGGCCTGCTGGAGGTCATCAGTGCAAAAGATGAGATGGCAGTCCTGCTGCTGGGTTGTTGCCCTCCTTTTGCCCCTTCTGTCCTGGTATCTCGTCCATGCTCTTGTGCTATGCTCGAAGACAGAATAAACCATGCCACAGAGCGGACTGATGTGCCATTTTGGTGTGAGTTACACTACCCACAACATTTGTTTGTTATAGAGCCTCGCTCTTATTTTCAGTATATCACTGAGAATGTGCTTTGGCCTGTGTCTATGTCTGTTGGTGTGTTTATTCCAAACTTTGATCAGTTGTTGACATGACTTTGACCATAATGTAAAGTCACATTAGTACAGAATGAAAACCACATATTTGGACATGCAGGAAGGGCCAGCTGTCTTAAGAGCACAATGTAGTTACAACAACAGAGTCAAGCAGGAAGATTTACATGTTTACAGTTTTGCATTTTGAACTTTCAGTTCTGATTCTTATGGTTTAGATTCATATAACTGCAAAGGATTAGCTTAAACATCCGGTTGGCTACTTTGCTCTACCTCTACTGGAGCAAATGGAGTGATACTTCATACTGCCATACAAAGTGAAAGTCTACTGTTGTTGCCTTTATTCACTTTGAGTTGCCAGCTGAGATTCAACGTTTGGCGAAGCGGTTAGCGCTCTGGCCTCATAGCAAGAAGGTCCTGGGTTCGACTCCCGGGCCGCCCGGGGCCTTTCTATGTGGAGTTTGCATGTTCTCCCCGTGTCTGCGTAGGTTTCCTCCGGGTACTCCGGTTTCCTCCTACAACTAAAAACATGTCCATTAATGCCTCCCCTGACCCTTCCCCCAGGGCTCCCCTGCAAAAGAGATTCTGAATCTCAGTGGGATTTCCCTGGTTAAATAAAGGTCAATTAAAATCTTACGTTTTTATTAGATTTTATTTTAGTTTTTATTATATTTTTGTCTTAAAGTCTTGGCTGGCCAAGTAACAGTTTCAGCATCTTGTGATCGTGTATTATGCCATGAGCATAAGAACTCACACACATGTATGCATGTATGTACGTATGTATGTATGTAAGCTTATGTTTTTGATGTGGTTTTAACCTATTTTGAGACATGCTACTGGTGAAAATAAATGTTTATGGTATGGCAGTACCCTAAGCAGTAGGGTATTTTATCTTAATCTTGGCATGTTTTGCTAAAGCAGTAATCAGTGCATGACTAGAAATCATGTGGAGTCTGTGTCCACCCAATTTAACTTTGAGCACAATCTGGTTTCCTGTACATACAGTATATACACAGCCAAATGAAACTCTTGGTCATGCATATGACCCCATGAAAAATAACAACAACAACAAAAACCACAGTTATCTGTGTTACATTGCAGAACCTGTATTTGTATTTATGAAGGTTGAAGTGGTATTTTTTTATTTGGAGTAGAATTAGCAGGAAGTCCTGGCTAGGGGTGTCAAATGAGTGCATTAATTGCGATTGATTAATTAATTACAAACATATTAATCAAGTTAATTTTTTTAATGCATTATTCTATTTTGAAATCTTTAACTTCATTGTTTCCATCTGTGAGTTGCAAAGTGAACATAAGGGTTGTTCGACTTGACTTGAGGAAAGTCTGCATGTAGTTGACCTGAGGGTCGGGGGCAAAGGTCATGAGTAGCAACGAGACAAGAGTAAAGGAGCAGGCGAGACTTATTGGACTGATGAACGAGAATTTTATGTTCAAAAACTTCCTAAAGTCTTAATTTTTTGCAGTATATTAATATTTACCATCTGCAACAATAATGTAATTAATTAAATTGGATAAAAACAAAACAAAAACACTTCAGTTGAGCGTTTTTCTCAGTAATTTTTAGGTGAGATTAAAAAAAATCAATTAATTTAATTAATTACAGATCATAATTAATTAATCTCAATTTTTTTAATCGCTTGACAGCACTAGTTAGTCTACCCAAACCTTGCCTTGTTCTTAATCTAAGCAACATTTATGTTTGTTGTTTATGTCTTTCAAGCACAATAATGAAAATATACTATTGCAAGAAACTGGATATACATACATCATTTGAGAGATTTCAAAACATACACTGTTGATTGAAATTTAGGTTTGATGTATGGCTGCTTTGCCCTTTTCACTCTCAAGGGACTAGTGGAAAGTGGTTATTGTAGAAGTAACTGGAGGCAGCTTTTGATATGAGCCAGAGCTGAATGTTTTTCTCCACATTAGCCCTTTGGGGAAGGATTACTTTTGGTACTTAACACACCAGAACAGAGCAGACATAACTCAGCACTTAGTTCAATAATGAGGAACAACCTACTTCTAGAAGAGGTCCTCAACTTAGTTCTGTGCTTATTCTCTCCAGATGCACCCGCCACCTGCAGTGAAGTTATTTGACTGATCTCATGGAAATAAAGTTGAAATATATACCTAAGCGTCTGCTCCACTAAATATGTAGAACATCTAAGCTAAGTGTCTGTTTTGGACTTACTAAATCAATTGAAACAACTGTATAGGCACGTTATTAGTTTGTCACTTTACTATGATCAAATTTATCAGTTTTCATGTTTGCATTTTAGAAAAAAAAAATCAAATCAAATGTTGAATAAACTTTATGCCTACTAGCAAATTTGTTGTCATTGATGCAAGTTATCATAATAAGATTGAATTGAGTGGTTTAACTCTGATTAGAATGTTTTTGTTAAATGTAACTTCTTAAAACTTGCCCATGCTAAGGATCTCAGGAGTATATTAAATAACAGTATTTTACAATATAACGAATGAATATCAAGATAAGTTTGTTTCGGCTGTTTTATTGCTTTTGTTATTGACATTGTTGCCCTGAGGTAGTTATAATGAAATGCAGCATTGGCCCTTCAAATCCCCATCAATCCTTATTGTACAAACCACACTCAGGCATTTGTCGGGTGTTTTGCTCAAGGACACAACATCACCAGCATGAACTGGCCCAAGCAGGCATTATGCATGGATAAAATACACGCATTAAGCTACAAAATCAAGTTTTTTGTCTACTTCAAAATCTTCCTACAGTATTTAAACTATTTATCTTCCATCCCAAATAACATGCAGGCTACATAACACAGTTCCATGTTGCCCATCTAACTCTGAGTCTCTGTTTATTAGGACAATGTACAATTACATTAATAAGCACAATGGCAGAGATGCTTGTCGAACATGTTTTTAGTGGTAGGGGAAACCGGAGCACCTGGAGGAAACCTATGCAAACACGGGGAGAATATACAAACTCCACATAGAACTATCTGACATGATCCAATAGCACAAACTGTAAATACACTCAAGAACAATGTTCTCGGATGTATAGGACAATTGACTTCAGCAGAGGAAAAAACGTTTGTTCCTGCTACACTGCTCTCATGACCTACATAATAAAAATATATTAATATTAATAATAATATGCATAGCCCTATATGGGAGGGTCATCTAATAATGTGCACAGATTGGAATATTCCCAGTCTGCCTGCAGAGATCTGGCTCTACTTAGCTCAGTGTGCAGCAGGAGGCCCTTCTTCTCTCTGCAGCCACCCACTGAGGAGATGTCTGAATTTACTGATGCACTGCCAACTTCTCTGCGCATAAATATGAGCGAGATTACAATGTGGTGTAGGGGTTACATAAGGCCTCTAAGCCATTAGGAAAATGTTTTTAAACATTTGTGTAATCTTGATTTGGCTATCATAGGGCCACATGGTGATGGTGGCTGTGGTTATCACTGTCCTTTACTTTAAATCAACTCCTATCAAATCAAGTAACAAAGTTGAGTTTTCCCATGTATTACGCAATTTAAAATAAAACCGCTACAAATACTTCTACATTTGGTTAAATCTGCCATTTCTATTCATCCACACAAACTACTTGCTTCTATTACTGCTGCTACATTTTTACAACAAGAGTACTGCTATCACTGGGGTTAAAACTAAATGTCTCTAAGCGCTCTCCAAAATAGAAAGGCAATAACCTGATCCAGTCATTTTCTAAAGTTTATCAGATTATCTGTGTTGAGTAATAATATCATATCACACCACTTCTGGTTTAGATAAAAGCCTTTGTGGATTTGCATAACCTCTGGTGATCATCTGGACAGTGCGCGTTTGCTACAGTTGTCATGCACCAAACCATTCCAGTGTTGAGTGCACAGGGGCTTTGCCAAAATGACTGACTCCAAAAATATGAATCTGCTTGCTTTGTCTGAAGTTGCTTCTCAAATGGTTGCATCTGATAAAACATCTTACTTCAAAGGTTTAGAGACTTCAAGAATGCTAAGCCAGTATTTCTTTCCTTAATGAGCTTTTGCCATAATATTTACTAGATTCCAGTGGAGAATATCACTGCATTGTGGCTGTTGCTTTTGAAACTCAGAAAGCTGATAAGTCCTCCCAGATGACTAATATGGACCTGCATTGCCAATAGCACAACATTTTGTCACATATCACTCAGTAACGCTAGAAAGCAACTGTGTGCATAGTCTGTGTCACCCTCTGTTGGTCTTCCACTATAACTGCAGGCCCCGCACACTAGCCCTTGGATACTACTGCATGAAGTACAATTACATAACAACATAAGAAGGCTGATATTAAATTTCAGGTCAGAGAACCAGACTGGCCTAAAATGAACTATTAATATGGTTGTAATACATCAAGTGGCATTCATATGTCATCATGGACGTCATCACATTGAGAGGATTGAGCTGCTCAAACTGATTACATATTTGACATTTTCCTGGGACCAAAACTGCTTAACTACACTGAGCATTGACTAAAAATAGAAATTTGTAGTGGAAGATACATTTTTTGGAATACTATATAAAATGGCAAAGTTGTTTGGGATTTATGCGAGAAACCATTTGCAACTTCATACTACATAGCACATTTAATTGATTGACCTTTATTTAACCAGGGAAGTCCCACTGAGATTCAGAATCTCTTTTGCAGGGGAGCCCTGGGGGAAGGGTCAGGGAGGCATTAATGGACATGTTTTTAGCTGTAGGAGGAAACCGGAGTACCAGGAGGAAACCTACGCAGACACGGGGAGAACATGCAAACTCCACATAGAAAGTCGAACCCAGGACCTTCTTGCTATGAGGCCAGAGCGCTAACCGCTTGCGCCACCGTGTCGCCCACATATAGGCAGACATTAATTTATTTTCTCATTCATAGGGGACATTTTACAGTGTTGTTGACAACTGACCTTTACTACATGCATGTTTTTGGAACTGGAGAAAACCCATGGCAGCACGGAGAGAACATGCAAACTCCATGCAGAGAGATCTTGCAATGTTGATTTTGGTCTGACCCTGGATTTGAACCCACAATTTCTTCCATCATTAATTTAAAGTCTGAAGCAAAAAAATATTTATTGACATGGCCTGTGGTTTAAAAGTTTCCAACTGCGAATCCAAATGTTTGAAATAAAAGATTACGATATGTTTAGGGAGTATTTAAACCCGTTCCACTGCATCTGTTTTATTTATATACAATGCTTTGATTTACTAAATTTTGTTCACAAAAAATATTATGATTTCCAGATGTGTGTCTCCCAGAACAGTACAGTTATGCTGTATTGACTTGAGCTTATAAGGAGAAACCTATATATTAACTGTAATTTTACAAGAAAACGTACACTCCTATAAATATCTAATTATACATTAGGTACTACAACACAACAATAAACATTTAACAAAAATTTAACAAAGGCTATATATTTATATATTTCTAAAAAACAAAAAAAACAAAAAACGTGTCACTGTCAAGACCCATTTGTCCACTGGACAGGTTTCAAAAGATTTTGCTACAGTTTTTTATTGAGTGGCCCACCTAATATTTATATGGGAATTCCATACTGTTCATTGACCGCCAACTTTATTGGATGGCCTGCAGCGCATTTTGTATGGAATTCAGTGATCAAAGAAAGATCAAACCTAAACGTTTAAAAACATGGCAGCATAAAAATGTACGTGTGAAGGTGATGTTTTATAGATTTGGGAAGTTGTTCCTAGGAGAGTATCTTGGGAGTACCTCCAGACTGGAGTCTTTGGCACTTATAAAACTTCTGGCAGGCTGACACTAGTGAATAAGGAAAGAAATGTCTATCATAAATATTTCAATGCGTACACTTTTCTCCTATATGTATTTTTTTCCCAATTGACCAACAAAGTAGGCTTTCCTAAGCACTAGAGAAGTGTCTGCCACTTGATTGTCTTAATTGAGATAGAATTGCCTGGTCTAGTAATTTTCACAGTTTGAGATCAAATATATACTGTATGGGAGAAGCTAGTGATGCAGACAGGATAAGTTGAAGGTTTTTGCAATGAAAACAACTATAATTTAATTAATACGGGTAACAATGAAAACATGAAACATTCCAGGCAAGACAACAACATTGATAAAGAAATAAGCAAGTGGTGGGCCTTCACCAGCAAAGTTGCTTAATGCCCAGAGAATTTTTAAATAACTGATACTGGAGTTTGTTGATGATTCAATACACTGAGATGCAGAGCAGTGATGCAGACCTATGGCTCGTTGCAAATGCATTTGGTTTGTAAAGGTGATCAGTTGATTTTTTTTTTTTTTTTCAGGAGACAGTGACTATTATGAAAAATCTGTGAATTTTTTTAACAAAAGTGGGAGTGAATGTTATCTGACCTCCTCTTTGACAACATGCCCACCTGTCTGTGTGTTTACAAACTGCACGCCAAAGTTAATAGTTATGAGGAGTTTCTTCAGTCACTTGTGATGGAAACTGTTAAGCTTTGATTGAGATTTTGAAAGTACACAAAGTGATTTATTTATTCAATCTACAGCCTACTATTGTCACTTACAGCTGACCTGGGTTTGACTCATAGAACCAACGCTGCCGATCGCCACCACTGACCCCTCTAAACACCACAAAGTCTTAACGGAAACTCATTCAAACAAAGCTGGAGTAGTCTTGTCACAACATGCACAACTTCCAGGGTAGCGCCATAACCACAAAAGACGCTTCTGTCCATTACAACAACACAACAACAACAGCAGCAACAACAACAACAACAAGAGGTCACCACTACTAACCAGAAACAACCTTACTTAGACCAACTAAAAAGTTACGGATGGCCATCTGAAAAGTACCACTGAAGATTAATGGTAAGATGTATGCAACAGATTTTTCAGATTTTTAGGGGTAACCAAGAGAAATTTTAAAATGTTGTGCCTCAAATTGCTGACATTGAATGTTTGGAGAGAGAATCTTGTTCTTAATTTGTTTTGCTGGGGAAAACAATTAAAAAAACTAAAACTTGCTTTGGGACAAATGTTGAACAGCATCCGTTTCATGTTGATCCTCCCTTCTGCTCTGCTCAGTCTCACAGCAGTCGTAAATCTTCTCCATTCCAGACAATGACAAACTGTGGCCATGAAGGTTTTGAAGGAATTCTGCACTCAGTCAGTTCTAGGATGTTTTAAGTAGGTCACATGTGGCAGTGCTGTAATTATGAAAGAATGAAACCATAATCCAGAATGACTATGAGGTTATAGGTAATAATAAAATGTGTAGGTGTTACGGAGGTTCATGCTGTTTAATTGGATGACATACAGAAATCTGACCAATGAGGTGATAAATTAAAATAAGTAAGTTCAGATTATATTTCACCAACTGTAGGATTGCAAAATGGGAAGCTGTAAATTATTGTTTGGGTCTGACTAGTTAAAGAAAACATGGATCTAACCACTACATAAAACCACCCCATATTTATCACAAGGCATGTCCAATCACTGTAATGTTAAAAACTTTAAAAAGGTCATTAAGTCAATGTGTGCAGACACAGACCAAAACACAGACTTATTCATTCTATCAGGGTTTCTTTTGGAAGCATAGTGACACTGCAGAACATTAAAAACAATATTTAAATGTTATATTGCGGTGCACCATTATTTGTTCTTAGTTTGTTCTTAGCAGTATATAGATTGTGCATTCACCATTTTGTCAGAGTATTACTTGGCAATACAACAAACATCACTTGATTCTGGCTTTCTGCACCTGACAAAGTGCTGCTCGGGAAAGTTTATATTTTTTTTCTGCTCTGGCCCTTCGCTCTCACTCCAATACTCCAGTGTGGTATTCTCAGTATTTTCCTAGCACCTCCCTCTGCTTCTCGCACTTATTGGGCTTTGGAGTTTTGGGGGCATGGTTTGTTAGCAGCATATATAGATTATATGTTCAGCCATTTTCTCAGATTACTACTTATCTTTTGTTAGTTGGCGATTCGAGTTGTCAGGTGCCATTTCCATCTGACACATTTTTTATATATATTTTTTCTTTCTAAACATTAGGCTATAATGAAGACGTTTACAAACACAACTATAATGGTAGACAATGATAAAATTGTGTAGCCTACTAAAATATGGTGTTTGTTAGAGGGGATCAGCATGGATTTTATCAGATTTTCACTGCAGAACCTTGTGGACTTAATCTGCAACAACAAACAATGTCTAAGAGCTGTACATTCTTATCATAAGACGAATGCCAAGTGTCTTTAGGGGTCATTTGTTTTGTGTGTCACATGTGCTTGTGTCTCTTACCCAAAGGTGTAAATGAGTGCAATGAGCACTGCACTAACAGGCTGGGCTGGCCACATGTGCAGCAGCAGCTGGAGGGAGGGCGCAGACAGGGAGGGGACCAGGGTTAAGAGCTAAAGCCGCTTTGGCTCAGATGAAGATGCCTCTCAGGCCCCCTGCCAATCACAAGACCAGAAAACATTTTACCCTGGCTATGGAACAGGAGGAAGGCATTAAACCACACAGTTCTCAGGCACTTTGCTAAAATAAATGTATGCCTTTGTATGACCATGACTAACTTTAGAATAAGAGTAACTTTGTTTTTATATAATTTATTGTATCACAATAAATGAATTATAATAGCAATTTCATAGTTGAAAACATTTTCAAGCAACAGAAAATATTTCAACGTACAACTCGCGATGATTTAAATCATTGTAATTTTTTTTTATCCTTTTGGCAATTTCTAACCAGGGTCATGCTTTGCCCCAGCTCAAAAAGACAATTTTGTGGTATATTTAATTGTTAGTTAGCTTAATTGAGTGTCTTGAATACTTTCTAGTAACTGCATTTGGTACTTTAATGTGTGTAAATAGCTGAGTGCCAGTGCACAGTTCCAATGGAAGACATGTGCTTGAAAGCAGTATAATAAAAGTACAGCCTGGAGCAGTGGGACAGATAATGGACTGAGTCAAATATAAAAAAGACTTAGGGGGCAAACACAACAAAGCGAGTATGTATGCACTGAAATGAAATGGACTTTGGTTTGAAAAGAACATCAAAAGAGATGCTTAATCTGAGAAGGCTGCGGTGACATGTCAATGATTGTCAATCCCTCTCTGCTGATGAGATGGACGATGATGAACATGCGTGAGGAATGAGGGGCGGGACCTAGGCAGATAATACCTTCTGAATACATGATGAACACAGTCATCAGGCTTTGACTGACTGTCCAGAGACAGAAGCATGCGTGAGTAGCGGCAGCGTGCTCCCCTGCAGACTCTACACAACTACAGAGACTGGATCATCTACCACATTCCAGTCTGATGCTTTTTTATCAAGCACGAGACAAGAAGAAGAGATTTGGTTATAAGAGCACATTTCTAAAGTGGTATCCCTAGTGTGCTGCCTGAGGACTAGAGAGGATGCAGAACAGCAAGACGGATGGCGAGGAGGGAGAGGGGGGACCCAACATCCAGGGTGAGTGACGAAAACACACCACCTCATACGGAGGTGTGTACTGCAACTGGACTGACTTAGTTGCAAATCAATTCTATGAAAGCTGCAATTTTTACAGAAACCACATTTTACATTTGTGATGGAGATGTTTTGTTTCATATCTTCATATCTTGTGCAATGCAACCAATATACACTGCACTGATTTTGCACACTGTTTTGCAAATGTAGTTTTACATTTTATGTAATTTATTTAATTCATATTATTTTATCAGTATCACCTGCCAGAACAGAAGAGAAAAAGTTGTAATCTCTAGGCAAAGCACAAAGATGCATGCTGTTAAAATAAATATGTGTATATGTTGTAATTGTAATTTAAATTACTTTTTCATAATACATGTTTCAAAATCTTTGGTCAAACCTTTCTCTTTTTTTTACCTTTGTAAAAAGAGCTTTTTCTGAGTTTGCTTCACGGAACAAAGCCTTCATTCTCATCTTTGTGGAAATTTGTTTCACTGATGACTGTGAGTCAGTGAGGTCAAGAAAAAGGGCTTCCCCAAATCAAAAACCTGAAATCAAATTCTTTGTTAACCTCCAGTCTACTTTAGTCGCAATGTCACTTGTTATTTAAAACATTTCTGATGTCTAAGAAAAGAGGGGAATGCATTTTGAGCCCTGCTTGAGAAATGTTATCTACTCTGCACACAATTATGCAAAAAGAGCAAGCTGTAAAAGTAAGGTAAATATACCAAATGAAGTCAGTAGTAGTCCATAAATAACTAAGGCCTTAATTATCAGGATAACCCACTTAGAGATGCCAGGAGGCATCTAGTTATGTCTAATTATGGCTGAATATTGATTATGCATTTTTCCAATCTGGACTACAAACTAAATAATTGTAAATACAGAAGGAATTTGAAGCAGACACTGAAATTTATGATGCAAGATATTTAAAAAATAAATAATAAAAATTGTTAATAAAATGAAACTGGTACCATCTGTACAATCTATTAAAATAATCCCACATGCCCCACCAACTACCCTCTATACCCCAAAACTGCCTAATCCCAAATAACTCAACCAGGTTGAAAACAATTCTCTCTTTGGGCATCAAGTCTAATGACTGAAACCAGGTTAAGCTGGAGAAAGTTTTCCATGATCCAGACACTAGATTACAGCATCTGAATGACAGTGATATTTAGATTTAAAGGTCATCGTGTTTGAACAACAATAAATGTTCATGAGAGTGAAGTGGGCTATGGTTGCTCGTGCATAACACTGCTAAGTCCTTGGGCAGACCAGACACTTTGCTACCATTGCCTCCAGTGTTGAAGTACACTGCTGTATGAATGAAACTTACGTATTTTGTAAAAAAAAAAAAAAAAAAAAAAAAGTATTTGTGAAAGTGGGACACAATGATTTCAAAGGAAGCTTAATTCACTTCTAAAGACAAAACTTGACCACTTGACATCACATTACAAATGACTTTATTGACACTAAAGATTACACCTACTGCACATTTCAGGAGGACAGTGAAACCACGTATCACAGTTTGACATCACAACGTTTCTGGGCCTCTGCAGTTTAAAATCAGTTGAATGACATGCTATAAGCTATGTTGTAGCAGTGCCGTTCAATAATTAGAATTTTAAGTGAATCAAAATGAAGTTGTTTTAAATCATTTTTAAATCTATGCCAATCCTCCACACAAAACATAAGTTGGACCAGAGATCAGATTTGAAAGTTTAGTTTTAGTTAAACTTATAAATGTTCTCCAATACTTTCTGGGTTTTCCAGGCAAAGAGTAATGTGGGCATCTTACTTAATCTAATAATCTGAATGTATGAAACTTTTGAGAGTGATTCATTCTATATACTTGTACAAATGCATACAGTCTTTGTAACTTCAATAAATAATACGGAAAAAAATAAATAAAATAAATACAGAGACTGTCATTTGTAGAATGTCAGAGATACGATTTATTACGTTAATGTAATTAAGTCAATGTGGCTTTATTGAAAACTTTTGTATAACAATATAATACTGAATATAAATTACCGGTAGACTGAATGTGCACATATTTGCTTGGCACTCAATGTGTATATATAATTAATTAAAGCCTTGGACATTATATTATTTGCTATAATATTCATATGCCACTCGTTCTTACATGCCAACTGAACAAGCACTAATCTGCAAGCCAGATGTTGTTGGTTCACTGGTGTTTGAATCAATTTGCCTGATTGCCCTTACATTTACGCAAAGCTTTCATCAAAGTTGAAACTATAAGAATCTAGAGTGAAAATATATTGCTATAGATTCAATACTGGGAACGACACAAGACCTAACCTAATACCTAACAACAGTATTCTCAAAGTGAGTCCCAGGTCCCCTGGAGGGTCTCAGAGGCGCTGCAGGTTGTCCACACAGCAAGCATGAAAGAAAATTGAGTTTAAAATTATCTTTACATAGTTTTTTTTTTACTAGCTCACCACTTTAAATCCATACTAAATCCACCACCATGTTAATTTTTTTGTACACTTTATTCTAAGGGAAATCACATTATTTTGTTTTGTAAGTGCAAGACTGTGCCTTCTCTAGTGGACCAACTCTGTTGTTTTTTTTTATTTGTTTTTTCTGTGATTGCATACAGTTCAGCACAGGAGAGTACTAACTAGATTAACAACTTTGAAGTATAAAAATATTTCTAAAATTAAAGATACAATGTGTTTCTTATGGGACCACCTCAGCAAAACAACTTAGTTTGCGGCAGCTAAAATATTTTTTGCAGGTATTGCAAATTTAACTTCAAACTATAATCTATAATCTCTATGGTTCAAGTTCACCATGTTTACTCTTGCTTTAAACTCTTGTATGATTGTAGGTGACCAGAACAGGCTGCAAGTTAAGCCACATCAATGATGTGTGTAATCCTCGAACAAAATCTCAATAGCAGCTCAAAACAGTGTTTGAAATAGTAAATAATCCATGTAAAGAGTGAAGAGGTCACACTGTCTGAGTGGGATTAAAGAGCCAGGCATCTTGTCTATTAATGTGCTTTATGTCTCCACTCACACACTTTAGAGTAGTTACTATATTTTATTGATCTATAATGTAAAGCCCATTATGAAGGAACCAGCCCAGAATTTAAACATTGTTAAAAATTAATAGTTATAAGGCCTATCTACATTCTACAATAATAGAATAATAACAAACTCACAGATTGTAAAATGATGATGGTTTGTGTTTTCGGTGAATGCTGTCTGAAGTTCACGTGCTGTCTCACTCACTGTCATGTATGTTAAGCCTGTGAACACAGAGAGATTCTTGTTGATTTCAAACATCAGACTTGTTTTGTTTGGCTCATGTCACACAACCCTCAATTTGGGGTATCATCATTATTCAAGAACAAGATAGCACACACATTTATTTCTTGAAACTTATGAACATCATTGACTCACTTTTTAATCAAATTAAACGAAGTTATTGATCTAAAATATTTAAGGTTTTACATTCAATTAAGGAATGATATCCTCGTGATAGGTAGTGGCAGGTGTAATAGCTCCATGGCCAACAAAGATAAGGTTCCCGCCTCCGCACATCACACGTGACCAAATTACGATTAAGCTAACATCATGGCTAACGTAACGTTACATCGCTTAATGTCGATCGCGCCATTCAACTCTTATTATTAGCCTTAAAACATCATCAGAACTGCACCGATATGTTGTTGATTCTTCTTCTTCTTCTTCTGCAACTTGCTTACTTTAATCTTACCCAAATGAGGGAAGGCAGTGGCTCTTTGCGGCGTCTGTGCTGCTCACTGACCTGCTGCTACAGGTAGGCCTGGTGCACTTCAAGAACGAATGTAAACTTCCACAAACGCATTTTGGCCAACACATAAAAAATAAATACATAAATTATTATTAATAATAATAATAATAATAATAATAATAATAATAATACAAATAATAATAATAACAACAACAACAATAATAATAATATTTTTTGCTATTTCATTTTGCATAGTTTTGGCAACTATGTTTCACGAATTACAATAAAAGATTCAATTAAATGTGCTTTGCATTTGATTGGCATTTTTTTCCTAACATAAAAGTTAATTTTAGTCTTCATTGTGACCTCCAGCAGCCATGCAGTAATCTCTTTGAGCCCATGCCCTACTAAGCTTTTAAAAGCCGGTATAAACTGTCCATTTTGTAATAGTCATCTTTCCACATCTAAAGGGTAATAGGTATCCAACACTGCTTTCAGATGGTGCGTTTTTAAGCAATGCTTTTAACTGTCAAAGATTATTTACACTTCACATAACATCATAGCTCATTTTTCTGGGATAACATACACACTAAAAACAAAAATGAGATTCTGGACAGTCCAGATAACAGCATCAATACACCAGTGCTGCAAATAACTGACAGACATGATATTGCAGCAATGAAGGTAGGAAAAGGAATCGGGAGCTATGATGAAGGTATAGTACTCATGCAACTTAATTTGTTATGAATACTGTACATACCTTTATGCAGCATTTTATTTAGGAACTTGTCCTGAAAGTAATGTAATAATTGTGTATTTTTCTGTTGAGAGTGTGATCCAAAATTTTCAAAATTAATTACCAGTAGATGTTTGCAAGTTGTGCTTAAATTCCTTTTTGAACCACTACATGTAGTTTACAATGTTTTAGAGTTTGGTTCTTACCTGATGTAGGCCTGTTTCAGAAGCTTTAATCAACTTTTGTTTTCTACATCAAATTCTATGTTTTACTTGGATTTAAAATGTTGCCTCAGTTGATCCTCATTGTCACACTTCAGGCCTATTTGCTTCTTCTATGAAATTGTATTATTTCAGTTCATTACATGGATTTTCTGTGTTTTTTATATGCCAGTGTTCAATCTTGCTATGCTTGCTATGATTCAAAGAATAAGCAAACAAGCTAACTGTTGCATCTGTAGCAATAATAAAATTCATAGCATGCTGCATAAAACTGTAATAATGTGTCAATCAAGTGGTGCAATCTTTACTTAACATTGCTGTTGTTGGCTAGGAAGATATAGAAGACCGTCTGTTTGTAACAAAGAAAACATTGTTGTTGTTCTTCTATCTACTGTATACCCTTTGGAATATATCTGGATTGTACACTTGAAAGTGATTTCACAAGGCCTTATATTATCTTTTTTTTATTAGGTGATGGAATCCCAAAGGAAACTAGTCCATTCATCAACAGTGATGTGGGAAAGAGCCAACATTATGATGGCAAGAACATGGCTTTGTTTGAGGTTAGTATTAGTTACTTATAGCAATCATAAACTAAAAAAAAACATACTCTAATTTAATGCATAACTTGATTGGTTAATGGCAGGAAGAAATGGATACCAGTCCAATGGTATCCTCTCTACTCTCTACTCTTGCCAACTACTCAAACTTACCAACAGGAAGCAAAGAGCATGAGGAGGCTGAGAATAATGAGGAAGCGACACGGGCCACCAAACAACCTGTTAAGGTTTGAGCATAATTATTGATTATGAAATAGTAATGAATAGCCTATATTGTGTGGGTCATATTTTATCAGATGCTAGTTTTGTTGTGTTCCCTCAGGCTCCACAGTTGGGCACATTGATGGGCGTGTACTTGCCCTGTATCCAGAACATATTTGGGGTGATTCTGTTCCTGAGAATGACATGGATGGTTGGAATTGGTGGAGTCTTGGGCTCTTTTATCATAGTTTTTATGTGTTGCTCTACGGTGAGTGTTTATCATGTTTGTGTTATTATGTAACAGTGCTCTAAGGTTAAAGAGTTTGTCTGAAAACATTAGATTAATCAATAAACGCGATATATGTCTGCCAAAATAAGCAGTTGTCACAATATTCACATGTACGATTATCAGCCTTAGTGATTAACTGCATTCTGTTTCACCATACTGTGTCATCATTTAATTTGTACTGCACTGCACAGATGCTGAAGGTGACATGGTAAATCCCAGATGAAGGCGTTTATCTCGAAAACACCTAATTTTTCAGTCAATCTGGTCACACTAGATTTTCACTGAATTGAATTTACAACAATCACAACAGTCATGTGCAATTTATCTTTTGTAAATGTATAAATAATTGATGCTGGTAAATGTATATATTTTTTCAAATGACGTAATGTGTTGTCACCATTACTTTTGTAATTTGCACAGTCAGTATTTCATTGGTGACATTATATACATCTTCTGGTTTAAATTTTGTTCAAAATTTAAGAAGAACCTACAATAAAACTTTTAACATGTGACCTGAACAAAGTAACTCAGAAAAGGTTCCTGTAAACATCAAACTGCCCCCATCCAAACATGTACTCTTCTGTCAAGTCTCATCTAAATCACACTACATGACCAGATGTGACAGGACGTCCGCCGGGGCTCTGTGTTTACTTGTCAAAGGCCTCACTGTTTATGTGTCTCTATGTGCTCTGTTTGTTTGACTCAGACCATGCTCACAGCCATCTCCATGAGTGCAATTGCTACTAATGGAGTTGTCCCAGGTGAGACAGTGATTCAAAACTATAATGTATAATTGTAAGGTGACAGTTTAATAACCCTGTTTGTTTTTTAGCTGGAGGTTCTTATTACATGATATCTCGTTCTCTCGGCCCTGAGTTTGGAGGAGCAGTTGGAATCTGCTTTTATCTGGGTACCACATTTGCGGGTGCTATGTACATACTGGGCTGCATAGAAATATTGCTGGTAAGAAATATATAATATAAGAAAATAAAGTAATATTGACTTACAACTGTCCTCTTGGTGTACAGATATGTAGGTAGAAGTGTGTGTTACAATAAATTCTAATGGTAGACATGATATAAATATACAAATCCTTATATTAAACTTATAATAAAATATGCTCTTAGTTGCACTGTGTGACTTTTCTTGTGCAGGGCCCACTTGTCGCTATGGAGATGGAGATAGTACAAGTGTTCACCATTTGAAACCACTGTGCAATGCTGAAAAGAGAAATGTTACAAAGTGTACCTTTATTTTAAAATTTTACTAACTGTTTTCACTTCAATACCAGTAACTTAGGACAGATTTAACTTTTAGCATTGTTAAAAAATTATTTTGTGCATTTCTCCTGCAGATTTACATTGTTCCACAAGCTGCCATTTTTAAGTTGGAGGGGCTGGAGGGAGTAGAGGCAGAGTTGGCGCTCCTCAACAACATGAGGGTCTATGGCACCATTGTTCTGAGCTTAATGGCACTGGTGGTGTTTGTGGGGGTCAAATATGTAAACAAACTGGCACTGGTGTTCCTCGCCTGTGTGATCTTGTCCATTTTGGCTGTCTATGCTGGAGTCATCAACACAATTATTGAGCCTCCACTGTTCCCGTAAGTATCCTGACCTGGTTGCAAGCCACTACTATTAAAATAGCTTTTTATTAAGCATTGTTTGTTCCTGCAGTGTGTGTCTTTTGGGAAACCGTACTCTTCTCTCCAAAAGTTATGATGTTTGTGCAAAGTTAATTGAAATTGACAATGAAACCATCACCACCAAACTGTGGCTGTCCTTCTGTGATTCGGATGCTCTTAATGCCACTTGTGATGAATATTTCACCAACAACAACGTTACAGAAATTCAAGGCATTCCAGGAGTGACAAGTGGCATCCTGTCAGGTAGAAGTGAGTTTTTTAATCTCATAACAGCCAGTAAGCTATATTTATTTAATTTTTCCATTCTGCTTTTCCTCAGAAAATCTTTTTAGTAACTATCTTGTAAAAGGCATGATGTTGGAGAAGAAAGATATTTTGTCTGAACAAAATCCAGACAGTTCCACCACCAACTCTGGGCGATATGTGCTGGCAGACATCACCAGCTTTTTTACGCTTTTGGTGGGGATTTACTTCCCATCTGTAACAGGTGAGTTTAATAACAAATAACATTCATATCCAAGTCTCCGAAACATTGCTTGTTGAATTTGGAAAACTTATTTTTTTAACCTATTTCCTTTAGGCATAATGGCAGGATCAAATCGATCTGGAGATTTGAAAGATGCTCAGAAGTCAATCCCAATTGGTACCATTGCAGCCATTACCACCACATCTACTGTGTGTATCCTTGTGCATCTCAAAAATGTGTTAATAAAATGATGTACAAAAATTATTATAATGCCAAAGCTACAGCAATTGTGTTAGAAGTTTTAACATTTTAACTTCAGATATGTCTTGTGTAGTGCTGTTTGGAGCTTGTATCGAGGGCGTAGTGCTGAGAGACAAGTGAGTACACTCAAAATGTTTAATAAAAAATGTGTGCATTATGCCAGTAAACTCATCCTGACATGTTTCTGTAGATTTGGCGAAGGGGTGAATGGTAACCTGGTCATTGGTACTCTTGCTTGGCCTTCTCCATGGGTCATTGTTTTTGGTTCGTTTTTTTCCACTTGTGGTGCAGGTCTGCAGAGTTTGACAGGGGCTCCACGCCTCCTGCAGGCCATTTCCCGAGATGGAATCATACCTTTTCTCAGAGTGAGTGTGACTGACACATAAATCTTTTCATAAAAATGATAAATCTGTTAATTTGTTATATTGTGTAATTTTAATCTTCTGCGTCAAATCTCAAGAAGTAACTTAATTTTGCAGCGTGCACAGAGAACACTCCCAGAACTAGTGTCTTTGAAAAAAGTGAAATGTCAAACTAAAAATGCAGACACACCCTGAGGATGTTTTTTGGATGCCTTTGTACTACATTCTTTTTTATCTTCTTTTGCACCAGGTGTTTGGACATGGCAAGGCAAATGGAGAGCCAACCTGGGCCCTCCTGCTCACTGCCAGCATTTGTGAGATTGGCATTCTCATTGCCTCTCTGGATTCAGTTGCTCCTATCCTCTCTATGTGTGTACAATGAGCAATATTTGTAAGCATTTAATAGGTGTCTGTTCCTTACATGTTTTCTTTTCATAAGGTTTTTCTTAATGTGCTACATGTTTGTGAATCTGGCCTGTGCCTTACAAACTTTACTGAGAACTCCAAACTGGAGGCCCCGCTTCAAGTTTTATCACTGGTGAGTGTTTCATCGTGTTTGTCATACTCGTTTTTCACATGCTAAAGCAAGCCAAGAAAATACAGTATAAACTGTGAAATATGTATTGCAGTTAAAGTTTGGGCTTGGAAACAATAAACGTTCATGTCAAAATGTTTTGAGCTAAAAAAATTGTTGCTGTCTATTTATTTATTTATTTATTTTTGTCTTTCGAGTACTCATCAATTTTTAGAAACTTTTAATATTTGAGTAAAAGGATATCTTTCAAAACAAGTCTCCTTGTTTGCATATAGCAATTGTGAGAAAAGCTGCTGCACTGCTGTAACCGATAGTTTATTATTTAATAGCTCTGTAAATGTCTTTTCCAGGACTCTCTCTTTCTTGGGCATGAGCCTCTGCCTGTCTCTCATGTTCATGTGTTCCTGGTATTATGCCATTGTAGCCATGGGAATTGCTACCTGCATCTACAAGTACATTGAGTTCTGTGGGTGAGTGTATTGTAGGCTATTGTTATAGTATGCACTGTATGTGGAATGGGTCCATCTTTTATTATACACAGATAATGTAAGCTCTATGCTTCTCACAGAGCTGAAAAGGAGTGGGGTGATGGAATACGTGGCATATCTCTCAGTGCTGCTCGATTCGCTTTGATGAGGCTCGAAGAAGGCCCACCCCACACCAAGAACTGGAGGTTTGTGCACTTTACATCTAGATGCTTAAACTCATGTTTAATGTGTCAACTAAACACAGTGAAGTCTAGATAAGATGAAGGGTTGTACATTTTGTTGTAATAGATCAATCTAGATTTTACCAACTTTAGGAAATAGATACAACAGTGTAAGATACTCTTATTATATGTCAGACCTCAACTTTTGGTCTTGGTGAGTCTGGACTCTGAGCAGAATGTGGAGCACCCTCGTCTTCTCTCTCTGACCAATCAGCTCAAAGCTGGAAAAGGCCTTACCATTGTCGGCACCTCCGTTCAAGGCACGTTCCTGGACAACTACACCGAGGCCCAAAGAGCAGACCAGGTTCGTCTACACTGTTAATCAAAGACCTAAATCTTGAAATTATTATTGCTCTCTTAATTAAATAACTTAACTAATAACTTTGATATCCAAAATATTGTAATTTTTTTCATAATTGTGTGTCCAGGCCGTGAGAAAACTGATGGAGACAGAGAAGGTGAAGGGCTTCTCTCAGGTGGTGGTCTCCTCCAGTCTCAGAGATGGGACGTCCACCTGGTTCAGGTTGGGGGACTCGGAGGTCTTAAACACAACACAGTGATGGTCAGCTGGCCTCATAATTGGAAACAGCCACAATACAACCAACAGTTCAGAAACTTTATTGGTAAGTCATTTTCCATCTCAAAAATGTAAAATACTATAGATCCACAAATTCATTATAATGAACAAGCGTGCATAAAATATATATATATATTTGTTATTCTTTAATCAATAAACCTTGGATTTATCTGTGCAGAAGTGGTCAGGGAAACAACCATTTCGAGTCTGGCTCTGTTAGTTCCTAAAAACATCTCCAGTTATCCCTCAAATGGAGAACGTTTTACAGAGGGTCACATAGATGTATGGTGGATTGTTCACGATGGAGGGATGCTTATGCTGCTGCCCTTTCTATTGAGACAGCACAAGGTAAAAAGTCTCAGTAAAGCAGTTTAGAATATGTGTTATGGAGTCAGATGTTTTTTGTGTGTGCTTTTGCTGCAGGTGTGGAGGAAATGTAAAATGCGCATTTTTACTGTTGCTCAAATGGATGACAACAGCATCCAGATGAAAAAAGATCTCATCACGTTCCTTTATCACCTGCGAATAGATGCCATGGTGGAAGTAGTGGAGATGGTGAGCATTTTAAAACTTTAAAACTACATACATAGTTACATACTTACATACATGCAAACTTGCATATATACAATATGTAAATGCATTATGTAAATACATGCATCACATTTTGTGTTTTCATAGTTCAGGGGGACATAACATTGACTTACGATTATTTTATAGACCCTTACCCTAACCTTAACCTTACTAACTACTTGCCTAAACTTAAACTAACCCTCACCCTAATTCTAACTTAAAGCCATGTTGCTGATCTCACATGAAGGATTTACATCATGGGGACTTGCTTTTTGTCCTCATAAGGAAGGCAGGTCCCCATAAAGTGAGTGTGTATACAACTTTTGGTCCTCACAATGGGATGAATACCCGCCCATACATACACACATACATGCAATTATGATTTTGATTTAATTTTTTTTAGCATGACAGTGACATCTCAGCCTACACTTACGAGAAAACTCTAATAATGGAGCAGCGTTCAGAAATCCTGAAACAAATGCAACTGACAAAGACTGAGAAGGAGAGAGAGGTAAAGATGGGAAGCAGAAGTCAAATTTTATTCCTTGTCATTGAGGAGAATAAAACGTGTTACACTTTTTGTTTAGATCCAGAGCATAACAGACTCTTCACGTGGATCCATAAGACGTAAAAGCACGGCTGCCCTTCGCTCCCAGCGCAGTACAGACGAGCCATCTACAGTCACAGAGGAGGAGGTACAATTAACATTCTACTCACTACTATTATTGATTTCAATGAGTCAAACAATCACATGTCTTGTATGTTAATTTGCCAGTCTGCAGCTGCCCCCAAAGCTAAAAACAGTAACAACACATCTACACCTGCAAGTCCCACTTCTGCCTCTGGCACCTGGACTGATGGCAAAGCACAGGAAAAGAGTCAAAGCACTGTTACAGAGAGGGACAAAGACCACTTCAGTATGAAACCGTGAGTGCATTTGGTTCTGTGCCTGACGCAGTAAATATTTGAGTTGGGCTAGACCTAGATCAGAGTTTTATTTGCATTTGACAAATAAGATACGTAAAAAAGCAGCCTCATAAGCAAGAGGTACTCAGTGTGACTAATAAAAATAATAACGTGTAATTTATTAATTTAAAAATACCTATAGTGTGACATGGCTGGTAATCGTACATTAATGAAGATTGCGAACAGCTGGTTATAGAAAATTAGCTTGGAAAATGATGCCGTTTTTAAATGACCATAAAGTACTTTATTGGCAAGTGTAAAGGAGAACAGAACCGGAAAATGTCTCGTTAAACAACAAGTGAGATGTGATGAAAATAAAATAAATAGCTCTCCAATTGATCATCAACATTATTTTTCCTTGAACTTGCTGCAGAGAGTGGGAACACTTGTAAGTACATTTCATATACTGGGCAGCATTTTACCTCCACCTGCTGTTATGAATAAACACATTTTCACTCTCAAAGGAACCAGACAGACGTGAGGCGCATGCACACAGCCCTGAAACTGAATGAGGTCATCACAAAGAAGTCTAAAGAGGCCAAACTGGTTCTGCTCAACATGCCAGGCCCTCCCAGGAATCGCGTCGGGGAAGAAAACTGTATCCTTTTTTGTAGATTCTGGTTATTGTTGAATACTTTGGTACCACATTTACTTAATTTTTAAGTAAATTATCCAAGTCCAACAAGACAATTTGGGCTAAAAACAATTAAGGTAAATCAATTCAGGTTAAAAGCCAGTAAGTAAAAATGCGTTGCTTTTACTCACTGGCATTTGAAAGCATCAGCAGTCTTTATATGAGGGAGTCTTGTTTTCGGGATGGTGAGTTGGAGCTGGCCCTCAGACCTTAACAAGCACACAGGTGTGTAGAAAACAAATCATTTCTAAAATAAAGAGGGAGCTTGCACAGTGAAGATGCAATGGCTGTGATGAGTTCTCTAAGAGGTGTGTCTGAATGATGTGCTGCGCAATTTTCTAGTTGGCTTGACTGATTCCAGAATACTTCACATTACTGTAATAAAGATAGAGCTTTGCGATCTTCGAAGTGTGGTTTGTTCTTAGCAACATATAAATATTAGTCAGACACTTCGCACAGTCCTCTCAGAGTCTTCTAGACTTCCTTTCTACATGTTGGCAATGTTAACTAAACTACTCCTGCTCCTGAAATCAAGTGTCATTTTACCTTTCATCACAAGCTGATTTGAACTGGATTTAACCATGGCAATGGTCTGCTTTTCAAGCTTAAAACATCATCAAGATGACGCCAGCGTTGGTGGCTGTAGACTTGATATATAGTTGGAGAGTTGGATGTTAAGTGCAGATTAAAATCAACAGATGTTTGTAAAAAAAAAACTATTCCTGTTTTTGACTGATTCAAGTTTAAAAAGATCAACTTCCAAACATTTCAGCATGGTTGACTGTTTTTGTTTTCTTTAGCTACTCATAGACTAGAGTTGTCTACATGACATGTTGTCCCAGCTTTCTTTAAGATTTGGCTCAACGGCAGAAAAAGTAGCGTGATGCATCTGCTGGTTTCATGTCACTTTAACTTAGTGCGTTTGATTGCACCACAGTAGATGGGGTCCTTTTTTCATTTAACCCAGACCTGGGCAAATTTTGGCCCAGGACTGGCCAGGTCTGTTTTCCTTCATTTTTGCTTTCTCAGACATGGAATTTCTGGAAGTACTCACTGAAGGCCTAAATCGAGTGCTGCTGGTTCGAGGAGGTGGGAGAGAGGTCATAACTATCTACTCATAAAACTTTCTAAATAGCAAATCATACCCTTCATTCAACTTGCAATAAAACAAAGGAAACTACGGTACATTCACACGGTACATGCATTCATTTATTAAATTACAGTATTCAACATTTCTGTGTATCTAAATAGAAAGTTTCACAGCTCATGTTCTACTAAACTAGGCAATTAGTCTTTTTATGTAATTACTTATTCAGTTAGGAAGCTGTTGATTATGAAAAAATGTCAGATAACAGTGCAACATTTACATATATAAATGTACATAGTGATGTAAATAGAATTGGAATAAGTACTACACTAAGAAACAAATGTGTGTAATGTTAATTTGTATTATTAGAAAATAATTACGACAAAGAACAAACATATCTGGATCATATTAACTCAAAAATGACTTGTCTTAGCTTATTTACAGATAAAATTGTTGAAATTACAATAGTACAAGACACCTGTACATAAACTTATCCAAAGGGACAAAAAAAAATATTTTACTGTTCTGTATGTGAGATAAAGATAATGTAGCGGTTATCTTGTTTTTAGTGTTTGTCTTCAGTTAATTTGTTAAAGATTGTAGTTAGACTGTTTGTTGTAGCATAAATACATAAAGCAATGTTTTATAATTCTTTCTATTTTGATATCAATCTTTTGGCTTTTATTGATAGCGACAAAAGAGTAATTGCTCAGGGTTTAAGAAACAAGCCGCACAAAATCATTTAAACAACTGTTTTACAATTTACCATCAATCCTTCCGAGTCTATCACATTGACACATTTAAATACATTTACACTTTTATCCATGAGTGTATCTACTGTATTCTCAGTATGCAAACAATGTCTGTAAATACTCAGCTTTGTAGTTTTGTAGGACTTAAATTGGATTTGTTTGCATTGCAGTTTCCAACATTAGTAACTCTTCCGAAATGTGTTTGTATGTTGCAAATAGTATTGAATAAAACATATTTCACAGTAATTGTTGAAATACCATTTGTCTTTTGCTCTTTGGTGATTGAAGCCAGGTTAATGTTTAATCTTCATTTTCAACTCTTTTTTGGTCTTTTTTTCGTTCATATTGGCTAGTTTTTGTTCACATTTAATTGTAAGTCTATTTTATTTAATCAGTTTATTAGTTGTACACCATCTGTTCAACCATATTTTACACATGTATTCTCAAAGTTTGAAAGTAACATACTGTGCTTTCTCTGTATGTTTTGGTAAACCTGTAAAATTAATCTACACTTTTTTTAAGCTACTGGGTTTAATGTTTCTACAAAAACAATAAATATATAAAACAAGATGCCAACGGTTTTATAAAAGATGACTTTGAACTTGTTACAACAATTCAAGAATACTGCTAAGACCTTTGTTATAACACCAAGCCAAGCAAAGTTCAGCTGCTTTTTATTGATGAGTACACAGTTTCACAGTGGGGAGAGAATATGACCTTTCACCTTTTTTATCTGAACCTAACATGCAAGAGAAAGTACTAACAGTGAAACAGAACTGGCAGCATGAATAAACGCTCGCCCAAACTAAGAGTGAAATTACCAGCTTTTATATTTGTCACACAAGGCATTTTTCTTGGACTTTTTGCTGCTTTTGTGACCTATGATGACAACGCCAACGCTTTGTTTCAAACCAACAAGACAAATCCAATGGAAAATGCCGTGTACAAGGATTATCCATTCTTTACCGACATTCAGGTCATGATTTTTCTAGGTTTTGGTTGCCTGTTGTCATTCTTTCGAATGTATAGCTTTGGAGGCATTGTATTTAATTTCCTCATTGCTAATTTTACTATTCAGTGGGCTATTTTGGTTCAAGGCTACTTTCAGTTTAGTCACAATGGTCAGATCCACCTTGGTGTGATTAACCTTATCAATGCAGAGTTTGCATGTGCAGTTGTTTTGATATCTTTTGGGGCAGTGCTTGGAAAAACTAGCCCTTTACAACTACTAATAATGGCACTGTTAGAGGTGCCAATATTTGGAGCTACAGAGTGGGTTGTTCAGCAGCATCTGCGGATTAATGATGCAGGTGGATCTATTTTGATACATCTATTTGCTTGTTATTTTGGTTTAGGAGTCACATTTGTTCTATACAGGCCTCAGTTGAATAAACGTCATGCCAATGACAACACAAGTTACCATTCTGATGTACTGTCTATCATGGGGACGCTGTTTTTGTGGGTGTTTTGGCCATCTTTTAACTCAGCGTTGACCCTTAAAGGTGATGATCAACACAGGGCCATTCTCCACACCTTCATAGGACTTAGCGCCTCAACCCTAACAGCCTTTGCTTTATCATCTATTCTAAACAAAAATGGAAAACTGACAATGGCAGATATTCAGAATGTTACACTTGCCGGTGGGGTGACTGTGGGTGCGTCAGTGGACATGATGATTTCACCTGCTGCCGCCTACGCGTTAGGAATTGCTGGTGCAACAGCATGTATGGTGGGCTATAAGTATTTAAGTCCCTTTCTTGCACGACATTGCCGGATCCAAGATCAGTGCGGTATTCACAATTTGCACGGCCTCACCGGGCTCATATCCTGCGCGGCGGGAATCTGCGCTATTCTTTGGGCCAGTGAAGAGGTCTATGGGCCAAGTCTGTACGAGATCTTTTCGCACAGAGCTCCACTGGAGGATGATCCACAGTTTCTGAAACTCCATAAGTTGGTCCCCAGCTTAGTGCCTGGTTTAGGGAGGACTGCCCAAGAACAAGCCCTTTTCCAGGCCGCAGCTGTAGCACTGGCAATTGGAGTGTCCTTATTTGGAGGCATCTTCACTGGATTTGTCCTGAAACTCCCAGGCCTCGCAGCGCCCCCATATGAGCAGTGTTTTGATGATGAGCTATTTTTTGATGTTCCCTATAACTATAATGCCCCCCTTAATCATACAACCATTACAACAGAAGACTCAGTTGTATAATGGTTCCAAATAATTGTTTCTAAAGGACAACAACTAACCTATGTAAAATAAATTTTCGGAGTTCTTAACCAAGTTATAACAATGTCAGAGTTAGATTTATATTGATTCACACATATTCTAGTAATCTTGTTTTGTCCTTCAGATGATGCTTCAGTGCTCAGAAAATTTCTGTTTTCCCCTACCATGTATCCCCACTTATTTGTCTTCGCGATTAGCCATGTTAGGTTCAGAATGGTCATGTAGTCACTGTAAAATTACTGTAATGTAACTGTAAATGTCTATTGATGTATACGTTTATATCAAACTGTCTCTGGAGTTGTGAATAAGATATTCCCCTTTGGGGACAATAAGTCGTAAGTCTAATGATGTCTTAATTCAAAAGCTAGGTTTTCCTAATAATAATTGTACTTTTGTGTGAAAGAGGGAGAAAAATCACAAATTTAAAATCTGCAATGAACTAAACCCATTGACATTTTGTTATTTTAACTTGTAGAAGAATATCAAAAATAATAATACCAAAAATTAAAATAAAAAAAATTATAATTTAAAAATACTTATTTAAAATCTAGTGATTTCTACATGTGACCCATTCATTACAAAAAAATGACTTACGTACACCTATTATGGGTTCTTTTTGAGGGTGAGACAGTTGCATAATAATTGTACTGAAATAACAAATAGTTCTAATTAAAATGTTTAAAGTTGTATTTATACACAAAATTATGTCTGTAAAAAGCTATCCTTTAGAACAGGAGTCTCCAATCACTAGTCCTTTTAACTTACATTAAAAATGCTGCAAAATTAACATGTGACAATGAAATTTGTCTTTACGACTCATACACGTTACATTAAAGTGAGTGAAAAAACGCCAAGAAAAACACTGTCTCAAGCTTCAGGAGCCGTTATCAGGTTTTAATTTAATTTTTAATTGACCTTTATTTAACCAGGGAAGTCCCACTGAGATTCAGAATCTCTTTTGCAGGGGAGCCCTGGGGGAAGGGTCAGGGGAGGCATTAATGGACATGTTTTTAGCTGTAGGGGGAAACCGGAGTACCCGGAGGAAACCTACGCAGACACGGGGAGAACATGCAAACTCCACATAGAAAGGCCCTGGCCGGCCCGGGAGTCGAACCCAGGACCTTCTTGCTATGAGGCCAGAGCGCTAACCGCTTGCGCCACCGTGTCGCCCAGGTTTTGATCAGGTATGAACCAGTATGACGGCCGTCAAAACAGCTAGGTCTCGTCCCGTTTTGTTGTTTCTATTAAAATGTTCCCAGTCAGCTAGACTGACAACTTATCTTTCTGCATGTGACCTGCGCTTGTTTATCAAAATAGTAAACTTCTGTACTTGGCATTTCCTGTTCAGTTCATGCGATTCAGACAGTGAAAAGTGGGTTGTGGTGAATGTTACAGAAAACATGTTACAAATCGTCAGAATATTTACCAAGGGACACTTGTGTTGTTAAAAAGAGATGTGTCTGTGTCTAAATGCTAACGCTAACAGGAAATGCTCATAAGTACAGATGTTAGCTATATTTTGACTATAAACAAGCAAACTGATGTTCTGTGCACAAGCAACAACGGTTACCATGGAATAATGGCAAATCCGCCATGTTTCTTGTCAGATTGACAAAACTTCTATAGAAATTTATTAGCAAAAAACAATGTAAAAAAGTAAACAAAACAGACAAGGAACAACCCAATAGAGGTTATGCACTGACATCATTTTATCTGAAAGATGCGCCTATAATTCTGACTGAGTGGTGTGAGGAATTTTATCTGGTTTTATTTGATCTTTTAATTTCTCTTAGTTCTCTTTAATAAATGTTCATATTTCTTGACATGAGCATACCCTACTTTTCTTTCTGAAGAAGCACTTGTAGCTGCAAAGTGTAGGATTTCTGTCTAGCAAGTGAAGGTTTCGCATTCTGTCCACACAGCTAAAACTGACTAACTTTCGTCATTAGGACAGCTAGTTTTACATCACGCCTTTCAGCTAGGAATGACTTATTTCGAACCAGCTGAAGGGGCCCCAGACTCTGACCGTATAAATACACCAAGGTTGGGAGTGTGTCAGAGTGAGTGTGTGGGCCCCGGCCCCTGGTCAGGATGGCTGAGACTGTTCTGTCTTCTGTTTTTGTGATTCTACCAATAAAACATGGAACCCTGGATTTTTGTGTTTGACTTATTTTGCCTGCCTGAAGAATGTTTCTCACAGTTGGCACCCGAACAGGGACTCGAATTACGACATTCTGCAAAGGTAGGCGCTTTTGGACACTTCAAGAATCTACAATGGCAAGAAAGAGAGACGTTACAGTAGCGTCTGGACCTGAGACCAGAGGGGAGATTACTGTCCGGCCGCAGTAGTCGGGGCCTGAAGGAAAAAACAAGAAAAAAGAGAAAAAGAAAAAAAGAAAAGAAAAAGGCACAATGGCACAACGTTTTTCTGCATATATCACAAACCAAGGGGCCAAACCAGCAGCAGCTTCTCTCCAAGTTATTTTGGGACGTCACCTCCAACCCCGTTTGCTCCAACTCCAGCATACCAGCCACAGCGCGTGTTAGGCCTGGAGCACACCGGAGGAGAAAAGGGGCTTGTTGAACAGACAAATGGACAATCTGAATCCAATGAACGCAATTTAGCAACAATTAGACAAGACATGTTTTCCTGATCTAATCTCTGCCCGCCTGTTTTAAAAGAAACTTCATCTGAGCTTCACTTTCTCGATCCACCTTCTCCTTGTAAAGTTAACTGACAAGACAATTTCTTCAACTAAAACAAACTGCAGTCGAGCCAAGGAGGGAGCCCTTTGACCTGCTGCTGACTCGAGCGCTAGAGTGACTGAGACCTGAGAGCCAAAGATTTCACGGACATTAAACTCACGAGACCGCTTCACTCCGGACTTGTGGTTTATGTTCTTCCACGCTCAAGTAAGGTCTTTGCAGAGCTCACATGTCAACATAAAGAAACCAGAGGGTTCGTTCCTGAACACATCAGGCACGGAAGCTTTAAAAATCACACCGAAAAAACTTATGTGATTTGGAGAAGTTGTTTCTGTATTATATCTGACTCATCAAAAACAAACAAACAACTGGCATCTGTGCTTGGGACATTGATAAAGTCGCAGAAGGAGACAGCAGAGATGACCAGACGATCGTACAGTCCACTGGAGATCCGGAACAAGAGGAGGGGAGAAGACCGGGACACCAAGAAGAAGATTAAATACCAGCAAAATTGTCCAAAATCAACAGCAGCTGTAGTGCCGTGGTCAACGCTTCTCCACACACACACACACACAGCAAGAGGGACCTGCCATTCCATGCCAAAAATAACCTGTTGACTGTTGCCTGCTCAACTCGCGGGATGCCATTAGAGGAGGAGCAGAAGAGGGACGCGACAACAAAAGATGTAGAAGGACAGTATTATTCCTCACTTTTACATTCACAACTAGAACTAGCCTATATCAACTTTAGATAATAATAGCAAATGGGTTTTCAAAATGTCCAAAATAAATAGTATATCGTTTATAGTTAAGATTGCCACAAAAGAACCTTGTAAGAAGAAAAAATAGATACAACTTAGAATATGATATGTCTACACTATTATGATACACTTGCAAACATTTCACATTATTCACATGACATCCCAGCATCCCTAGGCCAATATACTTCACATAGATATTTGCACCACATAAATCTTATTTACATGAAGTTAGTTTTTGTTGTAACATAAAAGTCTAGTCACTAATTCAAAACACTAGATTAAATAGTTTTAAGTGTCTTTAGATATTACATGAGAAAGTACACTGTTATTAATCAGAAATCTTGTTCACAATCTGGATCAGATATGGGCAGACCAGTTTTAATCAAGCTCTTTTGAAAATAAGTGGTAATCTTTTTGTTTTCCTTAATACATTTAGTTGTTATTCTACAAACTTCACGGTGCATGCGCAAAATTATACATTAATCAATTTAGGGTTTTTATTCATTTAGTCATTTATTTGATTATTACAGTAATGACAATTTGTTACGCCAATGATCGTAGTAACAGCCTCCGCCACTTGGGTGGAGCTGAATGTGAAAGATTGCCCACTCTGATCTAGATTCATGACGTCATTGTGTTATTTTAACTTAGACGCAGCCTATTGAAGTAATAGTCATCTGATTGCTGTTATGAAGATATGCCCAAAACTATCGAGATGTTCTTTTTGCTAATATTGCCTAGCCCTAATTTACAGCAGTTTGTTTTGATGCTAACTCTGTCCATTTGTGCTTTTTGATCCTAGAACGGTGACAGTAAACATGTCTGAAACAAGCATTTGACCTGGCCTCTAGACTGCTGTGCAAATGACAAGTGGTGATTGACAACCAACAAAGGTAAGACATGGGCACTGTAAACTAAAATTAGACAGTAAAATTAGATAAAAACACTGACTTAATCAAATGATAAACCTAGGACAATTTAGATTTAAATATATAGTATTAACTATAGCATTAATAATAGTCAAATAATAATGATAAAAATGCTTGTAGGACTAGAACAACTTTTAGAACTTTTGACCCTTAGAACTAATGCATTGGGAAGTTGCACTGACAAAAACATGGGTTTTTTGAACAATACTTTTTATAGATTTTCTTAAAATAGAGGCTTAAATTAGTTACTTGTAAGTAAATTATTTTACAATGGGCAAATATAGAAATCAACAACTAAAAGTAAGTAAGTAATTCTAAACTCTGTGCATTTGACTTGTCTGTGGTGAATTTCATGATATGTTTCTAAAAAGTTCTCTTGTATTCAAAAAGTCAATTTATGACATATTAGATCTAAAACTAGTTAAGCTAAATTGCCAAAATCGAAACAAATTAGAACGCTGTTTAAACACCAGACACACTAGTAGTCAAAAGAAGCTGATTTAGGCGTGATCATTCCATGTTCTTGTTGTAAGTTTATAGACAGCTGACATTGTCTTAGAAAAACATAGCAACCTCCTGACCTATTTTTGGGAAGCCTTTCTTTCTGGCCCAATCAATAGAGCGTAAGCAGATACCCGTTTATTCGAAATCTGTATATTGACCAGAACTAAATAAAAGAGAGAAAAGTTGACCAATTGCGTGTTTGTGTAGTCAATATTGTGAAGTTAAAAAGATTATGTAGTGTTTTGTCTAGTTGTTTTTGTTTTATCTTAAAGGTGCACTGTGTAACTGAGGTGAAAAGTCATTTACGCAATTCAGTAGAATTAAAAAGTTAAAACTACAGTTTGAATAGAGAATATATTGTATGCCATAATATTAAAAAATCAGCTAAATCAACCGCTTTTCTGAGAAAACAGATGTGTTTGACCTCTAGACCAAATAATAGACTATTTTGTGCCCATGCAAATTTGCTTAAAGTAAAAACAGATTTTGTCAATTATTTAATGACAGGGGCATCTAAATGATAAAAATATGCCTTTGATCAGGTTTGGTTTTGGCTAAAAAGTTGTGCAATCCACCTTTAAAGATAAAATAAAGGTTTTTGATGGTTATGTACAGGTTAGAGTTATGTCCTAACTTGGTAGATAAAATAAAGGTTTTCGAAGCTAGCTTGTTATACAGAGTGAGTTATGTCCTAACTCGGTATAGAAAATAAAGGCTTTGTACTAGAGATATGTCCTAGTGGTTTAAAAGGAAATTTTACTAGAATTATGGTTAAAAAATAAAAAATAAATTACTAGAGTTATGTCCTAGTGGTTAAAAATAACAAATAAAAAATAAATAAATAAATTACTAGAGTTATGTCCTAGTGGTTAAAAATAACAAATAAAAAATTAAATAAATGTTACTAGAGTTATGTCCTAGTGGTTAAAATGTTACTAGAGTTATGTCCTAGTGGTTAAAAAGAAAATGTTACTAGAGTTAGGTCCTAGTGGTTAAGAAGAAAAGTACTTGGTTGAGTTATGATTCAGGAATATTTAAGTACTGGTTGGGTTATGACCCAGGATAGGAATTTACCGGTGTTTATGTGGCGCCTGTTGTTGTTATTATTGTTAGTGTAAGTGTGTAGGCCTACTGTCAAAGTGAGTTGCTCAGGTGTTGCTATTTTTCTAATACAGAACCCTGTGTCTGTGGTGTTTTGGTCAAAGTTCTTTGTTCTTTACTCCCTGACTGGATTCCTTAGATGTAAACAATGGTGACAAGTTGTGGTAAATGCAAGATATGATTATTTGATTGGAGACATTCAGAGTATCAGGGCAATCGTTATGGAGTTCAATGGAAACAAATAACTAGTCCTAGAGAAGTGAAAAGTTTCTATTTTGTAGTTTGCTAGCTTTCTGTTTTTATGTATATATTTTTTGTCAAGTAGGTGTAGCCTGTGTGACCTGCTTAAGGTATAGACATAAAATGCACTAAGCGACAATGGCAGATAATGATAGAAAAAATGTAAACTGTAGATCATAAGACAACCTAAAACAAAACTGTAAATGTGCTAACAAGAATTACTGTACATTTTGACCCAAACTAGCAGTTCTCGAATTATTTCAAAGTCTCCATCAGCTTAGGAGGAGACTCGACAGTGGCCTGCAGGTCACAGAACTCTGTATTTTTAGACTCTGAGGAGAGCTTCTCCTCTGTGGAATGTAACCTGATGAGTGAGTCCAAATGCAGAATGTAAAAATCCTTATGAGCCTAGCTAAAACATAATATTTGAAACCTAAAGAATCCCAGCAAAAGGCTTTGTACAAAACTGCAAAATAAAAAGCATCTCTGTGACTAATTTGAACCAAACATATGCTCCTAGGCTGTAGTAGAATACAAATGCGTGACAATCATTCTAAATAAACTTTAAATAAACACATGGTTTTAAATTCTCACACTTGTAGATCTAAATGTCAATGTCAAATTGAGTTTGCACACATTCGTTTGTAAAATGTAATCTCAAATATTTAATGCACAAAATCTGATTCACTAATTTCTTACTGCATTTTCCAATTACATATACATTGTTATGCGTGAATCATAGTTGCAGTTCTGTTACAATAGCTCTTGTCTGTTTAAAGCAAATACAATGCACAGAAATATGCAGATGCTATAAACTTCACAGTCATAATGACAGATGCTTCTGTTAAATTATCTTTAGTTCATAGAAAATAATTTGTAAAAATAACTGGTTCGTAATCTTATCTTTAAATCTAACAGTACTGAATAGAAACATGTAATAAAAGACCAAAAATAGCTGCAATATTAATCTGGTTTATGGATTAGATTTCTGTTGTTTTTATTTCAGACTAAAGCAAACTAAATGTTTTTATTTAAGCCCATTTAACTTGTGACCATGTCATACCCTGACTCAATCATAGAACGCTTAAATATTATTTATCATAAACAAACATTTGTGTTCTGGATTACTTCCTTATCAATAGAGATTAAGTTGAATTTTGAAATTAATATGGGTTAAAATCGGGAAAACTAAGTCATCTTTTAATAATCTTCTACCTGTAACACTAATTAGAGAAATTACACACTGTATCTTGTACTGATTTCTATAGTTTACATTTTAGAGAATCCCATTGTAGTGAAAACTTGGTAAAACTTAAGGAAAATGTGACGAAAAATCAAACATAGCTCAAATATAACTCATTCAATTTATAGATTCTATAAGTTATTAGTAGATTCTCATTCTGTTACTTGCCCTATTAGTCTAATTACTTAATCAAATCAATAAAGGTGTTTAATTTACCACTTTTGTGTTTTTAGTCGACTTATCATTAAGTGACAGTTGATGGTAAAATCTAAAATGAATCTTATTCTTCTTTTGAAATGAATTATCTCTACAAACATTTGTGATAAAATAACTTCTGGGGTTTGTTAGTTTTGTCAGTGACACACTCCTTTAGAGCTTTTGATAGATTCAGATTGCAAAGTGAATTATTAGTTTGACACGTTTCAATGTTCCGTGTAATTATAACAATTGATGTGCAATGTGAATAAATAATGCTTTAAAATATATTAAACAATTTCATCCAACTGCTAAGAAAATATTAGTTTGCATAAAGTCTAAAATAAAAGACTGTATATTTTAAAGGATTGCTAAACGTTGAAATAATCTTAATCTAAAAATTAAGTAAAACAATTTATTTATATAGAAAAGAAATGCTTTGAGTATAAAGATTAGACTTATAATTCTGACATGCTAGAAACCACTTAGCTTGCAAAACAATAAAGTTCTAGACTTGTATCGACATATCTGCTCAGTCTGACATTTTGTAGTTTATTATTTACTAGTTATTCAATTTAAAATAAATTAGATTGCATTTCACAGTGCCCTGTCTTGTTTGCAGCAGTCAAGAGTGTCATGATGAAACGTATTCTTTTATTTTTGTTCATGTACATGTAATAACATTGAAAAATGACGCTACATATTTTTTAATGCAATAACTACGCAATGTTTGATCAAAATTTCATTATGAAATTTGAGGGAGGGATTGTGAGGAATTTTATCTGGTTTTATTTGATCTTTTAATTTCTCTTAGTTCTCTTTAATAAATGTTCATATTTCTTGACATGAGCATACCCTACTTTTCTTTCTGAAGAAGCACTTGTAGCTGCAAAGTGTAGGATTTCTGTCTAGCAAGTGAAGGTTTCGCATTCTGTCCACACAGCTAAAACTGACTAACTTTCGTCATTAGGACAGCTAGTTTTACATCACGCCTTTCAGCTAGGAATGACTTATTTCGAACCAGCTGAAGGGCCCCAGACTCTGACCGTATAAATACACCAAGGTTGGGGAGTGTGTCAGAGTGAGTGTGTGGGCCCGGCCCCTGGTCAGGATGGCTGAGACTGTTCTGTCTTCTGTTTTGTGATTCTACCAATAAAACATGGAACCCTGGATTTTTGTGTTTGACTTATTTTGCCTGCCTGAAGAATGTTTCTCACAGTGGCAAACTTGTGGCAACACAATGGAGACAATGTACTTTTTTTTTTGCTTTTTACGGACTAATTTACGGCGCTCCATAGTACTCACGAAAAAAAAAAATATTTATCTCGTAATTACGAGATAAGATCTCGTAATTACGAGATAACTTTCTCGTAATTACGAGATATAGTTTTCTCGTAATTACGAGATAATTTCTCGTAATTACGAGATAATTTAAATGGCTTTTCCCACATTCTGTATACCCACACGCTTTGAGAGAAGGAGAGAAGTGCTGCAACAGACTTGCAACATACGGGCATTTTTGCAGTACCCGCCCACTCTGGGTGATCCATGCGGAAGTGTAGCAAATGTGCAGCATTTCTCTTCTTTTTGGCCAAATAAATTGAAAACCAGACGCTGGAGCCACAGAAAAACTGCCGCACATTTCTAAGGATGAGTGAGACTGACTGTCAACAGTCAAGAAGATCGAGTTTTATTTAAAAAACCTGCCGATTAACACTAGCTTCTTTCTGGTGGGTGAACAGCTCCACACACTGGCTGTCTTTATAATAGCATGCTAACTGTAGCGTGAGTTGACAGTCACGTTATTAGCTATTTTCATACTTTTTGTCGACCGTAAACATTGCAGTGAGACCACAGGCACTTAATTTAACATAACGAAATCCACAAGTACATAGCTATTTAGAAACATCAAGCTAGCACAGAAAAGACTACTCGTTGTGGATAAAGTCACTAGCTTAGCTTATTCGAAGCTGTGGGTATACAGAATGTGGGAAAAGCCATTTAAATTATCTCGTAATTACAAGAAAATTATCTCGTAATTACGAGAAAACTATCTCGTAATTACGAGAAAGTTATCTCGTAATTACGAGATCTTATCTCGTAATTACGAGATAAATATTATTTTTTTTCGTGAGTACTATGGAGCGCCGTACTAATTTACATCTTTGTTTTTGATATTACATAAATTAATTTTTATGTGGCGAAATGCAAACTAACAATCAGTTTCTGTTGTCATGGAAACAGTGTAGCACTTCACTAACTTGTTTACTAAAGGCAGTTGGAAATTTATGATATTTTAACTGGAGTACTACATTTTATATCCTCATCAAAAAGACTCAATTTTAGGAAGAAAAAGGTAATAACTTCAACACTGTGATTCTAAAGTTTGTGATAAATGTGAGAGAAGCGTGAAAGAAATGTGAGAAAAGTCTTTCTGTTTATTTGCTTTTCTGCCACTGTTAACCTGCTTTTTTGCTTTTACATGTCAGTTTTGAACCCATTGTTCTGCAGAGTTGCTGTGGGATGATTTTTTTCCTCACATATAGCTTCTTTTCCCTATTTTATATTTATTTTGAGCTCTAAGAGGAGAAAATGTAACGTTAATTTTTCTTCATTGACTTTCATGCATTTTTGCCACTCAGACCTCACATTTCGAATGCTGTGATGTCACCTGCATAACCTCTATAAACTGTTGGGTAACTAAGTTATCTATCACTTTGTAGTGTCAAAATATGCTTTACAAGCGCTATTTTTAGTATTCAGAAATCTTCTTTGGTTTAACTTATGTGACTGGTGTATTTATTTTTGCGTTGTGTGTGCTGGTTTATGATTGTTGGTGCAGGAGTGAATCATATCAACAGCCAAACGCTTGAGGTGGCCTCCATTTAATCATGGATTACAATAAACTTGAACAGAGTCAACATGTGCTGCTAATAGTTGGGCCAAACTTTTCTATCACAGGGTTTTGCAAAAGAGAAAAGGAAGTTCTGACCCCCCAATTTACACCAGTGCCTTGCAGGAACACACGAAGAAACGTGGGTGGACCACAACAGCGCAGTGACGGGATGCCAGGTATGTAGAATAAACAGCAACACAAAGACAATTTTTGTGCAATTATAACATACTGTATATGAACCAGTTACACTACAGACCAACTGACTACGAAACCACATACATGTTCAAAATTGGTTTTGTGCACAGAAGTCAGTTGGCTTGTTTATTTTCAAAAATGCTAACTTCCTGCTGGCATGTTCATTTCTTGTTTAGTTCATTTCCTTGGGGTTTCACTCACTACCTCAGACTAAAATGAAAACAAAAAACAAAAAAATAACTTTAAGATCGGGCAATGAACAGTGGATTGTTGGTGGTTTTCTGTGAAAACATGTTAAATACCTTACAAAAGAAGAGAGTATTTCACCAAAGGATTAAAGTGGGTTTATAAAATGTGTTTGTCTGTCAGTGCTAACGCTAAAGTCTGACCATTGGAAAAAAAAAACAGCTTCTATGCACAGGGACTATTAAGTACAGTGTAGTTACCTGCTGATCCGGCTGATGGCACTAGTGCACTATCAAACCTCTTTGCTACCTAACCAAACTGTGGAAGACGCACGGCAGAAGAAGCCCGTGTCGTTGTCAGTGGTCACGACGGGACTGAACACGCACGCGCTCTACAGTCACACGTCGAAACACAAAGGATTACATAATACTGACGATTTTACGCTCCATTTTTAGGGTTTTCTGCTTTCCCAGCGAAGGCGGCAGCTCGTATTTCTTCTGTGGGTCCATAGCTCTCGAATATAACTCGTTCAAGTATCTCCATATCTCAAGGTAAGGCCACTGTTAGCTTAACGCTGAAGCGCGCTCTTGCGGTAGCGTTGTTAGCAGCAGGCCAAACATGAGCTATATCAAGTTAACGTACCATAAAGTTACGAGCATTGTCTTTTAACGCATGTTTACACAAAATTTGGGCTTCCGCCATGTCTATGGGATTAACAGTTACGACTTTACGAGTGCTGGGGGGGCTTTATCGAGACATTCCACTGAAAATGTGGTCAACAAATTGTTGCTAACTTTGGAACATGGACGCATTTTGCTTTTTTTTCCTACACGTATTTTCCTCATGTAATGCGCCACACGTGCCCCTTTTTAGTTACAATATACTTTGTGTGGAGATTGATAAATATTTATTTGATGTAAAGTACCTTAAACGATGACTCCGAATGCTTTAAACGTAGTCACGTGATTAGTCATTACAGGCCTGTGATAAGTTTTAGCGTAACCCGAGCAAAAGCAACGCAAAATACACGTAAAAGACCTATTAAAATGTCCACATGCTTTTTTGAAGACTAGAAATTTGTTGGTTTGACAAACACCATATCTGCCTTTAAGCCAATCTTTTCAGTGCATTTCCAAACAGTGACCATAACAAATGTTTGAGAAGCCACCATTAGTCAATCTCATACCTGATCTGTTATCTTTGCAGGATCAACATGGCGGATGATTTTGATGTGGAGGCCATGCTGGAAGCTCCCTACAGAAAGGTGGGTTCCTGGGTATTGCCTGGCTCAGTTTAAGAGTTTAGATATTAACCTTATTTAAAATGTAAATGCTGTTGTAACAAAGTTAATTTGTTTTTTTTATGTGGTGTGATTGAGTTTTGTTCAATGGCAATACAGAATTATAAATAAATCAACATCTATCTCTCTTTGTAGACTTCCCTAATGATATCTCACCTCTACTCCCATGAATTCATCTTTGATACCACTGTGAACTGTGAAAAAAAGGAAGGTAGTTATTGTGCATATACTGATGTACTGTGGTTCACCTTAGGACAAAACAAACCTAGAACATGCAGGCCCTGAACGGTTGTGACCAGGTGAATACCAATGGTTTATAGGCCCATATATCCAGCAAAGAAAGCAGTATTCAAATTTACGAGTTTTCACATTTATTAAATATAATACCATAGTTCTCCTAGAAACACAAATGCCTAACTTATCATACAAAATATAAAATATTTTCATTTGACAGATTTTTCAAACATGTATTTATTCTTTGTTACTTTTGTACACACCTTGTGGTGATTAATGTGCTATTTAATTTCACTTTTGAGTAAACCTGAATACTGCTTCTTTGTCTAAAAAAGATGTACTGTAAATCAGCATCTTTTATTTTTTTTCTATAACTTATTGTTTGCATGCTATAATCATAGAATAAACAACACCTTCAAGCTTAACTATTAAATATACTTTTTGGTAAGAAAAAGACAGTCATTAGTTACTCATGGATAAATTATTGGATTTTTTTTCTTTTTTTTTTTTTTTTTTTTTTTCTTAATTTACTTTTTTTTCTATGGGCATCACTATTACTAAGAAGTGTGAATCCCTGTTTGCTTCAGGGCAAGATGTGTGACAGAGGTGGCATCGAGCTCATACAGTCCAAGAACGAAAGTGGGTGAAGATCTCTGGACTGACTCCAACCACACAGGATCTCTTTTAGAGGCTGTGGCCCTGTGGCCTCGTGATTAGGCTCTGTTAGACGCTTTGGTACGAATCAATAGTGGGAGTGAAGAAGAGGACCAATAATCCTTACTGTTTGCACTCAGCTAATATTTGAGATTATTTTTCTCTTTGACCATAAAAACTAATGAAACCTGTAAAAGAAACTGATGACTAGGGATTAGTAGCTATGGGGTTGTGGATGGACACAGTCCAGGCATGAAGCTAACTGCTAAGTATTATTATTAATTGAATATATTTTGCATTTTCTCTTGTCCCACCCCACCCCCTTTACCATCACGTCATGCAATGTTTCACCTACGTCACCTGATGTTCTTCTATCGACCTTAGGATGAGTACAAGTCCTCTCATACAAACGGACATGAAGACCATAGTAAGAAGTAAGTCTTGACCTGAGAGTCATTACATTTTATTTTTATCTGCATTATGTGCCTTTTATGGAAAGTCTGCCAACTGCAGAGAGATTATATTGCTATTATAAAAGTTGAAAGGATGGGCGATTTTGACAAAATTGGTATTTGCCAATACAAAAAAAAAAATCTGTGCCAATTATTTTGGAGGAACTTCTCTAATCTTTGCGTGATGTGTCAGTCCCCATTTATCTTCAAAGCACCAAAATTGTTATTTTGAATAGACTAAAGAGAAAAAAAAAGCAATTCATTTGTGAAGTCACTGTAAAGCGCTTTGTGTGACTCTCTTAAAAGGGCTATACAAGTAAAGACTACTACAACTACTACTACTTAAGTTAAATAATGACTGCATATTTATACAATGACACAAAATAGCCTTTGTCATTAACTGTAAGTAATTGCAATCTGTTATGTCTCAGGAAAAAGCGGAGTCGTAGCCGCAGTCCAGCCTCTCGCAAGAGACGAAGCCGGAGTCGGGATCGGAAGAAGGGGAGAAAGAGAAGCCGTAGCCGTGAACGCAAGCGGAGCCGCAGTAAGGAGCGCCACCGCAGCCGCTCTAAGAGCAAGGAGAGGTCGGGGAGGTACAAAGGGCGCAAAAGTCCCATGTAAGTCAGTCCTTTGCTGTTACTTATATTATACATTTATCAGACATTTTAGCAGGACATCCAAAAACACATCAACATACATACGTACGTACGTACGTACGTACATACATACATAAAATATGAAAATGTCTTTGTCAACCGTAAGTCTATTTGTCATTTAAATTTACAAACAAGTTGTGACCAGATGACTTAAATATAAACGGGGCAAAGATGCCTTAAATTGGAACCTTTTGTTACTTTTCAGTAAGTTTCGATTGTCTGTTTTGTTTTTATTACCAGCACTGCATATTGTGTAAATAGGTAAAATAGTTCACCTGATTTGTTATAATTTTTTGTTTTAGGCCCAAACACTCAAAAAGCCGAAGTCCCATCATCAAAAAAGAAAAGAGTCCCACAAGGTGATAGCAGTAAAATGTTAAAATACTGTTTACTGTTATCCTAATAAACAACAATAAAAACTGAAAATGGCACTATTTTTAATCTGTTACAGGCTTCCTATTGATAATTTAACTCCAGAGGAGAGAGATGCTCGCACGGTCTTCTGCATGCAGCTGGCAGCACGAATTCGTGCTCGGGATCTGGAGGACTTCTTTTCAGCCGTTGGAAAAGTAAGTTGGTTTGCAATGTCAGATGCAAAAACTTTTGCAATGAATGTTTCAATGTCTTTGTGTAGGTCAGGGATGTACGGATAATCTCGGACAGAAATTCAAGGAGATCAAAGGGCATTGCCTACATAGAATTTTTAGAAACGTCGTCGGTGCCACTTGCCATTGGATTAACTGGACAAAGGCTGTTGGGAGTCCCAATTATAGTACAAGCCTCACAGGTAAGTGTGCGAGATCAAGGGTTTTTGAACAAATACCATGATGACAAACTGATGCATTTCTAATGGCAGGCAGAGAAGAACAGAGCTGCTGCAGCTGCTAACGCCCTGCAGAGGGGCAGCATGGGGCCAATGCGGCTATATGTGGGTTCACTGCATTTCAACATCACTGAGGAAATGCTTCGTGGGATCTTTGAGCCTTTTGGAAGGGTTAGCCCTTGTGTTTATAGCAGAGGTGGGAGACAAGTGACTTGTGACTATCTTGGTTTATTATCACCAAAGACTTGACGTGACACTTGAGACAAATTACTTTCCCTACCCTAACCCTGCACCTTCACAGAGTGGGCTTAACGCTAATTAACCAATCCGCACAACCGAGCTGTGGACCTAATTTGCACTATAATTGCCAAAACAAAATTACTCATTGCAGTGCTATATAAACACCATGTACACCGTTCAATAGCCCAAAAAAGTTGTTTTAGAGTTTAGCTTCACTTCAGGTCCAGAGCAGGTTACCGGTTCACAACACGCAGCCATTATCTACTCTTGACAGAAATTGAGCCAGCCTTGTAGTGCTGCAAGATTTTTAAGCCAAAATTGCAGACAAAAATGAATACACAATGATATTAACCATTGGTGAAAAGATTTATAAGAGGAAGTTGTCAGATTTAAAACGTAATCAGCTACCCCAGCTTTTAACTACTTTTGAAAACAGAATGTGTACATCTGATTTTGTCATGTACAGCAAAAGTTGATTTTGGCCATTACTTTAACTTCTTTTTTGCTGTCATTGTTCATGTTGGGATACTTAAGTAGAACATTTACATTTTACACAACACTTAAAATTCCAAAAGGTTTAATTTTTTTGTAAATTTGTAAAAAAAAAAAAAAAAAAAAAAGTTATAACTTAGCAGAACTGGATGGCCATCCAAAGACTTGACTTACTTGGAAAAGGTGATGTCTTGACTTACTCCCACCTCTGGTCTTTATTGGCAAGTGTGAATGTTGAAAGTTTTAATCAGATTTAGATTTGTTTCCTAAAGATTGAGTCAATCCAACTTATGATGGACAGTGAGACTGGAAGATCAAAAGGATACGGATTCATTTCTGTAAGTAAAGTAAAAAACAAAACAAAACAAAAAAACAACTTTGTGACTTTTTGCTTGTACTAAAAATATTTACTGTATTTTTGTTGTGAATAGTTTGCCGATGCAGAATGTGCCAAAAAAGCCCTGGAGCAGCTGAACGGTTTTGAGTTGGCAGGACGTCCAATGAAGGTGGGACATGTTACAGAACGCTCTGACTATTCAATGGCCAGCTCATTCCTAGATAACGATGAACTTGAAAGAACCGGCATTGACCTGGGCACCACAGGACGATTGCAGCTTATGGCTCGACTAGCTGAAGGTTTGTCATTTCTTGGATGTTTTATTAGACTAAAAACTATAAAAACGTCTGAGCAGGCTTGCATTTCCCCAAAATGTTTTTTGTGTCCTGCAGGAGGGCCTCCTCTTGCTTGTTTCCAAAAAATCTGGTTCCTTTAGCAAATGTTCCACATTATGGCATAAAACTTGTGTATAAAGATGACTTACTTCTAAATTATTTTTATAAATGAGATTAAGCATTTGATTTTTCACCCTCAGAAAGTTACACAATGCCACTTTAAGTGAAACACAGTCAATTATAGATTTTGGTGACAAAGTTTGTTTCCACCACAACAGGAACTGGTCTGAAGATCCCACCTGCCGCTCAACAAGCTTTACAGATGACTGGGTCGGTCCAGTTTGGGAATGCGCCAGCTGCTGGTATGAGCCAAATCGAATTCACCTATACTTCACATAGATACAGTTTATGAAATTGTTGTACTTTTAGGTGTTCCTCCTCCTGCTCAAGCCTTAAACCTCCCAGCACAGCCAATAGCCACACACTGTCTTCAGCTGTCCAACCTTTTCAACCCACAAGCGTAAGAATGTCTAAACTACTTAATCAACTGATATTTCATCTAACGTGTCTTCATATATTACAGTGAAAATGATCCGAATTGGGCCTCAGAGATTCAAGATGATGTCATTGACGAGTGCAACAAACATGGTGGTGTTGTTCACATTTACGTGGACAGAAGTTCCTCTCAAGTAAGTCTTTTTCCAGTGTTCTTGAAGTATTTTAAAGTACTGTATATTAATGATGGGGTTGAGAAATTATTTTAAATCATTACGTTTGATTATAACACATACAAATACATTGTTTTTTTAAACATTGTCTTGTATATCTTGAAGAAGTGCCAGGTGTATTTTTGGATTGATGTAATACATTTTGGCATTGTTACCCTGTACAAACAATGCCCAGATAGGTGTTTGTACCTATTTTTCTAGTTTTGAGTAATATTCTTTGTGTTTGTAGATTGTGTGCCACTAGAAAAATGGTGCTGCTCCTGGTGACAGTTACCTGGAAAAAATATTTTGCACCTACAGATAAACTTTAATTACAAGTCAAAGCCCATCAATAAATGGTTCTTTAGCGATTAAGTCAACTCTGTTGACTATTTTATCACTTTACATGAGCAAATATGCCGGTAACTACAACAAATGCATGCAATATAGAACACAATCACACCCAACAGCACGTTTTGACTTGTCTATTGCCTGGTTCAAATCTGATCATGTATTCAGGCTAGCATTATTGGCAAAAAAGCTTTGGTTCTTTGAATTGTATGCCTTTTTGTTGGGACAGTTTTTATAATTTTTTTTTTTTTTCAGGGTAACGTCTATGTCAAATGCCCTTCAATTCCTGCTGCAATGGCCACTGTAAATGCACTTCATGGACGTTGGTTTGCAGGTTTGTAGAAATGTGTATTCTGTGCAATTTTCAGCGTTCAAATAAATGTATATTTCTCTTTTAGGCAAAATGATCACAGCTGCATATGTTCCTCTGCCAACCTACCACAACCTTTTTCCTGATTCAGTGACTGCAACAATGCTCCTGATGCCCTCCCGGCGATAGCTGAACAGATTGACATGTATATACCTCATTTTCAATGATCAGGGCAAGGAAGTGTTTTAATAGTTGCCTGTGTGTAACAAGTATGCCTCAAGTTTGTATTCAGCTTTCTTTTATGTGATTTATTGTGACCTGATATAAATCCGCAGGTTAAATTGTATACATGACTTGCTGTTAAGATTATTAAGTTAGGTGGCCTATGCCAAAAATAAATTTGCTTTCTTGAAGGCAGAGGCTTAAACAACTGATAAAGAACACAATCTTGGGGAAAAATCAGCTCAAATGTGTCTACAGAATCATATTTAGTACCGATAGTCATGGAAAATAATAAATTCCATTTCCCAGGCACTGGAAATGTTTTGGAATATTTGGTAACACTCTGGGTTAATAAATTGATATTTTGCTGCAACAAAACCAGACCCAGTGAAGTTGTAATATTAGAACTTCGTGCATTCCTAGTTATTTTCTTCTACTTTAACAAGCCCAAAATATGCTAAATTTAAACTGAGATCTTGTCACCAAATGTCTAGAAAAGTCAGGTCTACCTCTACTTTATATTTGTCGTTTTTTGGTTAGATTACTGTGGCTATAAAAAAATATAAATTAAAATTAAATGCATCTGACTAGTTAGGAATCATGTGTCTTTGGCCACTAAAATGAAATGCACTAAAGATAAAAATTTAACTGCATTTGAAAAACAATTGGAGAATGTTTTATTCAAAGTTCTGATAAGTGGATAAATGATTGAAACCTGGGCGTGAATTAGTTATATGAAGCATTGAAAAAGTAGAATGGTTACGGAGAACTTAGTTTATCAACTATTACAACTAAGTATTTTGACCAGATGTACAGTATGATACCAAGGGCAGTTTCACATCTGATGCATTTTCAGTAGAGGCCCAGGAACCATTTCAAGCCCATAACGTACCATCGAAACCTTAGATTTAGTTAAGTTTAAGAAGAAGAAAAAAGGCAATGTTCATTAAGCCTTTTGTACCAAAAAAAAGTTACCACCTGGATTTAACTAAGCAAATGATCGGTCATTGCTGCAGTTGGTCGGATGTGGGTTCAGGAATAGTATGCAATAATTATATAGCGCTTTTCAAGACACCAAAGATGCTTCACAGTATGCATTATTCATTAATTTCTTACTGGGTGGTGGTAAGCTACTATTGTAGCCACAGCTGCCCTGGGGCAGACTGATGGAAGCGAGGCTGCCATTTGGCGTTATCAGCCGCTCCAATCATCACCAACCTTTCATACTCTCACCAAATCCATACTAGGCAATGTGGGTGAAGTGTCTTGCCTAAGGGCACAACGAGTTTCTCCTCTGTTCGCCCCACTGTGGCACCTGAGGTTCTTCTGCGGTCGCCCATATGAATACTGCCCAGGCCCAACCCTGCTTAACTTCTGAGATCTGACGGGATCAGGCTTTGGCAAGCTTGGGTATGGCCACAATAATATGTGCTATTATAAGCCGCCTACGTGGTTAATGTAAACGCTGGTGTGAAGGAGGTTGGACAAAATGAGTATTGCTTTTTAAATTTTATTCTAACAAAAGCTTGTGAAACAACAAAATAATTTTTTTTCACCCACAAGTTGAATTCTTTTTTGCTTGGTCAGTTCACATTACAGTTGTCTTTCTGTAGGAAATAAAAAGGGATCCAAATGTTAGGAATCCTTGCTCTTAATCTCAAGGTCTACATTTTCAAAAGGCATTTTGTATAATAACCTTTATTTTTTTGGTGATAGTTCTTTTGCTTGGTGGGCCTTGAGAACTGCAATTGCCTCGTCCACCTAAAAATGAAGGTATACAGAAAAAAAAATGATTATTTACAAAAGCATTTATTTTTCATACCAGATATGGATGGGGAAAAAAATTAGTAGAATTCATCAAAAAATGCTATACAATGAAAACTGCAACTCATCAATGGCTTTATAGGTGGCACTAGCCTGATTTGGAAATAAACTTCAATCACAAATTCCCACATAAGACATTCTTTTGTTTGTGTACATTACCTTTGCATGAAGAGACTCTGGAGATTCGAGCATGTGCAGCAGCTCTGAGTTATCTATTTCCAGTAACATCCCTGTAATTTTTCCAGCCAAGTTTGGATGAGAAGCCTGAATCAGTGGATACAGTCGCTCACCTGGGCATAAAACATGGTGAGACAACTGGTGAGATAGCTGATTTTCACAGCTGCAACCACAATTTAGATTTTAAATTTGACAACTTCTCATAAATCTTTTGACACACGGTAAATATCGATATGTATTAATTTTGGTTGTCATTATGGTCAAACTTTTTTTTTTTTTTTTTTTTTTTTACACACAAAGTGAAACTGGAGAGGACCGACCAAGCACAGCCAATCAGAGTGCTGCCTTCGGCTCCTGATACTAAATTCATTATTCAATTCAGACAGTGCTCACAGGTCTCATTTTTCACAAAGTGCTGCATTTATCATGAACTTTTAAGTGGAAAAAAATAAATGTACTAATTTACAACTAATGTTAGTTACTCCAACTTTATGCGTTTTCCCTAGCACGTCATAATACTTACCCAGAAGCTGCTTCTGATCCATTAGAGGAGCTGAAGCCAGCATGGTGGCATCCAGAGGTTCATGACTTGACATGTGAACCACTGGCTCCATCAACGATTTCCCCTAAAGTAAAACAAACTTGTGATTTCATTGAAATCTATATTTAACCTTTAACTTCAGAATTAAGGACTGAGCTTTGCTCAATGACACAACATTAGCGTCTAAGTGGGGTAACAAGGTGTTGAGGAACACCTTAAATGGATTTCATTATCAGTAAAAAGTTGAATATTTTGGTCACTCTTAAAAAAATGAATGCCATTTAGACTTATGACTCATGTAGTGACAGATTTTTTGTTTACATTTAGAGGATTACAATTACAGAAAGGTAAAAATAAAATGCAGTGTCCTAGTGTCACAGTCTATCCAGCTAATGAAATCTAAATGCCTACAAAGATCTCATATGGCTTTACATGGTTTCTCAGATGAAGTACATTTTGGAAATCAAGGCCTTTTTGTTTCCATGGAAAAGCTCCTTTAGCTATACAATTTCACATTGTATCACATATTTATTTCCCCATTTACAATGTAATGTCCTAAAGTATGGTTTTAACTTTGTGTTTTAACTTTGTTTCTATCAAATTCCTTTTTAGAAAGTTGCATGGTGTCAATTTACATCCACAGTGATGCAGTGCAGAGCACAGCACAGCATTCTGTGTGCTGACAGACTTTGTGAAGATGCTGACATCAGGATTTGGCTCCTGCCACACAGCCAAAGGTACCAAACGCTAGTTCAATGACCATAGTTGTTTCTGCGCTGATTTGTCTGCCAATGCCTCTGACATAAAATTCAAAATAGGAATCCAGTCAAAAACACCAAACCTAAAAATGCAGATGGCTTGAAGGCCACTTCAGTGCCACATCTACTCCAGGCCTCAGCACACTGATGTAGTAATTCATGCAAAAGAAGATCCAAACGTGTATTTTGTAGAAATGAACACACTTTTCAGAGGCCAGACTTTTCGGTCTAAAATGTCCTTGTTTATATTAATCTAGGGCTGGGCCATTAATCGAAAAATGGAGAGATTGAGATCGAATCGAAACAAATCGTCAATTAGCCCTGAAGAAGACTCTGGTCGAAACGCGTTGGTGTGATTCACTATTAAAACTACAGCAAAATAGAGTGCCTCTACCTCTTCTTTTTTAATAAATAGAGTTTGCATTTCCAGCAAAGCATTTGCGTTGTTCTGAGAGTCTGCGAGCCGCTGTCAAAAACATGCTCAGTGCAGATATAATCTTATCGTTTTAAGCGCTTCAAAAACAACTTTCTCTTCAAAAATCGGTCCACTAAAGTTGACATTTCCCTGTTTGCCACCTTAAGTCCCGCTCCTGTAATCCACATGATCATAACAGAGTGTGAGATGCTGAGAGGAGGAGAGGAGAAGAGGAGGAGGAGCTGCACAGCTGCTCGGTGTCTCCATAAGAAACTTACTCTACTCATTTATTTAACCACATAAACACATTTCATGCAATTTTGTTGATAAATGACAGTGTAGCCTAAATACTGAGGGAGGTGGAAATGTCCTGGGAGGAGCAGTAAGACTAGGAAACACCGATGTTTCTAACATAATATTACATTCAAGTCAATTGAAAATGACAGACTCCGCCTACGTCACCGCCCACTTCCATGTTCAAGGCGGAAGAGATTTTAAATTTCACAATAAAATCGTATTTTACTGCTAAACAATAAATAATTATGTGAAACAAAGACTAATATCTTGGTAAGCATTGCTGTTGCTATGATTTCTTGAAAATGGTAGCTAATCTGTCATATGGGCTTTAAACAAAATCAAATCGAAAATCGAGATCAATCAATATGAGAAAAAGAATCGTGATTATATTTTAATCTTAGATAATCTAAATCTCTGAGACACTTAAGTTAATATTATTATTTTTTTTTACCTTATTAAGCCATAGTAATCACATTTTCAAGAAATAAAAAAGACACACAATATTTCACTTCATGTGTCCGGAGTATGTATAATATCCGGGATTGATTTTTTTTAAATGATTGACACAAAATATTGACTTCTTTATGTTGCAATTCTAATTTTTAAGATGCAAAAAGTTAAAGTCAGTCAATAAGTTCTGCCTTGGTTGAATCTAGTTTAAGCTTTAGTATGAAAAAAAATATTATGTTTTTTATTTTATTAAATTAAATAAAAAAATTAACTTGATTTTTTTTTTATTCAACCAATTTCCTGCATTTTTAATTGTGTTGAACTGTAAAATACAGTCTTCTCTAATGAATCACTTTTCTGTATTTTTAGTGTTAAATTGTCTTGTCAACTTGGTACCATGTTCTTCACCTTTTACTGGCTATTCTTAATCTACAGTGCATGTGGTTTCATACTGTACCTGCAGTCGTGTTAAGGGGGTTTGTACTCCTTGTGGGTTTCTTACTCCAGAAGAATACTTGTACTGGTTACTTCTGCCAAAACCCAAGTCACCTCTCCCTCCTCCAGTCTGGGTCCCAATGTTGTCTAAAAATCAAATACAATTAAACAGAATTATTTTCAGTAATGTGAATTTAGGCACATACTTGTTTTTTGACTTCCAGAAATGACATGTGGCACTTGAGTGGAAGCTTGCTTGACCGTAGCAATAGATCCACGGCGTGGACCAGTGTTAAACTGGGGTGCATATAGCCCTAAAAACAAAGTACACAATTTACAATTGTCTTTTTACTCTGAAACATTTAATGACACAATTCACCATGTGGTTTAGGTTGTTGTCCAGTCCAGCGTGGAACTGGTCTCATATTATTCACAGCACCATGGTTATAGTAGGATCGAGAAGGGGGCTGTAAGGTTGTGTTGGAAAAGCTGTGATAAACTGCTAAAAGTTCCTTTTATAAAATGTGTACAAACTTTTTGAACAACAAATTTAATTATCATTTTCAAAAAGGGCTATCACAAACAATATTTATAGTCAATAATCTGTGATGACTATTTTCTTTTGTCTTCTTCCCCATTTCTTTTAGTCAAACTATTTCTATTGTAGATTTTCCCCCAGATGTTAGTTTGTAGATGTTGGTTAACAACACTGTTAAACAATTAAGTAAGTAAATAATCTTTTTATTTGTATAGCGCATTTCACAGACACGCAGTCACAAAGCGCTTCACAGTGAGATGAAACCCCTCCCTAGCAAACTGCCCTGGGGCAGCTCAGCAGAGGCGATTCATTATATTTCAATTAAAGGTTGAAATATGGTGATATCGGCAAGAACAGATATTTACAAATTAAGTAATACTTTGATTCAAAACTAGAAATGAACTATTTTTTGTAATCAACAAGTCACAGCAAGTCAACTAATCATTGCAGCTCTATTTTGAAACAGCTGTATATGACCCACCTGTGGTACAGTCATATAGTATCCTGCTTGCTGATAGGAGTCGATTAAAGGGCTGGGCATAGACCTCATGGACGCAATCCTCTGCATATACTTATTGGTCAGAATGGCTTTCCTCTCCTCTCTGCGCTGAGCAAGAGCCACATACAGTGGTTTAGTGGCGATGATTCTCCCGTTCATTTCAGTTACAGCTTTTGTTGCTTCTTCTGGTGATGAGAAACACACAAACCCAAAACCTTTGCTCTGGGATCCATCTGTCATTACCTGAACAAGACAAAATGTATGAAATTATTAACATTATCACCATTATTGTATTATTACTAATAATGTGAATTGTATTGAGATTGTGATTTTAAAGGAGCCCTATTTAAAATCAACTTTTCTTTTTTAACGATATTATACCTGCCTTCCCTCATCATTAATTTAACCAGTTTTATTAAGCATGATTCATGCATGTTTGAGTAATCTTTTATTGTCCCGTAGCTAATGATTGAGTGCTCAGAAAAGTCCTGTCTTCACCTACCACCTATCCCTGCCTACTTGACTGTATCTAATTGTGCATACTCAAAAAAATTCAGTCAGCATGTATGGTTCAAAATAGCCACTTCACAACAAAAACTACAAGTTTAAAACCTACTGCTTGACACAATAAAATTTTACAATGAAGTTGAGCAGCTTTGAACAGGAAATCAATAAACCTCTTTCTATTTCTAAGCTGTTTTACAGCTGTTTTATATTTAAAAAAAACTAACAAAAAAGAACTAAATGTAAATTACTGATCCATCAATCTATAATCATTTATTCCTAAGTACTGCATAATTTGAATCTCCAGGAAATTTTCCAAAACATTAATCACATCACATTTTGGACCACACAAGGTGTCTTCCCCCCAAATGAAATATGCAATTGTATCTTCTATGAAGGGCATTCAATGACATAAAAGTTCAATTTGACTGTGATAAGTTGCTCAGGGCTGAAAAATGTTTGAAAACCTATGTAGAATAGATGATTTCTGAACACCCCAGTTTTTCCCAATTTACTCACTTTTGCACTGGTTATGGTACCATAAGGAGCAAACTCTTTCCTGAGTCTTTCATCGTCTATGGAGTCATCAAGATTCTTCACATACAGATTCACACCCTAAGGGGAGACACAGTAATCATCAATACAGTATTCCCAGCAAAGGTACAAGGTGATGTAGAAGAGCAGCATGTAACACCTGGTAGCGTTGGATTCGGTCTTGTTTGAGCTGGTCAAACTTGCGCTTGAGTTCTCCCTGCCTTTCAAGTCTCTTTTGAGCGCGACCAACATAAATGATTCTGCCATTGAGCTCCTTTCCATTCATCGCCTCAACAGCCTAGGAGACATTCACAACAAACACTAAAACATTGGAATAGGACAGTATTAAACTGGACTAACCTTTTGCGCATCTTCATGATAGGCGTAATTTACAAATCCAAATCCACGAGACACACCCTTTTCATCCTTCATCACACGCACACTCAGAGTTTTTCCTGTTGATGTGTAGTGGTATGTAGTTTAAAGAGAAAGCAATTAGAGATTTAGCAATTCAGATATCTCAGGATATAGCTGAATTGCAGTTTTAATATTTGTTTTAGCATGCAATAAAGCCACAGTGCATTGTTTTCACCCTCAAAGGAGTTGCCAATAAACAGTAAAAAGTGAACTCACCATATGCAGAAAAAACGTCTTTAAGTTTTTCATCACTCAAGTTATCTCCAAAGTTTTTAACATACACATTGGTGAACTTGACGGATTTTGTGCCATACTCCATTTCCCTTTCCTTGCGGGACTTAAAATGACCCACAAAACTACAAAGTAAAACAATTTTAGTGTAAAACACTTTCAGTGCTCTAGGTGTAAAAAAGCCAATGCAAATGGATACCTGCAGAAAAAGGTAACCTCATGCAATATACATCTAGCTTAACCAAATGTAAAGCTTTCTCATTGTTTTCTTCAGGTCCTTTTATTCTTGCCTGACTAACGCAGCCAGAAAGTGTCATGGCATTCACGTCAAAATGATCATTAACTGTTGCTGCTATCCATGTTTTGGTTTAAAAACAACAATCTTCGCTCATAAAAAAAAAACAAGTAAATTTGGTTTTCTTTGATGTCTCTTAGTAAAATGCATTACAATCAAATACATGCCAAGAAAAGACATGTTTTGTAGAAATCAATGAGAAAGTTAAGGCTAGTACTGCTAAAGAAAATTACCAGAAAACACATTTATTTCTATTTTGGGGTCTCCATAGAGCAAACACACATTTTTCAAACAGAAATACCACAAACCTAGCCATGGCTCCTGCATTTTCTGACCTAATCTTGGGAACCTGACCAGAGCCTGCCACAACTGGTGTCTTTGAGATGATAATGCCAGATTCCAGACTCATTGTCCCTTTACTAGGCAAAAACACATGAAACATCATCTACAAAAATCCCTAAAAAGTTACTGAGAAGTAATGACTGCACTAGAACTTCTAAAACTGGCAAAAGCAGATCTATAACTTACACTTTTCGATCATTTAGCAGCATTCCATTCATCGTCTCAATGGCTCGATTTGCAGCTTCCTGAGTTTCGAAATGGACAAACCCATAACCTTTGGATCCTTTCTCATCACAAACAACCTACAGTAGAACAAATACAATAAAAAAAAGCACACACAAATATATCACAAAATATGGCTAAAATGGTTTGGCATCATATACATGAAAGGGTTTTCCTTCAATGGCGATTACTTGCCTTACAGGACAAAATATTCCCAAATGCTGAGAAGGTGTCGTAGAGTGCTTTGTTATCAATGGATTCATCCATATTTTTGATGAAAATGTTTCCAACTCCAGACTTCCTCAGTCCTGGGTCACGCTGGGACCACATTATTCGGATCGGTCGACCCTTAAGAACATCGTAGTTCATTGTGTCCAGAGCACATTCAGCTGGAACAAACGCAAGCAAGCTAAAAGTCAGAATAGATAAGTATAAATTGGATTTACTTATATTAATTTTGCATGTATTCAAAACGTTCACACTAATATTTTGTGTCTGTTCACAACTTGGTGTGTGCTGTAAATAGTGTTCATTTCTGTGCAACATATAAGAGATGTAATGTTTATCTAGTTGTATTATCATAAAAAAATAGGGCCAGGGCTGCTGAATTCTCCTACCATCTGCTGGCTGCTGGAAGTTGATATAGGCGTATCCCAGAGATCGACGAGTTATGATGTCCCTGCAGACTCTTATGGACGTGATAGGTCCCGCAGGAGAGAACTTCTGATACAACATGGCCTCTGTCACATCCGGATGCAAGTCCCCCACATAGAGAGATGCCAGTGGGTAGGCTGGACCAGTGCTGTTCATCTTGGGACTTGATACCTCCAAAGCTTCAGTAGATGCACAGAAATAAGTGTTTTTTATTTATTTAATTAATTAATTTGTTATTATTATTTTTTGGCACCATGGTGATCATTTGTATATTAAGGATAATTTGCGTTAATTGACAGCATTGATAGGTAAAACAAGGTCAAGGTTAGATGGTCTAACTATAGTAAAACAGTGTAACGTCAGTTTACATTTGTTATACATAATAATACACTCAAATTAAAAGTAATAGCATAACCCAAGTTACCACCGCAAGTGTAAAAACATCAGGATCTTGATTAAGTTCCCAATGTCAAAACATTTGCTAACTTAGGTTAGCTAGCTAACGTCACATTTACGTCAGCGTTAACAAACTAAAGTTAGTCGTGCTAAATAAATTACTTAATTGCAATCCAGATGTGTATTTTGTGTACTCATAACTAGATAAAGCGCAGTTATTCGTTTTTCTTCCATTCTAATGAAAATTTTAGCCATGGCAGAACAAGTGTGGCTAACTACTTTTAGCTTTAAGGCTACGCTAAACTAACGTATGTGTCTATGCTAGCACAAACCAGCTGTTTGATTAGTAGTATTTTAGTTAGTGAAGTTTGGGAGCTTAATAAGAAATTAACCTACAACTACAGCTACTTACACAACTGGGGGCCAATTAAAAATTTTCAGAGTAGTAATGTTTGCAAAAGGCGTAGCTCTCCTCAAGCGCGGAAAGTTATTAAAAATCGGAATTGTTCTTTTTTTATGAGGCAAATCCGCCAATTACGGAATGACGACTTAGGAATCAGTAAGTCAAAAAACACCTCAAGTATTCTAATTTTAATGTTTTTATTGTGTAAAAAAAATTACTAAAAATTACTCAAACTTAGGCTACAGGGTGCAACCCTATGCGATCTAGATCTTTAGTTAGCTCCAACCCGCTTTAACAACTTAACACGCAAATAGAATAAGGCGATCCGGCATACGCTATGCGGAACTAGGCTACGCTATGCCGACTCACGCATCAAAACTACAGGGATACAGCGATAAAGCTCAGGCGATCCGGCATCCAAGGTGTATCGGACTACGAGTTTATTGAATTTCCATGTTGTGTGCAACAGGACGCATTACGTGCCACGCTGAAACGCGCCAGGTAATAAAAGAAAACAAAAAGAAGAAACAAGGGGGCATATGAAAATCTACCTGCTCAGTGGTGTTGTGTCAACAGCTTGCTGTTTGAAGCGGTCAAAAAAATAACTTTCTCAAGTCTTCACTGTACATGGTAACACCATCACTCATTGTACTGTAGTTTGAGTGCTTAGTGAGTGACTGGATACTGAACTTTTGAAGACTTTTTGTTGTTAGTGTAGCCACAATCATTTATTTTCAAAAAATGGTCACTTTTACAGGTTTATAATTACATTTAATAAATATTATGCCTATTAAAAAAACTAACTGTGTTTATCAGGACTAGTCTAAGAACAATTTTTTCGACATTGTTAATAAATAAAATAATGTAAATCCAAGGTAGATCTCCAGGCTGTGCTCAGACAAAAGTAGCTCGCGAGCTGAAAAAGGTTGGGCACCCCTGGCCTACATGTTTTCCACTTACAGCTGGGTGTCTACAGGCCAATGCTATTATAATCAGATGGGGGCAGCTTAAATTAATATTGTTTAAATGCAGTATATTTTTGTAATGCAAAAGTTTAAGTTTAGTCTTGTCACCCCAGAAATCACCACTTTTTAAAAATTGTGTAACATTTTTTGAAATAGTTTATGGTAAAATCCAATGTTATTTATGGAAAAATCCAATGTTATTAATGGTTGGGGGCAATATATAACTGACAAGAAGAATTCTAGAATGTGAAACCCAGCAATACATTTCACTACTATCAAATTGCAGTGTCAATTTTACATCCAGCAAAACCTTTTCTAATTGTACATACTATTGTATGTACAAATGTACTTCTATTTCTATATATTTTTGTTCCATTTGCAGACTAATATAATTGCAAAAGATTTGCTGGAGGATAAGTAAATTGCTTTCATTTTTTTAATCAACACATATTACTTTCACAATGTGTTTGTTACTCTCACTTGTTGTAATAAGATACAGTGTCTTATTACATCTGATGAAAAAAAAACATGTATTTTATCCATTATCTTAAACGAAACTTTATTTCACTGAATGGTCTTTGACACTTTCCTATTTCTTACATGTATAGTGAAACTAGAATGGATTTAAGATACATAACACAAAGCTAGAATTACACCAACCATTGTTTTTATCTCCATTTCGTCACCGCTTTTTTATAACTATTCTAAAGTTTCTCACACCACTTTGTGCACTGGGTAATAATAGACTGTTACAGAAGCAAATTATTATTATTTTTTAAGCCATAAGACTTGTCAGTAAAAACAAAGCAAGTAGATACCTGATATACAGACAGGCTTTGTCCCACATTCACTAACTGCATTTTCATCAAGCATAATAACAAACTTACATGGATTTGTTTTTTTCAAAACATAAGATTAATTCAATTCGTTGGAACATTGTCATAATGAACAGACCGTCAGCTAAAATGTGGAATGGTGTCATCAACTACAATATGTGGAATGTAGTGGTGATGCTATAGTATTGTGACACTGAGCCTTTTCCCAAATATCCAAATTGCCTTTAACCCTGATATTTTGCCTTTTCACACTGTACAAAAATGACATTAGTTTACACAAAGAATTTCTCTATTTTCTGTTTGTATTTCAATTAGAGAAATATTTACTAGCTTTATCTTGAAACCATGAAAAAGCCAGCACAGGCAAATTAATAATTAGATATATTAACCGTTTTTGATGAGAAATATTTTGCAAGCAGTGTTTGTACAGTGTGTGAAAAACTTTTTCAAATAACATCAATATTAGATTACATCGGTCGTACATACAGATGATAGTCGAACTTGCAAAATACTGAGAACCACATTTATGCACATACATTTTTTGTACTTGAGTTCAAGCAGCACCCACAGCGAGTAAAACTACAAGAGACAAACCATACTTAATTATAAATAATAAAAATGAGTTTTACCTATTTCTAAAAAAGGTGGAATGTAATATTATTTCTAAAACAAATCTAAAATAACAATTTATGGGATCCCTTAAAACTCTTAAACAGTGAAAGTAGTTGTGAACATGATCAAGGAGGATTACACCAAGATGTCAGTGTCACAATACAGCCTGCCTCCTTTCTGTATGAGCTCACAGCAGAATTACAGTTAGCTGAATACAGGATGTTACTATTTTTCAAATTATTTGTGCGTGTGCGTATATGTATGTGAGTGTGTGCGTGTGTATATGAAATTGAACAGTTACCCTCACAGTGTTGTCTTAAAAATCAACTGCCAGCTTGATTACCCTACACAATAAATTTCTAAGTAGCATGAGGAATCACAAATAAAAAAGAAGAGAAAATAAAAATGCACAAGAAATTATAGCAGGGATAAAAGGAACATTTGAAAAGGAACAATTAAATTCACAACAACCCCAACCTGTTATTCTGGGACTCACACTCACATGCTCTCTTGCCGCACAAACCAGCATACATACAGTACATACAAAGCCAAAAATAAAAACATATTCAGCAACATGGACTCACTACTCAATACAACATATTTCCACAAAGTGACTGAGTCTGCTAAGAAATGAAAAGATTACCCTGTCACCTCACAATAAAGTTGAGAGGGGTAAAACTAGTTGATCAGGAGCAATTCAGGCTGCTTGTCATACAGAAGTGGGAGGGGCTGATGGAGTGGATGGGGATGTATATAAGCTGTCTGTGTTTAAGATAAGAGTGTAGGTGGATTAACAGTGCAATTTCCTTTAGTTGTCCCCTTCTCCTGTCTCCGCCTCATCTGTCTGATTTTCTGATGTCCACAGCTGCAGAAATGGAAAGAATCACATTTATCAAAAAAAAAAAAAATCATTTTATATATTATATTTTGTGAACATTAAGTAATGAGATAGTAACTCACAGTCAGGTTATCCCTTAGTAGTTGCATGATCAGGGTGCTGTCTTTGTAAGAATCCTCATTCAAAGTGTCAAGCTCAGCAATGGCTTCATCGAATGCCTGAGCCGCAACAACATATTTATATTAGTCTGTGAATGCAACTGTGCAAAATAACTGTAAAAAATGTGATTTCTTACCGTCTTAGCCAGGCTGCAAGCCTTTTCTGGGCTGCTGAGGATTTCATAATAGAAGACGGAGAAATTGAGGGCCAGACCAAGCCTGATGGGATGTGTTGGCTGCATCTCTGACTTGCTGATATCGAAGGCTTGCTGGTATGCTTCTTGAGAATTTCCAACAGTGTCTACACACACAGACGCACATCAAAATATTAAATGCACTCCAACACATTTCACAGGTTTAATACTGACTTACCCTTCTTGTCATCTCCAGATGCAACCTCAGACAGGTATCTATAGTAGTCTCCTTTCATTTTCAGGTAGAAGACCCTGCTCTCAGCAGCAGTTGCGTTTTAATAAGATATACGTCCAGTAGATTCTAAAAAACAATACAGGTATGCTCCTGGATTAACAATGCAAACAAAATGGCAACAGCAAAAACAATGTAGTAAATGCAACATACAAGCACATCATTGCAGATCTCCTTCAGCTCCAGTTCAATCTTCTCCCGTATTCTTTGGCCATCTGCTGCTTTTTATCATTCCCCTCAGTTTTCTGCTCAATGCTGGAGATGACACGCCAGGAGGAGCGGCGCGCTCCCACCACATTCTTGTAGGCGACAGAGAGCAAGTTGCGCTCCTCGTTAGAAAGCTCGGCGGGCGCACTTTGCTCGGTCACAGACTTCATGGCTGCAGCCATGTCATCGTAGCGCTCAGCCTGCTCAGCGAGCTTGGCCTTCTGTACCAGGTCGTTCTTGTCCATCTTCTGGACTAATCGGCACACAGAAACATTTCAATTATTTTCACACACCTTTATTAATGAGTCAAGAAACAGACTGCGCTTATGCAGCATTGACTACGCGCATATTTTGTGTGCAAGCCAATATGTTAATAACTTGTTCATTTAGAGGCATATCGCTATAATACAGATACGGCGATTTGCAACTGTGAGCTGGGCCCTAGAAGTGGGTCATCCATACACACAGTGCTAATGTTAGCCGCTTTTACGCTAACCCATTTCCAGTCACAAGAATATGGTCACGCGACCAGTAGATGGATAAAAAGAAATTTTACACGTGGAACAGTTTATTCTAATTACGTTAGATTTGACTTGTTCTTTGTTCCCGGTTTATAGTCACAAAAGATAGGAGTATTCAGCGTTCAACTAGTTTGGCTTTAATGCCCACCCTTCAATAGCTGGCAGCCCTGTCGCAGATAATGCCGCTGGCGACAACCACCGGGCCCCCTTCATTCTAGTGTTGCAGCGTTATTGTAAATGTCGTTTTGACAGCATATACTGGGTAGCTAGGATATTTAATGTGGATGTGTCGTGCTTGTGAAGTGAAGATTGAGCTTTAGCCGCTGCGTTCATCTATACGAGATAACGGTAACGCTGGTTAGCAGGGCCACGAACAGATAATGGCCGACATGTACGAAAACATGACTGTAATTTAATGAGCAGAAAAGAACTGCACAGTGTGATGAACATACATTGGAAGAAGCCGCGTTTGAACATTTAGTTCCTTTTTGAGTAGACTAACACGCAGCTTACCTGAACTGGAGCGCCTGTCAGAACAAAGTGTAATGAATCTGAAGCTAAAGGCTAACCCAGATACCAACCAGCGGCCCTATGTGAGCCCTGTTCGCTTAACCGTATGGGCTTTCAGCATCTAGCTCTACATGATCACACACGCCTACTTTATAGCATCAGATCACCAACATGATCCGAAAAACATCAAAATATCCTACATCTAAATAAGCCTACTTACGGTATGGATGATTTGATTCTGTTTTTTTGTCTCCGGGCGGTTCAGTCTCCGTCTCGATCAGCCTCTCTTTCAGGGCAGAACCACTTCCGCTACTCAGGCTTCGATTTCCCTGTTATAAACCACGCATCTGCCTTACGTAATGCAGCACTGCTCATTTATACACGCTGTGTTACTCTACGACCACAGATATTGAATAAGCTTATTATTGAAAACACCTGTTCATGGTGGCTATATTTGTATGTCTATTTGAGTTGTGATTAACTTTATAAATACAGATTGTATTTGACACATAGGCCTAAATAGTTTTTGATATGAATATGTTCAAGTAATTTTTCAGTACATGTAAAGCTTTATGGAAGCGGTAAGTTGACATGAGTAAATTGTGCCCCTGTGATGATAACCACTTTAAAGTGGCAGCTACCACTGTTTTACACCATAAGGTGTAGTTTAAATCAACTCAGTCAATACATTTGTAAGTTTTGTTTGAAATTACATGTACTAGGCTATTTAAATAAATGGTATTACATGGCAAGATAATCAACACCATGGGCTTGTTTTAATATATTTAATAAATCAATACATTTCATACATACGTCTGCTCATGCGCTCACACGCAAACACAACCAAGTTTAAGTACATACAGTATATACATATATATGCTGTCAGAACCACATGACAGTAGATTCTTGTTCAGTTTATTGACAGCAGGTTCTCTTGTTAAACCCTCTGCAATCCTCTTCTGGTATGCTCGCTCTGACTGTTTTCTTCTGTAAACGTCATCTGGAATTTTTTAAAAGGACAAAGAAAAAATTGAGATGTAAGTAACCTAAAGACGACTTTCTGCAAATGTGGTAAACAGTGTGAAGAAAGTAATGATATAAAACATTATTGTGGGTTAGGATTATACTTGAAATAACTATTTGAATGTTTTCACAACATAAAAAAGTTAGTTACATGAAAAAAGCATGCTGAAGGTCGTAAATGTGGGGGAAAAGAAATTACATGATTTCTGCTGCAGTCACTACCTCAAAGACAGAGATAAGCAGCTTATAGCAGTGTTATGGAGATGTTGACCATTTCTATTGTTGGTGCTATGCCACTTCAGTTCAGTTAAATTCAAAGCACATTTTTTTCTTGTTAGGGAACTTCACTTGAGGTCTGACACACACAAGAACACAACCCAAATGAGTCAAACCAATTAAAAACACAAAAACTATTAAAAATATAAAAGGAAAATAGTAAAACGTTGAGCCAGTTTAAACATCTTTACCCTTAAATATCTTTAATAAAGCACAAACGATCATAATTTATTGATTAAAGACTGTATTGTAATCCAAATTAAGTATTTCCCAACTAAGTAGGATAGTTTTATTTTATTTCTAATAAGAAGCAAGTGTTACTAACTACTTTCTTAAAATAACTAAGAGTTGCAAGATACTGTATTTATTTTTTGCTTCATTCAATAATTTAGGCCTAATGTTCATTTGACAATAATAATAATAATAATAATAATAATAATAATAATATAATAATAATAATATAAATAATTAATTAAAAAACTGTCTCTTGCTCACCATCTGGTCAAATGACATCAGAGCTCAAGAAAGATCAACAAACAACGGTATAATGTAAAAAATGGTAACGATGGTCCACCATTTGCTGCAGGTTGGCTGCATTTCCATAGAAATACCTTGATCAAAGGATTATAAATAAAATAAACAAAACAAACAGCCGAGGAACACCCCAATAAACTGCTGGGTCAAAATGTATCTATCACTCTGTAATGTTAGAATATGCTTTAATTATTGCTGTTTTCTGTATTTAGCAATTTAAAATCTCATTGGTTTAAGATTAGGCCAACTGAAAGCTGTGTGATCTCGGGCTCTAACTATATTAGAGGTTATAGTGGTCATTCTTTTATTTGAAAAGTGTTCCTCATCAGTCCAACTGAGTGGCAAAATGATTGGGAAAAAACAATGAAAAATTGTTCATTCACGTTTATGGTTTAATCTTTATCCTTTGAGTTTTGTTTTACTTAAATTAATGTGGTAACATACAACCTGACAATAGTTTTTATGTTGTTGTGGTAACATTGGTAGTTTCACTTAAGTGTTTGCTAACAACAGTTTGAGATTCATCTAGAAGACTTTAACTGCAAATAATGTTCTCATCAAAAGGACAGTTTTTTTTTTTTTTGTTTTTTAGAAGAAAAGGGTAGGAGTTCAACTTTGTGTGATCCCAAATCTTATTGGGATCTTGTTGTTTTTGTGCTTATCTGATTTTCTCTTTTTACATGTCAGATGCAACCCAGGGCTCAGCAGAGATACTGTTGCGTTTTTTTCTCTTTTAGCTATATTTTGAGCTCTTACAGCCTGTAAGCCTCCTTACAGGAGGAAATTATCTCCATGCATTAATGTTCACTCAGTGCTAGCATTAGCTCGCTAGCATTTAGAATGCCGTGAGGTTATATGCTTCTCCTCTGTAATATAAAATAAACTCCTGGAAAATGTCTAGAGTAGCATATAAGCCAAAAATGATTTTATTATTTAAATTTGTCACGGTCATGTCACACTAGCTGTTCACTCACAGAAAGTCTCTTTTCCGATCCTCACGTTGATCATGATCCACTCCATGACACCTCCAATACAGAAAAATATGGGAAGAAACCTGTAGGTGCCGAAACGTCGTTTACCAGGAACGAGACTTAGAATAAATCTTATGTTTTCACTTCTATGTAGCATATTTTACTGCTACAGAAATCAATCTGACAAGAAGCTTTACCGACTTATGTCAACTCAACTTCGTTAACAAGGAAAGGGCGTCTTAATGGCAGCAAGGGGTGCGATGGTTTTCATCGCGGGTATAGGCTAAACGGGCGGTGTCTGATAAAAACAAACCATGGATGTTTGTAGTTGAAACAAACGCACTTTAAATGTTGTAACTTCCGGTTAGTGTTTTTTTTTTTTTTTTACTGTAATCAAAGATCACATTTGTTTTTGGTTGCAGCCATGGAAGTGTGTGTAGTAGACATTACTATTCATAACCATTATATTTTTTCTTACAACTTTTAAGTCGACGGTACAAGAGGCCATGACATTTTTTGCACAACAGTGTGCGGTTGGATATATTTTGTTTTACTATGTTAATAGCACTTACTCAAAATGTTTAATAAGATAACATACAAATTAATTTATTTAGCACATTGGGATATGTAACAGACAGCATAACACTGTTGCACAATTACATACACAAGACATTGGACACATGCAAAAATGCTTTACAAGTACCATAGTTTTGAAAACAGCAAAAAAAAAAAAAAAAAAAGCACACTCAACCAGAATAAGCGACGGATAATTTAGCAATCAAAGACAATTTCATGTTGATTAAAGCTAAATGTATTGCTTCTTTGTTAAATACGCTCAGAAAGAAATTGCTCAATTCTCTGCAAAAACGTGATGTGAAAAATAGTTTGACTTTGGGGAAACAAATTTAACACTTTCTGTGTTGAATGGCACTAACTGACATACATACTTTAAATATAGTTTAAATGCTGGCCTGGGAGACCGCTCCACATTTCTGTTGTGTTTAAGACGCTACTGTTGGCTTTCAATCTTCTACTTTGTGTGCTGGTCGGCAAAAAGTCCAGTGATGCTCCACAGTATTCTCATTTGCACGTTCACTCATATGATGCACACGTGTGTTTCGAATTGTAAAACCCTGTTTCATAATGTAGTCCATAAGGTGAACTCTGAGGGACACTTCTTGATGATAATCACATGGTCCAAATGTGAAAGACACTTGACAATCCCTTGTATCCATCATATGTTTGTTCCATTTGGTGAAATTATTAGCTATGCCTTCAAGCAGAGCGTGTACTTTTGTAGTTATAGTAAGTTGTGTGATAATAACAGCAACAGGATTTGAGTATTTTGACAGTTTTCTTGTGCTTGACAATTCCACTACCTGTTCAAAAATATCAGGAGGATATAGTGGTTTGGGATCATTAAGGCATTGGATTAAAGGTTCAATTTGATAAAAGTCTGCCTCTTTCCTCAAAAGGTCAGTCTCTGTGAAGTCAAGAGGAAGAGTAAGCTCTGATGTCCGCAAGAAGTTAAGAATATAACGAAAAAGTGTCCCATCGCGGTCTATAAAATAGTTTCCATGTGAGTCCCTGGTTGTGGGAAAGTCTCCTCGAAACATGGCCCCCAGCATTGAATCAGGGTATCGCTGCAAAGTAGATAAGCTGGTGGTGTAAAGGTGACCCCCTACATTTAGAGTAACAGGACTAATCACCTAAAAGAAAACAAACCAGAATAATTAAGTACATTTACACAGTAATTCCTTTTTATAGCAAAAAACTTAACTGTGCCATAACAATTTATTTCTTTGTGCAGTCTTTACCTTACGACCCCAATCTCCATTCTCCATTTGTAGAGCTGCTTGGACAGAAGTAAAAAAAACAATACAGAACTTGGGTCTTCACAGTGTAGGATTACTTCACCTATGGACAGTCAAACGTGATCAAAGGCACATTAATTACAGCCAACGTACAAGTGGGTAAAGTAGGCATTAGCCCCACAATGCATTGTGTCTGTTTTAGCCAAGATCAATACTGACATTTTACACATTTTCTTAGTTAATGTTGATGTTTGATGTTACCGGCAAAAGTGCACTATTACAATTGCGCAAACAAGACTCATGTAAACAACCAGTAGCTAGCACACAATACAACTAGTCTGTAGCTAGCTAAATTGTATACAGCTAGCTAGCTCGTATTGTACGCTGCTACCATAGCTTCTACTGGCAAACTGGGTCAAAACACCGGGATACCACCAGACCCCTGTAAACGTAGCTTTAGTTTAAGACGTTTCTTACCTGTCCAGTGCTGCAAATACTAAGCGATGTTTTTCATTTAGATTCTGGTTGCAGACAGCAGATATTAGCCACTGTTGCAGCTGTGCAACGCTCCAGGCTGCAGCAAACTGGAAACTGCGCACTTGAGTCAGATGGATGGGGGAGGATCCACTGCATGCATACACCAACACATCGGCAGACACTGCAGAATTGGGCTAATTTGCATTTATATCTTTTTATTTAATATAATCAATTGAATTCTGTTACAAAAAGACATAACACTTATGAAAGAGTAGACAATTTGTAAGCTAATATGTCCTAATGTTTCAAGTCCGTGTTTTTTTCCCCCCTTATGAGGACTTCTTAACGCCCCCTCTGGCTTCTTGCTGCTGGATGATAAACTCCAGGATGAGCTTGGCTGTCCTTGAAGGTCTCTCCATCACCACCGAGTGTCCACAGTTATCCAGTAGGTCCATTCTGCATCCAGGCAATATTTCTTTTATCACTGAAGCTCCAGAGACATCAACGACCTGAAGAATATGTTATGTTGATTTTTTCTGGGGGAGGAAATGCCAAGCATTATGCACTTTACCTGATCTTGTTTCCCCCATATGACTTGCAAGGGTGCTGTGATAAGATGTAGGTGTTCTTGTAAGGCATATTTAGATTTTTCACCAACGATCTCCATAAAAACTAAGAAAAATACAAGTTCACAATAGATTAAAAATATACATAAAAATATGTAGACAAGGTCTAACCTTCTTGGTAAAAATCATTATGTGGTTCTTGCACATCTACCAGTCCTTGGAGAATCTAAAATGTAAGCAGTTTGGGGGGGAAAGCAGAAGTTATTCAGTGGTTTAAAAAAAAAAAAAAAAAAAAAAAAAAAAAAAAAAAAATATATATATATATATATATATATATATATTATATAATATATATATATATATAATATATATATATATATATATATATATATATATATATATATATATATCTTTTTTTATAGATCAAAATTTAGACTATAGGGGCAAAGTGGGGTGATTAGTGCCAATGAGGAAGTTTGCATTAGTTCTGAGCATAGATCTTTATGTTGTGCTAGGCATTGTTAGTCTTTAATGATAACTGTTTATAAAGTAACTTTAGGCTTAACTTTAAATTTAAGTTTAAAATGTATTATGAGTTTGTTTACTTGTATAAATAATCTGTTTTAGAAATTAAAATACACTACTTTACTTGAATAATAAATAATAATAGAAATCTAAAGGCACTAGTTACCTCACACTGGGGCAAGATGTGTGTGTTTTTTTTTTTTTTTCTTAAATACTATTTTTCATATCAAAATGATTGTTTCCAGAGATACACCACATCCTTGTAGTTTGAAGAATTACTATCATGGTCTCACTTCAAAGTCATGTTAAGTAAAAACTGGCACAACTCACCCTCTTTTCCCAGGCTAAAATTCATTTTTAATTGTTGATATGTATGGCATAACTTTTCATCGTTCTTAATCTCATAGACAGTCAAGAAATGTCAAGCTGACCTGTTGTGGTATTTTAAAGCGAACATGAGAACAAAGTTTAAACATGTCTTCCATCTCTTCCGGTGTAGTTGGGATCAATGGAATGTTTAGTGTGAAATTACTGTGCTCCAAATCCTGCAGATGGTTGTCAAATTTGGTTTCATGAAGGTGTTTTATCCTGCAAGAGAAGGATAAGAAGTTTCGAGGTAATTAAATGAAACTGTTAAGTCAATGCCTAAAAAAGGTCAAATACAAAGCCCTTTCACAGCTTTTTTGAGAAAACTGAAATTACCCCTGACCAAAATCAACCAATGATTTATCAGTCAGTCTCTTTATCAGGCTCATACTCACCAATGTGTTATATCTTGATGCATTTTTTGTGGAATGCTTTATTAAACTTGCATAAATGAATAAAGCAAAAGAAATATTTCTATGAGCTTCAACTCATCTTGTTGTGCCTCTCAATTTCCCTCAAATTGTTGAATTTCTGCCAAGTGAGGCACGTCAAATTTAAATCAAAAGTTATAAAAGAAATAGAAAACATACTAACCATCTGGACATATTAGGGTCAAACTGCATATTTCTGTTGGGTAAAAGGCTGCAAAAACACCTGCTATATTCCTCCCATTGAGGTCCCAACAAGGTGAAAAGGCTTCCTGTTTAAACGAACGGCTTCTACAAACTGAGGAAAGACAAATAAGATGCAACTTCAATAATTTGTATTTTTTAAAATAATTGGTTATTACCTGATGAATTCTTCTGGCCTGTCCTTCTATAGAATAATCATCCGTGTTAATTCGTGTTGTGCCCTCGTGGCCTGGCATATCCACACATAAAATGTGCAAATGCTTTGGTAGATACTGAAAATAGCCCGACTTCATCATCATCATATCATTTATATACTGTATATTCCAACTTAAATGATGCCGACATAGCAAAATGACTTAAGACAGTGTTTCTAACTAATCATACCTTAACAACAGTTAACCACGAGTCTTTATGAGCGGACAGACTGTGCAACATTAAAATACTTGGTCTCATTCCTGGCTTTCCTCTGCATGAGTAACAGAAGCGATAACCACCACAGTCTGCAAAGCGTACCTGCAAACCAGAGTTCTTCTCCAGTACCTGTGCATAAAAATAATAAAACCAACATACTGCTATGTTTAATTATATTGTAAGATAGTTTCTTACCAGAAATAGACTTTTATGAGTGTTGAAGGCCAAAAAAGGAAAGAGGCAACAAAAGCCAGAATGGGAATGGCTAGTGTGGCTCCAGCAATGAGAAACAAATTGACGACATCTAAATCTGCTGCCATTACAATTGCTATAAGAATGCATAATATTGTCACTTGTTCATCATCTAGAAAAGGACACAAATAACTGTATTTTCTCAAAAGATACCAGTCTGTATTTACCTTAAGACAGAATCCTGATGATCTTTAATTCAGATGAGAGGCTTTTTCAGATTTCTAAAAATCCAAAATTGTGTATTTCACACACTACAAGACTAACAATGTGTGGATGAATTGTCCGATTACGCTTGGTCTGGATAATTCTATTGATTACCTCTGAATGAGGACAAACTGGACATGACATTAGTCAGTCAATAGCCCTGTTTCCATAGGCTCAGTACGGGTCGGGTCGGTACGGGCCGGCTCGTTTTGGTGGTGGCTACCCCCCGCGGTCAGCGTTTCCATTGCAGTCGGCCCGGGCCTCCTTTGGAGGACTAACAGTTGCAAGACCGCCCGTGGGCGTAACGTGGGGTGGAGACAGGAGGCAGTTAAAAGCGATGCTGCACACGCGTGTTCACTTCAGCACCGCCACCATGAACAGCGAAGAGGAGTTGCGAGCGCCTTGTTTGTGCTTCTGGAATGTTTGCGCGCGACCTCATTTTTGCTGTTGGATATGTATCGACAGCAGCAGCAGAGGATGCTCACCTACTTTGTGCACATGAGAAAGCGACAGCGGCAAAGACGCCAACAGCTGCACACATGGTTTCAAAACAGCAGCATTGCGTTCCACAGACGCGCAGGAAAAGAGTGCTTTCGCTATGCTATTGGAGCCACGCAGCAGCCCCAGAGCTGGTCCACGCCACGCAGCACCAGATGGTGGATGCCACTGTTCCTGCTTTCACCGAGGAAGAATGGTTGGACAATTTCAGGATGTCGGAAGAAACTTTTGAGTATCTGTGTGTGAGGTTGAAGTGCGCACTGAGAGAAGGGACACCAGCTTCAGCAGTGTGTGCCTGTGCGCAAAGAGTCCTGTCGCTCTATGGAGACTGGCTACAAATGCCGAGTACAGGACCATCTCTCATCTGTTCGAGTTAGCAGGTCTGTCGTGTATCGGTGCGTGCGGGACTTTTGTGAGGCCATCTGCACCCATCTGCTTCCTGAGTTGATCACTTTCCCTGACCAGGAAAGCTGAAATCCATGGCCGCTTTCATCGAGAATAGGTGGGGACTTCCTCAGTGCATCGGTGCCTGTGGATGGATCACACATCCCCATCATTTCACCCGGAGACTTTCAGTGATTTTTACAACCGTAAAGGCTTTCACTCTGTTATCTTGCAAGTGTTGTTGACGGGAGAGGACTTTTCTGGAGCGTGAATGCGGGACAGGCCGGGAGTTTGCACGACGCTCGTGTGTTGCGACTGTCTAGTTTGTGGAGCAAGCCAACAGCGGTGTTTTCTCTGAGACTGGAGCCAGACAAGTCGAGGAGTGAATATGGCTACTACATTCTTGGTGACTCTGCCTACCCTTTGCAGAACTGGCTACTGAAACCCTACCACGACAACGGCGACTAACCCAGGAGCAGAAGCTGTACAATCGAAAGACCAGCAAGGTGCGCGTTGTTGGTTGAAAACGCATTTGGCAGACTGAAGGGACGAATGCGTTGTCTTCTATGAAGCGAAATGACTGTGGACTTGAGCTTACCAAGCGTATGATCTTGGCCTGCTGCGCATTGCACAATCTGTGCGAAAGTCATGGCGAGGTGTACCGCAGCGCCTGGGACGGGCGTGCAGAAGATGAGGATGTTGCACCTGTTGATGCTCCACCGCTGTTCCCAGAGGAGGAGGGGAGAGATGTTCGTGCTGGACTTATGCGTTTATTGACTGCCTAATGCTAAATTGTGTCGGTACACATCTTGTTTCGGTCTGGAAAAATGCCACAGGCAAATCATGCAAATAAAAACGTGCCTGTGCATCAGAGAGCCGTTATCT